>OZ012739.1:285446685-286941685 GCA_963859935.3 Lathyrus sativus | reverse complement strand
TATGGAAAAGGCATACAACAACAGTTGGAGAAGATATATAATCACGCGGGGCACAACATTGTTAAGTAGCGTGTGGTTTTATATGTGTTATTTACAATCACGGTCCAATATGTAACACCCTCTTTCTATACCCCCAAATAAACAAATAAATCATTTAGGCACGAATTCAAAATTTCATCAGAGTACATTTATATCATGGCATAAAAGGGGTATATCACATTATACCAAAAATTCAACACATACAACACCTGCTCAACAGATATGCAACATCGGGGCAACACCCACAAGAAAATATTTGGAACAAAGGCGGAAACATCCAAATATTTCACGATCTCCAAAACATGTATTCACATGCACAATTATCATTCACCATGTTTACAAAACATATCATCAGCAGATACATACACAGGTGTATCACAAAAGAATCCAAATAATCCCTAGCTACCCGGTGCTACATATCAGAGCCGGCCGACCAAAACGAATGAAGCCACGCTTCACAAAGACTCCAGCAATCTAATCTGCAATGCCTCATAAAGCACTATAAAACAGCAGAAGGGTGAGAAACGATATCATAATACATAATACATATATATATATATATATATATATATATATATATATATATATATATATATATATATATATATATATATATATATATATATATATATATATATATATATATATATATATATATATATATATATATATATATATATATATATATATATATATATATATATATATATATATATATATATATATATATATATATATATATATATATATATATATATATATATATATATATATATATATATATATACACACACACACACACATAACGTCCAATAACGTCTTCCGCGTTCTCACCACAACTCATCTCACTCACTACATCGCAATGTATTCACAAATATCTATTTACAAATAGAACACTAAGCATATACAATATGCCTCATCAATGTTTATTTCAATTCATAAACATACACACATATACATATATATTCACACATACATGTATCTTCAAGCATTCCATTCATGCCAGTCATCAACAATTTACATAAACATCTAAAATCATGTTTATTCACCATACATCATGCAAAAATGATAAATGCAAATCGTAGAGGCCAACTCGCTACTCTACGCAAATGTAATGCGATACAGACTTAACCGTCCATCAGACTCTCCTAAGAATCAATTCATTCACTCCTATCACGGGTACACTATAACTCATCAGATTCTCCTAGGGATCACATCGTTCATCAGATTCTCCAAGGAATCACATCTCTCACCAGATTGTCCAAGGAATCACATCGCTCATCAGATTCTCCAAGGAATCACATCGCTCATCAGATTCTCCAAGGAATCACATCGTTCATCATATTCTCCAAGGAATCACATCGCTCATCAGATTCTCCAAGGAATCACATCGTTCATCAGATTCTCCAAGGAATCACATCGCTCATCAGATTCTCCAAGGAATCACATTGTTCATCAGATTTTCCAAGGAATCACATCGCTCATCAGATTCTCCAAGGAATCACATCGCTCATCAGATTCTCCAAGGAATCACATCGTTCATCAGATTCTCCCAGAAATCACATCACTCATCGGACTCTCCTAGGAATCCTATCACTCATCAGACTCTCCTAGGAATCAACAGCACTCATTGGACTCTCCTAGGAATCCTATCACTCATCAGACTCTCCTAGGAATAAACAGCACAAGAATGTACTTCATGGTGCTTCACATGCAAAATGACTCCATACACTTCTTGAAATGCATACATGTTTACAAACATACTCATGCATTTTTCACATTCATCGCATTATTCATTATGCATTCACAATATATATACATATCACAATACATGTATACATATTCATCATTCATTCACACCAATTCATACCTGGTTTATATTCATCATTCGATCTCAACATGCATTTCTATTCAATTCAAGTAAATGCACCAAATTACCAAACGGCCACATTCCACACTTCACAAATCACAAACTAGGATTCACGCCATACAGCTACCCACAGCACACATAACAACATATAATTAGTCATCTCAGACAAGGAATGATCGCAACCAAACCACAAAACCAATCCACGAATGGAAAACACAAGAAAAGAAAATATGTTGCTGTGTTCGCTAACCTTCGCCTGGCAAACCTTCGCTACTTCGTTCGCCTGGCGAACTTGCCAGCGAAGACCACTGGAATTTATTCTGGAATTACTCGCTAGCACTCACTAGCATACTCGCCTGGCGAACCTTCGCCACACTCATTCTCCTGGAGAATCTTGCCAGCGAAGACAGGGTGTTTGCTACTGACTTGGTTTGCTGCTGCTCGCTGGGCTTCGCCTGGCGAACCTGCGAACTCAGAACTCCCATGGCTGTCCAAAAGCCCAAACCTCACAAACTGACCGATTTAATCCAAATCAGTTCCAGTAGTATAACCCATTCATCACCCGACTATACTACACCGTCTATTCCAAATTCTAACCGATAAAACTCAGTTTCTACCGATTAAATCAACTTTCGACCTAGAAATGGAAACATAGAAAATAATCCAATACATCCAAACTAGCACATACATGATTACATACATTATCAAGATGATAAAACTTCTCACCCTTACCTGATTAACCGCAAGCTAGGGTTTGATCTTGATGTTTTCCAAAGTTTCCTCTTCTTTTTCTCCTCTTTCTCTTCTCCTTCTTTCTTTCTCTTTTCTTTCCTTTCTTTCTTACTATCTTTCTTTCTCTTCTATTTCCTCTTTAATATCTTCCTATTAATTTTCCCAAAACATCTACTAACTCCATATCTCAAAAAATATCCAACTTATCATTTAAATAGGAAATGTCCAAAATACCCTCCAACTATTTTCTCCGAAAACTCCAAAAATCGGGTAAAATAGAACAATATGTAAACATAACATATTTCCACGAAAATTCCACATCAAAATAATATTCGCCCAATTAAAATAAAAAAGGACTTAATGAAAAAGGGATAATCGAAATCGGGGCGTTACAACTCTCCCCCACTTTAGAAATTTTCGTCTACGAAAATATTACCTGATCCAAAACAACTCTGGATGCGACTCACGCATCTTACTCCCCAATTCCCAAATCGTACACGATCGCACACATGCACACTTTCATACCGCAATCATAGTTATGCCATGTGGCTCCTATAAAACCTTCAATTCGCAACAATCTCCATTGGAGATTATGGGTACACCGCTTGTACCCCCACTAAGAACAACATCTCGGTCACTCTACCCCGATGATCATTTCACTAGGAACGACGCATAGTCATTCTACCCCGGTGATCATGACTATACCGCTTATACCTCATTAGGAACGACATACTAGTCATTCTACCCCAATGAGATCGAACCTTGGACATATACATATTCCAATAACATCATCTTAAAGTCTCCCTTCTTATCACCATCAAATCTATGGACTTCAAATCCAATTTCTCTTCCCGGCGGTACATCCTTAATATCCTTCCAGAAGCATCTCTGAAAAGTCACGCACCACTGGAAACACATCACGTTCAGCCTTACTCTCCGCCGACAATGATGCAGACAACTGATCACTTGAGTTCTGTCCCCCAAAAGTTTCTTCAACTCTTTCGGGAATAAGAAACTCTCATCCTTTCCATCCTTCATAGAAGAAATCCTCACCAACGGGAAATAACAATCTACACTAACTCTATCATACTGCAATCAGCTCATACCCAAGATTACATATAATCTTTCTAATGGTAAACATACTAAGTCCATAATGAAGTCCTTACCATATATGGTCAAAGGACAACTTAAACATACCAAAGATGTAGTTACCGACCCCGAAGCGGGTGTCTCAATAACCATATCACCACCACAAGAAGACAAACACAAATCCAAACGCTTAGCACACTCAAAAGAAATGAACGAATGAGTTTCTCCGGTATCAATAATGGTAACTAAAGGCATATTATTAATAAAGCACATACCTCAAATCAACCGATCCGCATTAGTAGTGTTTGATCCTGCCAATGCAAATACTTTTCCATTTGTTGGAGCTTGCTTAGGTTTAGGACACTTAGCACTGATGTGACCTTCTTCTCCATAATTGTAGCACTTCACCACACCCTTTCTACAGTCCGTAGCATCATGCCCAATAACTCCGCAGTTAGAGCACTTAACTTTGGGCTTTCCACACATAAAAGACTTATGACCCATCTCACCACACTTGTAGCATTTAATGGATCCATAACTCCCTCCTCCAGGCCTCTTAACAAAGTTCTCCCCATACTTGCCCTTATCAGCAGGCGTCACATAAGGTCCACTCCTTACCTGTTGCCTTTCTTTCTCCTCCTTCAAACTCTTGTAGTGAGTAGAATGAGTTTCACTATCCTCTTCAAAAATTCGACAACATTCGGTCAAGTCCGAAAATCTCCTTACCCTTTGATAGCCCACCGCTTGCTTGATCTCAGGACGCAAGTCGTTCTCATACTTAACACACTTAGAAAATTCCGCCGTCACCGCGTCATAGTGAGGATGAAATTTTACTAACTCTGTGAACTTAGCCGTGTAGTCTACCACGAACATATTGCATTGTTTCAACTCCAGAAATTCCATTTCTTTTCTCTCCTTTACACTCTCAGGATAGTACTTCCTCAGAAATTCCGCACGAAATAAATCCCAAGTTATTTCCTCGTCATCCACTTCAAGGACTTGTCGCATACCGATCCACCAGTCATCGGCTTCTTCTTGCAACATGTGAGATCCAAGTCTCACCTTGTTCCCTTCAGCACAATTCATAACTCTAAAGATCCTCTCGATTTCCTTCAACAAAATCTGAGCACCATCCGGATCAAACCTTCCTTTGAACACCGGCGGCTGATTCTTTCTGAACTCATCATTAGCGTTCACATTCGGTGCACCCTACACCGTCCTAGCCATTGCCTCCAATGCAGCAACCATCACATTGTCATTATGACCAGCCATATTCTGATTATTCCCAAAAATAACAACAAGGTTAAACAACCGTTCAACCAACAAAATAACGAGACAAACACAACCGACTCAACACTGGCTCTGATACCACTTAATGTAACACCCCCTTTCTATACCCCCAAATAAACAAATAAATCATTTAGGCACGAATTCAAAATTTCATCAGAGTACATTTATATCATGGCATAAAAGGGGCATATCACATTATACCAAAAATTCAACACATACAACACTTGCTCAACAGATATGCAACATCGGGGCAACACCCACAAGAAAATATTTGGAACAAAGGCGGAAACATCCAAATATTTCACGATCTCCAAAACATGTATTCACATGCACAATTATCATTCACCATGTTTACAAAACATATCATTAGCAGATACATACACAGGTGTATCACAAAAGAATCCAAATAATCCCTAGCTACCCGGTGCTACATATCAGAGCCGACCGACCAAAACGAATGAAGCCACGCTTCACAAAGACTCCAGCAATCTAATATGCAATGCTTCATAGAGCATTATAAAATAACAGAAGGGTGAGAAACGATATCATAATACATAATGCATATAAACATATATATATATATATATATATATATATATATATATATATATATATATATATATATATATATATATATATATATATATATATATATATATATATATATATATATATATATATATATATATATATATATATATATATATATATATATACACACACACACACACACACACACACACACACATAACGTCCAATAACGTCTTCCGCATTCTCACCGCAACTCATCTCACTACACCGTACATCGCAATATATTCACAAATATCTATTTACAAATAGAACACTAAGCATATACAATATGCCTCATCAATGTTTATATCAATTCATAAACATACATACATATACATATATATTCACACATACATGTATCTTCAAGCATTCCATTCATGCCAGACATCAACAATTTACATAAACATTTACAATCATGTTTATTCACCATACATCATGCAAAGATGATAAATGCAAATCGTAGAGGCCAACTCGGTACTCTACGCAAATGTAATACGATACCGACTTAACCGTCCATCAGACTCTCCTAAGAATCAATTCACTCACCCCCCTCACGGGTACACTATAACTCATAAGATTCTCCTTGGGATCACATCGTTCATCAGATTCTCCAAGGAATCACATCGCTCATCAGATTCTCCAAGGAATCACATCGCTCATCAGATTCTCCAAGGAATCACATTGCTCATCAGATTCTCCAAGGAATCACATCGTTCATCAGATTCTCCAAGGAATCACATCGCTCATCAGATTCTCCAAGGAATCACATCGTTCATCAGATTCTCCAAGGAATCACATCGCTCATCAGATTCTCAGATTCTCCAAGGAATCACATTGTTCATCAGATTCTCCAAGGAATCACATCGCTCATCAGATTCTCCAAGGAATCACATCGTTCATCAGATTCTCCAAGGAATCACATCGCTCATCAGATTCTCCAAGGAATTACATCGTTCATCAGATTCTCCAAGGAATCACATCACTCATCGGACTCTCCTAGGAATCCTATCACTCATCAGACTCTCCTAGGAATCAACAGCACTCATCGGACTCTTCTAGGAATCCTATCACTCATCAGACTCTCCTAGGAATCAACATCACAAGAATGTACTTCATGATGCTTCACATGCAAAATGACTCTATACACTTCTTGAAATGCATACATGTTTACAAACATACTCATGCATTCTTCACATTCATCGCATTTATTCATTATGCATTCACAATATATATACATATCACAAAACATGTATACATATTCATCATTCATTCACACCAATTCATACCTGGTTTATATTCATCATTCGATCTCAACATGCATTTCTATTCAATTCAAGTAAATGCACCAAATTGCCAAACGACCACATTCCACACTTCACAAATCACAAACTAGGATTCACGCCATAAGGCTACCCACAACATACATAACAACATATAATTAGTCATCTCAGACAAGGAATGATTGCAGCCAAACCACACAACCAATCCACGAATGGAAAACACAAGAAAAGAAAATATGCTGTTGTGTTCGCTAACCTTTGCCTGGCGAACCTTCGCTACTTCGTTCGCCTGGCGAACTTGCTAGCGAAGACCACTGAGATTTATTCTGGAATTACTCGCTAGCATACTCGCCTGGCGAACCTTCGCCACACTCATTCACCTGGCGAATCTTGCCAGCGAAGATAGGGTGTTTGCTACTGACTTGGTTCGCTGCTGCTCGCTGGGCTTCGCCTGGCGAACCTGCAAACTCAGAACTCCCATGGTTGTCCAAAATCCCAAACCTCACAAACTGACCGATTTAATCCAAATCAGTTCCAGTTGTATAACCCATTCATCACCCAACTATACTACACTGTCTATTCCAAATTCTAACCGATAAAACTCAGTTTCTACCGATTAAATCAACTTCCGACCTAGAAATGGAAACATAGAAAACAATCTAATACATCCAAACTAGCACATACATGATTACATACATTATCAAGATGATAAAACTTCTCACCTTTACCTGATTAACCACAAGCTAGGGTTTGATCTTGATGTTTTCCAAAGATTCCTCTTCTTTCTCTCCTCTTTCTCTTCTCCTTCTTTCTTTCTCTTTTCTTTCCTTTCTTTCTTACTATCTTTCTTTCTCTTCTATTTCCTCTTTAATATCTTCCTATTATTTTTCCCAAAACATCTACTAACTCCATATCTCATAAAATATCCAACTTATCATTTAAATTGGAAATGTCCAAAATACCATCCAACTATTTTCTCCGAAAACTCCAAAAATCGGGTAAAATAGAACAATATGTAAACATAACATATTTCCACGAAAATTCCACATCAAAATAATATTCGCCCAATTAAAATAAAAAAAGGACTTAACGAAAAAGGGATAATCGAAATCGGGGCATTACAACTCTCCCCCACTTTAGACATTTTCGTCCTCGAAAATATTACCTGATCCAAAACAACTCTAGATGCGACTCACGCATCTTACTCCCCAATTTCCAAATCTTACATGATCGCATACATGCACACTTTCATACCGCAATCATAGCTATGCCATGTGGCTCCTATAAAACCTTCAATTCGCAACAATCTCCATTGGAGATTATGGGTACACCGCTTGTACCCCCACTAAGAACAACATCTAGGTCACTCTACCCCGATGATCATTTCACTAGGAACGACGCATAGTCATTCTACCCCGATGATCATGACTATACCGCTTATACCTTATTAGGAACGACATAATAGTCATTCTACCCCAATGAGATCGAACCTTGGACATATACATATTCCAATAACATCATCTTGAAGTCTCCCTTCTTATCACCATCAAATCCATGGACTTCAAATCCAATTTCTCTTCCCGGCAGTACATCCTTAATATCCTTCCAGAAGCATCTCTGAAAAGTCACGCACCACTGGAAACACATCACGTTCAACCTTACTCTCCGCCGACAATGATGAAGACAATTGAACACTTGAGTTGCGTCCCCCAAAAGTTTCTTCAAATCTTTCGGGAATAAGAAACTTTCATCCTTTCTATCCTTCATAGAAGAAATCCTCACCAACAGGAAATAACAATCTACACTAACTCTATCATACTGCAATCAGCTCATACCCAAGATTACATATAATCTTTCTAATGGTAAACATACTAAGTCCATAATGAAGTCCTTACCATATATGGTCAAAGGACAACTTAAACATACCAAAGATGTAGTTACCGACCCTGAAACGGGTGTCTCAATAACCATATCACCACCACAAGAAGACAAACACAAATCTAAACGCTTAGCACACTCAAAAGAAATGAACGAATGAGTTTCTTCGGTATCAATAATGGCAACTAAAGGCATATTATTAATAAAGCACATACCTCAAATCAACCGATCCGCATTAGTATTGTCTGATCCTGCCAATGCAAATACTTTTCCACTTGTTGGAGCTTGCTTAGGTTTAGGACACTTAGCACTTATGTGACCTTCTTCTCCACAATTGTAGCACTTCACCACACCCTTTCTACAGTCCGTAGCATCATGCCCAATAACTCCGTAGTTAGAGCACTTAACTTTGGGCTTTCCACACATAAAAGACTTATGACCCATCTCACCACACTTGTAGCATTTAATGGATCCAGAACTCCCTCCTCCAGGCCTCTTAACAAAGTTCTCCCCATGCTTGCCCTTATCAGCAGGCGTCACATAAGGTCCACTCCTTACCTGTTGCCTTTCTTTCTCCTCATTCAAACTCTTGTAGTGAGTAGAACGAGTTTTACTATCCTCTTCAAAAATTCGACAACATTCAGTCAAGTCCGAAAATCTCCTTATCCTCTGATAGCCCACCGCTTGCTTGATCTCAGGACGCAAGCTGTTCTCATACTTAACACACTTAGAAAATTCCGTCGTCACCGCGTCATAGTGAGGATAAAATTTTACTAACTCTGTGAACTTAGCCATGTAGTCTACCACAGACATATTGCCTTGTTTCAACTCCAAAAATTCCATTTCTTTTCTCCCCTTTACACTCTCAGGATAGTACTTCCTCAGAAATTCCGCACAAAATAAATCCCAAGTTATTTCCTCGTCATCCACTTCAAGGACTTGTCGCATACCGATCCACCAGTCATCGGCTTCTTCTTGCAACATGTGAGATCCAAGTCTCACCTTGTTCCCTTCAGCATAATTCATAACTCTAAAGATCCTCTCGATTTCCTTCAACCAAATCTGAGCACCGTCCGGATCAAACCTTCCTTTGAACACCGGCGGCTGATTCTTTCTGAACTCATCATTAGCGTTCACATTCGGTGCACCCTACACCGCCCTAGCCATTGCCTCCAATGCAGCAGTCGTCACATTGTCATTATGACCAGCCATATTCTGATTATTCCCAAAAATAACAACAAGGTTAAACAACCGTTCAACCAACAAAATAACGAGACAAACACAACCGACTCAACACTGGCTCTGATACCACTTAATGTAACACCCCTTTTCTATACCCCCAAATAAACAAATAAATCATTTAGGCACGAATTCAAAATTTCATCAGAGTACATTTATATCATGGCATAAAAGGGGCATATCACATTATACCAAAAATTCAACACATACAACACTTGCTCAACAGATATGCAACATCGGGGCAACACCCACAAGAAAATATTTGGAACAAAGGCGGAAACATCCAAATATTTCATGATCTCCAAAACATGTATTCACATATACAATTATCATTCACCATGTTTACAAAACATATCATCAGCAGATACATACACAGGTGTATCATAAAAGAATCCAAATAATCCCTAGCTACCCAGTGCTACATATCAAAGCCGACCGACCAAAACGAATGAAGCCACGCTTCGCAAAGACTCCAGCAATCTAATATGCAATGCCTCATAAAGCATTATAAAACAGCAGAAGGGTGAGAAACGATATCATAATACATAATGCATATATATATATATATATATATATATATATATATATATATATATATATATATATATATATATATATATATATATATATATATATATATATATATATATATATATATATATATATATATATATATATATATATATATATATATATATATATATATATATATATATATATATATATATATATATATATATATATATATATATATATATATATATATATATATATATATATATATATATATATATATAAACACACACACACACACACATAACATCCAATAACGTCTTCCGCGTTCTCACCGCAACTCATCTCACTACACCGTACATCGCAATATATTCACAAATATCTATTTACAAATAGAACACTAAGCATATACAATATGCCTCATCAATTTTTATATCAATTCATAAACATACATACATATACATATATATTCACACATACATGTATCTTCAAGCATTCCATTCATGCCAGTCATCAACAATTTACATAAACATCTACAATCATGTTTATTCACCATACATCATGCAAAGATGATAAATGCAAATCGTAGAGGCCAACTCGCTACTCTACGCAAATGTAATGCGATACCGACTTAACCGTCCATCAGACTCTCCTAAGAATCAATTCACTCACGCCTCTCACGGGTACACTATAACTCATCAGATTCTCCTAGGGATCACATCGGTCATCAGATTCTCCAAGGAATCACATCGCTCATCAGATTCTCCAAGGAATCACATCGCTCATCAGATTCTTCAAGGAATCACATCGTTTATCAGATTCTCCAAGGAATCACATCGCTCATCAGATTCTCCAAGGAATCACATCGTTCATCAGATTCTCCAAGGAATCACATCGCTCATCAGATTCTCCAAGGAATCACATCGTTCATCAGATTCTCCAAGGAATCACATCGCTCATCAGATTCTCCAAGGAATCACATTGTTCATCAGATTCTCCAAGGAATCACATCACTCATCGGACTCTCCTAGGAATCCTATCACTCATCAGACTCTCCTAGGAATCAACAGCACTCATCGGACTCTTCTAGGAATCCTATCACTCATCAGACTCTCCTAGGAATCAACAGCACAAGAATGTACTTCATGATGCTTCACATGCAAAATGACTCCATACACTTCTTGAAATGCATACATGTTTACAAACATACTCATGCATTCTTCACATTCACCGCATTTATTCATTATGCATTCACAATATATATACATATCACAATATCATTCATTCACACCAATTCATACCTGGTTTATATTCATCATTCGATCTCAACATGCATTTCTATTCAATTCAAGTAAATGCACCAAATTGCCAAACAACCACATTCCACACTTCACAAATCACAAACTAGGATTCACGCCATACGGCTACCCACAACACACATAACATCATATAATTAGTCATCTCAGACAAGGAATGATCGCAACCAAACCACACAACCAATCCACGAATGGAAAACACAAGAAAAGAAAATATGCTGCTGTGTTCGCTAACCTTCGCCTGGCGAAGCCTCTGGCGAAGCTTCGCTACTTCGTTCGCCTGGCGAACTTGCCAGCGAAGACCACTGGGATTTATTCTGGAATTACTCGCTAGCATACTCGCCTGGCGAACCTTCGCCTAGCGAATCTTTCCAGCAAAGACAGGGTGTTTGCTACTGACTTGGTTCGCTGCTGCTCGCTGGGCTTCGCCTGGCGAAGCTTCGCTGCCATTCGCCTGGCGAACCTGCGAACTCAGAACTCCCATGGCTGTCCAAAAGCCCAAACCTCACAAACCGACCGATTTAATCCAAATCAGTTCCAGTAGTATAACCCATTCATCACCCGACTATACTACACCGTCTATTCCGAATTCTAACCGATAAAACTCAGTTTTTACCGATTAAATCAACTTCCGACCTAGAAATGGAAACATAGAAAACAATCCAATACATCCAAACTAGCACATACATGATTACATACATTATCAAGATGATAAAACTTCTCACCCTTACCTGATTAACCGCAAGTTAGGGTTTGATCTTGATGTTTTCCAAAGTTTCCTCTTCTTTCTCTCCTCTTTCTCTTCTCCTTCTTTCTTTCTCTTTTCTTTCCTTCCTTTCTTACTATCTTTCTTTCTCTTCTATTTCCTCTTTAATATCTTCCTATTATGTTTCCCAAAACATCTACTAACTCCATATCTCATAAAATATCCAACTTATCATTTAAATAG
The DNA here is from genome assembly GCA_963859935.3 of Lathyrus sativus. NCBI lineage: Eukaryota > Viridiplantae > Streptophyta > Magnoliopsida > Fabales > Fabaceae > Lathyrus > Lathyrus sativus. The sequence continues at coordinate 286,928,920 of OZ012739.1, read as the reverse complement.
GAAATGTCCAAAGTACCCTCCAACTATTTTCTCCGAAAACTCCAAAAATCGGGTAAAATAGAGCAATATGTAAACATAACATATTTCCACGAAAATTCCACATCAAAATAATATTCGCCCAATTAAAATAAAAAAGGACTTAACGAAAAAGGGATAATCGAAATCGGGGCGTTACACAATACCCGTGGTAGAAAATTTGAAAGCGCGCTACATATAATTACGGTTATTTTAAATACCCGTTGTTGTATGTCTTTTAATAAAATTTTAAAAAATGCAGCATTAGAACTACCTATAATCACGATTATTTTAAATACCTGTTGTTGTATGTCTTTTAATAAAATTAAAAAAAAAAGTTGCAGCATTAGAACAAGAGCAACAACAAGAACAACAACAACATCAAGAACAACAAGAACAACAATAACAACAACAAGAACAATAATAAGAACAACAATAAAAAATACAACAACAACAACAACAACAACAACAACAACAATAACAACAACAACAACAACAATAACAAGAAGAAGAAGAAGAAGAAGAAGAAGAAGAAGAACAACAACAACAACAACAATAAAAAAAGAGCACCAGCAACTAACATTACTAACTCGAATCCATACTTTCCTTGTCTCACTCAAGTTGTAGAAGAGATGATGGAGTTCTAAAATTTTTTAATGAAAGATGATGTTTGGAGGTAGAAGACGTAGTTCTTCTAAGTTGGAAGTTTGTCTAAGTTTTAGGTTTCACTCGGATCACCAATAGTAGTGTCTTGACCGTTGATAATCACTAAATGAACGACCAAAATTTGTTTAAGGACAATGAATAAACTCAATAAGCGCGCCACCTATAATGTTGGTGTTGGGACTTGAAAAAATAAGTAAAAAACTAAAAATGTTAGTGTTGGGACATGAACCCATGACCATATGCTACCTATAATCACTATTTTTTAAATACCTGTGATGAAAGATCTGTCAGCATTTTGAAAAAATAAGTAAAAAGAGCTACTATAATCACGGTTTTTTAAATACCCATGGTGAAAGGTCCGTCAGCATTTTGAAAAAATAAGTAAAAAACCAAAAATGCTGGTGCTGGGGCTTGAACCCATGACCAGACGCTACCTATAATCACATTTTTTTAAATAACCGTGGTGAAAGGCCTCACTTTTCACCACACTTGGAATTTTAACCGTGATTAAAAGTATTTTAATAAAATAAATAAAAATGCACGCTCCTAAATATCACATATTGCTATGGTGAATAGGAAACCGTTGTTACTTTGGTGTTGTTGTTTACGCGTTTTGTAGTAGTGAGTATAAAATCAATTGGGACATACTCTAAATGATTGTTAACAGTTAAATATCAAAAGCTTTCATTTCTGCCTTGAACAATCGATTGTTGAGGTGCAATAATAGGTTGGCTTAATTGATTATTTCATTAATTTGGCTAATGGATTGTTGAGTTTAACAATCATTAAGAAATATCTCGAGATTAACAATTCGGATAGAAGTATGGTCCTTAATAGAACATTATGGTAGAAGTTAATCCATGTAGGCGACCCAACTTTGTGGGATAAGGCTTGAATGTTGTTATATATATTAGATGTTTTTGTGTTATTTCAGTTTACAATTCGACTTTCTTTATTTCCTTTCTTTTGATATTATCAATGGGGGAGATTGAAATTGATCCTAGGGTAATCTTTAGATTTTGAGTGTCTTGTTTCTTGTTTTTGTTTAAATTAGAAGTATGATTGAGTCTCTCATAATACCATGCATTTTCACTACTTTGAAATATTTTTTGCATGCTTAAAACAACCTTTTTACCAAAGTCAAAATTCATGATTCATATCATTAAATAACTTAACTCAAATTAAGAAAATTTTCAAAACTGATCAGTCATGACTCAGATCAGGCATATCCTTGACTATGATCACGAGCTTGGTTTTTCTTATTGTTTTCGCCACTGTATTTTCTATTTGAATCAAACTTTTTGTATCAAGTAGTTTAATGGCTAAAATTTCACCTTTTTAAAGGTGAATAAGTGGGATATCATGGGTTTAAACTCTCTCTCTCTCTCTCTCTCTCTCTCTATCTATCTATCTATCTATCTATCTCTCTCTCTCTCTCTCTCTCTCTCTCTCTCTCTCTCTCTCTCTCTCTCTCTCTCTCTCTCTCTCTCTCTCTCTCTCTCTTGCATCTAATGTCCATACACAACTACAAACTGAATTATATTACTAGAATTATCTGAATGAACCTTGGTATGACCATAGTCGTGATTCAAATCAAACATTGTTTTTGCCACTAAATATTATTTTAAGATGATTTTACATATGTACAGTAGTAATTATTTTGATGTTTGATATGAATTAAATTAATAATAAGTGTGTGTTTGAATGCTTTTAGGAGGCTATATGGATTTGAAGCTAGATATGTCAAAGGCATATGACCGACTTGAGTGGAGTTTTATCATAAAAGTTTTATCTTTGATGGGTTTTCCAACACATCTGGTGGAACTTATTGAGAGATACATATCCACTGTTTCTTACAATGTCCTCCTTAATGGGCAAACAATGTCGTTGTTTTGTTCCTGCTAGGGATCTTTGGTAAGGAGACTCTCTCTCACCTTATCTTTTCATTCTCTGTGCAAATGTTCTTTCAGAACTCACCAAGAAGGAGGTGATGGATGACAAGATTCATGGACTAAGAGTAGCAAGGAAGTCCCCAACAATTTCTCATTTATTTTTTTGCAGATGACAGTCTTCTTTTTGCAGATGACAATCTCCTTCATAAGTACCAACTTTCTTCTGGTCAAGTAGTGAATCTGGACAAGTCAGTGGCATCCTTTAGTCGAAATATGGACGAAGAAGCTAGTAACATGATCCAGACAAGGATGAGAGTACATACATTAGCTTTCCATTACAAATATTTGGGTTTACCTGTGGTTCTAGGAAGATCAAAGAAGGAGATTTTTGCTTTGGTTATGGAGAGGGTATGGAAAAAAATTAAAAGTTGGAAGGAGAAGCTCTTATCTCGTGCAGGGAAAAAAGTCTTGATAAAAGTTGTAGCACAGGCTACTCAAAGCTATGTTATGAGCTACTACAAGCTCCCAAAAGGAATTTGCGACGAAATTGAAGGGATGATAGCAAAATTCTGGTGGGGATCGAGGAATTGAGTATGGAAGATTCATTGGTTACAGTGGGATAGGATGGCTAGAACTAAGAAGGAAGGAGGAATGGGATTTCAAGGCATTAATGAGTTCAATACTAGTCTACTTGGAAAGCAGTACTGGAGATTACTTAGGAACGAAGACTCTTTTGTTGGCAGGGTTCTTAAAGGCATGTACTTCCCAAAATGTGGCATTGATGATTGCCCTACAGGCTGTAATGCAAGTTATGCTCGGAGAAGTATTATGAGCACCAGACAACTGGTCCACCAGGGTTCTAGATGGAGGATAGGAAATGGCTTGAAGGTTCCAGTGGCTAGTGATAGGTGGAGTTCTGGGAATCCTAGCTTTAAGCTTCTGCAATGTAGTTCTACCCTCGATCCTGAATGGAAAGTTTATGATTTAATTGATTCTAATACTGGTCGATGGAAAGAAGATATGATTTTATCCACTTTTGGGCAGACTGGTGCTTTCTAGATTGTCGGCATCCCCTTATCTCAAAGAATCATTGATGATGATCTTATCTGGCATTATGAATAAAAAGGCAATTACTTAGTGAGATCTGCCTACCAGTTGTGCTTGAAGGACCACATAAGCTCAAATCCTGGACCCTCCTTTGACCCAAACCAGAAGTTGTGGAAACTGATTTGGAAAATTCCTCTTCATAACAAAGTCAGGAATTTCATGTGGAGACTTGCTAGAAACATCCTACCCACACGAGACAACCTTAGGAAGAAATGTATTACTCTTGATTCATCATGTCTTTTCTGCAACTCAAAAGCTGAAACGGTGGACCATATTTTTCTGGATTGTGTTTTTGTTAAGCAGACTTTTTTCTCCTCCATCCTTAGCCTTAAAATTCTATCAAAATTGTTGGTGCAAAGAAAGAATAATGAAAATAGGGAAATATTCTATTAAAGAGAATGACGGCAGAAGAAACAGGATTTTTGAGTTACAATGATTGTCACCCTATTTATAGGCTAAAACTAGGGTTACTAGAATAAGATAAAATACTGAAATACCCTCTAACAAACTTATGGGCTTAAGAAAATAATATAATAAAATATGAATTATTACTAATACCATCCCTTAATTCATATTCCATCAAAACTTGTAACACCAATTCCATCCCTTAATCTGAGAAATTGATCAGTCTTGATAGCTTTCGTCAGAACATCTGCCAACTGCTTCTGAGTGCTGCAGTGTACAACTTCTAACACTCCACTCTGAATTTGATGTCTCAGAAAATGATACTTGGTCTCAATATGCTTGCTTCTCCCATGCAACACTGGGTTTCTGGCAAGATTGATTGCAGACTTGTTGTCAATCATCAACTTCAGAGGTTTGTTTACTTTAATCTTCAGATCCTGCAACAGATTCAGAATCCACACAGCTTGGCATGCAGTAACAGCACCTGCAATGTATTCAGCTTCACAGGTTGACAACGCCACAACAGGTTGCTTCTTGGAACACCAAGAAATGGGACCTCCCAGAAATTTGAACAAGTACCCAGATGTACTTCTTCTGTCAACTCTGTCTCCACACCAATCCGAGTCTGAATAACTCAGAAGTTCTGACTCATTATTTCCTCCAGAGGGAAATAACACTCCATACTTCAGAGTTCCTTTGATATACCTCAGAATCCTGACAGCAGCTTGGTAATGGGACCACTTAGGTTTACTCATGAACCTACTAACCATCCCAACTGAGTAGCAAATATCAGGTCTGGTATTGCACAGATACCTCAGAGAACCAACCAACTGTTTGAAGGTTGTAGCATCCACATCCTTTCCTTCAGAGTCTGAATCCAGTTTCTGATTTGTATCAGAAGGTGTGACAGCCATCTTACAATTCTTCAGATCAAATCTCTTCAGAAGTTCTAATTCATACTTGAGCTGGTGCAAAATGATACCTTTCTCAGAATATCTGAACTCCATCCCTAGAAAGTATGTCATTTTGCCTAGATCAGTCATTTCAAATTCATTCATTAGAACCTTCTTGAACTTGGCTATCTCCTGTTCAGAACTTCCAGTCAATAGTATATCATCAACATATAAACATACCAGAGTCATATTGCCTTCAGAAGTATGCTGAACATAGACACCGTACTCCATCTCACATTTCTGAAAGCCTTGCTTCTTGAAAAATGAATCAATCTTCTGATTCCAAGCTCTGGGCGCTTGTTTCAATCCATATAGAGCTTTGTATAATCTGTACACCATCCCTTCCTGATTCTTTTTCACAAATCCAGGAGGTTGTGACACGTAAACTTCTTCTTCTAATGGACCATTCAGAAATGCAGATTTTACATCTAAATGCATCAGAGGCCAATTCCTGTTAGCAGCTATTGCAATCACCATTCTGATTGTTTCATGTCTTGCTACAGGTGCAAACACTTCAGAATAATCCAGCCCAGGTTTCTGTAGAAATCCTCTGGCTACCAACCTTGCTTTATGTTTGCCAATTGAGCCATCTGGCTTTAACTTTTGCTTGAAAACCCATCTGACGCTGATGGCTTTCTTGTCTTTTGGAAGTTCTGTCAGCTTCCAAGTCTTGTTTCTCTCTATAGCATCAAGTTCTTCTTTCATGGCCTTCAGCCAGAGCTTCTGCTTAAGAGCCTCCTCTGTACTTATAGGTTCAGAGTCTACTAACATGGCACACTGAATAACTTCTCCTTCAGAGTCTACTTCAGTGTCTTGCAGCATGTCAAATTCTGCAAATCTTCTGGGAACGCTTCTGATTCTTTGTGGTCTCTGAACTTGTTCAGAGTCTTGAGCTTCAGAGTTTCTAGCTTCAGATGATTGACCTCCAGAGCTTTGGCCATCTTCAGAGTCTGGCATATTTCTAGAGTCTGAATTGCCACCAAGATCTGGATTGCCATCAGAGTCTAAATCATCAGAGTCTGGGTCATCTGGGTCACCTTCATCTTCTGAGTCCTCTTCAGAGTTTGAATCAGTATCAGAGTCAGAGTCAATATCAGGGTTTACTTCAACTTCAGAAATTCTTAACTCTGACCTTTCTTCAGAGGTTCTAACATCAGAATCAGATTGAGACTTATCCCAATTCCAAACTTCTGATTCCTTCACAATCACATCTCTGCTGAATTCAATTTTATTGGTTTCTGGACAATAGAGCTTGTATGCACCTGTACTGTGGTACCCTATCAGAATCATCATTTTGCTTCTATCATCCAGCTTCTGTCTTCTGGCTTCTGGAACATGTTTATAGCAAACAGAACCAAATACCTTCAGATGACTAACACTTTGCTTGTCTCCAGTCCACTTCTGCATAGGAACTATTTCCTTCAACTTCTTCGTAGGACATCTGTTGAGTACATACGTTGCAGTGGCAACAGCTTCTCCCCAGAGCTTCTGAGGAAGCTTCTTCTCCTTTAGCATGCTTCTCACCATATCAAGCAAAGTACGATTTCTTCTTTCAGCAAGACCATTGTGTTGAGGGGTATACGGAGCAGTAACCTCATGCTCAATTCCATTCTCCTCACAGAACTTCTGGAACTCTTTGGAGTTATACTCACCTCCACCATCAGTTCTAAGAATCTTCAACTTCTGACCACTCTGATTCTCAGCCTTCATTCTGAACTTCTTGAATTCATCAAACACCTCGTGTTTGAACTTAATAAGGGATACCCATGTCATTCTTGTGAATTCATCAACAAACAACACAAAGTATTTATTCCCTCCAATTGATGCTACTGGAAATGGACCACACACATCAGAATGTACAACTCCCAAGGCATGTTTTGCTCTTGGAGCAACTTCTGACGCAAATGGCAATCTTGGTTGTTTTCCTTCCATGCAAACTTTGCATGACTTTTCAGGCTTATTAATTGCAGGAATTCCATGTACCAATTTCTTTGAATTCAGATGTTGTAAGCTTCTGAAATTCAAATGACCAAATCTTCTGTGCCACAGCTCACTCTCCTTCTCAGTACTTGTTGCACTAAGACACTCTGAGTCTGCAGTTCTGACATTCACTTTGAATGTTCTATTCCTTCCCTGTTCTGACTCCATAATCAACTTCTGATTACAGTCATACAGCTTCAGAAGATTGTCCTTCATGGTAACTGAGAAACCTTTCTCAATTAATTGTCCCACACTCATCAGATTGCTTCTGATGCCAGGTACATACCAAACATTCTGAATCAATGCTATTTTCCCATTGTTCAGAGTCACTCTGACATTTCCCATACCTTCTGCATTAAGATATTTGTCATCAGCACATCTGATCTTTGTCCTCTTTTCAGAGTCAAAGTCAACCAGCCATTTCTTGTTTCCAGTAAGATGATTTGAACAGCCAGTGTCCATATACCACCAGTCTGTCAGATCATCAGATTCAGAGGCCATCAATAGCACAGATTCGTCATCAGAACTTCTGGCTATATTTGCTTCTTCTGATTTCTTCTCCTTGTTTGACCAACAATCTCTAGCAAAGTGACCAAACTTCTTACAACAGTAACATTGTATCTTCTTCTTGTCATACTTCTTTTTTCCCTTCTGAGCATTCTTTTGTCTATCAGAGGTTGAGGTTTCTGACTTCTGACCACCATCAGATCTTCTCTTGGCTTCTGACTGCTTCTGATACCTCCTATCAGAAATTGCTTTCAGAGCCTGATGCTCTACTTCCCTTTCAGAAGTTCTCTCAGTCAAACGCAACTCTTGCGCTTCTAAACTGCTCTGCAGCTCTTCAATTCTCATTGTGCTCAGATCTTTGGAATGTTCTATTGCTACCACAATGTAATCAAATTGAGGAGTAAGGGATCTCAATACTTTCTCCATGATTGTTTCTTCAGAAAGAGTTTCTCCACATGCCTTCATCTCATTAGTGATCAGAATCACTCTGGAGATGTATTCAGAAACTTTCTCATTATTCTTCATGTTGAGATTCTCATATTGCTTTCTCAAGGACTGAAGCTTCACCTTCTTCACTGATGCGTCACCACCATAACATCTCACCAGAGTGTCCCATGCAGCCTTTGCTGTTGTAGAGTCTGCAATCTTCTCAAACACGTTTACATCCACACATTGATGAATGAAGAACAATGCTTTCTGATCCTTCTTCCTTACTTCCTTCTGCGCGTTTTTCTGTTCATCGGTTGCATCTGCTGCTACTGGAACATAACCATCAGTGACAAGATCTAGAACATCTTGAGCACCAAATAGTACACGCATTTAGATCATCCAACGATTCCAGTTTTTACCATCAAATACTGGAAGTTTGGTGTTCATGTTGCCGTTTCCGTTCATCTTCTACTTTGCACAATACACTCAGATTTCTCACACAGTGTTTCCCAACCCACAGAATAAAATTCTGATCAGATTTTGTTCAAGATTCAACGTGAATCTAAGAAACAAAATCAATCACACAAGACCTCACGTTCACTCGTGTTTCCCGTGTTTCCCAATGAATCAGAACCGGAGCTCTAGATACCAATTGTTGGTGCAAAGATAGAATAATGAAAATAGGGAAATATTCTATTAAAGAGAATGACGGCAGAAGAAACAGGATTTTTGAGTTACAATGATTGTCACCCTATTTATAGGCTAAAACTAGGGTTACTAGAATAAGATAAAATACTGAAATACCCTCTAACAAACTTATGGGCTTAAGAAAATAATATAATAAAATATGAATTATTACTAATAAAAATATGGTATTTGTAGCTGGCTTGAGGAGTCTTTGCCTTATAATGATTCCTTAGTTTGCCAACTTATTAGTGCTACCCTTTATAAAATCTGGCTGGCAAGAAATTCGATTGTCTTTTATGCTAGGACCTCATCCCCTTCATAGGTGGCTACAGAGGCTCTTCACATGGTGCAAGAGTTTAATGCTTCGAATGAAAACAAGAAGCACAGGTCCATTCTCAATACTGATGAGTATGGCTCCAAAGGAAACACTATCATTGTTCAGGTCGACGCAGGAGTTTTTGAAGAAGGTCTATCTGCTTTTAGCTGCATACTCAAGAACCAAATAAACAAGGTCCTCCTCTCACCATGCAAATCTGAAAAGAGGCTATTAGACTTTACTACTATAAAATGTCTTATCATTAGGTGAGGTATACAACTTGCATTGAACATTAATATTAGGAATTTCTTGCTTCAATCGAATTCTTTGAATGTGGTTTATTGTATTAATTTGTATCAGGAGTATGCTAGCATTGAACCTATTAGAGGATTGTAGAATTCTCTTTAGAAACTGTTGTGGTAGTAGAGCCAAAAATATCCTTGCTCATAATCCTGTGAGAGTGGAGAAAGTTTTAGGTTCTAGAACTTAATTAGATGATTGCACTTTAATTGATCATCAAGACTCTTTTGTATTTTTGTATTGTCTTTTGTTGTTTAATACAAACATCTTTTCCATAAAAAAAAAAAAATGCTTTTAGGAGAATGTTAAAGAAAATTAATGTTTAGTGAACTATAATCAATTGTGATTTTTGATTTTATATAACCGGATTGATGTTGTGATTTACTATGACAGAAGTTGCGATTTACTAGAAAAACATAACATCATTGGCTTTTCATGTTGGTTCTATGCGTTAGGTGGGAAATGTCTTAAATTCCATTGTCTCTATCCTCCATAATGAAGTTGTTTCCTATTGATGAATGAATATCTTTTTCTTGCTTCATTAAAATAAAAATTAAATTATTTCCACATATCCCAAGCACACTCAAAGGAATTGCTTCAACTAGAGTCAAATTCATGAAGAATAATTGTTTTCTCAATGGTAATTAATCAAACATCATTTCAATCTAATAAAGTTGTGTTTGAAGTAATGTCTATAAACCTGAGTTTGTTGTCAAAATCAATTTTGTTTCGAATCACTTTTGTTAATTTCTCATAAAAGTGAATCCAACATAGTTCAACATAATTCAACCAAATATTTTTCTTACTTGGTCTTCAAAATATACTCTTTGAATTTTAGATCCGAACTCTCTTAAAAAAATTTTTTTTTTTTAAAAGTATGAAAATTGAAACACAAAAAGAAGAAAATGTTTCCTCCATTAAACAAACATCTAGTGACATTGAGAACCACCCTATCAAAAGTGTGGACCCCATCAACTATGTCCACTCTTACTTCACTCCATTTTTTTACATAATAGTCCAAATCTTATCTTAAGTACTTTTGTATTTTAACAATAATTGGAACACTTAAGCATTGAGCACTAAAATTGATTTTAAAAAGTTAAAATGGAAAGCATAGTAAGAGATTAAAAAAGTTTAAAGAAAGCTAATTCTATACGTAGCTTCTATGAAAATGATATTTCTCTTTTATATATAGAAATCAACATCTAGAATTGATAGTGATTGGTCCCTCTTTTCTCCCCTCTCATTACATATCATTATTATTAGATAATAAACTTATTCTTTTCAATATTAAATTCATTAAGTAATTAAAAAATGTTGAGTTGGTGGCATGTCTTTGTCTATTTAATGCACTATGATTCAATAATTGTAGATGTGTAATACATTACTTATTTCCTTATGTTGATGTAAATTTAATTTACACAAAATAAAATCACCTAATATTTAACATTCGTAGTTAAACCAACTCGATTGATAGATCATGATATATATCAGAAATATTAGATATGTTTGTCATATTTAAATCTATCTCACAAAAAATTAAAATGGGCAACGACAAATATGATTTAGGGTGGAAACTTAAAATTTTGATCCGTTTTAAAAAAAATAAGAGTGAGACAGCACCTCTTAAAATCTAAAAACTATAAAATTTATCTTAATATTTACGTCTGCAAAAATTTAAATAGAGCAAAATTGACATATTAGAAAGTATCGCGATCTTAAAAAAATACAAAAAATAATAATTATTTATGACGAACACATTCGTTTTGCCACCTCAAAGACGTGATTTCAAATCTGCATCATTCAATTATTCATATTTATTTGGTTAATAAAAAATGACAATATTTTATTCACATTAATCAATGCATCAATTTATGTTCTTAGAGATGGTATCAATGATTTGTCATATTAAAGAGACATGTTGTACAGAAATTATTTGTGTACTATGGTTTCCACTTCTGTTGAGTCTCAAATTATTCAACCCATATAGAGACGTTTTCCTTTTCTATTAATTTAACTATCAACTATAGATTCCACAACAACAAAAATGAGACAAAAATGTTGGAATACAAACTATCCTAAAATAACTTGTCTTGCATTTAATTAAACTATAGTTAACTAATGTTTAAGTATAAATAACCTCTTTTTTATTTTATCTATATATAGGCAAATTTAAAAAATAATTTAAAACATGTATTATTATTGTGTTGGTCTCTAACATTCACATATTTGAAGAAAACAGAGGACAAAGTTAATTAAAGTTATAGGAATGTAAAATTGGGAGAAAGATAAAACTTGATTTAAAAAAAAAAAAACAAACATAAATAAAGAAGGAAAAAAAATGTTAAATGGCATTATGATTTAATTCAATACTTAACCTAACACATCCATAATATTTTGCAAGAATAATCTTAAACAACTTACAATAACCCAATTAATTTCACAAAATTGGAGAATGAAGCAAATCCTTTAACCTATAATCGAACCATCTTAAATTTTTAATCACGACTCAATCTTGATAAAATAAATAAAAATTCTATTTAATCAACCTGATAAATATTTATAAAATTCTATTTATTTATAATTTAAACGTGACAAATTTTAAATTCAGTGTAGTAATTCTCTAGACGTCTTTAAATAAACACTCTAAAAGATAGTTCTGACTATAATTAACTATGGTTTTAAATTACAGTACCGCGCGCATCAGAAAATATTGAGAAGTCCTTGCAACTATATTACAACCGCAATTTTCAACTGGATTCTCAACGTTTAATGCGATACAAAGTTCGTAACCGTAATTTAAAACTCTACATAACCTCATAAATTGATGAAATGAGAAACCCATAATCACAATGATTCAAGAAAACCAGTTTTTATGAGGACAGAGTTCCTCACTTTGCTAAGATCCCTACCCTTAAGTGTCCTACCAACACCTTCAAAAACAGAAAATGAAGAAATCTGACTCCTTGCAAGCCTCCTTGCAATTATCTCATGAGGTGGCAGCCTAGTACCATTCTCCCCATCATCTTCATCTTCATCACTACCTTCTCCACCATGCTTCAAAACTTCATCATCACCACCTTCATGATCATCATAGTAACCATAATTATCATTACCATACCTTGAAACATTCTTAACACTCTTGTTCACCTTCTCACCACCACCATAAATCTTAGACCAATCCGGAATATTAACCGGCGCCGATGATTGTTGAAAACCTTTTGTCTCATGAGACGAATTCGCGCTACTACTCTCACTACTAGTCCTTGGAATCGGAATCGTTCTCGAACCAATCGGAATCGGAAAAGAAGATAGTTCTTTGTTCTTTGCCTTGTGGTGAAAAACTTCTTCACATGTGTAATCTTCTCTTTCTTTCACAACATCCCAAATTTCTTCTTCCTCAAAATCTCCATCTCTCAATGTTCTCCATAGCTCACTATGCTTCCTAACTAGCCTATACTTATCATCCATTCTTTCTCTTCCTACACATAAAAAGTTACAACAAAGAATTTAACTCATATAAACTATCTGCGTAAAAAATTTATATTATACACTGTCAATCAATCATAATCGTCATTATTTTATTTTCAGAGACGCGAGCATAAAATATTCATAATACAAAGTTATGAAAAGGGATTGTTGATAATATATATACCTTTCTTGGAACAAGAAGCTTCAAAGAAAAAACTTTATGTAGAACTTGAATCTTGATACTATAATTTATGAAAGGAGGGTGTAGTTTTATGATGTATTTTTGATGGAGAGAAGAACAAGGACATCCCCACAAGAGGTGAAGTACACAGCAGCAAGGTCCCAAGAGGCAAGAATAAGACAGAACTGATTTTGATTTATGCCTCTATAGGTTCTCTAAATGATGCAATTTCATCTATTTAACTCAATTCATGCATAAGATAACTTTTGATAGTGAAAGGTAAAAGGATTTGGATTTTGTGAAGTAATTTTGTGATACATTTATTTATTTTAATTCTATGATAAATGTTATTTAAAAAATATATATGAAGTTAAATATGTGGTTTTGAAACAATTTTTTTATTTATTTTTCCATTGTAATATTTTTAGCATTCACGTGTTCAGAATATATTGATGATCAAACAATTTTAATTTTTTTTAACCTAAAATATCAAATTTAAACTTGAATAATTAAATTTTCACATTCTACGATGTAAATTTCGTTTTTTAAAAGTAAATAAATAAAATTTCTTCCGATGTTTTTGTATAATTTATCAAATATAATTTAACGATTTTTTTTAGTGATATTATGTGACAACCTATATGTATTAGAATCTTTAATGTGAAATGAAAGAAAAAAAGAATGATTGATGTTAAATTTCATGTGACATAGGTGGTGAATAGTGGATGCTTTTTAGTTGTGTTTATTTTCATCTTTTTAATATTAATAGTAAAGTTATATATTTTTTACTTTTCTTTTGTGGGGCTAAAAATAAGGTTTCTTTTCTTCATTTATAGTTTTCACAAGGCCACTTGTCATGATCACATTCATATAACACTTTTTGTCCTTCAAATTTACCCTTGGTAATTTCTATAGAACATAGGTAAATTGGCTTTTAATGTAGCATCAAAGGTAAAAAACTTTAGGTTAATTTTACTAGTGTAATAAATTTTATAGAGGTAAATGAGTGCATTGAAATGATGGTAAAGGTACAGTCATTCCATTGTGAATGGGTGGTTAATAGATAAAGGTGGTTATTGTCATGGAAGCAGACAAAAATGTCAATGTTTTCAATGGAAGAATACAAATGTAATTTTGTTTAAATTAAGAAGGCAAAATTACACCATGTTTTTTAAATTATTTTTTGTGTGGTAGGATGGTCTTTTAATTTTCTTTTTTAATAATTTGGCCAATTACATTTTATTAAAGAGAATTTTGTCATGAATTGTTGTCGTTTTTTTAAGAATTAGTTTATGTAATTATATGTAAAAAAAATACTCAATATATAAAATTAAAAATAATATAAAGTTGATTCAATTGATGTGTATTATATATTTGTTTTTTTAAAATATATAGTTTAAATATTTTGTTTTTTAATTTAATTCTTTAATATTAGATGAAAAAGGTATTTTAATTATTTGGTGTTTGATCTAAAATAAACTTATTTTTTTCTAAACGATTAGTTCATTTAAATTATATATATTTTAAAAATAAATACAAAATTTAATATAAATAAATAATTTGAGAAATTATTTTCAATTTTTTGTTCTATTAATGCCCCCATTAATTAACTAATTTTGATGTTATAGTACCAATTTTTTTATCTATATAAAATGAAAGGAATTATTAAGCAATGTAATACTTTTAAAAAACTTTATTTTGTCCTCTATTGTTCCATAATTTATAGTAGGAATTAATGATATATTAAATTGGTACTCACTTGCAACCACAAATAGTAGGTGCATATTTATTTATTGATATTTTACCTAAAGGTACATATATATTTATTTTTCAAATAAAAAAGTACAAATATAATTTAATATAAAAGAGGAGTTAGATGTAGTACAATATATATATATATATATATAAATATATATATATATATATATATATATATATATATATATATATATATATATATATATATATATATATATATATATATATATATATATATATATATATATATATATATATATATATATATATATATATATATATATATATATATATATAGTTAAGAATGAAATAATAATATTAACAAATAATATTTTAAAAACACTTGCAAAAAGGAAAAGAAGAAAATTGATTCACGCAAATTTTATATCTGGCTCATATTAATAATTAAAAACACGAAGCCAAATGAAATCTTTGTAACTGAGGAATCACATGGTCTAATTGCATATAGCTGACATTCAATGTATTTGGATACTAATTGCTAAAGTTGGAAAATAAAACATTATAATAAAAAAATTGGTAAATAAGCCAAAAACAACTTGTTTCTAAATTAATATAAAGATTCTATATGAATCATGATAACTAAAGAATCGCGATGTTTTTCCAAAGCAGGAAAAAAGTCATGTTGCTAATTAAGCTGAAATCTGCACTTGGACAGTTGATTAAAATGGCGGCTATAAATTAAAGTGGATGAGGCATATAGTGTGGGACAAGAAAATTAGTGTTTCCACGATTGTTTAAAGTATGACGAAGCTATCGTACGCTATTTAGTTTAGTGGTGATTGATACTAAATTTGATAGAGAAAATTAGGTTTTGATTTTTAACAACTGTAACTGGGAGAGAGCTAAAACCACTTAATGTCAAAACTAATCTTGAATCATATTAGTTGATCCAGTGAACCGGATACCAGTGGTGCAGACAAAAAAAGTATAATGAAGTTTGACCCAAAAAATATAATGATGCATAATTTTTTTGGTTAAATATGTTTGAAGTCCCTATAAATATGTCAACTTTCAAGTTTAATCTCTAAAAAAATTTGCTTCAAACAATGGTACTCACAAAGAATAGATAGGATAAAGGTAAATTATTTTGGAGATGCCCGTATTGAAAAAAGAGGGTACTTGCAATTTATTCATTTGGGATGATGAAATTGCACAAGGAAAGAATGATGATCAACGTGTATATGCAGAATGGAGGAAAGATGAGAGTAAGGTGAGGGATATGCAAGTTGTAGAAACTTTGAAGGAGCTTTATGAATCATCAATGAAGAACAAGAGGTTGGAGATGAAGATAAAGGCAGGGGCATTTTGGGGAAAGCTGAAGATAATTTGTGTTGTAGTTTCATTCTTGGTCAACTTGTATTTGTTAATTAGGTGTAATTGTTGAATTGATCTTTGTCTTTAATATTGTCTAAGTGGATTTGTCTGTAATGTTGTCTCACTGGTTTTGTCTGTAATGTTGTGTCATTGATTTTGTAATGTTGAATTGGTATGAAATAAAATTTGGTGTAATTGTTTTTGCATTGTTCAATTGGTATGGTATATGATTTGGTATTGTCTGTATTGTTCAGTTATGACCTTTAATATCACACAATGGTCCTCAAAATTTTCACACAATTTGACCTATAAATTAGACAAAGTGCAATGTATAATGTTGACATAGTATGATGTGTAATTTTGCAGACAAGGTGACCTTAAAATTTAGACATAAAGTGACCTATAATTTTGGCATAATATGAGCTATAATTTTAGACATAAGGTGACCTATAATTTTAGCATATTATGATTTTTCCAGAATAGTATAATTACTATGGCATAGTATAATTTGTTCAAAATATTACATTAGTACCATTACATTAGCATACCATAATTTGTTCAAAAGACTACATCAATACATTACATTAAGCAAAAGACTACATCAGTACATTACATTGAGCAAAACAGTACATCAGTGACATTACAGTATACCATAATTTGTTCAAAATACTACATTGGTACATTACATTGAGCAAAATAGTACATCAGTGACATGACATTACAACAAAATATTTGTTCCTAAACAGATACATTGAGCAAAATATGACATCTTCATTGGGTTAGATTCTTACCAGCTGTGTTGTCATCTTCAGTTAGAACCAATGGGTCATCAGGTTTCTTTCCAGGGCCAAGAATGTTCTTTCTTCCTCAGTGACATTTTCTTGATGAACAGTTGGCTTAGTTACCATTTGGCAAGTTACATTTCCCTCCTTGACAATTGCATCAGTTATAATTTGCTCTACTACATTTTCTTCCTTGGAAGTTGCTTTTCTTGACTTGACAGTTGCTTCCTCAGTGACTGTTGTTTCATTGACAGTTGTCTCCTTAGTGACAGTTCCTTCCTCAGTGACTGTTGTTTCATTGACAGTTGTCTCCTTAGTGACAGTTCCTTCCTTGACAGTTGGTTCCTCAGTGTTAGTTGCTTCATTGACAGAAACTTCCTTGTCAGTTGGTTCCTTGATAGCTGATTCCTTGATTGTTATATCTTTGACTGTTGTATCTTTGACAATTACATCTTTGGCTTTTCCCTCCTTGACTTTTGTCTTCTTTATTCCATCCTTAGTTGTACAATTGTTGGTAGATCCCTTAGGCCTCCCTTACATTAAACAAGCAGAACATTAACATTGTTACCTAGTCTTATAATTAATTACATACAAGCACAAAATTTAATTTAAACATTACCATTTTTTGGGTGCCAAATTGACTTTGCTAGTCTGACTTGCTTGTGTAGGCATCTCTTGAGATACTTGTGTAGGTAAGTTTTAACTAGCTTGGGTGGGCATCCCTTGACTAGCCTGAGTGGAAATCCCTTAACTGGCTTGGTTGGGCATCCCTTGATTGGCCTGGGTGGTATTTCCAAAGGGAACAAGCACAATTTTCTTGTTCTTCTACATGAGTAGTACCCTCATCATTTGCAACTGGTCCATTTTTTGGTTCTCCATCAATTTCATTATCAAACACTTCATCAAGCCCTTCATCAAACCCTTTCATTCTTTGGTCCTCATTATCATCAAAGATTCATCACTAGCTTAACTCAATCTGTCACCATCTTCATCACATTTGATTCATTTTCCCTTCTCTCTAAACCAATCCATAAAAGTATTATCTCCTGTAACTTTAGTCTCACGGAATATCTCAATCTCACACTTATTTTCTACAACATACATGGCTAACTCAGAAGAATCTCCATCATCCCTAAATGGTTTTAAGTTTTGTTCAAAGGATCCTCCATCATGTTTCCACCACATCTTAACACAACCTATATCAAACTCAGGTTCAATCAACTTAACTAGGTCATATGCTTCAAAGAAAGACTAGTAATCAGGATCTTGACCAATAAAATCATATACTTCCCCTCCCTCATATCTTACGTTAAAGTCTTTTATGAAAAATCCCTTTGGGTAAAATACAATCTTGAACTTATCCATTTCTTGTACATAAAATTTAACCTAGATTTAAAATTTACCATTACTTTGTCAAATTGATTTACCCTAATTTTTTCTAAAATTGACAACAAACTTAACCTATTATACAAATGGTAATAAGATGCAACAAATTAAATAAAACGGGACCATTGAGAAAGCAACGAAGATGGCATAGAAATAAAATAATAAAAAAGGGAACAAAGAAGATACATAGTACATTACCTGGGACCACTTGCTCAACTTCTCATGAAGTTTTTTTGGGACCATTGCTACAAAGTCACTTTGGAACCACTACAAACCAATATTTATTCTTTGAATAGAGCGAAGACTTTTTCCTTATTTCTTGACCACAACGCACCTCCAAGACAACAACTATGAAAACTTCTGCTAAGGCACACTAACACTATTGAAGTGGAGTGTTTGTGTCGTGTTTCATTTTCATCAGTTAAGAAGATTACGTTATCAGCAATTCCACCGTGGAAAATTGGCATTTTACATATCACACGTAACCAAAGCAAATTTTACACCTAGCATGCCACATACGCCTCCGTTAGTGGAAACTAACAGGAGGGACCAGATTTGGGGACGGAAAAGTTTATGAGGACCATTGTGTGAAGAAATTTTTTGGAGGGACTAAACTTTAAAGTTAGCATATTTATAAGGACTAAAAACATATTTAACCCTAATTATTTCTAATGTCTACTAAAATATAATAAAGAGGTGAATAATTACCGAAGTATAAAGAGAATAGAGAAAAAATGTAAGATGAAAACAGAAAAGCAAAAAGGAAAAAAAGACAACAAAAACAACTCAATTAATAATTCTGATAAATACGTCTCCGCGTATAAAGATCTAAATTATTAACAAAATCCATTTCATTGAGAACATATTATATTTCAAACTGTCAGATCCATCATCAACAGATGAAATTTCATCAAAAAAGTACAAAAAAATCACCCATATACTTAAACTTGTCCTCTAAAGAAAGAAAAGACTCAAAGAACATCCTAGGATCATTTGGAATAATTACCTGTCACCCCAACTACTTAAATATTCTATATCACACAGACAAGACAAACTCATAAGTGACAAAGAGGTGAGAGACTATCTCAACCAAATACACACATAAAGGACAAGTGATCCTACTAGGATCTAAAATCACCCCTATCTTAGACAAGGTTTCTCTAGTCAAGAGTTTATCTTGCAAAAGTTTCCAAGAGATTATTAAGATATTAGAAGGAGCCCAACTAATACAGATATGAGGGATTTGACTATTATCCAAATGAGGAGCCAAAGAAGAGATCGAACTAACCCTATAAGTAAGGTATGCGGATCCCATGTAAGAAGCCCCCATCTCCACTTTGCCAAAATGGCAAGATTAAACAACCAAAGATCCCTATTTCCAAACCCCATATTCTTTGGTATACAAACATCTTCCCACTTAATCCAAGATATCTTTGAAGCACCTTTCACCCCCTAAAGGAACATTTTTCTAACTTAAAAGCTTCTTACAAACATTTACAGGAATTTTAAAAAAAGACAAGAAGAAGATGTGGATATCATTAAGCACCAAATTAAGGAGAACCGCTCTATCATCCAAGTTGACAAATATATGCTTTCAAGAATTGAGCCTCCGACAAGTTAACAAAGGGTCTGTTTGGTTGGGGTTTTTCAAGGTGAGGGGGAAGGGGAGGAAATATTTTAAATGACTTTGTTTGATTCAATATTTTATAGGGGGGGGGGGGGGGAGGGGTGGAGGGGATCAGAATCTCTAGTAGAGTAATTTTTCCTTCTCCCCGAATCATAGTTTTTCATAGGGGCTAGATGTTACAATATAACTTATTATATTGACGAATTTAACCTTAATTTTTTTAAATCATAATTTGTCCTTGTGAAAACATTAAAAATTTAGATTTTCTATCTGATTTCTCTTCTTCTGTCTTTTACATTGAAGTTTTCTCTTTTTTCGTTAAAAGTTTGTTTCTACCTCAAGTCAATCTCGTATGTTTCAACCATTGATGCTTTCATTTTTTTTCCTTTTTTTTCCAAATCAACATCATTTTCATATTTTTTTTACCCTTATTTATTTATTTAAATATAAACTTAATTTATTAAAATATTAAAAGTTCTATTTTAGACAAATTTTATCTTTCTCTTATATTTCTTGTATTCTTATATCTTCATATTATTATTCATTAAATGCATTTAAATTTATTTTTTTTTAAAACTTTGATGTCACTTTTTAACTATCTTAAAGTTTCTTTTATAATAATTTTCTTTAGATTTTATTGTAGTCAATTATCTTTTAAAATTGTATAGTATTATCGTTACATTTTTATGAAATATTTTATGATGTTCTCTAATTGAATACTTATGTTTTGTTAATGTATTTGTGTTTGAATTTTGAATGGTAAATATCATTATATTTTGTTAATGAATTTGTATTCAAATTATGTATGATTATCGCATCACTGCGAAGGAGAGCCGACAAAGACAGAAGAGTCACCACCGTTCGTTATTTATCCCAAAGAGAGGGAAAGGAAGCGATCAGAGAAAACCTAGGAAAAAGGGAAAAGACAGGTCATCGCAACCAAATCTTGGGTTCGGGAGTCGGTTACGCATGGGGAAGGTATGAGCACCCCTCACGTCCGTTGTACTCAATGGGATCCACCCTTATTGTCTAGTTTATGGGTGAATGGAACTATCTAAATGCTGCTACTGTTAACGGAAAGAACAGAGATTCGATAGGACATCGTTGCCATATGCCTACGTATTCTCTCGTGCAATGGGAAAGTCAGAGTCAACGTAGTTCGGGAAACTACGGGGGAGGTTGCTCGTCAAGACATCGTGTCTTGTGCCTATGTATCCTCATCTGGTATTAGAAATCAGAGGAAAACGTAGTTTAGGCTAACTATGGGAAAAACGAGGTGTTCTCGATCGCACGGGGGCGAGAGAAAAGATTCGGGTAGACGATACTAGCGTACGCATTCTAGCAGTTAGGTGTATTACTGCTCGACCATTAGAGACTTCGGCGTTACCTGTTTGCGGTAGAACGGACGTAGCATGTTTTTGGGTTAAAAGGTACAGAAACCTAAAAGTAGGAAAGAAGGAAAAGTGCTTGGTAGGATTATCGCAATCCTATGCTTACGTATTCTCGTCTGGTATGAGAAATCAGAGCAGCCGTAGTTCGGCTAACTACGGAAAAGACTCTCGATCACAAGGGGGCGAGAGAAAGGTTCGAAAACAGGCTAGTCTTGTTGCACGGGGCAAGAGAAGGGGAGATTAGTTATCAGCGGAAAAGTCTCGATCAAACGGAGGCGAGAGAAAAGGGAAATTAGTCGTTAGTGCGCTCGTCAAGACATCGCGTCTTATGCCTACATATTCTCATCTGGCATGAGAAATCAGAGCAGCAGTAGTTCAGCCAACTACGGAAAAAACGGGTCTCGATCGCACGGGGGCGAGAGAAAAGGAATCTCGATCGCACGTAGGTAACATAAAAGGGGTCTCGGTCGCACGAGGGGCGAGAGAAAAGGGATCTCGAGCGCACGGAGGCGAGAGAAAGGAATATCGATCGCACGGAGGTGAGAGAAAAGAATCGGATTGGGACGCACACGCTAAATCCTAAGACGTAGGAGCGAATGCGTCGCATATCACCCAAAGGGCATACGCTAAACACTCTAGACAAAATGAGAAGAGGCTCCCCACTCATCATTTCCTACATATCTAATGCTAACGGCTCACAACACTCGATGGTTGATTAAAAGATTGAATTAGGGAAATCTATCGAACGGAGTGGTTCCGTTGACCCTTGAAATTGCATGCAAGCTTTGATCTAAGCTTCCGATCTCCTCTTTGGTCCTTGATGATGATGTTTCGAAATACGGCTCAAAAGGGTCAAAGTGAATTGAATCGGGTCCAATGTGACGCTAAACCGTCGTAGCTCGACTTATGAATGGAAGTCAAGCTATAGGAGGTCGCGTAATTGATATTCGTGCTATGGACAAGATAGAGAAATGATATTGAGGATCATTCTCCAATTGAATCGTATCGCACGAACCAAAAACAGTGGGATCTCGTCTTAATCGCAAACATAATGTCGATTAATCGAAGGTAGCCTATCGCGATCCCAAAGTAAATAAAATGACCCAAATAGTCATCTTCCATAGATTTGAAATCGGGAAGGTTATCAACTTCGAAAAATCCGACGCTTACGGATACAAGACTTCATCGATCACGGAGAGTAAAAAATAAAATCGGAAAGAAGAAGAAATGAGGAGAGAAAGGAGGTGGTCTCGGATCCAACATTATTCATCAATAATTTGACGGGTAATGGATTACGGAAGTCTCGTCATAGACCTAAAAAACGGTCAAAATAACCAAAGATGAAATAAAGTCGAAAATAGAAAGGAGAAGAGAAAAGTCGGTCTCGGATCCATCGTTTTTCATCAATATTTTGACAGAAAAACAATAGAGATCTCTTCATCGACCAAAATAGAAAATAGAATAAAAAGCCCAATAATATATAGAAACAAAAATCTGACTTCTAAGAAAGCATTAAAAAACTCTAATACAAAAATATGAATTAAAATTCTAAGAAAATATTTATAAACTAGAAATTAGAAAATAATATATTAATAACTATATATATATATATATATACATATATATATATATATATATATATATATATATATATATATATATATATATATATATATATATATATATATATATATATATATATATATATATATATATATATATATATATATATATATATATATATATATATATATATATATATATATATATATATATATATATATATATATATATATATATATATATATATATATAAACTAAAAACTGTTGTTAGAAAAATAATATATAAAATTAGAAACAAATTATATATTACATATTAATTAAACAAATTAGAAGAAAAGAGTTATATTAAAAAAAAAGGGTATCAACGTGGGCTAGGCCCACTCATCTATTGCAACAAGCCTGGTGGGAAAATGAAAGCAAACAAAATGGACCCACACGCAGAAACAGCATAGCCTGGAGTGACATCTCATTTCAATCTCTAAAGCCAGTATCCATCTCCTTACAAAAATAAATAAAAACAATGAAAAAGGGCCACACGGTCAACAACCACGAAGAAACAAGATTTCAAAATTCCAACTCTTTCTCTCCAACTTCGTATCTTCACTCTCGCCTCTCTCTGTTTATTGTTTGATTTCAGCTCTTTTCCTGCTTCAGAAAATCTGGGTTTGGATTGTTCGTGGATGAAAAAAATGGGTCGCGGTTTTGAGTCGCTGAAGAAGTTTGAGGGTTTGGGGTTTTGGAATGGATTTGATTTGTTGAAGTGATGGTGGAGGTGTTATTTGGTTGGAAACGGTTGTTGATGAAGGGGTTTGAGTGGTGGATTTCGGATTGTCGAAGAAACGAGATTCGTTTCCGACGTCGATGCGGTTGAAGGCGGAAGGGTTGTGCGAAAGGGGTTGAAACAATGAAGGTTGATGGTTTACGAGTGAGGTTCTGTTATGGAGGAAGGAGTGAAACCGGGTTTGAGATGTTGTTGAAGTTTCAGGTTGTTGCGTCTAGGTTGTTGAACGTGTTGTTGTGGAGGTGAATATTCTAGGTTTGCTGAAGCAGTTTGAGAGTTTGAAGATTCGAAGTGGAGATGATTTACGAAGAGAATGGAGGTTCGGAGAAGATGTTTCGAGAATGGAGGATCTTGCGGACAGGATGAAGAAGGCTGAGGAAAGTTATGGGTTCTGTTTTGAGGGATGATGAATAGTGTAGGGTAGGAGGCGCTGTAGCGGCTAGGTCTCAGATGATCAAGGAAGGAGAAAATGAGCAGGGTCTATATACCCAGATTCATGACACGTGGCCCTGGATGTCCTAAATTAACTTAATTAAATCTGGCTATTAAGTGAAAATCTATACTAATTACTTAATAATTATAATAATAACTATAACTATTAAAAACGTTCTAACTCAATCCTAATTTAATAAACTAAGTTTCTAATCTAAGACTAATTAACAACTTAGCTCTAACTAATTAATCTAAACTAATTTAATATACTCCTAATCAAATAACATAATTAATTAGTCTAAACTATAAAAACATCTATTTTAAACTAATTAAGTTCTAATACAAAATTCTAATTAACAAATCTATTTCTATTAAAACAAATACTTCTACTTTAATATCTAAGTTAAACAAAATTATACTTCTAATAAACAAAAATCTACTTCTAAAAAGTCTGTTTTTTAATTGGTTAAAAAAACTATTTAAACTCTAATAAAAATCTAAAACTATTTTCTAACTAAATGAAAATTCTATTTCTATTTAATGAGTCTAAAAACTAAATAAAAAATCTAATTTCTAATTTCTACAAAACTAAAAATCTAATTCTTAATAAAATGTCTATTCTAAGAAATTAAAAACCTATTTCTAGCAATTAATTCTAAAAAATCAAATAAATTTTAATATCTATTTTAAAAACTAATTTCTATTTTCTAAACAAATCTCTAATTAAAAAACTAGTTTCTAAAAAAAACTCTATTATTCTATTCTAATTTCTAGAAACTATTAAAATTCTAATAAAAAGAAAATAAAGCAAAAATAGGAATAAAATCACAAAAATGTAGTGAAAAAAGAACGGAAAAAAGGGCGAACACCGAAATGCGCCAAAATTACCAACACGGACTGAACCATCAGAAAGAGAGCAATCTTACTCGATTTCGACTTAAATCTCCTCATCACTTGACCTGATTTGAATCGCATAAAACGCGAAGGAACCGGCTGTAATCCCGATAAATCCAATCTGACTGAAAATATGCACAGTATGCGACCTAAATGATATGCACATGCAAATGCGAAATGAAATGAAACAAAAGCCAAGCTGAAAGAAAAGGTTGGTCAAATTTTAGGATACAACTGATGCCCCTATTCAAACGACTTGGACCTGAAGTGATGAAAAGCGAACGGCTTTCAAACATTCAAGGTAACAGGTGGTTGAATACAAAAAAAGAACCCAGAAATTTGCCAACCGCGAGATAGTAAACTGTAGAATGGTCCAACGGAACAAAATCATCGGAGAAACTGTAACTGATAATTGCAAGAACAATGAGCTAACTAATTACCAATTAGAAAGTATCCACACGCAGTCGGGAAAAATATCTGCTAACACGCGGGCAACGACACTAAGTCAGTAAGAACATTTGACCTCGACATCAGGCATCTGTTAAATAAACCAGGCATCGAACCCGAAGGCCGGCTCAACACGAAGTTGAGAACATCTACTAATCCAAGCAGGCATTCGCTAATTAAAGCGAACATCGAACCCAAAGACCGGCTCAACACGAAGTTGAGAAGAACATCTGAAAGAAGAAATCCGCTAGGGGAAAAAAGAATTTAACCATGTAGACTCTGCTAGGGAGGAATGATAAAATAAACACATCTGTCAATGATCTTGCTGGGGTCTGGATACCACACAGGCTCAAGAAAAACACTAATATTCGTCGGGGTCTGGATACCACACAGACTCATGAAATAAACCAACATTTGCCGGGGTCTGGATACCGCACAGGCTCAAGGAATAAACTGATATCAGTCGGCGTCTGGATACCGCACGGGCTAAAGAAATATAGCGGTGGAAGCCGGGGTATGGATACCGCACGAGCTTGAGCAAATAAAATTGGTAGAAGCCGGGGTCTGGATACTGCACGGGCTAAAGAAATAAACCAATAGAAGCTGAGGTCTGGATACCGCACGGGCTTGAGCAGATAAAAACCGGTGGAAGCCGGGGTCTGGATACCGTACGGGCTTGAGCAAATAAACCAGTGGAAGTCGAGGTCTGGATACTGTACGGGCTAAAGAAATAAACTGGTGGAAGCCGGGGTCTGGATACCGCACGGGCTAAGGATATAAACTGGTGGAAGTCGGGGTCTGGATACCGCACGGGCTAAGGAAATAAACCGGTTTGCTGGAGATACACCTGAAAACAAGAGATAACAACCTGACTTATGTTTCAAATGCACATGTTTGAATATGGCGTAATGCTCCATACGAAATGAAAATGCTACGCGTTTAGGAAGATGCTATGCACAAATGCAAATACAAAGGAACCACTCCAGTAAAATAAATGCTGAAGAGACGAAACCCATTCCGCTGGGGATGACCGGGTGCCAAGTACAATTAGGCTTATACTGGGGTAGACAAGCCCTGGATGGCTTCTTGGAAAAGGAATTTCCTAGATTTAACAGCTATGCTGAGCACAAAATCCACTCCGTTGGGGATCAAATCAAACTCTGCTGAGGAAAATAACCCTGGATGGCCTACCAGAATACAACTCTTATAGGGAACAAATGAATTGGCTGGGGAAAATAGATCCACTCTACTAGGGAAATCAGCCCTGGATGGCCTTTCAGAATACGACTCTACCGAGGAGTAAAGAAAACTGTGGGGAATTACTCCACTCTACTGGGGATTCCACTCTGTGGGAGATTAATTTCAATCTGCTAGGGATTAAGAATAAGATTCATCAACATCAACCTCTGCTTGGGGAATTGAGTCAGTATCATAGACTTTGTGGGGAAACAACACTGAACTCATCCCACTGCTGGGGGTATAATCCCAAATACCTGCTGGGGATAACCACAATCTCAACCTGCTGGGGAGAATCTAGTTATAATCTTCTGGGGAAGAGCTTCTGATCTGATATCAACACCTTGTGGGGATGCAGAATCTCTACTGTGGAGAAGTGAGATCAATCGAGCCTCGTGTCGGGGAATGTGATAGCATGTGAGTCATTGGGAATATTGCTGGGCTTCTGGTTTAGGGATGGAACCAGGTTTATGGTGATTGGGATTTATTTATGGTTACCAACAAAAGTGGATTTTAAAGGGGAATTACTAGAGGATAACTAGTATTCAAAGGGTAGACTATCAGACGAGAACTGGTGGCAAAGGGTTAAGTTGTCAGACGATAACTGACTTCTGGTTTTGGTATCATACGGGAACTGATTTCTAGTTTGGTATCAGACGGGAACTGATTTCTGGTTTGCCAAACGAGAACTGGACTTTAAAACTGTGTTTACCAGACGGGAACTGGTTAAACAGTAGTCTACAGAATGGGTGACCAGGCGGGAACTAGTTGAAAAGCTGACGTGTACCAGACGGGAACTGGTGTTTAGGTTTGTCAGACGAGATTTGGGCTTTGGAAATGTTTTCTGTTACAAAGTTTTGACAAGTATCAGGTTTAGGTTGTTTGATAAGGTGATGGCATGATTCCCCGACACTCAACTTTGAACTCAATAGTTGCTGATGAACTCACATAAGTAACCTGCACCAGGGTAGTACAACTTGCCCCTGTCTGATCCTCAGGAAAGTTCATCTTGAAAAGAAAGTTTGCCATAAGACGACCTCGAGATGACTTGCCCCAGAATTTGTACCATGAAAAGATCTTGACTAAAACAACCCTCATAATGGTTGGATTTAATATACTCTTGAAGTGGCTTGCCTCTGAATGAGCGTTGAAGCAACTTAACTCGTCCTGACTGAACACTGGAGGGATCCGTCCTCAAATCAAAGAAAATCTGGGTGACCTGCCCTTGATCGGTGGAGTCTCAAGATGATTCACTTCTGATCAACTGCTTCTTGAATGATTTTCCCCATAATCAACCGATGCTTGGGGATTTGCCTCAGACTGACTGATTCCAAACTCACTGGATGTCAATGCCCCAGATCCACAGGGCCATAAAATATATTTAATTCTGATCCAGACTATTGAATTATTCAGTCCTGTTTGACTGCTCCCTGTTGGAATTTCCTCAATGTCAACTACTAACCTGCAATTAATTTTTTTTTCACGAGTGGTAATTTTAATGCGGTGTTTATGCAGATTTTGAAAGAAATGTCACTTATCGAGTGTCGTGATAGTGAGACGAATGGACCATTTAGTCCAAACGTAGTGTTGATTTGATTAGTGAAAGATACAACAAGAATATGATTAGCAAATCATGTAGGAGTCAGTTTACTCAACCTCGTTGTAGTATGCTTTCAGAACAAACCCCCGCCTCAATTAGGTCTTTCGAGGGTTGAATCATGATCTGGTTCACGGTTATTGAAACAAAGGATATTAGGCTCAAAGTATGATTTGTACCCACCCCTTCTTCGTGATGATCTCCAATCCTACGTTCAATTAACTTGGCACAAGTGCTCACCTCTTCAAAAGGTTTGTTGAATGACAGGAGTGATGGTTAAGGAACCCACAAGGTTTTTGGAGTAACAGTCACCTTTTTTGTCTTCTGTGTCTGTAGTCACACGACTTTGTTCTTGTTTGAGAACTTTTCTTTTGAGATCCTTTCTTTTTATTCTTTTGTTCCCTAATTTTTGCCTAAGTTTTTGCTTTCCAGCTTTTCTTTTTAACTTAGCGAGCTTTTTTCTTTTCTTGTTTATTTTTTTGAAACAAGTCGCGTGACACTGGTTGTCTCGATTTCTCCGAAAGGGTTGTAATTGTCTCACTCTTGATTGGTGAGGTTTAACCATTGTGGTTGATAAGGGATGACCTCTTGAGAGGGATAAGATGTGATTGGTCCTCGAATGGGGACCCTCCTCTATAAAATTTGAACGCTCGGTCAAGCTAACTGACAACTACCCTGCCCTAGGTTAAGATGTGAGGGTTTGTAAAATTCGAAGAAACTACTACTTCTAGGCTCGAAGTGGTTAACTAGGGACTGACTCCTTATCTCTCTGGTGTTTAGGGGATTTGAAACAACGCATGTACGTCATCAACAGGATTTTATCCGAATGCATATGGTCAACAATTATGAGTTTTAAGTTTTCGTCACCCTCCCTCCAAACTTTTCTAAACAACAGTGATAAAGCGGAGTGAATAAAAGGTGCATGTGTCAGTGCTTTGTGATAAATAAGACAAATGAGCGAATGCTGATTAATTCAGAAAAATGCATAATCACTTCATTAATATTACCATTCAAAACAACAACGTTTAAAAACAAGTAGCAATTAACAAGAGAAAAACTACAAATGCAAATGATAAACATGTCTGAGGACTATCAATGCTGAGGATGTCTGCCTGTCTAGACCACTGGCTTCTGGAAATGACCCTTGGAATCTGCGAGCTTAGACAGCTGAGAGGTTGACATAAACAACCAAAACTCCTTCTGGAAAAGAAATGTACCCTTTGTCAATCAACTGCTGCACTTTGGCTTGAAAGGCTATGCAATCTTCGGTTGAGTTCCCCATGGATCCATCATGATATCCACACTGCACATAGGGATTGTATCCAGGAGGGTAAGGTTCTGGCATAAGCTTAAGAATCTTAGGCTCCACCAGTGAGTTCTGAACCAAATGTGGCAGAAGCTGGTTGTACGACACAGGAACTGGATGAAGAGGAGCAATCCTTCTTTCCAAGTTGTTGCTAGGCCTATTCTGATTTTGGCGCTGATTTGGATAACCTCGACCATGGGCTTGTTGATTTACATGAGGAGAAACCCAAGGTTTCTGATGTGGTGCCCTAGGCACAGTCGTCTGTCCATAAGAAGATGAAGAACCAAAAGATTTTACTGATTCACCCCGAGAATAACCAACATCTGCCATGACTGCATTAATCGCCTTTTCTTCTTCCTCTTGGGAGTCACTGAAGGATTCAGTTTCACTGGCCTGACTTCTCGAGACATTCTAAATTTTCTCATCTTTATGCCATTCTCAATGTGTTCTCCTGCTGTTACCAAGTCAAAGAAGTTTGGTGCAATTCCAAGCATCCTCTCAAAGTATGGGCTCTGCAAGGATTCTATGAACATATCTACTAACTCTTGGTCTATAAGTGGCAGTTGCACTTTGAAAGCAAATTCTGTCTATCTCTGAGCATACCTTCTGAAGGGTTCATTGTTCTCTTGAGACAAACCTTGCAACTGCATGTGACTAGGAGCTATATCAAGATTATATTCATACTGCTTCAGAAAAGCCTTGGCTAAGTCCAACCATGATCGGATCTGACTACTCTCTAACTGCATATACCAACTCAAAGATACCCCAATCAGACTGTCTTAGAAACAATGAATCATCAACTTGTCATTGTGCACAAACGAAGTTATCCTTCTACAAAACATTACCAAATGTTGCCTCGGGCAACTATCTCCTTTGTACTTCTCAAACCTCGGTGCTTTAAAATTTGGAGGTAACACCAGACCGGGTACCAGGCATATGTCGGAAGCGTTGAGACCAAAAGTATCCTTAACTTCCAAGGCCTTGAGTTTTTCATCCAACACCTGAAACCTTTTAGCATACTCAAGAGCTCTCGGATCTTTAGTATTCATCATCAGGATTTCCTTTTTGGAATTCGACACAGAGAGAGCAACATCACGACGATCTATAGTATCAGGAGAAGAGGGACTTTCACTTTGGGCAATAAACGGTTCATCTTGGTTTTCAGCAAAGAGCTGCACAAATTGAGCTTCAGAAAGGTTGTTCACTTGCGGAAAGTCTTCATTGGGCAGAGAACCATACAGAGGGTTGGTCATCACAGTAAAACCAGGCGGGGTATCAACATTCTGGAAGTCGTTCCCTGACATAGCTACCAACAATTCCCAACTTGACTTCACTTCTTGACACTGCTTGATTCTGTTTCAGACACTTGGTCGTATCCCAACAATCACCACTTGTTCAGAACGGGCACCAAGGAATCATCTTCTGATAAAAAAACAAAGGCAGAATGAGAGATATGGCCAGCTGAAGAATGATATGCAAAGATGTTTATGCAAATGCAATGCAAAATGCAACAAATACGGGATCACAACCCCCACAAATCTTTGAATAATTGCTGTACTGCTGACTGGAGAAGTTCAAAAGTCCACTCTGAAGAGAAAACCAAAATACCGGGTTGGTTGGAGGCCAAGTTTCCTGCAAAACCCTCCCATTTACAGGTATGGACCTAATATCTGACAAGGTTCGGCATCCTATGCGATCGCCAGCGTCACAGATTTTTGAGAAACGATGATACGTTCACCATTTCTGATTTGACATCATTGTAAAACAAAGCGGCCTCACTTAGCTGACTTTCAAATAATCGGTCTCTAGAGTCGACATTTTCCAGATCCAACACCCCCTCCCGACTAATTTAAAGGATAGGATGTCTTCAAAGAAAACCTCATCTGAACGCGAATTTTGTGGGGACTAATGCATGCTGAAACATACAGGTCCATCACTACTTTCCGCTCTAATGCTATGTGTATCCTTAAGCCTGGGTTTTAGCTTATCACACAATAGAACACCTACCCAACAACACAACAACAATAAATAATAAAGTGCGGAAAATGTAAATACAACAATATACAAAATACAACACACAAATATACACACCCACAGACAAGCAAACAAACGCTAGGATTGACCAGCATATGGGATGGGAAAAGCCCCCAGCTGTCGCATCACTGCGAAGGAGGGCCGACAAAGACAGAAGAGTCGCCACCGTTTGTTATTTATCCCAAAGAGAGGGAAAGGAAACGATCAGAGAAAACCTACGAAAAAGGGAAAAGACAAGTCATCGCAACCAAATCTTGGGTTCGAGAGTCAGTTACACAAGGGAAAGGTATGAGCACCCTTCACATCCGTTGTACTCAATGGGATCTACGCTTGTTGTCTAGTCTATGGGTGAAAGAAACTATCTAAAGGTTGTTAATGCTAACAAAAAGAACAGAGACTCGATAGGACATCGCTGCCCTATGCCTACGTATTCCCTCGTGCAATGGGAAAGTCAGAGTCAACGTAGTTTGGGAAACTACGGGGGAGGTTGCTCGCCAAGACATCGTGTCTTGTGCCTATGTATGCTCATCTGGTATGAGAAATTAGAGCAAAACGTAGTTCAGGCTAACTACGGGAAAAACGGGGTGTTCTCGATGGCACGGGGGCGAGAGAAAAGATTCGGGTAGACGATACTAGCGTACGCATTCTAGCAGTTAGGTGTATTGCTGCTCGACCATTGGAGACTTAGGCGTTACCTGTTTGCTGTAGAACGGACGTAGCATGTCTTTGGGTTAAACCGTACAGAAACCTAAAAGTAGGAAAGAAGGAAAAGTGCTCGCTAGGATTATCGCAATCCTATGCCTACGTATTCTCATCTGGTATGAGAAATCAGAGCAACCATAGTTCGGCTAACTACAGAAAAGACTCTCGATCGCAAGGGGCGAGAGAAAGGTTCGGAAACAGGCTAGTCTCGATTGTACAGGGGCAAGAGAAAGGGATATTTGTCGTCAGCGGGAAAGTCTCGATCGCACGGAGGCGAGAGAAAAGGGAAATTAGTCGTTAGTGCGCTCGCCAAGACATCGCGTCTTGTGCCTACATATTTTCATCTGGCATGAGAAATCAAAGCAGTTGTAGTTCAGTCAACTACGGAAAAAAGGGGTCTCGATTGTACGGGGACGAGAGAAAAGGGATCTCGATTGCACAGAGGCGAGAGGAAAGAGGTCTCGAAGGCACGGGGCATGGGGGGAGATAAAAGGGATCTCGATCGCACGGAGGCGAGAGAAAGGTATTGGATCGGGACGCACACGCTAAATCCTAAGACGTAGGAGCGAATGTGTCGCATATCTCCCAAAGGGCATATGCTAAACACTCTAGACGAAGTGAGAAGAGGCTCCCCACTCATCCTTTCCTATGTATCTAACGCTAACGGCTCACAACACTCGATGATTGATTAAAAGATTGAATTAGGGAAATTTATTGAACGGAGTGGTTCCGTTGACCCTTGAAATTGCATGCAAGCTTTGATCCAAGCTTCCAAACTCCTCTTTCATCCTTGATGATGATGTTTCGAAATACGGCTCAAAAGGGTCAAAGTGAATTGAATTGGGTCCAATGTGACCCTAAACCATCGTAGCTCGACTTATGAATGGAAGTCAAGCTATAGGAGGTCGCGTAATTGATATCCGTGCTATGGACAAGATAGAGAAATGATATTGAGGATCATTCTCCAATTGAATCGTGTCGCACGGACCAAAAACAGTGGGATCTCGTCTTAAACGCAGACATAATGTTGATTAATCGAAGGTAGCCTATCGCGATCCCAAAGTAAAGAAAATGAACCAAATGGTCATCTTCCATAGATTTGAAATCGGGAAGGTTATCAACTTCGAAAAATCCTACGCTTACGGATACAAGACTTCATCGATCACGGAAAGTCAAAAATAAAATCGGAAAGAAGAAGAAATAAGGAGAGAAAGGAGGTGGTATCGGATCCAACATTATTCATCAATAATTTGACTGGTAATGGATTACAGAAGTCTCGTCATAGACCCAAAAAACGGTCAAAATAACCAAAGGTGAAATAAAGTCGAAAATAGAAAGGAGAAGAGAAAAGTCGGTCTCGAATCCATCTTTTTTCACTAATAATTTGACAGAAAAACAATAGAGGTCTCTTCATCGACCAAAACATAAAATAGAATAAAAAACCCAATAATATATAGAAACAAAAATCTAACTTCTAAGAAAGCATTAAAAAAACTCTAATACAAAAATATGAATTAAAATTCTAAAAAAATATTTATAAACTAAAAGTTAGAAAATAATATATTAACAACTAATTATATATATATATATATATATATATATATATATATATATATATATATATATATATATATATATATATATATATATATATATATATATATATATATATATATATATATATATATATATATATATATATATATATATATATATATATATATATATATATATATATATATATATATATATATATATATATATATATATATATATATATATATATATATATATATATATATATATATAAACTAAAAATTGTTGTTAGAAAAATAATATATAAAATTAGAAACAAACTATATATTACGTATTAATTAAACAAATTAGAAGAAAAGAGTTATATTAAAAAATAAAAAAAAAAGGGTATCAACATGGCTTAGGCCCACTCATCTATTGCAACAAGCCCGGTGGGAAAATGAAATTGGACAAAATGAAAGCAAACAAAATGGACCCACACGCAGCAACAACATAGTCTGGAGTGACATCGCATTTTAATCTTTAAAGCTAGTATCCATCTCCTTACAAAAATAAATAAAAACAATGAAAAAGGGCCACACGGTGAATAGCCATGAAGAAACAAGATTTCGAAATTCCAACTCTTTCTCTCCAACTTCGTATCTTCACTCTCGCCTCTCTCTGTTTATTGTTTGATTTCAGCTCTTTTCCTGCTTCAGAAAATCTGGGTTTGGATTGTTCGTGGCTGAAAAAAATGGGTCGCGGTTTTGAGTCGCTGAAGAAGTTTTAGGGTTTGGGGTTTTGGAAGGAATTTGATTTGTTGAAGTGATGGTGGAGGTTTCGTTTGGTTTGAAACGATTGTTGATGAAGGGTTTGAGTGGTGGATTTCAGATAATCGAAGAAACGGGTTTTGTTTCCGACATCGATGCGGTTGAAGGCGGAGGGGTTGTGCGAAAGGGGTTGAAACGATGAAGGCTGACGGTTTGCGAGTGAGGTTCTGTTATGGAGGAAGGAGTGAAATCGGGGTTGAGATGTTGTTGAAGTTTCAGGTTGTCGCGTCTGGGTTGTTGAACGTGTTGTTGTGGAGGTGAATATTCTAAGTTTGCTAAAGCAGTTTGAGAGTTTGAAGATTCGAAGTGGAGATGATTTAAGAAGAGAATGGAGGTTCGGAGAAGATGTTTCGAGAATGGAGGATCTTGCAGACAGGATGAAGAAGGCTGGGGAAAGTTTTAGGTTCTGTTTTGAGGGATGATGAATAGTGCAAGGTAGGAGGCGTCGTAGCGGCTAGGTCTCAGATGATCAATGAAGGAGAAAATGAACAGGGTGAATATACCCAGATTCATGACACGTGGCCCTAGCTGTCCCAAATTAACTTAATTAAATCTGGCTATTAAGTGAAAATCTATACTAATTACTTAATAATTCTAATAATAACTATAACTATTAAAAATATTCTAACTCAATCCTAATTTAATAAACTAAGTTTCTAATCTAAGACAAATTAACAGCCTAGCTCTAACTAATTAATCTAAACTAACTTAATTAATTAGTCTAAACTAAAAAAAAAACAACCTATTTTAAACTAATCAAGTTCTAATATAAAATTCTAATTAACAAATCTATTTCTATTAAAACAAATACTTCTACTTTAATATCTAAGTTAAACAAAATTATACTTCTAATAAACAAAAATCTACTTCTAAAAAGTCTGTTTTCTAATTGGTTAAAAAAACTATTTAAACTCTAATAAAAATCTAAAACTATTTTCTAACTAAATGAAAATTCTATTTCTATTTAATGAGTCTAAAAACTAAATAAAAAGTATAATTTCTAAATTCTACAAAACTAAAAATATAATTCTTAATAAAAGGTCTATTTTAAGAAATTAAAAACCTATTTCTAGCAATTAATTCTAAAAAACAAAATAAATTCTAATATCTATTTTAAAAAGTAATTTCTATTTTCTAAACAAATCTATAATTAAAAAACTAGTTTCTAAAAAAACTCTATTATTCTATTCTAATTTCTAGAAACTATTAAAATTCTAATAAGAAGAAAATAAAGGAAAAATAGGAATAAAATCACAAAAATGTAGCGAAAAAGAATGGAAAAAAGGGCGAACACCGAAATACGCCAAAATTACCAGCACGAACTGAACCATCAGAAAGAGAGCAACCTCGCTCGATTTCGACTTAAATCTCCTCATCACTTGAACTGGTTTGAATCGCCTAAAACGCGAAGGAAGCGGCTGTAATCCCGATAAATCCAATCCGATTGAAAATATGCACAGTATGCGACCTAAATGATATGCAAATGCAAATGCAAAATGAAATGAAACAAAAGTCAAGCTGAAAGAAGAGGTTAGTCAAATTTTAGGGTACAACAATGGTAAATATATGATTCTTATGATAAAATTACCAAGATACAAAAGTAAATTAATTTTAAAATATCTATCATCCCCTTGTGAATCCAAAAATGTTTATAATTAAAATTTCTCCCCTTCATTCCCCTTTCATATTTTGAACCAAACATGTATGTAACTAAAATTATTCCCCTATATTCCCATCCCCTCCACTCCCCTCCCTTTGTTAAAAATCTCTCCCTGTCCTCCCCTCGGTTGAACCAAACAAACCCGAAAGGATCCCAAGTGGTTTCAAGCCGAGGATTAGCCACCACTACTAACCCAAAATACTTATACGTTTAATCATATTAAGTTTAATATAAATAAAATCTAATGGAAATAATACATTTATTAGTGAAAAGGTTGAGAGACAAGGAATAGAGCAAGAGTACAGGCCCTCACATTTTTCTATATTGTTTAGAGTTTGATTCAATTATTTGTTGAAAGAGGATTAAGAGAGAGATATTCTATCTTAATCTAGATCAATAGTGTTGTTGTAATCTAGAAGATAATATTATATACATATAAATTTTAATATTGTAAATTTTAGTTTATTTAAATAATATTACAGAACTATATTTTCTTTTGTTATTAGTTGTTGCTCTAACATTTTCTCTAAGTTACGATTGTATTCCACTTCAACTTAAATTGTGATATTTTATCCAGATCAAAAACTGTAATGTCAAGTCTGCTAGAGTCTGGTGAGATATAATATTCTTCATCAAAAAAATTGTATGTCTTCCATCTATCATTTATATCCTTTTCTTGAATTATTCCTTTGTCTTCTTTATCTTTAACACAATTCACTTGATCTAAATCTCTTACATTTCTCTCTCTCTTCCCTTAGCAAGTTTATATATAAATTTTTTTCCCTCATTGGTTCATAAAGATTAGTATAATCCATGAAGTGTGATCTAAAGATTTCCTTTGACTATAAAGTTAATCCGGGAGAGAGCTTGACTATCCAACATAGAGTATTGGTTATGTATGTAAAAATTAAAAGAAAGGCTAAGAGAAGAAGTTACATGGAAGCGTCATGAATAAAGTGGAGGCATTTGAAGGGTGAAAAAAAAGGAAGTTTCCAACATAAGATATTGGAGGGAGGGCTTGAACATCTATAAGGAAGTGAAAATGGTATGTATAATAAGATGACCTAAGAGATTAGAAAAGTAGCTAAACAGACATCGGGAGAATCAAGAGGTTTTAGACCTAAGGATAAATAATCATGGGATGGAATGAAAGTGTTCAAAGTAAAATTAGAATTAAAAATGATTTTTTTAAATAATAGTGAAGGTGTAAAAATGTCAAAACTTGGAAAAAGTATAGGAAAGCTAAGAATGAGACCAAGAAGGCGGTGAGTGAAGCAAGAACCCAAGCTTTTGACGAATTATAAAAATTGTTCTGGAGTGGGCCCAGACCTGCCCACCCATCGGCAGGCCTAACCCAAAAGTATGTAGAGAAGGCCCAACAAGGCTCAATTCCCCCATGTTGGGCACAAAGCTGGATACGTCGTGCATACGCCTCCTCTGTCGGGCAGACCCACACATCTACCACACGATCCCCACATGCTCCCCCATGCAGGGACACGTCATCAGACAACTACCCCCTCTGAAAGAGCTGGTCAACCCACCTTCCGAAGAACACGGAACAGTTGATCTAGGGCGAAGATCACGTGTTGGTCTTTCCTACGCCACGTAAGCCCTAGCAGTTACTTGGGTTGGGTCTGGCAGCCCAACCCAATGCAAGTAACCGTTGGCCCTGCGCTGGAGTCTCTATATAAATACCCTATTTCACTAGAGGGTCAGGTATTCCATTCTCTACATCATTTCTTTATTTTTTCCCACTCTGATCCTTTACTCACTTAAGCATCAGAGTGCCTTGCAGGTACACCCCCTCCTTCCCCTACCTCCGGTGAACAGCTATCAGTCGACGACGTGTGGCCAATCAGCAACCTCTTCTGATCAGATATAATCAGTGGCGCCGTCTGTGGGAAAGTGAAGCTTCTCCGTTCTTCCGAGCAGTAGAACCAAAGCTTTTTATCAATTTAAACTTCCGAGATCATGACCAGCCCACGACACGACGATGTTGTCCATAATTCCGCTTTCGCCCCACTCACCAACGGCGAGGATCAGGTTGGGCCCTCCCACGTCCGTGATGGTGATGTTAGGTACGGGAAGACTTCCTCTCCTTCATCCGAGGAAGCGGCACACCACGTCGCCCCTCGGGTAAGAAGCTCGACTATTTTTCTGCCCGTTCCCACACCAGTAGAGGCAGACCCGATGATGACTGCCCTCTTTGCAACCATCAACCAGACTAATATGATGTTGTTCCAACAGAACGAGCGCATCGGGATACTAGAACAGGATATCTCATCTCGCTCTCCCCCATAGAGAACCCAACGTGAGGATTCCTGGAGTCCCTCTCCCTGTCAACGGAGGCGCCGACCACAATTGGAGAGGCCCCAACCTATGACCTCCAAGAAACACGACAGGTCACCTTCTCGGAAGGAGAGGCGCTTCCCAGCCCCATGTAGGAACAGACCTGAGGTCCCAAGTAAGAGGACGATGGGTCGTAATCAAGTCCCTCAACACAATCCTTCGCCCTCACGCTCCCCTATCTGTAGTGACGAGGACGACTCCGGGACCCCCCTATCGCGGGAAATCATGGAGACCCCCATCCCCCACGGGACGGAGAAGCCGCCCACGCTCTCCACCTACGATGGTACGATGGATCCAGACGACCATCTGGAAGATATCGAGGTCATGCTCGATTATCGGAACGTCCGGGGATCCATCAAGTGCAGGCTCTTCCTGACGATGCTGAGGAAGGGAACCATGGTCTGGTACAAAATCCTGGAGCCCGAGTCTATCACGCCGTGGAGGGTCCTGAAGGATCCCTTCTCACAACATTTCACGGCGTCCTGGTGCCATCCAAACACAGAGGCCGCCTTGGGCGTGATCATCCAAGCCCAGGACGAACCACTTAGGAACTACATCGAGAAATTCACGTGGGAGGCAGTCCAGGTGACGACTTCAGACGACATGAAGTGTTACCTCATTGGGCAAGGCCTGCACCACAACTCCAAATTCTACGAGGTCAGATGGTTTCTCTTACACACTTCAAGTTGCCTTTTGCATAACTGAAACTCGCTGAAGTTGTCTTTAGCAAATCCCCTAATTATATCAACAAGCATCACAAACACCATAGTTAGTTCTATCGGATTCGGCAGAACTTTCCTTACGGAAGTATATCACCGCTCTTTTTATAACACTGATAACTCCAGTTCCTTATGCTCAACATAATCCTCTATACTCTTCGAATACCTTAAAATATCATTTATCAACACAACCATTGCCTTATATAAATAATTAAAGAAGATCCCATGCCAAGTGGACAAACAAGTTGTGAGTTATAGCGGGAACACATACCGTACCGCCCGTCCTTACCACAACATTCAAACACACTTCATCAATAAATAGATTAAATCTATGTCAATACTTCACCATCTCATAGATAATTTCAATAGCTTTCCAACGCTTCGAACCGGGCGTCATTCCGAGTTACGGTTCTCCCGTTACGACAAAAATACCACAACAACATTTTTCTGCTCAGGGCACTTCGCCAGGCGAATCTCGGCGAACATGACAGTCCCGAAATTCTATTTTCGACCGTTACCTGACTTCCGAGTGTCCGATTTCGATTCTGTAAAAAGCTGCGATCTCGGAATTCAACGTATAACCACAATTTCATACTTAGGAGGCCGTCCAACACACTTTCAATCTTTAAATATTTTAAAACCCGATTACTTCCAATCTCAACAGCAGATCGTGGAGCCTCCTATTACGATACCACTTCGACCTTCGACACCACAACACAATAATTCTACTCGCGATCTCACGAAAACGGAAACTCACGTCCTTCAATCAATTGATCCATCAAATCATTAACTCTTGGAAGCGAACACTTATCCTTGACAGTCACCTTGTTCACTTATCTATAGTTCACCCAAAGCTTCACAAAACCTTCTGTCTGTCTAACCAACAAAATTGGTGCACCTTACGGTAACACACTCAAACAAAAGGACCTCTCCCCCAGCGGGTCTTCAAGTTGACTCTTCAACTTCTCCAATCCCAACGTAAACATACAATATGGAGTCATCAATATCAGACTCGTCCCAAAAACAAAATAAACGTGTAAGCTTTACTTCACGCTCCGATAGTAAATCGCTTACTTCCTCAGGGAACCTCTGGCAATTTCAACAAATTGACAAATCCCAATTTTCTCACTTTCCTTCTCATTCGAAGGTTCCATCAAAATAAACGTCTCAACACCGTATTACGCCAACTCCTCAAAATAATCCCTTAAGCACTTAGCTTAACTCAGGACAATTCATTGCTCACGCCACACAAGCTTGCAAGACACGTCTATCCCATCCAACACAATCCCGTCTACTATTAACAAGAGATTAAGGGTGATCAGTTCCTCAATTTGTTAATAGACAGCCGAAATCATGATGGGGTACAAACCATCCTTACCAAACTATGATAGCATTCCTCAACACATTAAGCCACCACACCGTAGCATTCCGGAGAATTACAAACTTCTCCCCCACTGGAATCATTCCTGCTTCTGCAGACAAGGTTAGGAATAAACACGTACCGACAGTGTTTTCACACACATGCCGTATACTAGGGATTTAAATCACAACACCAGGTTAAACAACACACAGTCTCCATCCCAAAGGACAGACTCAACTCAACTCAACAACACTGGCCGGACGGACCGACCTGCTCTGATACCAATTATAACACCCCACTTCCCGTATTAAATAAAATATAAATATTATAATAATAATCAGAGTTTTCACCAAAAAGTGGGATATCACATCTCCCAATTTTATAAAAATACTTTATTCATTCTTTTCAAAATAATACAGCGGAATTTGTTTCATAAAGTAAAATACATCAAAACATGATACGTCACAGGATTTCAACACGTTTGACATAAAACAATTACAACACCCATATCCCGTGTTACGTATCAGAGCATCCTAGACTCGACGGTCACACCAATATCCAAGCTAGCTAAACACCTGGATTATCTGTACTTCCGAAGAAGCACAGACCACAACAACAACAAAGGGGTGAGAAATAATGATCAGAATATAATGGTAATGTAATACATGTAAATAAGGTAATAAAACACACCAACACACCAATATTCACCCCCAACAACTCCATATGACGAACCTACTGTTCAAATTACAATATAACATATTATAATGCAAATATGCAACTCAACACCATGCATGCGGTACCGACTCATTGGTTCATTCAATCGAACCCACCATTCTCCACAAAGGAGTACGGGTGAATCACTTACGCTCCATCCGAGACATGATTCAACCCCACCATTCTCCACAAAGGAGTACGGGTGAATCACTTACGCTCCATCCGAGACATGATTCGACCCCACCATTCTCCACAAAGGAGTACGGGTGAATCACTTACGCTCCATCCGAGACATGATTCAACCCCACCATTCTCCACAAAGGAGTACGGACAGATTACTTACGCTCCATCCGAGACATGATCCATCCCACCAAGACACCATGATATGCACACACCAATGCATAACTATTATGTTCAGGCACACTAAGTGCACACGATCCACCTGATCGTATCATTATACATCACATATATATGCACAGATATAACATGCACCAACACCATATAAATCAACCAGATAGTAAACAAGTTCATACTTTAACACCAAGATATAACATATCCCACCACTCGGGGGTACGCGATCCTACTGATCACTACATACATATACATCAACTAATTGTCCACCAGTCATTATTACGGGGAACATGCACTATCACCAAGTACACAAGTTAGTTCCCACACTCATCATTCTTACAGTGCATCAAGGCCAAACTGTACCTATCATCTCGACTCAGATCCTCAGTCTATTCTAGTACCAATCTTGCACATTACCGTAACCAATAGGCTTCTAATTCCTATTCCCAAAATCATCACCTACACACTCTATCGATACCTCAAAAGCCATACAGAATTTTCCCTAAAAACTGTAAAACACCCTATATGCCAAATCATCCCAAAACACCAATTCATTAACATTGACTTATACTCCATCACTATCAATTACTAGTTATCATCAAACACAAACACACCAATAAACATTATACTTACCAATTATCCTATACTTCCTACTCTAGAACCAACATTACGGTACATTACCGACACTTCAGAGTCACTCTGAATCTCACCAAGGTCCTAACCATAGTCATTAACGACACTATAGGGAAACAACACATAATTTTCCCCAAAGCTATAATCATGGTCATTACCCACACCACAGTAACAACACAGAATCTCACCAAAACTCTATTTATATTTACTATCAACACTGCAGTAACAACATATAATTTTCCCCAAAGCTATAATCATGGTCATTACCCACACTACAGTAACAACACAGAATCTCACCAAAACTCTATTTATAGTTACTATCAACACTGCAGTAACAACATATAATCTCACTAACATCACCATAATATATATACACCAAATTCACCAATACCAATCAACAATTCATCAATGTCAAGCATCAATTTATCATCAGCAACAATAATAACAAGCATGCCAATATAAAACTTCATAGATTGGAATTTTCCTACGGGGTTAAGGGATCCCCTCTACCCTGTACATGTATATACCATCCCAAATCAAGTTTCTCCCCCCTTACCTTGTTAATCGGTTGATCGATGAAAGAACCCTCCAAGGTTTGGCCAATTCTGATTTCCCCCTGTATCCTTCGTTCTTTGCTCCCTTTTCCTTTTCCGTTCCCTTTTCCGTTCTCTCCTTTCTATCGTTCTTTTTTTCCACTTTCTCTAACTTCTCACAATGTATCGTAAAACTACTAATCCCTCACGTTTCTATTTTAATTCTCTAATCCCAATAATAATAATAACTTAATAATAATAATAATAATAATAAAATAATAATAATAATAATAGTAATAATAATCCTATTATTATCTCACCATAATAATAATAATGTTAATAACTTAATAAAATAATAATAATAATAATAATAATAGTAATAATAATCCTATTATTATCTCACCAAAATAATAATAATGTTAATAACTTAATAAAATAATAATAATAATAATAATAGTAATAATAATCCTATTATTATCTCACCAAAATAATAATAATGTTAATAACTTAATAAAATAATAATAATAATAATAGTAATAATAATCCTATTATTATCTCACCAAAATAATAATAATGTTAATAGCAATAGTAACTATAATAAATATAATAATAATAATATTCCCACCAATATCAATATTATACACTATATTATTATATTCACCAAAACACCACCAATAATCCTCCCATATCAGGGACACCCACCAATAATAATATTCATACCGATGATAATAATAATAATAATAATGATAATAATAATAATAATAATAATAATAATAATAATAATAATAATAATAATAATAATAA
This sequence comes from Lathyrus sativus, assembly GCA_963859935.3. Classification (NCBI taxonomy): domain Eukaryota; kingdom Viridiplantae; phylum Streptophyta; class Magnoliopsida; order Fabales; family Fabaceae; genus Lathyrus; species Lathyrus sativus. The sequence goes on along the minus strand of OZ012739.1, from coordinate 286,885,272 downwards.
TAATAATAATAATAATAATAATAATAATACCACCAATATTCCTATTAACTATTATATTATTATCTCCATACCACCAATGATCCTTATATATCAAGGATACTCACCAATCACATACCAACACACCCCACCTAAGGGCACACCAACATAAAATAATTAAATTAACACCAAAATGACTAAATAAATAAAATGGGTGTTACAACTCTCCCCCACTTTAAGTATTTTCGTCCTCGAAAATTACCTGATGGAACACTTCCGGATACGCTTCCCGCATCCTTCATTCCAACTAACAGGTCACACTGCCTTCTGCAGCACCTCCCCAAGTTACTTTCACCAAAGATATCTCCTCCCTTCGGAGTTGTTTCTCGCTCGTCCAAACGAAATAGCAATGCCTCAACAATCAAATTATTTTCACTTGTACGTCATCCACCTGGTTCAATGTACTTTCTCAACTAAGACACATGAAACATATCATGCCAATTCATAGCGACAGCGGGAAAAATGGTCTAACATGTTACTCCTCCCATGCCTCTGCTGCGCCACTCTGATACAAACCACAGAACACGGTGCGAACTTCTGAGACTTCGAAGCTCGACCAACATCAGTCACCGGCGTGACTCTCCAAACATATCTTTCCTTGGATCCTCTTGATCTTTTCAGCCATCTCCACATAATTTTCAGGTCTGAGCACAACACTCTCACTCGACCCATTCCAATACAGTAGAGTCCTACACTCCCTATTTCACCAAGCCACATATAGTGTCATTCCGACACTAGGATGGTAACCGTGATTATAGGTAACTCAATCAACGGTAATTAATCATCCCACAATCCACCTCGATCCAACACCCAAGCTCTCACCAATTCTCTACAGACTCAATAGTCCTCTCTGACTGACCATCAGTTTGCGGATGGTAAGTCGAACTCAACTTCAACTTAGTACCCGATGCTTCCTGTAAGCCCCTCCCAAAATCTCAATATAAACCTCAAATTCCCATCTGACACAATATTCGTCAGTATCTTATCTAACTTCACCACTTACTCAATATGCATCTCATATATCCTCAACGTAGAATAGTTAATCCACTATCAATAATCCAAATTAAAATTATATCTTCTCAATTCTTTGGAAATCTCAACACCAACTCCACGAAAATACTACCCGATTCCCACTCTGGAATATTCAACGGTTGCATCAGACTTAACAGTCTCTGATGTTCACTCTTCGAATTTCGGCAATTCTAACCAGCATATTCAACCTCAACCACTTCTCTCCTTATCTATGGTCATCAAAACAATCTACTCAAATTCGGTTACTTCTTCATAGCACTGGGATGGATACTCCATCTACCCCAATGTATTTCTTCACGAGTACTTCTACTCCCCTCAACAACATCTGGTACACATACTCTATCATAACACCTCGTGGTATTATTTCCACAAACCCGACAATCCACTCTTCGACTCTAATTTATCAATTTCAACTAATTCACTACTCAACCCAGATTTCTGACTTTCTCGATTCTTCTCAAGGATATCACTAGTCAGATCTTAATAATAAAAGCTTAACTCCATAAGAAGTATCCTTACTCACAAAGCGCATATTATGAAATTTCTCAATCAGTTCTACCTCTTTTCACCCTCATCTTCGGTATGCACAAACATTTCCAACTCACCGCATCATCTACCACATCCACTTTACCCAAAGGGTAATTACACTCAAAGTCGTAATCCTTCAGAAATCCTAATTATTTCCTCTGCCTCATTTTCAACTTTTTCAAATCAAACAAACACCTTAAACTCTTAAGATCACCAAACATCTCCGATCTCAGTCTGAACTTTCGAAGCCTCCGACTCCGGTACAACCATAATAGCAACCAACTCTAAATCACGGGTCAGATGGTTTCTCTTACACACTTCAAGTTGCCTTTTGCATAACTGAAACTCGCTGAAGTTGTCTTTAGCAAATCCCCTAATTATATCAACAAGCATCACAAACACCATAGTTAGTTCTATCGGATTCGGCAGAACTTTCCTTACGGAAGTATATCACCGCTCTTTTTATAACACTGATAACTCCAGTTCCTTATGCTCAACATAATCCTCTATACTCTTCGAATACCTTAAAATATCATTTATCAACACAACCATTGCCTTATATAAATAATTAAAGAAGATCCCATGCCAAGTGGACAAACAAGTTGTGAGTTATAGCGGGAACACATACCGTACCGCCCGTCCTTACCACAACATTCAAACACACTTCATCAATAAATAGATTAAATCTATGTCAATACTTCACCATCTCATAGATAATTTCAATAGCTTTCCAACGCTTCGAACCGGGCGTCATTCCGAGTTACGGTTCTCCCGTTACGACAAAAATACCACAACAACATTTTTCTGCTCAGGGCACTTCGCCAGGCGAATCTCGGCGAACATGACAGTCCCGAAATTCTATTTTCGACCGTTACCTGACTTCCGAGTGTCCGATTTCGATTCTGTAAAAAGCTGCGATCTCGGAATTCAACGTATAACCACAATTTCATACTTAGGAGGCCGTCCAACACACTTTCAATCTTTAAATATTTTAAAACCCGATTACTTCCAATCTCAACAGCAGATCGTGGAGCCTCCTATTACGATACCACTTCGACCTTCGACACCACAACACAATAATTCTACTCGCGATCTCACGAAAACGGAAACTCACGTCCTTCAATCAATTGATCCATCAAATCATTAACTCTTGGAAGCGAACACTTATCCTTGACAGTCACCTTGTTCACTTATCTATAGTTCACCCAAAGCTTCACAAAACCTTCTGTCTGTCTAACCAACAAAATTGGTGCACCTTACGGTAACACACTCAAACAAAAGGACCTCTCCCCCAGCGGGTCTTCAAGTTGACTCTTCAACTTCTCCAATCCCAACGTAAACATACAATATGGAGTCATCAATATCAGACTCGTCCCAAAAACAAAATAAACGTGTAAGCTTTACTTCACGCTCCGATAGTAAATCGCTTACTTCCTCAGGGAACCTCTGGCAATTTCAACAAATTGACAAATCCCAATTTTCTCACTTTCCTTCTCATTCGAAGGTTCCATCAAAATAAACGTCTCAACACCGTATTACGCCAACTCCTCAAAATAATCCCTTAAGCACTTAGCTTAACTCAGGACAATTCATTGCTCACGCCACACAAGCTTGCAAGACACGTCTATCCCATCCAACACAATCCCGTCTACTATTAACAAGAGATTAAGGGTGATCAGTTCCTCAATTTGTTAATAGACAGCCGAAATCATGATGGGGTACAAACCATCCTTACCAAACTATGATAGCATTCCTCAACACATTAAGCCACCACACCGTAGCATTCCGGAGAATTACAAACTTCTCCCCCACTGGAATCATTCCTGCTTCTGCAGACAAGGTTAGGAATAAACACGTACCGACAGTGTTTTCACACACATGCCGTATACTAGGGATTTAAATCACAACACCAGGTTAAACAACACACAGTCTCCATCCCAAAGGACAGACTCAACTCAACTCAACAACACTGGCCGGACGGACCGACCTGCTCTGATACCAATTATAACACCCCACTTCCCGTATTAAATAAAATATAAATATTATAATAATAATCAGAGTTTTCACCAAAAAGTGGGATATCACATCTCCCAATTTTATAAAAATACTTTATTCATTCTTTTCAAAATAATACAGCGGAATTTGTTTCATAAAGTAAAATACATCAAAACATGATACGTCACAGGATTTCAACACGTTTGACATAAAACAATTACAACACCCATATCCCGTGTTACGTATCAGAGCATCCTAGACTCGACGGTCACACCAATATCCAAGCTAGCTAAACACCTGGATTATCTGTACTTCCGAAGAAGCACAGACCACAACAACAACAAAGGGGTGAGAAATAATGATCAGAATATAATGGTAATGTAATACATGTAAATAAGGTAATAAAACACACCAACACACCAATATTCACCCCCAACAACTCCATATGACGAACCTACTGTTCAAATTACAATATAACATATTATAATGCAAATATGCAACTCAACACCATGCATGCGGTACCGACTCATTGGTTCATTCAATCGAACCCACCATTCTCCACAAAGGAGTACGGGTGAATCACTTACGCTCCATCCGAGACATGATTCAACCCCACCATTCTCCACAAAGGAGTACGGGTGAATCACTTACGCTCCATCCGAGACATGATTCGACCCCACCATTCTCCACAAAGGAGTACGGGTGAATCACTTACGCTCCATCCGAGACATGATTCAACCCCACCATTCTCTACAAAGGAGTACGGACAGATTACTTACGCTCCATCCGAGACATGATCCATCCCACCAAGACACCATGATATGCACACACCAATGCATAACTATTATGTTCAGGCACACTAAGTGCACACGATCCACCTGATCGTATCATTATACATCACATATATATGCACAGATATAACATGCACCAACACCATATAAATCAACCAGATAGTAAACAAGTTCATACTTTAACACCAAGATATAACATATCCCACCACTCGGGGGTACGCGATCCTACTGATCACTACATACATATACATCAACTAATTGTCCACCAGTCATTATTACGGGGAACATGCACTATCACCAAGTACACAAGTTAGTTCCCACACTCATCATTCTTACAGTGCATCAAGGCCAAACTGTACCTATCATCTCGACTCAGATCCTCAGTCTATTCTAGTACCAATCTTGCACATTACCGTAACCAATAGGCTTCTAATTCCTATTCCCAAAATCATCACCTACACACTCTATCGATACCTCAAAAGCCATACAGAATTTTCCCTAAAAACTGTAAAACACCCTATATGCCAAATCATCCCAAAACACCAATTCATTAACATTGACTTATACTCCATCACTATCAATTACTAGTTATCATCAAACACAAACACACCAATAAACATTATACTTACCAATTATCCTATACTTCCTACTCTAGAACCAACATTACGGTACATTACCGACACTTCAGAGTCACTCTGAATCTCACCAAGGTCCTAACCATAGTCATTAACGACACTATAGGGAAACAACACATAATTTTCCCCAAAGCTATAATCATGGTCATTACCCACACCACAGTAACAACACAGAATCTCACCAAAACTCTATTTATATTTACTATCAACACTGCAGTAACAACATATAATTTTCCCCAAAGCTATAATCATGGTCATTACCCACACTACAGTAACAACACAGAATCTCACCAAAACTCTATTTATAGTTACTATCAACACTGCAGTAACAACATATAATCTCACTAACATCACCATAATATATATACACCAAATTCACCAATACCAATCAACAATTCATCAATGTCAAACATCAATTTATCATCAGCAACAATAATAACAAGCATGCCAATATAAAACTTCATAGATCGGAATTTTCCTACGGGGTTAAGGGATCCCCTCTACCCTGTACATGTATATACCATCCCAAATCAAGTTTCTCCCCCCTTACCTTGTTAATCGGTTGATCGATGAAAGAACCCTCCAAGGTTTGGCCAATTCTGATTTCCCCCTGTATCCTTCGTTCTTTGCTCCCTTTTCCTTTTCCGTTCCCTTTTCCGTTCTCTCCTTTCTATCGTTCTTTTTTTCCACTTTCTCTAACTTCTCACAATGTATCGTAAAACTACTAATCCCTCACGTTTCTATTTTAATTCTCTAATCCCAATAATAATAATAACTTAATAATAATAATAATAATAAAATAATAATAATAATAATAGTAATAATAATCCTATTATTATCTCACCAAAATAATAATAATGTTAATAACTTAATAAAATAATAATAATAATAATAATAATAGTAATAATAATCCTATTATTATCTCACCAAAATAATAATAATGTTAATAACTTAATAAAATAATAATAATAATAATAATAATAGTAATAATAATCCTATTATTATCTCACCAAAATAATAATAATGTTAATAACTTAATAAAATAATAATAATAATAATAGTAATAATAATCCTATTATTATCTCACCAAAATAATAATAATGTTAATAACAATAGTAACTATAATAAATATAATAATAATAATATTCCCACCAATATCAATATTATACACTATATTATTATATTCACCAAAACACCACCAATAATCCTCCCATATCAGGGACACCCACCAATAATAATATTCATACCGATGATAATAATAATAATAATAATAATAATAATAATAATAATAATAATAATAATAATAATAATAATAATAATAATAATAATAATAATAATAATACCACCAATATTCCTATTAACTATTATATTATTATCTCCATACCACCAATGATCCTTATATATCAAGGATACTCACCAATCACATACCAACACACCCCACCTAAGGGCACACCAACATAAAATAATTAAATTAACACCAAAATGACTAAATAAATAAAATGGGTGTTACATTCCCCGCGAGCATAATACCCGGGCTGATGTCCTCTCAAAGCTAGCAAGCACGAAGAAGAAAGGCGTGAACAAATCCGTCATCCAGGAGGTCCTCGCTCGTCCCAGCACAGAATTGGTGAAAACAACCTTGAGGTCAATGTCATTAGAGACAGCGACTGCTGGATGACCATGATGCACACCTACCTTAGCATAGGTCGCCTCCTCGACAACGCGAAGGAGGCCAGCACGGTCAAACGTCGAGCTTGCTCCTATGTACTGCTCGAGGGTAGATTGTACCGAAGAGGTTTCTCAATCCCTCTCGTCAAATGCGTTGATAAAGACCAGGCCCCGAGCATCCTGCAAGAGATCCACGAGGGCATTAACCCTCAGCACTTAGGGGGAAGGTCTCTCTCCTGGAAGGCCTTACGAGCTGGATACTATTGGCCAATGATGCAGCAGGATGCTAAGCAGCATGTGAAGAAGTGCGGCAGGTGCCAACGGCACGGGGACATGCACCTTGCCCCTCCGAGCGAGCTCAAGACCCTCTCCTCCCCATGGTCGTTCTCTTGGTGGGGGATGGACATCCTCGATCCATTTACCATAGGCTCCTATCAGAACAAGTATCTGATAGTCACCATTGACTATTTTACCAAATGGATTAAAGTCGAAGCCCTCGCCAAGATCACGACACATAACATAATCCGCTTCTACAAGAGGAACATCCTCGCCAAATTTGGCGCCCCCATGGCCATCGTGACCAACAACGGGATGCAGTTCACTAACAAAAACATCCAAAACTTCGTGACCAAGCTCGGGAAAAAGCATTACTTTACATCAATCGAGCACCCACAAACGAACGGTCAGGCGGAGGCTGCGAACAGGGTTATCCTACAAGGTCTAAAACGAAGACTCGACAACGCCAAGAAGAGATGGGCCGAGGAGCTCCACAACATACTCTGGGCTTACCGAATGACGCCCCACTCGACCACTGAAGAGACCCCTTTTCGACTCACCTACGGGACCGAGGCAGTAATCCCGGTAGAAATAAGGGAGCCGTCTAGAAGAACTGAATTTCCCCTCGAGGAGGAGGCCAACGACGAGTCCCTCCAAGAGGAGCTCGACTTAGTCAAAGAGATCTGTTCAGTGGAAGCTCCCCGCGAAGCCACACTGAAGCAGAAAATCTCCCTTCACTATAACAACAAAGTCATAAGACGGGAGTTCCAGGTCAGCGACCTGGTCTTGCAAAGAAACCAAAAAGACTTGCGCGAGGGCAAGCTCGCCGTGAATTGGGAGGGCCTCTATCGTGTCCGAGACAAGAAGGAACACGGGGTTACTACCTCGAAAACCTACACGGGGATGAAATTGCCCGACCATGGAACGCTGAGAAGCACAAAAGATACTACATTTAAACACTTCCCGCAATGACCAACACCGCGACCACGGGAGCACGACCTGGTACAAACGCGTCTCCCAAAACACAACGATAACAAGCGCCTGCCCTTTTTGTGTGTGCGAGAATAGTGCTATGTTCGACAAGGGCCCCTCAATCGAGAGCCACTATTACCGTACTGAGATGGCAGAACACCCAGCTCGCGATGGGACGTTCACGCCATGGAGAGAGGGCCTCGACTGCAGACCCCTTTTCGTAACCGACCAGGTAACAACCTCGGTCACCCGACCAGTTCCCTACACTACCAGGATAAACAAATAACGTTGAGCTACTACTCCCCCCATACAAACATACAAGCATACAAAAGTCCATACATAAATGGGCACACACTTAGCAAAAACAGATGGAACATCATTGCATACAATCAATACCATCATACAATCAAGGGCACTAGCCCGACTGTTTGAGAATTACAATAAAAGGGCACGCAAGCCCAAAAAAAATCTTAACAAAAAATAGGCACGCAGGCTAGGAAAATAGTACGAGCATGCAGGCCCAGGAACACAGAAATAAAGCCTAGGCCTCTTGCTGGTCTTGCTCGTCCTCTTCAGCGGGCTGGCTGTCATCATCCTCCTCGGCACCTATCGCGACTACCCGTCCATCAACGACCTGGTGGTTGGGCCCCGTCTCCTCGGTGATCAGAGTAACCTCGGGATTCACTACCTTGAGCTGCTCTACAATGCTAGAATAGCCGACCTCGACGACCCCCAAGTAGTCTTGCTCGAGCTCATGTATATTGCCCAACAATGCAACCCGGGAAAGTAGGAGTCTTTCCTCGTCAGTCTCGTCCTCGGCGGGAGGAAGGGAAGTCTCCAGCTCCTCGACCCACGCCTGTAACCTCAACCTTTCCTCCTCGGAAGATTTCAGTCGCTTCTCAGCTTCGCTACTCTTCTTGCATTGCACGATGCTCTCCCCCCTCCTCAGATCCAACTCAGCAGCCAGCTTGGTCATCCTCGACTCGGAAGCAGTGAGATTCCCCCATAATATGGCAAGATCGACCGAAGAGCATCCCTCATCCCTTAGAACCAAAGCGGTCGAGAAAAACCGCATCATAGCGGCCAAGTCCTCAGTAAGCTTTTGCCTTCTGACGTCCCGACCGACCCCGAGAACCGCCTTTGCCTCTGAGGCCGACCCGTAGGTGACCCAGCCTCGTGGAAGAAGCCAGGATGTTGATGACAAGGGGGGATAAGGAACCCCTCCTTAATACCACCCTCTGTGAGGTCGAAGACAGTTTCAGGACCGTGGACCCTCACCCTCTTCGAAGTCCCTTGTGAGATAGGGGAATGACTCCCCTGGGGCGAAGACGAGGAGCCTCTTCCACCCTGGTCAATAGGAGGTTGTTGCATCATCTGGGCAACCCTCCCTTTTCCGCTCTTTGCTGCGCCCCTAGAGAACGCCAATTTCTTCACGCGCTCTTACATAGTCGACATGCTCCCTGCAAAACAAAAGAAAGGATTAGCAAACACGAGGATAAAAGAGGACATAAGAGACAAGCAAAATACATCCCGCTACCTAGAAAACGCAGAGCCTCCTCGTCCGACAAACACTCAAGCAGAGCCTTCGTATTTATGAGCCTCGACTGCTGGAGGATGTTCCCTTGGCCGTCAAAGATAAAGTTTCCTTCGGACGTCACGAGCTTGGCCGAGGTAAAATTGGCCACGAAGGACACCAGCCTCTAATAACCCACTTGGTCCTCCTCGTCCAAAGTCCCTGCTCGCACGATATAACAATTTGTACCCCTCTTGAAGTGTTCCTCCGACCAATCCAAGGGTACCTTCGGCACCATGACCTCTTTCCTTCGCACGTTCACTTCTCGGGCCTCACGTCGGAACAATGAGGCGCACGCCTCGTGAGAAACAGGCCGAACCACAAAAAATCGGTCTTTGAAGTCCCGGACAGAGTCCATGTACGTTCTGAAAAGCCTCCCCGGCTGCTTCAACGACACCCATCCCTGTCGCCCATCAACTGTTTGCCTCTGTAGGTGGAAAAGCCAAAAGAACAGGGTGAGGGTGGCCCCGATCTTCAGATGTCGACAGACGAGCTTGTATGCTCGGATGAAGGCTATATCGTTGGGGTGCAGCTGAGGAGGTACCAACTTCAGCCAGTCGAAGACACCTAGTTGGAAATCTGTGAAGGGCAGCCGAAGACCCACTTCACGGAAGCAAAACTCGTACATGGGAAACCTCATCTTCCCGTAGCTCGAGCAGATACAGTGGTGGGCCCGTGGTCGGTATGCTTTCCAAGTCACAGAAGAGCCCTTATAGTGGTCCTCAATAGTGGCGAAGGCGTCAGAGTCGTCCTCGACGAAACGGGAAGGCGTGCTTAGAGGTTCCTCCCTGACCCAGTCCTCGACAGTCCGGTCCTGCCCCTCGGCGGGCGGGGCCGCTGAAGATTCTGGCTCCATGTCGACTTCCATCACTTCTGCTATCCACGTGGCCATGATCACCTGAAAAGCAGAGGAAAGCGGTGAATTCAACGTTTCAAGATCAAATTCACCCTTCCACCACAAATCAAGTGAAAGGGCAATGGGGACAACGACTACAACTTAGACTCTGCCTCGACATCAACCTCCCCGTGCTTCTACTATCATGGCCCCGGGACATTCATCCTATAATAACATGCGTCCCCGGGATATTCATCCAACGCTAATGCATGTCCCCGCGACATACATATATCCATAGCATCCCTCCTCGGGATACTCATCTAACCCTAGTCTATGTCCCCGAGTTGTTCATCCAAACCCTGTCGTCTGTCCTTGAGACACTCGTTCTAATACCCCGGGTGACCTCGGGGGCGTCATCCCAGGTCAAGGGAATCCCGTCGGAATCGCCGGAAAACCCACATCCTCCTCGGGACACTCATCGTGTCCGCCATAGAGGATGCCAAAAATAAGAAAAATGGAAGAAAAGAAGAAGAAGACTTACTTGATACAGTAGGCTAGACAGAGAGACAACGAAATTTGCGACGGACGATGCGATGGTTGTACTGCGCGACAGTGTGTGTACAGAAGACCAAAGGATGACATACGATAATGATTGAGAGAGAAAAGTAATAAAAGGGAAGGCACCTGCCTATTTATAAACACAACACGAGACTCGAAGCGCCCATAGGAACTCGAGTTCCCTAGGGTAGCCACCCTAAGATGAGCAATGAGTGACAGACACGTGGCCACCACAGATGATCACATCCCTTCATTCTCTAACGAGCACGGGGAAACCAACGCTCGACAATCTTCCGCCTTCTCGACATAATAGTCCGATGAGCTCAAGCTTCATCCCCTTATATCCTCGACATGATAGTCCGACGAGCTCAATCCTCGTCCTCTTACGTCCTCGACACGGTTGCTATCAAGTCATCACTCCTCCATAGCGGAGCAACAACTTGGGGGGCTCCTGTTTTGGAGTGGGCTCAGACCTGCCCATCCGTCGGGCAGGCCCAACCCAACAGTATGTGGAAAAGGCCCAACAAGGCCCAAATCCCCCATATCGGACACAAAGCTGGATACACCATGCATACGCCTCCTCTGTCAGGCAAACCCACAAGTCTAACACACGATCCCCACGTGCTCCCCCATGCGAGGACACGTCATCAGGCAACTACCCCCCCCCCCCCCTTCGAAAGAGCTGGTCAGCCCATCTTCCGGAGAACACGGGACAATTGATCTAGGGTGAAGACCATGTGCTGGTCTTCACTATGCCACGTAAGCCCTAGCAGTTACTTGGGTTGGGCCTGGCAGCCCAATCCAATGCAAGTAACCATTGTTCCTGCGCTGGGGTCTCTCTATAAATACCTTCTTTCACTAGAGGGTCAGGTATTCGATTCTCTACACCATTTCTGTATTTTCTCCCACTCTGATCCTTTATTCACTTAAGCATCGGAGTGCCTTGCAGGTACATCCCCTTCCTTCCCCTACCTCCGATGAACAACTATCAGGGAGAAATAAAAAGATATATATGTGTGTGTGTGTGTGTGTGTGTGTGTCTATATATATATATATATATATATATATATATATATATATATATATATATATATATATATATATATATATATATATATATATATATATATATATATATATATATATATATATATATATATATATATATATATATATATATATATATATATATATATATATATATATATATATATATATATATATATATATATATATATATATATATATATATATATATATATATATATATATATATATATATATATATATATATATATATATATATATATATATATATATATATATATATATATATATATATATATATATATATATATATATATATATATATATATATATATATATATATATATATATATAAATATATATATATATATATATATATATATATATATATATATATATATATATATATATATAGACACACGCACTTACTAAGGGAAGGGAAAGAAAGACAAGAGATTTGGATAAAGTGAAGTGTGTTAAAGATGAAGAAGGAAAAGTCTTGATTCAGGAAAAGGATATAAAGGATAGGTGGAAACGTATTTTTACAATTTATTTACTAAAGGATGTGATATCTCACCAAACTCTAACATAGTCGGTATTAGAGAAGAGGGTCAAAACTATAATTACTATTGTCGAATTTAGAAATAAGAGGTAAAGGAATCATTGAAAAGGATGAGTAACAGTAAGGCAGTCAGGCCAAACAACATAATCATTGAAGTGTGGAGATTTCTTGGAGATGGAGTTATTGAGTGGCTCACCAAATTCTTTAATGAGGTTATGAGGTAAAAGAAAATTCTAGATGAGTGGATATATAAGAATAAGGGGATATATAAAATGTGCAAATTATATAAGGGTTAAAGTTATGAGTCATACCATGAAGTTATGGGAAAGAGTGATTGAGCGGAGACTAAGAAAAGAGACTCAATTTACCGAGAATCAATTTGATTTTATGTCTGGGATGTCGACCATAAAAGCGATCTATCTACTGCAACTAGTGATTGAGCAGTATCTGATGGACCAACAAGACTTTAACTTAATTTTTATTAACTTGGAGAAGGTGTATGATAGAGTTCCTAGCAAGATTTTTTGGAAACCCCAGGGGAAGAAAGGGGTTAGGATTACATATATTCAAGTTATTCAATATACGTATGAAGAGGTGTCAACTAGTGTACAAACACAAGGTGAAGAGACAACTAATTTCCCTATTACAATAGGTTTTCACATATGATCAACCTTAAGCCCCTACCTTTTTATAATAATTTTGGACATTCTTACGAAGAACATACAATAGCTAGCACTAAGATGCATGCTTTTATCAGATGATATAGTCCTACTTGGAGAGTCGAAGAAGGATTTAAATGGGAGGTTGGAGACGAACTTTAGAAACATATGGCTTTCGCTTAAGCAGAAATAATATGGAATATATGGAATGTAAGTTCAGCAAAAGGAGAAATGTTTCTAATCTAAAGGTGAAAGGTTGAGACCAGAAAGAGAGAAACAACAAAGCGCATGAACAAGAAAAATCCTATGTGCAAAAAATAAAATAAAAAGAGACAAACACTTAGAGCTTTCATTGTATATCATTTTAAGTGTTTTCATTTGATCTTCATTTGTATGTAATCTGTTTAATAAAGAAGCACGCTTGTAAACACAAATCTGTTGTAAAAAGTTTAATTGTATTCCTCAAGCGACCAGGTTGGTCAAGTTCTTGAGAGGGTTTTGACAGACTGCAAAAAGGATGAACTCTTTAGGGGACCGGGTAGGCTAGAATTCTTAAGGAGTCAATGGCCGTCATATTTTTTAGGGGATCAGGGTAGTCAAAACTCTTAAAAAATCACTGACAGGTTGTCATTATTTTGTAATTTGATTGATTATTGGATTAAGCCCCTTTCTTAGGCAAAATCACTCAGGTGGATGGATTGGAGGTAACATAGTTAATGATGAACCAATATAAAAATACTTGTGTTCATATCTTTATCTTTATTGTTGTTGTTTGATACAGTGGGTAGCAAAAAGTTTTAAATCCAAAAACCTAATCCAAACCCCCATTTTCTTGTGTTTCTTACACCTTCAGTTGTTGTTGTTCTTGTTGTTTACCAACCTTGAAAAACCATTTATCAGAACACCAACACCCAAAATATAGATCTCAAATGCTACATTGCGCCTCAAATGCTACATTGCGCATCATAACATTTATAATGAAAACATTAATATTGAAAATAGGGAAACCAAAAGAAGTTTTAAAACAATCTCAGTGATTGATTGCAAGTGTAAAAAAAAGTATTGTTTCAAGGTTGATGTTCCTTACATATTGTCTAGTCTTCTAACATGGTACATTATTTTTCTTATCTAACCTTTGTAATTTTTTTACCATAAACAAATGCATGTAAAGACACTAAAAATATCATTCATACATACATGGGTATGCAACAATATTTGCATTTGAGCTTCACCAAGATTCAAAAGGATGATGATGTAGAAGTTGCTAAATTTTTCAACAATTTTATATTTGTATATTGAAATGAAAAATGATATATATATATATATATATATATATATATATATATATATATATATATATATATATATATATATATATATATATATATATATATATATATATATATATATATATATATATATATATATATATATATATATATATATATATATATATATATATATATATATATATATATATATATATATATATATATATATATATATATATATATATATATATATATATATATATATATATATATATATATATATATATCACCTCGGGTAGTTTAACAACCGTGAGGAAAAATAATGTGTTTTCAAGAAAATAAAAATGTTGTTGTTAAGGATCGAACCAATGGTTAAGCTAACTAAATCGCGAATGGTGGTGATATTTTTTATAGGAGCGTCTGTGTTTAAAATCAGTAAATCAAGACAAGAAGATATTGGATTTGGAACAACCCAACATTGATTGGTTTAGAAATGTCATTCGATATTCTGGTATTGTTGGCTTATGTGTTGATGCATACATGACCATAAGCCATGGCATGCCGATGACATTTGCTGAGATATGGCATTTAGAGATCTCATATTTCCATCTTCCTTTTGGCGAGATGACCATCACACTAGATGACGTCTCACTCCCCCTACATCTTCCTACCAGGGAAAATTATTAGGAAATATAAGGCTCGGTCAAGAGGAAGTTGTGGAGATGATGGCCACCATTTGGGAGCTGACCCTACTAAGGTCTCAAAAGTGGTAGTTGACACCATAGGTGCTCATGTTAGATTTAATTTTTTTGAAGAGTTTTATAATGTTCACCTGCAGTGGACTGAGGAAGCCGAAGATAATGACATGCAGGTCGACTAACACGTACTTGTGCATTGAGGTGTTACATGTTGTTCTTGGTTGGCACACCCATTTTATGGACAATAGTACAATCTATATCAATATGGTCTATCTTAAGTATTTCATCGACTTGACGGCTATTCATGAGTAAAATTGGGGGGCGCATATTTGGTCTACCTGTACTCAAAATTGAGTGAGGGTTGTCTTTAGAAGACAAAGCAGATGATAGAGAGCCACATGCTGCTTACGGTAATTTACGGTTACTAATATTTTCATAATAATTTTGTACACTTGTTATTAATATTTAATTCGAACCATATTTCAAGTTTGGATCATCTACCGCTTTCTTTGCAACTAGGGTGGGAAGTTGTGCCTACCTACATTGAGGATTGGCCACGTGCAGCCAACTGCCTTTGCACCGCACACATAGAGTAATATGATCGAGTGATTTCATGTGTATGTTGATCGTACTCTAACAGATGACATTGCCTTTTACCCATACATGGGTCACCGCAAGACGTATCAGCTAGACATAATTTCCTTATACTTCAGATGACTGACATAGGGTCAGTATGATGTATCCTTATTTGCCCGAGCGAGTGATGCTTCAGTTTGGCTATCTGCAGATTATTCTAAGACACTCCTCAGAGTCCACTCCTCCCACCGTCCGCCGCAGAGATCTTGATGCGATACTTGATGATTTTAAGAGTCATCTGGTACTAGAGGAGTATCACAAGGTATTAGCTCCTGTACATTGGCCTATGCAAATGGTTACATGACATTGCTATATAGGGTGTCACACCCTATCATGACACCAAACGCTCCTGGAAGACCACTTAGACCCGCTAATTATGAGGTACTTGAGGTTAGGGATGAACACATCGAGGACGTGTCAGTGGTCTGTTGGAGATAGAGAGATCAGGTATAGAGGCAGAACTTTTTGAGGAAGACATCTCGCACTTGGCCATCATAGAAGGCATGATTGCCGAGACACAAAATTCCTTGTAGTACATGCGGAGGAAGAGGGGTAGCCATACCCTATAGATTTTTGTTTGGTTGTATTATTTTGTATTGTCGAAACAACTTATATATTATTTTGTATATTTTGAACAATTTAATTATATGTTTTTTATATATAATTGTGTACTATGTTTGAATCAATTAATGTATATGTTCTTCTAATGCATTGTCTAAAATAAGCTAAAATATACTAACTTAAATTGACCTAAAATGTGCGTGCCTAAAATGACCTCAAATATGTGAGCCTAAATTTTTTCAAATTTAGTGAATAAAAATACCATAATTAAGTATAGACGGTATTTCGAAGATATATTTTCGGATACACCAAAATATCATACGGAGATGTATTTTCAAATATTTTTTATTTATTTAAAATAGAATGATCAAGATACATCAACTGGTGTAATTTTATGTATGTCCAAAGATATATCTTCACACATTAAAACACATTTTAGAATTTCCAAAAATGTGGGACTCATCCTTAAAGGTGAAAAAGTGTTCCCCTAATTTTATCTTCTAGTATCCTCCACTATCTTATTAGTATTCTTATTTTTCTAACTTTCACCCACGTAAAGTTTGTCCCCCACTTTTCATTAATATTTTTTATTTTTCAAGTTTTCTCCATATATTGCTTTCTAGATTCCTTTCATTTGTTTTTTTTTTCACGTGCTAGCTCACTGCATTAAGAAAAACTATCATCTTGTGAGTGAAAAAAAATATTTATTCTGTGTTAATTTTATAACTTTGAGGATGATATTCAAGTAAACCCAATGATAATAATAGATAATAAAATAACAATTTTAATTTAACTATTATTATTTGGATCTTTTAGTCTCTAGGAGTTTGAATATTTTAGTTTATTATCTATTGTTGACATTATTTATGTATTGTATTTGACATATTTAAATGTATAAAAAGAAAATTAAATAAAAGTCTTTAACTTTATTAGCTAGTTTTCATTGTTTTCTTAGAGTTAGAATATTAGAGTTTTCTATATATTTAATAGTGTTTTGTTTTTCTAACGTTACTTCTCTAAAACATCACATGTTTCATGTTCTTATCATCTTTGAGATTTTTTCAAAATAATCAACCTTCACATTTGTTGAATGTAGAATATCTTTGTATTTCTTCTTCTTTAGATCTTTAAACGTGGCTCTTTATGAATTTGTAAGTTCTAATTCAAATTCTTCATAACACTCAATATTTTTCAATGGAAGAATCGAGATGTTCGATGGAAAATTAGACTGTATTCATTCTTATTAATCAAGAGTACTAAAATTCATTTTTCGATTTTGTTTGACAATGATATAACTCTTTCATTATACTATCGTTTTCAGTTGTCAGATCACTTAGTCTTTTTATGATGCAAGTGAGATGAATACGACAAGATGAAAGCATCTTGAATGTGAATAGATTATGAATTGGTTATAACTGAAATTACAAATAACTTTATATAGTTTGGTGTTGGTGAGAATAAAGAATGATACCTTTTTTATTCTTTTGTAATCTTTGATCAACTTTAAAAGTAAGGAAACGATAAGTAATTAACATTGACCCATGTGGGTTCCATAGCAATATCTCTTTTGCTACAAGTTGTTGTTAATTTAGTTAAGTTTAGAGGAGCATTAATGCAACTATAATACGTCAAGTTATTAATGTTGCACGATGTGTGGATTATAAAATCAGATAGAGACATATTTCGCAAAATTTTAAAGCCATCACTCTAACCTAATTATACGGCTTCTTATTTAAGGTAAAGTATAATTCCACAAAATAAATAAATTAAGTTGAAGTGTATCCATTTTCTATCTAGTATATTTCTTCTCATATAAATGAAAGACACATGTCTAGTTATGCTATATTTTATTTATGATAATTAAATGTATTATAAGAGTAGGGGTAAAACGGATCCATTACGTTGAAAATCTTCGTTTTTTTATGTTGAAAATCCTCGTTTTACTTGTATTTTTTTTAGAGCAGGTAAAATATTAATCAATCTCACTTTATCCTTTTTTATGAGTTTTTTAGGTATAATAATGAGGTGGGGTAGAGACGATTTTTACTTATTTTAAATTTAAACTCGAAAATCAAAATAATTCTCGTTTTCGATTTAATTTTTATTGAGGATGGATAATTAAAATTCAAACTTGTCTCAATCAGTACAGTTTGGATTCAAGTATCCCTTTCATGCCACCATCAATTTAATAAAATCAAATTTTTTGATAATTTTTATTTTCAAAATCAAATTACATACAAATAAGAAAATAAGAAAATCTCAAAATATTTTATGCATGCATTTTAAATATTTTAACAATAAATACAAATTAAAATATCGAATCATTACCAATTTATTTAATATTCTAAATTATCAAAACTAAAATAATAAATTATATAATAAAATAAACAAAACTGGTTTACGGACATGTTCAAAGTGATTATTAATGTCCTTATTATTTGACTCGTTCTTATATTTTATAATTAAAAAAAAACTCAAACCTGAACTCAAACTCATTTAAAACAGGATTTCTCCTTTAAATTTGAGATAGATTCGAATTGATATTCGAAAATATGAATTATTTTGTCATGTCTAATTTTTTTAAATGCAAATATTGACATAAACTTTTACGAGTTTTAGATCAAAAAGATAGTGTTGACGGCTCCATTCTTACGGCTCTTAATTTTTTTACAAGATAGACTAAAGTTTTAAACTCATCTACCACAATGTCCCTTTTACTCTTATTTTTTGTCACTCCTATTCTATTTTGAGGTACTCTCTATATAGAAGTTCAGTGTATAATTTGTTACTGTGTTAAGTTTTGTTTGGTAGTATTTGAAAAGTGTGAAAACTTAGTTTGGACAACAAAAAAAATCAGTAATAGCTTGTGTCCAAATGTGATATACTAAATCAAAATGGCAAGCGAAACACAGTCATGAAACCACCTCCCATGTTCAACCAAAAATATTGATATCTCTGATAAGGAAGTAATGGGTCCAGAGCACATGAATCGATGAAGATAGATCTGTTTCAATGTGAAAGATTGTCAATTTTAGACACCACTTTTATTGTGAGTAGGGTTAAAGTTAACACCATATGAAAATACATCTTTTTAATTATTCAAAGTGTTTAAAATATGGTTTTCAACACCTATAAATATATCAACGTAACATTTTTCTTTATTGTTATACTTATTCTGTACAAATGCAATAAAATTTTAATGTGGGTAAAAAACTTATAATTAAACATTGAACAATGTTGAGTTCTCCTCGTAAAACATAAGTTAAAATTTAATATATATATATATATATATATATATATATATATATATATATATATATATATATATATATATATATATATATATATATATATATATATATATATATATATATATATATATATATATATATATATATATATATATATATATATATATATATATATATATATATATATATATATATATATATATATATATATATATATATATATATATATATATATATATATATATATATATATATATATATATATATATATATATATATATATATATATATATATATATATATATATATATATATATATATATATATATATATATATTGGAAAATATAAATTTATTAATAAAAATTTAAAATTAATTTTTTATTGTTTTTTAATATAAATATTTTATTTACAAAATTTTAATGAGAATTTTTATATAGACATTACAACATAATCTGTACTCGTAAAAATTTACTTAAATTCGTCCTAAATTTAATTAAAAAAAGTATATTTTATTGAGTTTGGACTTAAATTTTCCTGTTTTCTATTTTATAAAATATGAGAAAGAGCTCTCTCATATTATTCTGTCTAGTACATAGATATAGCAAATAAAATGCAATTAATAAAAAAGTTTCCAATGCTCTAAACGTCAAACATAGCATAGTACAAAAAATTGTCTTGTTCTTTTCAATACTAACCTGCAATTTATGGTAACTCGTCATTTAAAACTCATTATTGTAATTTCTATGTAATTTCTAAGTATCAAATTTAAATTTTCTTAGAACCAGTTGTACAAGAAATATTAAGAGTTTTTAAAAAGTGTCCAAAAATATGAATTAAAGTCGAAATTAGAAAATATTATAAATACATTAAAACAACATGTAGGATAAAAATTCCTAAAATGTATACGTGTGAGAGTATATGTAATTAACTATTTAAATAAATGGGTATAAATATGGATACAAGTACATTAACATCAAACTCCACCTTATACTTGTACAATGTATATTTACATATTTTGATTTATATTATTATATAATATTAAAAAATATATGTCTATAGGTATAAAAAAAATGTGTCATTATTAAACTATAACACCTTTTGATCTGACTTGATCAGAAGAGGATCACGGGCTGACCACACTCTGTTGGACTGCTACCTGTTCACCGGTGATGAGGAGGAGAAAGGGGGTGTAGCTGCAAGGCACTCCGATGCCAAAGTAAGGAATTGGGCAGAGTGAGAGCAAAGTACAGAAAATGGGTAAGAAGTGAATTACCTGACCCTCTTGAGGAAGAGGGTATTTATAGAGAGACCCCAGCGCTGGGCCAACGGTCACTTGCGTTGGGCTGGATGGTCAGGCCCAACTCAGGCGACTGCTAGGGCTTACGTGGCGTAGTGAAGACCAGGACGTGGTCTTCGCCCTAGTCCAATTGTCCCGTGGTCTCCGGAAAGTGGGTTTGACCTGCTCTTTCGGAGGTGGGCAGTTGGGGGATGACGTGTCCCCGCGGAGGGGAGCACGTAGAGAACGTGCGCATGATACGGTGTTCTCCCCGCGGAGGGGAGCTCGCGTGGTTCCTGAGAGCACGTTGTTCTTCCCGCGGAGGAGAGCACACGAGGGCGGGAGAGACATATCGTCATGCTCGTTGGTATGGGGATTCTGCCCGTGGAGGGCTGCTCTGCCCGACTAGGGAAGAACGTCGAGGGCATCTGGAAGCACGTCGTCCTGTTCGGCAGAGCATGCCCTGCCCGTCGAAGGGGTCGCCTGTCCGGCCAGCCTAACCAAATCATATTGGGCATTGGCTGTGCGTTATTGGGCCGGGACGCGAGGTGAGGTCGGGCCCAGACCATCCAGCCTACCCAAATAATATAAGTGTTCACTTATTTTATAATTCAACAATAAAATATTTAACTTTTTTTTAATATTTTTGTTAAATTTTAAAATCATATAACATTTTTAATTAATAGATTTATTTTTATTAAAACTACAGATGACAAATAATGGTAAGAATACTTATGTGTCTATATAGAATACGGTTATAAGGATAAAAGTTGATATTATGAAAATATGAACAAAAGTTGATATTATGAAAATATGAACTCGGTATAAATATTTTTTTTTAATTATGAAAATGAGGACGAATATTATAATACAATATTTAAATCATATTCATTGTTATCTCTCACACATCTTTTTTTTTTATTGTACATCTTTTCGATGTTCTTATTTAAAATCATTTGTCCTTAATGATCATATCTTATGAAAATGAATTGGGCTCAGGCCAATTCATAATAAATTTTAGCACAAAAACACACATTAAAATGATGCACCTCCGACTCATAACAAGTGCGTCCACTTAGTGACCAATTATTATATAGTAAGTATTTGAGGTGAAACACTATTATTGATGTTAAAAGTCTTGCACCTGACAATATATAATTTGAATTTGTGTTTATAATTGGAGACAATTTTTACCTTACAAATCGATTTATTCTACAAACCGATTTTGTATGATTGAGTTAGGTCTAACCACATTTCTTAAATTATATGATATCACAATTAGACTCTAATATCATGTTAAGAGTCTTACATGAGACAACATTTGATTGAACGTGTGTTTATAAGGAGGAGAATTCTCTCTATCCAATTTTTGTATGGTTGAGTTAGACTCAACCATACTTCTTAACATGATATGATAGTAAAATCTAGTTTAAGATCCGTTGGATCACTTGTTATCACATTTTTGTTGTCGAACTATCCATCATTTATTTTCACGCTCTAAATCCCAAATCATAAACATGAGAGTGTTAATATATGATATAACCAAATATTTATAAGTAAAAACAATCATCACTAACTTGATTTCGATTTTGTATGATTGAATTAAACTCAATCACTTTTTCAATGACCGTCTTTACCACACAAATATACCTTGTTTTAAGCAAATGATATGAAATCTTCAAATACCTATAAACCAAATATCTCTCAAAGCAGTAATTTTCTTCTCTCCTTTACTCCTTCCTGGTCCACCAACTTAAATTTCACAAATCATAATAAATTGATTTCCTCTTTTCAACCTAGCATCTACAAGTACTCCCACCATGCACACGTGACCTTTTAACTTATCCCTAAATCAAAATTGCACCCCTACCTCCAATAGTAAAACAGAGTACTATAACAAGAGCAACCATAAGCCATAGAGTGTGTGTGGACCAAGTACCATTTTTATATCACATCACGCGTGAAGATCCTGTCATCTCAAGGGGAACTATATTTTGATTCATCAATTATAGGCACTTGTTCCTTCATTGAAAGTTTTTGCTTTTTTCAATCAATCCTCTACTTTTGATCATGCGAGGGCTAATTTCTTTCATATGTTTTTCTCTTCTATCAATAATTCATACATTAAAGCAACTTTATCTTTTTTTTTAATCATTTTTTACTCATTTTATCTTGGAGTTAATGCATAGCAACCAACATGTGTAAATGAGGGCCCAAAATTTTGATTGATGATGCAAGGTTTCCTGAAAACAAGGACCGGGACAAGGGCAAAGTTACATAAGCCATTACTTCCTCTCAAGGTTTGGAGATAATGATGGTTGCTTCAAGGTATTTGCGTCGTCGCGATATCGTATTATGAATTAAAAATATTAATTTATCAATTTTTAGTTGGTTTATTAGTAATTGACAATATATTTGATAGGAAGGATCACAATTTAATCTTCTGCAACTGCGAGATTGAGAGAACTAAAATTAATTTATGCCAAAATTGACCCTAAATCAGATTAGATGGTTTAATAGATCAAATAAGGGTGAAAATAAAATAAAAAAAATAATTTTTATTTATGAATTATATTATTGGATTAATTAACACATTTTGTTGCATTCATTTTTGCGATATTGAAAGATATTTTTTAAAACTTTGCTTTTTTGTTGGCACGGTATTGGAGGATTACACGCATTTGTTTTAAAAACAATAAGAATGTAAAAAAGAAAAATAAAATTACTTTATCAAAAATTTTTATCATTTTAAAAAAAACACATATTGTAATTTATATACAAATATAAAAATAAATTTTTTATATATAAAAATATTTGGATAAAAAAGATTTGTTGCCATTTAAAAAAATATATGAAGATTCACTCACTCATTAATTTTCAAATAATAGTTTGTCATTAATGATATGTATTAGTGAAATAATTACATCAATAATATATATCTCACTTTTTCATATAATTGTATCTTAAATTAAAAATAATTTCAAAATAAAAATATTAATAACATAAATAATAATAAAAAACATATTTTTTCATGTTTGGATTTATACATTATTTTAAATATTTTTATTTTTATTTTTTTTAATTGTACAAAAAAAAGTAATAATATGTGGATTCGCACAAATTCTGATATGGATATTCGTGGTTCGTGCAAATTCTGATTTGGATATTTATGGTTCGCACGAGTTCTGGTTTAGATACCCATGTGTTCGCACGAATATTGTTACGCTCATTTGTTTTTAAAATATAATGAGAATGAAAAAAACAGAAAGACAAAGTTATTTAACCCAAAGAATTTATTATATTTAAAAACAAAATAAATTTTTATTTATATTTGAAACATTAATATAGTTTTTTCATATATACAAATATTTGGATCAACCGTATATTTTTTCGTATGTAAACATTAATTTTGTTTTGGCATTTTTATAAAAATATTTATGCAATCATTTAGTTTTATAAATTTCAACAAATAACATAACAATTGTAAATATTATTTTAATTGTATAAAAAAATATTAATAACATAAATAAATACATTTTACCCATATTGAAATGCATATGTTATTTTAAATTTATTTACCTTTATTTTTTTTAATTATACATAAATTATAATAACTCATGCATTCGCACGAATTCTAGTTTAGGTACTTTAGTTTTGTTTTGGTATCGTTTATAAAAAAATTTGAATAAACAATCATTTTTTTTCCCGTACGTAAAATATTTGGATAGATATTAGAATTTTACTTTATAAAATTCATTTGATAAAAAATATTTGTGATAAGTAACTATATATATATTTTTAAGACAATTTATTCTGATGGTACATGTACACCTAATTTAATTTTCAAAAATTAAAAATATCTTAAATATTAATTAACAATTATTTATAGTTATTATAATAAAATTTTAGAAATGACTAACTATAGTTGGCAGTAAAATCAAGCTTTAAAAGGTAAATTTTGAACATTAATTGATAATTTTTAGTAATATTTTACTTTCTTATCAATAACATGTCAAAAAAAAATTATTTAAAAATTTCCATGTGAATTTTTTAAAATAATATATACTAAAATTGATAATGAAAGATTTGAATACCAATATTTTTTAAACAAATTTAGAAGGATGATACTCAAAAAATCTGAAACATTGAACAAACTAATCGTACTTAATAAAATTTTATATATTATATGATATATTTCAAAATATTGGAAAAAATATATATTATTTTTATAAAACAATTTGTAAGTTATTGTAATATATATTTTGTTCATTAATTTTTTAATATTTTTTTGTTGTAAAATAAAATTTCTTAATAGTTTTCAATTTTAGAGTTTAATGAAACAATAATTATTTTATAAATGATACTCTTAATTATTTGTTGGAGAGTAAGAAATTAATATAATTAAATTATAAATAATGAATGAATGATATTAAAATAAATAACTAATGTTATTAAAAATAATTTATTTTATTAATGTTGTAATAATGATTCTATGGTTTAAATGACATTAAATGATTTTGTTTCTCTTAAATGTTTTTTTCTCTAATTTTGTGTTTTATGTTTAAATTTTTTTTAAATTGATTTTCTGACTTTTTTTTCTTTTAAACTTATTAATTGATTGCTACATTATAATTTTACATAATTAAACTAGATCAAGAAAAGCAGCTTGTAAACAATGGGGAGGCGTGGGCGACCACCAAAGGTGGTGTCGACGCCATCATAAACCATCAGCAACGATGTTCATGATGTACCATCTGAATCAAACGCGAATGCAAGTAAAACACAACATGGAGGAGAAGAGCCAACAAAGGAGATTGTGGAGGAATAGGGAAGCAGTAAATTCGAAACCCTAATTTCACCAAAAGGGGCAACAGAATCTAGAAGATTATGGGTAGATGTTATAAGTGAAAATCGGAATCCTGGGAACGGGTTAACATTGGAATTCAGCGCTCCAACGATTGTCAATGGTATTGCAGAGGTACATATTGAAGAAGCAGACACTGTAACAGAGGTGAAATTCTGGGAGACGACATTGATCATGTATGTTATGGGAGGCGATTTAAGTATGAACATGGTCAAACAATTCATGCTAAAACAATGGAATTTCGTTAAGTTGCCTGATATGTATTATAATAACAAAGGATATTTTGTGCTGAGATTTCACTCAAATAAGGAGAGGGATGATGTACTCATGAAAGGGCCTTACACCATACGCAATATGTCGATGTTGTTAGCTGAATGGAAACCAAACTTCAATTTGAAGAATGATATGTTACATACAATCCCGGTATGTATTCAACTTCCTCAACTGCCGCTGCATCTATGGGGAGCTAAAAATTTAGGAAAGATAACAAGTGTGCTGGGCACCCCTTTGATGACTGATGAATGCACCGCGAACAAATACTGTATCTCGTATGCTAGAGTTCTAGTAGAAATTGATATTACACAATAACTCATTCCTGAAATCACTATAATGGATGAGAAAGGAGAAAAGATGCAACAACGGGTTGAATACGAATGGAGGCCTCCATACTGCACAAAATGCCAGCGAATTGGGCACAAATGCGAGGAGAAGCAATTAAAGAACCTAAACAAGCAGTGGATCCCTAAAGAAAAGAAACTCCAAGATAATAGGGGGGCCGATAAGGAAGTGGGGGCCTTGAAGACACCAACACAGAAAGTAACAGGACAGGAACATACTAAATCTGGAACGATTGTGCGAATGACGAACAACAAACAAACTGATATAGACGAAGATATGACGTGGACAGAGGTCAGGAGGAAAGACAAAGGTAAGATCAATGGTACTGATAATGGTACAAGTCCAAAAAACAAGAAGCCAATGAAGAATGACGGGAACCTTTATGCAACACTCGGGGATGGTCCAGCCTCGGTGTTCTTAGACGATGTCCCATGATTGTCTCTTGGAACATCAGAGGGTTGAATAAAGTGGGCAAAGTTAGGGAGATCAGCTCTCATCTCCAAAAACTAACCCCTTTTATTTCTGTTTTAATCGAGACAAGAGTTAAGGCTAAGAATGCAAGGTGTATTCGACGAAAACTGAGATTAGAAGGTAACTATATAAACAACTACTCAAATCATGATAATGGCAGAATATGGATCCATTAGGATGAGAATAGAAGAAACATGGCACTGGTGGAAAGTACAGATCAGTTGATTCATTGTAAGGTTAATGATGTTAATGGAAATTTTCTGTTTTGGTTGACAGCCATATATGCACATAACCAACTACAGCGCAGGAAGGAATTGTGGCATGACATTGAAAGAATTAATGCACAGCAAAATGGGCCTTGGATCCTAGTAGGTGATTATAACAACGTGATGAAAACTGAAGATAAAATTGGCGGTGATGAAGTTACAGAGCAAGAATACATAGACCTGACTGTGATGATGAGTAAAACAGGATTATATGAAAAGGATAGTGGGGGAGACTATTTCACATGGTCGAATAAACAGGGAGATAATGCTATTTACTCTAGAATCGATCATGTCCTCTGCAATGTGGAATGGCTGCAGCAGAACGGAAATACGACGTTAACGAATATGAACCCCAACATATCAGACCATGCCATGCTTGTGTTACAGGAAGATATTGAAGACAGCGGCCGAAAAGAGAATTTAGATTTATAAATTGCTGTGCAGATTTGGATAATTTTCAGGATGTTGTCAAGAATAGTTGGGACATGCCGCTAGCAGGTAAACCAATGTATGTTGTTTGGAAGAAATTACAAAGATTACAATCCCACATCAAGAAATTGAGCAGACCGTTGGCTGAGATTCATAAGGAAATTGCACGAGCTCGGGATGATTTGAACAAGGCGCAGGATAGATTAATGACAGATAGACTGGATGCAGACAATATTAAGGTGGTTAAAAGTTGTTCTAATAATCTTATTAGGCTTCAGGAACTGGATGATAGTATGGTGCGACAACGAGCTAAAATTGACTGGTTGCGACTCAGTGACGGTAACAACAAGTATTTTCATGCCTCTATAAAAATGAGACAACAAATCAATAAAATGACAAAAATTCAAAGAATGGATGGAACCATCGTTACAGATCAGAAAGGTATGGAAAATGAAGTTATCTCATTCTACAGGAAGCTTATGGGTACTAAACTAAATCATCTTGAAGGCATTGATACCGCAGCTATGAGAAATGGAAGTCAATTGGACGGTGCGCAGAGAGATATGCTGATAGAGCATGTAACCGAAGACGAAATCACCACAACTTTAAAAGGCATTGGTAATGATAAGGCACCTGGTACTGATGGTTTTGGAGCATATTTCTACAAGAAAGCCTGGAATATCATCAAACTGGATGTTATAGCAGCTGTGCAAAATTTCTTCAAGCATAATCGTTTATACAGGGCGGCTAACTGCTCTGCTGTTACACTTATCTCGAAGCACAAGGGCGCGAAATAAATACAAGACTATCGACCTCTTGCGTGCTGCAATACCCTGTACAAAATCATATCCAAGATCTTGGTCAACCGTCTCAGCAAAGTTCTAGGTACGATAATTGGTGCGAATCAAGCAGCATTTGTCAAAGGGCAGAGAATTCACAACCATATTCTACTCACGTATGAACTAATTAGGGGTTACGGAAGGAGTAATATTTCCCCCCGATGTTTAATGCAAATGGATATTCAAAAAACGTATGATATGGTTGATTGGAACGCGCTTGAGAAGATTTTGAATGAGGTGGGATGCCCACACCAGTTCACTAAATGGGTGATAACAATGGTTTGCACTGTGTCTTATAGATTTAATGTCAACGGCCAGATCACTGACATTATGGAAGCGAAAAGGGGGCTTAGACAAGGCAATCCGATATCACCTATGCTGTTTGTCATTGTCATGGAATGTTTGAACAGATATTTATACAAGATGCAGAAGGACTGTGACTTCAATTATCACCCAAAATGCGATAAATTGAAAATCACAAACATATACTTTGCGGATGACCTACTTCTGTTTTCCAAGGGAGATAAGGTGTCAGTTGAAATGATGATGAAGACTTATGGAAAGTTTTCAAAGGCCACAAGACTCGTAGTAAATCCGCAGGAATGTCGAATTTACTGTGCTGGCATGGAAGAGATGACAAAGCAGAATATTATTGAAACATCGGGGTTCCAAGTGGGATGTCTTCCTTTTAAGTACCTGGGGGTTCCGGTAACAGGTAAAAAACTCTCTATTCGCCATTATGCACCGTTAATAGACAAGATCGTGGGAAAGATAAAGCATTGGACTGCGCGGTTATTAACATACACAGGGAGGCTTCAACTCATTAACTGTATTATGTTTGCGATGACTAATTATTGGCTCACTTGTTTCCCTTTCCCCAAAACTGTACTACAGAAAATAGAATCGATTTTTCATATCTTCCTATGGACAGGTGGTTTTGAAGGGAGCCGGAAAGCACCGGTAGCTTGGAAACAGATTTGTAGTCCTCGTAGCCATGGCGGCTTAAACATCGTTAACATTAAAGTTTGGAATAAAACAACTATTATGAAGCTGCTTTGGAATTTAAGTGGAAAGGAAGATTCACTTTGGGTTAAATGGGTACAAACGTACTATCTCAAAAATAAAGATCTGATGGAGATCCAGTGTAAAAAGAGTGATTCCTGGATAATGAAAGGAATACTCAATCTTAGAGAGGAATTTAGAAACATGAGCAATCAGGCAGAATTCAAGACGAGGGGAGATGTTAGAACGAGTAAACTGTATGCAAAATTACATGATTGTAGGCAACCGGTGGAGTGGAAGAATCTGATGTATGGTAATAACACGAGACCGAGAGCTAATTTCATGCTGTGGCTTGCTTGCCATGGGAGATTAGCAACGAAATATAGGTTGCATAAGTACGGTATGATCGATAATACTGAGTGTTGCTTCTGCGAGAATGATGAATTTTTAAACCACCTTTTTTTTTTAATGTGATCGTTTAAAGAGCGTTTGGACCGAGATCCTAAGTTGGGCTCAAATTAACCATTCCCCTGGAAATTGGCAAAGCGAGCTGAAGTGGCTTATTCAACATACTAAAGATAAAGGAGTCAGAGCTGCAGTCATTAAAATGGCAATTTCTGAAACCATATATGAGATCTGGCAGGCTAGAAATAATAGTATTTTTGGTGAAAAGACGGAGATCACTACAATAGGAAGGAAAGTAATAGACACTTTGGTGTATAGAGGTTGGAATACTAAGAAGCTAAGGAAGTATATAGCTATCTTATTGATAGGGGGGATAGATAGAGAGAGAGTCGTTTTATCCCTTTTTTTGGTCCTAGGTTGTCTTATTTTGTAGCTGAATCCACTGTGATCCTTGTATCTATCGATTTTTTTGAGTAATATAGTTTATTATTTTCAAAAAAAAAAAATTACATAAATTACAGGAAAAAAATAGTATATTAATAATATTTATGATGTGAGATGAGGTGATATGTGTTACATTTTGATAAGACTTGGAGGTGATTATGCATTACATTGCTCATAAGAAGTTTACTTTTACTTAATTTATAGATTTCTTGAAAATTGGTCATTGTCATCAAATTATGTGTGATTTGGTTATAAATTACAAAAATTTTACCCATAAATTGAGTATATGGCAAGATATAAATTAGGAGTACAATTAGTGTTTCCACAACAATTAATTTTTTGATATTATAGATTATTTTTCTAATATTATAAAAGATATATGTAGGTAATCCTAAATTCTAAAATTTTATTTCAAATTTCTTTTATAACACAATTTTTATCTCTTGTAGATCTTTAATCTATGGATTTCTTTAAATCATATATGTAGGTAACTGAGAGAAAATATCAAACTTTAAATTTAGAACTAGTGGAAGATCTGTACATTCGCACGGGTACTACTATGGTACTCACATTTTTTTTAATTTATAATAAAAATTAAATTAAAAATATTAAAATTTTCAAAAAAATATTATTATTTTTAAAAGATTAATAAATTAGTGCCTATAATCAACAACGAGTTTGATCCCGTATATAAATATTAAATTTATTTTAACATTACTTATACATTTGAATTTATATAAAAATATTTGAATCAACAAAGTATTTTTTTTAGTATTTTTTTAATATTTATGAATATACAAATTTGTCTCATAAAATATATAAATAAATTATATATTAAAAATAAATTAGTATAATTATTAAATGAGTTTGGAATTAAGTTGAGACAATGGGAGAACAAAGTGTATTTGGGGAATTAGTGTTGGTATACATCAAACCAAAACGTGAAGAGGTCATTAATTAAGACTTGAGTAGACATTTGTTTAACAAAACTTTCATAATAATAAAAAAAAAGTTGTAGGCAGAAAAGTAAAATAGAAAGTCTTGTAGAATATTAATTGTGCATCATAAGGCATGATGTTTGCACACGGGAAATAGTCATAATTATTTAATATAGTTTAATAAAAATAGAAGGAATGCATAATGGAAAAGTGAAACAACAAAGGAAAGAAAATTTTGAATTAATGTCAATTCTCAGCTAAAGTAACCAAGGGTGATATTCCCAAGAGACTAGTTTGATTACAAGAAAAAATTGAAAAGTTGAAGTGCCCGACATTGTTCAAGCACGTTTCTACAAAAGTGAAGACTTTGTTGTGCAAATAAACTAGTTAGTACTTCAATTAGAACATGATTTGGTTGCAAATAGTTAGTTTTGAACTCAATTTACCCCTAATTTAGTAAAGTGGCATCTTAAGATCAAAGGTTATTATTCTGTTCATCACGACACTTAGATCAAAATTGTAAGTTAGCCTTTAAAATATAATAACAATAAAATAAAAGAAAGAAAAAAAATTTAATGAACAAATATTATTATTTTTAGAAGATACATTAAATCGGTGTCTACAATTTTTTTCTAATATAAAATTGTTTGAATTACTATATTTTTTTCGTATATAAATATTTTTTTGGCATTATTTACAAATATATTGAAATTAATAGTAAACTCGTTTTTGTTATTATTCAATATTTTAATGTTTACTATTATAGTTGTTTTAATGTGTTGTTTTAAAAAAAGATAAATTCTTATTTGATCAAAATATATTTGTATGGTTGACAGACATTCATCAAAAATATTAATAGCATTAAAAATCTTAAATCAATAAAGGATTGTCATATCATTATGATCTGACCGGATCAGAAGGGGATCACGGGCTGGCCACGCCCTGTTGGACTACTACCTGTTCACCGGTGATGAGGAGGAGAAGGGGGTGTACCTGCAAGATACTCCGATGGCAAAGTAAGGAATTGGGCAGAGCGAGAGCAAAGTATAAAAATGGGGTAAGAAGTGAATTACCTGACCCTCTTGTGGAAGAAGGTATTTATAGAGAGACCCCAGCGCTGGGCCAACGGTCAAATGTGTTGGGCTGGATTGCTAGGCCCAACCCAGGTGACTGCTAGGTGTCGCTATCGCAAAAAACGAGGCCGACAAAACAGAAGATTCGCCACCTTTCGTTATTTATCCCTTAGAACGAGAAAAGAAACGATTGGAAAAAACCTGACGAAAAGGGAAAGGAATGGTCATCGCAACCATTGTCTGGGTTCGGGAGTCGGTTACGCAAGGGGAAGGTATTAGCACCCCTCGCGTCCATCGTACTCGATGGGATCCACGCTTGCTGGTTTGTCTACGGGTGAAAAACAATCTATCTACGGCTGCTAAAGCTACACGGAAAGAACTGAATCGATAGAGCATCGTGCTCTATGCCTACATATTCCCTCGTGCAATGGGAAAGTCAGAGTCAACGTAGTTCGGGAAACTACGGGGGAATTTGCTCGCCGAGATATCGCATCTCGTGCCTACGTACTTTCACACAGCGCGAAAGATCAGAGTAAACGTAGTTCGGGCTAACTACGGCTAGACAGGGTGTTCTCGATCACACGAGGTGAGAGAAAGGATTGACGATACTAAAGTACGCGTTCTAGTAGTTTAGGTGTATGCTTCTCACTCGACGGAGACTTAGGCGTTACCTGTTTGCGGTAGAACGGACGTAGTATGTCGGGGTTTAGAGGTATGGGAACCTACGGGAACTAGAAATACGGTCTGGTCTCAATTGCGCTAGGGCACGAGAAAGGGAACATCAGTCGTCAGCGGGGAAGTCTCGATCGCACGACAGCGAGAGAACAGAGAAGTTAATTATTAGTGTGCTTGCTAGGATATCGCATCCTATGCCTACATATTCTCGTCTGGTACGAGAAATCATAGCAGCTATAGTTCAGCCAACTACAGCAAAACAGGGAAAAAGGGAAAAGGGAGAAGGGAGCTCGCTAGGATATCGCATCCTATGCTTACGTACTCTCGTCTGGTACGAGAGATCAAAGCAAACGTAGTTCGGCGCTACAGGAAGGCAAGTCTCGATTGCACAGGGGCAAGAGAAGGGGTCTCAATCGCCTGAATGCGAGAGGAAAGGGTTTCGGTCGCACGAGGGCGAGAGCAAAGAGGAAGCAGGTCTAAAGCCTAAACGGGAAGGAACTCGGGACACACACGCAAGAACCTAATACGTAGGAGCGAGTGCGTAGTATATTACCCAAAGGATATATACTAAACACCCTAAACGATTGAGGGGAAACCGCTCGATTGTCATTTCCCACGTATCTAACGCCACGACTCACAACACTCAACGGTTGCACGAAGACTTGAATAAGAAAGATGATAACGAACGAAGCGGCTTCGTTGGCTCTTGACACTGTGTGCAAGCTCCATTCCAATCTTCTCCTCTCTGGATCCTTGATGAGGACGCTCGAATCAGGAACAATGTAACGCTTAGACCGTCATGGTTCGACTTATACGAGAAATCGAACTCTAAGAGGTAGCGTATTGATATCCGTGTCAAAGACAAGATAGAGAAATGATATCGAAAATCATTCTCCAATTAAATCATGTCACACGGCCAGTCAAAAATAAAATCGAAGATAAAATCGGATAGAAAATAAATTAGGAGAGACACGAGGAGAGA
Organism: Lathyrus sativus; assembly: GCA_963859935.3. Lineage (NCBI taxonomy): Eukaryota > Viridiplantae > Streptophyta > Magnoliopsida > Fabales > Fabaceae > Lathyrus > Lathyrus sativus. Next base: position 286,851,405 of record OZ012739.1, on the reverse strand, counting down.
AAATCCAATCACAAGTGGAAATAAAATGCTACTCCTAAAACTAGCAATTTATTCCTAATAGAAAATATTCTAAAGAAATATCTAAAGAAAATGCGTATAAGAAAATAAAATGGAAATTCTATATAAAATCCTATACTATTCTATAAGAAAACTAGAATATAAATTCTAAAAAAATATAAAAAATCTATATTAAAAATGTAATAATATTCTAAACTATAAAATATAATCCCTAAAAGAAAATGGAAAAAATAAAAACTACACTATTACAATCACACATCCAATACAAAAGAAATTAAAAAAACTAAAGGGGAGGCGGTACACCCTGAAAAAAGGGTGAAATGCAGTAAAAAGAATATTGGGCCCAGCCCACCATACATCCAGAAAAAACCAAACAAAAAAAAACCAATGGGATGGGGGTGCGCATGGGAAACTGGAGGGTGTATGTTCAGGAAATGATGCGAATTGGGCTTAGGTTTGGAGCCCAAACGGAACAGCAGGATGGGGGGTGTAAGCGTGGAAACAAGAGGTGTAATCCAAAAATTGATTGGGCTCGGCCCAATCCCCACCGGTCCATGACCTTTCCCCTTTCTCGTTCTCCCCTTCCTCTTTGGTCTGAAACCCTAAACCATCTTCTTCCCTAGCTTCATCGTCACCGCCGTTCTCTTCCCACACCTCTCTGTCTCCGTTCAAAGCAAAACTCCATCAACCAATACTCCCTTCTTCCACTTCTTCAAACATTACCTTTCCCTTCTCCGATCAAAAACCCTAAACCACTCTCTCTCTCACTTTCTTCGTCTGAAACTCGTGAGGCTTGCAAAGATCTGGAGATTCTGAGAGATGCGAGGAATATTGTTAGAGGACATTGATGAAACTTTGGAGAAAACGTCTACAAAGGAGATTGTTGGAATGACGAAGCGAAGTGGTGGATGAATCTGGAGGGATTATTGTTGCATTGATGGATCTGGTTCTTGATTTCTGGTGAATTTGGAGATGAGCGATGAACCTGATGGAGTTCGGAGAGTTGTTATGAACGGCGATGAAGTTTCTAGAGAATGAGGGATGAATGTTCTTGAAGGATAGTTCTGTTATGGTGGTAAACGGACGAAAGCTTGAAGTTCCATGGATTTATGGGGAAACGATGTTGAAAGGGATGAAGAACTGGAAACTCCTTAGGAAGATGATGATGAACTCGGTTGAAGGTTGATGAATTAACAATTTTTGGAGATTGATGATCTGGAGAAGTTCTTGGATGACGAACACGAAAATCTTATGATGGATGGAAGATTCTGATGAACATGGTTGAATCATTTGTTGAAGAACATGGTGGATCTAGAAATTTGGTGAAGGTTTGTGAAGAGTGATGATGATTCCGGTGAGGTCTGGATGAAGGAACGGTGGAGATTTCTGGAGAATCATGAAAAGGACGATGAAGATTCTTGGAGATGAGTTTTCTGGCGACCGTTATGAGTTCCGGCGGGTGGTTACGGTGGATTCTGGCCGTGTTTGATTTCTCCGGTGGGAACTCCGGCCGTTTGCATGGCCGGCGGCAAGGGAGACGGTGAAGGACAGGTGGCAGCACGCATGGGAGTGGGGAGAGTGAGGTGGCCATGTGTAGGTGAGGTGTCAGGCGTGTGGCGCATGCAGGGGAATGAAGTGGCGTGTTGTGTGTGCATGCAGAAGTGTGTTGGCGGAGAGAGAGAGAGTGAAGCGTGGAGGTTTTATACGCTGCCATGTGGCAAGACTCGGATTGGGCCCCCAAAATCGCCATCTGGCCCACACAAAGGACAACTCTGATTGCAATTAAAAATTGACAGACCCAATTAAATGGTGATTAAAACTCAACTAAATGAATTAAATGATGCATTAAGACTGGTTAACACCTAAACGAGAAAAAAATGCTAATGTTAACTGCTAATTAACTAAACATTAAATGCTAATTAACTAAACTGCTAATTAAAGCTACTCTAATTAAAAATGATTGATCCAATTAAAACTAATATTCTAATTAATATCTATAAAGAATTCTATCAATTAAATTCTAAACCCATTAAAAATAGAAAAAACTATTTAAATCTATTTAATACCTATTGTATCTAAACAAACTCACTTAATATCTAACAAGAGATTTAAATCTATCAAATATCCTATTAATTTCTAAAATGAAACAATTAACATCTAATAAATTCTAAAAAGAGAAGAATTTAAAATCTATTAAAAATTCAATTAAAAATCTATTTAATATATAGAAAAAGAATTATCTATTAAAATCTATTTAAAAAATCTATTTAATATCTATTTAAAATCTAAAAAAAACAAATAAAATCTATTTAAAATTCTAAAAATTAAGGGAAAAAATCTAAAATGCAATAAAGCCTAATTAAACCGATTAAAAAAATGCGCGAATACAGCGAAATAAACGGTAAAACCCGGACACCGAAATGTCCTAAAAAACAACAGCGAGAGCTGAAAACACCGGGACGAGCACCAATTCCCAAAACAAATCCTCGTATTCAAACCGGCCTGAAATGCCTGCAACGCCAAGAGGGGGCTGTAATCCCGATAAAATCAATCTGACTGAAAAATATAATGTATGCGATATGTAAATCCAACGTGCAAAATGAGTCGAAACATAAGCCCAATTGCGAGAAGTGGTTGGTCAAATTTTGGGGTGCAACAGCTGCCCCTATTCAAACGGCTTGGACCTGAAGGGTTGAGAAGCGAACGACTTTCAAACATTCAAAGGTAGAAGACGGTTGAATACAAAAGAAACCCATAAACTTGCCAACCTGCAGAAATAAATTGCAAAAACTGCTTGGGGAACAAATATCCAGAAAACTGAATCCAGTTGTCACGACAACAAACTGATCAATCACCTGACAAAGAAACTGACTTTAACACCAGTTACCTGTGTGACGCCACAGATAACAAACCCGAAGGTTGGATCAACATGCACTTGATCCTCTCACGTCGTCTAATGATAGACAGGAAGAGAAATACTCACATCGTCTAAAGGAAGACGGAAAGACACCATCCCGAAGGAGAACAATATCCGTACTCACATCGTCTACTGATAGAAGGAAAGGCACCATCCTGAAGGCTCACACTGTCTAATGGTAGACAGGAGGAAAAACAATCTTGATCTCGCATCGTCTAATGATAGACGAGAGGAAAATCATAGCCAAATCTCGCATCGTCTAATGATAGACGAGAGGAAAACCATATTCAAATCTCGCATCGTCTAATGATAGACGAGAGGAACAACTTATCGAAAGAACCACATTGTCAGTGGGAACTAGCGGAAAGAAAACCATATAAACTTCAACACCACCCATCAAATTTCAAAATCCTTTCGTCTATAGGAGTTGATGGAAAGAACAATATCCTCAAAGGGGCCACATCATCAATAAGGATTGACAGGAAGAAAACCACCTTCAAATAGCCATGTCGTCAATAAGAATCAACAACCCAAAAAACTGAACATTCTTCAAAGAGCCCCTACGTCAATAAGAATCAACGGTCAGGAAAACACCTCTTGAAATGTCATCTCATCCAATAAACAGAAAGGAAACCATATATGAAATATCTCCTTGAAACCTCACATCGTCCAAAGATAGATGGAGAGAAAACCATACCCAAACTCACAACGTCTAAAGATAGACGGAGAAAATTCCTGCTGGGGGCTTGATAATGACGACTCCAAATTCAAATTATGAAGCCGTGACAACAAGTAACGATTTCAACCTTCTAATCGCTGAAATATCCCTTTAAAAATGCCAGCAACAACTTCAAGGTCAAACCATGAAGTCTTATAGCGCTGATGTAACGAACTTCAAAGTCTAATTATGAAGCCATGTAATGATGGTAACAACTTCAAAGTCTAATCATGAAGCCATGTAATGATGGTAACAACTTCAAAGTCTAATCATGAAGCCTTATAATGACGGTAACAACTTCGAAGTCTAATTATGAAGCCGTGTAATGCTGATATAACAAACTCCAAAGTCTAATTATGAAGCCATAACAGCAAACTGAGGAGAATTCTGCCGGGGAAACTCTGATGTCAACTGCCAGACATCCATCTTGATCGAAAATGGGTAACAACTTCGAAGGTATAATCATGAAGTTCTCAATGTCGACGTAATAGCCATCCGAGGAATACCCTACTGGGGAAGAAGAGAAACTTAACCAAGTAACTCTAATGAGGGGACGAATGCGATCATCACCTATCTCACGTCAAGAATTTGAACATCTGAAACCATCCTGAACAACCACATCGTCAATTGGAACTGACGGGAAGAAAACCTGCTCGGAGGTACACGTCGTCAATAGGAATTGACGGAAAGAACAGTCTGTCCTCATCAGATGATTGCTGGACAAAACATAACCGTCGTATGATCTAAAAATCGAATAACCCAAAGAGCTGTCTGAACAAAACTGCTGGATAAATGCCCCTGAACTGATTGCAGAGTGATTCACCTTGCCATGGAAGGCTGATAGAAAAATTGGCTTATGCTTCGTACGCATATGCGTATGTTTAAATTTTTCTATGGCGTAATGCTCCATATAAGATAGAAATGCTATGCATTTGAGGATGAAATGCAGATATGATGCAAATATGATGATATATGCAAGATGCAAATGCAGGCTTGGGCTGCTGGAGAAAAGCTGTACCCAGAAGGACCATTCCAACAAAATAAATGATGGAAAGGTGAAGCCAATTCCGTTGCTGGAGAAACCGGATACGGAACCGCTTCAGCAAAATAAATGCTGAAGACAAAGCCAACTCTGCTGGGGATAACCGGGTACCACAGAATTATTCCAGCAAAATAAATGCTGGAAATGTGAACCGACTCCATTGGAGATAACCAAAAGTGCTAATTCTGATTGTACTTCCCTGGGGATAGCTTACATGTGCCAACAACAATTGGACTTCTGCTGGGGAAAACAGACGGAGTCTTCCTGCGTATTATTGAAGATTGGATTTTGAGACTGATGCGCCAACACAGATTGGGCTTCACGGTGATTGCCAATATGGATTGGGCTTTAGGAATGGCGTGCCAATAAGGATTGGGCTTCTTGATAATTGCCAATAGGAATTGGGCTTTTAGGCTATCCGTGAAGGGTCAGGTACGACTGATGCTGCAAAACATTCTGTCTGAATTCACGGTCTCCAGTTGAAGGGTCAAGGGATAATATCACGACTTCCCGACATTCGTCTCACACTTGAAGATAGGCCGAAACCTGCTTGAGCAGCCCTGAGTAGCTCTGATGACACGGAGAGGAACAATTCCTTCGCTTCTGATATTCCCAAGTCTGTAGGATCTCTGTGGGGATATTCCTCAAAAGGAAATCTAAAAATTTGTACCCTGATGGTCTGACACGAACTGCCCCAGCACTCTGAACCTCAGAGAGATGCTTCGGATCAAATGCCCCTCAGGTAAGGAACAACTTCTGCGCTTTTCTTAGAGTGGCCTGCCCCTGCCTGCAGCGACTTTGCCCTTGATTGGATGATCTGCAGGGAAATACATTGGTCGCCCTCGAGAGATTCATCAAATCTTGACCTAACTGCTTCAGAATAACCGACTTTGGATGGCTGACATCACTAAGGATTACTTGATATAGCTTGCCCCGATTCACAGGGTATTCAAGCGTTCTGCATTCTATCCTGATCAGACTTTCCACTGTAGGAAACTTTCCTGCTGTCAAACGCTTTCTCGCAAGTAAAACAAGTTGTTCTGCATAAAAGATATATTAATGCAATGCATATGACAGTTTTGACATCCAATCTGTTCACGGGAAAAATAGTTTATGGCATATGATGAAACAAATCATTTATCAGAATATCAACATCAGTACCAACATGGTAAGAAGAACCCTTTTAGGAGTCAGTTTCGACGCGATCTTTACCGACGTATGCCTTCGAAACAAACCTGCTTCAATTAGGACTTTTTCTGGTTGTAACGTGGTCAGGTTCACGATTTTGAAGGAAAGGATAAAGGCTCAAAATTTATTTTAACCCACCCGTTCTCCGTGATGTTCTCCAATCCTACGTTTAGCTAATTCGACCTTAGCGCTGACTTCTCAGAGGTTGAAGGATAGGAGCGATAGTTCGAGAAACCATGAGTTTTGGGAGTGACAGCCACTCACCTTCGTTTTTGCCACTTGGGGTCACACGACTCGTATTTCGTTTGAGGATTTTTCAGTTTTTCGCTTTCCCTACTTTTTGCCTGGACTGACTCTTTTGAGCTTCTTTTGATTATTAAGTCCAGCGGGATGCCCTTATTTTTGCCTAAGTCATTTGTTTTCAAGTTTTGACTTAGCGGGCTTTTAATTCTTTTTCTTTTTTGCTTATTTTCGAACAAGTCGTGTGACACTGGTTGTCTGACTCTTTAGGAATAATGTGACTGTTTCACTCCTTATCAGCAAGGTTTAACCACTGTGGTTTTTTAGGCACGACCTCTAGAGGTGTGATTGATCCTCGAACAGACACTCCTTTCTGCAATTTGGACGCTCGGTCAAATTAGCTAACACCTACCCTGGCCCGGGTTAAGATTAAGGGTTTTTTTTCGTTTTCCGAAAGAAACTCCTACTACTAGGCTCAAAGGGGTTGACAAGGGATTATCTTCCTTATAACTCCGGTGTTTGTGGATTTGAAACAATGCCTGTACATCATCAGCAGGTTTTACTTTCAAAAGCATACAATCGGAAGCTTGCGCGTCTTTAAACTTCGTCATCCTCCCCGAATTCAGCTTAACCAAGCGTTGGATATCTGTAAAAACATTGAGTGAACACGACTGGATTAAATCAAAACATGCATATTCATTTCATTATCCATATCAATTGAAAACAATACAAGTTTTACGAATGCAATTTGCGCTTTAACAGAAAAGAAACTACAAATGCAAAGAAATGACATGATAACACAGATTGCCAGTTGCTGGGAACCGGGCTTTTCGAACTTGATTTGCTGCTGAGCCAGCCATCTTCAGAATTGATCGTCGAAGTCATCCTGATACTCCTCTGAACATCTACTATCAGTGAACTCTCCCACATCATGAACTGATACACCCACTTGGCTGGATGAAGGAAGGTCGACACCCTGAGGCGTGATAGTTATCCTGTTGGAATCCAGCAAGGTCTGAATTTGGCTTTGAAGCACCTTACAGTCATCTGTTGAATTCCCCTGTGTCCCAACATGATACTCACAGCGAGCGTTGGCATCAAAACCTGGAGGGTAAGGCGGGATCATTGGAGTACTCTCTTTCAGCACTATCAATCCACTTTTGACCAAATTCGGCAATAGTTGACTGTACGACACCGGTAGCTGAGTAAACTGCCTTTCAGGTTTCCTTGGTCTTTGTCGGGCGTGCTGACGCGGCTGACGATGATACGACTGTTGACTCTGGCGGGTAACAGAGATCTGACATACAGACCCAACAGGTTGCTGACTCTGAGCACTCGAAGTGTCTGGATACTGAATCTGAGGTACGTGAGATTCTGAGACAACATCACTTCCTTTCTCCCATTCTTCTTGAGAACTGACAATCGATTCATCTTCATAAACTGCAGTATAAGGAATGTCCTGAATCTTTCTGCTCTTGATTCCGCTCTCAACACGTTCTCCTACCCTTATCACGTCTGCAAAGCTTGTCGCTTCACAACTAAACATTATGTCATAATAACGACCCTTCAAAGTACCTAAGAAGAGGTCAACCATTTCTCTCTCCACAAGCGGTGGTTGAACACGAGCAGCCAATTCTTTCCATCTCTGCACATACCCTCTAAAGGATTCGTTCTCCGCATGAGATAATTCTTGCAAATTCACACAACTAGGAGCCATATCCAGGTTGTAGTCGTACTGCTTCACGAAGGCATTGGCTAAATTCGACCATGATTTGATACTGTCACTCTTCAACTGCATGTACCAATCCAATGATGCTCCGATCAAACTATCTTGGAAACAGTGAATCATAAGCTTGCCATTGGTAACATGTGAAGTCATTCTTCTGCAGAACATAACCAAATGTAGCTTCGGACAACTATCCCCCTTGTATTTCTCAAAATTGGGCGTCTTGAACTTCGGAGGCAACACAAGACCTGGCACCAGACACATGCTCGCAACATTCAAGTTGAGAGTATTCTTATTTATCAAGGCAGCCATCTGATCTTCCAACAGCTGGAATCTTCGCATATACTCAACAGTCCGTGGGTTCTGAACAATAACCTGCGGAACAACTCTTGGATGTGGGACTATCCACGGATAAGGAACGATCCTTGGAGAATCTGTCGTGGAGAAAGTGAAACCTTGACACTCTGTGTCATCGAGGGAAGGTGGGCCTCTGATAGGGGTTTGCACAGGCTAAGCAACATTGTTCGCCGGAGTCCTCTGAATGTTATTCTCTCCTCTATTCGTAGCTGTTATGGCTTCCATGAACTGACTCAACTGGTTCTTCAACAGTTCAAACTCGGCCCTGGTAACAAACTGATTCTGCTCTGCTGAGTCCATGATCCTTCCAGAAACTAACTCAAGTCCAAGGCGAATGCCAGGAAGTCAACTGCGAGTTGGACAAAAGACGGGTAAGCTTTCCATTCTGGCCGAGGATGGACATGCAAGCATGAGATGCACATGAAATGCAATGCAAAATGCAACAAACACGGGATCACAGCCCCCACAAAGCTCTGAATATTGTTGTTCTACTGACGGGATAAGTTTGCTCTGACGAGAGAAAACCAAAATACCGGGTAGGCTAGAAGTCAAGTTTCCTGCAAAAACCCCCCCACTCACGGGTATGGACCTAAACTGACAGAGGTTCGGCATCCTATGCGTTCATCAGTGTCACAAACTTTCAAGAACGATGATACGATACCCAGAAGGTGTGGCATCATCATCTATTGAAGCAGCCTCACTTAGCTGAATCCCAAGTGATTGGTTCCCAGAGTCGACAATCCTTAGGTCTGAAATCCTTTCGACGGCCCACAGGGCTGGAAATGGAAATCATCTCAAAGAATCTCATCTGAGCGCAGATTTCGTGGGAACTAGTGCATGCCTAACATGTAGGTTCACCACAAATCTACTTCTAGTGCTAGGTATATCCTCGAGCCTGGGTATGGCTTAACACTCATAAGAGCTCCCTTCCCACAACAGCACAATAGCAACAGATAATAATATAGTGCGGGAATTGTAAATACAGTAATATACAACATACAACACAAAAATAAACACCCACAGACAAGAAAATAAGCGCTAGGATTGACTCTCTCGCAGGGACGTTGGATCCCCCGATTGACTCGCGTAGGGGACGTTGGATCCCCAAGAAACTATCGCAGTCCCCAGCAGAGTCGCCAGCTGCTGGGGATGACCCAGACAGCTAGGAAGAGAATCCAAGACAAGACTCGCTTAGAGAACCAGAGTCCCCAGTAGAGTCGCCAGCTGTCGCTACCGCGAAAAACGAGGCCAGCAAAACAAAAGAGTCGCCACCTTTCGTTATTTATCCCTCAGAACGGGAAAGGAAACAATCGGAAAAAACCTGACGAAAAGGGAAAGGAATGGTCATCGCAACCGTTGTCTGGGTTCGGGAGTAAAGGGAGAAAGGTAGCTCGCTAGGATATCGCATCCTATGCCTATGTACTCTCGTCTGGCACGAGAGATCAGAGCAAACGTAATTCGGCGGGAAAACGAGTCTCAATTGCACGGGGGCAAGAGAAGGAGTCTCAATCGCCTGAATGCGAGAGGAAAGGGTTTCGATCGCGCGGGGCGAGAACAAAGAGGAAGCATGCTTAACACGCCTAAACGGGAAGGAACTCGGGACACACACGCAAGAACCTAATACGTAGGAGCGAGTGCGTCGTATATTACCCAAGGGACATATACTAAACACCCTAAACAATCGAGGGGAGACCGCTCGATTGTCATTTCCCACGTATCTAACAATACAACTCACAATATTCAACGGTTGCATGAAGACTTGAATAAGAAAGATGATAACGAACGAAGCGGCTCTGTTGGCTCTTGACACTGTGCGCAAGCTCCATTCCAATCTTCTCCTCTCTGGATCCTTGATGAGGACGCTCGAACCAGGAACAATGTAACGCTTTGACCGTCATGGTTCGACTTATACAAGAAATCAAACTCTAAGAGGTAGCGTATTGATATCCGTGTCAAAGACAAGATAGAGAAATGATATCGAAAATCATTCTCCAATTGAATCATGTCACACGACCAGCCAAAAATAAAATCGAAGATAAAATCAGATAGAAAAGAAATTAGGAGAGACACGAGGAGAGAAAATCCAATCACAAGTGGAAATAAAATGCTACTCCTAAAACTAGCAATTTATTCCTAATAGAAAATATTCTAAAGAAATATCTAAAGAAAATGTGTATAAGAAAATAAAATGGAAATTCTATATAAAATCCTATACTATTCTATAAGAAAACTAGAATATAAATTCTAAAAAAAATATAAAAAATCTATATTAAAAATGTAATAATATTCTAAACTATAAACTATAATCCCTAAAAGAAAATAGAAAAATAAAAACTACACTATTACAATCACACATCCAATACAAAAGAAATTAAAAAAACTAAAGGGGAGGGGGTACAGCCTGAAAAAAGGGTGAAATACAGTAAAAAGAACACTGGGCCTAGCCCACCATACATCCAGAAAAAACCAAACAAAAAAACCAATGGGATGGGGGTGCGCATGGGAAACTGGAGGGTGTATGTTCAGGAAATGATGCGAATTGGGCTTAGGTTTGGAGCCCAAACGGAACAGCAGGATGGGGGGTGTAAGCGTGGAAACAAGAGGTGTAATCCAAAAATTGATTGGGCTCGGCCTAATCCCCACCGGTCCATGACCTTTCCCCTTTCTCGTTCTCCCCTTCCTCTTTGGCCTGAAACCCTAAACCATCTTCTTCCCTAGCTTCATCGCCGCCGCTGTTCTCTTCCCTTACCTCTCTGTCTCCGTTCAAATCAAAACTCCATCAACCAATACTCCCTTCTTCCACTCCTTCAAACATTACCTTTCCCTTTTCCGATCAAAAACCCTAAACCACTATCTCTCACACTTTCTTCATCTGAAACTCGTGAGGCTTGCAAAGATCTGGAGATTCTGAGAGACGCGAGGAATATTGTTAGAGGATGTTGATGAAACTTTGGAGAAAACGTCTACAAAGGAGATTGTTGGAATGACGAAGCGAAGTGGTGGATGAATCTGAAGGGATTATTGTTGCGTTGATGGATCTGGTTCTTGATTTCTGGTGAATTTGGAGATGAGCGATGAACCTGATGGAGTTCGGAGAGTTGTTATGAACGGCGATGAAGTTTCTGGAGAATGAGGGATGAATGTTCTTGAAGGATAGTTCTGTTATGGTGGTAAACAGACGAAAGCTTGAAGTTTCATGGATTTCTGGGGAAACGATGTTGAAAGGGATGAAGAACTGGAAACTCCTTAGGAAGATGATGATGAACTCGGTTGAAGGTTGATGAATGAACAATTTTTGGAGATTGATGATCTGGAGAAGTTCTTGGATGATGAACACGAAGATCTTATGATGGATGGAATATTCTGATGAACGTGGTTGAATCATTTGTTGAAGAACATGGTGGATCTAGAAATTTGGTGAAGGTTTGTGAAGAGTGATGATGATTCCGGCGAGGTCTGGATGAAGGAACGGTGGAGATTTCTGGAGAATCATGAAGAGGACGATGAAGATTCTTGGAGATGAGTTTTCCGGCGACCGTTATGAGTTCCAGCGGGTGGTTACGGTGGATTCTGGCCGGGTTTGGTTTCTCCGGTGGGAACTCCGGCCGTTTGCATGGCCGGCGGCGAGGGAGACGGTGAAGGACAGGTGGCAGCACGCATGGGTACCTGTTGTGGCTGCACACCTCACACTGCCTGTGAGGAACTAGGCTACTGCTAACCCATAGTAGTGCCTGTTGTGCCAGACAGCTATGTCATTACTTTGGTAATGACATCCATGACAACAGTCCTTTCTTCAGCCTCTGCTAGCTCCTGCTTGCTCTTGCTGCACTCGACCTTGATGTCAGCCTCTGCTAGCTCCTATTGCACATAGCTCCTGTTGCACCAAATGTAATGAAATCCTGTTTACAACACATGACAACAACTTTGTTATCAGCTCCTGCTGCACCACTCCTCCTGCTGTTTCTCAGACATGACATTAGTTCTGTCATGACAGCAGATGGATGTCGTGATGGATGTCACGACATTCAGCATGAAATTCACATTAAACCATTCCACAACAGTTCTTTCACCAGCTCCTGCTTGCTCCTTTAGCAATGTCATAACTATGGTAATGACATCCTGCTTAACATTAGTGCAAAGTCATGTTTTACCATAATTTAGCCAATCATAGAACCATGGACAATTCTATATCATAGAACCTTAGAATTATCAATCTCCCCCTTTGGCAAATTTTGGCTAAAACAACTTATCGGGGCATTCAACAGTAGTTTACACAAACTATCATGCTCCCCCTTGATAGTTGCATCCAGCATAGCAGCAACAATGCTTTTCCCGCATTAGCACAATGCTTTTCCTCATCAGCAGCAGTAGTTTTTCTTTTCTCCCCTTTAGTTTAGTCAAAACTTTGACAACAAATGGAGTACTTGTACATACATATGCTCAACACAAACTGTACATACAGTCATCTCACCATCTCCCAAGAAATACACAAGCTGCTTGACCTCTAATAAGGATTGTACCACTTCAGCAGCTACACACCAGACAGGTATGTCAGCATACACATTGCTCCCCCTGAATGAGAAAATCCAAGCACATGAATCATCTTCACACAGGCAACTTTACACCCCTTGATTCACAACTCATACTAGAGCAAATAGCAGAGACAGTTGCAGGATTCCTATCTGGAAGATTTCTCAGATTTCAGCTTTGACAAAATCTCCAAGATGTCAGAGTGAAAGTCCTTCCTTATGCATAAGATCATGACTAATGGTGTCTTGATCTTCATCTTCACCAGTCATACACAGTACTTGGATAGAGGCCCAAAACCTGATTTGACCCATTGATACCCAAGGACATCACCAAGAGCAGAACCACTGTTAAGTTCATTCTGAACATTTAACCCAATGTCACAGCACCTGGTATGACATTGAACATATGACTTTTCACTCTCCTTTGATGTCTGCTGATTTGTGTTAGGGGTATTGTTGATGTTAAGAGGGTTTTGAAGATATTTAAAAGTATATGATTTATTAGAATTATTTTGATAATAATAATAATAATAGATGATAATGTGAATATCTTATTATTATTTTAAATAAATAATTAAAACACTAAGGGAAAAATGGTAAAGTTGGGTGAAATAAGTGAGGATAAAGTTGGGAAATCATATTAAGGGCCCAAGGGGAAAGAGTGACATAAAGGAAAACAGAGAGTGGAGAAAGTATTTTTTTTGTACGATCGTGAAAGTTGGAAAGAGCTCTGAGGAAAAGGAGAAGAGGAAGCTAGGGCTTAGAGGGATTTCGGAAGAACTCAAGAGGAGGAATTGGAATCGAATTATCGAAGGTATGAGGAGTATCATTTGTCATTATAATTGATGTAAGGGTAGATGTATGTAAATAGTTGGAGATTTTGGAGAATGATAGGATTTATGATGAAATTGGGGGTTTGTGTTGTATGAGATGACATGTATGAAATTTATTATAATGTGTTATTGTTATTGTGTTGATTTCATCATGATTGATGAATATTTTTGGACTGAATTGTGCTAAAATCGCAAGGCATTTTGGGTCTGAACTGGTTCAGAGTCGCAACTGAAAATATCCAGTGCCCACCCTGAAAAAGTATAGTAGCACATTTGCAAAATAATATCAATAAACTAATCTAATCCGATTAGATACCTTTATATTGTAATCATTATTCAAACCCCTAAAAACTTACTAGCGATTCACCCAGGTGGACAAAAATTAACCTAAAATTTCTCATGAGCCTTTTGATACATTTGACATACATTGCATAAACAACCCAAAAAAACAAAAAACAAAATCATGTGAAACCGAAATCAAAAAACACCATGCCAAATGAAAGCCCTTTATAACACCAAATGTATATAGTAGGTCAATGAATGACGTACTTTGAAAGTGAATGTGATAAAAACACAAGAATATGGTTGAATTGTGTTATACTTTTTCTTTCTTTTTAAAACTCTAGTCAGATTCTAAATGCAAAGTTTGTGGTCTGAATTAGAGGTGAGTGAAAAATAGCGAATAAGGAATAAAATAAATAAGGAGACATACAAATTTATCCCGGTTCCTCTCACAAACCGAGAGTAGTTCAATCCCCTTGCACTTCTAAGGGATTTCACTATAATCGCACAAGATTACAATTTTCTCAAGTACACAATAAAGAGACTTTCAATGCTCAAACACAAAGTAAGAGACTTATAATGCTTAAGCACATAAGAAATATACTTCATATGCTCAAGCACACATGCAAGAGACTTCATATGCTTCAGCATACAAGAAAGAGACTTCTAATGCTCAAATACTAAGTAATAGACTTCTAGCAATCTACATAACAGATAAAAGATTGTTCAAGGTAACACACTTGAAATACAATCAGAGGTGTAGACAAAAATACATTACAAAAATACTCTTTAAGACTTAAGAATTTCTAAGATATACATAGATAAGAAATCCTAAGTTAAACTTATGCTTATGTTTTGATAGAGTAATAGCTCTTTGAATGTCAATAGTTCACTATTGTTCTTGAACTCTCCAGTTTCTTATATAGAGAAAGAAAATAGTTGTTTGAGAGTTTGCATAAGAGACTCTTTGAGAAGCTTGATTGAGAGTCTTTGAGATGTTTCTTGATATGGTTAATGTCGTAGGAAGGTCATTTGAAAAAACAAAGGAACTATCAGTTACATCTTGTCGCAACTATGAAAAACACCGGCGGAAACAAACAAAAGAAACGCCACTGAACGTTATTTATCATAAAGAGAGGGAAAGGAAAAAATTGAAGAAAACCTAAAAGAAAGGAGAAGACAAGGTCATTACAACCAAATCTTGGGTTCGGGAGTCGGTTATGTAAGGGGAAGTTATGGGCACCCCTCACGTCCGTTATACTCAATGGGATCCACGCTTGTTGTCTAATTAAAGGGTGTGTTATCTAAAAGCTACTGCTAAACGGAAACGAGAAAAGATAAAGGAGATTCGATAGGACATCGCTGCCCTATGCCTACGTATTCCCTCGTGCAATGGGAAAGTCAGAGTCAACTTAATTAGAAAAATTACGGGTGAATCGGAGAAGGTTGCTCACCAAGACATCGCCATTTTGTGCCTACGTATCCTCATCTGGTATGAGAAATCAAAGCAAGCATAGTTCGGCTAACTAAACCACTAGTTGGTTAAGTCTTTTTTATGAGCGATGTTAAGTTCCCATTCCAGCAGTTAGGGTCGATGCCTGTTTGCGGTAGAACGGAAAAGTAACGTACTCTTTCCTGAAACTGATTTTGAAAGACAATGTCAAAGGATAAAAAAGTTTGAATTTTATTTGTGATTTTTAGAGAAGTGAATTGAATTTGTTTGAGATTCACATTGCACTAAAGATTATGATATAGGAGTGAATGTGTTGCATATCGCCCAAGGGGCATACACTAAACACTCTAGACAAGTGAGGAGAAACCCCCCACTCATCATTTCCCATATACTTAAGGCTCGTGGCATACAATGTTCATCATTCATTATTAAGTGACTTAGAGTTGTTTGAGATGAGAAGAGAAGACTCAAAAAAGAAAACACTAAAGTGAACTGAAAACCCTAATGTTATCATACAAAATGGTCCTAATGTTAGGATAAGAAGGGAAGTCTGCCTAATGTTATCATACAAATGATGAACCTAAAGTTGAGGTTCAAAGGGGGACTATCCTAATTGTTATCATGCAAAGGATTGAAAGCCTAATGTCTCTCCTACTCCCACCTTAATCAGAAATTAAGTGGGACTAGGAATCCTAAGGGATCATGTGAGCAAGCACAAGTAAACACTATACTAATCAATCACCAATGAAAACAAGATCAAGACTTAAACAAGTCTCAAGAAAAGAAAGATAAGAAAGAAGAATGAGAGATGAAGGAGAAGATGTAACAATATGTAAACAAAACAAGGAAGTTCACTCCATAAGACATAAGCATCAAACAAAAGCAAGAATTGATCTCAATCACACAAGTCAAAAATCAACAGAATGTTAAGATAACAGTGTACACACATGCCAAACCATACTCAAAGATTAGAAGTCGAAACAAATTGGCAAGACAAAGTACCAATGCATGCACACATGACTTAAGATCACCCAAGAAGCATTTTCAATCACCAAGCAAGGTGAAATGAAGTCAAATGAGGTGGGAAACAAGGAGGGGAAGTATCAACATCATATCATGCTCAACCCACCTCAAAGATTAGAAAATGTGCACAAGAGTTTCAAGCATACATCTCATCAATATCCAAACAAATAGCAACAACCAACTCATGCAAAACACACTTCAAAATAATCAAACATGTGAGATTAGGGTATGAAACTAGGATGGGGCAGTAGAAAACATGAAAATATCAATTCAAATCCAAACTTAAGACCTCAAGAAGGATACATAGGCATTACATCAAGACAAGCACATACAATTGAGCATGCATTAACCAACACCCTTCATAAAAGGAAACAAATGTTCATGTGAAGTAAGGGAGGTGAAAATCAAACCAATGATCATCAAGAAATGTTAAAGCATGGGTACAAATAAAGCATTCACATCATTTAAATGTCTCAAACATCACTCAATCACAAGCAAACAAGAGGTCTCAAAAGTAGGTCAAACATTAAGCACATTCATCTCAAGACAATGTCACATTGAGGCATCAAGCAAACATAGGAAAGAGGCCAAACAAAATGAATTAAGAATCTCTAACAAATGTTATATACATCAAGAACAAGAGGGAAGAACAAACCCTAAATGGTTGCACAGGTGCAGCCCTAATCAATCCACAAAGTTCAAGCACAATCAAATAATTAGGCAAGAAATGCATCACACATGTAAAATATTTAAGAGGCTTCCAAAATTATGGAAAAATAATCATGGTATCAAGAGGGTATTGGCTCATGTTCTATAAAAGAGTGCCTAAGAGTGTGTACAAAAGGTGTTCAAAACATCTCAAACATCAAGCAAACCAAATTCAAACATGATCACATAATCCAAGCTTAAAAAATGATTCAAATATAAACCAAAATCAATGATCAAATGTCAAATGGACATTTAAAAACCCTACATATTATGCTTAAGTGTGTGCAAAAACATGGATCAAAAGCCACAAGGAAAGGTCATGAATCAAAGTCATATTTCAAAACTAGGTCTAATGGAACACTCCATGAAGTTAAATCAAAACAAAATAATAAAATAAAATGAAAATTAAAATAAAAATTATGAAAATAAATTTTACATGTCAAAGCATCTAAAAAATATTTTTGGTTAATTTTATCATGATTATAAATAATAAAATTAAAATAAAATAGGAAATGAACAAAAAAAGAATAAGAAACAAGAAGGGGGTGTATGAGCAATCTTGATTACAAAGGAAATCAATTGGCACGCGCTGTGGGCTCAGATCAAGGGGTGAGAAAAGTAAAAAATGGTTAGGCCCAGTCCAGTTCACAACAAAATCAGAAATGAAGCAAAACACATGAAATGAACCGTTTCATTAATCTGAGGTGGCGTCCACCTCATGCCACGTACACGCCAGCTCAACAATGTCAAAGATTTAAACATGCCATGCAAGTAAAACAACTTAGCAACATCAGATCACCGGAACTCTACTTCGGTCGTCTTCTCCAGCCAGCCTCACTAGAGAAGACTGTAAACTTAACTAAACACGATGAAATGATACACCAAATTAAAGAGAAAGTCATGAGGATCAATAATATGCCATTTGTTTTCATTTTAGCAGGGTTAAACAAAGTGAAAACCAACACAACAATTTTCAACATAAACTGAAATGCTTTCAAATTAAGACAACAACATCATGAACAATGCCTACAATAATGTAGGGCTTCAGAACTAACAAAAACAAGCTTGAAACATGCTTAACATGGATGGAAAAATTTGAGAAAATTTACCTAACGGGGTGGCTTTGTTGGCTCTTGATCTAGCTTCAAAACTTCATACAGATGCCTTGAATAGCTTCCCGATACTTCAGTGATGATAAACCAATCCAAAATCTTCAGGAAAATGGAGGAAATGAGAGCTTTGAAGAGAGAGATTTTTGAAGGGAGGAAGAGTTTTTTTATTCTGTTTTGAGCAAAATGGAGGTGTGTCCTTGTGTGCTAGGGTTTTCTAGGTTAAATAGTAGGGTTTGAGTCAGTTAAAAGTAAGTAATTGTGGTTAAAATTCGTGGTTGATAGTTTTTGCCGAAATTTTGAAAATGGAATCGAATGAGAGGGTATCACGAACTGGTTTTGGTTGGTGGTGGTGTTGTTGTCCTTGAGAGGGTCAGAATGAGAGTGGAAGAGGAATAATCTTGGTGAGCAAGTTTTATTCTTCTTTTTGTCACCTTCCTCTTTTTGGCAAAAACATGAAGTATGATCATGTGGTTTTTGGCTAGAAAAGGTAATGTTTGGTGACCATAACATATGAAACATGCACATGGTATTTGGTGGGAAAGAGTATTTGCATGACCATATCAGAATATTCCAAGAATTCTCATAACATGATGCATAATCCTTCATGTTCATATGGCCTCATTTGAATGACCCTAACTTGATGAATATGAGTCCATTTGGTGGGATTTTGGGCTCTATTGAAAGTATGAAGAGAGATCAACAACTTCCATGTTGATAGAAGGTTGAAAATAGGTCTATAATCATGTGAAACAAAGGCTTGAACTTGTGTACAAAAATATTCCTAAGCACCATGAAAGAAATCTAAGTTACAAAAAGCATCTTGACCACTTTGTGACACCTCCTTTGAAGTTATATAACTTGTGATCTAAGCATTCAAACAATGAATTCTTGGTATGATTGGAAATCTTAGATAATGAAATAGGTTGTTTAAAACCATGTTTCAAGATCTGCCTAGGACAAATTAGAAAAATTATAAGTTAAGAACTTTGACATAATTGAAACCCCATCTTTGAATCCATACAACTTGAGGAGTTTTGATCTAGTGGAGATGTTTTAGTAATGGATAGAAAGATTGAAGAATTATCTTCAAATTTCATGTTCAACGGAAATTGATTTGAGGTCAAGAACTTGGTGAAAAGTGCCTGGGAAAGTAGCCCCAAAAATCTGCCTAAACTTGTCCGCTCTTGACATCTTTGAAACCCTAACTTGGAGAGATCATAACTTGAGCTCTACACATCCAATAAAGATGATCTAGTACTCAAACGAAATCTTGGAGGATGCTTTACAACTTTCATGTTCAAGGAAAAGTTATTTGAAGCTTGCATCATCATGTAAAATAAGCTTGAAAACATGCACTTCAAGCTGAATTTCCATACTTAGAAAAATTTCCAAGTGTTGAAATGACAAAACCTCCATTTTCTCAACTTTAGCTCATCATATCCCTCAAACTATGGATCTTTTGGAATTTCTTTATTTTACAAACTTGTTGTTCATGATATCCTCTTTAATTTGATAACAAGTTTGCTTCCATTGGGCCAAGGATGAGAAAGTTATAGAAGTTGAAAAATGGCTAGAATTAGAGTTTTCTACACTTAAAAAATATTTCAATCAAACCCTAATCCAACCAAGCTCCTAATTTTATGTTTCCTCTTGACTTTTATTGTTCCCAACATATGAAAACACTTGAAAACACATAACATACCCTTGGTTGACCTTGAGATCCAATATTTTGACCCATTGAACCAAAGTTGACTTTTGTTGACCAGATGAAACCCTAGGATCATTTCCACTTATTGAAGCTCTTGCCATGACTTGTGATGATACATAATTCATGTAGAGGACTCTCAAGGTGTGTATTGAACCATGGAACCATGTCTTGCCCAATGAATTAGCCACAAATGCCTTTTGTACCAAAATCCTAATCCAGTTGTTCACAAGATAGGTGGGGGTGATCAAATCTTGTAACCTTGCTTCAAATGGTTGTGAGACATGTCTTGATGATAAGAGGACCTTGTGACTTGAGAATACCATAAGTTTTAGAATGAATCCTTTTCTTGAGCTTTGAGGATGGAGCTTTTCTCTTTAGTGTTGAACAAAATACCTTGATCCCGTGCCTAGAACTAATGTTATGCACTAATGCCAATGCAAAAATGATATGAAACATAAGCCAAGATATAAGAAAAAGGATGGGTAAATTTTTTGGCGCTACAGCTGCCCCTATTCAAACAAGTTGGACCTGAAGGGATGAAAAACGACTGCTTTCAAACATTCAAGGTAAAAGGTGATTAAATACTAAAAGAACCCTGCAATTTGTAACCTGCGGGGATGTACATAATGAAGAGGTTGCTAGTCAAAAATGGACTTAAAAGTAGTGGGTACCAACCAAAAGTTGGGATAACCGAAGGACACAAGATACCAACCAAAAGTTGTGATGGAAAATGGTAACTAATCAAGAAGATAATAACGACTACTAACCAAAAGTTAGGATCACCAAAGAGAATAATAACCAAAAGTTGTGAGAAATAGGCTACTAACCAAAAGTTAGGATCACCCAAACACCGACCAAAGGCGAATACACAAACAATGAAGACTACCAACCAAAAGTTGGGATCACCGTAAAATATTACCAACCAAAAGTTGGGATGAAAGGCTACTAACCAAAAGTTAGGATCGCCAGAACGGAAGACTACCAACCAAACGTTGGGATCATCAACGAGAAATAAAGGCTACCAACCAAAAGTTGGAATCATCGGAAAGGAAGACTACTAACCAAAAGTTAGAATCGTCAACAAAGAAACAAAGGCTACCAACCAAAAGTTGGAATCACTGGAAAGGAAGACTACCAACCAAAAGTTGGGATCGTCAACAAAGTTATACCAACCGAAAGTTGGAATAAAGCAAAGGCTATGAACTAAAAGTTGGAATCACCAGAATGCCGAACGAAGGCGAACTCACCACAACGAAGACTACCAACCAAAAGTTGGGATAACATCCAAGAAAAAATGGACTACCAACTAAAAGTTGGGATAACATCCAAGAAACAACGAACTACCAACCAAAAGTTGGGATAACATCCAAGAAACAACGGACTACCAACCAAAAGTTGGGATAACATCTAAGAAACACCGGAATACCAACCAAAAGTTGGGATAACATCCACAAAAAGATACCAACCATGAGTTTAGATAAATTGGATATACAGGAAGTAGAATTAAACGACTTACAACCTGAAAAGAATACTCCGCTAGGGGAAATATAAGTTTAAACAAACAAACTCTTTCGGGGAGTAAAAGTAATATGAAAACATCTATCAATGATTTTTGTTGGGGGTAAAGTACCACAAAGTCCCATGAATTATGTCGTTATCTGCTGGAGAGATGTCTGAAACAATGATATCAAACTTAGCTTATGCTTTAGATGCATATCTTTGAATATGGCGTAATACTCTATACGAAATGGAAATACTATGTGTTTGGGAGGATACAATGCAAATGATATTTAAAAGAACACCACCAAATAGTGCTGAGAAGATCAAAAAACAAAATGTTGAGGAAGACACACTGAAAAATCTTCCCAAATATAACCTCTGTTGAAAATTCCACTCAGTTGGGAATTGAGAATGACATCTTATAGGAGACCGTCCTAAAAATCTGATTCTAAAGAATGCCAATAACCATTGGACTTTGTTGGAGATATCAGCCATCACTGATTTACTCGTCGAGGGAATCAACATCAATCTTTGCTTGAGGAGAGAAGTCAATGACGTAGATCTTGTCGGGGAATAGCCTTCAAATTTACCCTGCTACTGGGGAATAACCTTCAATCTTAACCTGCTGGGGTTAAGTGTACACAGTTGCTGGTGAAAATAATTCTGATCTGACAATATTATTCTGTGGGGAGACAAAATCTTTGCTGTAGAATAGATGCCTGACTGCATATCAACACCCTTCCGGATATCGTCAGCTTCTGAATACTTGCTAGGGAGTACAAATCCAACTGGCTGGAGAACACAAAACTCTGAACTCCTGTTGAGGGAGGAATGGTTCACCATGCACTAGTGACATTGTTGAAACTTCACTGTCGGGGAGAAAGTTCTTCTGGGGAGAGGATCATGCCATCCTGCAAGCAAACAATACATAATAGGATGTTTTATGTATGCGAAATGGCAACCTCGGTTACCATTCATAACACCTATCGTTCAAGAAAAATCATTGTTTTCAATATGCTCTGTAAATCCCCATTGTTTTTATATGTAATGTTTATCAAAAATATCAGACGTTTTTTTTGTAAATAAAAAAATAAAAGTGAAAAACAAAAATGAAAGCCTTTTGAGTGAATAATACTTTATTGATTGAAATGACCTATAAATAGGCAAGTTACAATGGATGCAATTCCTAAAAAGAGGTAATTCCGCAAAAAGTACAACAAGAAATATACAAATGCCAGCAATATGGAAACAAACAACCACCATGTGTCGATTTAGCTATAGCTCGTATGTCTTCAATGTTCCTTAATGCTCCGCCTTCAAAAAAGACTTACTGGACTGATTCTTATCCTTCGGGATCTTCGTATATCAAGATGAATTCACAGATCGAACATGGACCGCATTCATTTGCTTTTAAATCCCTAACTTTTGCCAGGACCGCCCTTGCGGGTTTTCAATCCACCGGGATACCCATTTTTGCCAAAGTCGCCTTTTCAGGTTTTCAACTTTGCGGGTTTATTCTTTTTTCTTTTATCCTTAATTTTTTCCTAAACGTTTTCCTTTTATGGTTCGTCGGGATGCCCCATTTTTGCCCGGACTTTTCTCTTTCTTTTTGTCCAGCAGGTCTATTTTAAGCAAAATATTTTTTGACTACGTTTGCGTTCACAGGGGATGTAAAATCTTCACCATCCATAGTAGATAGTGATAAGGCTCAACTAGAGAAAACCTTTCCTATAACATATGGGCCTTCATAGTTTGGAGTCCATTTGCCCATGTGATCTGTCTAAGGAGGAAAGATCCTTTTCAAAACAAGGTCACTTGTCTGGAAGCACCGAGGATGCGCCTTCTGATCAAAATCCTTCTTCATTCTACTCTGGTCCAACCATCCATGAGCAATGGCTACCAACTTCTTTTCATCAATAAGACTCAGCTGATTCAACCTGACTTGCACCCATTCAGCTTCGTTGAGTTTCACATCAACCAATATCCTCAAAGAAGGAATCTAAATTTCTAATGGTAGGACTGCTTCCTTAGCATATACTAGTGAGAAATGAGTTTCCTCGGTTGATGTACACACTAAAGTATGATAACCGTGTAGAGCAAAGGGAAACATCTCATGTTAGTCCTTATAGGTCACCACCATCTTCTGCATAATTTTCTTGATGTTCTTATTTGCTGCCTCAACAGCGCCATTCATCTTCGGGCGGTATGGAGAAGAATTATGGTGTTTAATTTTAAAACTTTGGAACAGTTCCTTCATCATCTTGTTATTCAATTTTGAAACATTATCAGTAATGATTCGCTCTAGTATTCCATAACGGCAGATGATGTTCTTCTTTATGAAACGAGCAACCACTTGCCCGGTGACATTAGCAAAGGAAGCTGCCTCTACCCACTGTGTAAAGTAATTGATGGCAACTAGAATAAAGTGGTGCCCATTGGAAGCAGTCGGCTCTATCTTTCCAATTATATCGATTCCCCGCATTGCAAAAGGCCAAGGATATGTCAACACATTCAGAGGGTTAGGTGGCACATGCACATTGTCAGCATAAATCTGACATTTATGGCATTTCCTGGCATATTTGAAATAATCGAATTCCATAGTCATCTAATAATATCCAGCTCTTAGCAATTTTATAGCCATTGTATGTCCACCGGCGTGAGTACCAAAGGAACCCTTGTGAGCCTCTTCCATTAACAAGCCTGCTTCGTGTTCATCAACACAACGCAGCAAGACCATGTCAATGTTTCTTTTAGACAACACATCATCCTTGTTCAAGTAGAAGTTGCTTGAAAGCCTCCTCAGAATCTTCTTGTCTTTGCTTGATGCCCCTGGTGGATACTCTTGAGTCTTGAGAAAATGTCTGATGTCAAAATACCAAGGATTTCCATTTGACGCTCATTCAACTGCAAATACGAAGGCATGTCTGTCAAGACGCATGATGGTGATCACTGGAGCTTCATTCCAGAAATTCACTTTATACATCGATAACATTTCTAAGGATCTACCATCTGATTTTTGGCCCTAGGTACATGATGAAACTCCACTTCATCGAAGAAAGGCAACAGTCTTCTTGCATAGTTCTTGTATCGCACCAAGTTAACCTGACGAGTTTCCCACTCTCCTTTAATCTGATTAACGACTAATGCTGAATCACCATACACATCAAGATTCTTGATCCTCATATCAATGGCCTCTTCTAAACCCATAATGCACGCTTCATATTCAACTTCATTATTGGTGCAAGCGAATGTTAATCGGGAGATAAACGGTATGTGAGAACCGTGAGGAGTTGTAATGATCGCCTGACTCTATTTCCATATGAGTTAACAACACCGTAAAAAACCAACTTCCATTAAGATCCAATCTCGGGACCCTCATCAGGCAAAGGTTCATCACAGTCCTTCATATTCAAAAACATAATATCTTCATCTGTAAATTCAAACTTCATTGGTAGATAATCCTCAATCGGCTGCTGAGTAAGATATTCTGACAAGACACTTCCCTTAATGACTTTATGGGAAACATATTGAATATCATACTCTGTCAGAACCATCTGCCATCTAGCGATCCTTCCGAAGAGTGCTTGATTCTCAAATACATACTTAATCGAATTCATCTTCGAAATCAACAAGGTTGTGTGGTTTAACATGTGTTGCCTTAGGTGTTTAGCTGCCAAAGCAAGTGCATAATATGTTTTCTCTAGCATTGAGTATCTCGACTCGCAATCGGTGAGTTTCTTACTCAGGTAGCAAATAGCATGTTCTTTCCTACCTGTCTCGTCATGTTGACCGAGCATACAACCCATCGAATTCTATAGAACCATTAAATACATAATTAGAAGTCTTCCTGCAACTGGAGGCATTAGTATTGGAGGTTCATGCAAATACTCTTTTATCTTCTCAAAAGCCTTCTGGAAATTTTCATTCTAGACGACTGCTTGGTCTTTCCTTAGCAATTTGAATGTAGGTTCGAAAGTGGCTGTAAGGTGAGAAATGGACCTTGTAATATAGTTCAATCTCCCTTGGAAACCACGAACCTCGTTCTCCATCCTTGGTTCAGGAATTTCTTTAATAGCTTTGATCTTTGCAGGCTCTACCTCAATACCCTTCTCACTGACAATGAAACCTAGCAGCTTCCTAAATCTCACTCCAAAGGTGCATTTATTAGGATTCAACCTCAGCTTGAACTTCCTCAATCTTTCAAACAATTTCAACAAATTAACCAAGTGCCCTTCCTCCGTATGTGACTTTGCAATCATGTCATCAACATATACTTCAATCTTTTGATGAATCATATCATGAAAAATAGTCACCATGCTTGCTAATACGTTGCCCCAACATTTTTCATTCTAAAGGGAATCACTTGTAGCAAAAAGTCCCCCACGGTGTAATGAAGGTAGTTTTCTCCATGTCTTCTAGGGCCATTTTGATTTGGTTATACCCAGAGAAACCATCCATGAAGGAAAACACATAATATTGCATGGTGTTATCGACCAACACGTTAATGTGGAGGAGTGAGAAATCATCATTTGGGCTCGCTCTATTCAGATCTCTGTAATCAACGCACATCTTGACCTTTCCATCTTTCTTAGGCACAGGAACAATGTTAGGGACCTATGGAGGGTAATTGGTGACATCAAGAAACTCAGCGTCCAACTGCTTTTGAACTTCTTCTTTGATCTTGATTTCCATGTCAAGCCTCGTCCTTCTCAATTTTTGCTTCACTGATGGACATTCTTCTCGGAGAGGCAGTCGGTGCACCACTATATCTGTATCCAGCCCAGGCATGTCTTGGTATGACCAAGCAAAGATATCCATGTACTCACGGAGCATCTCGATCAATCTTCTCTTGACATCATCTTCCAAAGCATCCCCTATTATGACTTCCCTCCTTTCATCCTCGGTACCCAGATTGATGACTTCAATATCCTCCAGATGGGGCAAAATGTGTAACACCTCACTTTCCCAAATCTTAATAAAATACATTCATTTCAAAATAACATCAAAGTTTCCCTTCAAATAGTGGGATATTACATTCAAACAGTTCAACATAACTCCTCATAATATGATTTTCAAATTATAGCAGCGGAAAATTATCATTATTCATCGCTCACGGCCATCCGCCAAAATACACAAAGGTATTCATTAACAAGTTCATCAGACATGATACGTCACAGGAATAAACAAATCCAGTCATAATAAAAGTAAACCTCTAAGTCCCTTGTTATGTATCAGAGCATCCTAAGACTCGACTCGCACACCACTATCCAAGCTAGCTATGTACCTGGATCATCTGTACTTCCAAAGAAGCACAAACCACGACAACAACAAAGGGGTGAGAAAACATAATCAAAATTATCGGTAATAAAATACATGAATAAAAGGCAGTAAATAAACAAATCATCACCCCACCAACATCAAACAGGACCTACTATACAATTATCAACACAACA
This sequence comes from Lathyrus sativus, assembly GCA_963859935.3. Taxonomy (NCBI): domain Eukaryota; kingdom Viridiplantae; phylum Streptophyta; class Magnoliopsida; order Fabales; family Fabaceae; genus Lathyrus; species Lathyrus sativus. The sequence goes on along the minus strand of OZ012739.1, from coordinate 286,824,598 downwards.
TATCATAATGCAAGAATGCAACTCAACACCATGCATGCGGTACCGACTCATCATCACTGATGGACACCGGGAAATCAACCCTCCACAAGGGAGCACCTCATCATCACCGATGGACACTAGGCCATCAACCCTCCACAAAGGAGCACATCATCATTACCGATGGATACTGGGCCATCAACCCTCCACAAAGGAGCACATCATCATTACCGATGGACACTTGGCCATCAACCCTCCACAAAGGAGCACATCATCATTACCTATGGACACTGGGCCATCAACCCTCCACAAAGGAGCACATCATCATTTCCGATGGACATTGGGCTATCAACCCTCCACAAAGGAGCACATCATCATTACTGATGGACACTGGGCCATCAACCCTCCACAAAGAAGCACATCATAAACAATCATAAGAGAGTATGGTTGAATCACTTACGCTCCTCCTGAGACATGATTCAACCATACCAAGACACCATGCTATGCACAACACACAAACATCAAGCACGCTAAGTGCACACGATCCTACTGATCACATCACCATACATCGGATATATATATATATATATATATATATATATATATATATATATATATATATATATATATATATATATATATATATATATATATATATATATATATATATATATATATATATATATATATATATATATATATATATATATATATATATATATATATATATATATATATATATATATATATATATATATATATATATATATATATATATATATATATATATATATATATATATATATATATATATATATAGACACACACACATCAATCAATTATGTTAATCAAATTAAATAATAGGGAATTCACATCTGAACACCGAGTACACACGATTCTCCCGATCACCTCACTATGCATCATATACATATTACATATATATGTCTTACCCACCAATTAATCATGTCAATTAAATTCAATATTTCACAATTCGCCTTTCCACATCAAGTATACTCTCTTTACCCCTAAACAGCATCTCTCGACCTATCACAACCCAAGGAATCCTACAAAACGAATCACAAGGCAAAACAGCACAAAAATCACATTCTGTCACGCTCGCTGGCTCACTCGCCTAACGAGGCCCCACCGAACGCTCGCTGCCTCATTCGCCTAGCGAACCTGCTAGCGAGTGCAGACAGTGGCTACTAGAAGTGTTCGCTACCCAACTCTCCTAGTGAATTCCTAGCAAATGCTCGCTGTTGCACCCCAAAATTTGACCAACATTTATTTACCAAGTTTGTGGTTCATTGTGTTCATCATCTGCATCTCATTGATATGTGGGCAGTAGGTCAAGAGGTATGATTACCTAGCAAGAGTTGTATGAGGCTATGAAGAAAGTCAAGAAGTTTGTTCAAGTGTTCAAAGGTTGATACCTTTGTCAGAGAACTCAAGAGATCCTCAGAGGAATGGGTTGAAACCAAGGTTGTGTGCCTCATAACTTGAGAGTTGTGGGAGCTCCTCAGATGATTCTGAGACTTTGAGAATGGACTTGAAGCTTTGAGAAAGCTTATGAGATGTCTTGAAAGCCATCATGACACCTAGAGAGGTCATTGTGCAAGAATTCAGAAGATTCAGCCATGAGTGGTGGAATTAGGGTTTGACTGGGTCAACCCTAGGTCAACTGATGATTTGGAGAGGGTTGAGACCTAATCCAAGAGCCATGTTATCATGGAATGATGCATTGAGATTCTATAAGGATGATTCCTAGACCAACTCATCATGATTGAGGAGTTTGAGAAGTTTTAAGCTAGGGTTGCTAAGGATGGACAGTGTAAAATCCCCTAGTTTGATCCCTACCTTCAAGGCAGTTTAGCTCAAGATGTGATTGTCATAACATCTTCCCCACAACATGAATGTTGTAGAGCTTGTTCTTATCTTTAATTTGAGTACTAGAAGTCCTTGATAGGATTTTTAGAACTTAACTTATGGCTTTGGCAAATTACAGGTCATCTGAGGTATGTGAATCTGGGTCCTTGAAAGTCACCCAACTTGCATCCAACTTTTGCCCTAGTAGGATGATTCCTATGGATTATTGGTCAACATGAATTTTGTAGAGCATCTTCTTATATTTCTAGAGAGTACTAGAAGTCCTTGATAGGATTTGTAGAACTCAACTTATGGCTTTGACAAGTCAAGGGCATTTTGGTCATTTGGAAGTTATAGGTCATTTCAAGCATAAGGCCATATCTCCTACTTCCAAGCTTCAAATGGAAAAATCTTCAACATAAAACTTGCTTAGAATGATGTTTTAAGGCTAGTAGGGAGGTCATGAGATGCTAAAAAGGCTTGTATCAAAAAGTGATAAAAATGGCCTAAAATGGAGGCATAAGTTAATTAAAGTGAAATTGAAAAATGGAAATCCCAAGTTATAAATCCAAACCATGTCATATAATAGGTCATTTTGACTCCAAATGACATTCTAAGAACAATGGTTCAGCCACAATTTTGATTTGAGGCTTGGATCATAAGGCTGCTTTGGAATTGGCTTGCATATTAAGGTACCAAACCAAAACTCAAAAGAACTCAATAATCAAGTTGGTCATGCATTGTAACTCATCCAAAATCTCATGTGGGGATAAATTCAAGTCAGAATTGGTAGTTACAAGATGCTTGGCATGAGATAGCATGTAAGGAGAATTGGATTCAAAATGTCATGACATGAAAAGTTCAATTTCTCATTGGATGATCCTAGATGGTTCTAGATGATTCTAAACCACTCTATATATCATATGTAACTTGCTCAGATGCAGGGTTGGTGTGAATTGGTGTAGAGAAGAGAGAGTGAGATCCAAGTTCTTCCATTGCAAGTCAAGTGTCAATTCTTCATTCTTCTTCATTTCCATCCCTTTTTTCTTCACAAACACTTTCCATAGATCCCTCTGAGTGTGTGCATACTGAATTGAAGCTCCATTGATGGAAGATTGAAGGTGTTCCCATTGAATTTGCAAGAAGCCATTCACATTCGAATCTTGAAGTGCAAGCTTTCTCCCTCATATTTTTTGCAAACAGAAGTCTTATCTTCATCCAAGGATCATTTCTGAAGAGTTTCAAGCCTTGAAGTGAAGGATTTCATCATCTGCCATACCAAGAAACCAGGTTTGAAAAATCTCTTTCACCTCATTATTTAGGCATGGTTAGGTTGAATTATTAGTGTAGAAATGTTAGAGACCAATAGGTGATCAATTCTAGAGACTTAGAGAGTAATTGGTGAAGGTTGGATGTGTGACACCATTACTTTGATGAGCAAGAACTCGTGGCATGGTGAGAAAGAATGAGTGTTTGATAACTTGTTTTAACCAGTGGAGTGAGGTGAACATTTTGATGCAAGAAAATCTAAGTTTGGTTGAAGTCGAGGATTGATCATATGTTGAGGTGCACCATCGGGTTCTATCGTAGAGACCATTTCAATGCATTTCAAGGTTAGGATCGTGATCAGGGAGAAAAACTGAGCAATTTAGTATTTTAGATTGTTGAATTTGATGCTGATTTGAGGTAACACGAAGAGATGGAAATCTGAGTATGGAGCTGTGTTTTCATGGAGTTTCAGCAAAACCCTAGGTTGAAGGTTGAAGATGATCTCACGGCAATTAGATCACGCGCTGACTATTGACTGAGAACTAGATCCAACGCACGAGATTCAATTGCATTTTTGGAGGGATTTTTGAGCGCCTGAAACGCAACGTTTCATTAAACGGTGGCTCTGGGCTTAAGTGAATAATTTCTATCCCCACCCCCCTTTGAGGCCCAATTGCATAATGAACTGAAAATCATTGATATCTGCACCGCTTCCTTTTTATTTTCTTTATATTTTTTCAATTGTTTTCTGGTTAATAATTGGGCCCCAGCGCGCTTGCTTTTCAAACCCCCAGTCTGGGCCCATATGGAATTTGAACTAGACCTGTTTACTTCCTGCACCACATCTTTATCATTTTAATTTCTTTTTCTTCATTTTATTTTTCAAACTTTGGAAAATCATATTAAATTGAAAATTAATGATTTTTTAATGGGAGTTTTTTCTCCTATTTCATATTCATGTCTAGAAAAATATAAAATAAAAATATTTTCCTTTCATGCATTTTTAGTATTTTTTGTATATTTTCCATTTTAATAGCTTTTTATTTCTTTTATGTTGATACCTGAATTTGTAGAATTTTGTTTAGGTAGCTCCCTTAATATTTTTAGGTCATTCTTTTTAGAATAATTAGATATATGTTTTATCTTTTTATTCCATATTTTTGTGATGAATTTTAGGATAGTTTTGATTAGATAATTCTAGGTTGTGTAGAATTAGGTCAAACTTCAACATAGGACCATAATAACATTAGAATTTTGGGTTTTCAGGACAAGTTAGACTATGGGACATATAGGGCATTAAGGGTAGGTATGTAGGATCCCTTAGAAATTATATTAGGATTTAACATAGTAGTATGCTATTTTTAGTTGATTTTTGTATTGGTTGATTGTTTGTGTTGCCCTTGTGGGCTTGTATTTTTGTTTGCTTTGCTTTGTGGGCTTGGAGAGCTTGGTCTTGTTCTAAGGAGCATTGAGGAGCATAGTAGAAGACTTGAAGATGGATTGAGGAGCTTGAGAGCTTGATCTTATTTCTTTTTTATTGTTTTAGGGTTAGGGATTAAGAAGAGTTTAGACTTAGATAACTTCTTTCTTAAACATGGATGGTATCTTTCACCTCCATTCCTCCCTGTGATTCAAAGTCCTTCCATGGTATACACCTCTCTCCTTTAGAGGGATAAGTGAGGTACCTAGGAAGTAGAACTTTTGAGGGAACCATTCCTTTGATGTTGAACCCTTATAGGTCACCTTTGGTGGTCAATAAGCAGTTCAATATCCCCCAGCTTATCCAGTAAGTGACTTCATCTGGTTTGATTTTCTTGAGAGATGTTGAGCTTGAGCTTGAAGATGAAGACTTAAATGAAGAGTGTAGAAGAGGATGAATCCTTGAGCATTGCCATTCCATCTGAAGCTTGAAGAGCAGCAAGAGCAAGTTGATACATGGAGATCCTGAAGGAGCCAAGTTGATACTTGTGGTTGATTAGGTGAAGCCTGAAGGTGGAGCTGATCAAGAAGCTGAAGCTTAAAGGGAGAAGATAAGTTGAAGCTTATGTGGAAAGGTTGAAACCTGGAAAAGCAACTGATGTTTGTCAAGAGTGATTGAAGTCTGAAGACTGGATTGCTGTTGGAAGAGCTGAAGTTTGGAGTTGAGAGAGGAGTCTGCTTTCTTCTTTTTCTTTTCTGTATTGATGTGTTTTGTTTGACTTGCTTGATGCATTAGAATAAGTTCATATCTAGAATAAATAGAATCTAGGAGCATGATTGCACTAGAGGTTGAGTTGCTCCCTCTGCTTGTACTGTTACTGTGTGGCTTTGCTTGCGGGTATTCGGTAGAGCTCAGCTCCCTTGCCCATGTGGTTTGTTTTCCTGATGGCATTTCATTTCATTTTATCTATATGATTGCAGTTTACTGTTATTGCTTGATAGCATGTTGTTTATCTCAGTATGATTACTGTTATCCATTCTGGCTTGAGGTTGAGATGAGCTTGTGGAGGCTGAAGCCCCACACACATTTCCTCCCTCACTTGCATTGCATGCATTTTACCGTTAAGCTGATGCTTTGTCTGTTTGGTGTATCATTGACATGATCCCTTAGGACTCTCATTTCCTTTGATAAGGAATTGATGATAGAACTTTAGGTTGAAACCTATGCATGACAACTTCTAGGAGTTCCCTGTTCAAACCTCAACCATAGGATGAATCCATGGAATGACAACAGTAGGACTTAATAGTCTTCCTCCTAGTTGGGCCTGTTCTCTTCTCATCTCAAAATAGTTTAAGATACAGTAATTATGAATGATTTCTTTCGTACGTTACGAGCCTTAAGCTATCTGAGAAAGGATTGTGGGAGAGTCTCTTTTCCACAGTCTGGATGTTTAGTATGGTACCTTTTGGGTGACATGCGACGCATTCACTCTCAGGTCATAGTCTCTAGTGCGATTGAAATCGCAAACACAATAAAAGACACTTCTTTCGTAAAAGACAGGAAATAAACCATAGTTTCCCGAACTACGTGAGCTCTGATCTCTCATACCTGTTGAGAGCACGTAGGCACAAGATGGCGATGTCTTGGTGAGCTACCTTCCCCCATAACCCTTCGTAGGACGAACTACGTTGACTCTGATTTCTCATTCTCTGATGAGAATACGTAGGCATAAAGTGAGACGCTTTGCCGAGTCATTTTCTTTTCTGTTTTAAGCCAGCCTTGATAGGTAGATAGAATAAAACCAACCCGTCCAAGTAAACACAACAAGCGAGGATCCTGTCGAGTACGACGGACGTGAGGGGTGCTAATACCTTCCCCTTGCATAACCGACTCCCGAATCCAGACAATGGTTGCGACGACCTTGTCTTACCCTTTTTCGTCAGGTTTTTCCGATCATTTCCTTTCCCGCTCTGAGGGATAAATAACGAAAGGCGGCGACTCTTCTGTTGTGCCGGCACCTTATTTTCGCGCAAGCGACAGCTGGCGACTCTGCTGGGGACTCTCAGCGGTTCCCTGCGAGAGTCAATCCTAGCGCTTGTATGGTTACTCGTTGGGTTGCGTTTATTTATCGCATTTTACTTCTCGCACTTTATTTCCCGCATTTTATATTCAGTATAATATGATTATTTGTGCTGTTGTGGGATGGGAGTTCTGATGAGTGAGAAGCCAGACCCAGGCTTGAGTGCACCATAGACTTAGAGTGGAAATTAGTGGGCGCGTGCTTGCTTTGCAGGCACTAGTGTCTCATGAAATCCACGCTCAGATGAGGTTCTTCCGGTTGGCTTCACTTTCAACCCTTTGGGTTGAGACGGTTGCTGGTTTGGTGGATTGTCGACTCTGGGGACCGATCATTTGTGATTCAGCTAAGTGAGGCCGCTTCATGAGCTGGTGATGCCACACCTTCTGGGTATCGTATCACCCCTCTTGAAAGTCTGTGACACTGATGAATGCATAGGATGCCGTACCTTGAGTCAGCTTAGGAACACACCTGTGAGTGGGATTGGGTTTATTGCAGGAAACCTTGACCTTCAGACTACCTGGTTTTCTTGACAGTGGATCAGTTTTGTTGGTACTAGGGTTCTCAGTTGCAGATTTGTCTGTTCTTGATAGAGCAGGTTTCGATCAGAGGATCTTATCATCAGGTGTATGTCTATTCTTGATAGAGCATGTTTTGATCAGGGGATCTTATCATCAGATGTATGTCTGTTCTTAATAGAGCAGAGTTTTGTCATCAGTTGTTTGTTCTTGATAGAGCAGATTTTTGATTTGGGGTCTGAAGATCTCATCAGCAGATGTTGTTTGTTCTTGATAGGGCAGATTTTGGATTGGGGTCTGAAGACCTCATCAGCAGATACTTCTTGATCATACATCAGAGGTCCTTATTATCAGACATTTGTTCTTGACAGAGCAGAATTACGATCCTATGTATATGGTCCTATCAGATGGTTGGTCTTGACAGATCAGATTTGTGGTCCTACACCAGGGTTTTCTTCTCATCAGATGCAGTGGTTGTTCTTGATAGAGCAAGATTATGGTTTTGTTGATACAGAATCTCCACAGCAGTTACCTTGACCTCTTATTGCATGATTGCATTTTGCATTAGTTTGCATATTCATTTGCATTTCATTAACGTGTGTCTGTGTTGCAGGTACCGTTTTCCCCGATCCAAGATTTCTTGCCTCCTATTGTATTGTTATGGGCTCTCTGAGGAAGACCGTGGCTTACAAGTTCCCTGCCCCTGATGTGGATAAGTTGACTGGTTTGATAGCTCTAGCAAATGATTCTGTGAGGGGTGAGTTCAGAAAATCTTATGGCAGGTTGCTCAGTTTGGTTTGCAAGCCTTCTGCGTTCGAGTTGAATGGGTTGCATGCTCTGCTGCAGTTCTACGACCCTCCGCTGAGATGTTTCACTTTTCAGGACTTCGTTCTCGCACCTACGCTGGAAGAGTATGCTGATTTGCTAGGTGTGCCTATCAAGAGGCAGATGCCTTTTGTTCATATGGATGCTGAGCCTGATCTGGCTGGTTTAGCTCCTTCACTTTATTTGGATGCCTCCGAGTTAGTATTGACTAGTTGGAACAAGGTTCCTGGGTTCTCCTTGCAGTTTCTGGTAGTTAAGGCTCAGCAGTGTGCCAAGGACGGATGTTGGGACGCGTTCAATGCCATCCTCGCTCTATGCATATATGGCATTATTCTGTTCCCTAATATGCCCGATTTTGTAGACTTTGATGCGTTTCACATCTTTGCTTCAGGGAATCCAGTCCCTACTTTGATAGGAGATGTCTATCACTCAGTCCACTACAAAAACGAGAACAGGAGGGGGAAGAATGTCTCATGCTGCGTACCGTTGCTGTACAAATGGCTTGATAGTCATCTGCCCAAGAGGGGTCCTTTTGTCTTGTCTGCAGCCACAACTGAGTGGCCTGAGCGTCTGATGAGTTTATCTGCAGAGGATATTGATTGGTTCGACAGAGACAGGTTGGGTACTGAGGTGATATTCAGTTGCAGCGGGTTTCCTAATGTACCTTTGATAGGTAGGAAGGGATGTATAAACTACAATCCGTCATTGCTAGTTCACCAGTTCACATATGCTTTGAGAACTCCGCCGAAGGAGGAAGAGGTACAGGAATCTCTGTACCTCACGGGTATTCTAGAGGGGGGTCTGTTGTCCAAGCTGCAGCGTGCGTGGAACAGTATCAGTAAGCGAGGAAAGGCTTTGCTGGGAAAAAGCAACAATCAAGCCTACCCTCCGTATTTGACTTGGATCAGAGCCAGAGCCAATGCTATAGGGATGCCGTTTCCTCAGGCCAAGCCAGAAAGCCCTCCGACAATCGAAGAGCCTACTACTATGCCCATTCATAAGCATAATCAGGTATTAGCTGAGCGGGATGAATTGAAGCGGGCGAACAAAGAATTAGAGAAGGAATTAGCTCAGCTCCGAAGCGAGAGGAACGAGGCCGTCCATTCTTTCAAAAGACAGACAAAGTTGGTGAACCAGCTAGGTACAGACCTGACTAAGCAAATAGCCGAGCGTGAACGCATGGGTCGAGACTTCAAGGCTGTCAACGACGTACTAGCTACGAAGAAGCAGCATTTGGACGAGGCATATCGGAGGATATCCAAGTTCGACCAGCACTGGAAGGCTTCCCTGGCCACCAGGAAAGAGCGGGAGGATAAGCTGATGCTACAGATCTCCAAGCTGGAAGCCGAGGTGAAGGACAGTGAACAGAGGTTTGATGAAGAAACCGCCCGCAAATACGCCGCCGAAGGCCAGCTCAACAAAGCTCTCGCTAACCTGAAGGAGCGCAAGCTGACGTTTGAGTCCAAAAAGCGGAAATTAGAAGATTGCTTCGGCGAAGGAGCATGGGAAGGTTCAATCGAAGGACTTCAGTATACCATTGTGCAAAGGGAGTTACTCGTCGAGGGGTTGCTCACTCTGCCAGATCACCCAGAGACGAAGGAGTTATTAGCAGAGTATCGCGCCCGTGGCCGTACTTGACTAGTTGTATTCCTTTTGTTTTGATCTTTGTTGTATGCTAACCATCACCAGGCTTGTTGGCTGAGGTCACGCTGTTGATTCGTCTTGTACTCGCTGATGCTATGTACTGCCTTGATAGGCTTTCTTTATATATGAGATTGTTGTTCCATGATTGGGCTCGGACTTCTTCTTCCTATTATTATCAGCATTGGCACTCAGGCACTAGGATTGGGGGAAATCTCCTAAACACACAGACACACGCATGCATTTGCATGACGCACATTTTGTTGTTTTTCCTAACCCTTTAGTGTTTACAGGTTTTTCAGGTTTACAGGTCTCAGGCTGTTTCCGGTGATTCCAGGATTGATCAGAGACTAATTCACCGTTATCCAACTAGAGCTAATCAGACCAGGATCATGGATCAAGTGCAGACAGATGTCGAGGAGCTCCGCGAGAGGATGGATCGATTCATGGAACTTATGCAGGTGGTCGCCAATGGTCAGGACCAGCTCAGGACTTTGGTTCAGCCTTTGATCTCCAGGGTTGATAGCAACGGCATACTTCATGGCGGGGATGTGCCTACTCCTCCACCAGTTGATACTCCGCAGAATGGCGTCCCCGTGGCCGAGGGCAACGGCAGTGCTAATGGCAATGTGATGGCCAACATCGGACTCAATACGACGGGCGTCGGCAATGGGAGTCTGAGAGCTAATGTCAACATCGGGCCGGGCAACGGCAATGCAGGCGTCGGGAATCTGTTGGTGCCTCAACCATGGCTTGAGGATCATCAGGATGATGTGTTCTCTCAAAGAGGTGCTGAGGGCGAGTTGAATGCTGAAGCGCGGCTCAGATTCAAAGCACTTGAAGATAAAATGAGAGATATTGAGAATCAGAATACTTTGGGCGTTGATATGTCCAAGCTGAGGTTAATTGCTGATTTCAAGGTACCTCCTAAGTTCAGGGTTCCTGACTTTGAGAAATATAAGGGCACCACTTGCCCTCGTGTCCACCTGCGATCGTACTACAGGAAGATGTCTGCTTATTCCGAAGACGAGAAGTTGCTGATGCACTTCTTCCAAGATAGTCTTTCTGGGCCATCCCTCGAGTGGTACATGGGCCTGGAGCCCACTAGCGTGCGCACATGGAAGGATCTCGCTGAAGCGTTTGTCCACCATTATCAGTACAACAGCGACTTGGCCCCGAACTGAGTCCAGCTCCAGAACCTTTCGCAGAGAAATAATGAAGGATTTAAGGAGTACGCCCAGCGGTGGCGTGAGTTGGCTGCTCGGGTTCAACCGCCGATGGTTGAGTGCGAGCTCGTGCAGATGTTTGTGGCTACCCTCCCAGGGGTTTACTATGAAAAGTTAGTCAGCGGTATGTCTGGGACGTTCTCAGCTCTCATTACCATGGGCGAGCACATCGAGAATGGTATCAAGATCGGGAAAATTCAAGGTGAATCATCCTCAGCTGGAGGAGGTGGAAAGAAACCTTATGCTGGTAAACGGCGAGAAGGAGATGCGAGCGCTGTGACCAACGCTCGAAGGAAGGGCAAAGGCCCTCAGCAGCAGATAGCCAGTATAAATATCCCAGCAGCTCCGCAACCGCAGCAGCAACCGAATCAGCAGGGATATAGAAAGTACCAGAACCGGGCACCTTTGACCAACCGTCACTTCGAGGCACCGCCCATGTCGTATGCGCAACTCTTGCAGACCTTGCTTCAGCTTCAGTTGGTTCAGAAGAGGACGATGTCTCCCTTGACAGGGGCACCTCCACCAGGGTATGACGCAAATGCCACTTGCGATTTCCATACAGGGGCACCAGGCCACACAATTGAGAACTGCAAAGCCTTTAAGCACAAGGTGCAGGACCTGGTAGATGCCAAGATCATTAACTTCTCCGATAATGTGCCCAATGTCACGAAAAACCCTATGCCGAATCATAGGGGAGGCGGAGTAAATGCCATTATCGAAGAAGAGAGTGCAGATCTGTTGACTGATGTCAAAGACCTAAAGACGCCGCTTAGCTTCGTTAAAGCTAAGTTGCTGAAAAGAGGGTTCTTTCCAGGATGCGGAGAACTATGCATGGACTATGCTACACATTCTGATGGGTGTGAGCAGCTGGTAGAAGGAATACAAAGTCTGATGACTGAGGGGATTCTGCAGTTCAGCCGGAGGGCTGAAAGTATATCAGGAGAGGTAGTGTTGAAGCAGGCCGATGAAGTCGCCACCATCACCATCCCTCACCAACCAATAACCATTTCTGCACCCAGACCGCCTACAATCACTATTACCAAAGCTGGGCCGATACCATTCGAGAGCACTAACGCCGTTCCGTGGCATTATGGGGCTGAAGTCTATTGCAACGGACAAAAGTTGGAGCTGGAGCCGTATGGGTCGACTGTGGAGAATCTCGCAGGAATCAGTGGTATTACCCGTAGCAGAAGGGTGTTTGCGCCGCCAGAGGTCGTGGCAGAGAAAGCGGTCAGAGCTGATGCGGTCGATAAGGGAAAAAGCAAAGTCGTCGAAGAGGCCCCCGTATGGGGCAGAAACAGATTTGCTTGTCAAAGATGCCGAGGAGTTTATGCGGTTGATCAAAAAGAGTGACTACAAGATTATAGATCATCTCCATCAGACGCCTTCGAAGATTTCTATTCTGAACCTGTTGCTGTGTTCTGAAGCACACCGCAACGCGCTACTGAAGGTATTGAACGCTGCCTATGTACCGCAAGAGATATCAGTGAATCAGCTAGAAGAGGTGGTAGCCCACGTTAATGCTGGTAATGGGCTAGGTTTCACAGATTTAGAGCTGACGCCTAAGGGGAGGAATCACAACAGCGCCTTGTACATCTCGATAGAGTGCAGGGGAACAATCATGTTGCACGTCCTGGTGGACACGGGTTCGTCGCTGAATGTTCTTCCGAAGAAGGCATTAATGAAGTTGGACACTCGTGGATTGCTTTGCACACCCAGTGATCTGGTGGTGAAAGCGTTTGACGGAACTAAGCGCCACGTTTTCGGAGAGTTGACCCTGCCGATCCAAGTCGGTCCAGAAACGTTCGACACGGTCTTTTATATCATGGACATCATGCCTGCCTACAGTTGCCTCTTGGGCCGGCTGTGGATCCATGCTGCTGGTGCCGTAACCTCCACGTTGCACCAAAAGCTCAAATATGCTGTCGGGGGAAGCATAGTGACCGTGTGCGGTGAGGAGGACACAATGGTGAGCCATTTGTCATCCTTTAAGTATGTTGAAATGGATGGCGAAATCCATGAAACTCTCTGCCAAGCATTTGAAGCCGTCAAAGTGAAAGAGGTAGCTCCTGTAGTCACAGAAAAGCCAGAGATGAATCTCTCCTCATTCAAAGAAGCTCGGGCCGTCATCCAAGCGGGATCCACCCCAGGCTGGGGGCATATTTTGGAGATACCAAACAAGCAGGATAAGTTTGGATTGGGGTATTCTCCTGAAGCTGGAGCTTCTTCTTCTTCGTCTAGCAGTGCGTCACGGGGTAAGGGGCCTATCCTATTTACCAGTGGCGGAGTGATTTTCGAAAGCATCAACGCGGCGTCTGAAGACAGCGGGGATAGTGATTGTGATCTCGACTCTTGGATTCAGCCAAGCAAGCCGGGTAAGGGCCTCAACAATTGGACCATCAAGGATATCATCCAGATGACAAGTGAAGAGTAATGATTTACTTTTTCCAATCATTGTACAACCCTATGTCCTACCCGAGGCATAGCGGTTTTATTGTCAGGGCCTTGTTGGATTATGTACATGCATTTTGTTAATAAATCAAAGGCGTTTTCTTCGTATTCAAATATTATGATCTCTGTTATTCCTATTTTATGTTTGCTTTGAAAAACAGCAAAATGGCAATGGGGTTTGTGCTAACCTGCATATTCTTGTTTTAAACTTAACCCTTGTTATTGCAGGATCCACATAACAGATGACATCGACTCTGGACCTTCTACGGCCCACTTCGACTTCGATTGCCCGATCTATCAAGCCGAAGAAGAGATTGATGAAGACGAAGACCTTCCTGAAGAGTTGGCCCGCTTGTTGAAACAAGAGGAAAAAGTTATTCTGCCTCATGAGGAGGAGATTGAGATCGTAAATCTGGGTTCTAAAGAGCTCGTCAGAAACGTCAGGATAGGGGCTGCATTGCAGAATGATGTCAAGCAGAGACTGGTCGAGATGCTTCGAGAGTATAGTGACGTCTTTGCTTGGTCATACAAAGATATGCCCGGACTTGACACAGACATCGTGGTCCACCACTTGCCGCTGCGAGAAGATTGCCCTCCCGTCAAGCATAAGCTTAGGAGGACGAGACCAGACATGGCCGTTAAGATCAAAGAAGAAGTGCAGAAACAACTTGATGCTGGCTTCTTAGCGGTCACCACTTACCCTCCGTGGGTCGCCAACATAGTGCCTGTACCGAAGAAGGACGGTAAGGTACGCATGTGCATCGATTATCGGGATTTGAATAGGGCGAGCCCTAAAGATGATTTCCCGTTGCCTCATATCGATGTGTTGGTCGACAACACAACCCGGTTCTCCTTGTTTTCATTCATGGATGGCTTCTCCGGTTACAATTAGATCAAGATGGCGCCGGAGGACATGGAGAAAACGACGTTTATCACCCCCTGGGGAACGTTTTGCTATAAGGTAATGCCCTTCGGTCTGAAGAACGCAGGGGCCACTTACCAACGAGCAATGGTAACTTTGTTTCATGATATGATTCATCATGAGATCGAGGTCTATGTTGATGACATGATTGCAAAGTCCCAAACGGAGGAAGAGCATCTGGTCAACTTATTGAAGCTTTTTGAGAGGCTTAGGAAGTTCAGGTTGAGGCTGAATCCTAACAAGTGCACTTTCGGAGTGCGGTCCGGAAAGTTACTGGGGTTTATCGTAAGCGAACGAGGCATCAAGGTTGATCCTGCGAAAATAAAAGCCATTCAAGAAATGCCAGCGCCGAAAACAGAAAAAGAAGTTCGTGGTTTCTTGGGCCGAATAAACTACATTGCTAGGTTTATCTCTCAGCTCACGGCCACCTGTGAACCGATGTTCAAGATTTTAAAGAAAGATCAGGCGATTACTTGGAATGAGGATTGCCAGAAGGCATTCGACAAGATAAAGCAGTATCTCCAAGAACCTCCAATCTTGATACCCCCAGTGGCTGGACGGCCATTAATCATGTACTTGACAGTTCTTGAGAATAGTATGGGGTGTGTCCTCGGTCAGCACGACGAGACGGGCAGAAAGGAGCATGCCATTTATTACTTGAGTAAAAAGTTCACTGACTGTGAATCTCGATGCTCGATGCTGGAGAAGACGTGTTGTGCACTAGCTTGGGCTGCCAAACGTCTACGACAGTACATGCTCAATCACACCACTATGCTAATTTCGAAGATGGATCCGATCAAGTACGTCTTCGAGAAGCAGGCTCTTTCGGGCAGGATTGCCAGATGGCAAATGGTGTTAACAAAATATGATATTCAGTACGTCTCCCAGAAGGCCATCAAGGGAAGCGTATTGTCTGATTACCTTGCCGAACAGCCGATCGAAGATTACCAGCCGATGAAGTTTGAATTCCCGGACGAGGATATCATGTTTCTCAAAGCGAAGGATTGCGACGAGCCGTTGCCCGACGAGGGGCCAGATAGGAAATCCCAGTGGAAATTGATATTCGATGGAGCAGTTAATTCCTATGGAAGTGGCATCGGGGCTATCATCACGACTCCCCACGGATCCCACATCCCGTTTACTACGAGACTGACGTTTTCAGTCACCAACAATGAGGCGGAGTACGAAGCATGCATCATGGGTCTAGAAGAGGCAATTGATTTGAGAATCAAGAACCTAGACGTATATGGTGACTCAGCGCTTGTGATCAACCAAATTAAAGGGGAGTGGGAGACTCGTCAATCGAATTTGGTGTCGTACATGAATTATGCCAGAAGGCTACTTCCGTTCTTTGATCGAGTGGAACTCCATCATGTGCCCAGGGCTGAAAATCAGATGGATGATGCCTTAGCCACGTTGGCTTTAATGTATAAAGTCAATTTTTGGAATGAGGCTCCAAGAATTGTACTTTCACGTCTTGATAGACCGGCATTTGTCTTTGCAATCGAGGAAGCCGCCGACGGCAAGCCATGGTTCCATGACATCCAGACTTTCCTTATGACTAAGGAATATCCTGCGGGTGCGTCGACCCAGGATAAGAAGACTCTGAGGAGGCTGTCTGGAAACTTTTATCTCAATCCTGATGGAGTGTTGTATAAGAGAAACCACGATCTCGTGCTACTCAGATGTGTAGATGAGAAAGAGGCGAGTATGCTCATGGAAGAAGTCCATGAAGGCACATTTGGTACGCACGCCGGCGGGCATGCCATGACGAGAAAGATCCTGAGAGCAGGATACTACTGGCTGACGATGGAGTTAGATTGCTTCAGATTCGCGAAGAGATGTCATAAATTCCAGATTTATGCTGATAAAGTTCATGTGCCGCCGTGCCCGCTGAATGTCATGTCCTCCCCGTGGCCGTTCTCCATGTGGGGCATCGACATGATAGGCAAGATCGAGCCCACTGCATCTAACGGTCATCGCTTCATTCTGGTAGCTATCGACTACTTCACCAAGTGGGTGGAGGCATCCTCGTATGCTAATGTGACCAAGCAGGTGGTGGCTAAATTCATAAAGAGGGACATCATCTGTCGTTACGGAATTCCCGAGCGGAGCATTACTGATAATGGTTCGAACCTGAATAACAAGATAATGAAGGAGCTGTGCCAGGGTTTCAAGATTGAACATCACAACTCATCTCCTTACCGGCCGAAGATGAATGGCGCAGTTGAAGCAGCCAACAAGAATATAAAGAAGATTATTTAGAAGATGGTTGTGACATACAAAGATTGGCACGAGATGCTGCCATTTGCATTGCACGGTTATCGTACAACGGTACGTACTTCAACCGGGGCAACTCCTTTCTCCTTGGTGTACGGTATGGAAGTTGTCCTACCGTTAGAAGTGGAGATCCCTTCTTTGCGAGTTTTGGTTGATGTGAAACTCGACGAGGCAGAATGGATTACGAACCGTTTGAACCAACTCAGCCTGATAGACGAGAAGAGGTTAGCATCGATTGCATTTGGTCGTCTGTACCAAAGCCGAATGAAGAAAGCTTACGATAAGAAGGTGCGTCCTAGAAGCTTTCAGACGGGTGATCTCGTCCTGAAGAAGATTCTTCCTCCACACTCCGATCACCGGGGCAAGTGGACTCTGAATTACGAAGGTCCGTACGTCGTCAGCAAGGTCTTCTCGGGAGGAGCTTTGTTGTTATCCACGATGGATGGTGAAGATTTTGCATCCCCGGTGAACGCGGACGCAGTTAAAAAATACTTTGCTTAAAAGCGACCCGCTGGACAAAAAAAGAGAGTCCAGGCAAAAAAGGGGCATCCCGGCGAACCAAAAACAGAATAAAAAGGTTCGAGCAAAAATTAGGGATATAAATTGAAAAAGGTACACCCGCGAAGTCGAAAACCTACACTGGGCGGCTTCGGCAAAAAAGGGTATCCCGGTGAACTGAAAACCCGTAAAGGGCGGTTCACGCAAAAGTTAGGGATTTGAAAAAGCAAATGATTGCGTCCCGCGTGTGGACTTTCATTGTTTAGTGGTTTGGAGGACCTGAGGGCCGTTTATCTGAATCAATCTCTTCCGAAGCTGAAGCATCGGAGAAATATCGAAGTCGAGTGGGTCATAGAGGGATCACCTCATGGTGTTCGTCTACGCCTCGTTGCTGACATTTGTATATACTGATGTATATTTATGTTTTATTTTTGCGCGGCTTCCTCATCCCAGGAGCTTGCATCTGTTGTAAAACATTTTTACCCATTCAGGGGTTTGTTATCAATAAAATGCATACTATTCAGCAATTCTGTTTGCCTGTTTAGCATTTATATGTTTTGTTTGCGAATAAGAACGCCGATGTTGTGATAAAATGCGCATACATAAACTTACTGGCCTAGGCCACTGAATGTTGAAACAATTAAATACTGGAACATTGTCACGAGATGATAACCTTGATAGGTCCCTTTGAGAAGGGTATCTTGTCTGTTTGTTTGTGTTGTTACAGGTGTAGCATATTCCAGACAGTGCACCGTGCGCATCCCCGAAGATGGATGATTCCTCTTTCTCCAGCAGAGTTCAGTAGCCTCTCGCCGCAGAGTCTGAACGCGAGATCGTGAGCATTGATATGTCTCCCCAGGCAGAGATGATTCTCTCCCCAATCAAATGTATCCTGAAGGAACGTCATCTCCTCAGCTGAGTCCGGCGCCGAAGCATGAATTCATCCCCCAGAACCGGGTCACAAGTGCAGGTTTCGTAGGAAACTATTCGTACGCCGAAGTATGCAACAACTGATGGTGTCAGACTGAAGTCTCCAGCGGAATTGAAATTCCCCACCAGAGTCGTACTCTCCCCTGAAGTCGGATGATTCCTTCTTCCCCAGCGGAATTGAGATTCCCCACCAGAGTTGTACTCTCTCCCGAAGTCGGATGATTCCTTCTTCCCCGGCGGAATTGAAATTCCTCATCAGTGCCGTACTCTCTCCAGCGAAGCAGAATGATTTCTTCTTCCTCAGCCGAGTTTGCTGATACCCAAGAGAGCCGAATCCTTGGAAGTTGCTCAGACCATGATTGGTTTTCCCCAGTGGAGTGTTGATCAACTGAAGTTGTTTCCCCACAGAGTTATCATCCCCAGAGAAGTAGCCATGAAGGCCGCACAATCTATTCCCGCGATTGACATCGCTTTCCCTCAGCAGGTCCAGGTTCTCGTAGAGCTTCGTTCCCCTGCAGCAATCAACTGAAGTTGTTTCCCCCGCAGCAGTCAACTAAAGTTGTGTCCCCTGCGGAGTCCAATTGATATTGGCGTGACCATGTTCTCCTCAGCAGGATGATTCCTCTATTTGAGTAGTTCTTCCCCCTTGACAGGAGGATTCTCCCTTCGGCATTTATTTTGCTGACGGGATCGCATCATTGTGCATGATTGCATAGCATTTATCATAAACGCATAGCATTTCCACCGTGTGGAGCATGGCGCCGAAGCATATGCATAATAAACATGATCTAGGTTGCTACCGTTCTTGTTTTGCAGGTGGTCCGCCGAAGGATCAGTTGCTCAGGATGATTCCTGACATTCTCCCCAACGAAGTCGCGTACTCAAGATGATTCTTGAGATCCCCAGCGAAGCCTTCGGTTCAAGATGATTCTTGAATTCCCCAGCCGGGCCGTTTGCTTAAGATGACTCTTAAGATCCCAAGTAGAGTTCCCAGTAAAGGTTGCCCAGGATGATTCCTGAAATCCCCAACAGAGTGTTCGCTCAGGATGATTCCTGAAATCTCCAGAATGGTTATCGGTTCAAGACGATTCTTGAATATCCCCGGCGGAGTTATTTGTTCAAGATGATTCTTGAATTCCTCAGCAGAGTTGATTCCTCCAGAATGATTTCTGGACCCTCGGAGCGGAGTTGCTTGATAGTTCTCCAGATTCCCCACCGGCGAAGCGTCCTCCCCAGCAGGTTTTCTAACGGCGAAGTTGAAATCTCCCTTGAAGACTCCATGACTGAAGTCTGATCGTGTTAATGTAGCAGTTCTCTCAGCTGATGCGGAGTGCCTGATGGCAGAGGTTTAGATGTTCCCAGTTGGCTCATGATTGACCAATAATTCTATTCCCGGCTTGCTGACGAAGTCCGGCTGATGCCCGACGGGGTCTTTGAATGCCTGATGGCATGATCAACCTGATGGTTGAAGTCCGGCTGATGCCCGACAATTTCCTTGAATGCCTGATGGCATGATCAACCTGATGGTTGAAGTCCGGCTGATGCCCGACAAGCTCTTTGAATACCTGATGGCATGATCGACTAGGTATTACCGGCTACCGTGTGACCGATTCCCCAATGAATTTTCTTCACCCTGACGGCGAGGTCAGAGGATGTTTGTTTTTGACGGCGAGGTCAAATTATTTCGAGTTCTCCAGCGGCGATGTTGGATGTTTGCTTTTGACGGAGAAGTCAGGTTATGTTGAGTACTTGACGGTGATGTCGGGTGTTTCTCAGAATTATGTTTGTTTCTGGCGGCGATGTCAGGTAGTCTAGTTCTCCAGCGGCGATGTTGGATGTCTTAGTTCTCCAGCGGCGATGTTGGATGTTCGGTTCTGGCGGTGATGTCAGGTTCTTTAGTTCTCCAGCGGCGAGGTTGGATGTTTGTCTATGACGGCGATGTCAGAGTCTTTGATTCTCCAGCGGCGATGTTAGATGTTTGCTTATGACAGCGATGTCAGTTTCTTTTGGTTTCCAGCGGCGATGTTGGATGTTTCTTTTCTGGCGGCGATGTCAGGTGATTCAGTGTTCCAGCGGCGATGTTGAATGTTTGTCCGACGGCGATGTCAGATTCTTTGTTCTCCAGCAGCGATGTTGGATGTTTTGGTTGTACGACGGCGATGTTAGATTCTTTGTTCTCCAGCGGCGATGTTGGGTGTTTTGGTTGTCCGACGGCGACGTCAGATTCTTTAGTTTTCCAGCGGCGATGTTGGATGGTTGGTTGACGGCGATGTCAGATTCCTTAGTTCTCCAGCGGCGATGTTGGATGTTTGTTTGGCGGCAATGTCATATTCTCTAGTTCTCCAGCGGCGATGTTGGATGTTTGTTTCTAGCGGCGATGTCAGATTGATTTAGTTCTCCAGCGGCGATGTTGGGTGTTTTGGTTGTCCGACGGCGATGTCAGATTGATTTAATTTTCCAGCGGCGATGTTGGGGGTTTTGGTTGTCCGACGACGATGTCAGACGCATTATTTTCACGAATGCCTGACGGTGATGTCCGGTTTCTGATAATAATGTCAGAAGAATTTAATGTGGATAACTGACGGCGAGGTTCAGATCAATATGTCTCCGGCTAGTTGCTGTGCAGCTATTACCTCAGTGTTCGAAGATTCGTTCCCGCAGGAGTACCGTGTGCTTGTGCAGTTGGCAAATTTCCGGGTTTATCGGTATTCAACCATCTCGCACCTTGATTGGCTGAGACCCGTTCGCTCCTCACCCAGTCAGGTTCAAGCCGTTTGAATAGGGGCAGCTGTTGCACCCCAAAATTTGACCAACATTTATTTACCAAGTTTGTGGTTCATTGTGTTCATCATCTGCATCTCATTGATATATGGGCAGTAGGTCAAGAGGTATGATTACCTAGCAAGAGTTGTATGAGGCTATGAAGAAAGTCAAGAAGTTTGTTCAAGTGTTCAAAGGTTGATACCTTTGTCAGAGAACTCAAGAGATCCTCAGAGGAATGGGTTGAAACCAAGGTTGTGTGCCTCATAACTTGAGAGTTGTGGGAGCTCCTCAGATGATTCTGAGACTTTGAGAATGGACTTGAAGCTTTGAGAAAGCTTATGAGATGTCTTGAAAGCCATCATGAAACCTAGAGAGGTCATTGTGCAAGAATTCAGAAGATTCAGCCATGAGTGGTGGAATTAGGGTTTGACTGGGTCAACCCTAGGTCAACTGATGATTTGGAGAGGGTTGAGACCTAATCCAAGAGCCATGTGATCATGTAATGATGCATTGAGATTCTATAAGGATGATTCCTAGACCAACTCATCATGATTGAGGAGTTTGAGAAGTTTTAAGCTAGGGTTGCTAAGGATGGACAGTGTAAAATCCCCTAGTTTGATCCCTATCTTCAAGGCAGTTTAGCTCAAGATGTGATTGTCATATCATCTTCCCCACAACATGAATGTTGTAGAGCTTGTTCTTAGCTTTAATTTGAGTACTAGAAGTCCTTGATAGGATTTGTAGAACTCAACTTATGGCTTTGGCAAATTACAGGTCATCTGAGGTATGTGAATCTGGGTCCTTGAAAGTCACCCAACTTGCATCCAACTTTTGCCCTAGTAGGATTATTCCTATGGATTCTTGGTCAACATGAATGTTGTATAGAATCTTCTTAGCTTTCTAGATAGTACTAGAAGTACTTGATAGGATTTGTAGAACTCAACTTATGGCTTTGACAAGTCAAGGGCATTTTGGTCATTTGGAAGTTATAGGTCATTTCAAGCATAAGGCCATATCTCCTATTTCCAAGCTTCAAATGGAAAAATCTTCAACATCAAACTTTCTTAGAATGATGTTTTAAGGCTTGTAGGGAGGTCATGAGATGCTGAAAAGGCTTGTATCAAAAAGTGATAAAAATGGCCTAAAATTGAGGCATAAGTTAATTAAAGTGAAATTGAAAAATGGAAATCCCAAGTTATAAATCCAAACCATGTCATATAATAGGTCATTTTGACTCCAAATGACATTCTAAGAACAATGGTTCAGCCACAATTTTGATTTGAGGCTTGGATCATAGGGATGCTTTGGAATTGGCTTACTTGCATATTAAGGTACCAAACCAAAACTCAAAAGAACTCAATAATCAAGTTGGTCATGCATTGTAACTCATCCAAAATCTAATGTGGGGATAAATTCAAGTCAGAATTGGTAGTTACAAGATGCTTGACATGAGATAGCATGTAAGGAGAATTGGATTCAAAATGTCATGACATGAAAAGTTCAATTTCTCATTGGATGATCCTAGATGGTTCTAGATGATTCTAAACCACTCTATATATCATATGTAACTTACTCAGATGCAGGGTTGGTGTGAATTGGTGTAGAGAAGAGAGAGTGAGATCCAAATTCTTCCATTGCAAGTCAAGTGTCAATTCTTCATTCTTCTTCATTTCCATCCCTTTTTTCTTCACAAACACTTTCCATAGATCCCTCTGAGTGTGTGCATATTGAATTGAAGCTCCATTGATGGAAGATTGAAGGTGTTCCCATTGAATTTGCAAGAATCCATTCACATTCGAATCTTGAAGTGCAAGCTTTCTCCCTCAGATTTTTTGCAAACAGAAGTCTTATCTTCACCCAAGGATCATTTCTGAAGAGTTTCAAGCCTTGAAGTGAAGGATTTCATCATCTGCCATACCAAGAAACCAGGTTTGCAAAATCTCTTTCACCTCATTATTTAGGCATGGTTAGGTTGAATTATTAGTGTAGAATTGTTAGAGACCAATAGGTGATCAATTCTAGAGACTTAGAGAGTAATTGGTGAAGGTTGGATGTGTGACACCATTACTTTGATGAGCAAGAACTCGTGGCATGGTGAGAAAGAATGAGTGTTTGATAGCTTGTTTTAACCAGTGGAGTGAGGTGAACATTTTGATGCAAGAAAATCTAAGTTTGGTTGAAGTCGAGGATTGATCATATGTTGAGGTGCACCATCGGGTTCTATGGTAGAGACCATTTCAATGCATTTCAAGGTTAGGATCGTGATCAGGGAGAAAAACTGAGCAATTTAGTATTTTAGATTGTTGAATTTGATGCTGATTTGAGGTGACACGAAGGGATGGAAATCTGAGTATGGAGCTGTGTTTTCATGGAGTTTCAGCAAAACCCTAGGTTGGAGGTTGAAGACGATCTCACGACCATTAGATCACGCGCTGACTATTGACTGAGAACCAGATCCAACGCACGAGATTCAATTGCATTTTTGGAGGGACTTCTGAGCGCCTGAAACGCACCGTTTCATTAAACGGTGGCTCTGGGCTTAAGTGAATAATTTCTATCCCCACCCCCCTTTGAGGCCCAATTGCATAATGAACTGAAAATCATTGATATCTGCACCGCTTCCTTTTTATTTTCTTTATATTTTTTCAATTGTTTTCTGGTTAATAATTGGGCCCCAGCGCGCTTGCTTTTCAAACCCCCAGTCTGGGCCCATATGGAATTTGAACTAGACCTGTTTACTTCCTGCACCACATCTTTATCATTTTAATTTCTTTTTTTTCATTTTATTTTTCAAACTTTGGAAAATCATATTAAATTGAAAATTAATGATTTTTTAATGGGAGTTTTTTCTCCTATTTCATATTCATGTCTAGAAAAATATAAAATAAAAATATTTTCCTTTCATGCATTTTTAGTATTTTTTGTATATTTTCCATTTTAATAGCTTTTTATTTCTTTTATGTTGATACCTGAATTTGTAGAATTTTTTTTAGGTAGCTCCCTTAATATTTTTAGGTCATTCTTTTTAGAATAATTAGATATATGTTTTAGCTTCCCCCTGGATTTATTCCATATTTTTGTGATGAATTTTAGGATAGTTTTGATTAGATAATTCTAGGTTGTGTAGAATTAGGTCAAACTTCAACATAGGACCATAATAACATTAGAATTTTGGGTTTTTAGGACAAGTTAGACTATGGGACATATAGGGCATTAAGGGTAGGTATGTAGGATCCCTTAGAAATTATATTAGGATTTAACATAGTAGTATGCTATTTTTAGTTGATTTTTGTATTGGTTGATTGTTTGTGTTGCCCTTGTGGGCTTGTATTTTTGTTTGCTTTGCTTTGTGGGCTTGGAGAGCTTGGTCTTGTTCTAAGGAGCATTGAGGAGCATAGTAGAAGACTTGAAGATGGATTGAGGAGCTTGAGAGCTTGATCTTATTTATTTTTTATTGTTTTAGGGTTAGGGATTAAGAAGAGTTTAGACTTAGATAACTTCTTTCTTAAACATGGATGGTATCTTTCACCTCCATTCCTCCCTGTGATTCAAAGTCCTTCCATGGTATACACCTCTCTCCTTTGGAGGGATAAGTGAGGTACCTAGGAAGTAGAACTTTTGAGGGAACCATTCCTTTGATGTTGAACCCTTATAGGTCACCTTTGGTGGTCAATAAGCAGTTCAATATCCCCCAGCTTATCCAGTAAGTGACTTCATCTGGTTTGATTTTCTTGAGAGATGTTGAGCTTGAGCTTGAAGATGAAGACTTCAATGAAGAGTGTAGAAGAGGATGAATCCTTGAGCATTGCCATTCCAGCTGAAGCTTGAAGAGCAGCAAGAGCAAGTTGATACCTGGAGATCCTGAAGGAGCCAAGTTGATACTTGTGGTTGATTAGGTGAAGCCTGAAGGTGGAGCTGATCAAGAAGCTGAAGCTTAAAGGGAGAAGATAAGTTGAAGCTTATGTGGAAAGGTTGAAACCTGGAAAAGCAACTGATGTTTGTCAAGAGTGATTGAAGTCTGAAGACTGGATTGCTGTTGGAAGAGCTGAAGTTTGGAGTTGAGAGAGGAGTCTGCTTTCTTCTTTTTCTTTTCTGTATTGATGTGTTTTGTTTGACTTGCTTGATGCATTAGAATAAGTTCATATCTAGAATAAATAGAATCTAGGAGCATGATTGCACTAGAGGTTGAGTTGCTCCCTCTGCTTGTACTGTTACTGTGTGGCTTTGCTTGCGGGTATTCGGTAGAGCTCAGCTCCCTTGCCCATGTGGTTTGTTTGCCTGATGGCATTTCATTTTATTTTATCTGTATGATTGCAGTTTACTGTTATTGTTTGATAGCATGTTGTTTATCTCAGTGTGATTACTGTTATCCATTCTGGCTTGAGGTTGAGATGAGCTTGTGGAGGCTGAAGCCCCACACACATTTCCTCCCTCACTTGCATTGCATGCATTTTACCGTTAAGCTGATGCTTTGTCTGTTTGGTGTATCATTGACATGATCCCTTAGGACTCTCATTTCCTTTGATAAGGAATTGATGATAGAACTTTAGGTTGAAACCTATGCATGACAACTTCTAGGAGTTCCCTGTTCAAACCTCAACCATAGGATGAATCCATGGCATGACAACAGTAGGACTTGATAGTCTCCCTCCTAGTTGGGCCTGTTCTCTTCTCATCTCAAAATAGTTTAAGATACAGTAATCATGAATGATTTGTGTCGTACGTTACGAGCCTTAAACTATCTGAGAAAGGATTATGGGAGAGTCTCTTTTCCACAATCTGGATGTTTAGTATGGTACCCTTTGGGTGACATGCGACGCATTCACTCTCAGGTCATAGTCTCTAGTGCGATTGAAATTGCAAACACAATAAAAGACACTTCTTTCGTAAAAGACAGGAAATAAACCGTAGTTTCTCGAACTACGTGAGCTCTGATCTCTCATACCTGTTGAGAGTACGTAGGCACAAGATGGCGATGTCTTGGCGAGCTACCTTCCCCCATAACCCTTCGTAGGCCGAACTACGTTGACTCTGATTTCTCATTCTCCGATGAGAATACGTAGGCATAAAGTGCGACGCTTTGCCGAGTCATTTTCTTTTCTGTTTTAAGCCAGCCTTGATAGGTAGATAGAATAAAACCAACCCGTCCAAGTAAACACAACAAGCGAGGATCCCGTCGAGTACGACGGACGTGAGGGGTGCTAATACCTTCCCCTTGCGTAACCGACTCCCGAATCCAGACAATGGTTGCGACGACCTTGTCTTACCCTTTTTCGTCAGGTTTTTCCGATCGTTTCCTTTCCCGCTCTGAGGGATAAATAACGAAAGGTGGCGACTCTTCTGTTGTGCCGACACCTTATTTTCGCGCAAGCGACACTCGCTACTAGCTCGCTCAGCGAAGGTGCTGGTGAATGTCTGCGATTTCACAAAATCCTCACTGTTCAGAAATTCATCAGAAGCTCAAAACCCATCCGATTCTCACCACACCAGTCTCAATAGTCTTAGCCTAGCATTCTACGACTAAACCACACTATTTATTCCAGACTTTACCTGATAAAACCCCGATTCTACCGATTAAATCATTTTCGACCTAAACGGTAAACTACACCAATTCACCCAAGTCATTCCAACAATCACCTTACAATCACATGCAAGAATTCACCATAACAGTAATGATCAGAAAACAAAACAACATACTAATCATAATCATCAAATTCCTATGGGGTTAAGGAATCCCCAACTACCCAATTCATGTAATTACCAATTTAAACCCGTTTCTCCCCCCTTACCTCGACTAGCTGCTTCGATTGATGAAAAACTCCCAAGAATCCGACAGCCTTGGCCTTCTTCTTCTTCCTCTGTTCTTCCTCCTTATTCTTTCTCTTCCATCTTCTTTATCGTGTTCTCTTTTTTTTTCTCCTCTCCTAAACTCACAAATATCCCTCTTATACCTCTTAAATCCTTTTATTCCAATAATAATAATACCCATAATAATAATAATAATAGTAATAATAATAATAATAATAATATTACTATTAATTATTAAATTATTATCATTATTAATTATATTAATATTAAACTCCAAAATTATTAAATAATCTCCACAAAAGACACACTGAAAATAGAATAACACCAGAAAGTCTAAATAATTAAAAATGGGTGTTACAACTCTCCCCCACTTTAATTATTTTCGTCCTCGAAAATTACCTGATGGAAACAATTCTGGATACGCTTCCCGCATCCTGCTTTCTAATTCCCAGGTCACACTGCCTCCTGCAGCACCATCCCCAAGCCACTTACACCAAGGATTTCTCCTTCCCTCGGAGTTGTTCCTCGTTCAACGATTCGCACTGGGAGTGCCTCAACAATCAAATTATCCCTCACTTGCACCCCATCCGATTTAATCAAAGTACCTCCTCGGCTTAGACACATGAACACACCCTGCAGTTTTCACAAACGATAGCGGTAAAACAGTCTAACATGTTATTTTCCCCATGCTTCCGCTGCGCCACTCTGGTACAGATAAACAAAACATAATGTGTGCTTCTGAGACTTCAAAGCTCGACCAACCCTAGTTACCATCATAACTCTCAACACACGTCTTTACTTGGATCCTTTTGATTTTTTCAGTCCCCTCTTGCACAATTTCATCGTAAACTTAGATTCCCATCTGACACAATATTCGACGGTATCTCACACTACTTCACAACTTCCTTACTATACATCTTAGCTAGCTCCAGCATAGAATGATTCATCCTCATTCGTCAGAAATGAGTTAATCCTTTCAATCCATTCTTAACTACTCAAATCTAATCGTATTCCTTTAAATTCTTTAGAAAACCTGACACAAAACCCATGGGAACACTATTCTATTCCACTCAGAAATATTCAACAGTTGCATCAGGCCCAACAGTTCCCGCTGTTCCAACTTCGACTTTCCATCAGTCTAATCAGCATACACAACCTCAACTCTCTCTCTCTCTCTCTCTCTCTCTCTCTCTCTCTCTCTCTCTCTCTCCACCCATGGCCACCAAAACAATCTCCCATATTCAGTCACATCTTCATAACACTTGGATAGGTACTCAATTTATTAAATTCAATCAGTCTACTAGCTCCAATTAGAATTCCAACTCCTCGACTCTCATCAACATTACCCATAGTCAGCCCCAACATACATAGCTTAACTCCACAAGAAGTCTCTTCACAGGCCAAACTCATATCTCGAATTTTCTTAATCAGTGATAACTCATTTACCCTCATCATCGGTATATACCCAAAAATCCTCCAAATCGATACATCAGCTACCACGTCGTCTCACCCGAATGGAAATTCAACCTAAACCATACTCCTCCAGAAATTCCAATTATTTCCTCTGTCTCATATCCAACTCTTCCAAATCAAATAAATACCTTAAGCTCTCCATACCACCATTCATCTCATATATCAACTAAACAATTAAGGCCTCCAACCTCTGGCACAATCACACGACAGCAACCGACTCTAAACCACCTGTCAGATAATTCCTCTTACGTACTTTAAGTTGCCTTAAAGCATCACTAACATTTGCTGATGTTACACTTAATATATCTCACAATCATCTCAACAAAGCATCCCAAAACACAACAAATAGTTCCACCGGATACGGAAAAACCAACACACGAACTCTTTGAACTTTCTTCACAGAGGCATATCTCCGTTTCTTCTCCAACACCGATAACTCAAGTTCCCGATGCTCAACATAATCCTCTATACTCTTCGAACATACCGGAATATCATCCGTTAACACAACCATTGACTCGCTCACTTAAGTATGGAAAGTCCCATGCCAATGGACACTCAAATTTGCGAGCTATGGTGAAAACACGAACCGCACCTTCCGTACTTACTACAACATCCAAACATATTCCATCAATAAATATCTTAATCCCATGCCGCTGCTTCTCCATCACCTATAGCATTGTAAAAACTTCCAACGCTTCGAACCGTGCGTCATTCCGAGTTATGGTTCTCCTGTTACGTCAAAATTATGGCAACAACATTTTCTCACTTGAACGACCCTTCAATACACCTTCAACTCTTGAAATGTTTAAAGGTCTAATTATATCAATATCGTATTCCACATTCTTACTTCCTTTAATATTCACCAAGAGTCACTATCCATTCTTTACATACTTAACCTCACAATTTGTTACCGTAGCACATCCACCGGACACGAGTCTAAAAAGTACTCACTCAAATTAATTCCTTGACCACCCAAACAGACATACAATACAGAGCTCTCAATATCGGGCTAGATCCCGCAACTAAGTCGATCACAACTCCACTTCACGTCCGGACTGTATATCACTGTTTTTTTAGGATAACTTTCAGACAACCAAACTTAATCGGCAACCCGCCAACTTCTCTACTTTCATCAACACTCAAAATTTTCCTCAAAATTAAACATCACAACACTGTCCTGCGCCGACTCGCCAAGACAACTCTTAAGCATTTGGCTCAACTCCAAACAATTCACTGTACACACCATCTAAGCCCGCAAGACACACTTATTCCCTCCAACATGATCCCGTCAAACTATAATAGCGTCTAACAACACACTGAGCCATCACTCCACACTTGAAGCATCTTGGAGAAGCACACCATTCTCCCCCACTTATTTCTATCCCACTCCTGCCATCTCCAGTCTCTGGCGACTGTTGTCCCACCATGCCTCAGCTCATCCTTCTAGCATGTGAGTACCAAACCTCACCTTTCGCTCATTACTACAACCCATTGTCCTGAAAATTTTCTCAATCTCCTTCATCCACTTCTGCGCAGCTTCCGGATCCAAAATTTCTCCTTTAAACGTCGGCGGCTTGTTACTCCGAAACTGTGACAAATCCCTAATTTGTGCACCCGCAACTTGGTTCTGATTAGCAGCCACCTGTGCCCTTGCTTGCATAACGGCAGCCAAAGCAGCATCACTCCTTCCAGCCATACTCCTCAACCATAACAACACCAGGTTAAAAGACACACAACCCCTATCCTACGGACAGACTCAACTACTACACTAGCCGGACGGGCTGACCTGCTCTTATACTAATTGTAACACCCCACTTTCCCAAATCTTAATAAAATATATTCATTTCAAAATAACATCAAAGTTTCCCTTCAAACAGTGGGATATTACATTCAAACAGTTCAACATAACTCCTCATAATATGATTTTCAAATTATAGCAGCGGAAACTTATCATTATTCATCGCTCACGGCCATCCGCCAAAATACACAAAGGTATTCATTAACAAGTTCATCAGACATGATACGTCACAGGAATAAACAAATCCAGTCATAATAAAAATAAACCCCCAAGTCCCGTGTTACATATTAGAGCATCCTAAGAATCGACTCGCACACCACTATCCAAGCTAGCTATGTACCTGGATTATCTGTACTTCCGAAGAAGCACATACCGCAACAACAACAAAGGGGTGAGAAAACATAATCAAAATTATCGGTAATAAAATACATGAATAAAAGGCAGTAAATAAACAAATCATCACCCCACCAACATCAAACATGACCTACTGTCCAATCATCAACACAACATATCATAATGCAAGAATGCAACTCAACACCATGCATACGGTACCGACTCATCATCACTGATGGACACCGGGCAATCAACCCTCCACAAGGGAGCACCTCATCATCACCGATGGACACTGGGCCATCAACGCTCCACAAAGGAGCACATCATCATTACCGATGGACACTGGGCCATCAACCCTCTACAAAGAAGCACATCATCATTATCGATGGACACTGGGCCATCAACCCTCCACAAAGGAGCACATCATCATTACCGATGGACATTGGGCCATCAACCCTCCACAAAGGAGAACATCATCATTACCGATGGACATTAGGCAATCAACCTTCCACAAAGGAGCACATCATAAACAATCATAAGAGAGTATGTTTGAATCACTTACGCTCCTCCTGAGACATGATTCAACCATACCAAGACACCATGCTATGCACAACACCAAATGCACAACACACAAACATCAAGCATGCTAAGAGCACACGATCGTATTGATCACATCACCATACATCGGATATATATATATATATATATATATATATATATATATATATATATATATATATATATATATATATATATATATATATATATATATATATATATATATATATATATATATATATATATATATATATATATATATATATATATATATATATATATATATATATATATATATATATATATATATATACACATCAATTAATTATGTTAATAAAATTAAATAATATGGAATTCACATCCGAACAACGAGTACACACGATTCTCCCGATCACCTCACTATGCATCATATACATATTACATATATATGTCTTAACCACCAACTAATCATGTCAATTAAATTCAATATTTCATAATTCGCCTTTCCACATCAAGTATACTCTCTTTACCCCTAAACAACATCTCTCGACCTATCACAACCCAAGGAATCCTACAAAACGAATCACAAGGCAAAACAACACAAAAATCACATTCTGTCACGCTCGCTGGCTCACTCACCTAGCGAGGCCTCAGCGAACGCTCGCTGCCTCATTCGCCTAGCGAACCTGCTAGCGAGTGCCGACAGTGGCTACTAGAAGTGTTCGCTACCCAACTCGTCTAGCGAATTCCTAGCGAATGCTCGCTGTTGCACCCCAAAATTTGTCCAACATTTCTTCACCTAGCTTGTGTTTCATTTCATTCACATTAGCATTATCATTTGCATTTCATTGACATGTGTGCAGGAGATCAAGAGGTATGATTACCAATCAAGGGTTACACAAGATTTTGAAGCTAGCTGGGAGGCTTATTCAAGTGTTCAAGGGTTAATGTCCTTGTCAAAGAAGTAAAATATGTAAGAACAGAGTATGCCTAAGAGGGGGGATGAATTAGGACTTTTGAAATTTTTCCGGTTTTTATATGGTTCTTGGAAATATACTGGATGGTGTTCTTGGTTATGGAAAGCAGTAAATCAACAGAAAGAAAGAAAGACACAGGATTTATAGTGGTTCCCCTCACAATCCGAGAGTACTCCACTCCCCTTTCAACATGAAAGAGAATTTTCACTATTGTTTAAAACAGTACAACCTATCACACCATCAACCGGTGAGGCCTACTATCAAACAATAAAATTCACAAGTGTACAAGAACAGTCCTCTTGTAAACACTCACCCTTGTGTCCAACAATCCTGGATCACAAGTCAAAAAATAAAATAATTGTAATGAATTTGGTTTGAGTATAACTGTCAAAGTAATCTTCTCCAATGAATCAAAATTCACTCTTTGTAATTTTTCAATACAAGTGTTCAATGAATGTGAAATTTCCAATGCAAGTATGAACACTTTTGAAAAATGAATTTGATTCTAAGACAATTTTTAAAATGAGTATTGAAGGTTGAAAGGTTTTGAGTTATGTTCTATTGGTTGTTTTTCAAAAATGAAAAACTCAGAATTTATATGAGTAAAATAACCTTTCACAAAAGGTATGATTTTAAAAGATTCAAACCATGAAAAGGTATGATTTTAAAATAATTTTTGAACTCAAAACAAAGCAATTTTTCACTGCACGTTCAGTGTTAATCGGTTAACCCATATGGTTAATCGGTTAACACTGGTACGTTAGCCCAGAAAATTCAAAATTCAAATTGGTTAACCGGTTAACCCATATGGTTAATCGGTTAACACTGCTAATTTTCAGAAAAATGCTTTTTTTAAAAATTATGTTATACCATTTTTAAGGTTTCAAAAACATGCTTATGTATTATGCACAAATGATTGATGTTTTTGAACACTTGTATATCAAATTATAAAGGTGGATTTGATATACCAGTAATGCAGGCAAGTCTGGAAGAATCAGTTCCATATGTAGCTTGACTTGAAAGATAACTTGATTACTTTAACTTGATGACTTTGAACGGCTTGTCTTTTTGCAATCAAGAGATGACTTTGAGTAGCATTGACATCATCAAAACTTGAGACTGAAGCATGCTTCTACATTCTCCCCCTTTTTGATGATGGCAATCAAAAAATGTGGTGCGATATCTCTTGGTTCTTGATCTGGTTCTCCCCCTATGTCTAGCAACTCCCCCTATCTTAATAGAGGAAAAAAAATCTGCACACAGAGAGACATTAACAGAACCAAGCTCTTCTCCCCCTTTGACATCAGCAAAAAGGAAGAGCTTTCAAAGAAATCACAAGATAGCAGTATATAGTAATAAGCACATGCAAAGCCAAGTAAACACAAAACACAAACATAGTACATATAAAATGCAGCAAATGGAAATTGTACTTGTTACAATAAAACATAGTTCAAATGAAAGCATAAAAACTTATAACTAGAAAGCAAAGCAATAAAAACAACAGCAGCAACATATTCTCTAAACATCCTCATCCGCCATATCCTCCTCCTCTTCTTCTTCATCACTATCAACCTCTTCTTCAATCTCGTTGTCCACAACTCGGGTGCTGGAATGTGGAGGGTTAAGAATGAGTTTTCTAAGGGAGGCAATTGCGCGGGAGGTCTCTCTATGCATATTCATGGATTCTCGATGCTGGTTCATCATGGTTGTGTAGAGAAACTCACTGGTAAGACCCCCTTCAGGCATTGGATAAGCGTGATGCACAGGACCGTCATCAGTATACCTGTAGGTACCGTCAGCCGCCTTGATGATTCCCGTATTCTTCACAATATTAATCTCATTGATCTCATTAGTTGTAGGTTTCATCTTGGAGGATGGTTCTCTGTTGAGGTCAAGTTCAGTTAATTCCAGAATTCTAGAAACCAAGCGAGCATACGGCAGCCGGGTAATGCAATGAAGTTGTTGCTGCAGATGATACATAATAGTCAAAATCCAATTGACTCTGATGCGATTCTTAATAGCAAAGATCAGCTGCATTTCCAAATCGTTGATCTGATAGTGATTTGAGTCCTTTGGAATGAGGACATAGCAGATAATGTAGTGAAGCATTCGATCAGATACTGTCAGATTCTTGGCATAGCATAGCATACGAGCAGTGCCGGAGTTTGCAATAATGGTTTCTTTTGGGAACCTGCAAATCTGATAGTAATACTCCATTTTATCATAGTTTGCCCAGGGTCCATCTACATGGTTTACACCTTTCCTCAGGAAGCATCCCTTTGATGGAATCTTAAGGTGTCTAGCAAGGGTGGATAAATTCTCAACAAACTCATGATCTCTAATGGTGGACCGGATCATGTGGTTCTCATCCATATCCAGATATACAGACATTTTATTCATAAAAGCTTTAACCAGATCAGGATAGATAATACCAGAGTCGGTGACGAACTTGTCGATACGCTGATATTCCAACAGAGTAGGAAAATCAAAAGATATTACAGGAAAAACCTTAAGATTCACATACTTTACCGGAAGGATAGACCGAACTCGGACTTTGAAATCCATTCTGCGCTTCTTGGTTGTTTCCATAGGAATATCTTCATCAGATGCAGAGTGATGTTCTGGAAGTTTTCCCTTGCCGCGGTTTGATGCTGAAGCCATGGATGGAGGTTTGAGAGAACTGGGGTTGTGGGTTCTGAGGAAGTTAGGGTTTGAGAAGTTATGGGGAGTTTTTCCAACTTTTAAGAGTGGGAGAGAGAAGTTAGGATTTAAGAGGGAATATGGATTTTGGATATGGATGTGGATATTTAAAAGAATATGAACCACACAAAATATATAAAGAAAAATATAAAATTTTCAAAAATTTAATTAATTTTCGTTTCTGATTTTTTTGAAAAATTAACAGTGTTAATCGGTTAACCATATAGGTTAATCGGTTAACACATTAAAAAATTTAATCAGAATTGAAAATTCAACAGTGTTAATCGGTTAACCCATATGGTTAATCGATTAACATGCTCGAATTTTTGAAAAATACATAAAAACAGAATGCATACATGTTGCACCCCAAAATTTGGCCAACAATTATTTATTCATTGAGTGTTTGAAAGTGGATACCTTCATCAGAAAGTTCAAGAGATCCTCAGAGGAATGGGTTGAAACCAGGGTTGTGTGCTTCATAGCTTGAGAGTTGTGGGTGCTCCTCAGATGATTCTGAGACTTTGAGAATGAACTTAATGTTTTGGGAAAGCCTATGAGATGTCTTGATAGCCTTCATGAAGCCCAGAGAAGTCATTATACAAGAGTTCAGAAGATTCAACCATGAATGATAGAATTAGGGTTTTGACTGGGTCAACCCTAGGATAACTGAAGATTTGGGAAAGGTTGAGACCCAATCCAAGGGCCATGAGATCATGGAATGATGCATAGAGATGATATAAAGATGATTCCTAGGCCAACTCATCATGAGTGGGGAGTTTGAGAAGTTTCAAGTCAGGGTCCCCAAGGATTGTCAGTGAAAAACCCTAATTTGATCCCTATCTTCCAGACAGTTTTAGCTCAAGATGTGATTGATATCTCACCTTCCCCATAACATGAATGTTGTAGAGCTTGTTCTAAGCTTTAATTTGAGTGGTGGAAGTCCTTGATAGGAGTTACAGAGCTCAAGTTATGGTTTTGACAAATTACAGGTCTGCAGAGGTGTGTGAATCTGGGTCCTTGAAAGTCACTCAACTTGCAGACAACTTTTGCCCTAGTAGGATGATTCCTATGACTTCTTGGTCAACATGAATGTTGAAGAGAATCTTCTTAGCTTTAATTTGAGTGGTAGAAGTCCTTGATAGGATTTGTGGAACTCAACTTATGGTTTGAACAAGACAGGGGTATTTTGGTCATTTGTCAGTTATAGGTCATTTTAGCCAATGCCTAAAACTCCTATTTCCAAGCCTCAAATGGAAAAACTCAAAACATGAAAGTTGTTCAAAATGTGATTTTAAGTCTAGAAAGAAGGTCATGAATTGTTGGAAAAGCTCATAGCATGGATTTGCATGATTGGTCAAAAATGAACTAAAAAGGGCATATAAGTTTGAAAAGTTGAAATTGGAAATTGGTTTGGAAGATCCACAAATCCAAAATAGGTCATCCAATATATCATTTTGATTGGAAACATTATTTTGAGAACTTTGGTTCAAATAGATTTTTCATTTGAGGTCTAAAAAAGGGACTTTCTTTGTAAATCTATTACTTGCATTATAAGGCAATGTTGAAAAACCTTACACAAGCCAAAGGTGAGCTTGTTTTTCACACATATCTTCTCATTATCTCATGTAAAGGTATTTTGGCACAAAATGGTAAGGCATAAGGCATGAGATGAGAGAAATTCAATATGTCATCACATGAGATTTCAAGAACTTTCTAGATCATTCTAGATGGTCCTAGACTTTTCCAATGATGGTTATAAAAAGAGTGATCCACAAGGAGTTCAAGGTTGGTGATAGAAGGCAGTGTCAGAGGAGAGAGAGAGAGAGAGAAATAGCCATTGAAGCACTTTCTTCAAGTTCAAGCAATTCAAGAAACCTGCATCTACAAGCCATCTCTTTCACAACAAGTGCAAACAGAAACTTGTGCATCACAAGAGGATCTCATTGCAGCCATTTCAAGCCCTGAATCATCCTCCACGAGCACCTACCATCATCACTTGACAGGTTTCTTTCTTTCCTTCTATCTCCTAATTTATGCAGTTTTAATTAGTTTTATAGATATAGAACTGATGCATTAGGTTAGAGGATGAAACCCTAGGAGTTATAGCACGATCCATGGAGTTCCATAACAGAGCCATGAAACTTTAGAGATCAAGAACACGCACCCTAGGCTGCTATATTCTTAGGTTTTTTGCTTAGTGTAATCCCCTCAGCACGTAGAACATTCTAGGTTAATATGGATTCATTCTATTACCATGCATATCAGTGTGAAACAAGTGTGCCCAAGACTTCCATCTTTCATAATTCTTTGTAGAGTGAGTTTTAAGAGAATATATCACCATGGTTGTGTGGAGGGAGAGGAGTAGAATAAGTTTGATGTTTGGATCGAGGAAAATGGTGGAGAAATGAGAGAGCTAGATGAAGGAGAAGGTAGGGCGCATGGAAGCTGTTTCGAAACCCTAGCATGCCAGAGGTTGAAGACGCAATCTTCACCATTAATTCGTTTGGAATGTTTGACTCACCCAATGTATCCAACGGCTCAAATTCAATCTGA
Source organism: Lathyrus sativus (assembly GCA_963859935.3). NCBI lineage: Eukaryota > Viridiplantae > Streptophyta > Magnoliopsida > Fabales > Fabaceae > Lathyrus > Lathyrus sativus. The sequence goes on along the minus strand of OZ012739.1, from coordinate 286,787,757 downwards.
AAATGGGAGGGAAATTCGCAGCCAAAACGCCGCGTTTTGTTAAATGAGGGGCGCCTGGGCTGAGTCCATTTCTATCCGCACCCCCTCTATTTCTGGCCCATTAGAAAACCAACTAGCGCGTGTTACTATTTCCACCCCCCTCCCTTTAATTGTTTTAAATTCTTTTATTTTCTTTTAATATTTTTCTTGTCTTTGAAAATTCATAAATAAATGAGAAATAACTCTTTTTTGTCCATTCTTTTTTCTATGTTGAGATAATTTTGTGTAGAAAAATATAAAAATAAAAATGGAATTTTATTTTTAATGTAGAATTTTTAATGGTATTTTCTTTAATATAGTGTATTTTCTTTCTTTTAGTTGATACCTCATTTTGCAAAAATTGTTTTAGGACCTTCCTTTAGTCTTTTTAACCCATTCTTTTTTGTGTAATTAGATGATGAATCATAGTTCCCCATAGGATTTATTCTAGAATTTTAGAATTAAATTTTGATTAGTTTAATTAGGGTAGATTTAGGGTATCCTAATTAGGGTTTAGGTTGTGCATAGGTAAAGAAATGCATTTTCTTTAGATAGTTTTGTCTTGATTTTTGGGTGGAGGCCCATGTGAATGTTAAGGGTAGATGTTGTAGACCCTTGTGAATAATTGTTAGATTTTTCCCCATTGGTTTAGTATTTTTAGGTATTTTCTGAAGTTGCCTATTGATTTTGTCTACCCTGTGGTTATCTGTTCATCTTTGGGGTTCATTGTGGGGATTTTGTTGTGGGGTTTGTGTTGTCTTGAAGACCTTGTTGGAGAGCATGATGAAGTGAAGATTGTAGAGCAAGACTCAGAGACCCAGAGCTTAGCTTGTTCCCTGTCTGTGAGGTTTGAGATCCTGAAGTTTGAAGGAAGTTCATGGTACTTTCCTGAGGAAGGCACTATGAATGACTTTCAGTCTTTCTTCTCACCTCTTTCTTAAGTATCCAATGATGTTGGAGCCAACTTGTGAGTTTAATTTCTCCTGAGGAGGAATGTAAACTGATCACATGTTGTTGAGCCACATGGGATACGATTCCTAAGTGGAAGCCTCCTAGTACTTTCCTGAGGAAGGTCCTATGAGTCTATTCACTTAGTTCCCTTAGTTTATCTAGGATTTCTCAAGTATCCAATGATGTTGGAGCCAACTTGTGAGTTTAATTTCTCCTGAGGAGGAATGTAAACTGATCACAGTTGTTGAGCCACATAGGATACAACTCCTAAGTGGAAGCCTCCTAGTACTTTCCTGAGGAAGGTCCTATGAGTCTATTCATTTAGTTCCACTAGTTCAGATAGGATTTCCTAAATATCCAGTGATGTTGGAGCCTGCTTGTGAGTTTAGTTTCTCCTGAGGAGGAATATAAACTGATCACAGTGGTTGAGCCACATAGGATATGACTCCTGAGTATACACCTCCTAGTGCTTTCCTGAGGAAGACACTATGAGTCTGCTTACTTAGCTTCCTTTCTTTGGTAGGCTTGTTTTGAAGCTTGAAGATTGGGATTGTTTTCTCTTTTGGTTAGGGCTTTGCTTAGATTTGATTCAGTATTCTGTGTTAGGGTTAGGATTAGAGAGTAGATGATTCTTTCTTTCTCAATCATGTGTTTTGTTTGCCTGATGGCACTTCCTTTCCTTTATCTGTATATTGCTTGATAGCATGTTGTTTATTTTCAGTATGATTATTGTTATTTCATGACTGGCTTGAGGTTGAGACGAGCTTGTGGAGGCTGAAGCCCCACACACATTTCCTCCCTCACTTGCATTGCATGCATTTTACTGTTAAAGCGGATGCTTTGTCTGTTTTGGTGTATCATTGATATGATCCCTTAGGACTCTCATTTCCTCTGATGAGGACTTGATGATAGACTTTTAGGTTGAAACCTATGCATGACAACATCTAGGAGATCCCTGTTCAAACCTCAACCATAGGATGAATCCATGGCATGATAACAGTAGGACTTGATAGTCTCCCTCCTAGTTGGGCCTGTTCTCTTCTCATCTCAAAGCAGTTTAAGATACAGTAATCATGAATGATTTCTTTCGTACGTTACGAGCCTTAAGCTATCTGAGATTAGATGTTTAGTATGGTACCCTTTGGGTGACATGCGACGCATTCACTCTCAGGTCATAGTCTCTAGTGCGGTTGAGATCGCAAACAATAAAAAACACTTCTTTCAGGAGATAACCCGTAGTTAGCCGAACTACGTTTGCTCTGATCTTTCATACCAGATGAAAGTACGTAGGCATAGGACGCGACGTCCTAGCGAGCAACCTTTCCCCCATAACCCTTCGTAGGCCGAACTACGTTGACTCTGATTTCTCGTTCCAGACGGGAATACGTAGGCATAAAGCGCGACGCTTTGCCGAGTCATTTTCTTTTCTTTTTTCAGCCAGCCTTGATAGGTAGATAGATTATAACCAACCCGTCCAAGTAAACAAACAAGCGAGGATCCCGTCGAGTACGACGGACGTGAGGGGTGCTAATACCTTCCCCTTGCGTAACCGACTCCCGAACCCAGACAATGGTTGCGACGACCTTGTCTTACCCTTTTTCGTCAGGTTTTTCCGATCGTTTCCTTTCCCGCTCTGAGGGATAAATAACGAAAGATGGCGACTCTTCTGTCATGCCGGCACCTTATTTTCGCGCAAGCGACAGCTGGCGACTCTGCTGGGGACCGAACCCGGAATCTCTGGTTCTCCGGTTCCCTATGAGAGTCAATCCTATCGTTTGTGTGTTTGCTTGTTGGGTTGCGTTTATTTATCGCATTTTTACTTCCCGCATTTTATTTCCCGCATTTTATTTCCAGTTTGATATGATTATCTGTGCTGCTGTGGGAGAGGGATGTTACTGTGAGTGAAAAGCCGGACCTGGGCTTGAGTACACACCTAGATATAGTTGCGGAGAAGTAGTAGACGAACCTGTCTGCTGAGCAGGCACAGTTCCCTACGAAAATCTGCGCTCAGACGAGATTCTTGCAGAGGTGCTCCTTTCCGGTCCTGAGGATCTGAGGGGAGTCCAGACGTGAGGATTGTCGACTCTGGGGACCGATCATTTGGAAGTCAGCTAAGAGAGGCCTCTTCATGACTTGACGATGCCACTCCTTCTGGGAATCGTATTGTCACTCATGAAAGTCTGTGACGCTGATAACCGCATAGGATGCCGTACCTTTGTCCGTGGATTAGGTCCATACCTGTGAGTGGGGTTGGGATATTGCAGGAAACTTTGACCTCCAGACTACCTGGTTTTCTTGACAGTGAATCAGTTATGTTGGGTTCTCAGTTGCAGATATGTTCTTGATAGAGCAAGGGTTTGATCAGAGGATCTTATCATCGGGTGTTTGTCTGTTCTTGATAGAGCAGGCCTTGATCAGTGTATTATCGTCAGTGGTTTGTTCTGGATGGAGCAGATTTTGAGTGGGGTCTGAAGATCTCATCAGCAGTTGTTATTTGTTCTTGATAGGGCAGATTTTGAGCGGGGTCTGAAGATCTCATCAGCAGCTGTGTGTTTGTTCTGGATAGGGCAGATTTTTGATTTGGGGTCTGAAGACTTCATCAGCGGACGCTTTCTGATCATACATCCCGGGTCTTTATTATCAGGCGCTTATTCTTGTCAAGGCAGAATTTTGATCTCGATCCTATCAGATGGTTATTCTCAGCCGATCAGATCAGTGGTTTTACACCGGGGTTTCCTTCTCATCAGTGACTGTTGATACCGAATCTCCACAGCAGCCACCTGGATATATTGTTGCATACCTGCATTTTGCATTAGCTTGCATAATCACTCCATTGGCGTGTGTCTGTGACGGGTACCGTTTCCCCGATCCAGGATCTCTCGCCTCTTATTGTGTTACTGCAGCCTCTCTCAGGAAGACTGATGCGTACGAGTTCTCGGTCCTTGATGTGTCGAATCTGACTATTGCTATGTGAGGTTACTATTTCCATGATTGGGCCTGGATTCCTCTCCTTATTATTGCCAACAGGTGCCAGGATCGGGGGATAATCTCTCAAGCACACAGACACACGCATGCATCTGCATAAAGCATTTTTGCATGACATACATTCTGTTACCTTTTCCTAACCTTTGATGTTGACAGGTTTTTCAGGTACTCAGGTTCCGAGCTGTTTTCGATCCCCAGGATTGATCAAAGATTCATCCACCGCTACTCAACTCGCGCCAATCAGACAAGGATAATGGACCAGGTACAGTCAGATGTGCAAGAGCTTCGTGAACGGATGGATCGTTTTATGGAGCTGATGCAAGTAGTTGCGAATGGGCAAGACCAGCTTCGTACTTTGGTTCAACCTCTCATCTCCAGGGTTGACAGTAATGGAATACTTCACAGCGGGGCCGTGCCCACTCCTCCTCAAGGGGATACTCCACAGAACGTTGTTCCTGCTGCCGGGGGCAACGGTAGTGCTAACGGCAATCTTATGACTAATCTCGGACTCAACGCGGCTGGCGCCGTCAATGGTAGTTTGGGAGCCCATGTTAACGTAGGGCCGGTCAACGGCAATGTTGGTGCAGGAAATATGGTGGTGCCTCAACCGTGGCTGGAGGACCATCAGGATGACATATTCTCTCAGAGAGGTGTAGAGGCAGAGTTGACTGCTGAGGCTCGACTCAGGTTCAAGGCGCTGGAAGACAAGATGAGAGATATAGAAAATCAGAACACATTGGGCGTTGACATGTCCAAACTCGGGTTGATTGTTGACTTTAAAGTGCCTCACAAGTTCAAGGTGCCTATCTTTGAAAAGTATAGGGGCACCACTTGTCCCCGTGTTCACCTCCGATCTTATTATAGAAAGATGTCCGCTTATTCTGACGACGAGAAGCTGCTGATGCACTTCTTTCAGGATAGTCTTTCTGGTCCGTCGCTCGAATGGTATATGGGTTTGGAGCCCGCTGCGTGCGTACCTGGAAAGATCTTGCAGAAGCGTTTGTTCTCCACTATCAATACAATAGCGACTTGGCTCCCAACCGAGTTCAGCTTCAGAATCTCTCGCAGCGGAACAATGAAAGCTTCAAAGAGTACGCCCAGCGGTGGCGTGAATTGGCTGCTCGGGTTCAACCACCGATGGTTGAGCGTGAGTTGGTACAAATGTTCGTGGCTACCCTTCCTGGAATCTATTATGAAAAGCTGGTCAGTGGCATGTCTGGAACATTCTCGGCCCTCATCACTTTGGGCGAGCATGTTGAGAACGATATAAAGATCGGAAAAATTCAGGGCGAATCATCCTCAGCTGGAGGAGCTAGCAAGAAACCCTATACTGGCAAGCGTCGAGAGGGAGATGCCAGTGCTGTCACTAATGCTAGGAGAAAGGGCAAGGGCCCTCAGCCTCAGATTGCTAGCATAAACATCCCGGCTGCTCCCCCGCAGCCGCAGCAGCAGCCCCAACAACAGAATAATCAGGGATATAAGAGATATCAGAATCGGGGTCCCCTGGCAAACCGTCATCTTGAAACTCCACCTATGTCATATGCACAGCTTCTGCAAACGTTGCTTCAGCTCCAATTGGTTCACAAGAGGACGATGGCTCCCTTAACAGGGGCACCACCACCGGGGTATGATGCTGATGCTACTTGTGAATTTCACTCTGGGGCACCTGGCCATACGGTTGAGAATTGTAAAGCTTTTAAGCACAAAGTCCAGGACTTGGTGGACGCCAAGGTTATCAACTTTTCTGACAACGTGCCCAACGTCACCAAAAATCCAATGCCTCATCATAAGGGGGGCGGAGTGAATGCTGTTATCACTAAGGAGAGTTCAGACTTACTGACCGATGTCAAAGATTTGAAGACGCCGTTGAGTTTTGTTAAGGCTAAGTTGCTGAAGAAGGGCTTCTTTCCTGGATGTGGAGAGTTATGTATGGCTTGTGCTACACTTCCTGATGGGTGTGAGCAGTTGATCGAAGGTATCCAAAGTCTGATGTCCGAGGGTATTTTGCAATTCAGCCGGAACGTTGAGTGTGCATCAGGGGAAGTCGTACTGAAGCAGGCAGACGAAGTTGCTACCATTACTATTCCTCGTCACCCTATTACTATTTCTGCGCCCCGTCCGCCTTCTATCACCATCACCAGGGCCGGACCAATCCCATTCGAGAGTACCAATGCCGTTCCCTGGCATTATGGCGCCGAAGTTTATTGTAATGGTCAGAAGATAGAGCTTGAGCCATCCGGATCGACTGCGCAGAATCTTACCGAAGTCAGTGGTATCACTAGAAGCGGAAGAGTATTCGCGCCAGCAGAGGTTGCAGCAGAGAAAGTGGTCCGGGCTGACGCTGTGGATAAAGGTAAAGGTAAAGCTGTTGAAGAGGTCCCTGCAGGGGCAGAGAAAGACTTGCTGGTTAAAGATGCTGAAGAGTTCATGCGACTAATCAAGAAGAGTGACTACAAAATTGTAGATCATCTTCATCAGACTCCGTCAAAGATCTCGATTCTTAACCTGTTGCTGTGTTCTGAAGCGCACCGCAACGCATTATTGAAGGTATTGAATGCTGCATACGTGCCGCAGGAGATATCAGTGAATCAACTCGAGGAAGTAGTAGCCCATGTCAATGCTGGTAATGGGCTGGGATTTACAGATCTGGAGCTGACTCCTAAGGGAAGAGATCACAACAGCGCCTTGCACGTCTCAATAGAGTGCAGAGGCACGATTATGTCACATGTCCTGGTGGATACGGGCTCCTCGCTTAACGTGCTTCCGAAGAAGGCACTGATGAAGTTGGATACCCGTGGACTGCTGTGCACGCCCAGTGATCTGGTCGTGAAGGCCTTTGACGGAACCAAGCGCCACGTCTTCGGAGAATTGACCCTGCCAATTCAAGTTGGTCCAGAGACGTTCAATGCGGTTTTCTATATCATGGATATCATGCCCGCCTATAGTTGCCTCTTAGGTCGGCCGTGGATCCATTCTGCTGGTGCCGTAACGTCCACGCTGCATCAGAAGCTTAAATATGCTGTTGGGGGCAGCATAGTGACAGTCTGTGGAGAGGAGGACATCATGGTAAGCCACCTGTCGTCCTTCAAGTACGTTGAAATGGATGGTGAGATCCATGAGACTCTTTGCCAGGCTTTTGAAACCGTTAGAGTGAAGGAGGTGGCTCCCGTTGTCGCAGAGAGGCAAGAGTTGAACCTCTCCTCGTTTAAGGAAGCTAGAGCCGTGGTTGAAGCCGGTTCTACCCCAGGCTGGGGGCATGTCTTGGATATACCAATCAAGCAGGATAAGTTTGGATTAGGGTATTCTCCTGGAGCTGAAGCTTCATCTTCTTCCGGCAGTTCGTCTCATGGGAAAGGGCCGATCCTATTCACCAAGGGGGGAGTAATTTTCGAGAGTATCAACGCTGCGTCAGAGGACAGCGGGGACAGTGATTGCGATCTTGACGCCTGGATTCAACCGAGCAAGCCAGGCGAGCGCCTCCACAATTGGACCATCAAGGAGATTATCAAGCTGACAAGTGAAGAGTAATGATTTGCTTTTTACAATCTTTGTACAGCCCTATGTCCTGCCCGGGGCATAGTGGTTTTACTGTCAGGGCCTTGTTGGATTATGTGTATGCATTTTTTTAATAAATAAAAGGCGTTTTCTTCGTAATCAAATGTTGTGTTCTCTTTTATTTATGCTTTATGTTTATTTCGAAAAACAGCAAAATGGCAACGAGGTTCGTGCTAACCTGCATATTCTTGCTTTAAACTTAACCCTTGTTATTGCAGGATCCACGTAACAGATGACATCGACTCTGGACCCTCTACGGCTCACTACGACTTTGATTGCCCGATCTATCAAGCCGAGGATGAGATTGATGAAGACGAGGACCTTCCGGAAGAGTTGGCCCGCTTGTTGAGACAAGAGGAAAAGGTTATTCTACCTCACGAGGAGGACATTGAGATCATAAATCTGGGTTCTGAGGAGCTCGTCAGAAATGTCAGAGTTGGGGCTGCGCTGCAGAATGATGTCAAGCACAGACTGGTCGAGATGCTTCGAGAGTATAGTGACGTCTTTTCTTGGTCGTATGAGGATATGCCCGGACTCGACACTGATATCGTGGTTCATCGCTTGCCGTTGCGAGAAGATTGCCCTCCAGTCAAGCAGAAGCTCAGGAGGACGAGACCAGACATGGCTGTAAAAATCAAAGAAGAAGTCCAGAAGCAGTTGGACGCAGGATTTCTAGCCGTTACCACTTACCCTCCGTGGGTCGCCAACATAGTGCCTGTACCGAAGAAGGACGGTAAGGTACGCATGTGCGTCGATTATCGGGATTTGAATAGGGCGAGCCCTAAGGATGATTTCCCGTTGCCTCATATCGATGTGTTGGTCGACAATACAGCCCAGTTTTCCGTGTTTTCGTTCATGGATGGCTTCTCCGGTTACAATCAGATTAAGATGGCGCCGGAGGACATGGAGAAAACGACGTTTATTACCCCCTGGGGCACGTTTTGCTATAAGGTAATGCCCTTCGGTCTGAAGAACGCAGGGGCCACTTACCAGCGAGCAATGGTAACTTTGTTTCATGATATGATTCATCATGAGATCGAGGTCTATGTTGATGACATGATCGCAAAGTCCCAAACGGAGGAAGAGCATCTGGTCAATTTGCTGAAGCTGTTTGAAAGGCTTAGGAAGTTCAGGCTGAGGCTGAATCCTAACAAGTGCACTTTCGGAGTGCGGTCCGGAAAGTTATTGGGGTTTATCGTTAGTGAACGAGGTATTGAAGTTGATCCTGCAAAAATAAAAGCTATCCAAGAAATGCCAGCGCCGAAAACAGAAAAAGAAGTTCGTGGTTTCTTGGGCCGAATAAACTACATTGCAAGGTTTATCTCTCAGCTCACGGCCACTTGTGAACCGATGTTCAAGTTGTTAAAGAAAAATCAGGCGATTACTTGGAATGAGGATTGCCAGAAGGCATTCGATAAGATAAAGCAGTATCTTCAAGAACCTCCAATCTTGATACCCCCAGTGGCTGGACGACCATTAATCATGTACCTGACGGTTCTGGAGAATAGTATGGGGTGTGTTCTCGGTCAGCACGACGAGACGGGCAGAAAAGAGCATGCCATTTATTATTTGAGTAAAAAGTTCACTGAGTGTGAATCTCGATACTCGATGCTGGAGAAGACGTGTTGTGCATTAGCTTGGGCTGCCAAACGTCTACGACAGTATATGCTCAATCACACCACTATGCTAATTTCGAAGATGGATCCGATCAAGTACGTCTTCGAGAAGCAGGCTCTTTCGGGCAGGATTGCCAGATGGCAAATGGTGTTAACAGAATATGATATTCAGTACGTCTCTCAGAAAGCCATCAAGGGAAGCGTATTGTCTGATTACCTTGCCGAACAGCCAATCGAAGACTACCAGCCAATGAAGTTCGAATTTCCCGACGAGGACATTATGTTTCTCAAAGCGAAGGATTGCGATGAGCCATTGCCCGATGAGGGGCCAGATAGGAAGTCTCAGTGGAAGTTGATATTCGACGGAGCGGTTAATTCTTATGGAAGTGGTATCGGGGCTATCATCACGACTCCTCACGGATCCCACATCCCGTTTACTGCGAGACTGACGTTTCTAGTTACCAACAATGAAGCCGAGTATGAAGCATGTATTATGGGCCTAGAAGAGGCAATTGATTTGAGGATCAAGAATCTAGACATATATGGTGACTCAGCGCTTGTAATCAATCAGATCAAAGGGGAGTGGGAAACTCGTCAAGCGAATCTAGTGCCGTACATGAATTATGCCAGGAGGCTGCTTCCGTTCTTTGACCGAGTAGAACTTCATCATGTACCCCGGGCTGAAAATCAAATGGCTGATGCTTTAGCCACGTTGGCTTCAATGTATAAAGTCAATTATTGGAATGAGGCTCCAAGAATTGTACTTTCGCGTCTTGATAGACCAGCGTTTGTGTTTGCAATCGAAGATGCCACTGACGGCAAGCCATGGTTCCACGACATCCAGACCTTCCTTATGACCAAGGAGTATCCTGCGGGTGCGTCAACCCAGGATAAGAAGACTCTGAGGAGGTTATCTGGAAACTTTTACCTCAACCCTGATGGAGTGCTGTATAGGAGAAACCACGATCTCGTGCTACTCAGATGTGTGGATGAGAAAGAAGCAAGTATGCTCATGGAAGAAGTCCATGAGGGCACATTTGGTACGCACGCCGGCGGGCACGCCATGACGAGAAAGATCCTGAGAGCAGGATATTACTGGCTGACTATGGAGTCGGATTGCTTCAGATTCGCGAAGAAATGTCACAAATGCCAGATTTATGCTGATAAAGTTCATGTGCCGCCGTGCCCATTGAATGTCATGTCCTCCCCTTGGCCGTTCTCCATGTGGGGCATCGACATGATAGGCAAGATCGAGCCCACTGCATCCAATGGTCATCGTTTTATCCTGGTAGCTATCGACTACTTCACCAAATGGGTGGAGGCAGCCTCGTACGCTAATGTGACCAAGCAGGTGGTAGCTAAATTCATAAAGAGGGACATCATTTGTCGCTATGGAATTCCCGAGCGGATCATTACTGATAATGGTTCAAATTTTAATAACAAGATGATGAAGGAGCTGTGCCAGAGCTTCAAGATCGAACACCACAACTCATCTCCCTACCGGCCGAAGATGAATGGCGCTGTTGAAGAGGCCAACAAGAACATCAAGAAGATTGTTCAGAAGATGGTTGTGACGTATAAAGATTGACACGAGATGCTGCCGTTTGCCTTGCACGGTTATCGTACGACGGTGCGTACATCGACCGGGGCAACTCCTTTCTCCTTGGTGTACGGTATGGAAGCTGTCCTACCGCTAGAAGTGGAGATTCCTTCTTTGCGAGTTTTGGTTAATGTGAAACTCGACGAGGCAGAATGGATTATGAATCGCTTGAACCAACTCAGCCTGATGGACGAGAAGAGGTTAGCATCGATTGCATTTGGTCGCCTGTACCAAAGCCGAATGAAGAAAGCTTATGATAAGAAGGTGCCTCCCAGAAGCTTTCAGACGGGTGATCTCGTCCTGAAGAAAATTCTTCCGCCACACTCCGATCACCGGGGCAAGTGGACTCCGAATTACGAAGGGCCGTATGTCGTCAGCAAGGTCTTCTCAGGAGGAGCTTTGTTGTTATCCACAATGGATGGTGAAGATTTTGCATCCCCGGTGAACGCGGACGCAGTTAAAAAATACTTTGCTTGAAAGAGACCCGCTGGACAAAAAAGAAAGAGTCCAGGCAAAAAAGGGGCATCCCGGCGAACCAAAAACAGAATAAAAGGTTCGGGCAAAAATTAGGGATATATTGAAAAAATGTACACCCGCGAAGTCGAAAACCTACACTGGGCGGCTTCGGCAAAAAAGGGTATCCCGGTGAACCGAAAACCCGTAAAGGGCGGTTCACGCAAAAGTTAGGGATTTGAATAAGCAAATGACTGCGTTCCGCGTACGGACTTTCATTGTTTAGTGGTTCGGAAGACCTGAGGGCCGTTTATCTGAATCAATCTCTTCCAAAGCTGAAGCGTCGGAGAAGTATCAAAGTCGAGTGGGTCTTAGAGGGATCAACTCATGGTGTTCGTCTACGCCTCGTTGCCAACATTTGTATATACTGGTGTATATTTATGTTTTCTTTTTGCGCGGCTTCCTCATTCCAGGAGCTTGCCTCTGTTGTAAAACATTTTTGCCCATTCAGGGGTTCATCATCAATAAAATGCACATTATTCAGCAATTCTGCTTGTCTGTTTAGCATTTATCTGTTTTGTTTGCGAATGAAAACGCCGACGTTTTTTGATAAAATGTGCATACATAAACCTGCGGGCCTAGGCCCATTGATTGTTGAAACAACTAATTAACTGAATATTGTCACGAGATAATAACCTGGATAGGCCCCTTTGAGGAGGGTATCTTGTCTGTTTGTTTGTGTTGTTGCAGGTGTAGCACTTGCCAGAAGATGTGCCGTGCGTATCCCCGAAGCAGGATGAGTCCTCCTTCCCCAGCAGAGTTCAGTAGTCTCTCCTCCGCAGAATCTAAACGCAAGATGGTGAGCATTGATATGTCTTCCCCAGGTAGAGGTGATTCTCCTCCCCTAGCAGACGCATCCTGAAGGAATGTCACCTCATCGGCTGAGCCAAGCACCGATGAATGATGTCGCCTCCCCCAGCACCGGGTCACAAGTGAAGATTCCAGAGAAATGTTTGGGTACTGGAGCTCGTGTTTTCCCCAGTAAAGTCACCGAAGCAGGTGTCTCCCCCGCACCGGGTCACAAGTGCAGGTTTCGCAGGAGGCTGTTCGTATGCCGAAGGATGCAGTAACTGATGGTGCCAGACTAAAGTCTCCGGTGGAATTGAGATTCCTCACCAGAGTCAGGCTCTTTCCTGAAGTTTGATGATTCCCTCTTCCCCAATAGAGTATTGGAATGGCTGATGTTGTATTCCCCTGCAGAGTTGTACTCTCCCCCGAAGGCAGATGATCCTTTCTTCCCCGGCGAAATTGAAACTCCGCACCAGGGTCGCACTCTCCAGTGAAGTAGAATGATTTCCCTCCCCGGCTGAGTCCGCAGAAAAGCAGAATCCTTGGAAGTTGATCAGATCATGATCAATTTTCCCCAGCAGAGCGTGGGGCAGCTAGTTTTGTGTTTCCCCAGAATCGCACTCTCCATCGAAGCAGAATGATTTCTCCTTCCTCAGCCGAGTTTGCAGATGTCCAAGAGATCCGAATCCTTGGAAGTTGATCAGATCATGATTGGTTTTTCCCCAGTGGAGTGTTGAGCAGCTGAAGTTGGTTCCCCTCAGAGTGGTCATCCCCAGAAGAGTTAGCCGAGACGGCCGCGCAGTTCATTCTCGCGATTGATATCAGCAGATCCAAGTTCTCGTAGAGCTTCGTCCCCTGCAGCGGTCAGCTGAAGTTGTCCCCCTGCAGCAGTTCGCGGAAGATCAATTCCCCAGACAGAGCCTGATTGATATTGGCGTGCTCACGTTCTCCTCAGCAGGATGATTCCTCTACCTGAATGGTTCTTTCTCCTTGACAGGAGGATTTCCCCCTTCGGCATTTATTTTGCTGACGGGATCGCATCATTGTGCATGACTGCATAGCATTTAACACTGCATAGCATTTAACGCTGCATAGCATTTAACACTGCATAGCATTTAACGCTGCATAGCATTGTGCATGATTGCACAGCATTTAGCATAAACGCATGTCATTCCCGCCGTGTGGGGCATGGTGCCGGAGCATACGCATCATAAGCATGATCTAGGTCATCATCATCCTTGTTGCACCGGTGTACCACCAAAAGACCGGTTGCTCGGGACGATTCTTGATATTCTCCCCAGCAAGGTCGCTTTTGAGATGATTCTTAAAGACCCCGGTGTAATCCCCACGGTCGCTCGCTCAAGATGATTTTTGAGATCCCCAGCGAAGTTTTCAGTTCAAAACGACCCTTGAACTCCTCAGCGGGGCCGTTTGCTTAAGGTGATTCTTGATACCTCAGCGCAGGTTCCCGAGTTGTTCGCCTAGTATGATACTTGAGCTCCCCAATAACGTCCTCAGCAAGAGTTGCCCAGGAAGATTCCTGGAATACCCAATAGAATGTTTGCTCCAGAAAGATTATCAGTTCAGGACGATTCTTGAAGATGCCCGACGGATCTGTTTGTTCAAGATGATTCTTGAAGTCCTGAGCAGCATGATATGTCTGCTCCAACAATGATGTCTAATCTGAAGATGGATTTCATAAGCGCCTGAAAGCGATATCAGAAAGTTCCTGTGAGTTCAGATTTCCGTGTTGATGAATCAACGGGTGGCTGAAGACAAGGTTCCAGAGTTTGTAACAGAGTGATTCGTGTGGGTCTGAAGACCAAGTCAGTTATCCTGAGGTGATGATTGATTGCGATCAAGTGAATGATATGTCTTCTGATTGAAGTCGAAGATGTTTCTCCAGCGGTGACGCAGAGTACTTCGATCGTCCGACGGTGATGTCAGGTTTAGTTCTCCAGCGGTGACGCAGAGTACTTCGATCGTCCGACGGTGATGTCAGATTTAGTTCTCCAGCGGTGACGCAGGGTGCTTCGATCGTCCGACGGTGATGTCAGATTTAGGTCTCCAGCGGTGACGCAGGGTGCTTCGATCGTCCGACGGTGATGTCAGATTTAGGTCTCCAGCGGTGACGCAGGGTGCTTCGATCGTCCGACGGTGATGTCAGATTTAGGTCTCCAGCGGTGACGCAGGGTGCTTCGATCGTCCGACGGTGATGTCAGGTTTAGTTCTCCAGCGGTGACGCAGGGTACTTCGATCGTCCGACGGTGATGTCAGATTTGGTTCTCCAACGGTGATGCGGGGTATTTTGACGGTGATGTCAGGTCGATATTTCTCCAGCTAGTTGTTGAGCATCCAGTGTTGTAGTATTCAAAGATTTGTTCCCCGCAGGGTACTGTGTGCTCGTGCAGTTGGCAAATTTTCGGGTTTACCGATATTCAACCGTCTCGTACCTTGATTGGTTGAGAGCCGTTCGCTTCTCACCCAGTCAGGTTCAAGCCGTTTGAATAGGGGCAGCTGTTGCACCCCAAAATTTGGCCAACAATTATTTATTCATTGAGTGTTTGAAAGTGGATACCTTCATCAGAAAGTTCAAGAGATCCTCAGAGGAATGGGTTGAAACCAGGGTTGTGTGCTTCATAGCTTGAGAGTTGTGGGTGCTCCTCAGATGATTCTGAGACTTTGAGAATGAACTTAATGTTTTGGGAAAGCCTATGAGATGTCTTGATAGCCTTCATGAAGCCCAGAGAAGTCATTATACAAGAGTTCAGAAGATTCAACCATGAATGATAGAATTAGGGTTTTGACTGGGTCAACCCTAGGATAACTGAAGATTTGGGAAAGGTTGAGACCCAATCCAAGGGCCATGAGATCATGGAATGATGCATAGAGATTATATAAAGATGATTCCTAGGCCAACTCATCATGAGTGGGGAGTTTGAGAAGTTTCAAGTCAGGGTCCCCAAGGATTGTCAGTGAAAAACCCTAATTTGATCCCTATCTTCCAGACAGTTTTAGCTCAAGATGTGATTGATATCTCACCTTCCCCATAACATGAATGTTGTAGATCTTGTTCTAAGCTTTAATTTGAGTGGTGGAAGTCCTTGATAGGAGTTACAGAGCTCAAGTTATGGTTTTGACAAATTACAGGTCTGCAGAGGTGTGTGAATCTGGGTCCTTGAAAGTCACTCAACTTGCAGACAACTTTTGCCCTAGTAGGATGATTCCTATGACTTCTTGGTCAACATGAATGTTGAATAGAATCTTCTTAGCTTTAATTTGAGTGGTAGAAGTCCTTGATAGGATTTGTGGAACTCAACTTATGGTTTGAACAAGACAGGGGTATTTTGGTCATTTGTCAGTTATAGGTCATTTTAGCCAATGCCTAAAACTCCTATTTCCAAGCCTCAAATGGAAAAACTCAAAACATGAAAGTTGTTCAAAATGTGATTTTAAGTCTAGAAAGAAGGTCATGAATTGTTGGAAAAGCTCATAGCATGGATTTGCATGATTGGTCAAAAATGAACTAAAAAGGGCATATAAGTTTGAAAAGTTGAAATTGGAAATTGGTTTGGAAGATCCACAAATCCAAAATAGGTCATCCAATATATCATTTTGATTGGAAACATTATTTTGAGAACTTTGGTTCAAATAGATTTTTCATTTGAGGTCTAAAAAAGGGACTTTCTTTGTAAATCTATTACTTGCATTATAAGGCAATGTTGAAAAACCTTACACAAGCCAAAGGTGAGCTTGTTTTTCACACATATCTTCTCATTATCTCATGTAAAGGTATTTTGGCACAAAATGGTAAGGCATAAGGCATGAGATGAGAGAAATTCAATATGTCATCACATGAGATTTCAAGAACTTTCTAGATCATTCTAGATGGTCCTAGACTTTTCCAATGATGGTTATAAAAAGAGTGATCCACAAGGAGTTCAAGGTTGGTGATAGAAGGCAGTGTCAGAGGAGAGAGAGAGAGAGAGAGAAATAGCCATTGAAGCACTTTCTTCAAGTTCAAGCAATTCAAAAAACCTGCATCTACAAGCCATCTCTTTCACAACAAGTGCAAACAGAAACTTGTGCATCACAAGAGGATCTCATTGCAGCCATTTCAAGCCCTGAATCATCCTCCACGAGCACCTACCATCATCACTTGACAGGTTTCTTTCTTTCCTTCTATCTCCTAATTTATGCAGTTTTAATTAGTTTTATAGATATAGAACTGATGCATTAGGTTAGAGGATGAAACCCTAGGAGTTATAGCACGATCCATGGAGTTCCATAACAGAGCCATGAAACTTTAGAGATCAAGAACACGCACCCTAGGCTGCTATATTCTTAGGTTTTTTGCTTAGTGTAATCCCCTCAGCACGTAGAACATTCTAGGTTAATATGGATTCATTCTATTACCATGCATATCAGTGTGAAACAAGTGTGCCCAAGACTTCCATCTTTCATAATTCTTTGTAGAGTGAGTTTTAAGAGAATATATCACCATGGTTGTGTGGAGGGAGAGGAGTAGAATAAGTTTGATGTTTGGATCGAGGAAAATGGTGGAGAAATGAGAGAGCTAGATGAAGGAGAAGGTAGGGCGCATGGAAGCTGTTTCGAAACCCTAGCATGCCAGAGGTTGAAGACGCAATCTTCACCATTAATTCGTTTGGAATGTTTGACTCACCCAATGTATCCAACGGCTCAAATTCAATCTGAAAATGGGAGGGAAATTCGCAGCCAAAACGCCGCGTTTTGTTAAATGAGGGGCGCCTGGGCTGAGTCCATTTCTATCCGCACCCCCTCTATTTCTGGCCCATTAGAAAACCAACTAGCGCGTGTTACTATTTCCACCCCCCCTCCCTTTAATTGTTTTAAATTCTTTTATTTTCTTTTAATATTTTTCTTGTCTTTGAAAATTCATAAATAAATGAGAAATAACTCTTTTTTGTCCATTCTTTTTTCTATGTTGAGATAATTTTGTGTAGAAAAATATAAAAATAAAAATGGAATTTTATTTTTAATGTAGAATTTTTAATGGTATTTTCTTTAATATAGTGTATTTTCTTTCTTTTAGTTGATACCTCATTTTGCAAAAATTGTTTTAGGACCTTCCTTTAGTCTTTTTAACCCATTCTTTTTTGTGTAATTAGATGATGAATCATAGTTCCCCATAGGATTTATTCTAGAATTTTAGAATTAAATTTTGATTAGTTTAATTATGGTAGATTTAGGGTATCCTAATTAGGGTTTAGGTTGTGCATAGGTAAAGAAATGCATTTTCTTTAGATAGTTTTGTCTTGATTTTTGGGTGGAGGCCCATGTGAATGTTAAGGGTAGATGTTGTAGACCCTTGTGAATAATTGTTAGATTTTTCCCCATTGGTTTAGTATTTTTAGGTATTTTCTGAAGTTGCCTATTGATTTTGTCTACCCTGTGGTTATCTGTTCATCTTTGGGGTTCATTGTGGGGATTTTGTTGTGGGGTTTGTGTTGTCTTGAAGACCTTGTTGGAGAGCATGATGAAGTGAAGATTGTAGAGCAAGACTCAGAGACCCAGAGCTTAGCTTGTTCCCTGTCTGTGAGGTTTGAGATCCTGAAGTTTGAAGGAAGTTCATGGTACTTTCCTGAGGAAGGCACTATGAATGACTTTCAGTCTTTCTTCTCACCTCTTTCTTAAGTATCCAATGATGTTGGAGCCAACTTGTGAGTTTAATTTCTCCTGAGGAGGAATGTAAACTGATCACATGTTGTTGAGCCACATGGGATACGATTCCTAAGTGGAAGCCTCCTAGTACTTTCCTGAGGAAGGTCCTATGAGTCTATTCACTTAGTTCCCTTAGTTTATCTAGGATTTCTCAAGTATCCAATGATGTTGGAGCCAACTTGTGAGTTTAATTTCTCCTGAGGAGGAATGTAAACTGATCACAGTTGTTGAGCCACATAGGATACAACTCCTAAGTGGAAGCCTCCTAGTACTTTCCTGAGGAAGGTCCTATGAGTCTATTCATTTAGTTCCACTAGTTCAGATAGGATTTCCTAAATATCCAGTGATGTTGGAGCCTGCTTGTGAGTTTAGTTTCTCCTGAGGAGGAATATAAACTGATCACAGTGGTTGAGCCACATAGGATATGACTCCTGAGTATACACCTCCTAGTGCTTTCCTGAGGAAGACACTATGAGTCTGCTTACTTAGCTTCCTTTCTTTGGTAGGCTTGTTTTGAAGCTTGAAGATTGGGATTGTTTTCTCTTTTGGTTAGGGCTTTGCTTAGATTTGATTCAGTATTCTGTGTTAGGGTTAGGATTAGAGAGTAGATGATTCTTTCTTTCTCAATCATGTGTTTTGTTTGCCTGATGGCACTTCCGTTCCTTTATCTGTATATTGCTTGATAGCATGTTGTTTATTTTCAGTATGATTATTGTTATTTCATGACTGGCTTGAGGTTGAGACGAGCTTGTGGAGGCTGAAGCCCCACACACATTTCCTCCCTCACTTGCATTGCATGCATTTTACTGTTAAAGCGGATGCTTTGTCTGTTTTGGTGTATCATTGATATGATCCCTTAGGACTCTCATTTCCTCTGATGAGGACTTGATGATAGACTTTTAGGTTGAAACCTATGCATGACAACATCTAGGAGATCCCTGTTCAAACCTCAACCATAGGATGAATCCATGGCATGATAACAGTAGGACTTGATAGTCTCCCTCCTAGTTGGGCCTGTTCTCTTCTCATCTCAAAGCAGTTTAAGATACAGTAATCATGAATGATTTCTTTCGTACGTTACGAGCCTTAAGCTATCTGAGATTAGATGTTTAGTATGGTACCCTTTGGGTGACATGCGACGCATTCACTCTCAGGTCATAGTCTCTAGTGCGGTTGAGATTGCAAACAATAAAAAACACTTCTTTCAGGAGATAACCCGTAGTTAGCCGAACTACGTTTGCTCTGATCTTTCATACCAGATGAAAGTACGTAGGCATAGGACGCGACGTCCTAGCGAGCAACCTTTCCCCCATAACCCTTCGTAGGCCGAACTACGTTGACTCTGATTTCTCGTTCCAGACGGGAATACGTAGGCATAAAGCGCGACGCTTTGCCGAGTCATTTTCTTTTCTTTTTTCAGCCAGCCTTGATAGGTAGATAGATTATAACCAACCCGTCCAAGTAAACAAACAAGCGAGGATCCCGTCGAGTACGACGGACGTGAGGGGTGCTAATACCTTCCCCTTGCGTAACCGACTCCCGAACCCAGACAATGGTTGCGACGACCTTGTCTTACCCTTTTTCGTCAGGTTTTTCCGATCGTTTCCTTTCCCGCTCTGAGGGATAAATAACGAAAGGTGGCGACTCTTCTGTCATGCCGGCACCTTATTTTCGCGCAAGCGACAATACACATGAAAACAAATCACAAATAATGCATACATATAATAGAGACAAGGATCAGATGTCACCTTCATCAAGAATCCCAAGTTCTCTCCGAATTTTGTAGAATGGTTCTTTTGCCAAAGGCTTGGTGAAGATGTCGGCGAGTTGGTTGTGTGTGTCGACGAAAGTAACATCAACATCTCTGTTTAATATGTGATCTCGAAGGAAATGATGCCGGATATCGATGTGCTTTGTTCTGGAATGCATAACCGGATTCTTTGTGATATTTATGGCACTAGTATTGTCACATCGTAGAGGAATGCAACCGAGGTCAACACCATAATCCAGAAGTTGTTGTTTCAGCCATAAAATCTGTGCACAACAACTTCCTGCGGCGATGTATTCTGCTTCGGCGGTGCTGAGTGCTACACAAGCTTGCTTCTTGCAGGCCCATGATACTAGAACATTTCCGAGAATATGACATGTACCACTTGTACTTTTTCTATCGGTTTTGCATCCTGCATAGTCAGCGTCAGAATAACCAACTAAAGAACAAATACTACCTTTAGGATACCATAATCCGACGTTGGTCGTTCCTTTGAGATACTTGATAATTCTCTTCACAACAGTGAGATGCGATTCCTTCGGATTTGCTTTGAAGCGCGCACACAAACAAACTCTAAACATGATGTCAGGACGGCTTGCCGTCAAATATAGTAATGAACCAATCATACCTCGATATTTAGTAATATCAATTGGAGTACCAGATTCATCTTGATCAACATACGTTCCGGTTCCCATAGGAGTAGACATCATCTTGCAACTATCCGTATCGAATTTCTTTATTAATTCCTTACAGTACTTGGATTGGTTGAGGAAGATTCCATCCTTGGTTTGCTTGATTTGTAGTCCAAGAAAATAATTTAGCTTTCCCATCATGGACATCTCGAATTCTTCTCGCATCATGAGTGAGAATTCTTCGCAGAGTTCTTTGTTTGTTGATCCAAATATGATGTCGTCGACGTAGACTTGTACTAACAAGGTGTTACCCTTGATCTTCTTTATAAACAGCGTCTTGTCAACCTTTCCTTTTGTAAATCCTTTCTCACATAAGAAGTTGCTAAGGCGATCATACCATGCTCGTGGTGCTTGTTTTAAACCGTAGAGAGCCTTCTTCAGTTTGAAAACATGTGAGGGATTTTTGAAGTCTTCAAAACCCGGAGGTTGTTTGACGTAGACTTCCTCATTAATGTACCCATTCAGGAAAGCGCTTTTGACATCCATCTGGAATAACTGAAAATTCATAGAACATGCGTAAGCAAGTAGTAATCTAATTGCTCCTAACCTTGCTACCGGAGCGAATGTTTCATCAAAATCAATTCCTTCCTCCTGGTTATAGCCTTGTGCGACCAATCTTGCCTTGTTACGAACTATAATCCCGTTCTCGTCAAGTTTGTTCTTGAACACCCATCTGGTTCCTATAATATGTTTATTGTCCGGTCTTGGTACAAGGGTCCAAACTTGATTTCTTTCGAACTGATTAAGTTCTTCTTGCATTGCTATAATCCATTGGTCGTCGCCTAAAGCTTCATCGATCTTTGATGGTTCAATTTGAGATACAAATGCCATGTTGAGACAAGCATCCTTTAAATTAAGTCGAGTTGCCACGCCTTGACTAATATCACCAATAACTTTATCAATTGGGTGATCTCTGTGTGTTCTCCATTCTTTCGGAAGATCTTGATTTTCTTGAGTAACATCTTCTTGTAATATTGTTTGATCTTTTGAAGCAATTTCTTCATTTGGTGAAGCATCTACAAAATCATCATCATCATCCAAAACAATATTATCCTCTTTCGAGGGGTTAGTCTCATCAAATGAAACATGAATGGACTCTTCAATGGTAAGAGTTCTTTTATTAAAAATTCTAAAAGCTTTACTATAAAGAGAGTAACCAAGAAAGATACCTTCGTCGGACTTCTCATCAAACTTACCGAGATTGTCCTTATTGTTGTTGAGAACGAAGCATTTGCAGCCAAATATGTGGAAAAAAGATATATTCGGTTTCCTTCCCTTGAACAACTCATACAGAGTCTTTTTGAGTAGCGGTCGAATATTCACGCGGTTGCTTACAAAGCATGTCGTGCTTACTGCTTCTGCCCAGAAATATTTTGGAAGATTTGTGTCACTGAGCATTGTTCTAGCAAGTTCAACTAGTGAACGATTCTTCCGTTCTACGACGCCGTTTTGTTGAGGAGTTCTTGGTGCTGAAAAATTATGAGAAATTCCATGTTCTTTGCAAAATTCTTCAAAGTCTGAATTTTGAAATTCTCCACTGTGGTCGCTTCTTATGGAGGCTATAGTGAGTGACTTCTCGTTTTGAATTTGTTTTGCATACTTTTTGAATGCCTTAAACGCATCATTTTTCTGCACTAAAAACATTGTCCAGGTATATCGAGAAAAATCATCAACAATAACTAAAGCATAAATACTACCTCCAAAGCTCTTCGTTCTTGATGGACCAAAAAGATCCATATGCAACAATTGAAGTGGTCTTGATGTAGAAACCACTTGCTTGGATTTGAAAGTTGTCTTGGTCTGTTTTCCCTTTTGACATGCATCGCATAATTTATCCTTGATGAATTTTATCTTTGGAAGCCCAACAACCAGATCATGCTTGATTAATTTGTTTAAATGCTCCATGTGAATGTGAGCAAATCTCTTATGCCAAAGCCATGCCTCGTTGTTGTTTGCCATAAGACACTTTACCTTCAAGGAAGAGTCATCAAAAGAAATCATAAAAATATTATTATATCTTTTACCTTTTAGCAGAATCTCATGAGTGACTTTGTGTTCGATCAAGCATTCCTCTTTTGTGAAGTTGATTTTGAACCCTTTGTCACACAATTGACTGATGCTAAGCAGGTTATGCTTAAGGCCTTCAACAAAAAGAACGTCTTCGATTATTGTACATGGAGGTGCACCAATGGTTCCAACTCCAAGAATTTTTCCTTTATTATCATCACCGTAAGTGACGTATCCTTTGGCCTTTAATGATAGACTTGAAAATTTGTTTATATCTCCCATCATATGCTTCGAGCAGCCACTATCAAGATACCATTGATTTGTGGTTGTCTTCAAGCATACCTACAAAACAAAATTAGGTAGTGTTAGGTACCCAAGTTGCTTTGGGTCCTTGATAGTTAGTACCTTTTTCCACCCACACATAATGCCCCTTTGCAACACCAATATTACGTACATAGCAGGCATTAGGTGTGTGTCCTTTAATACCACAATAAAAACATGTAGGTTGAAAATGACTTCTGTATCTAGGAATATAGTTCTTTTTCTTATTAATTCTTTTCTTGTTATGATTTTGATGCTGAGTTTTAGAAGTGCTTGTCTCTTCCTTCACAATTTGTTCACTTGCTCTTACAAAAATGGTCTTATTGGTGCTTGGTTTTGAGAATTTAGAATATCCCAATCCACTTTTATCATTAGGATACCTTTGATGTTTAAGAATCTCTTCCAAGCCAATTTGACCTTTTTCGTATCTTTCTAAAACTCTTTTAAGTTGAACAATTTGAAAAGACAAAGACTCACAATTCTTACATACAAGACTTTGTTTTTCATCCATCACTTTTTGTTTTTCATCTTCAATATTTTTCAAGAAATCAGAATTTTGTTTTTCCAAAAGTAAAATTCTTTTCTTTTGTGATGAGATGTCTTTATACAAAGTCTTGCACTCTTTTAGAAGTTCATCTATAACTTCTTGTGCATCATTATCATAGACAGAAAAATTACTACTAACCTCATTTTCATCATCGGAGTGGTGAGAGGCCATTAAGGCAATATTTGCACATTCATCGCTATCTGAGTCCGATGATGAACTCACTTCGTTGTCGTCCCATGCGACATAAGCCTTCTTTGTTTTGAAATCCTTCTTGCCCTTGAATTTTCCTTTATTTGCGAGTTTTGGGCAGTCTGGCTTTATGTGACCTTGTTTTCCACATTCATAACATGTAATTTCCTGGTTTGATGTGGATGCCTCCTTTTTCCTGAAATGTCTATTCTTTTTAGAAAAAGAAGAAGTTTTATTATTATTGAAAAACTTACCGAGCTTCTTTACTAGAAGCATGAAATTTTCGTCTTCGGAGGATTCGTCAATTTTGTCATCCTTTGTGTCAGTCTTCAAGGCAATTCCTTTGGACTTCTTGTCTTGACTCTCATATTTGTCAAGCCTTCCAAGTTCCAGTTCATGCTCTTGAAGTTTCCCGAATAATGAAGCGGATGTCATCTTTGAAAGACTTTTATTTTCCGAAATGGCGGTCACCTTTGGTTGCCATTCTCTTGTCAAGGATCTTAGGACTTTTAAGTTGAGATCATCGTTGGTGAAGGTCTTCCCAAGAGCAATCAGGTGATTTGTTAGATGAACGAACCTCTTTTGCAAGGCAACAATAGATTCACCGGGCTGCATACGGAACATCTCATATTCTTGACTTAACGTGTTAAGTCTTGATCTTTTTACTTCTGCTGTTCCTTCATGCGTTTCTACCAAGGTATCCCAAATCTGTTTTGCCGATTTACACTGTGATATGCGAAAGAATTCATCCATACTGAGGGCGCTTTGAAGTATGTTGATTGCTTTCTTCTCATTCAAGATTCTCTTATTGTCATCTTCATCATATGAGGATTTGATCTTTGGGGTTCCAACACCATTTACCACACTTGTAAGAACATGTGGACCAGTTTCAACGGTTTCCCATATACCATCTCCTTGAGCCTCAAGATGTGCCTTCATACGGATTTTCCAAAAATCAAAGTATTCTCCAGAAAAGAGTGGTGGTTTTTTACTACTTCCACCATCTTTGAAAACCGGGTTGGTACTTGCGGAAGCCATACTGAATCGTTAGGAACAGGTTACCTTAACCTGCTCTGATGCCAATTGTAAGAACAGAGTATGCCTAAGAGGGGGGGGGGGGGGTGAATTAGGACTTTTGAAATTTTTCCGGTTTTTATATGGTTCTTGGAAATATACTGGATGGTGTTCTTGGTTATGGAAAGCAGTAAATCAACAGAAAGAAAGAAAGACACAGGATTTATAGTGGTTCCCCTCACAATCCGAGAGTACTCCACTCCCCTTTCAACATGAAAGAGAGTTTTCACTATTGTTTAAAACAGTACAACCTATCACACCATCAACCGGTGAGGCCTACTATCAAACAATAAAATTCACAAGTGTACAAGAACAGTCCTCTTGTAAACACTCACCCTTGTGTCCAACAATCCTGGATCACAAGTCAAAAAATAAAATAATTGTAATGAATTTGGTTTGAGTATAACTGTCAAAGTAATCTTCTCCAATGAATCAAAATTCACTCTTTGTAATTTTTCAATACAAGTGTTCAATGAATGTGAAATTTCCAATGCAAGTATGAACACTTTTGAAAAATGAATTTGATTCTAAGACAATTTTTAAAATGAGTATTGAAGGTTGAAAGGTTTTGAGTTATGTTCTATTGGTTGTTTTTCAAAAATGAAAAACTCAGAATTTATATGAGTAAAATAACCTTTCACAAAAGGTATGATTTTAAAAGATTCAAACCATGAAAAGGTATGATTTTAAAATAACTTTTGAACTCAAAACAAAGCAATTTTTCACTGCAATTTCAGTGTTAATCGGTTAACCCATATGGTTAATCGGTTAACACTGGTACGTTAGCCCAGAAAATTCAAAATTCAAATTGGTTAACCGGTTAACCCATATGGTTAATCGGTTAACACTGCTAATTTTCAGAAAAATGCTTTTTTTAAAAATTATGTTATACCATTTTTAAGGTTTCAAAAACATGCTTATGTATTATGCACAAATGATTGATGTTTTTGAACACTTGTATATCAAATTATAAAGGTGGATTTGATATACCAGTAATGCAGGCAAGTCTGGAAGAATCAGTTCCATATGTAGCTTGACTTGAAAGATAGCTTGATTACTTTAACTTGATG
Source organism: Lathyrus sativus (assembly GCA_963859935.3). Lineage (NCBI taxonomy): Eukaryota > Viridiplantae > Streptophyta > Magnoliopsida > Fabales > Fabaceae > Lathyrus > Lathyrus sativus. The sequence goes on along the minus strand of OZ012739.1, from coordinate 286,762,359 downwards.
ACTTTGAATGGCTTGTCTTTTTGCAATCAAGAGATGACTTTGAGTAGCATTGACATCATCAAAACTTGAGACTGAAGCATGCTTCTACAAAAGATCCTCAGAGAGAGTGATTGAAACCAAGTATGTGTGTCTCCTAACTTGAGAGTTGTGAAAAGCCCTCAGATGATTTTGAAGCCATGAAGTTGGACTTGAGGTATTGAGAGAGCTCATGAGAAGAGTTGAAGATCACTTTGAGGCCTAGACAGGTCATTGTGCAAGATTAAGAAGCCTCAGCCATGATTGGTGCAGCTAGGGTTTGACTGGGTCAACCCTAAGTCAACTGATGATTTGAAGAAGGTTGAGACCTAATCCAAGAGCCATGTGATCATGGATTGATACATTGAGATGTTATAAGGATGATTCCAAGGTTAACTCATCATGATTGAAGAGTTTGAGAAGTTTTAGGCTAGGGTTTCTAAGACTTGATAGTGTAAAATCCCCTAGTTTGACCCCTATCTTCAAGACTATTTAACTCAAGATATGACCTTCATATCATCTTGACCCCAACATGATTGTTGTAGGACATGATCTTAGCTTTAATTTGAGTACTAGAAGTCCTTGATAGGATTTGTAGAACTCAAGTTATGGCTTTGACAAGTTACAAGTCATCTGAGGCATGTGAATTTGGAGCTTGAAAGTTACCCAACTTGCATGAAACCTTTTCCCTAGAAGGATGATTCCTATGAACTTTTGGTCAACATGAATGTTGTTCCTTATTATCTTAGATTTCCATATAGTACTAGAAGTCCTTGATAGGATTTATAGAACTCGAGTTATGGCTTTGACAAGTCAAGGGTATTTTGGGAAGTTATGGTTATAGGTCATTTTTAGTTATAGGCCATTTTCACCAACTTAGACACCTCAAATGAAATTTTGTTCAACTTGAAAATTGCTCAAAATAGGGTTTTAACCTTGACCATGTATCAAGGAGACATTGAAATGACTCAAGGAAGGACTTGGTTCAAGGAGTTGTGAAAAAAGAAGGATTAAAGGCATTTAATGACCAAAAATTGAAATAAATTGATTTGTGGCCAAACAAGGCAAAATTATAGGTCAAATTGATTGGAAAAATCATTTTAGAAACAATGGCAATGTTAGAATTTTGGTTTGAGTCCATTTTTATGCACTTTTACTTTGTTTCTTCATGATGAAGTAACATAATCAACATGAACCATTAGATTGGAAACAAGGAAATAATCATAACAAATCAGTTCAATATCTCATGAGATGAATATTCCAAGTGTTTTCATGCCCAAACAGAGTGCAAATCATGACTGGTGTGGGAGAGATTTTGGAGAGAAATTGAAATTGCAAAATCTCATTTGGAAGCTTACAGAACTTTCTGGATGATCCCATTGAGTTCTATATAAGATTTGGAGTGTGTTCAGCCAGTTTTTTGGAGAAGATTGATGCTGATAACAGAAGGAGCAATTGAAAACTCAGAGCTGCAACTCAAGATCATTTTCTTGGATTGAGTTGAAATTAGAGCAAATTGAGGTGTGCATTAGCTTCAGTGGAAGATTTGGAGTGAATCTGGATCATATTGGAGGAAGAATCGAGCAAGAATTGTACCTGTTCTTCATCTGAAACTAAGTTTGTACCAATCAAAGTTCTGCTTAATTTATGGAGAGATAGCTAGAAATCTTTAGGTGGTTAGGTTCATAGCATGATGTAGATGGATTTTGGTACAAGAAATTGAGGAATAGAGACACTTTAGGCCATGGATCATTTTCTGTTGAGACAGATTTCTTGAGATTCTTGGAGAGATATTCATGATTGGATAGTGGAGATTAACCTCTGAAGAGTGTAGATTACATTAGGACCATTATTTTTGAGAATTGTGATGATCAAGATTTGACTGGTTTCTGAAAATCCTATCGTGTTTTAAGTTAAAGCAAGAATTAGAGAATTTGGATGATGGATTCGTGTTCAGGAGAAAAAATTGAGTGAGATGATGATTTGATTTGTTGTTTTTGATGACCTGTGGACACCACTTCGCTGGAGAAGACGGTGGCGCTGCAGCTCAGGCCACCGTCTGGAGAGTTCCCTCCATCTGATTTGAATTTGGGGACGATGCATGGGAGCCATTGGATGAGTGCTTGACCTTTGACTCAGACTAGGAATGGACGGCCACGATTGCTGGAAAAAGTCTGAAGACTTGGATTTGTACGCAACGCTGCGTTTCATTAATAGGTTTGGTTTGGGCTTAGTGTTAAGGTGATATCCACACCCCCGTTTTGGCCCAAATCCTGGAATAAACTGGAAATAATTGCTATTCAGCACGCGTATCATGTTATTTTCTTTCTTTTTCTTTTATTTTACACATTGCATATAGTTTGAAATTAATTCATAATAAATAGAAAAATAACTCAATTTGATCCAGGTTTTTTCCTCTGACTCATGAATGAGTCTAGAATTTTAGGAAATTAAGAGTTTAGGAATTCATGCATGTTTTATTTTAATTGTATTTTTTTGTATTTTAATTGATATTAATTTCATTATGGTTGATACCTTGTCTTGCTAATTTTTGTGTGATCATTTGATGATGATTTTTGAGCTGATTTTTTTTTTGTAGCTAGTTTAGACATGTATGCTCCTCTAGTAATTTTATCACATTTTTTTGAAGAAGTTTAGGGCTGTTTTTGTATTGGGACTTTAGGTGCTCTAGTTTTAGGGTTTAACCTTAATACCCCATAGTTTAGGATTTAATTCTAGGACTTATTGGATGATTTGATCTCTGGAATTAACATGATAGAGTCATGATTGACTTAGGTTCCCATAGTTATTTTTGTAGGATTTTACAATTGGTTTTAGTATTTTAGTTGGACTTAACTTTAGTACTAGGTTTTAGGTGATCCTAACTTGCTAACTCAACTAGAATGACTTCATTAGTTCCCTTAGACTAGGGTTTTGCCTCTCTTGCTTTTGGATGATGATGAAGACATGTATGGGCTGCTGTGGAATGCATGATGGAGCTTGGACTTGAAGTTTGCTCTCCCTTTGGTGTAGTGTGTTTAGGGTTAAGGATTAGGGTTTTTAGGGAGATCTTTTAGAATAGATTTTCTTCCTTCATGAAACATGGAAGATGTTGATCACTTCCATTCCTCCCTATGATGTAAGGTCCCATAGTGAAGGCCCCATCCCTCCTTTGGTAGGATGAGTGGCTCCTCACAAAGTGGTAGAACCTTTGAGGATTCCTTTCCTTGATAGTGGAGTGCTTAGAGGTGACCTTTGGTCTTCACGTTGCTCACCACTATCCACACCTTGCTCTTGTTAGATGAATCTTTCTCACTTGCTAGAGGATGGAGTTCCTTGCTAGAAGATTGAAGATGCTAGAGGTTGCCACTTCCCTGTGTTTGAAGACTGCCCTTGGAGCTGAAGCTTGAAGATCCAGAAGAACAAGTTGACACTTGTGTGAAGAAAATCAAATTGAGAATGAAGAAAGAGCTGAAGCTTGGATAAGAAGAAGAACAAGTTGATACTTGTGATTGATGCATTGAAAGCTTGAGGAAGCAAGTTGATACTTGCTATTGAAGATGAAAGCCTTGAAGAACAGTGACAGACTGAGGACTGGGCTGCTGTCAGAGGATTGCTGTGCTGTGAGGCTGTGGAAGCTATTGATTTGCTTTCTTTCCTGTCTGTTTGCTTGCTGTGCAACTGTATTGATGTAACTTGTTTGATTTACTTGATGCATTAGAATAAGTTCATGTTTAGATTGTGTTAAGCTAGGAGCATGATTGCACTAGAGGTTGAGTTGCTCCCTCTGCTTGTATTTTTACTGTATGGCTTTTCTTGCGGGTATTCGGTAGAGCTCTGCTCCCTTGCCTATGTGGTTTGTGAGTTGCTTGATGGCATTTTATTTTTTCCTGTATGATTGCAGTTATTCATATCTGGCTTGAGGTCGAGACGAGCTTGTGGAGGTTGATGCCCCACACACCTTTCCTCCCTCACTTGCATTGCATGCATTTTATAATCGTTTACTGTTTACTGTTTAAGCTGATGCTTTATCTGTTGTTGTTTACCATTGACATGATCCCCTAGGAATCTCACTTCCTTTGATAAGGAAGTGATGATTAGAACTTTAGGTTGAAACCTATGCATGATAACTTCTAGGAGTTCCCTGTTTCAAACTTCAACTATAGGATGAATCCTTGGCATGACAACAGTAGAACTTGATAGTCTCCCCCTAGTTGAGCCCCCTATCTTCCCATCTTGAAACAACAGTAAAAAACATAATAAAGGCAAGTTGGTATAAGCGTGTTACGAGCCTTAAGCTACTTGGGTAATGATAATTGAGCGGCCTCCTCTCAATCGTCTAGAATGTTTAGTATACGTCCTTTGGATGATATGCGATGCATTCGTTCCCAGGTCATAGTCTCTAGTGCTGTACGAACTACAGACAGCTAAAAAACAGTTCTTCCGTAAAAGACAAAAAACAAACTTCAAACCTTTTGCCCCGTGGGCCCATAATTCAAAGGAAGCTTTTCTGAAGAAAAGAGTGTCGTTAACTCCCAGTTCTACCGCAAACGGTAACGCGTAAGTCTCCAAGGGTCAAGCTGCGTACACCAAACTGCTGGAACTGTTTGTTAACCCTACTCGAAAATACAGATGAATTTGAATTCCTGTAATCCATATTATCCCAAACTACGTAAGCTCTGATCTCTCATACCTGTTGAGAGTACGTAGGCACAATATTGATGTATTGGCGAGCCACCTTTCCCGTAACCCGTAGTTAGCCGAACTACGTTGACTCTAATTTCTCATTCTCTGATGAGAATATGTATGCATAAAGTGCGAAGCTTTACCGAGTCATTTTTCTTTTCTTTTTTAGACCAGCCTTGATAGGTAGATAGTAAACAAACCCGTCAGATAAACACAACAAGCATGGATCCCATCGAGTACGATGGACGTGAGGGGTGCTAATACCTTCCCCTTGCGTAACCGACTCCCGAACCCAGACAATGGTTGCGATGACCTTATCTTATACCCTTTCATCAGGTTTTTCCGATCGTTTCCTTTCCTGTTCTGAGGGATAAATAACGAAAGGTGGTGACTCTTCTGTTTTGCCGGCACCTTATTTTCGCGGTAGCGACACTCGCTACTAGCTCGCTCAGCGAAGGTGCTGGCGAATGTCTGCGATTTCACAAAATCCTCACTGTTCAGAAATTCATCAGAAGCTCAAAACCCATCCAATTCTCACCACACAAGTCTCAGCAGTCTTAGCCTAGCATTCTACGACTAAACCACACTATTTATTCCAGACTTTACCTGATAAAACCCTGATTCTACCGATTAAATCATTTTTGACCTAAACGGTAAACTACACCAATTCACCCAAGTCATTCCAACAATCACCTTACAATCACATGCAAGGAGTTGACCATAACAGTAATGATCAGAAAACACAACAACATACTAATCATAATCATCAAATCCCTATGGGGTTAAGGAATCCCCAACTACCCAATTCATGCAATTACCAATTTTAACCCGTTTCTCCCCCCTTACCTCGACTAGCTGCTTCGATTGATGAAAAACTCCCAAGAATCCGACAACCTTGGCCTTCTTCTTCTTCCTCTGTTCTTCCTCCTTGTTCATTCTCTTCCATCTTCTTTATTGTGTTCTCTTTTTTTCTCCTCTCCCAAACTCACAAATACCCCTCTTATACCTCTTAAATCCTTATTTCTTTTATTCCAATAATAATAATAATAATAATAATAATATTACTATTAATTATTAAATTATTATCATTATTAATTATATTAATATTAAACTCCAAAATTATTAAATAATCTCCACAAAAGACACACCGAAAATAGAATAACACCAGAAAGGCTAAATAATTAAAAATGGGTGTTACAAAATGACCATTTCCTCTTGCTTCAGATGTTTGGCTAGTTCCTCAGGTAGGTCACAATCTTCGTTAGTCTCATCTTCAGCTTGATAGATAGGATTATCGAAATCATACTAAGCCATAGTCGAATCAGAAGCGATGGTATCTGAGATATAAGACCTGCATGATTGATGTTTTATGTTCATTATGATATGAAAACAAATATAAACACATTGCCATTTTTCTGTTTAATCAAAATGTAAAAACAAAAAATAAAAACAGGGATAAAAATATTGTATGCAAAAAAGACATCCTTTTATTCATGATAATGTTTGAAAATGACAAAAGGGGGCCCTACAAAATGAGTCACTACATCTTGGGAAGAACGTAGGATTAGACATAATCAGAAACAAGTGAAAATTACTCTTCATAGGTGACCTGAACAATTTCCTCGGCAGTCCAGTTGCATAGCTTTTGTCCAGGAATACAAGGACGGATCCAGGTATCCATGTCGCAGTCGCTATCACCTTCGTTGTCTCCTATACGCTACTACCCCCTCCAATTGGTTAACCTAAATTTCCTGTGGTACATATGCAGAATTCAGGATCTTCAACAGTGCATTTCGATGTGCCTCAGAACACAACAACAATGATAGGATAGAAATATTTGGCGGAGTCTGATTTAGGTGATCTACAATCTTGTAATCACTTTTGCGAATGAGTCTCATAAACTCCTCGGCGTCTTTAGAGAATGAACCGTCATTACCAGCCTATTATTGCGTACTCTCTTTAACTACCGCCTTCCCTTTTCCCTTGTCAATCTTGCCAATATTAGCCTCTGGTGGGGAAAATACTCTTCTGCTTCTAGTGATACCACCTGCTCCCACTATGTTTTCAACACTTGAATTACCATATGATGAACTAGTCAGCTCTTGTTTCTGCTCATTATAGAACACTTTTGGCCCATAATTCCATAGGATGGCTTTAGTGCTCTCGTATGGCATGGGTCCTAGAACGGTAATGATCACCGGCGTTGGCCTAGTAGGCGCTGAAATATTAATTGTTCGGTAGGGGATTGAAATCGTGGCGATTTCTCTCCCATCATTACTTACCCTGTCGTCGACTTCTTCCCCAATAACTTTGTCAAATTTCAAAATTCTATCATTAATCAAAATATGGATACCATTATTCAAGAAATTACAACCCTCTGGTTACAAAGCGCATTATGAACAATCAACCGAACATCCTGGAAAAACTCCTCCTTTAATCAACCTTTCTTTCAAAAAACATAAAGGTGTCTTCAGCTCTTCAACATCCATTATCAATTTAACCTCTCCCCTTCCATTACAAAATTCTTCCTGGCAAACCCATGATTCGACATTGGGTTCTGGTTCACATTTGGCCCTTCATTGGTGAAATCGATGGCCTTCAAATCAAGCAAATCTTAGACTTTGTGCTTGAATGCATTGCAGTTGTCAATGTGATGGCCATGAGCTCGTAAGTGGAACTCACACCTTGCATTTGCATCGTAACTCGGAGTAGTTGCACCAGTGAGAGCTGCCAAGGTCCTCTTTTGAATAAGTTGTAACTGAAGCAAATGTTGTAATAGTTGAGAATATGGCATCGGCGGGGTCTCAAACGGCATGTTGGTCATTCTCTGTTTTCCAGCATAAGGACGAGGAGCATTGGCTCGTTGCTGAGGTGCAGTCGGGATGGCTACAGCAGCAACTTGTTGTTGATAATTCAATTGCGCTCAGTCCTAACCTTTGTAAGTAGATATAGAACTTGAGTCTCCCTCTCTTTTCTTAGGATTTCCATTATATGGCTTCTTCATTCCTCTGGATGAGGATCCTCCTCCACTTTGTATCTTCCCAGTCTTTATACCAATTTCCACTCTTTCTCCTGCCATAACCAGGTCCGAAAAACTTCCCGACATACAACCTACAAGATTCTCATAATATGTTCCTAGTAATGTAGCCATGAACATATCGATCAATTTCTGCTCCATCATTGGAGGTTGTACTCTAGTTGCCAACTCGCGCCACCTCTGGGCGTACTCCTTAAAACCTTTGTTACTTCTCTGTGACAAATTTTGTAGTTGCACCCTGTTTGGTGCCAAATCACTGTTATACTGATAATGGCAAACGAAAGCCTTTGCCAACTCCCTCCAGCTTCTAAAGTGGGTTCTCTCTAACCCCATATACCATTCCAATGACGACCCTGACAAGCTATCTTGGAAAAAGTTCATTAACAACTTTTCATCGTCAGAGTATGCAGACATGTTTCTAAAATAAGCCCCAATATGTACTCTACGACAAGTTGTCCCTTTGTACTTGTCAAAATCAGGTACTTTTAACTTAGGGGGAATTCTGACCCCTGGAACTAGACCCAGATCTGACATATCGAGACCCAAAGAATTTTGGCTCTCATAGACTTTCATCTTTTCCTCAATTAACTTGAATCTTTTGTCGGCCTCTGATGAGAGACCAACATCCATATCCCTCATTGAAAAGACATCATCCTAATAATCTTCCTCCCATTGGGGATCAGCAGCCCCATGTACTGCACATACACTACCTCCAACACCACCTATTTGAACTCCATTGTAACAGCCTTTTCTACCCCAAAATTATTAAGGCAAAATAAAACGGATTTCAGAGTGAATGAATAAGTCTCAATAAAAAGCCACAAAAGGGCGTAATTTCTCAAAGTCAACAAAATATGTGCATACTCCGTAACTACGGGTTTTTCCCAAAGTACATCAAACAACATAAAACAGAGGAACTCAAAGCATAAATCAAGGTTTCTCCTCAAAAAGGGAAAATAAGTAAAATAACCCACTGATATAAAATCAACTCAAAGAACCCAACTTGATGTTACATATCAGAGCAAGACCCTATAAGTTAACCATAAAGGCTAACGACTCTAAAACTTCAAAATACTCCTCGCCGACATCCACAACTAAACTGGGTCATCTGCACGTTACCCACGTGGAGGTAACATTCAAATAGGCAGGGTGAGTAAAACAATTCATAATAATCAATGTATAACAATTAATGCATAAATGGCATATTACTCATTTTCAACACATTCATATTTCCTCAAAATACCTCAACGGCCACAACGTCATAATTCATACAAAAAGACTCATAGATGCAATCCGACACAACTCAATGCATGTGGTACCAATCATCACAGCTCGATGGACACTGGGTCATTAACCCTCCATAGATCCCCATCAATAGGATCGATTCTACTAGAGAACCGGAGCACATCAAAATACTTCACATCCGCACAGTGGGATTGAAGCCAAAGTAATCGAGGTCCTGAACCGAAGTTTGGATGCACATGAATGCACGATGCACACGTCACAAATCATCCTCATAATAACATCATAGGTGCATCATCATTCATCATATTCATCATCATCAAACGTAATAGCTCATCATCATAATCATCATCATACATCATGTCATCACATCTCATCATAATAATCATCATCATTCATCATGTCATCACAACACATCATAATACTCATCATCACACATCATTTCGTCATATAATTCATCATAAAAATTAATCTCACACATCATGTCATCATATAATTCATCATAATAATCATCATCACACATCATAGAAATCGTCATATAATTCATCATAATAATTAATCTTACACATCATGTCATCACATAATTCATCATAATAATCATCATCACACATCACAGAAATCTTCATTTTATCACGTACGAATCACATATTAGCTCATAGTCATCCTCATATTAGCCCATCATATTATCCCATATTATCACATATTAATTCATAATACTACCCCCTATTACCTCATATTAATTCATAATATTATCCCATATTATCTCATATTAATTCATAATATTATCCCATATTATCTCATATTAATTCATCAAATTATACTCGCGGTAATCCTCACACTATCGCCTATCAATCACATAATTCCTCATTGTCATACTCATGTTAACTCATCTCAGAAATCTCAGAATCAAACATCAAGGCATCGCTGCACACGATCAACATTCGCAAAACTCTGCTACGTTCACTAGCATGCTCGCTAGACGAGTCGGGGAAAGTTTCTTCGCTAGGCGAGTCTGGGAAAACATGGTTCGTTAGGCGAACAGTGCGATGACAGCAAAAACTGCTACGCACCAGAACTGATTCTCACTCAAATACTCATACGGTTTACTTACCCAATGTCCCCAAAACATCCCTAAAGCATCCCTAAGGTCCTACAGGGATAAAGGCAAAAAACCTACGGTTTATTAGGCCAATCTCGGGACATATTCATGTCCTAAACCACAATGTTCCTGCAATTACCCTAAAGGCATAATAATTTCTCATATCACCTATCTCTATCCCTTCAAGGTCGGACGCATGTCACCCTATTGTTTTGGCCACGAAGGCCTAAGGTTTCCTAATCCTCATATCAGATATTCAATATTCAGTAATACATATCACAAATCATAATCTCAGAGTCTTATCATCAATTTCCCTAATTTTCCCACAATCAACCCAAAATACTTAAATCTTAACCCCACCATAAACACACCGAAAGGCATACATAGAAAATCATGAACAACTATACTCCCCATACCTTAGCCGATTCAAATCTTTCACGATTGACTCTGGGAACCTTCTGCCTCCAACCTTTCCTTCAGAGCTCTGGCCACCAAACATTTCACGGTTAACAAATGAATTCTAAATCTCTTTAGAATTCTATTTTGTCCAACTTAGTCTTGGGCCTCCCAATTTGGGTTTTTCCCTCATTACCCTTACTAACTCCTCCAAATAGCCAAATTACCCTTATTCCACTTATATTCCTTTTAATTAATAATAATACTAATAATTTAATATATATATAATATTAATCAATTAAATAGTCCAAAAATGCACATTTTCTCAATACTTCACAAAATCACCGAAAATCACCGAAAACGAATATTCTCAATTAAATAAATTAATTAAAATATTCCGATTAAATTTGGGGTGTTACAACTCTCCCCCACTTAAAAGAATTTTCACCCTCGAAAATTACCTCAAGGAAATAGAGTCGGATATGACTCCCTCAACTGATCTCCAAGCTCTCAAATCCAACTTTCTCCAGTTGGTCCTCCCTATAATACCTTTACCAAGGAAATCTCTTTACCTCAAAGTTGCTTCTCGTTCATCAATCCGACTAACAATGCCTCAACAATCAAATTATCTCTCACTTGTACACCATCCATCTGAATCAATGTACTTCCTCAGTGGAGACACATGAAACACATCATGCAAATTCATAAGTGACAGCGGTAAAACAGTTTAACAGGCTACTTCTCACACGCTTCCGCTGCGTCACTCTGATACAGACCCCAAAACACGATGTGAGCTTTCGAGACTTCCAAGCTCGACCAACACCAATTATCGGCATAACTCTAAAAAACACGTTATCTCCCTCTTGGAATTCAAGTGTTTTCCTCCTCTTATCATGGTAATTCTTCTGACGACTCTGTGACGCTTTTATCTTTTCCTCGATCATCTTGATCTTTTCAGTCGTCTCTTGCACAATCTCAGGTCCGAGCACAACACTCTCGCCTGACTCATACCAACACAAAGGAGTCCTACACCTCCTACCGTACAAAGCCTCATATGGTGCCATTCCGATACTCAAATGGTAAATGTCATTGTAGGTAAACTCAACCAACAACAAATAACTATCCCATGAACCACCTTGATCCAAAACCAAGCTGTCATCAAATCCTCTAAAGACTGGATAGTTCTCTCTATCTGTTCATCCGTCAGCGGATGATAGGCAGAACTCAACCTCAACTTAGTACCCAAAGTGTTTGCAAACTCTCCCAAAATCTTGATGTAAATCTCAGATTTCCATCTGACACAATATTCGACGATATCTCATACAACTTCACAACTTCCTCAATATACATCTTAGCTAGCTTCAACATAGAATATTTAATCCTCATCGGTATAAAATGAGCTACTCTAGTCAATCTATTCAAAATCACCCAAATTGAATCATATCCCTCTCACAGTCTTCGACAAACCCGACAAAAAATCCAAGAAAATACTATTCTATTTCCAATCTAGAATATTCAACAGTTGCATCAGACGCAACGGTCTCTGATGTTCAATCTTCGACTTTCGACAAGTCTAACTAGCATATACATCCTCAACCACTTCTCTCCATCTATGGTCATCAAAACAATTTCCTCAAATCCGGTTACATCTTCATAGCATCGGGATGGATACTCAATCTACCTCAATGTCTTTTTTCAATAATACTCTTTTTTCAACTCAAAAATATCTGGAACACAAACTCTATCACGATATCTCATGATACCATTTCCATTAATCCAAAAATCAACTCTTCGACTTTAATTCATCAAATTCCACCAATCTGCCAACTCAATTCAGATTTATGACCTTCTTGAATCTCATAAAGAATACCACTAGTAAGCTCCAACATGCTAAGCTTAACTCCATAAGAAGTCTCTTCACTAATCAAACTTATATCACGAAATTGCTCAATAAGTTCTAACTCTTTTACCATCAACATCGGTATATGCAATGAATCCCAAATCAATGCATCAGCTACCACGTCCGCTTTACCCGAATGGTAATTCAACCCAAATCCATCATCCTTCTGAAGCCCCATGCTAATCAGGCACTCAATTTGTGAGTTATGGCAGAAACACGAATCGCACCTTCCGCATTTACTACAACATCCAATTATAGTCTATCAATAAATAACTTAATTCCATGCCACTACTTCACCATCACATAGAGCATTGAAATAGCTTTCCAACACTTTGAATCGTGCATCATTCCGAGTTACGGTTCTTCCGTTACGAAAAAAATATGAAAACAACATTCTTCTGTCCTAGGACATTTTCTCCCGGCGAAGGATATCGCTCGCCTGGCGAACCTGACAGTCCGAAATTCTATTTTCGATCGTCACATGACTTCCAGGTGTTCGATTTTGATTCCATAAAAAGCTGTGATCTTGGAATTCAACGTACAACAACAATTTCACACTTAGGAGGCCATTCAACACATCTTCAACTTTTGAAATATTTAAAGGCCCAATTATACCAATATTGCATTCCACATATGAATTTCTCTAATAATCACCAAAAATCATTGTCCACCTTTAATATACTCGACCTCACAATCTGTTGCCTTAGCACACGCACCAGACACAAGTCTCAAAACTACTCAATCAATTTAATACCTTGACCATCCAAACAGACATATAATATGGAGCTCTCAATATCGGACTAGTTTCTGTAACTAAGTCGATCACAACTCCACTTCACGTTCTGGCTGTATATCACTATCTTGTCAGGATAACTTCTAGACAACCACAATTAATCGGCAAACCACCAACTTCCCCACTCTTCTTAACACTCGAAGTTTTCATCAAAATAAATCTCTCAGCTCCATCCTGCATCGACTCATCAAAACAATTCTTAAGCACTTAGCTTAACTCAAAACAGTTCACTGCTCACGCCATCTAAGCTTGCGAGACACGTCTATCCCATCCAACATGATTCCGTCCACTATCATCAAGAGATTAAGGGTGATCAGTTCCTCAATTTGTCAATAGATAGCCGAAAATCATGATGGGGTATAAAACATCTTTACCAAACTATAAAAGCGTTCATCGACACACTGAGCCACAACTCCACACTTTCAGCATCCAAGAGAAGCACAAGCTTCTCCCTCACTTGAATCATTCCCACTTCTGCAGACAAGGTGATAACACGAAATCGTATATATATTTTGATGTATAATTTAACTGAAGTTTAACTGTTTTCGATCCGATTTCGATTTATTTCCGTGTTATTTGTCTGATGTTTTTCAGGTATTTGATGATCACGTCTAAACAAGGCAATATGAAGAAAAGAAGCAATCTCAGATGAAATATGGACAAAAACCGGGTGAAAACATCATGAAAAGCGCAGAATGCTGATTTTGCTGCTGTGACGACCGTCACAGCTCCATGACGACCGTCACACGGGTGACGACCGTCACACATTGTGACGACCTTCATGCAGGCAAAAACGCCCCACTTCAGTTTCACGTAAAAGAAGCAGTTCCAAGTCCCAAATAGTGGACCACTACTCCCTGATAATTCTGCCTCAAAGTCCACCTTCTTCAAGTTATAACCGTTAGAATTCCAACTCTATAAAAGGGGAAGAAGGGGGACTCAGAAAGAGAGCCGCATTCATACAACGAAGTGCTGCCAATTTATTTCCAGAGCAACCTTTCCAGTTTTTTATTCTTATTTGTTTCTCCTTTTCTTTTTCTGCATTCCTTTCATTCCTTCTGTAATTTTTATTTCCGTTGTACGATCGAATTGGCACAAAGACCAGAATCCTGCCAACATCTGTGGAGGATCTGCCCAAAGGTCAATTGGGATATTTACAGGTTTCTCATTTCAATCGTAATTCCAGTTTTTATTATAATGCATGCTATTATTTATTGTTTTTATTTATGTTTTACCTTTCCCAAATCCATGTCTAGCTAAATTCAAGTAATCGATATGTAGTAATAATTCAAAAGGGATTTCATAATAACCGGTTGAAAATTGTCTTTTCAAAAGTCATTTATGGTCTGAGTGTTTGAAATTAATTTACTGAATAAACTTCGTCGCGAAAGCGAGAACTTATTTAAAAGTAGTTTTGCCACGAAAGTGGGAAATTAATTAAGATACGAACCAACAAGCGAAAGCTGCGGCAAGATCAGATAGTAAACACTAGTCACTCATTTTAATAACAGCGAAAGCACTTTAAAATGAACTAGAACTTAGAGATTTCCAAAAAATAATTTTAACCCCGAATGGGATACGAAAGTGTACGTTTGGCCCTTAGAATTATGATTAGCGTCAATAACCATCGTGAGGCGAGAGTCTTCAGATCACCATTTTCTGCTTAAATAAACTCTGAAAAATATTTCATACACCGGTAACTTGTCAAATCCCCGAAGAATATAATCACTGCATATCGATTCAATTAATTATAATCTAAGTAGCATTCTTAGTTCCCTTTAGTGACAATCTTATTCCCTTAAACATATCCTACCTAGCTAAACATAGTAACTCCCGAGAACACTAGTTTGATTACGAGTCCCTGTGGGATCGATATCTATTATTACTACGCGATAGACTGTGCACTTGCAGTTAGGTTGTATTAGACATAGAAAGTCATGATCAAGTTTTTGGCGCCGTTGTCGGGGACCCGTTTAGTCAATAGTGTAACCTTCTGTTACGCCGTATAGACTAGGTTAATTATTTTCATTTTTCCTTTACTAGTGTTGTCGATTGTATGCCAAGTGATCGCCCACAAGGCGATATCTTGAAACCTTCAGTCGCAGAACTAGAACGCTTCTTACATCTAAGAAGCCGAATCATTGAGTACCAACTCAAACATAACATTCCCGATCCTCTAACTCCCATTCCCAAATCCGAAGAAGAATCAAACATGGCTGAAGGACCTCCAAACAAACTGCTGAAGGCATACGCTACACCCTCTCAGATGGAGCCTAGAAGTAGCATTGCTGCCCTAGCTATTACTCGAAATGATTTTGAGCTGAAACCATCATTGCTGTCAGCTGTACAACAAAACCAATTCTCAGGAAACGCAACTGAGGACCCGAACGAACATCTAACGAAGTTTGTACAATACGCAGACACGGTGAAAGCAAATGGAGTAACTCCATACGCGATAAGACTTCGTCTTTTCCCATTCTCTCTTAGAGACAGAGCGTGGACATGGTTACAATCTTTACCATCCAACTCCGTTACGACGTGGGAACAATTGAAGAACATCTTCTTAGCGAGATATTTTCTGCTAAGCAAAACTGCTATGCTTAGAGCTCAAATCAACGGATTTCGACAAAAAGATACTGAATCTCTTTACGAAGCATGGGAACGATTCAAAGATATGATGAGAACATGTCCTCACCATGGTCTAGAAGACTGGGTGACAATCCATACTTTTTATAATGGGCTTTTATACAATACTAGATTGACAATAGACGCTGCCGCGGGCGGTGCACTTATGGATAAGCCATACGAAGAAGCCTATCAATTAATCGAAAACATGTCTCAAAACCATTGCCAATGGGGAGGTGAACGCACTCCAACAGAGAAAACCACAGCGAAAGGTGGGATGTACGAGATCAGCAGCCTTGAAAAGTTCATTGCTAAAGTAGATGCTCTAGCACAGAAGATTGACAGTCTGACCGTTAACCTCACTGCAACTCTCGCTGCCGTAACTCCAAATTGCGAGTTATGCGGAAGCACCACTCATAATGCACCCGAATGCCCATTGCTAGCCGGAATCCCACCAGACCAAGTAAATTATGCTCAAGGAAATCCTTACGCAAATACCTACAACCCAGGTTGGCGAAATCATCCAAACTTTTCTTACAAAAGCGAAAATGCATTACAAATGCCTACTGCTCCACCAGGATATCAGAAACCAGCTGCTGCTCAGACTGCACCTAGGAAATCAAACCTCGAGTTGATGATGGAAAAATTCATAGCTACTCAAGCTCAAACAAACAAAGAATTCCTGAATCAAAACATACACACTAGCGAGCAAATTAAACAGTTGACCGGAAAAGTAGACGCTTTAGCCACCCACAACAAAATGTTAGAAACACAGATATCACAAGTGGCTCAACAACAAGCCTCTGCTGCCGCACCCGCTGGCAAATTTCCTGGACAACCCGAACAGAATCCAAAAGGCCAAGCAAATGCTGTAATACTAAGAAGTAGAAAAGAATTGGACGAACCGATCGATCCGAGGACCGAAAACTCAGCCATGCAACAAAAACCAACTGAACAAGCAGAAAAGGAATCCGAGTTAGAGAAGAAGGAAGACAACGAGAAGGAGGATACCGCAAGTGAAAAAACTCAAGCACCTCCAGCGCCATATAAACCACCTATCCCTTATCCGCAAAGATTAATAAACTCCAAAACTTCAGGACAGTTTAAGAAATTTGTAGAGCTCCTTAAACAGTTGAATATTATTATTCCCTTTACAGAAGCGATAACTCAAATGCCGTCATACGCTAAATTTCTCAAAGAAATCCTGTCGAATAAGAGAAAGATCGAGGATAACGAAACAGTTACACTTACTGCAGAGTGTAGCGCTATTATTCAAAACCGCATGCCTCCTAAATTAAAAGACCCAGGTAGTTTCTCCATACCCTGCGTCATAGGAAAGTTCGTAATAGACAAAGCTCTATGCGATTTAGGAGCCAGTATCAGTGTTATGCCTTTATCTATATGCAAAAAGCTGAATATGGGAGACCTCAGACCAACCAAAATGTCCGTACAATTAGCTGACCGATCAGTAAAATACCCCATCGGAATACTGGAAAATGTTCCAGTACGCATAGGACAATTCTACATCCCAACCGACTTCATAATCATGGACATCAAGGAGGACACTGTCACCCCAATTATCCTAGGAAGACCATTCCTAGCTACAGCCGGAGCTATTATAGACGTGAAGAAAGGAAGGCTAACATTCGAAGTAGGAGAAGAAAAGATAGAGTTCATTCTCACCAAGTTCTTACAAGCACCAGCCATAGACGATACCTGCTATTTAGTAGACGAAATTGACGAATGCATAAGAGAACTTGAAAATGAAGAGACCACGTATTCAGAAATAATAAAGATTTAAATACCCGATATTTCTGAAGTCGATGATTGGCGTAAACCGTATAAAGACGACAGCCTAAGCGAAAGCTTAGCACTGACTCCAAACCATATGCCAGGTCCGAAGAACCCATCTTTAGAACTTAAATTATTACCCAAAAACCTTAGATATGAATTTCTAGACGATGAACTAAAAAGACCAGTGATAGTCAACGCCGACTTAGGACAACCAGAAACCGAAAAGCTATTAGAAGTCCTAAAGAAGTACCCCACCGTGTTAGGCTATAACATAAGCGATCTAAAAGGTATAAGCCCTTCAATCTGTATGCATCAAATTACAATAGAGGAAGACTCTAAAACCTCTAGAGAGCATCAGAGAAGACTGAACTCCATCCTGAGCACTGTAGTCGGAGATGAAGTAAAGAAATTGCTGGATGCAGGAATCATCTATCCAATCTCCGATAGTGGGTGGGTTAGCCCAGTTCATGTCGTACCGAAGAAAGGAGGAGTCACAGTAGTTAAAAACGAAAAAGGTGAATCAATAACAAAAAGAGTCGTGACTGGAAGCATGATGTGTATTGATTATAGAAAGCTTAACAAGGCCACACGAAAAGATCATTCCCCGTTACCCTTCATAGACCAAATGTTGGAAAGATTAACCAAACATTCATATTTCTGCTATCTAGATGGTTATTCAGGATTTTTCCAAATTCCCATTCATCCTGATGACCAAGAAAAGACTACATTCACTTGTCCTTATGGTACTTTTGCTTACCGCCGAATGTCGTTCGGACTCTGTAATGCTCCAGCAACCTTCCAAAGATGCATGATAGCAATCTTCGCAGATTTCATAGACGACATCATGGAAGTATTTATGGACGATTTCTCGGTATGTGGACAAAGTTTCGAAGGATGCCTACAAAACTTAGAAATGGTATTAGAACGTTGTGTAAAAGTGAACCTCGTCCTAAATTGGGAAAAATGCCATTTTATGGTCCGACAAGGAATAGTTCTAGGACATGTCATATCAGATAAAGGAATTGAGGTCGACAAAGCTAAAATAGAGATTATAAAAGATCTCCAACCTCCAAAATCCGTACGAGAAATACGGAGTTTTCTAGGACATGCCGGTTTCTACAGAAGATTTATAAAAGATTTTTCAAAAATCACAAAACCTTTGACTGGCCTGTTGATGAAAGATGCTGAGTTCATCTTCAACGACGACTGTTTAAAAGCATTCGAAACATTAAAATCAACCCTTATCACCGCACCGATTATGCAACCACCCGATTGGCGACTACCGTTCGAAATCATGTGCGATGCGAGTGATTATGCCGTAGGCGCAGTTCTAGGACAAAGGAAGGACAAGAAACTCCATGCCATCTACTATGCCAGTAGAACCTTAGATCCTGCCCAAATGAACTACGCTACCACAGAAAAGGAACTTCTAGCAGTTATATTTGCGCTTGACAAATTCCGTTCTTACATAGTAGGAGCAAAAATTATCATATACACAGACCACGCTGCCATAAGGTACCTAATAAGCAAAAAGGATGCCAAACCAAGACTATTGAGATGGATCATGTTATTACAAGAGTTTGACTTAGAAATCAAAGATAAGAAAGGAACCGAGAACGTTGTTGCAGATCACTTATCCCGAAAAGAAGGCATCAAACACGAACCAGTACCGATAAACGACGATTTCCCGTACGAACGTCTGATAGCCAAATTAGAAAGTGACATACCCAACTCAATCTCGAAAGATCCAGAATTCGAAAAAGCCGTAGAAGCCGTCTATGCCCAAGTCACATTACCTTGGTATGCTGACATCGTTAATTACCTCGCTGCAGGCGTACTTCCACCGGATCTCACTTATCAGCAAAAGAAGAAATTCTTCCATGATCTGAAACATTATTATTGGGACGAACCCCTACTCTTCAAGAGAGGGGCCGACAACATATACCGTCGCTGTGTCCCAGAGGAAGAAGTAGAAAATACTATTTCCCAATGCCATTCAGCACCGTATGGTGGTCATGCTAGTACATCCAAGACGTGCGCTAAGATTCTCCAAGCCGACTTATTCTGGCCAAACCTCTGGAAAGACGTTCACATCGCTGTGCTAAAATGTGATCGATGCCAACGAACTGGCAACATCTCACGACGCGATGAAATGCCTCAGAAAGGAATCTTAGAGGTAGAAATCTTTGACGTATGGGGAATAGATTTCATGGGACCGTTCCCACCTTCTTTTGGTAATAACTACATACTCGTCGCTGTAGACTATGTGTCTAAATGGATAGAAGCCATTGCTGCTCCAACAAACGACGCACGAGTAGTAATCAAACTCTTCAAAAACACAATCTTTCCTAGATTCGGTGTACCCAGACTCGTCATTAGTGACGGCGGATCTCACTCCATATCGCGAATATTTGATAAACTTCTCTCTAAATATGGAGTCCGACACCGAGTAGCTACACCCTATAATCCGCAAACTAGCGGACAAGTAGAGGTCTCGAACAGGGAAATAAAACAAATATTGGAAAAGACTGTCGCTACCTCAAGGAAAGATTGGTCATCAAAGCTACAAGAAGCTTTATGGGCTTATAGGACCGCTTTTAAGACACCAATAGGTACTACACCCTACAAATTAGTTTACGGTAAATCCTACCATCTCCCTGTAGAATTAGAGCATAAGGCCTTCTGGGCCATTAAGACACTCAATTTCAACTACACCGAGGCAGGAGAAAAGCGAATCTTGAACTTACACGAATTGGAAGAACTTCGATTAGACGCTTACGAAAATGCTCGTATCTACAAAGAACGAACTAAAAAGTGGCATGATAAACATTCAGTCAAGAAACAATTCAGTGTGGGAGACATCGTATTGCTATTTAATTCAAGATTAAAACTCTTCCCAGGTAAACTAAAATCTAGGTGGTCTGGACCTTATGAAGTAACTAAAGTACTTCAGAGTGGAGCTGTTGAAATTATCGATAAGACGAATGTACCGTTTATCGTAAACGGGCAACGTCTAAAACATTATAATAAGAACGAAAACAACCCTCAAGTCTGCAGTATAACATTGCTTGAGCTTCCAGCTCAAACACCCGAATAGCTTGTCACCAAGCTATCGTCAGGCTTTAGACGTTAAAAACAGCGCTTACTGGGAGGCAACCCAACTTTTCCCGCATTTTTCCTCGTTACTGTATTTCATTTTTATTTAAAATTTTACTTTGAAAATTTAACAAAAATTCTAAACTTATAATTACTACTACTTTCTACTTACATTTATTTTCATATTTCTATTTCTACTTTTCTCTTTTTGTCTTTTGTTTTTACCGCTTTTTGTTTTTAAAAATCCTGACTTCAAACTTCTGTTTTAAACTTTTCAGGATTTTAAAAGTCTTCAAAACATTCCTCCTGTTTTCTCCGACTTACCTGCGAGCATGGCCGAGTACGACTTCACAAAGGTTCATTTTCGAGGACTAGCTCAAAAGGCAAGATTTGCAGCACTAACTGAAAGAGAAATCGCCTTAACGCTGTATTATGATAAGTCTACCATGGATAAACTAGGAATCACGGATAGCATTCAATACCTGTTCAATCAACTGGGTTGGGAGAACACTGCTTTGAAAACACGTTTTGCTACCTATAAGGATTTCACCTATGAATTCCTTAGTTCCTTCAGATACCTACCCAACTATGGTTTTGGATCCAACACAGAGCTGATTACCTTTCGAATGTTTGGAATGGACCAAACCCATAGCCGGATGTCACTAGCTAACCTCCTAGGATTTCCTAGCCGACCGCATGTGTTCATCAGTGCAGAAGATGACGATATTGATTTTGAACTCGACCAATTCTGGGGTAGAATCACAGGCGACTATCACTCTGAACCAGACAGAATATATAATGATGATATTCATAACCCAACTTTCAGATACTTCCATAAGATACTAGCTGTTGCACCCTAAAATTTGACCAACCGGGTCCCGTATCTGGCTCGATGTTTCGACGCATTTCGCATTCGCATTTACATACTGCATATAGTGCATTTCTTCAATCATGGTGATTTTATCGGGATTACACCCATTCTGTCGCATTTCAGGTATCTCAGACCGGTTCGGATAATCGAAGGTTATTTTGGGAAGTCGCGTGCTTCCTGGGTGTTTTCAGCTTACGCAGTGATTTTTGAGATTCTTGGTGTCCGGGTTTACTGTTTGCTTCGATCTGGTCTCGCGTTTTTTTTTATGTTGGTTATTTGCCTTTGTTTGCATTTTTTAGGATTTAATAGCTTTTTGTAGATTTTAAATAGGTTTTATAGATTTTCTAGAATTTAAATAGATTTCTTTTAATATTTTTAATATTTTTAATAGTTTTAAATCTTTTTTAGAATTTATAAATTGTTTAAATAGATTTTAGAATAAACTTCTTTTTTTTTTTTTTAGATATTAAGTCTTTTTTTAGATATAGTTTAATATGATTTTCTTTCACTCGAGTTTTTAAATAGGATTAATAGAAATTATTAGAGTTTTTTTTATTAGTTTAGAGATTAGTGGAATTATTAGAGTTTTATTAGTTTAGAATTAATATAGTTTTAGGTTAATTCTCTTTATTAGAGTTAATTAGGACTTAATAGAGATTAATTAGGATTTTAATCTTTTGTTTAGATTTTAATTAGAGTTTATCAGGATTAATTAGATTAGTTTAATTTTCATTTAAGACTTAATTGCAGTTTTTAATTTTAGTTAGAGTTAATTAGGCTTAACCATTAGTTAATTAGTTAATTAGGTTTTCATTTAGCCCTTAATCCAGTCCAAAGCCAGTTATTTTCGTGGGCCCAGAGTTTTTGTGAAGGCCCACTTCAGCAAAAGTCCAGAATTGCCACTTGCCACACTATAAAGCAAGCCACGCGTGCAAGCTAGAAAGGGGACACATCACATTTTCCCCACTCTCAGAATCACACACGTAACCCTCCACTATCTCTCCCCAAAGCCACTTGGCACACATGCCTTCTTCCGCTGCCACCCAACCATGACACTTGTCATCACCAATAAGCACCTTCAAACGTTCTTCGATCAGGTTCCAGATCCTCATCAATGCGCAACACATTTTTCCAGAAAGAACATCAAGATCTTCATCGAAGTCCTTGAAGTTCATCGTTTCCAGAAGATCCTCATGCATCTTCATCAAGGGATCCTCAGATCGTCACCGGACTCATCGAGATTTCGTGTCCTCGCTCCTCACTATCATCATCAATCATCATCTCAAGCATTAACGAATCAACATCAGGTTTTTTCTTCGAGATTTGCAAAGAACAGCTTCATCTGAAGAATCATTATGAATCTTCAAACATCTCTGGATCTTCATGCTTTCTTCAGCGAATCAGTGACATGCATCATCATCTTCATACCAAAATCCATCAATCTTCAGAGCGCGTTTACATTCATCACCTCGTCAACATTATCTTCGTCAAGAACGGACCTTCCACATTTTCAAGCTTTCCTCTGAAATCTTCCAGCCGTGGATGAGTTTGCTCTGATGGTGTGTTTATTATTGTTCACTGGTGATTACAATATTAAGGTTTGTTTTGGGTTTGTGACGTTGAAAGGAGGTTTGGACGAAGCTGGGAGAAAGAATCGGCGAGAGCCAGATTGAGGGTGGGAAGTGACGGCGCCGCGAGAAGGAGATGAGAGAAATTAGGGTTTCAGAAGTTCAGGGAGTGAAAGAGTGAGAAGAGGGAGAGGGCATCCGTGGACCCGCGTGAGGCTTTGGGCCTCAAAGCCCAATCTCCTTTCGGTTTGACACCTCCCAGTTTCCATGACCCCCTCCGTTTTTTTGCTTGCTGATGGACCTGGGCTGGGCCCTTCTACTGATTGCACCCTCCGGTTCACTTACAACACCCCCTCCCCGTTTCAGTTCCATTTGGGCTGGGCCCAGTTTCTTTCATTTTTTTTTACTGATGTACTCCTGGCTGGACCTGCACCCCCTTGTTTTTCTTTTTGTTTTTTTTTATTATTATTTTCTTTGTGCAGTTGTTTAGATCTTTAGAAAGGAAAAAAAGAATAACAAAAGAGTGTTAGAAAAAAAGAATATGGAAAAGAAATAAGAGAAAATATTGAAAAAAAAAGAGAATAAAAGAATATTAAGAGAAAATATTGAAAAAAAGAAGAAAAATAGTTGAAAAGGAATATGTGAAAAAATAAAGAAATAAAAAAAATAGAGAATATATAGATTTTAATATTTTTCTTTTAGGATACAATTTTTCATAGAGTTTATTTCACCTTTTTAGAGGTAGTTTTAGAAGTCCATTTGTTAGGGGACTATTTTCCACTTGATTTTCCATTATAGATGGATAGGATAGTATTTTCTAGGAGTTTGTTTCCCGTATTCAATCATTGTAACTCATGTTCAGAATATTAATAAAACGAGATTTGAGCTGTGGTCCCGAAAGTAGCCGAACTACAGCTGCTCTGATTTCTCGTACTGAGCGAGAATATGTAGGCATAGGATGCGATATCCTAGCGAGCACACTAACAACTAACTCTTCTGTTCTCTCGCTGCTGTGTGATCGAGACTTTCCCGCTGACGACTAATCGTTTTCCTTTTCTCTTGCCCGAGTGCATTTGAGACCAGACCGTAGTTTTAGTTCCCATAGGTTCCCGTACCTTTAAAACCAGCTTAATCTCTCACTTCCTGTGTGATCGAGAACACCCTGCTTAGCCGTAGTTAGCCTGAACTACGAAAGCTCTGATCTTCCATGCTGTGTGGAAGTACGTAGGCACAAGACGCGAAGTCTTGGCGAGCCAATTCCCTGTAGTTTCCTGAACTACGTTGACTCTGACTTTCTCTCTTGAGAATACGTAGGCATAGAGCGCGACGCTCTATCGAGTCAATTCCCTTCCGTTTAGATTTAGCAGCCGTAGATAGATTGTTTTTGCATCCTTTAGACAAACCAAGCAAGCGTGGATCCCGTCGAGTACGACGGACATGAGGAGTGCTAATACCTTCCCCTTGCGTAACCGACTCCCGAATCCAGGTTTTGGTTGCGATGACCATACCTTTCCCGTTTTTTGCGAGGTTTACTTCGAGCGTTTCCTTTTCCTCCGTTGGGATAAATAACGCACGGTGGCGACTCTTCTGTTCAGCCGGCGCTGATTTTCGCAGTAGCGACAGCTGGCGACTCTGCTGGGGATCCAACGTCCCCTGGCTGCTAAGGACTGCGATAGTTCTTATGCATGTGGGATCCAACGTCCCCTAAGAGAGTCAATCC
This sequence comes from Lathyrus sativus, assembly GCA_963859935.3. Taxonomy (NCBI): domain Eukaryota; kingdom Viridiplantae; phylum Streptophyta; class Magnoliopsida; order Fabales; family Fabaceae; genus Lathyrus; species Lathyrus sativus. The sequence goes on along the minus strand of OZ012739.1, from coordinate 286,737,517 downwards.
TAGCGCTTGTTTGCTTGTCTATTGGGTATTCATTATTTCTGTATTGATATTATCTGTTGCTGTTGTGCTGTTGGGTGGGAGATGTTCCTTTGAGAGATAAGCCGGACCTGGGCTCAAGTGCACTTAGAATTAGAGTGGAAATTAGTGGGGGCGTACATGCTTTGCATGTATTAGTGTCCCGCGAAATCCACACTCGGACGAGGTTCTTCTGGTTGACTTCTTTTTCTACCCTTTGGGTCGAAGGGGTTGTTGGTTAGTTGGATTGTCGACTTCGGGAACCGATCATTTGGAAGTTAGCTAAGTGAGGCCTCTTCAAGACTTGATGATGCCACTCCTTCTGGGAATCGTATCGTCAGTTTTGAAAGTCTGTGACGCTGACGACCGCATAGGATGTCGTACCTTGACAGATCTAGGTTCATTACCCGTGAGTGGGAGGGTTTTTTTGCAGGAACCTTGACTTCCAGCCTACCCGTTATCTTGGCATCTCTCTTCAGAGCGAGCGTACTCCGTCAGCAGCGCAGCAGTGTTCAGATTTTGCGGGGGCTGTGATCCCGTTGTTTGCTGCATCTTGCATATCATTTGCATAAACATGTTGCATCATATTGCATATCATCCTCCAGTTAGCCAGAGTTCTGATCCAGCCGTTGTTTCCTGAAGGTGATTACCCGGAGTTTGGATTGAGCAACTGTGATTGTCAGAAGACGACCTAGGGGTTGAGTAGAGTTGAGCAGAATCGAGCGTTGAAGTCAGCTGAAGATTATTGGTAGCTATGTCTGAAGGCAATTTCCAGTCTCCTAACACCTTGGCAGGGTTCACTATGACGTCCAACCCTCTGTATGATTCTATGGAAGACTTCCCGCAAGCGAACAACGTTATTGCAGACCAAGTTGTACAACCTTCTGTTAAGAACCGAGATCGACATGAGCAGTTTGTTGCCCGAAATGAACGTCCTCCTCCTGTTAACAATCAAGGTGTTGTTTTCCCTGTGATGAATTACCGAAGAGATATCCCGATAACCAGGATGGTAGATCCAAGAGCTCTTGAGATGGATAGAAAACTCCGAGCATTGGAAGAAGGAGTTAAAGCTTTGAAAATGAAAGATGCTGTTAACCTAAATGCTGCAGACATGTGTTTGGTTCCTGGCCTGGTGTTGCCTTATAAGTTCAAAGTGCCGAAATTTGAGAAGTACACGGGAGATAGCTGTCCGAAGCAACATTTGATGATGTTCTGTCAAAGAATGACTTCGTTTGTGCGAGATGACAAATTGATGATCCATTGCTTTCAAGATAGTCTGACTGGGGCATCTTTGAGGTGGTATATGCAGTTAGAGAGAGATCAGATCCAATCATGGATGGATTTAGCCAGAGCTTTTCTGAAGCAGTACGATTATAATTTAGACATAGCTCCCCATCGCATGCAGTTGCAAGAATTGTCTCAAGAGAACAATGAACCTATCAGGAAGTATGCTCAGAGATGGAGAGAATTTGCTGCTAGAGTGCACCCACCACTCTTGGACCGAGAGTTAACGAGCATGTTTGTAGATTCCTTACAAGATCCGTACTTCGAAAGATTGCTTGGACTTCCGTTAAGTTTCTCTGACGTGGTAATATTGGGAGAACGCCTTGAGTATGCCATAAGAATTGGGAAAATTTAGATTATTTCGAACGATCAAGCTGGTGAAACTGAATATTCTTGTGACTATCAGAGCGAAGAAGAAGGTGTAATCAATGCAGCCATGCCAAATGTTGAATATCCTCGAGACGAATCGGTGAATTTTGTTGGTTCTTCATCTTATCAGAGACCAGTACCTTCGGTGACTTGTTATGCTGGACAAACAGCTGTGCCTCAGGCACCATGTCAGAAACCTTATGTCGCTTCCCTTGCAAATCAGCAAACTCGTGGTCGAAGTTATCAGAATCAGCGTCAGAATCAGAATCGACCTCGCAACAATTTGGAACGAAGGAAAGCTCTTTCTCACCCAGTGCCTATGCCGTATAGTCAGCTGCTACCATCTTTGATCCAGAGTTCTTTGGTGGAACCTAAAGCTCTTAAGCCAGTTCCAGAACCTTACCCTCCTGGGTACAACCCCCACGTTCAGTGTGGTTACCATGGTGGCTCTCCAGGGCATTCGACGGAAGATTGTAAAGCATTTCAGGCGAAAGTACAACAGTTGATCGACCAAGATCGCATTTCCTTTCGAGAAGGATTTCTGTTTGTTCATACCAACCGCTCAGCTGTCTAAGCTCGTAGATTCAGAAGGTTGTTTGCAAAGGAGCCAGTGATTCAGACAGGCGGGCGCCTCGACATTGGCAGTCCCCAGACTTTTATATAATTTGCATTTGTAGTTTTCTTTCTGTCAGTTACTATTTGCTGTAAATATTGTATGTTTCGAATGGTGATATTAATAAGGTGGCTATGCATTTTCTGAATTAATCATGTCGTTGTCGCTCATTTATTGTATTGCACTGACACTTGCATTTTATTCACTCTACTTTGTCACATGATTAGCAAAGATTGGAGGGAGGATGACAAAATAAACTCATAACCGATGATCGTATGCTTTCAGATAAAACCTTGCCGATGACGTACAAGGCATTGTTTCAAATCCCCTCAACACTGGAGATATAAGGAGTTAGTCCCTTGTTAACCACTTCGAGCCAGGAAGTAGAAGTTTTTTCGGACTTTTTTAAACCCTCACATCTTATGGGACCTCCTTCACCTTAGTCAACACCACAGAACTATATGTACGACAGTGACCACATCTCTGAGGCATACGACTATATGTACTATGAGGATGCTGTATCAGAAGCTGAAGTAGACCCTACGACTCCTCCGCACTACAACACCTATCCCGAGCCTATCCCTGAGGAGACCACCGACAAAATGGATACTGTTCTACTCCGATTGGACAAAGTTGATGCAGCTCTGACTACTGTAAAAGATGACATTGCAGGCATACATAGCGAACTGGTAGTCTTCATGGACTTAGTCTGTGACCAGCTCGACTACTACGCACGGAAATTCGATGAGTTGAAGGCACGAAAAGACTAGATACTAGTTTTAGCATTAGATTTAGTTTAGTTTAGTTTCATTTAATCATTTGGATTTTTCGCATTGTTAATTTCTTTATGTACTACATACAATCATTCCAATTTCTTGTTATTTCAATTATAGTCTTTATTCAATTATTCTGTCTTTACGTTATTCTTTGTTTATTGGCTGCTATAATACATTGCCATATCAATACTAGGCCCAAAAGTCACTGCAAGAACACCCTCAGAGCAAAATTCTACGTTCTGCAGATTTTGCTGTTGTGACGACCGTCACAGGATCCTGACGAGCGTCACGCAGGTGACGACCGTCACGAACCCAAAACTGCTATCTGATATAACAGGGGTTGCGTTTTCTCTCCCACTCACCTCCTTTCAACTTCCAATCATCAGAACTCCCACCCCACTCCAATTTTTCGTCTTCCCCACATTACACCATATATTTCAACTCCCATCTCAACTTCCTACCACACTTTTGTCAATTTTTCCCACTTCGCAGAACCACCCCAATCCTCAAAACCACCTTAATCTTCCAACAATGGCGAGAAATACAGAAACCCCAGACATCAACAACATTATGTTCAGCGACGGTGACTCAGGCGAAAGATAGCGGGCCAACTACATCACATTCCATCAACGTTCGCTCCAGCCGACTCATTATCCACACATTCCATCGCTCACGGAGCTCGGACTCCTTGAAGGCATCACTTGGATGCTTCAAAGAGCCGGCATCTGGAACCTATGCACCAATCCACTATCGACGTACGAACAACTCACTCTCGAGTTCCTGAGTTCGTTTACCTACGTCACTTCCAGCGGCGACCTCAGCCAACACTCCGGTGCCGCATGCTTCAGGATGTTCGGCACAAACTATCAGGTGAACCAGAACCAGATTGCCGCCATCTTACAACTCCCTCGAGGCGATAATGCTCACCGCCGCCTCACCGATCAGTTTCAGCACGAAGCCTTCGCGCTATGGTACCAGTTGACCGGCATCAATGCCGATGGTTGGGATTCCCTCCACGCCACGCATATCCATAACCCGACCATCTGGTACTTCCACCGAGCATTGAGCAACACAATCTTCGCCAGGGACAACAACCATAAGGTGAACTCGAAAGAGCTCTTCTTCCTCCACTGCGTCTTCAACAACGAGCATATCAACGCCGCTCCGTTCCTCCTGGCCCACATTCAGGCCAACTGTAACCGTGGCTCCAAGCCATTCTACTTTGGCGGGATTTTCACTGCCATTGCACTTGGGCTGAACCTGGGCGACCGCCTCCAGCACCTCCATGCCATCCCCTCGGTGTTCCTTGACACCGACCACTGCAGAGCCTCCCACCTTATCCGTTCCAGAGCCAACGGCAAGTACCATCCGGTAGTGCATGGCAAAACCGTCCGAAGCATCATCCTTCCATCACGCACCTGAACACACCCAGAGGATCGTACCAACTGGTTATTTGACCTCACTGCCCCTCCTGCTGCCGCTGCTCCAACTCAGGACCACACCCAAGGTTCTGATGACGAAATCCAAGCTGAGTTGGACAAGTCAGAGTGTTGCGGTTAGAGTATGATATCAAATTATTAATTAATTTGAATCGCATCTTTAGTTCACAACCGCTCTTTGATTTATCCAAAGGAAAAGGTCAAAAGAGGAAAACCTAATTTTGCATCGTAAAGACAATGCGGGGAGAGATCTAGGTAAGGGGTTGGTTAAGCTCAGGGAAGGTACTAGCACCCTAAACTTCTGTAGTACTCTACAGGAACCTTTTGTTTATTGTATGCTTTTTTTATATTTTATTATCTGCTTTAATATATATTGAGCTAAGGGATAGAGTGACCTAAAGACCTAAGGTTTAGACCTAAGTTTACTCGGCAAGACGTCGCATCTTGTGCCTACGTATCCTGGATAGGGAATGGAATCAGAGTAATCGTAGTTCCCCTCGAAAGGGAGGTTAGAAACTTCTTGACTATGGTCAAGGTTTCAAGGGAAGTAAGCATTTCTTAAGGAATCGCTTACGTGGAGTCTTGAAACTCCTATTTCTATGTTGAAAAGTTGAATTAAAATTAGGGTTGAAATTAAGGGTTCCACGGCGGGAAACCCTAAACAGAGTACGACGACTCTTTGACCTAATGCTAGGGTAAAAGGCATTTTCATCCACGGCGGGACACCTAGGCTATTAGGGTTTTTGATACGGTAAAAAATTAGGGTTATTGACTCGACGGTCAAACGGCTAGACCTAATTCCTTTGGAAGGAATCCTAACGGTAAATCATGCAAACAGACAAAATATCGTACGACAAAATTAATGTGCGGAAAGTAAAGAAAACGGTAAAGAAAGCGTCGCGACGATCACTCGCGTAAATTACAAATCCCCAAAAAATGCAAAATAAAATAAACCGCGACCATGGCCTCGCGTAAATTACATCCATGGAACAAATTACAAATATGATAACGAAATATTTAATTAATCATAATCGGAGACCGACTAAAACCTAGCGGAAAACAAATAGAGAACGTTAGTGAAAAAAAAGTTAGGCGGGAATCAATGACAAATAATAAAGCAATTAATAATGAAAGAAAGAAAATGCAATTTGAAAATTTATTGTTTTATTAATTTTGAAAAACTTTATTTTTAATTTCTGAAAAAAGAAATTTAATTTTAATTTTGAAACAATGGTTTTTAATAAAAATGTTTTAGTTTTAATTTTTTTAAAAAGGATTCAATTTAAATTTTTTTTAAAAAAAGAAGTTTTAGTTTTAATAAAAAACAGTTTTAATTTTTTATATTATAAGAACAGAGTTTTAAAACAAGGTTTAACTAGCAAATATTTTTTAATTAAACTAACCTTTTTTTATGACATAATTACAATTTAAAGAAAATCAGAATAATAATAATAAGAAAAATAAAAAAGGGAAAAATAAAAAATATAAAAAAAATAAAAGGGGAAAAGTAGGCTTCACGCTGAAGCATTTTAATCTTTAGGTTTTTAGAAACCCCATCTTCTTCTTCATCACGGTGGCGGCGTTGTTGCAGCTCCTTTGAGCTTTGCTCCATTCTTGCATGGCCGGAAACGATTTCTCTCCTTCTTCTTCGGTTTGTTCCACCTGAAAACAACAGAAAAACTTTTTTATTGACAAAAAGAACTGCTCACCTCGTTCGGGGTTCGAAGTGGTTCGCGGTGGTTTTGCGCCGTTTGGTGGATTTGCTGACGCTTTCCTCTTCTGATAAGTCGTGAGAACGACCGCCGTTTTTTCCTTTTGTGTGCTCTCCTCTTTTTCTCAAATGCAACTCATGTTTATATAGGTAACAAATTAGGGTTAACTCTAACCTAATGCCCACTTTAAAGCCCAACTTAAAGAATTAGTCAAAACTAAAACAAATTAAAACAAACTTAAAACCCTATTTATTTACTAAACATTAAAAAAATCTTTTCTAATATTTTTAATTTTATAATTTTTGGATGTTTTTATGAATAATATGAAAAAAAGTGAAAAAATAATATTTTTTAAAAAATAATTTAAATAAAATACGAAAAATAATAATTAAATAATAAAAAAAACTATTTTTGTTATTTTTTTTTTATGAAAATAGAAAACTTAGAATAAAAATAAAAGAAAAACAAAAAGTGAAGAAGGTGGGATTCGAACTCTCGACCTCTCACACTCACAACTCCTTACACACGGTCTCTTACCAATTGTGCCATTTTATTTATTCAAAATAAAGTGGCACTAGAAACCATGTAAAGGTAGGACAAATTTGGGGTGCAACAGATGCCCCTATTTAAATAGCTTCACCGGATGATTTGAGCAGCGGAGACTCGAGAAATCACGGTGAAAGGGATTTAAATACAGATAACCGAAAATTTGGCCCCTAGATGCAGTGATATGCAATGATATGGACAAAATAACACGAACTATAATGCTGACAATGCCATGAATCTAATATGATGTGTATGATGGAATGATGAATGCAAGGATGCAGACGACCCGACGTCATAGGGGACAGCGCAGCTAAGAATTGCACTGGGGAAGAAGACACGCGGTGGTGACAAGGTAACATAGGATCCACACGGAGACAGGACCAGGTAAACGATAGACGCTAGATTTTTCGGGACATTCCTTGAAGAGATCGAGCGGGATCTTCAGGACTCACCGGAAAACATATAGGGAGAGACAAACATCAGAATATTTCGGAAGAACATCAAAAAAGAGACACGTCGTATCTAGAAGAACGTCAGATAGACATGACACGAAATAGTCGATGAGTGCCAAGTAAACTGGACTTTGTCCACAAGGTAAGACGCGGATAAAACACGACCTCGGGGAGAAAAAACAAATGGGGATAAAACACCCATGCTGTCAAGTAACTAAATTCGTCCACAAGGTAAGACGCGGATAAAACACGACCTCGGGGAGAAAAATGCAAATGGGGATAAAGCACCCATGATGCCAAGTAAATAAATTCATCCACAAGGTAAGACGCGGATAAAACACGACCTCGGGGAGAAAAATACAAATGGGGATAAAACACCCATGATGCCAGGTAAATTGGACTTCGCCCACGAGGTGATACGCGGGTAAAACACGACCTCGGGAGAAGAAGCAAATGGGGATAAAACACCCATGATGCCAGGTAAATTGGACTTCGTCCACGAGGTAAGACGCGGGTAAAACACGACCTCGGGAGAAGAAGAAAATGGGGATAAAACACCCATGATGCCAGGTAGATTGGAATTTATCCACGAGGTAAGACGCGGGTAAAACACGACCTCGGGAGAAAAAGCAAATGGGGATAAAACACCCATGATATGCACATGTGTATAAATCATGCTATGATAGATGATCAAATGACAATGCAGATGTCGACGACAAGGCTCGACTTTGTTGGTAAGATGACAAGACTGGAAGACTGATTCCTCAACCCATACATCATTGTCATTCTGTTAAACTGTATCACGTTGATAGTCCCTGTAGGAAGGATGAAAAGCTACTCGGGGATTCTTCAAATAAACTACCCCAGATTGGATGAACTGATAATTGTTTCTCGTAAAATGATTGTTTTAATGTACCCTCATAAGGCTTCCCCCAGTATGAGTCTTGATAAACTAAATCTGAGAAGATCTTGCCCTGAACAAATCTTGAACTAGTTCTCAGACGAGATGTAAAAGGAACTTGCCCCTGATAAGATCACTTGATCAAGTTTCTTGATTGTTTGAAAATTCCTTAGAGGAAAGCCAGTTTGAAAACAAAGTATATTCATACAAACATGGTAATGCAAAGTTCATGCGACTTTTGAAGTCAAAGTTGTTTTTTTTGAAAAATGGAAAATACATGAGTCGTCAGTCAGAACACGACGGTTCAATACGCTCAAAGTTTAAAACAAAGGTGTATTGTCAAAATAAATTATTCACAAAGACCTTTTGGAGTCAGCTTACGCAACCTTGTTGTAGTACGCTTTCAAAATAACCTTGCTTCAATTAGGTCTTTTAAGGGTTGTAACGTGGCCTGGTTCACGGTTTAAGAAACAAAGGATAAAGGCTCAAAATTTATTTGTACCCACCCACTTTACGTGATGATCTCCAGCCCTACGCTCAGTTAACTCGTGTTATGCATTCAGGTTCCCATAAGTTAGGAATTGCACTGATGGTAGCAATGATGGTTCCAAAGTCAAGGACATATGAAAAGGCAACCACTACTTCCTTATAATATTTGTCATTTTGATATTGAAGATTTTCAAGATGAAGAATTTAGAACTCCTCTTTGTATTATCCCTAAATTTTTCCTGAACTATTTCTTTTAAAGCTTACAGCCAGCGGGATGCCCCAGTTCTGCCTAAGTCTCCTTCATAGGTTTTGACTTAGCGGGCTCTTTCTTTTGATTTTTTTTGAAACATGACTGCTTGGTTTAATGATTACGGTGAACCATCATCGGTTTTTTGGCTTAAAAAAAATCTTCGACACTTGTTTGTTGTGTGTGAAGGAAAATTACAAGTGCGACCTTTATATGAAAGGCATATTGCATGAACACATAACCGAGTTAACTGAGAACTACCCATACCCAGGTTAACATTGCATGTTTTTTTTTGTAAAGAAAGGAACTCCAACTTCTAGGCTCGAAGGGGTTGACAAGGGATTAACTTCCTTATTTCTCCAGTGTTTGGGAATTGAAACAATGCCTTACATCGTCAACAAGGTTTGATTGAAAGCATACTGACAACAAGTATGGGTATAACATTATCATCATCCTTCCTCCAATCTTAGCATATCAAAAATTTGGACAAAAAGTAAATATTTGAAAATAAAGCATAAAGATGCAAATAGTAGGCAAAATGAATTGAATCAAAAGTCGCAATGCTCATTTCATTAATGTAAAAGTACAAACATAATTTGAAAGCAAACAACTAATACGAAATAAGGAAAATGCAAACAACAAGGAATAAAAGGCCTAGTGATAAAACTTCATTTCTAATGCACTGGAAAGGGATCCTTCTGAACATTCGGATGACCGTCTGTAAAATCAAGTATTCCGGTTCTAACCAATTCACACACTCTAGCCTTCAATATAAAACAATGTTCCAAGTCGTGGCCTGGGGCACCCTCATGAAAAGCACAATGGAGATCGGTCCTGAACCCAACCGGATGGGGATTAGGAGGAGGTGGCGAAGCCTTTGTGGTGATCAGTCCTCGTCGAACCAAGTCAAGATATAGCTCGGTGTAAGTCATGGGAATAGGATCAAAGTGGCTTCTGTTCCATTTCTAGTTTTGTCTGATAACTGGGCGTTGAGGAGTCTGAGCTGGCTGTCCTCTGGCAATCAGTATTTGAAGCATTTCAGTGAGCTTAGTCATGTCTGACTTCAACTCATCGATTTCCATTCGGATCTCTGCATTGTATGTCTCTTGCTCTGACATCTTATGTCTATAGTTAGCCTTGGTCTGATATCTGTGTCGAGGAATCAGCTTGACGACTCAAAGGTACACTAGAAGACGAGAGAACCGAGAATGAGAAACCGGGGGAAAATGCAATGCAAAAATGTGATGCTAATGCCGTGTAATGGTTCCAAGAATTTCAACGGTCGATTGCAAATATTCCCTTTTAGGAAAGTTGGAAAGAAAATTTTTTTTTGACTCTAAAATGTAGGACCTTTTTGAATTTGCAAAGGACTGTTGAATTCCTTGAAACTGGAAATGATATGATGCTTTATGGATGCAAAGCACAAATACACACACAAAGGTCCTAGGTAAGAGGACAACGAATGGAGTTAAGGTCTACCCTTCCCAAAAGGTAAGTACTATAGGTTAATTGTACCTGCAGAACAAGGGTTCTAAATCAGTGCTCAAAGTCATCAGTCCATCCTTCGGATATTATCAACTTTCCAACTAACTCGGAGGTCGATAATATTCTCGAGAGAACCTCTTTTGAGTGTAGTATCGCGTAACAACTATTGTAGGACTACTCCCACATAGTTCCCGCACTACGTCCTATATAAGGCCAAGATGGTGTTAAGGTACTATGGTCCCCAGTATCACAGACTCCAATTGAAAATAGTAAAAGTTTTCACGACTGCACTCGATCAACCGAACCATTTTCGAAAGGGTCTCAACTGAGCGGTGATTCTCGAGTTGACTTGGTCGGGACTCACTCCCGGCAAGCCTCGTCGAATATCTCACCTTCCTATAATAAGGTCACTCAAGTCCGGGTTAGGACTTATCTCACAATAACAGGTATCCCCACAAGGTACAATGATATATAAAAATAATTAATAAAATATCATACAATAAACAAAATAGGGGTAACCCTTAAAAATTAGGAGGATCCCCAGTGAAGTCGCCATTTTCTGTTGCGGTTAGAGTATGATATCAAATTATTAATTAATTTGAATCGCATCTTTAGTTCACAACCGCTCTTTGATTTATCCAAAGGAAAAGGTCAAAAGAGGAAAACCTAATTTTGCATCGTAAAGACAATGCGGGGAGAGATCTAGGTAAGGGGTTGGTTAAGCTCAGGGAAGGTACTAGCACCCTAAACTTCTGTAGTACTCTACAGGAACCTTTTGTTTATTGTATGCTTTTTTTATATTTTATTATCTGCTTTAATATATATTGAGCTAAGGGATAGAGTGACCTAAAGACCTAAGGTTTAGACCTAAGTTTACTCGGCAAGACGTCGCATCTTGTCCCTACGTATCCTGGATAGGGAATGGAATCAGAGTAATCGTAGTTCCCCTCGAAAGGGAGGTTAGAAACTTCTTGACTATGGTCAAGGTTTCAAGGGAAGTAAGCATTTCTTAAGGAATCGCTTACGTGGAGTCTTGAAACTCCTATTTCTATGTTGAAAAGTTGAATTAAAATTAGGGTTGAAATTAAGGGTTCCACGGCGGGAAACCCTAAACAGAGTACGACGACTCTTTGACCTAATGCTAGGGTAAAAGGCATTTTCATCCACGGCGGGACACCTAGGCTATTAGGGTTTTTGATACGGTAAAAAATTAGGGTTATTGACTCGACGATCAAACGGCTAGACCTAATTCCTTTGGAAGGAATCCTAACGGTAAATCATGCAAACAGACAAAATATCGTACGACAAAATTAATGTGCGGAAAGTAAAGAAAACGGTAAAGAAAGCGTCGCGACGATCACTCGCGTAAATTACAAATCCCCAAAAAATGCAAAATAAAATAAACCGCGACCATGGCCTCGCGTAAATTACATCCATGGAACAAATTACAAATATGATAACGAAATATTTAATTAATCATAATCGGAGACCGACTAAAACCTAGCGGAAAACAAATAGAGAACGTTAGTGAAAAAAAAGTTAGGCGGGAATCAATGACAAATAATAAAGCAATTAATAATGAAAGAAAGAAAATGCAATTTGAAAATTTATTGTTTTATTAATTTTGAAAAACTTTATTTTTAATTTCTGAAAAAAGAAATTTAATTTTAATTTTGAAACAATGGTTTTTAATAAAAATGTTTTAGTTTTAATTTTTTTAAAAAGGATTCAATTTAAATTTTTTTTAAAAAAAGAAGTTTTAGTTTTAATAAAAAACAGTTTTAATTTTTTATATTATAAGAACAGAGTTTTAAAACAAGGTTTAACTAGCAAATATTTTTTAATTAAACTAACCTTTTTTTATGACATAATTACAATTTAAAGAAAATCAGAATAATAATAATAAGAAAAATAAAAAAGGGAAAAATAAAAAATATAAAAAAAATAAAAGGGGAAAAGTAGGCTTCACGCTGAAGCATTTTAATCTTTAGGTTTTTAGAAACCCCATCTTCTTCTTCATCACGGTGGCGGCGTTGTTGCAGCTCCTTTGAGCTTTGCTCCATTCTTGCATGGCCGGAAACGATTTCTCTCCTTCTTCTTCGGTTTGTTCCACCTGAAAACAACAGAAAAACTTTTTTATTGACAAAAAGAACTGCTCACCTCGTTCGGGGTTCGAAGTGGTTCGCGGTGGTTTTGCGCCGTTTGGTGGATTTGCTGACGCTTTCCTCTTCTGATAAGTCGTGAGAACGACCGCCGTTTTTTCCTTTTGTGTGCTCTCCTCTTTTTCTCAAATGCAACTCATGTTTATATAGGTAACAAATTAGGGTTAACTCTAACCTAATGCCCACTTTAAAGCCCAACTTAAAGAATTAGTCAAAACTAAAACAAATTAAAACAAACTTAAAACCCTATTTATTTACTAAACATTAAAAAAATCTTTTCTAATATTTTTAATTTTATAATTTTTGGATGTTTTTATGAATAATATGAAAAAAAGTGAAAAAATAATATTTTTTAAAAAATAATTTAAATAAAATACGAAAAATAATAATTAAATAATAAAAAAAACTATTTTTGTTATTTTTTTTTATGAAAATAGAAAACTTAGAATAAAAATAAAAGAAAAACAAAAAGTGAAGAAGGTGGGATTCGAACTCTCGACCTCTCACACTCACAGCTCCTTACACACGGTCTCTTACCAATTGTGCCATTTTATTTATTCAAAATAAAGTGGCACTAGAAACCATGTAAAGGTAGGACAAATTTGGGGTGCAACACAGAGCAACCGGAGGCATCGCAGCCTCCTCCTTCCGAAGGTACATTCTCTCGCCGCCGCCGCCATCGTCCAGTGCCCGACTACACAGAAGAGGACCTCCGCCGCTCTCTCGACCAGCAGGCCCAGATACTCGCTATGCTGCAGCAGCAGAATCAGCGAGCAGAGCAGTTCGAGGCTTGGCATCGGACCCAAATGCAGCAACTTCAAACCGGCCAAGCAACCATTACTGAGAACTTCAAACCGGAGCTATGAGTTATGAGGACCGAGTCGCCCTGGCCAGAGCTAGAGGACGCCAGCACGGACGTGACCGAGGCAGCGGACGTGATTAGTTATCCATTTTCCTTATTTGTTTACTATATTTTATTTATACTTTCATTTCCGTTGTATCTCCCTCTCGCATGTTTCCAAATCAGTAGGGACACTAATTAAGATAATGTGGGAGCGGAGCGTTTATTTCCCATTCCATTGTACTTTGAATTTCGTAATTTCTATTCAAACATTTTCTATTTTTAGCAAATAAAGCTTGTTTATATATCCTTTTTTCCGTTACGCAAACATCCCCATGTTATTCGACGTAAACAACAAATTTTTTCGTTCGTTCCTCAAAAGCAAAAGCATCACGAGAATGAACCCGAGTTCAAACCAAGTTTTGAAACTCCGAGGAGATGACAATTCTAACAAAACCAGTACCATCTTGACACCTTAGATCTCCGGTTTATGCGAGTCGGTTTCACCACCTACGTGTACCAAAGTCTCAAGTGTCTACGCAAACTCAGCCCCAAGTAGTTTATACTAGCAGTCAGCACCATCCTAAAACACTTCTAAGCGAGCGACCGATGCAAATAAGTGTATGATCTCCAAAAAGATGAAAAATCATGAAAAGAAAGCTAGATAGCCCAAAAATATAAAGACACGTTTCCTTCTAAGTTAGGTGCTCCTCACCCGAGCATTTAGCCCAACGGCACGAAAACTCATTGAAAAATCAATGATACAAGCTTATGATCAATGAAGAAGATCAAAATAGAAATGAGATCATATTCACTAACAGGTCGACTTGCCATGAAAGTGTATGGACAACGGGCTTAATGTGATTGCACTAGAACAAACGGGGTGAACCTGCCGCGAGAACCTTGACACCAAGCTACAGTAGCATGACTGGGACCAATTTGCATAAGAAGGAGACCTCCGAAGACTTGTAGTCTAGTGTCGTCATGGTACTCGTTTTGTTCTTACCAAGAATCCCGGTTTTTCCCAACTTTGCGAACGAAGAAGCTGCCTCGTGCTTGCCGACTTTTTCATGTTTTACTTGAGGACAAGCAAAGATTCAAGCTTAGGGGAGTTTGATAACACGAAATCGTATATATATTTTGATGTATAATTTAACTGAAGTTTAACTGTTTTCGATCCGATTTCGGGTTATTTCCGTGTTATTTGTCTGATGTTTTGCAGGTATTTGATGATCACGTCTAAACAAGGCAATATGAAGAAAAGAAGCAATCTCAGATGAAATATGTACAAAAACCGGGTGAAAACATCATGAAAAGCGCAGAATGCTGATTTTGCTGCTGTGACGACCGTCACAGCTCCATGACGACCGTCATGCAGGCAAAAACGCCCCACTTCAGTTTCACGTAAAAGAAGCAGTTCCAAGTCCCAAATAGTGGACCACTACTCCCTGATAATTCTGCCTCAAAGTCCACCTTCTTCAAGTTATAACCGTTAGAATTCCAACTCTATAAAAGGGGAAGAAGGGGGACTCAGAAAGAGAGCCGCATTCATACAACGAAGTGCTGCCAATTTATTTCCAGTGCAACCTTTCCAGTTTTTTATTCTTATTTGTTTCTCCTTTTCTTTTTCTGCATTCCTTTCATTCCTTCTGTAATTTTGATTTCCGTTGTACGATCGAATTGGCACAAAGACCAGAATCCTGCCAACATCTGTGGAGGATCTGCCCAAAGGTCAATTGGGATATTTACAGGTTTCTCATTTCAATCGTAATTCCAGTTTTTATTATAATGCATGTTATTATTTATTGTTTTTATTTATGTTTTACCTTTCCCAAATCCATGTCTAGCTAAATTCAAGTAATCGATATGTAGTAATAATTCGAAAGGGATTTGATAATAACCGGTTGAAAATTGTCTTTTCAAAAGTCATTTATGGTCTGAGTGTTTAAAATTAATTTACTGAATAAAATTCGTCGCGAAAGCGAGAACTTATTTAAAAGTAGTTTTGCCACGAAAGTGGGAAATTAATTAAGATATGAACCAACAAGCGAAAGCTGCGGCAAGATCAGATAGTAAACACTAGTCACTCATTTTAATAACAGCGAAAGCACTTTAAAATGAATTAGAACTTAGAGATTTCCAAAAAATAATTTTAACCCCGAATGGGATACGAAAGTGTACGTTTGGCCCTTAGAATTATGATTAGCGTCAATAACCATCGTGAGGCGAGAGTCTTCAGATCACCATTTTCTGCTTAAATAAACTCTGAAAAATATTTCATACACCGGTAACTTGTCAAATCCCCGAAGAATATAATCACTGCATATCGATTCAATTAATTATAATTTAAGTAGCATTCTTAGTTCCCTTTAGTGACAATCTAATTCCCTTAAACATATCCTACCTAGCTAAACATAGTAACTCCCGAGAACACTAGTTTGATTACGAGTCCCTGTGGGATCGATATCTATTATTACTACGCGATAGATTGTGCACTTGCAGTTAGGTTGTATTAGACATAGAAAGTCGCGATCACAAGGTTAGAAAACAAACATGTACCGACAGTGTTTTCACACACATGTCGCTTACAAGGGAACCAACAACATTATACAACTTGGCCGGACGGACCGACTTGCTCTGATACCACTAATGTAACAACCTTTTCTACCCCAAAATTATTAAGGCAAAATAACACGGATTTCAAAGTAAATAAATAAGTCTCAATAAAAAGTCACAAAAAGGGCGTACATTTCTCAAAGTCAACAAAATAGGTCCATACTCCGTAACTACGAGTTTTTCCTAAAGTATATCAAACAACATAAAACAGCGGAACTCAAAGCATAAATCAAGGTTTCTCCTCAAAAAGGGAAAATAAGTAAAATAACCCACTGATATAAAATTAACTCAAAGAAACCAACCTGATGTTACATATCAGAGCAAGACCCTCTAAGTTACCATAAAGGCTAACGATTCTAAAACTTCAAAATACTCCTCGCCGACATCCACGGCTAAACTGGGTCATCTGCATATTACCCACATGGAGGTAACATTCAAACAGGCAGGGCGAGTAAAACAATTCATAATAATCAATGTATAACAATTAATGCATAAATGGCATATTACTCATTTTCAACACATTCATATTTCCTCAAAATACCTCAAAGGCCACAACATCATAATTCATACAAAAAGACTCATAGATGCAATGTGACACAACTCAATGCATGTGGTACCAATCATCACAGCTCGATGGACACTGGGCCATCAACCCTCCATAGATCCCCATCAATAGGATCGATTCTACTAGAGAACCGAAGCACATCAAAATACTTCACATCCACACAGTGGGATTGAAGCCAAAGTAATCGAGGTCCTGAACCGAAGTCCGGATGCACATGAATGCATGATGCACACGTCACAAATCATCCTCATAATAACATTATAGGTGCATCATCATTCATCATATTCATCATCATCAAACGTCATAGCTCATCATCATAATCATCATCATACATCATGTTTTCACAGCTTATCATGATAATCATCATCATTCATCATGTCATCACAGCACATCATAATACTCATCATCACACATCATTTTGTCATATAATTCATCATAATAATTAATCTCACACATCATGTCATCATATAATTCATCATAATAATCATCATCACACATCATAGAAATCGTCATATAATTCATCATAATAATTAATCTCACACATGATGTCATCATATAATTCGTCATAATAATCATCATCACACATCATGGAAATCGTCATATAATCACGTACGAATCACATATTAGCTCATAGTCATTCTCATATTAGCCCATCATATTATCACATATTATCACATATTAATTCATAATACTACCCCCTATTACCTCATATTAATTCATAATATTATCCCATATTATCTCATATTAATTCATAATATTATCCCATATTATCTCATATTAATTCATCAAATTATACTCGCGGTAATCCTCAAACTATCACCTATCAATCACATAATTCCTCACTGTCATACTCATGTTAACTCATCTCAGAAATCACAGAATCAAACATCAAGGCATCGCTACACACGATCAACATTCGCGAAACTCTGCTACGTTCACTGGCATGCTCGCTAGGCGAGTCGGGGCAAGTTTCTTCGCTAGGCGAGTCTTGGAAAACGTGGCTCGCTAGGCGAAGCGTTTCTTCGCTAGGCGAACAACGCGATGACAACAAAAACTACTACGCACCAGAACTGATTCTCACTCAAATACTCATACGATTTACTTACCCAATGTCCCCAAAACATCCCTAAATCATCGCTAAGGTCCTACGGCGATAAAGGCACAAAACCTACGGTTTATTAGGCCAATACCGAGACATATTCATGTCCTAAACCATAATGTTCCTGCAATTACCCTAAAGGCATCATAATTTCTCATATCACCTATCTCTATCCCTTCATGGTCGGACGCATGTCACCCCATAGTTTTGGCCACGGAGGCCTAAGGTTTCCTAATCCTCATATCAGATATTCAATATTCAGTGATACATATCACAAACCATAATCTCAAAGTCTTATCGTCAATTTCCCTAATTTTCCCACAATCAACCCAAAATACTTAAATCTTAACCCCATCATAAACACACTGAAAGGCATACATAGAAAATCATGAACATCGATTCTCCTCATACCTTAGCCGATTCAATATTCAATATTCGGTGATACATATCACAAACCATAATCTCTGAGTCTTATCGTCAATTTCCCTAATTTTCCCACAATCAATCCAAAATACTTAAATCTTAACCCCATCATAAACACACCGAAAGGCATACATAGAAAATCATGAACAACGATTCTTCTCATACCTTAGCCGATTCAAAGCTTTCACGATTGACTCTGGGAACCTTCTGCCTCCAACCTTTCCTTCAGAGCTCTGGCCACCAAACTTTTCACGGTTAACAAATGAATTCTAAATCTATTCAGAATTCTATTTTGTCCAACTTAGTCTTGGGCCTCCCAATTTGGGGTTTTCCCTCATTACCCTTACTAACTCCTCCAAATACCCAAATTACCCTTATTCCACTTATATTCCTTTTAATTAATAATAATACTAATCATTTAATATTATATACTATTAATCAATTAAATAGTCCTAAAAAATGCACATTTTCTCAATAATTCACAAAACCATCGAAAATCACCGAAAACGAATATTCTCAATTAAATAAATTAATTAAAATATTCTGATTAAATTTGAGGTGTTACATCCACCATGAGGATCTCCGCCCGGAGGGTTAATAACTATAGGAATACCATTCCCTTGTGGAATATTTCCACCAACAGGTGGAGGAATAGCAGCAGTTCCTCCATGTAGAGTATCGCCTTCATCAACCCCTGCTATCAATGGTTGGACCAGAGTCTTTAATTGTTCCTGCCCATTTGCCATGTTCTGCATCATTTCCAGGAACTAATTCATGCGTTCTATAAATTCCTGAAGCTCATTCTGAACCTAATCCATAACTCTTTGCTGGTTTCCCCGAGTAGAGTATCTGTGAAAACCTGATTCTGCAATCCTATCAACTGATATAGAAAACCAAACAAAGATAAGAGTGAAGCCTCTGGGAACACCTGTTATACAAATGAATATGGTAATTCAAAATTAAAACATGTATATGTGTTTCAGGGAGATTTCCCCCTTGATTCTAGTTTCACAAATAAGAGAACGGTAGAGACAGATGGAAGAATAAAAAGTCTTGCTCATAAATAAAATGAGAATAAGAAGTTAACATTCACAATCCACAAATGGGAAATACAACTGAACATAAGTGCCTGTGACCTCATCCAACAAGTTTGGTGATGGTCAAAATACAAGAAAGGAAAAGAAACTAATGAGATACATCATAACTGAAAACGGCCTTCCTCAACCACTGTGGTGTTTGCGCCAAGTCTGAGCTTCCTCGAGCAGCTTCTTTGTGTCTGGATGCTCCGGCCTTGTGATCAATTCTTGGATGAGGATGTCTCTTCTATGAATGACATATTTCAAATCCTGACTATATTCCTACCATGCATCATCACCAAAGACGTCTTCAAGCTTAGGTTTCTTCAATTCTTCCCTAACCTTGAGTTCTTCAAAAGCTAATGAGGTTTCTCGCATCCTCTGTTCACTTGCACATCTACATGATGACTCTGCTACAACCTCTCTTTCTTTGATTCTGAGTTGTGTCTCCAACTTTCCAATCTAGTTGTGAAGCTCTTCCTCTCTGTTTTTATTGGCAGTTACTGTAGCATTCCGCTGATCATTGAATTTAGAGATCTCTAGATAAGCTATGTCTAAATCCTTCTTCTTGTGTTTCAGAACGCTACCAGTACTCTTCAAATCTTGACCAATTCGCCCTCGTATCCATACCTCCTCAGATAACTCCTTTTCCACTTGGTCAAGGCTTCTGACTTCACCTTTGCCAAGTAGATAGCCTCGTTCTTCTCATGCTTCAACTAGATGATCTCCTTTTTCAATTCTTCGCTTTCTTACGCATCTCTTCCTTCTCTGCCAAAATCTTATTATATCTCAGGATATCAACCATTGTAGTCTCCTCAACTATCAAAGGGTACAAGGGTTCTTCCACAGGGAAAGGCAATTCTTCCCCTTTTTATGAACTTTTCTCCATGCTTTCACAACTCTTGCCAACATGTCTGGATCAGCTACGCTAATAAAGTACAGAGATTCCTGCACTTCTTCCTCCTTCGGGGGTCCTCTCAAAGCATGCCTAAATTGTCTAATGGTGAGAGAAGGATTATAATTAACTCCCCATTTTCTCCCCATCAGAGGTACATTGGGGAAGCTACCACAACTGAAGATAATCTCATTACCAAGCAAATCTTTATTAAACTAGACAATGTCCTTAACTATCAAACCCATGAGTCTCTTAGACTATTCAGACGTAATCCTCGCATCAACAAAAGCTCCAGAATGAGGGAGATGATCTATAAACCACTTGTGAAAAAGCGGTGTACAACAAGATACAAAACTTGAGGAATAATATAATGCCATAGATACACAAAGCCAGAATAGCGCTAAAAACCACCCAACACCCCTCTTTGGCATATTTCTAGGCCTCACCCACCAAAAAAGATAGGGTAAAGCCAGAAAATCCGTTTCTGCAGACTACGTCATCAATCAAATTAGACTTGCTCAAATAAAGAGCATTAGAAAACTTCTTAAGATCAGGCTCCTCCTATGAACGAAAGAAAGGAACTTCATCTAGAACTGGAACTTCCAAAATAAAAGAAAACTCCTCCAAAGTAGGAACCAATACATAGTCTAGAAAAGTGGAGCAACATAGTGGAGGGTCATGAAAATGTAGTAAAGCATGAATGGCTCCTTGCTCATAGTTCGTGACCTTACGGACAAGACTCAAAATTCTCCCATAATCCTTTCTGAAGTCTTCAAGAACGCCAGGGTCAGCCATGGTAATCAGACTAAATAGAGGTCCCAACTCCGGCAATGGAAATTTATATATGATGATCTTCTTCCTTTTAGCTTCCATCTCAATAGCAGACCAGATTACTAGAATCAAAGGAAAGACGAGAACCTGAGAACACACATATGTAATGTTAATGTGCAGGATGAAAATGCAAATGCAGACAGGGGGATCAAAGTATCCAATGTTGTTGTGTTGTTGAATGAACAAAACCAGAGCTTCGCTCTAATAAGGAAACCTAGAAATCTAAAACTCTAATGTAATAGAAAACCATAATATCCAAGGTCAAAGGTCCACTCTGACAAGAAAACCAGAAAACTGGGTTGGTTGGAGGTCAAAGTTTCCTGCAAAACCCATCCCTCTCACATGTAGGTTCTAGTCTTGAAAGGTATGATATCCTATGCAGGTCATCAATATCATGGACTCTCAGGTTGAGAAACGATGATACGTTCATCATTTCTGGTTTGGCATCATGGTCAATCAAGGAGGCCTCAATTGACTTCCCAGCAAACAATCTCCAGAGTCGTTAGCTTTCTAATCCAACATCCCCTCAATTGCCCAAGATGCACAGGATAGAATATCTTCAAAGAAAACCTCGTTTGAACGCGAATTTTGTACAAAATCTTACGTGTTAAGATGCCACACAAGTCCACACTACTCTCCACACTAATCCTAGGTATATACTCAAGCCTGGGTACTGGGCTAACTCTCACAGAACAACCCACCCAACAGTACAGCAACAATATGATAACAATGATAAAGTGCAAAAAAGTAAAATGCAAATGCAATAATGTACAACAACAAATATACATATACAACATATATATGAAAAACTATAAGCACCCAAAGATATGAAACAGACAAGTGCTAGGATTGAATCACACTGGGAACCAAAATCCCAATCAGAGTCGCCAGCTGTCGCAACTATGAAAAACACCGACAAAAACAAACAGAAGAGTCGACACCAAACGTTATTTATCCCAAAGAGAGGGAAAGGAAATGATCGAAGAAAACCTAAAAGAAATGAGAATACAAGTTCATCACAACCAAATCTTAGGTTTAGGAGTCAGTTACGCAATGGGAAGGTATGAGCACCCCTCATGTCCGTTGTACTCAACAGGATTCATGCTTGTTGTCCAATCAAAAGGTGTGTTATCTAAAAGCTACTGCTTAACAGAAATGAGAAAAGAAAAAGGAGACTCAATAGGACATCGCTTCCCTATGCCTACTTATTCCCCCGTGCAATGGGAAAATCAGAGTCAACGTAGTTCGGGAAATTACAGGTGAATAGGGGAAGGTTGCTCGCCAAGACATCGTCTTCTTGAGCCTACATATCCTCATCTAGTATGAGAAATCAGAGCAAACATAGTTTGGGTAACTAAACCACTAGTTGGTTAAGTGTTTCTTTATGAGCGATGTTAACTTCTCATTCCAGTAGTTAGGGTTGATGCCTGTTTGCGCTAGAAAGAAAAAGTAACGTACTCTTTTATGAAAATCATTTTGAAAGACATTCTCGAAGGATAAAAAAGTTTGAATTTTGTTTGTGAGTTTTGGAGAAGTGAATTGAATTTGTTTGAGATTCACCTTGCACTAAATACTATGATATAGGAGCGAATGTGTCGCATATCGCCCAAGGGGCATACACTAAACACTCTAGACAAGTGAGGAGAAACCTCCCACTCATCATTTCCCATATACTTAAGGCTCATGGCGCACAACATTCATCATTCATTATTAAGTGTCTTAGAGTTGTTTGAGATGAGAAGAGAAGACTCAAAAAAGAAAACACTAAAGGGAACTAAAATCCCTAATGTTTTCATACAAAATGGTCCTAAAGTTAGGATAAAAAGGGAAGTCTTCCTAATGTTATCATACAAATGATAGACCTAAAGTTGAGGTCAAAGAGGGACTATTTTAATTATTATCATGCAAAGAATTGAAAGTTTAATGCCTCTCCTACTCCTACCTTAATTAGAAATTAAGTGGGACTAGGAATTCTAAGGGATCATGTGAGCAAGCACAAGTAAACACTATACTAATTAATCACCAATGAAAATAAGATCAAGACTTAAACAAGTCTCAAGAAAAGGAAGATAATAAAGAAGAATGAGAGATGAAGGAGAAGATGCAACAATATGTAAACAAAATAAGGAAGTTCACTCCATAAGACATAAGCATCAAAGAAAAGCAATCATTGATCTCAATCACACAAGTCAAAAATCAATACCATGTTAAGATAACCCAAATTTTACACACATGCCAAACCATACTCAAAGATTAGAAGTCAAAACAAATTGGCAAGACAAAGTACCAATACATACACACATGACTTAAGATCACCCAATAAGCATTTTCCATCATCAAGAAAAGTGAAATGAAGTCAAATGAGGTGGAAAACAAGGCGGGGAAGTATTAACATCATATCATGCTCAACCCACCTTAAATATTAGAAAATGTGCACAAGAGTTTCAAGCATACATCTCATCAATATCCAAACAAATAGCAACAACCAACTCATGCAAAACACACTTCAAATAATCAAACATCTGAGATTAGGGTATGAAACTAGGATGGGGAAGTAGCAAACATGAAAATATCAATTCAAATCTAAACTCAATACCTCAAGAAGGATACGTAGGCATTACATCAAGACAAGCACATGCAATTGAGCATGCATCAACCAACACCCTTCATAAAAGGAAACAAATGTTCATGTGAAGTAAGGAAGGTGAAAATCAAACCAATGATCATCGAGGCAAGTTAAGGCAGGGGTACAATAAAGAATTCACATCATTCAAGTGTCTCAAACATCACTCAATCACAAGCAAACAAGAGGTTTTAAAACTAGGTCAAACATTAAGCACATTCATCTCAAGACAATATCACATTGAGGCATCAAGCAAACATAGGAAAGAGGCCAAAAAAATTAATTAAGAATCTCTAACGCATGTTATATCCATCAAGAACAAGAGGGAAGAACAAACCCTAAATGGTTGCACAAGTGCATCCCTAATCAATCCACAAAGTTCAAGCACAATCAAATAATTAGGCAAGCAATGCATCACACAGGAAAAATAGTTAAGAGGCTTCAAAATTTATGGAAAAACGATCATGGTATCAAGAGGTAAGTGGCTCAATATGCTCTAAAAGAGTGCCTAAGAGTGTGTACAAAAGGTGTTCAAAACATGTCAAACATCAAGCAAACCAAATTCAAACATTATCACACAAGCCAAGCTTAAAAAATGATTCCAATATAAACCAAAATCAATTATCAAGGTGTCAAATGGATATTTAAGAACCCTACATATGTGTGCCTAAGTATGTGCAAAAACATGGATCAAAAGCCATAAGGAAAGGTCATGAGTCAAAGTCATATTTCAAAACTAGGTCTAATGGAACACTCCATGAAAATAAATCAAAATAAAATGATAAAATAAATTTAAAATTAAAATTAAAATTTTGAAAAATAAGTTTACATGTCAAAGCATCTAAAAGATATTTTTGGTTAATTTTATCATGATTAGAAATAATAATATTAAAATAAAATAGGAAATGATCAAAAAAAAGAAATAAAAAAAGAATAAGAAACAAGAAGGGGTGTATGAGCAATCCTGATTACAAAGGAAATCAATTGGTACATGTTGTGGGCTCAGATTAAGGGGTGGGAAAAGTAAAAAATGGTTAGGCCCAGTCCAGTTCACAATAAAATAAAAAATGAAGCAAAACACATGAAACGAATTGTTTCATTAATCTGAAGTGGCACCCACCTCATGCCACATACACACCAGCCCAACAAAGTCAAAGATTCAAACAGACCATGCAAGTAAAACAGCTCAGCAACATCAGACCACCGGAACCCTACTCTGGTCGTCTTCTCCGGCCAACCTCGCTAGAGAAGACTGTAAACTTAACCAGACATGATGAAATCATACACCAAATTGAAGAGAAAGTCATGAGGATCAATAATATGCCATTTATTTTCATTTTAGCAGGCTTAAACAACGTGAAAAACCAACACGAAAGTTTTCAACATAAACTGAAATTCTTTCAAACCAACATCATAAACAATGCCTACAATAATGTAGGGCTTCAGAACCAACAAAAACATGCTTAACATGGATGGAAGAAGTTGAGAAAATTTACCTAACTGAGTGGCTCCGTTGGCTTTTGATCTTGCTTGCAAACTTCAAACAGATGCCTTGAATAGCTTCTTGATACTTCAGTGATGATAAACAAATTCAAAATCTTCAGGAAAATGGAGGAAATTGGAGCTTCGAAGAGAGATTTTTGAAAGGAGGAAGTGTTTTTTATTCTAATTTAAGAAAAATGAATGTGTGTCCTTGTGTGCTAGGGTTTCCTGGCTTAAATAGTAGGGTTTTGTCGCAACGCTGCGAAGAGGGGCCGGCAAGGACAGAAGAGTCGCCACCGTTCGTTATTTATCCCAAAGGAGGGAAATGAAACGATCAGAGAAAACATACAAAAAAGGGAGAAGACAAGTCATCGCAACCAAGTCTTGGGTTCAGGAGTCGGTTACGCAAGGGGAAGGTATGAGCACCCCTCACATCCGTTGTACTCAACGGGATCCACGCTTATTGTCTATCTAAAGAGGGTGTTAATCTATAAGGCTTGCCCTAGGGACAAAAGAAAAGAAAAGAGACTCGATAGAGCATTGCCGCTCTATGCCTACATACTCCCTCGTGCAATGGGAAAGTCAGAGTCAACGTAGTTCGGAAAACTACGGGTGAAGGTGGGGAAGGTTGCTCGCCAAGACATTATCGTCTTGTGCCTACGTATCTTCTTCTGGTATGAGAAATTAGAGCAAACATAGTTCGGGCTAACACG
Organism: Lathyrus sativus; assembly: GCA_963859935.3. Lineage (NCBI taxonomy): Eukaryota > Viridiplantae > Streptophyta > Magnoliopsida > Fabales > Fabaceae > Lathyrus > Lathyrus sativus. The sequence goes on along the minus strand of OZ012739.1, from coordinate 286,711,863 downwards.
ACCACAAGTTGGTTCAAGTGTTTTAATTGAGTAGGGTTAAACCTTTGTTCCAGCAGTTAGATGTATAGTTGCTCGACCATTAGAGACTTAGGTGTAACCTGTTTGCGGTAGAACTAAGAGTTAACACACTCTTTCTGAAAATGATTTTCAATTAATCCCGAAGGATAAAAAAAGTTTGATGTTTTGTTTTGTGTTTTTATGAAGAAGTGAATTGAGTTAAATTTGTAACTCATGTTGCACTAAAGACTATGACTTGAGAGTGAATGCGTCGCATATCGCCCAAAGGGCATACGCTAAACACTCTAGATAGTTGAGAGGAAGCCCCCCAACCATCATTCCCCAAGTACTTAAGGCTCGTAGCATACAACACTTATTATCCTTTATTAGGTGTCTTGAAGAAGTTTTGATATGAGAGGAGAAGACGCAAACTCTAAAAGGGAACTAATCAACCCTAATGTTATCATGTAATGCGTTCCTATGATTGAGATTAAGGGGAAAACTATCCTAATGTTATCATGCTTGGATTGAACACTTAATGTCTCTCCTACTCCCACCTTAAACAAATGGGACTAGGAATCCTAAGGGATCATGGCAAAGAAACCAAGTAAACACAAGATAAATCAATCACAAATGAGATGCAAGAAATAGATGAAATTGACTTAAACAAGTTAAGAAGAAACGCAAATATGATATGCAAGATACAAATGATGCAAAGCAAACAAAAGATCAAGGCAAAATGACTTAAACTAGTCAAAGCAAAAGTGGGATGAAATGGGAGAAGTTACAACTCATAAAACCATTCAAACATCAATCACTAATACCAAAAGATAAACACCAAAGCTTAAAGAAGAAGCCATGATCAAAATGAATATGGGAGAGTAGGCTTGAGGAGCAAGCAACATGAGACATATCTCAACCAAATACAACACATTGATTATGCAAGAAGAAAGAACAAACAAGTTCTCAAAGTGATTTCCCATTCAAGGAAAACTCAAAGTATGAGTAAACAAACCAAATCACCTTGAATGATAATAAAAGTATAAAGGACAGAAGTGAGAACACAAGAGGAAAGCTCACAAACAAGAATGGAAACCAAACTCAAACAAGTTACAAGTTAAGGCAAGAGAAAGAACCAAAGTTCAAACCACATTCAACACTTTAACACAAGTGGAATGCCTTAATTCAAAGTGACTTGCAACACAAACCAAACAAGTGTATGACCTATAAAAGCAAAATTGGAACCTTAATCATGTTATGAATGAGTATCAAAGCTCATAAGGTACTCATGGGATCCATCAAAGTTATTTCCCAATGAAACTAGGTCAACTAGTTTGTATGAACTTCATCTAGGGTGACTTAACTTGCAAGCCTCACCAAAAATAGAAGAATAGTTCAATAAATTCCAAATAAAATGAACAAAGCAACTAAACAAGTTGGAAAATAGAGGCCAAAGCATCCAATCCAAATTCAATATTAGGCATCACCAAATGATTTGATCAACAAGGGTGCTCCACCAAACAAAAATGATCAAACATTGACCAAAATCAGACTCAAAGGTACCTCAATCCATCCTCTAAATGGAGAGGAAACCTTACTCATTATTTATTGCAAATGGTACATCAAACAAGAATGATCAAGTGAAAACAATTTCAAAATCAACTCCAATTGCAAAATTAAAAATTAATTGCAAAATAAAAGAAAATTGAAATTAAAAATTATAGAAAATTAAATGAAGTTTTGAAATGTTGGAAAATAATTTTTGTGGAATTTTTAGCAATTTGGAGCTATTTTTAATAATTGCAAAACAAAACAGAAAATAAAATGAACATTGGAATGAGGGTGCAATAGCAAAACCAGCAACAACTGAAAACACGTTGAAACGCGCTTGGGATCACAAAAGTTGGGGGTGTGGATAACATTTCTAGCCCAATCCATTCAGACTTGTCTCACTAGCCAAAACACCCCGTTTCATTAAACGGACGTGGCTTCAACGTGCCAAGTGGATCCAGTCAAGCCAATCTGAACCACACACGCAAGCAGTCAAATGTTCAACGCAAGGCCACATCAGATCTGAAGGGAAAATAACCAGACGCCTGAGCCAGGGCTCCGGTCGTCTTCTCTGGTGAGCCACCAGAGCTCAGGTGAGAAAACCACTACCAACAACCACAAAATTGGTACCATTCGAAATCTGAGCTTGCAAGGGTTCCAAATTTAAGATCCAATCATTGAAAAACTCATGGGTTGAGAGAATCGAAGGATTGAAGTTTGATGCACACATGCTGAAATTCAACCAAACATAAACAACAAGTATGCAAAAATGGCCTACTCAATGTAGGGCTTCAGATGCAGCCAATATGAACCTAAGTCATGGCCTAGAATGAGAGATATGTGGATTGGAAACTTACTGAACGGAGACACTCCGTTGGTGCTTCAAATGCGTGTAAGCTTGCTTTTCTTGCTCCAGATCTACTCCAAATGCTTCAAGGAAGATGAATTGAACCTCAATTGAACTTGATTTATAGAGAAAAAGTGAATTCAATTTTGAAAATTTCTTGAGAAATTCAAATCTGGTTCTGCTCGCTCTAGCTTCAAATGCACATTCTGAGCTCTTAGGGCAAGTTTTGAGCTTATATATGATTGGTCTGAAATGATTTGGAAGGCCCATGAAGCCTCAATTTTATTATTTGAAAACATGCCCAAAAAACAAAGTTACTCATGCACATGTGAAAATGCCTTGCTTCACTCATGGAAATCACTTTAATCTGCAGCATGTAAGTTCAATTTTGCTATGGAATTGGTTTGGGCCTTGAATTGGATCCAAATTGCAAGATTTGAATGAAAACTTATTTGGGAAGAAACTTGAAATTACACGTGTTTATGCTCATTTGTATCAAACCAACTTGTGCAAACCTCTTATGATTGTATTATGAAGTGAATTGAATCAAAATGAGGTATAAATATGGCCTATAATGCATCCAATTCAAACCATGCTTAAAAATCCAAAATTCACTTGAAAATCCTCCCTCATGGCCAAGAAAATCCATAATTCAGAAGATCCTTGAACTCTATGATGTAAATGAGGTATTTATGAACAAATTTCATGTTGGTTGGAAGGCCATTTGAGGTACACAAGTGCATGAAAATGACCTATGTAACAAATGACCTATAATCAAACTTTCCCAAAATACCCTTGCCTTGTAAGGTCCATAACATGAGTTCTACACAAGATATCAAGGACTTCTAGGACTTTTTGGAAATCTAACACCATAAGGAACAACTTTCATGTTCACTTGAAGTTGAGGAGAAACTTGCTTCTAGGTCAAAAGTGCCTTAGAAGTGAGTTGATGTTTAGTTGACCAAAAATAAGTTCATCTGAGACCTCTAACTTGTTGGCATCATAACTTGAGTTCCACAAACCCAATGGATGACTTCTAGTACTCAAAATAAAGCTAAGTACATGCCCTAAACGTTTCATGTTTTCATGAAAATGAGATCGAACTTGTATCATATGGTAAATTTTCCTTGAAGTTAGGCACTAAAGAAGGGGATTTTACACTGAGATCCTCTGCAACCCTAATTTAGTAACTCCTTGAACTCTTGATTCTTATTAAATTGAGCTTACCATGACATCCTAAATGTCTCAAGATAACTTCCCATGGCCTCAATGACTTAGATCCAAGTCTTGAACTCCCACAAGTTCACAGTTGACCTTTAGTTGATCAAATGAAACCCTAGATTCACATCTTTTGACTGTGGCCTCTTGCAGATGAAATGAAAGCCTATACAAGTTCTAAATCACATTCTATCCACAACAATGTCCTTATGAACCCCTGATGATCCTCTGTTGACCCTCAAGATAGGAGACAACCAACACACAACAATCCTTCCTTTCAAGGAGCTTTGACAACTTCTTGGTGATTGTGAACACTCTTGCCTGAGCCTGAGATCCCTGAGACTCTTCTCTTGAATGGCACACCTCTCTTAATCCCCTGTTAAGAACAATGCTATGCAAATGCAAATGCTAAAATGGAATGAGACACAAGCAAAGTACAAGAAAAAGGTTGGTCAAATTTTGGGGTGCAACAACTGCCCCTATTCAAGCGAATTGGACCTGAATGGGTGAAATGCGAACAACTTTCACACAATTAAAGGTAAAATACAGTTGAATACCAAAGAACTCGAAAATTTGCCAACTGCAAAAAAGGAATTGCAAACTTGTTATTGGGACAAAATATCAGAAAACACTGTATCTGATAATTGCAACGACAATGAACTAACTGATTACCAACCAGAAAGCCTCAACACGCAGACGAAAGAAACATATGCTAACGCGCAGGAAACGATACTAAGTCAGAAAGATCTCTAACTTAATCATCAGGCATCTGTTAAACAAACAGGCATCGAACCCGAAGGTCGGTTCAACATGGAGTTGAGAACATCATCTGCTAACCAGCAGGCATTCGCTGAAGAAAAGCGAGCATCAAACCCAAAGGCCGACTCAACACGAAGTTGAGAACATCTGCTAACCAGCAGGCATTCTCTAAATAAAAGCGAGCATCAAACCCGAGGGCCGGCTCAACATGAAGTTGAGAACATCTGCTAACCCACAAGCATTCACTAAATAAAAGCAAGCATCAAACCCGAGGGCCGACTCAACACGAAGTTGAGAACATCTGCTAACCAGCAGAAATTCTCTAAATAAAAGCGAGCATCGAACCCAAGGGCCAGCTTAACACGAAGTTGAGAACATCTGCTAACCAGCAGGCATTCGCTAAATAAAAGCGAGCATCGAACCCGAGGGCCGACTCAGCACGAAGTTGAGAACATCTGCTAACCAGCAGGCATTCGCTAAATAAAAGCGAGCATCGAACCCGAGGGCCAGCTCAACACAAAGTTGAGAACATCTGCTAACCAGCAGGCATTCGCTAAATAAAAGCGAGCATCGAACCTGAAGGCCGGTTCAACACGAAGTTGAGAAAAGAATCTGTCGATTCCCAATCTTGAAAGAAGAAATCCGCTGGGGAAATAGAAACTTAAATAAGCAAACTCTGTTGAGGAACAAATGGTAAGATAAACACGTCTGCCCATCATCTTGCTGGAGGTCTGGATACCACACAGGCTCAAGAAAAACACCAATACTTGTCGGGGTCTATATACCACAAAGGCTTAAGAAAATACACTGATACTGGTCGGGGTATGGATACCACACGGGCTTAAGAAAGTACATTTTCCAGGGTCTGAAACACCGTTGTCTGCTGGAGATGCAACTAGAAACAAGAGGTAAAAACCTGGCTTATGTTTCAAATGCATATGTTTTAATATGGCGTAATGCTCCATACGAAGTGGAAATGCTACCCGTTTAGGAGGATGCTATGCGCAATGCAAATGCAAAGGAACCACCTCAGCAAAATAAATGCTGAAGAGACGAAAGCAGCCCCATCGAGGAAAGATAAGACATGGCAATTACAATTGGACTTATGCTGGGAACAACAAGCCATGGATGGCCTCTAAGAAAAGAACTCTCCTGGGTACTACTGCTCTGACGAGAACAAAAATCCACTCTGTTGGGAATCAACTCAAATTCTGTTGAGGAAAACGCCCTGAATGGCCTATCAGAATACAACTCTTCTGGGGAATAAAAGACTCGGCTGGGAAAAAAAGACAGCCAACTGCTGAGATCATCTCAACTCTATTGGGGAAATCAGCCCTGGATGGCCTCCTAGAATACGACTCTACTAGGGAGTAGGCAAACTGCTGGAGGAATACCTCTACTCTGTCGTAGATTTCAACCTGTTGGAGATTAAATCCAAACAACTAGGGGTAACCGAATAAGATTTACTAGGAATCCATCCCAAACTCTTTCTACTGAGGATGAGAAACAACCTTCTCAGGAAATAATCCCACTCCATGGGGAAGAAACCTACTCCGCCAACTCCGCTGGGGATTAAACAATGAGAGAACTTCAATTTTAACCAGCTGGGAAGTAAGCACATACATTTGGTCTTCTGGGGATAGGTATACACGCTTAACCTGCAAATGAACAAACAACAAGATATCCTGCACAACAGAAACTATCCCGGTCATCATCTGTGACGTTGTTCAAGCAAATCAAAGTTTTAATGATTATCAACGAAGCCCACAAGTTTATGTATGCAAAGTTTTATCAAAAACATCAGGCATTTTTTTGCAAACAAAACAGTAAAGGATAAAACAAGAGCAACAATTTACTGAATAGTATGTACTTCATTGATAAGTGGCCTGTAAATAGACATATTTTACAACAGATGCAACTCCTGAAAAGAGAAAGATGTGCAAAAATTTACAGAAATGCACAAAGGTATACAAAATGTCGGCAATGTGGTACAGACAACCACCATGTGTCGACTCATCTATGAATCGCATGACTTTGATGCTTTTCCAATGCTTCGTCCTTTAAAGAGACTGATTCGAACGAATGGCCCTCGAGTCCTCCCGTAATCCACTATGCTCTGAAGATCAACACACAGACCGCAGTCATTTTCTTTTCAAATCCCTAACTTTTTCTTGAATCGCCCTCGCGGGTTTTTGATTCACCAGGATACCCATTTTTGCCAAAGTCGCCTTTTTCAGGTTTTCAACTTTGCGGGTTTACATCTTTTATTTTTATCCCTAACTTTTTCCTGAACCCAATATTTTTATGGTTCGCCGGGATGCCCCAATTTTGCCTGGATATTCTTTTTCTTTCCAGCGGGTCTCTTTAAGCAAAGTATTTTTTAACTGCGTTTGTGTTCACAGGGGATGTGAAATCTTCACCATCCATGGTTGATAGCAGTAAGGCTCCTCCGGATAAGACTTTCCTTACGACATTTGGACCTTCGTAATTGGGAGTCCATTTTCCTCTATGATCTGTCTATGGAGGGAGAATCTTCTTCAACACTAACTCGCCTACCTGGAAGCTCCGAGGGTGCACCTTCTTATCAAAGGCTTACTTCATCCTGCTTTGATATAATCGACCATATGCAATGGATGTCAGCCTTTTCTCGTCCATCAAGCTGAGCTGGTTCAATCTGTTTCTCACCCATTCTGCCTCATCAAGCTTGACGTTAACCAGAACTCTCAAAGAAGGAATCTCGACTTCCAATGGTAGGACAACTTCCATACCATACACTAGCGAGAAAGGGGTTGCCCCAGTTGAAGTACGTACCAAAGTACGATATCCGTGTAATGAAAAGGGCAACATCCTGTGCCAATCTTTGTAGGTTACAACCATCTTCTGCACAATCTTGTTTATATTCTTATTGGCCGCCTCGACAGCGCCATTCATCTTCGGACGATAGGGAGAAGAATTGTGATGCTCAATCTTGAAACTCTGGCACAGTTCCTTCATCATCTTGTTATTCAAATTTGAACCATTATTAGTAATGATTCTCTCAGGCACTCTATAACGATAGATGATGTCCTTCTTGATAAACCGGGCTACCACTTGTTTGGTGACATTGGCATAAGAAGCTGCTTCAACCCACTTAGTTAAATAATCAATTGCCACTAAGATGAAGAGATGTCCATTGGATGCGGTTGGCTCAATCTTGCCAATCATATCAATATCCCACATGGAAAAGGGCCAAGGAGACGCCATGACATTCAAAGGACTTGGCGGAACATGAATCTTATCGGTATAAATCTGGAATTTATGGAATTTCTTAGTATACTTGAAGCAATCAGACTCCATAGTCAACCAATAATAACCTTCCCTCAACAGTTTTTGAGATATGGCATGCCCGACTGCATGGGTACCAAAGGCACTTTCGTGGACCTCTTCCATAAGCAATCCTGCTTCTCTCTCGTCCATACATCTTAGCAGCACCAAGTCAAAGTTTCTTTGATAGAGTACACCATCTTGGTTCAGATAGAAATTTCCAAACAACCTCCTCAAGGTCTTCTTATCCCGGACCGATGCCTCAGGCAGATATTCTTGGTTATTGAGAAAATTCTGGATATCATGATACCACGGCTTCCCTTCTGAAGCTTCCTCTATCGCAAATACAAATGTTAGCCTATCGAGACGCGAGATGACGATCCTCGGAGCATCGTTCCAATAGTTCACTTTATACATTGAGGACAACATAGCCAAAGCATCGACCATCTGATTCTCCGCTCTTAGCACATGGTGCAACTCTACCCTGTCAAAGAAAGGTAACAACCTCCTTGCATAGTTCATATATGGAATCAGATTAGGCTTTCAAGTCTCCCACTCTCCTTTGATCTGATTGACCATAAAAGCTGAATCACCATAGATATCAAGATTTTTGATTCTCAAATCAATCGCTTCTTCAATGCCCATGATACATGCTTCATATTCAGCTTTATTATTGGTGCAGGGAAATGTTAACCTGGCAGTAAATGTTATATGAGAACCATGGGGAGTTGTAATGATTGCCCCAATTCCGCTGCCATATGAGTTAACAGCACCGTCAAAGATCATTTGCCACTGGGAAATTTTCTCAGGACCTTCATCAGGTAGCGGCTCATCACAATTCTTCATCTTTAGGAACATTATATCCTCATTAGGAAATTCAAACTTCATCAGTTGATAATCGTTAATCGGCTGCTCTGCAAGATATTCTGACAGAACACTCCCCTTAATAGCCTTTTGGGAGATGTATTGAATGTCGTATTCTGTCAAAACCATCTGCCACCTAGAAATTTTTCCTGAAAGTGCTTGCTTTTTAAACACGTACTTAATCGGATCCATCTTTGAAATTAGCATGGTTGTATGGTTTAGCATGTATTGCCTTAGGCGTTTGGCAGCCCAGGCAAGTGCGCAACAAGTTTTTTCCAACATTGAGTACCTAGACTCACAATCTGTGAACTTTTTACTCAAGTAGTAAATGGCATGCTCTTTTCTTCCCGTCTCGTCATGCTGACTGAGGACACAACCCATGGAATTCTCAAGAACTATTAAATACATTATTAATGGTCTTCCAGCCACTGGAGGCATCAGTATCGGAGGCTCCTGCAAATACTCTTTTATTCTTTCAAATGCCCTTTGGAAATTTTCATTCCAGACCACCGCTTGATCTTTCTTTAACAATTTGAACATTGGTTCACACGTGGCTGTGAGGTGAGATATGAACCTTGCAATGTAGTTCAATCTACCCAAGAAACCACGAACCTCTTTCTCAGTCTTCGGTGCTGGCATTTCCTGTATAGCTTTTATTTTTGCAGGATCGACCTCGATTCCTTTTTCACTGACCATGAACCCCAGTGACTTTCCTGACCGTACACCAAAAGTGATCTTGTTCGGATTCGACCTTAGTCTGAATTTCCTTAGCCTCTCAAACAACTTCAACAGATTCACCAAATGTTCTTCCTCCATTTGTGACTTCGCAATCATGTCATCAACATAAACCTCAATCTCATGATGAACCATATCATGAAACAAAGTCACCATTGCCCGCTGATAGGTTGCCCCTGCATTCTTCAATCCAAAGAGCATTACTTTGTAGCAAAAAGTCCCCCACAGTGTTACGAAAGTCATTTTCTCCATGTCTTCCACAACCATCTTGATCTGATTATATCCGGAAAAAACGTCCATGAAGGAAAACACAGAATACTGAGCAGTATTGTCAACAAGTACGTCAATGTGGGGGAGCGGGAAATCATCTTTCGGGTTCGCTCGATTGAGATCACGGTAATCTACACACATTTGTACCTTACCATCCTTCTTAGGTAGAGATACGATGTTAGTGACCCACGGAAGGTAATTCGTCACGGCGAGAAATCATGCGTCCAACTGTTTCTGCACCTCTTCTTTGATATTTACCGCCATGTCCGGTCTGGTTCGTCTCAGCTTCTGTTTCACAGGTGGACACTCTTCATGAAGAGGTAAGAGATGAACCACAATATCTGTATCAAGATCGGGCATATCTTCGTATGACCAAGCAAAGACATCTTTATACTCTCGGAGCATTTCAACCAGTCTTTGTTTGACATCAATTTGAAATGCAACCCCTATCCTGACTTCCTTTCTGGCTTCCTTGGTGCCTAAGTTGATGACCTTAATTTTCTCCTGATGAGGCAGAATAACTTTCTCTTCTTGTTTCAGTAGCCTGACCATCTCCTCAGGCATGTCTTCGTCTTCCTCAATCTCTTCTTCAGCTTGAAATATTGGATTGTCAAAGTCATACCGAGTCATAGACGAGTCTGAGTCGGTGGCATCTGCAACGTGAAACCTGCAATGATGATGATTTAATGCTTAAAATGATATGCAAACAAGCACAAGCCACATTGCCATTTTATTGTTAAAATAAAACAAGAAAAACAGAGATTACAATATTTGAATGCAAGAAAAACGCCCTTTGATTAATGATAAAACTATTGTTCAAACATAAAAGATAAGGCCCTTCAAACAAATACCACTATGTCCCGGGTAGAACATAGGGCTGCACATAATCAAGAAAACAAATCATTACTCTTTGTTAGTCACTTGGATGACTTCCTTGATGGTCCATTTGTTCAGGCTCTGACCCGGAATACATGGCCGGATCCATGCCTCCATGTCGCAGTCACTATCCCCTTCTTTGTCAGACACGACATTGATCTGATAAAAATCACCCCACCATAAGGTAAAATACAACATTGAAAACCTCTGGTCCAACCTGGATTGGAAGAGTCACTTCTCTGAAAACGGACCTTCTTGTCCCATCAAATGCCCGCACAATCAAATCACTTGGGGTGCACATTATTCCTCGGGTGTCTAGCTTCATCAAAGCTTTCTTGGGTAACACATTAAGCGAAAACCCAGTGTCCACCAGCACATGTGACAGTACGACCCCTTTGCATTCAATGGAGATATGCAGCACGTGATTATGGTCTCTTCCTTTGGGCATCAAATCAAGATCTGTAAATCCTAGCCCATTCCCTGCGTTGACGTGTGCCACTACTTCTTCTAGTTGATTCACGGAAATTTCTTATGGCACGTACGCGGTATTCAGAATCCTTAACAAGACACTCTGATGTGCCTCAGAGCACATAAGTAGAGATAAGATTGAAATCTTTGACGGAGTTTGGTGCAAGTGGTCTACAATCTTATAGTCACTTTTCCTGATCAAGAGCATAAACTCTTCCGCATCCTTCAACAAAGCTTCTTTCTCCCCGCTCTGAGAAATATCTACCACAACTTTTCCTTTTCCCTTATCATCCCTTTCAGCAGTCATTTCTGAAGATGAAAATACTCTTCTGCTTCTGGTTATCCCATCGGTCCCTACCAGATTATCAACAGAATCTAATCGTGAGCTCTTCAGCTTCTACTTCTAACCATTGCAATATACCTCAGCCCCATAATTCCATCGGATCGCCTTGGTGCTTTCATAGGGTACCGGCCCTGCATTAGTGATTATAATGATGGGCGGCCTTGGCGGCGCAGAAATAGTGATTGTTTTATAAGAAATGGAAATTGTAGCCACTTCATCTTTCTCTTCAGCAATTACTCTTTCTCCTTTCTTTTCCGAAACTCTGTCAAACTGCAGAATACCGTCATCCATCAACCTTTGAACATGATTCTTCAATTTCTTGCATCCCTCAGGATGGGTTAAACAACTTGTGCAGTCTCTGTCACAACCAGAAAACATTCCTCCGCTCAACAACTTATCCTTCACAAAAATCAACGGAGTTTTCAATTCTTCAACATCGATCACTAGATTTAAACCTTCCTCCTCAACAATGGCATTTACCCCAGCCGCTCCATGATTAGGCATGGGATTTTGCACAACGTTAGGCGCGTCATGTGAAAAATTGATAACTTTACTGTTGATAAGGTCTTGAACCTTATGCTTGAAGGCTTTAGAATTATCAATGTTGTGGCCAGGAGCACCGGAATGAAAGTCGCACCTAGCATTAGCATCATACCCTGGGGGTGGTACACCGGTTAAAGGATCCAAAGTCATCTTCTGAATCAATTGTAATTGCATCAAATGTTGTAGTAACTGTGAGTAATGTATCAGTGGTGCATCAAATTGTCTGTTTACTGCTCTTCCCCGATCTTGGAATCATCGAGGAGCGTAATTTTGTTGTTACTATGGACGCTGTTGTTGTTGCTGTGGTGGTGCAGCTGGAATTGTAATGCTTGTGACCTGAGGTTGCTGCTGACAATATTGTTGATTTCTGTTCTTATTTATGCTTCGGAAACCTGATACTACATTTGTTTCCCCTTCTCTCTTCTTATTGCCAAAACTTTTTCTACCTCCTCCAGCGGAGGAACCTTCTCCGACCTGTATCTTCCCCAGTTTGATTCCGTTTTCAACCAGCTCGCCTGTAATGATCAAGTCTGAAAAACTTCCAGACATATTGCCTATCAGTTTCTCATAATACACTCCTGACAATGTAGCAACAAACATGTCAATCAACTCTCTCTCCACCATAGGCGGTTGAACTCTTGCTTCCAGCTCGCGCCATCTCTGGGCGTATTCCTTGAAACCTTCATTACTCCTTTGAGACAAGTTCTGCAATTGTACCCTATTTGGTGCCAAATCACTATTATACTGATAATGCCTGAAAAAAGCTTTAGCCAAATCTCTCCAACTCCTGATGTTAACTGGCTCTAAACCCATATATCATTCCAGGGATAGACCAGAAAGACTATCCTAGAAGAAATGTGTGAGCAGCTTCTCATCGTCGGAGTATGAAGACATCTTTCGATAATAAGAGCGGAGATGCACCCTAGGACAAGTTGTCCCCTTATACTTATCAAAGTCCAGAACCTTAAACTTCAGAGGAATCTTCAGGTCTGGGATCAACCCCAAATTTGACATATCTAAACCCAACAAGTTTTGATTTTCAAAATTATTCATCTTTTCCTCTATCAGTTTAAACCTTTTGTCTGCCTCAGACTGCAGACCAGCACCAAGCTCTCTCATAGAGAAGACATCATCTTGGTCATCTTCGTCCCACTGAAGGCCAGCGTTCCCATGCACGGCACATGTTGGTGCAGGAATAGAGATTCCAGTATGATTACCTCCGCCCAGAGGAATAACAGTTGTTGGGATGGCAGTGTTAGCCTGAGTGGTGACATTGTCAAGGTATAGCAGCAGTTCCTCCATGTAGAACCCTGCTCCCGTCAACCCTTGCAATCAGAGGTTGCACCAGTGTTCTTAATTGATCCTGGCCATTGGCGACCCCTTGCATCATATCCATAAACTGAGCCATACGGTCACGGAACTCCTGCAACTCGAGCTGAATCTGGTCCATAGCTTTGCGTTGATTTCCCCTGGTAGAGTAGCGATGAATCGCTTGGTTTTCAATTCTGAAATAAGATGAACAACCCACAGAAAGGAGATAAGGTTAACGGAACCTGGAACACCTGCGATGCAAAATGAGAAATGATGCAGTATGCAGACATGCAAGTATGCTTCAGGGAAATTTTGCCCTTGATTCTAGTTTCCTAAGAATAACAAGACAATGGAGAACCAACAGATAAGGTCATACAATCCTCTCATAGATAAAATGAGAACCAGAGTCAATACACATCGTATCACCAAAGAAATACAATGGAATCAAACACGACCCCAGCCAACAATCCTGGTGATGGTCGAGATACAACATAACAACAAATACAAGGAAATAATACATCAGGTACGACAGCGAGCCTAGAAATCCTCCAATAGCTCCTTCGTATCTATATGATCTGGCCTAGTAATCAACCCCTGAATTAGCAACTCTCTCCTGCTAATAATATCCTGCAAGCCCTGAGCGTAATCTTTCCAAGCGCCTTCACCAAATTCTTCTTCCAGCTTAGGCCTCTTCAGATCTGCTCTTAACTTGTGCTCTTCCAACGTTGCAAGAGCTTCATTCAGTTTTAGGTCATTCTCGCGTCGGCATGAGGATTCAAATATATCTTTCTTATCTCTCACCCGGATTTGAGCCTTTAACCTGATAATTTGTTGCCACAGTCCATCTTCTCGTTCTTTGTTGTTAGTCAGAATAGTGTTCTATTGCGCATTGAACTTGGATATCTCTAGATGTGCTCTTTCTAACTCCTTCTTCTTATCTTTGAGGATGTCACTAGCACTCTTCAATTCTAGGCCCACTTGCTCTCGAACGCAAATCTCTTCAGTTAGCTCTCTATCCAACTTGTTCACTAGCTTTGTTTGCTTCTTGGAGGAATAAGTAGCTTGATTCTTTTCACATCTGAGTTGCGTAATTTCCTTTTCCAACTCCTTGTTTGCCTTACTTAATTCCTCCTTCTCGGACCACAATTGATTGCATCTCTAAATATCAAATGTTGCTGGCTCTTCAATCATTCGGGGATACGAAGGTTCTCGAGCTGGAAATGGTAACGACAATCTCTCAATTCTTTCCTGAATCAAAACCACATAAGGCTCATAAGCTCTGCTATTGCTCTTTCCCAAAGAATATTTCCCCCTATGGTGAATTTTACTCCAAGGCTTCTCTAATCTGATCAGGGTCTCACTGTCAATCAAGCCGATGAAATACAGAGATTCCTGTATTTCTTATTTCTTCGGAGGTTCCCTTAGAGCATACCCAAATTGCCTCACTGCAAGAGCTGGATTGTAGTTAATACCACCCTTTCTCCCCATCAAAGGGACATTAGGAAAACCACCACAACTAAAGATTATCTCTGTACCCAAATGATCTCTGTCAAACCATATAATGTCTTTAGAAGTTAACTCCATAAGCCTTTCTGACCAATCAGCAGTGTCAGAGATGTCAACCAAAGGACCAGACTTAGGAAGACGACTCATGAACCATCTATATAGGAGAGGTACACAGCAGGAGACATTCTTCCCCCTCCTATTCTCGTTCTTGTAATGCACAAAGTGATACACATCTCCTAAGAGTGTCGACACAGGATTCTTCGAGACAAAGATGTGGAAAGCATCCAAGTCCATAAAATCTGGAATGATTGAGAATAGTATTATGCCATATATGCATAGAGCCAAGATAGCACTAAAGACAATCCAACATCCTTCTTTTGCAAAATGTTGAGCTCTACCAACCAAGAAAGGAAATGAGAAACCAGACATTCCATTCCTTTTAACCATCTTTCCTTCCAACTCAACAACATCTATATGAAGAGCATTATCAAGCTTAGTCAAATTAGGCTCAGCTTCAAAGTGATAAAACGGCATCTGATCCAGAATAGGAACTCCCAACAACATGGAAAACTCCTCCAGAGTAGGCATTAATACATAACCAGGAAAAGTGAAACACCTCAACTGTGGGTCATAGAACTGAAGCAAGGTGTGAAGACCTCCTAACTCAAACACTGAAGCTTTATAGACACAACCCAGAAGCTTCCCATACTCTTTCTTGAAATCTTCCATTACACTATGATCAGCAGCAGAAATCAAACTGAGTAGAGACCCTATATCTGGTGTGGGAAACTTGTACACAACTGTCTTCTTCAAACAAACCTCCATGTCAGCAAGGGATGTTTTACTAGAATCAAGAGGAGAATATACACCTGAAACATAAATACATGTCGATGTTAATATGCAAATAAAAATGCAAATGCAACAGAGGATCAAGATTGTTGTGTTGTTGACTGAGATGAACCGGCGCTTCGCTCTGGCGAGAAAATACTGGAATACCCAAGTATCAGAGATCAAAGGTTCATACTGATAAGAAATCCGGGTAGGTTGAAGGTCAAGGTTTCCTACATAACCCTCCCCGCTCACAGGTATGAACCTATCTCTGATAAGGTCTTGCATCCTATACGGTCATCAGCATCACAGACTTTCGAGAAACGATGATACGTTCACCATTTCTGGTTTGGCATCATAGTCTAACGAAGCGGCCTCACTTAGCTGACTTCCAAATGATCGGTCCCCAGAGTCGACAATCCTCAGATCCAACATCCTCTCAAGTGTCCGAAACATACTGGAAAGGTAGTCATCAAAGAGAATCTCGTCTGAGCGCGAATATCTTGAGAACTAATGCATGCCAAACATACAAGTTCATCACTACTTTCCACTTCTAATGCTAGGGTTATACTCAAGCCTGGGTTTTGGCTTATCACACAGTTGAACATTCCCACCCAACAGCACAACAATAATGATATATAACAATGCTGAAAATAAAATGCAAATGTAGTAAAGTACAAATGCAACACATATGTACATATATACACACCCAAGAATAAAGCACACAAGCGCTAGGACTGACTCGCATAGGGGACGGGAAGCTTCCCCAGCAGAGTCTCCAGCTGTCGCATCACTGCGAAGGAGGGGCCAACAAGGACAGAAGAGTCGCCACCGTTTGTTATTTATCCCAAAGGAGGGAAAGGAAATGATCAAAGAAAACCTACGAAAAAAGGGAGAAGACAGGTCATCGCAACCAAATCTTGGGTTCGGGAGTCGGTTATGCAAGGGGAAGGTATGAGCACCCCTCACGTTTGTTGTACTCAACGGGATCCATGCTTGTTGTATATCTAAAAATGGTGTTAATCTATAAGGTTGGCCATAGGGACAAAAGAAAATAAAAGAGACTCGATAGAGCATCACCGCTCTATGCCTACATACTCCCTCGTGCAATGGGAAAGTCAGAGTCAACGTAGTTCGGAAAACTACGGGTGAAGGCGGGGAAGGTTGCTCTCCAATACACCATCGTCTTGTACCTACGTATCCTCGTCTGGTACGAGAAATCAGAGAAAACGTAGTTCGGGCTGACACGATTACAGGTTGGTTCATGTGTTTTAACTGAGTAGGGTTAAACCTTCGTTCCAGCAGTAAGGTGTATAGCTGCTCGACCATTGGAGACTTAGGCGTTACCTGTTTGCGGTAGAACCAAGAGTTAACACACTCTTTCTGAAAATAATTTTCAATTAATCCCGAAGGATAAAAAAAGTTTGATGTTTTATTTTGTGTTTTTAATGAAGAAGTGAATTGAGTTAAATTTGTAACTCATGTTGCACTAAAGACTATGACTTGAGAGTGAATGCGTTGCATATCGCCCAAAGGGAATACGCTAAACACTCTAGACAGTTGAGAGGAAGCCCCCCGACCATCATTCCCCAAGTACTTAAGGCTCGTAGTGTACAACACTTATTATCCTTTATTAGGTGTCTTGAAGAAGTTTTGAGATGAGAGGAGAAGACACAAACTCTAAAGGGGAACTAATCAACCCTAATGTTATCATGCAATGTGTTCCTATGATTGAGATTAAAGGTAAAACTATCCTAATGTTATCATGCTTGGATTGAACACTTAATGTCTCTCCTACTCCCACCTTAAACAAATGGGACTAGGAATCCTAAGGGATCATGGCAAAGAAACCAAGTAAACGCAAGATAAATCAATCACAAATGAGATGCAAGAAAGAGATGAAGTTGACTTAAACAAGTCAAGAAGAAATACAAATAATATATGCAAGATCAAATGATTCAAAGCAAACAAAAGATCAAGGCAAAATGACTTAAACAAGTCAAAGCAAAAGTGAGATGAAATGGGAGAAGTTACAACTCCTACAACCATTCAAACATCAATCACTAATACCAAAAGGTAAACACCAAAGCTTAAAGAAGAAGCCATGATCAAAATGAAGATGGGAGAGTAGGCTTGTATTATGAAGTGAGTTGAATCAAAATGAGGTATAAATATGGCCTATAATGCATCCAATTCAAACCATGCTTAAAAATCTAGAATTCACTTGAAAATCCTCCCTCATGGCCAAGTAAATCCATAATTCACAAGATCCTTGAAATCTATGATGTAAATGAGGTCTTTATGAACAACTTTCATGTTTGTTGGAAGTTCATTTGAGGTACACAAGTGCATGAAAATGACCTATAATCAAACTTTCCCAAAATACCCTTGCCTTGTAAGGTCCATAACTTGAGTTCTACACAATATATCAAGGACTTCTATGAATTTTTTGAAATCTAAGACCATAAGGAACAACTTTCATGTTCACTTGAAGTTGAGGAGAATCTTGATTCTAGGTCAAAAGTGCCTTGGAAGTGAGTTGACTTTTAGTTGACCAAAAATAAGTTCATCTAAGACCTCTAACTTGTTGGCATCATAACTTGAGTTCCACAAACCCAATGGCCCAATGGATGAGTTCTAGTACTCAAACGAAAGCTAAGAACATGCCCTACAAGTTTCATATTTTAAAGAAAATGATATCGAACTTGTATCATATGGTAAATTGTCCTTGAAGTTAGGCACTAAAGAAGGGGATTTTACACTGAGATCCTCTGCAACCCTAATTTAGTAACTCCTTGAACTCTTGATTCTTCTTAAATTAAGCTTACAATGACATCCTAAATGTCTCAAGATAACTTCCCATGGCCTCAATGACTTAGATCCAAGTCTTGAACTCCCACAAGTTCACAGTTGACCTTGAGTTGATCAAATGAAACCCTAGATTCATATCTTTTGATTGTGGCCTCTTGCAGATGAAATGAAAGCCTAGACAAGTTCCACAATGACTTTCAAAGAATTAAATGAACTTCTCAATCACATTTTATCCATAAAAATGTCCTTATGAACCCCTGATGATCCTCTGTTGACCCCCAAGATAGGAGACAACCAACACACATCAATCCTTCCTTTCAAGGAGCTTTGACAACTTCTTGATGATTGTGAACACTCTTGCCTGAGTCTGAGATCCCTGAGACTCTTCTCTTGAATGGCACATCTCTCTTGATCCCCTGTTAAGAACAACGCTATGCAAATGCAAATGCTAAAATGGAATGAAACACAAGCTAAGTACAAGAAAAGGGTTGGTCAAATTTTGGGGTGCAACAGGTTTGAGTCAGTTAAAAGTAAGTAAATATGGTTAAAATTTGTGGTTTATGGTTTTTTCCAAAATTTTGAAAATGGAATGGAGTGAGAGGATAGCACGAATTGGTTTTAGTTGTTGTTGTCCTTGAGAGGGTCATAATGAGAGTGGAAGAGGAATAATCTTGGTGTGCAAGTTTTATTCTTCTTTTTGTCACCCTCCTCTTTTTGGCAAAAACATGAAATATGATCATGTGGTATTTGGCTAGAAAAGGTAATATTTGATGACCATAACATATGAAACATGCATATGGTATTTGGTGGGAAAGTGTAAATGCATGAACATATCAGAATTTGCCAAGAATGCTCATGACATAATACATAATCCTTCATGTTCATATGGCCTCATTTGAATGACCCTAACTTGATGAATATGAGTCCATTTGATGGGATTTTTGGCTCTATTGAAAGTATGAAGAGAGATCAACAACTTCCGTGTTGATGGAAGGTTGAAAATAGGTCTAGAATCATGTGAAATAAAGGCTTGAACTTGTGCATAAAAATCTGCCTAAGCACCATGAAATAAATCTAAGTTACAAAATGCATCTTGACCACTTTGTGACACCTCCTTTGAAGTTACATAACTTGTGATCTAAGCATTCAAACAATGAATTCTTGGTATGATTGGAAAGCTTGGACAATTATCTACAACTTTCATGTTGTAGGGAACTCGAGATAAGCCTTGGAAAGTCGTGAAAGAGGTGGTTTAAAACCATGTTTCAAAATCTGCCTAGGATAACTTAGAAAAATTATAAGCTAAGAACTTTGACATAATTGTAATCCCATCTTTGAATCCACACAACTTGAGGATTTTTGATCCAATGGAGATATTCTAGTAATGTATATAAAGCTTAAAGAATGATATTCAACATACATGTTCAAGGGAAATTGATTTGAGGTTAAGAACTTGGTGAAAAGTGCCTTGGAAAGTAGCCCCCAAAAATCTACCTAAACTTGTCCACTCATGATATCTTTGAAACCCTAACTTGGAGAGATAACAACTTGAGCTCTACAAATCCAATGGAGATGATCTAGTATTCAAAAGAAAGCTTGGAGGATACTTTAAAACTTTAATGTTCAAGGAAAAGTCATTTGAAGTTTTCATCTCATGTAAAATAGGCTTGAGAACATGCACTTCAAGCTGAATTTCCATACTTAGAAAAATTTCTAAGTGTTGAAATGACAAAACCTTCATTTTCTCAACTTTAGCTCATCATATCTCTCAAACTATGGATCTTTTGGACTTGTTTTCTTCTACAAAATTTTATTTCATGACGTCCTCTTTAATTTTATAACAAGTTTGCTTCCATTGGATAAGAAAGTTATGGAAGTTGCAAAATGGTTAGAATTAGGGTTTTCTGCACTTAGAAAATATTTCAATCAAACCATAATCCAACCAAGCTCTTGATTTTATGTTTCCTCTTGACTTTTCTTGTGCCAAACATATGAAAACACTTGAGAGCGCATAACATACCCTTGGTTTACCTTGAGATCCATGATGTTGACCCATTGAACCACAATTGACTTTTGTTGACCAGATGAAACCCTATGATCATTTCCACTGATTGAAGCTCTTGGCATGACTTGTGGTAATACATAATTTATGTAGAGGACCCTCAAGGTGTTTATTTAGCTATGTAACCATGTCTTGCCCAATGAACTAGCCACATATGCCTTTTTGACCAAAACCCTAATTCGGTTGTTCATAAGATAAAAGAGGGTGATCAAAGCTTATAACCTTGCTTCAAGTGGTTGTGAGACATGTCTTGAAGATGAGAGGACCCTGTGACTTAAGAATAACACAAGGTTGAGAATGAATTCTTTTCTTGAGCTTTGAGGATGAAGCTCTTCTCTTGAGTGTTGAACAAAATACCTTGATCCCCTGCCTAGAACCAATGTTATGCACTAATGCCTAATATGAAACATAAGCCAAGATATAAGAAAAGGGATGGGAAACTTTTGGGGTGCTACACATCCCAATTGTCTATATGAAAAATAGCTTAGGATTTCATGTGATTAGAAGAAGACAAAAATAGCCTAAGACTTTGATAGCGACCTATCAAAGTCACCTTAATCTTTGTGCTTTGAGTGGCTTCAAGTTCTAATCTTCAAAAGAAGACTTCTTCAAAATCTGGTCTTCAGAAGCTGACTTCTTCAGAGTCTGGTCTACAGACGTTGACCTCTTTAGAGTCTAATATTCAGAAGTAGACTTCTTTAGAGTCTGGTCTTCAACTTATGATCTTTAAGCTTCTCTTTAGATGCTCACTAATAGAACTATACTTAGTTTATTCCTGTAATTTTAGTCTATGGTCCACCACACATGGACAAATATTAGTATACCCAATTGTCCTTTAAATACTTTGTTATCATTAAAACCAATTTTGTTTCAATATAAATTTCTTTAAAAGTGATGAATATTAGAACCTATACAAAGAAAATGGAAGAAATTGTATGAAT
Source organism: Lathyrus sativus (assembly GCA_963859935.3). Taxonomy (NCBI): domain Eukaryota; kingdom Viridiplantae; phylum Streptophyta; class Magnoliopsida; order Fabales; family Fabaceae; genus Lathyrus; species Lathyrus sativus. The sequence continues at coordinate 286,690,630 of OZ012739.1, read as the reverse complement.
AACATGATTACCTTTTTGAAGAAGAAGAAGAAGAAAGGTAAATAAGAAACAATCTTGAACTTGATTACCTTTTAGTATGAAGAAGAAGAAAGTCATGTTCTATGGAAGAAGAAGAAGAGAGACGAGATTGTTGAATATGAGAGAGGGATGTTACGAGTTATATGGAAAAAGAAGAAGAAGATAGACGAGTTCGCTGGGTGTAAAAGAGAGAGATGTTAAGGTTTGTGTTTTGAAAGAGATGAATATATATAAGTTTGATAACTTTGCTTATATATATGTAACACTTATCACCACGATTGGTGACAAAAACCGTAATAAAATGTAAGTACTATTCACAATGATTTTTGGTACTAACCATGGTGATAAGTGTTTTAATTTTAATATGTTAATAAGAGTATATGGACAAGCCCTTCTTGTAATGAAAAAAAAAATTTGGTGTTGGGATTCGAAGCATGTAACCTTTCATATATCACCATGGTTGTTATTATGAACTATGATGAAATATCTTTTAAAAAAATTAAAATAAATTCAGGTGTGTTAAGATGATTTATTACTACGGTTGCATAAACGGTCTTAGTAATATGGCGTTACCATAGGTATAATTTGTAATAGTGATGATTTCCTTTCTTCTTTAAGTATTTTACCTCTCGATCTTTAATTTGCAATGGTGATGTTTCATAAGTTAGGTTATCTCTTATTTGAACATCATCTAATTGAATCACATAAGACGAGTCAGGAACAGACTAACGAAGTTGAGAGACATGGCAGACGCTATGGAGGTTTGAGATAGATGGGGGTAATACAATTTAGTAGGAAACTTCACTGACTCTTTTAAGAATTTGATAAGGACCAATAAATTAAGGAGTGAGCTTTTGTGACTTCAACACCCGACCAACCCCATTCACAAAATTGACTCACAAGAACACATGATATCCTTCCTGAAATTCAAGCGTGTTTCTTCGCTTAACATAATAACTCTTATATTTGCTTTGCGAAGCCTTCATCTTTTCCTAAATAATCTTAACCTTTTTGGTAGTTTGTTGCACTCTTTCAGGTCCTAGTACAATGCTTTCACTGGATTCATACCATCAAAAATATGGTATACACCTTCTAGCATATAAGGCTTCAAAAAGTGTCATTCTGATACTAGAATGGAAACTATTGTTATAGGTAAACTCAATTAGTGGAAAGTAACTATAACAACTACCTCCTTTCTCTAGAACAAAAGCTATCAACAGATCTTTTAAGGACTGGATAGTTCTTTCCGTCTGACTGTGTGTCTATGGATGGTAAGAAAAACTCATCATTAGCTTGGTTCCCATGGATTCTTTCAAACTTTTCCAAAATCTTGGTGTGAACCTCAGATATCTATCTGAAACTATGCTAGAGGGAGTTTCGTGTAATTTCACTATCTCACTTATATAAATCTCGGCTAGCTTCTACAATGGGTAAGTAATATTTATCAGAACAAAATAAGCTAACTTAGTCAAGCCATCCACTATAACCCAAATCGAGTCACTTCCTTTAGCATTTTTAGGAAAACCGACTACAAAATCCATGGAGATATTATCCCACTTCCACTCAATAACAATAAAAGGTTGCATCAATCCATATGGCTTATGATGTTTTATCTTTGATTTATGACAAATCAAGTAAGAATACACAAACTCTACAACATCCTTCTTCATGCCTGACCACCAAAATATTCTCTTAAGTTCTTATACATCTTTGTGGCTCCTGGATGAATATTCAAACCACTCATATTTCCTTCTTCTAAAATCCTCTTTTTAAGTTCTAGTATATCTCGCACACTAACCTTGTCTCAAAACTTCAAAATCACATTATCATCAATTTTGAAATTCATTTATTTTCCTAAATGGATTAATACCTATTGGTTTATTAAGTGTAAATCCAACTTTTGAACCTCATTGATTTCTTCTAATACATTTCTAGATAATTTCAACATACCCAGTTTCATACGTTTTGGCGTTAGATTACATACCAAGCTTAGATCTTTAAAATGTTGAACTAAATCTATTTCCTTGATTATTAACGTTGACATACGCAATACTTTCTTGTCAAACAAATACTTCAGACTCTTATGATCACTAAAAACTCAAATCTCGACACATAAAGATAAAGCCTCCAAACTTTGAACACGAAAAAATATTGATGCTAACTCTAAATCATGGGTAGGATAATTCCTTTCATGAGTCTTAAGTTGTCTATAAGAAAAAAGATACAACTTGACCCTTCTGCATATGCACACCACCTAATCCTAATTTAGATGAATCACAATATACCATAAAAGATTCACTTGAACTTGGTAGAATCAAGACTGAAGATTATGCCAATCTCTTCTTGAGCTCTTGGAAACTCTCTTCACAATGAACATGGCACACATAAGCCCGACCCTTCCGGGTAACCTGAGTCAAAGGCAAAGCCAACTTTGAGAAACCTTCTATGAACCTTCTATTACAACCAGCCAAACCCAAAAAAATGTTGTTCTCGGTCACTGACTTAGGCGTCTCCCACTGCAACATTACGTATACTTTAGACAGATCCGCTTTTATTCCACTACCAAAGATTACATGTCCAGGGAAACTTATCTCTCTTAACCAAAATTCACACTTGGAAATCTTAGCATACAACTTATCCTTTAAGGTCCACAACGCGACTTTCAGATGTTGCACATGCTCTTCATCTAACTTGGAATATAACAGGACATTATCTAAGAACACCACGACAAACATATCCAAATAAGGGTGAAAAATCATATTCATACATTCCGTGAATACTCCTGGTGAATTAGACACATTGATAGGCATAATCAAATACTCATAATGGCTATAACGGGTTCTGAACACAGTCTTAAGAATATCTTCTAACTTCAGCCAAATTTGATGGTATCCTGACCTCAGATCAATCTTGCTAAACACACAAGATCCCACCAAATGATCCATAATATCATCAATACTTGGATGAGGATATTGATTCTTAATAGTGACTTTATTTAACTGCACGTAATCCATACATAATCTCATGCTCCCATCTTTCTTTTTAAGGAATATCACTAGCACTCCCCATGGTGATACACTAGGCCTGACAAATCTCTTTTCTAATAAATCCTTCAATTGTATCTTAAGCTCTCTCATATCTGATGTGTACCATTTATACGGTGTCAAGGATATAGGTATAGTACAAGTAGGGATGGCAAAAAAATCCTTACCCTTGGATAAAATCTGTCACGGATATGGAGTGGGTAGCTTAATGGATATCCACGGGTAAAATAAATGGATATTTAAATATACATTTGTTAATGGATATGGATACGGGTTTAATGATATTCATGCATGCGGATATCCAGGTCAGTTAATAAATTATAAAAAATATTTAAAAATCATTAGTTTATTATACCTTATCTTTTCGTCTTCTAAAAAAATTAGTCTTCTTATATTTCTATCTCTTTTTTTTTAATTTTCTTTGAAGAAAACCTTTCACATTTCATTCGAATTATATTAGGCATTTCATATTTAGACTCTTCAATGCTTCATACGTCACTTCAACAATTTCACAGTCCAACCAACGTGTCGTCATTCCCCTGTCGAATCAGTGTCTCTCTTTCTACTCCTCTGTCGTCCGCTCTTTCATCACAACTCATAATCACAATATCTTTTATTTGTTTAGTAAAAAATGAAATGTATGGATATTATGTTTGGATCTAATGATGTTTTGGTGAATAAGAAGAAAATCAATGTGATGTAATTTTATTGTTAAACTAAAAGCGAATTGTAGGGATGTTATGTGGTAATAACTTTTTGTGTCTTTAAAAGAAGTTAAAAAAAAAATTTTCAAAAAAATTTTTTTTATAAAAAACATATTATCAATGGATATTGTTAAATATACACAGATACCTTAAAACCCGCAGATTACACGCTTAACGGATACCCGCATGAATATGGGGCGGATATGGATATCATATTTATCCAACGGGGCGAATACGGATATCATAGTATCAATAATAAATTCCAAACCTTACTCTCTTCTGACTCAAGAAATAACACGGTCTTGCTAAAACAATTTATGTGAACATGGTTAAACAATAACATGTTCATTCTCATTTCTAGTTGCAAATTTTTTATTTCCTTTGGTACTTGGGATTGTATACGGATTTCCATGATTCTGATTACAAATTTCGTTATCCTTTTGGTTATTCACACTCTTATAGTGATTAGATATTTCTCTATTATCTTCATCATAGATCCTACAATTGTTGACCAACCCTAAAAAATGGTGAATATCCTGATATTCAATAAACCGCTTGATCTCATGGCACATACCACTTTTCAAACTTCACACATTTGGAACCTTTAGCATTGAGACCATTATAGTAAGGACGGAATTTGGAAAACTCTTCAAATTTAGCTGTATAGTCAGTCATAGACATGTTACCCTGCTTCAGCTCCAAGAATTCAATCTCTTTACGATTATGAACATTTGCTTGAAAATACTTGTCCAAAAACTCTTTCTTAAAATTATCCTAAGTAATAGGAGTACCACTGACCTCGAACATTTTGCGGGTAGTCTTCCACCAATACTCAACTTCCTCAGTTAACATGTAAGGTCCAAACAACGCTTTCTGACCATAGGTGCATCCCATGACCGTGAAAATTTTCTCATATCTTCCTTTGAAGGTAGGTGGATTATTCTTTTGGAACTTTCCTAATCCATAAGACTCATCAGCCCCCAATATAATTAGCTTACAAGGCTTGGTTAGATTGATCCATAACCTGAGTCATTGCCTCGAGGGCATAAGCAATTGCACGATCATTACTTCCAACAGCCATTTCTTCCTACACAACCAGACATAAAAGTTAGTTGTAACAGTAAAGAAAATAGCGTTTAAGGGAATATATTACTAATAGTGTTAACACACATGTTGTACACAAGGGTATAATAGATTCATAACATACAAGGCCAAATTCAGTGACCTGCTCTGATACCAACTATGCAACACCGTAAACCCAAGAAAAAATTTTATTATTATAAAAGTGTTTTGGAATATAATAGTATAAGATAAGGGTGTCACACCAACAAAATACTCAACTTTTTACTTCAAAATAAAATTTGAAGTTCTAACATAACAATAAGGTACGATTATTCGGTTTAAGAATAAGTAGAGAACATAGCAAAACAATCCCAACCCGATGTTACAATATAAGAGTTTTTATTCCAAAATAAATTAATATCCGACTTAAGATCCAATAAAATGTAAAAGCAAGGCCAGTAGTCAAAGTGGCCATCTACACAATCTTTCATTAACAACAACAACAATAACTCGTCAGTCTTAGCTTAAGAATACTCTGCACATGGTTTCGCATAGAGGGACACAGAAACAAAAGGAGTGAGAATACATTATATAAAATTTTGTGGTATAATAGCAGCCACGATAACATTTAACATACACGCACATCATTTATAATTAATCATAACCATACAATATCACAAAACATATACAATAATAAACATGATATGTTCATCTCTTCTACTCCCATGCATGTGGTACCATCACCGAATTTAGAGTTATTTTACTGAAATCATAAAACACCGAATAGAATCCTAAAACACCAAACTAAAGTCCTAACACTGGACCAATGTCCTAACTTAACTTCAAAATATATGATGCACGATGCTTCAAACAAATTCAATATTCTAGTTAGGGCTAAAACCAGTTCTTGCGAACCTAATAACACTGCTAATTAGGCTACAACACTGGCTCTTATGAACCTAAACAAAATCAACACTAGTTCTTATTGAACCTTTAATGTAATGAAACACTTAGTCTTATCGAGCCTTTAATATAATGGTCATATTAAGGATTGAAAAGTAATTTATCAAACACTGGACTTACATCCTAAGGTATTCACATAATCACTTATTATGTATAACTTGGTTCACAACAACATATTATTAAAACATTGAACTCATGTCCTAAAACATTACACAATATTACATAATTATTTGTTATTCACGTGATAGTTTATACGCAAAAGCATCTTAAAACATCTACCATGGGATAATTTTATGCATTAGCTTTCTAACTCATCTGACTGTGTCTCAAACGGAGTTACAAAACTCAAGTTATGTCGTTTTCCGTTTTGGCCAAAAATCCATAGTAGGGTGGAGAGTGACGTGTGTCACGGGGAATGAAAGGCTTCATATCACCCTTGTTGACGCCCATCACTAGGGAAACTATCTTGTTTTCCTCTTTGAGGCAATGCCAATCATTTTGTCACCAGTGGTGACAACCGCTATCGAGCCTAAAACACAAAATTATGCATTTTTTTTACAGGAAACAACACCAGAACCCAATTTTTCCAATCCAGCACAAACATAAACATGCAGAAATCATCATATAAACACAACATGCATTTTGAAACAAAAAATTCATGGCATTAAGGTATAATAAACAATAAATAAACATAAGAATCTGATTTTTTGGACATACATTAATGGTGTATTCATAGATCACTTAACCTTAAACCCCACATGTTAAAGTCCTCAATTCAGAACCTAATTCTCAGTATCAATTATGAACACACAAGCATCGCACAAAGTTATCACAAACATAATCCACATGAATATAACATGGTTAAGGGAAATCCAATCATCCCATTTCCAAGATATTGATTATAGAACAATCTCCTTCTTGCCTCAACTACGCAAAAATTTCTTGAGTTTTTGGTGATGGGATAATCTTCTCCTTGCATAGCTTGTTATTAGAGTTTTCCTCATTTCTTTCACTCTCTCAAGAAAATATATAGATTCTTTTTCCCCTTTCTCATTTTCTCCCTTTTATTTTATAACAACTAATCCTAATTTATTTTTAATTCCATTTAACATTTCAGTTTATTCCAACTCGCTCTTTATTCTTAGATAATTCTCAACTAACTCTAAATCTCTTAGACAATTCTAACCATTTATAATCCGATTATTTTTAATATTTTATTACTAACACATTTAGCATCTTTATTTTATTTTTCTAAATAATAACATAATAATAACAAACCATTAAATGTACCAAAAATTGAATTTTTAAGGAATAAAAGTTAGTTCATTCGTTGTGGATGCGTCCACTTTTGGGGTTCATGTGTCTCCAGCTTGGTATTCTCAGATGCAAGTGTCACATGTCGCTGCCTTGGAAGCCTCACCATTCTGTGTTGATGCACCTGATGTCGATGTTGTCGTTCTTGAGGAATTTGGATAAGGCCCCTATGATACTTTACTATTGCCTTTATATGTAAATCGTGTTGCTAGGCACGTGTGGGACAGAGAAGTAAACTTTATTTGTATTTATTCTTTGAAACACATGTGTTATAATATTCAAACCTTCTAACAACGATGTATTTCTTATGTAGTTCCATGATGCTTTCAAATGCCATAACCATGGTAGGAAGATTGTGAGGCTATAACAGTCGAATGAGCAATGGTTTCATGATGTCAGCTTTCACTGAGAGATGACACCTATAGACGTCATCTTTTCATCTTTCACATAGTGAGATGTACATTACACTAGATGATGTGTCATCCCTACTACATATTCTGATCATGGGAAGATTATTAGACCGCTCAAGAATGGTCAGACTTGATTCACTAGAGATGATGGTGACCTATTTGAGAGATGACCTAGAGGATGCCCTAAAAAATTAGAAGACACCAGAAAGTGTTATGTTAGATTTAAATTTTCTTTAAAACCTATATATACACCATCTGGTTACACTTAGGCATGGAAACATAACCCATATTTATGGGTACCCACCTGAACCCGCCCCAAAGTTGATGGAGAAAACCCGCTTTGACTGGGTTTGGGTTCAGTTTTGGGTTTTCCTCGATGAAAAATTATGGTGATGGGTTGGGTAATGGGGACAGTAGTATCCACCCCGAACCCGCCCCTAAACTCTCCCCCATTTACTTCATTATGTACATTATTATTTAGTCTTTTTAATTTGTGTGGTCAATGTTTTGATATTCTGATTTGTATTAATTATTTAAAATATTTGAGATGTATGTATGAAATATTTTGAGATTGTTTTATTTTATTATTTGTAATGTAATTTGATTTTGGAAAAAAAATATTTTTATTTAAAAAAATCGATTTTACTAAATGGATAGTAGCGGGGCGGGGATAACCGAACCCAACCCGAATCTGTTTGGGACGGGTTTGGGTTTTAATTTTCTATTCCTATTTGGGTTTGGGGCGAGGAATGGTGATTGTTTGGGGATTCAGGTTTGGGTTTAAGGGAGGGAAAAACGATCCCCGACCTGCCCCGTTGCCATGCCTAGTTACACCGTTAGAAGTTGATAATGATGATTCACAAGTTGTGCATCATTGAGCAAGTGCATTAAGGTCATACCTTATGTATTTGTAGACAAAAGTGCTTATTACATCGATGTGGTTTACCTTAGATACTTCATTTACTTTGACCGGATTCATGATTACAATTGAGGGGTTGCTTGTTTTGTTTACTTAATCTCGAAGTTAATTGAAGGTTGTCTTTGAAATACCAGACAGATGATAGGAAGTTGCACGCTATTTACGTTAATATATTTCCACCTTTACTGCTACTGTACCATTTTAATAACATTTGTGTTACGCCATTACTAATATTTTATTTGTGTCATTTTCAGGCATGGATCCTCCACCATTTTCCACGCATCTCCATTTAGCCATGTGTTGATGACTACACTGAGAATTGACCACGTGCTTGTGCATTCGTCCCACTCAGAAGGAAATAGGTGACCGAGCCCTTCAAAGTGTTCTTGATCACACTACAACAAATGATATAAGCTACACACCATACAATAACCATCGTCAAACACGTCTCTTGGATTACATAGTCTTCTACTCTTGATAGTTGGTTTGTGGGTCACGCCTAATCTATCCACATCTTCCTAAGTGAGTCATGCCCAAATTCGGGTATCTACGGGTTATTCCAAGAGACCCATATGCCTTTTTTTCTCTCTATGTGGTCCGTAGAGATGTAGATGTGATGTATGATAATTTTCATAATCATTTAGTACAAGACAAAATAAGAAGTGCAATAGCTTTTCACCAATGGAGTAATGAATTCAACTATATTAAATGGTATTTCAGAGTGTCACATCCTTACATGACACCAAATATTCACGGGGATCTACCTAAGTCATCTCATCAGAAGATATTATAGGAGGAGCAGGTTATGGAAGATAATGTTGTTGATGTGTTACCCAACGTTCACGGAAATTTATTTGAGGTCAAGAACTTAGTGAAAAGTGCCTGGGAAAGTATTCCCAAAAATCTGCCTAAACTTGTCCACTCTTGACATCTTTGAAACCCTAACTTGGAGAGATCATAACTTGAGCTCTACACATCCAATGGATATGATCTAGTACTCAAAAGAAATCTTGAAGAATGCTTTGAAACTTTCATTTTCAAGGAAAAGTTATTTGAAGCTTGCATCATCATGTAAAATAGGTTTAAAAACATGCACTTCAAGCTGAATTTCTATACTTAGAAAAATTTCTAAGTGTTGAAATGACAAAACCCCCATTTTCTCAACTTTAGCTCATCATATCCCTCAGACTATGGATCTTTTGGACTTTATTTATTCTACAAACTTGTTGTTCATGGTGTCCTCTTTAATTTGATAACAAGTTTGCTTCCATTGGACCAAGGATGAGAAAGTTATGGAAGTTGCAAAATGGCTAGAATTAGGGTTTTCTACACTTAGAAAATATTTCAATCAAACCCTAATCCAACCAAGCTCATGATTTTATGTTTCCTCTTGACTTTTCTTGTTCCAAACATATGAAAACACTTGAAAGCGCATAGCATACCCTTGGTTGACCTTGAGATCTAAGATTTTGACCAATTGAACCACAGTTGACTTTTGTTGACCAAATGAAACCCTAGGATCATTTCCATTTATTGAAGCTCTTACCATGACTTGTGACGATACATAATTTACGAGAGGACCCTCAAGGTATGTATTGAGCCATGGGACCGTGTCTTGCCCAATGAACTAGCCACAAATGCCTTTTGTACCAAAATCCTAATCCAGTTGTTCACAAGATAGGAGAGGGTAATCAAAGCTTGTAACCTTGCTTAAAGTGGTTGTGAGACATGTCTTGATGATGAGAGGACCTTGTGACTTGAGAATACCATAAGTTTGAGAATGAATCTTTTGCTTGAGCTTTGAGGATGGAGCTCTTCTCTTGTGAAATTCTGGTATGCAGATTTCAGATGTCCCAAGAACATTGATCTTTGCTGAAACAAGGACGTGGACAGATCATGAACAATTTAAATTTCTTTAAATTATGCCAATGCCATGACCAACGTCATGACCTCAGTTGTGACATCTGCATACTGATAGACTATTTATCTAAACATTTAAATTGTGCAGAATTGTAAATGCTGAAAGATAAATAACACAGTGATTGTTTACCCAGTTCGGTGCACCATCACCTACATCTGGGGGCTACCAAGCCATGGAGGAAATTCACTATTAGCATAATCAATTCAAAGTCAAACAACCAGTTTGCACTTCTTACTTAATCTCTACCCAATGACACTTCAACCTAGAGACACTCTAGACCTGAGTATACCCATTCACTCCCCTTCAATCACACCACAGTGATATCAATACACAATTACAAAACAGTTATGGAGATACACTTCAAACATACACCATGATCTTGCTTCACAGCTTTGATCAAGTGAGACACACTCTTGCTTCAAACCTTTGAGTGACACAATGAACACAACAGTTCATACATAATAAACAAAGCAATTATATAACCTACAATTGCTTGGCACACAAGGAATCCTAAGACTCCTAGACACATGTGAAGAGCAAACCTCTTCACTCACAACTATGTCTACCACAATGTATCAAAAGATATAAAGGGTGACTTACACACAAGGGACTTTCAAACCCTAGACCTTTATTTTACACTCAAGTTGATCTTGATGTGAGTGCTTAATTTCCTCTGCTTCTGCTCCTCCTTTTATAGTAGTGCAGACTGGGCTTGGGCTATTTAAAAATAACAAACATTAGGTTTAACAAAGTAAAACTAATTTCCATAAATTAAGGTGCTGTCAAATTAGGTCACAACAACTTCATGTTATGTCTAGCCCTGACTAGAATCTCACCTGAGATAACTAAGAAGCCATAACAGGTTTCCTAAAATTTAGCCTGAGATATATCAAGTATTATAACAGAAAAACAAACCCTGCACGTATGATGTCATACGATCAATGTCATAACATTGGTCGTGACATTCAGCTTCATTTAAACTTGCTTTCCAACTTGCCCTGCTGAGCACTTCTGCAGAATCTTCTTCATGACAGTAGAAACAAATGTTTTATAGTTCCCTAAAAAGTATCAAAGATCTTTTTTTTGGACACACATTAAATCTGCAATTTGTTCCTAATGATTCTTTTTGGCCTGTACATACTGATGAGGAATGTCCAACAGTACCAAAACACTTATGTTAAGAGATATAATATAGCAGCCCCTATTGTACCAGACATTTATGTTATGACACTCATGACAACAGTTTTATATTATAGCAGCCCCTATAATATAGCAGCCCCTATTGTCCTCAGCTCCTACTAGCTCCTTCTGCATCCATAACAGCAGATCTGTCATTAGCTCCTGCTAGCTCACAACTCCTGCTATTTATAACACATGACAGTAGTTCTGTCATGACAGCAGATGGATATCGTGATGGATGTCACGACATTCAGCACGACATGCACATTAAAACACTCCACATCAGTTTTGTCACCATAACAGATGGAGATGTTATAACATCCTGCTTAACATCAGTGCAAGATCATGTTTTACCAAAATTTAGCCAATCATAGAACCATGGACAATTCTATATCATAGAATCATGGAACTAACAATCTCCCCCTTTGGCAAATTTTGGCTAAAACAACCAAACACATTTATCAGGGTAGTAGCACTAGTTTTCTCAAAACTATCTTGCTCCCCCTTACTAGTTGCAAGCAAGCAACTACACACCACTACTCTTACTCTTTCCTTAGAGTAGCACCAGAAACCAACACTTTACTCCCTATTGGTTTAGTCAAAAATTGACAAAAATTGGAGTAAGTGTACATATATCATTCAGAGCTAAACTCACACACTGAATCAGAAGCATCATGCTTCAATGCAGGATTCAGTTGTCCTCCAGTCATCTCACAATCTCCCAAGAGATTCACAAGCTGCTTGATCCAACCAATATGAAGACTACACCACTGCAGCAACACCACAACTCCTTGAGAATTCATATATGACTTTCCATTTCTACAGAAATCCTCTTGCAGATCTCAGAGAAGAACACCAGCAGCAGCTTCACAGATCACTACATTCCCTAGAGAAACATAGAGAGAACTAAACTCTCTTGAACTTTCCTCAGAGACACAATGTTCAGACACCCTGTCTGACATTACAAAAATTATTCTTAAGCACTTTAAGATATAATTCTTTCATCCAATATCCTGCTTTATCAATCAGACTGTAAGCACCAGGGCATGGGCTACCTCTCCTCTTATCCAGATCCATCAGTAGCTGGGGCATGCAACCATGCTTCATCATGATGAGAAACACTCCTCCACAGTAAGAACTCCTTATAGCTTTATCCTTTGAACCTAGTCTTTGGATCTTGAGTTCTTGCCTTGTCTGAAGCTGCACCTTCAGGAGTGACACTTTTGCCATCACTAATTAAGGGATAATCAATTAAATACTTGCCACACGTAACAATTGATCTTAAATCCCCAATTTGAGACACACATATTCTCGTCAGTGGTCCAACGACACAAGCTTGCCTGAGCTTCAGCAGTCTTTGTACTCAGCTTCATATTAGCATAATGCCAACACAAGTAATGCAGCTGCACATTAGACAGGTACACAGCTCCCCCTGTCATACATAACCAGTACTCCCCCTAAGTGAGAGAACCCAATTACATGAAGACTCTCTTCATCATCTTCATATTCACACACTGCAGCGTTTCATTCCTTGATTCACAGATAGCAGAAGAGATGCAGGATAACTATATGTAAGATCTCCAAGATGTTAGGGTAAAGTTCCTTCCATCTGCTCATGATCAGAGTTAATGATGTCTTGATCTTTATCTTCACCAGACACACTTGGATAGAGGCCTACAAACTTGACTGGATCCATGGACATCCTAAGGATAGAACCAAAAGGAAGGCACTTGTCATGTTCACCATGAGCTTGGAGCAGTAACCCAATGTCAAAACATCTTGTCTGACATTCTATCTTTATAAAATCCCAACCTGTTTGAAACCACAAACAATCTTGGTACATAACTGCACTTTTGCAGCAACACATCCTAGATAGAAGTATAGCTCCCCATATCAAGGGTAACCAGTGCACATGAATGGAAAACATAAGACGCATCTTCATGTCTTCAAGAACTCATTCTCTGTTCAACACACGTGTTGAATGCATTCACTATAAGCAAATAGTACACCCATCAACCAAAAGCTCTCCCCCTATCTTTGACAAAAGATGTTCCAAGATCACCACATTATCTCTCATGACCAACTCTATGCTCATACAGTGAGAGGGCATCAAACTGATCCACCTCTTCCTAGAGTTACTTGTAGCAGAAGATACCACTTCTCCACAAGTATTCTGACCTTAGGCTAAGTACAAGATAGACACCCCATAATCCAAGATATTCTTTCCTCATCATTCTCCCATATGATAAGTTAGAACATTTCTGATTCAGCTAGGGGCTTTATCACATCATAATGCAATCAACCAATGACCCACTCTAGTCTAGTATAATACCTTCACATCATACTCCAAGACAGTCCTTTTACCTTATCATTCTCCCGTATGACAAGATAGAGTACTTTTAGCCAAGATGTGAATCACAATTTCTGTACCAGATCTTCAAGTCCTTTCCCAAGGGAACCCAAACCATATCCACTGGTTCTTTATCTACCCACAACTGGACTTCTGCCTAGTAATCCAACTGAAGATGTTTAGAGAACACAACTCCACCAGCTTGATCTAAAAAAGCGTAATCTTCCATACATAACTTGGGGCTTCTACCAAAAGCACCACTATATGAATAGAAACAGATCCTCCTTTGGTCTTCAACCAACTACCCTTCTCCACAAGAGTACTTAGTTCCAAGCATGAACAGTTCCAGAACCTTCTGTGGTCTTCAAATGACTACCATTCTACACAAGAATAGTTTTCTACAAGCACCCTTTTGAAATAACCAACTGCCACTGTTTGGTTAACTTAGCTTCTAGAGAATTTTCTAATCCATCAGGCCACTTTGATCTTCAAGTCTCAAATTCTTCTTGCTCCAAAGTAAGGCATCTACACTTTCACACAGCTCTCGCAAACTGCATGAGATGAAGCATTAATTCCATTCGTACCTGAGAAGATCAACTTATCTTCAAATGATGTGCCACAACAGCACTTGAGGCCTTGAAGTTTCTGCTTGATGTCACAACTTTGGTTAAGACATCCAGCTGGAGAGTTCAGGCTTTCATTCTGCCTCTTAGAAGACTCTCTTCACTCAATCAGAACAAGAGTACATAGGCTTGATATCAAGTTGGAGTATACAACCTTTATTCTGCTTTGTTGTACCACAACAATTACCTTGAAGTGCATTTGCTTTAAGAACTCCTCTTTAAAGAAAACCAAACATGTCAAAGCTTGATTCTTTAGAGAAGGGAGATCATAAAAATCTTTACAAAAGGATTCCCGCTTTCCTTAGGTAGAGACTTCTTTAGGAAGTCAAAGATAACTAACACTTATCCTTGTCCTCCAAGATGAGCAAGGTCACATGCTCCTATGTACTTAGATCAGAGATAGGCTGATCCAAGCAGTGCTATCACCAACATCATCTTCTAGACCAGTTTCTTGCCAGGAAACTTTCTAGATAAAGATCTCACCTGCTGCACTCCACTTCTCCTAGATCCAAAGACTTGTCTTCATCAGCACTACATTCTAGCCTTAGTTTCTTGCCAAGAACCTTACTAGAATAAATACAGATCCAACCGTATCTCCTTTGATCTAGAGACTCACTCCTTGAGTCAACAAAATTCTGCATAATCTCTGCTGATGGAATGTCTCAACATCTGGTTGAACATCAGATTCTTGAAGTAGATCAAACAAATCAGGGGCCTTCTGCTTGTGTTGCTACTGATGAGACATCTTGATCATTGACTAAGGATAATTCATTAAATATTTGTGAAGATCTCAAATAGCAATGAATCTTAAATACTTATAATCAATCCTTCTCTGAACTTCATGGATACGTGTGTAGTCTACACATAGCAACTGATCTTAAATCCATACAACTTGTTGAGAAGACCATCTGATAGATATTTATACTTCAGTAATACTAAAAGTACTCTTCAGTATAAGTGTATCTAGTGTTGAAACATCAAGGATGCCATCCTTGACTTAACCTGCCTATGACTTCCTCTGCTGATAGAATCCTTGCAAGTCATGAGTGGTGAAAATAAATCACCTCCCACTATCTTCTCTAGCACAGCTTCCAGCAATCTGCCACAGCCATACATCAAATTGTATCTAGGCCAGTCTTCTCCCAGGGGCATCCGAGTTTTTCTATCAGAGAGATATGCAGTGGAACCACCAAAAGGACATGCCCTAAACAAGATGTCTGATCATTCAACAGGTCATAACAACTCCTATATCAGAGGGCACAATAGCAGATACAAGCTTCTCCTTAGCTCCATAAGTAGTAGCTCAAACATTCAGCAAGATCAGCAACTCAGCTACAGATTCTCCTTGTTCCAAAACACCATAAAGTATCTCCCAAGATCTCATCCAGAACAAACAGGATGCCTGCTCTGATACCAATTGAAATTTTGGTATGCAGATTTCAGATGTCCCAAGGACATTGATCTCTGCTAAAACAAGGACGTGGACAGATCATGAACAATTTAAATTTCTTTAAATTGTGCCAATGTCATGACCAACTTCATGACCTCTGTTGTGACATCTGCATACTGACAGACTATTTATCTAAACATTTAAATTGTGCAGAATTGTAAATGCCGAAAGATAAATAACACAGTGATTGTTTACCCAGTTCGGTGCACCATCACCTACATCTGGGGGCTACCAAGCCATGGAGGAAATTCACTATTAACAGAATCAATTCAAAGTCAAACAACCAGTTTGCACTTCTTACTTAAGCTCTACCCAATGACACTTCAACCTAGAGACACTCTAGACCTGAGTATACCCACTCACTCCCCTTCAATCACAACACAGTGATATCAATACACAATTACAAAACAGTTGTGGAGATACACTCCAAACACACACCATGATCTTGCTTCACAACTTTGATCAAGTGAGACAGACTCTTGCTTCAAAGCTTTAAGTGACACAATGAACACAACAGTTCATACATAATAACTAAAGCAATTATATAACCTACAATTTCTTGACACACGAGGAATCCTAAGACTCCTAGACACACATGAAGAGTAAACCTCTTCACTCATAACTATGTCTACCACAATGTATCAAAATATACAAAGGGTGACTTACACACAAGGGACTTTCAAACCCTAGACCTTTATTTTACACTCAAGTTGATCTTGATGTGAGTGTTTAATTTCCTCTGCTTCTGCTCCTCCTTTTATAATAGTGCAGACTAGGCTTGGGCTGCTTAAAAGTAACAAACATTAGGTTTAACAAAGTAAAACTAATTTCCATAAATCAAGGTGCTGTCAAATTAGGTCACAGCAGTTTCATGTTATGTCCAGCCTGTCGCTTGCGCGAAAATAAGGTGCCGGCACAACAGAAGAGTCGCCACCTTTCGTTATTTATCCCTCAGAGTGGGAAAGGAAACAATCGGAAAAACCTGACGAAAAAGGGTAAGACAAGGTCGTCGCAACCATTGTCTGGATTCGGGAGTCGGTTACGCAAGGGGAAGGTATTAGCACCCCTCACGTCCGTCGTACTCGACGGGATCCTCGCTTGTTGTGTTTACTTGGACGGGTTGGTTTTATTTTATCTACCTATCAAGGCTGGCTTAAACAGAAAATAAAAGTGACTCGGCAAAGCGTCGCACTTTATGCCTACGTATTCTCATTAGAGAATGAGAAATCAGAGTCAACGTAGTTCGGCCTGCGACGGGTTATGGGGGAAGGTAGCTCGCCAAGACATCGCCATCTTGTGCCTACGTACTCTCAACAGGCATGAGAGATCAGAGCTCACGTAGTTCGGGAAACTACGGTTTATTTCCTGTCTTTTACGAAAGAAGTGTTTTTTATTGTGTTTTCAATTTCAATCGCACTAGAGACTATGACCTGAGAGTGAATGCGTCACATGTCACCCAAAGGGTACCATACTAAACATCCAGACTGTGGAAAAGAAACTCTCCCACAATCCTTTCTCGGATAGCTTAAGGCTCGTAACGTACGAAAGAAATCATTCATGATTACTGTATCTTAAACTGTTTTGAGATGAGAAGAGAACAGACCCAACTAGGAGGGAGACTATCAAGTCCTACTATTGTCATGCCATGGATTCATCCTATGGTTGAGGTTTGAACAGGGAACTCCTAGAAGTTGTCATGCATAGGTTTCAACCTAAAGTTCTGTCATCAATTCCTTATTAAAGGAAATGAGAGTCCTAAGGGATCATGTCAATGATACACCAAAACAGATAAAGCATCAGCTTAACAGTAAAATGCATGCAATGCAAGTGAGGGAGGAGATGTGTGTGGGGCTTCAGCCTCCAGAAGCTCATCTCAACCTCAAGCCAGAATGGATAACAGTAATCATACTGAAATATAAAACATGCTATCAAGAAATAACAGTAAACTGCAATCATACAGAAAGAAATGAAATGAAATGCCATCAGGCAAACAAACCACATGGGCAAGGGAGCTGGGCTCTACCGAATACCCGCAAGCAAAGCCACACAGTAACAGTACAAGCAGAGGGAGCAACTCAACCTCTAGTGCAATCATGCTCCTAGATTCTACCTATTCTAGATATGGACTTATTCTAATGCATCAAGAAAGTCAAACAAAACACATCAATACAGCAAAGAAAAAGAAAGCAGATCAACTCCTCTCTCAACTTCAAGCTTCAACTCTTCCAACAGCAACTCAGTCTTCAGACTTCAATCACTCTTGACAAGTATCAATTTTCTTTTCAAGGTTTCAATCCTTCAACATAAGTTTCAACTTATCTTCTCCCTTAAGCTTCAGCTTCTTGATCAGCTCCACCTTCAGGCTTCACTATCAATCATAAGTACCAACTTGGCTCCTTCAGGATCTCCAGGTATCA
Organism: Lathyrus sativus; assembly: GCA_963859935.3. Taxonomy (NCBI): domain Eukaryota; kingdom Viridiplantae; phylum Streptophyta; class Magnoliopsida; order Fabales; family Fabaceae; genus Lathyrus; species Lathyrus sativus. The sequence continues at coordinate 286,672,256 of OZ012739.1, read as the reverse complement.
AAGTAAGTATCAACTTCCTTTGTTCTTCAAGCTTCAGCTCTTCAGAATCAATCTTAATCACTTAGAAGTGTCAACTTCATCCTTCAGTCTTTACTTCATCTTTAGGGGTCTTCAAGTATCAACTTGCTCTTGTTGCTCTTCAAGCTTCAGCTGGAATGACAATACTCAAGGATTCATCCTCTTCTACACTCTTCAATGAGGTCTTCACCTTCAAGCCCAAGCTCAACATCTCTCAAGATAATCAAACCAGAGGAAATCACTTACTGGATAAGCTGGGGGATATTGAACTACTTATTGACCACCAAAGGTGACCTATAAGGGTTCAACATCAAAGGAATGGTTCCCTCAAAAGTTCTACTTCCTAGGTACAATCACTTATCCCTCCAAAGGAGAGAGGTGTATACCATGGAAGGAATTTGAATCATAGGGAGGAATGGAGGTGAAAGATACCATCCATGTTTAAGAAAGAAGTTATCTAAGTCTAAACTCTTCCTAATCCCTAACCCTAAAACAATCAACAAAACAAATAAGAACAAGCTCTCAAGCTCCTTAATGCATCTTCAAATCTTCTACTATGCTCCTCAATGCTCCTTAGAACAATACCAAGCTCTCCAAGCCCACAAAGCAAAGCAAACAAAAATACAAGCCCGCAAGGGCAACACAAACAATCATCAACTACAAAAATCATCTAAAAATAGTATACTACTATATTAAATCCTAATATAATTTCTAAGGGATCCTACATACCTACCCTTAATACCCTTATATGCCCCAATGTCTATTTTGTCCTAAAAACCCAAAAATCTAAGGTTATTATGGACCTATGTTGAAGTTTGACCTAATTCTACACAACCTAATGTCATCTAATCAATTCTCCTTATGTGCTATCTCATGCCAAGCCTCTTGTAACCTTTGATTCTGACTTGAAATTCTCCCCACATGAGATTTATGAGGTGTTACAATGCATAACCAACTTGCTTATTGAGTTTTGCTTTGGTACCTTAATATGCAAGTAAGCCTTTTCCAAAGCAGCCCTATGATCTAAGCCTCAAATTAAAATGACCTACTATATGACATGGTTTGGATGTACAACTTGTGATTTCCAATTTTCAATTTCACCTTAATTAACTTATGCCTCCATTTTAGGCCATTTTCATCACTTTTTGATACAAGCCCTTTCAACATCTCATGACCTACCTACTAGACTTAAAACATCATTCTAAGCAAGTTTGATGTTGAAGATTTTTCCATTTGAAGCTTGGAAATAGGAGATATGGCCTTATGCTTGAAATGACCTATAATATCCAAATGACCAAAATGCCCTTGACTTGTCAAAGCCATAAGTTGAGTTCTACAAATCCTATCAAGGACTTATAGTACTCTATAGAAAGATAAGAAGATTCTCTACAACATTCATGTTGACCAAGGATTCATAGGAATCATCCTACTAGGGCAAACGTTGGCTGCAAGTTGGGTGACTTTCAAGGACCCAGATTCACATACCTCAGATGACCTGTAATTTGTCAAAGTCATAACTTGAGCTCTACAAATCCTATCAAGGACTTCTAGTACTCAAATTAAATCTAAGAACAAGCTCTACAACATTCATGTTGGGGGGAAGATGAGATGACAATCACATCTTGAGCTAAACTGCCTTGAAGATAGGGATCAAACTAGGGGATTTTACACTGTCCATCCTTGGAAACCCTAGCTTAAAACTTCTCAAACTCCTCAATCATGATGATTTGGTCTATGAATCATCCTTATAGAATCTCAATTCATCATTCCATGATCACATGGCTCTTGGATTAGGTCTCAACCCTCTCCAAATCATCAGTTGACCTAGGGTTGACCCAGTCAAACCCTAATTCCACCACTCATGGCTGAGTCTTCTGAATTCTTGTACAATGACCTCTCTAGGCTTCATGATGGCTTTCAAGACATCTCATAAGCTTTCTAAAAGCTTCAAGTCCACCCTCATAGTCTCAGAATCATCTGAGGAGCTCCCACAACTCTCAAGTTATGAGGCACACACCCTTGGTTTCAACCAATCTTTCTGAGGATCTCTTGAGTTCTCTGACAAAGGTATCAACCTTTGAAAACTTGAACAAACTTCTTGACTTTCTTCATAGCCTCATATAACTCTTGCTAGGTAATCCTACCTCTTGATCTACTGCTCACATATCAATTAGATGCAGATGATGAATACAATGAACCACAAACTTGGTAAATAAATGTTGGTCAAATTTTGGGGTGCAACAGCTGCCCCTATTCAAACGGCTTGAACCTGACTGGGTGAGGCGAATGGCTCTCAGCCAATTAAGGTGCGAGACGGTTGAATACCGATAAACCCGGAAATTTGCCAACTGCATAAGCACTGGTGGGAACAGATCTTCGAACACTGAAATAATAGCTACACGGCAACTAGCTGGAGACATACTGATCTGAACCTCGTCGTCAGTTATCCACATTAAATTCCTCTGACATTGTCATCAGACACCTGACCTCGACGCCAGGCATTCATGAAAATAGAGCGTCTGACATCGCCGTCGGACAACCAAAACACCCAACATCGCCGCTGGAAAATTAAATCACCTGACATCGCCGCCAGAAACAAACATCCAACATCGCCGCTGGAGCACTAACTCACCTGACGTCGCCGCCAGAAACGAACATCCAACATCGCCGCTGGAGCACTAAGAATCTCCTGACATCTCCGCCAGAACCAAACATCCAACATCGCCGCTGGAGAACTAAAGAACCTGACATCTCCGTCAACCAAACATCCAACCTCGCCGCTGGGACATCAAAGAATCTGACATCGCCGTCAACCAACTATAACTCTGGGAAACACCCGACATCGCCGTCAAGTACTCAAAATGATCTGACTTCGCCGTCAACTCTCAACATCGTCTGACCTTGCCGTCAGGGTGAAGAAACTTCATTGGGGAACTGGTCACACGACAACCGGTAATACATAGTCAATCATGCCATCAGGCATCCAAAGAAACTGTCGGGCATCAGCCGGACTTCAACCATCAGGTTGATCATGCCATCAGGCATTCAAAGAAACTATCGGGCATCAGTCGGACTTCAACCATCAGGTTGATCATGCCATCAGGCATTCAAAGACATCTGTCGGGCATCAGCCGGACTTCATCAGCAAGTCCGGAATAGAATTCTTGGTCAATCATGAGCCAACTGGGAACATCTAAACCTCTGCCATCAGGCACTCCGCATCAGGTGAGAGAACTGCTTCATTAACACGGTCAGACTTCAATCGTGGAGTCTTCAAGGGAGGTTTCAAATTTGCCGTTAGAAACCTGCCGGGGATGGCGCATCACCGCTGGGGATTCTGGAGAACTATCAAGTAACTCCACTTCGGGGATCCAAAAATCATTCTGGATGAATCAACTCTACTGAGGACTTCAAGAATCATCTTGGACAAGTAACTCCGTCGGGGACTTTCAAGAATCATCTCAAATCGTCGACCATTCTGGGGATTTCAGGAATCATCCTGAGCAAACACTCTGTTAGGGGTTTCAGGAATCATCCTGGGAAACCTTTACTGTGGACTCTAAGCATCAGCTTGAGCAACCAACTCTGGAGACTGCACTGGGGATCTTAAGAATCATCTTAAGCAAACGACCCTGCTGAGGAATTCAAGAATCATCTTGAACCGAAGACTTCGCTGGGGATCTCAAGAATCATCTTGAGCAAGCGGCTTCGTTGGGGAGAATGTCAGGAATCATCCTGAGCAATCAATTCTGCGGCGGAACACCTGCAAAACAAGAACGGTAACAACCTAGATCATGTTTATTATGCATATGCTTCGGCAATGGCGCAATGCTCCACACGGTGGAAATGCTATGCGTTTATGATAAATGCTATGCAATCATGCACAATGATGCGATTCCGTCAGCAAAATAAATGCCGAAGGGGAATCCTCCTGTCAAGGGGGAAGAACTACTCAGATAGAGGAATCATCCTGTTGAGGAGAATAGAGTCACGCCAATCTCAATTGGACTCCGCAGGGGACACAACTTCAGTTGACTGCTGCAGGGGAAACAACTTCAGTTGATTGCTGCAGGGGAATGGAGCTCTACGAGAACTTGGACCTGCTGAGGGAAAGCGATGTCAATCGCGGGAGTAAACTACGTGGCCGTCTCGGCTACTTCTCTGGAGATATTCTGCTGTGTGGGGAAACAACTTCAGTTGATCAATACTCCACCGGGGAAAACCAATCGTGGCTTGAGCAGCTTCCAAGGATTCGGCTCTCTTGGGGTATCTGCAAACTCGACTGAGGAAGGAGAAACCATTCTACTTCACTGGAGAGAGTATGACTCTGCGGGGGAATCTCAATTCCGCTGGGGAAGAAGGAATCATCCGACTTCGGGGGAGAGTACAACTCTGGTGGGGAATTTCAATTCCGCTGGAGACTTCAGTCTGGCACCATCAGTTGCTGCATACTTCAGCGTACGAATAGTTTCCTACGAAACCTGCACTTGTGACCCGGTGCTGGGGGATGAACACGTGCTTCAGCGCCTGATTCAGCTAAGGAGGTGACGTTCCTTCAGGATGCATCGGATTGAGAAGAGAATCATCTCTGCCTGGGGAGACATATCAATGCTCACGATCTCGCGTTCAGACTCTGCAGGGAGAGGCTACTGAACTCTGCTGGAGAAGGAGGAATCATCCTGCTTCGGGATGCGCACGACGCACTGTCTGGAATATGCTACACTTGTAACAACACAAACAAACAGACCAGATACCCTTCTCAAAGGGACCTATCAAGGTTATTATCTCGTGACAATGTTCAAGTATTTAATTGTTTCAACAATCAGTGGCCTAGGCCAGTGAGTTTATGTATGCGCATTTTATCAAAAACATCGGCGTTTTTTCGCAAACAAAACAGATAAATGCTAAACAGACAAACAGAATTGCTGAATAGTATGCACTTTATTGATAACGAACCCCTGAATGGGTAAAAATGTTTTACAACAGATGCAAGCTCCTGAAATGAGAAAGCCGCGCAAAAATAAAACATAAATATACATCAGTATATACAAATGTCGGCAACGAGGCGTAGACGAACACCATGAGTTGATCCCTCTATGACCCACTCGACTTCGATACTTCTTCGACGCTTCAACTTCGGAAGAGATTGATTCAGATAAACGGCCCTCAGGTCCTCCAAACCACTAACAATGAAAGTCCACACGTGGAACGCAGTCATTTGCTTTTTCAAATCCCTAACTTTTGCGTGAACCGCCCTTTGCGGGTTTTCAGTTCACCGGGATACCCTTTTTTGCCGAAGCCGCCCAGTGTAGGTTTTCGACTTCGCGGGTGTACATTTTTCAATTTATATCCCTAATTTTTGCCCGAACCTTTTATTCTGTTTTTGGTTCGCCGGGATGCCCCTTTTTTGCCTGGACTCTCCTTTTTTGTCCAGCGGGTCGCTTTCAAGCAAAGTATTTTTTAACTGCGTCCGCGTTCACCGTGGATGCAAAATCTTCACCATCCATCGTGGATAACAACAAAGCTCCTCCCGAGAAGACCTTGCTGACGACGTACGGACCTTCGTAATTCGGAGTCCACTTGCCCCGGTGATCGGAGTGTGGAGGAAGAATCTTCTTCAGGACGAGATCACCCGTCTGAAAGCTTCTAGGACGCACCTTCTTATCATAAGCTTTCTTCATTCGGCTTTGGTACAGACGATCAAATGCAATCGATGCTAACCTCTTCTCGTCCATCAGGCTGAGTTGGTTCAGTCGATTCGTAATCCATTCTGCCTCGTCGAGTTTCACATCAACCAAAACTCGCAAAGAAGGGATCTCCACTTCTAACGGTAGGATAGCTTCCATACCGTACACTAAGGAAAAAGGAGTTGCCCCGGTTGATGTACGTACCGTCGTACGATAACCGTGCAATGCAAACGGCAGCATCTCGTGCCAATCTTTGTATGTCACAACCATCTTCTGAACAATCTTCTTTATGTTCTTGTTGGCTGCTTCAACGGCGCCATTCATCTTCGGCCGGTAAGGAGATGAGTTGTGGTGTTCAATCTTGAAACTCTGGCACAGCTCCTTCATCATCTTGTTATTCAGGTTCGAACCATTATCAGTAATGATCCCCTCGGGAATTCCGTAACGACAGATGATGTCCCTCTTTATGAATTTAGCCACCACCTGCTTGGTCACATTAGCATACGAGGCTTCCTCCACCCACTTGGTGAAGTAGTCGATAGCTACCAGAATGAAGCGATGACCGTTAGATGCAGTGGGCTCGATCTTGCCTATCATGTTGATGCCCCACATGGAGAACGGCCACGGGGAGGACATGACATTTAACGGGCACGGCGGCACATGAACTTTATCAGCATAAATCTGGCATTTATGACATCTCTTCGCGAATTTGAAGCAATCCGACTCCATTGTCAGCCAGTAGTATCCTGCTCTCAGGATCTTTCTAGTCATAGCATGCCCGCCGGCGTGCGTACCAAATGTGCCTTCATGGACTTCTTCCATGAGCATACTCGCCTCTTTTTCATCTACACATCTGAGTAGCACGAGATCGTGGTTTCTTTTATACAAAACTCCATCAGGATTGAGATAAAAGTTTCCAGACAGCCTCCTCAGAGTCTTCTTATCCTGGGTTGACGCACCCGCAGGATATTCCTTAGTCATAAGGAAAGTCTGGATGTCATGGAACCATGGCTTGCCGTCGGCGGATTCCTCGATTGCAAAGACAAATGCCGGTCTATCAAGACAAGATAGTACAATTCTTGGAGCCTCATTCCAAAAATTGACTTTATACATTGAAGCCAACGTGGCTAAGGCATCAGCCATTTGGTTTTCAGCCCTGGGCACATGATGGAGTTCCACTCGATCAAAGAACGGAAGTAGCCTTCTGGCATAATTCATGTACGGTACCAAATTCGATTGACGAGTCTCCCACTCCCCTTTAATTTGGTTGATCACAAGCGCTGAGTCACCATATACGTCTAGGTTCTTGATTCTCAAATCGATTGCCTCTTCTAGACCCATGATGCATGCTTCGTACTCCGCCTCATTATTGGTGACTGGAAACGTCAGTCTCGCAGTAAACGGGATATGGGATCCGTGGGGAGTCGTGATGATAGCCCCGATGCCACTTCCATAGGAATTAACCGCCCCATCGAATATCAATTTCCACTGGGATTTCCTATCTGGCCCCTCGTCGGGCAACGGCTCATCACAATCCTTCGCTTTGAGAAACATAATATCCTCGTCAGGGAATTCAAATTTCATCGGCTGGTAGTCCTCGATCGGCTGTTCGGCGAGGTAATCAGACAATACGCTTCCCTTGATGGCTTTCTGGGAAACATACTGAATATCATATTCCGTTAACACCATTTGCCATCTGGCAATCCTACCCAAAATAGCCTGCTTCTCGAAGACGTACTTGATCGGATCCATCTTCGAAATTAGCATGGTGGTGTGATTGAGCATGTACTGTCGTAGACGTTTGGCAGCCCAGGCTAGTGCACAACACGTTTTCTCCAGCATCGAGTAGCGAGATTCACAGTCTGTGAACTTTTTACTCAAGTAGTAAATGGCATGCTCCTTTCTGCCCGTCTCGTCGTGCTGACCGAGAACACACCCCATACTATTCTCAAGAACTGTCAAGTACATGATTAATGGCCGTCCAGCCACTGGGGGTATCAAGATTGGAGGTTCTTGGAGATACTGCTTTATCTTGTCGAATGCCTTCTGGCAATCCTCATTCCAGATAATTGCCTGATCTTTCTTCAAAATCTTGAACATCGGTTCACACGTGGTCGTGAGCTGAGAGATAAACCTTGCAATGTAGTTTATTATGCCCAGGAAACCACGAACTTCTTTTTCCATTTTCGGCGCTGGCATTTCTTGAATGGCTTTTATTGTCGTAGGATCAACCTCGATGCCTCTTTCACTCACGATAAACCCCAGTAACTTTCCGGACCGCACTCCGAAAGTACATTTGTTAGGATTCAGCCTCAACCTGAATTTCCTAAGCCTCTCAAAAAGCTTCAATAAGTTGACCAGATGCTCTTCCTCCGTTTGGGACTTTGCAATCATGTCATCAACATAGACTTCAATCTCATGATGAATCATGTCATGAAACAAAGTTACCATTGCTCGTTGGTAAGTGGCCCCTGCATTCTTTAGACCGAAGGGCATTACCTTATAGCAAAATGTTCCCCAAGGGGTGATAAACGTTGTTTTCTCTATGTCCTCCGGCGCCATCTTGATCTGATTGTAACCGGAGAAGCCATCCATGAACGAAAACACGGAGAACTGGGCTGTGTTGTCGACCAACACATCGATATGAGGCAACGGGAAATCATCTTTAGGGCTCGCCCTATTCAAATCCCGATAATCGACGCACATGCGTACCTTACCGTCCTTCTTCGGTACAGGCACTATGTTGGCAACCCACGGAGGGTAAGTGGTGACCGCTAAGAAGCCAGCATCAAGCTGTTTCTGCACTTTTTCTTTGATCTTAACGGCCATATCTGGTCTCGTCCTCCTAAGCTTCTGCTTAACGGGAGGGCAATCTTCTCGCAGCGGCAAATGGTGGACCACGATGTCCGTGTCAAGTCCGGGCATATCTTCGTATGACCAAGCAAAGACGTCGCTATACTCTCGAAGCATCTCGACCAATCTCTGCTTGACATCACTCTGCAATGCAGCCCCTATCCTGACGTTTCTGACGAGCTCTTCAGAACCCAGGTTCACGATTTCGATCTCCTCCTCATGAGGCAGAATAACTTTTTCCTCTTGTTTCAACAAGCGGGCCAACTCCTCAGGAAGGTCTTCGTCTTCATCAATCTTTTCTTCGGCTTGATAGATCGGGCAATCGAAGTCGAAGTGAGTCGTAGAAGCTCCAGAGTCGATGTCATCTGTTATGTGGATCTCTTCACTTGTCAGCTGGATGATATCCTTGATGGTCCAATTGTTGAGGCCCTCGCCTGGCTTGCATGGCTGAATCCAAGAGTCGAGATTACAATCGCTATCCCCGCTGTCTTCAGACGCCGCGTTGATGCTTTCGAAGATCACTCTGCCACTGGTAAATAGGATCGGCCCCTTACCCTGTGACGTGCTGCTAGACGAAGAAGAGGAAGCTTCAGCTCCAGGAGAATACCCCAACCCAAACTTATCCTGCTTGTTGGATATCTCCAAAATACGCCCCCAGCCTGGGGTGGATCCAGCTTAGACAACGGCCCGAGCTTCCTTGAACGAAGAGAGATTCATCTCTGGCTTTTCTGTGACTACAGGAGCTACTTCCTTCACCTTGACGACTTCAAATGCCTGGCAGAGAGTTTCATGGATTTTTCCATCCATTTCAACATACTTAAAGGATGACAAATGGCTCACCATTATGTCTTCCTCGCCACACACGGTTACTATGCTTCCTTCGACAGCATATTTGAGCTTTTGGTGCAACGTGGAGGTCACGGCACCAGCGGCATGGATCCATGGCCGGCCCAAGAGGCAACTGTAGGCAGGCATGATGTCCATGATATAAAAGACCGTGTCGAACGTTTCCGGACCGACTTGGATTAGCAGGGTCACCTCCCCGAAAACATGGCGTTTAGTTTCGTCGAACGCTTTCACCACCAGATCACTGGGTGTGCAAAGCAATCCGCGAGTGTCCAACTTCATTAATGCCTTCTTCGGAAGAACATTAAGCGACGAACCCGTGTCCACCAGCACGTGCGACATGATTGTGCCCGTACACTCTATTGAGATGTGCAGGGCGCTGTTGTGGTTCCTCCCTTTTGGCGTCAGCTCTAAGTCTGTGAAACCTAGCCCATTGCCAGCATTTACGTGAGCTACCACCTCTTCTAGCTGATTTACCGATATCTCTTGTGGTACGTAGGCAGCGTTCAATACCTTCAATAGCGCGTTGCGGTGTGCTTCAGAACACAGCAACAGGTTGAGAATAGAAATTTTCGAGGGCGTCTGATGGAGATGGTCTACAATCTTGTAGTCACTCTTTTTGATCAACCGCATAAACTCCTCGGCATCTTTGACAAGCAAGTCTTTCTCTACCCCACACGGGACCTCTTCGACGACTTTGCTTTTACCCTTATCGACCGCATCAGCTCTGACCGCTTTCTCTGCCACGACCTCTGGCGGTGCAAATACTTGGCCGCTGCGAGTAATACCACTGATTCCTGCAAGATTCTCCGCAGTCGACCCATACGGTTCCAGCTCCAACTTCTGTCCGTTGCAATAGACCTCGGCCCCATAATGCCACGGAACGGCGTTAGTGCTCTCGAATGGTATCGGCCCAGCTTTGGTAATAGTAATTGTAGGCGGTCTGGGCGCATAAATGGTTATTGGCTGGCGAGGGATGGTGATGGTGGCGACTTCATCGGCCTGCTTCAACACTACCTCTCCTGATACACTTTCAGCCCTTCGGCTGAACTGCAGAATCCCCTCAGTCATCAGACTTTGGATTCCTTCTATCAACTGCTCACATCCATCAAAATGTGTAGCACAGTCCATGCATAGTTCTCTGCATCCTGGAAAGAACCCTCTTTTCAGCAACTTAGCTTTAACGAAGCTAAGCGGCGTCTTTAGGTCTTTGACATCAGTCAACAGATCTGCACACTCTTCTTCGATAATAGCGTTCACTCCGCCTCCCCTATGATTTGGCATAGGATTCTTTGTGACATTAGGCACATCGTCGGAGAAGTTGATGATCTTGGCATCTACCACGTCCTGCACCTTGTGCTTAAAGGCTTTGCAATTCTCGATTGTGTGGCCTGGTGCCCCTGAGTGGAAATCGCAAGTGGCATTTGCGTCGTACCCTGGTGGAGGTGCCCCTGTCAAGGGAGCCATCGTCCTCTTCTGAACCAACTGAAGCTGAAGCAAAGTCTGCAAGAGTTGCACGTACGACATCGGCGGTGCCTCGAAGTGACGGTTTGCCAAGGGTGCCCGATTCTGGTACTTTCTATATCCCTGCTGATTCGATTGCTGCTGCTGCTGCGGTTACGGAGCCGCTGGGATATTTATACTGGCTACCTGCTGCTGAGGACCCTTGCCCTTCCTTCGAGCATTGGTCACAGCGCTCACATCTCCTTCTCGTCGTTTACCAGCATAAGGTTTCTTTCCACCTCCTCCAGCTGAGGATGACTCACCTTGAATTTTCCTGATCTTGATACCATTCTCGACATGCTCGCCCATGATAATGAGAGCTGAGAACGTCCCAGACATACCGCTGACTAACTTTTCATAGTAACCCCTAGGAAGGTGGCAACAAACATCTGCACGAGCTCGCGTTCAACCATCGGCGGTTGAACCCGAGCGGCCAACTCACGCCACCGCTGGGCGTACTCCTTAAATCCTTCATTATTCCTCTGTGAAAGGTTCTGGAGCTGGACCCGGTTCGGGGCCAAGTCGCTGTTGTACTGGTAATGGTGCACAAACGCTTCAGCGAGATCTTTCCATGTGCGCACGCTAGTGGGCTCTAGACCCATGTACCATTCGAGGGATGGACCAGAAAGACTATCTTGGAAGAAGTGCATCAGCAACTTCTCGTCTTCGGAATAGGCAGACATCTTCCTGTAGTACGATCTAAGGTGGACACGAGGGCAAGTGGTGCCCTTATATTTCTCAAATTCAAGTACCTTGAACTTAGGAGGTATTCTGATTCTCATTATCTCTCATTTTATCCTCAAGTGCTTTGAATCTGAGCCGCGCTTTAGCATTCAGCTCCCCTTCAGCACCTCTTTGAGAGAACACATCATCCTGATGATCCTCAAGCCATGGTTGAGGCACCAACAGATTCCCGACGCCTGCATTGCCGTTGCCCGGCCCGATATTGACATTAGCTCCCAGACTCCCATTACCGACGCCCGTCGTATTGAGTCCGATGTTGGCCATCACATTGCCATTAGCACTGCCGTTGCCCCCGGCCACGAGGACACCATTCTGCGGAGTATCAACTGGTGGAGGAGTAGGCACGGTCCCACCATGGAGTATGCCGTTGCTATCAACCCTGGAGATCAAAGGCTGGACCAAAGTCCTGAGCTGGTCCTGACCATTGGCGACCACTTGCATGAGTTCCATGAAGCGATCCATCCTCTCGCGAAGCTCCTGAACATCTGTTTGCACTTGATCCATGATCCTGGTCTGATTAGCTCTAGTCGGATAACGGTGAATTAGTCTCTGATCAATCCTGGAACCACCAGAAACAGCCTGGGACCTGTAAACCTGAAAAACATGTAAACACTAAAAGGTTGGGAAAAACAACAAAATGCTCGTCATGCAAATGCTTCATGCAAATGCATGCGTGTGTCTGTGTGTTTGGGAGATTTCCCCCGATCCTAGTGCCTGAGTGCCAGTGCTGATAATAATAATAAGAAGTCCGAGTCCAATCATGGAAACATCAATCTCATATATAAAGGAAGCCTATCATGGCAGTACATAGCATCAACGAGTACAAGATGAATCAACAGCGTGACCTCAGCCAACAAGCCTGGTGATGGTCAGCATACAACAATGATCAAAACAAAAGGAATACAAATAGTCAAGTACGGCCACGGGCGCGATACTCTTCTAACAACTCCTTCGTCTCTGGATGATCCGGCAGAGTGAGCAACCCCTCGACGAGCAATTCCCTCTGCACAAGGGTGTACTGAAGTCCTTCGACCGAAATTTCCCATGCTCCTTCGCCGAAGCAATCTTCTAATTTCCGCTTCTTGGACTCAAACGTCAGCTTGCGCTCCTTCAGGTTAGCGAGAGCTTTGTTGAGCTGGCCTTCGGCGGCGTATCTGCGGGCGGTTTCCTCATCAAACCTCTTTTCATTGTCCTTCACCTGGGCTTCCAGCTTGGAGATCTGCAGCATCAGCTTATCCTCCCGCTCTTTCCTGGTGGCCAGGGAAGCCTTCCAGTGCTGGTTGAACTTGGATATCCTCCGATATGCCTCATCCAAGTGTTGCTTCTTCGTAGCCAGTACGTCGTTGACAGCCTTGAAGTCTCGACCCATGCGTTCACGCTCGGCTATCTGCTTAGTCAAGTCTGTACCCAGCTGGTTCACCAACTCTGTTTGCCTTTTGAAAGAATGAACGGCTTCGTTCCTCTCGCTTCGGAGTTGAGCTAATTCCTTCTCCAGTTCTTCGTTCGCCCGCTTCAATTCATCCTGCTCAGCCAACACCTGGTTATGCTGCTGAATGGGCACAGTAGTAGGCTCTTCAATCATGAGAGGGCTTTTTGGCTTGGCATGAGGAAACGACATCCCTATAGCATTGGCCCTGGCTCTGATCCAAGTCAAATACGGAGGGTAGGCTTGATTGTTGCTTTTTCCCAGCAATGGCTTTCCTCGCTTAATGATACCATTCCACGCGCGCTGAAGCTTGGACAACAAATCCCCCTCTAGAATACCAGTGAGGTACAGAGATTCCTGTACCTCCTCATCCTTCGGCGGAGTTCTCAAAGCATACGCGAACTGGCGAACCAACAACGACGGATTGTAGTTTATACAACCCTTCCTACCTATCAAAGGCACATTTGGAAACCCGCTGCAACTGAAGATCACCTCAGTATCCAACCTATCTCTGTCGAACCAGTCAATATCCTTTACAGATAAACTCATCAGGCGCTCAGGCCACTCAGCTGTAGCTGCAGACAAGACAAAAGGACCCCTCTTGGGCAGATGACTATCAAGCCATTTGTAAAGCAAGGGTACGCAGCATGAGACATTCTTCCTCCTCCTGTTCTCGTTTTTGTAGTGGACTGAATGATAGACATCTCCTATCAAGGTAGGGATTGGATTCCCTGAAGCAAAGATGTGAAACGCATCAAAGTCTACAAAATCGGGCATATTAGGGAACAGAATAATGCCATATATGCATAGAGCGAGGATGGCATTGAACGCGACCCAACATCCGTCCTTGGCACACTGCTGAGCCTTACCCACCAGAAACTGCAAGGAGAACCCAGGAACCTTGTTCCAACTAGTCAATACTAACTCGGAGGCGTCCATGTGAAGTGAAGGAGCTAAACCAGCCATATCAGGCTCAGCATCCATGTGGACAAAAGGCATATGCCTCTTGATAGGCACACCTAGCAAATCAGCATACTCTTCCAGCGTAGGTGCGAGAACAAAGTCCTGAAAAGTGAAACATCTCAGCGGAGGGTCGTAGAACTGCAGCAGAGCATGCAACCCATTCAACTCGAACACAGAAGGTTTATGAACCAAACTGAGCAACCTGCTGTAAGATTTTCTGAACTCATCCCTCACAGAATCATCTGCTAGAGCTATCAAACCAGTCAACTTAACCACATCGGGGACAGGGAATTTGTAAGCCACGGTCTTCCTCAGAGAGCCCATAACAATACAATAGGAGGCAAGAAATCCTGGATCGGGGAAAACGGTACCTGCAACACAGACACACGTTAATGAAATGCAAATGAACATGCAAACTAATGCAAAATGCAATCATGCAATAACAGGCCAAGACAACTGGTGCTGTGGAGATTCTGTATCAACAAAACCATAATCTTGCTCTATCAAGAACAACCACTGCATCTGATAATAAGAGAGTCCCGGTGTAGGACCACAAATCTGATCTATCAAGGCCAACCATCTGATAGGACCATAATTCTGCTCTGTCAAGAACAAATGTCTGATAATAAGGACCTCTGATGTAGGATTGCTGATGAGGTCTTCAGACCCCAATTAGAAATCTGCTCTATCAAGAACAAACATACAACTACTGATGAGATCTTCAGACCCCACTCAAAAATCTACTCTATCAAGAACAAACAACTGATGACAAAACCTCTGCTCTATCAAAACAGACATACACCTGATGATAAGATCGTCTGATCAAAACCTGCTCTATCAAGAACAAATATACACCTGATGATAAGATCCTCTGATTAAAACCTGCTCTATCAAGAACAGACATACACCTGATGATAAGATCCTCTGATCAAAACCTGCTCTATCAAGAACAAATATACACCTGATGATAAGATCCTCTGATCAAAACCTGCTCTATCAAGAACAAACATACACCTGATGATAAGATCCTCTGATCAAACCTGCTCTATCAAGAACAGACATATCTGCAACTGAGAAACCCTGGTACCAACAAAACTGATTCACTGTCAAGAAAACCAGGTAGTCTGAAAGTCAAGGTTTCCTGCAATAAACCCAACCCTGCTCACAGGTATGGACCTAAACTGACTCAAGTTCGGCATCCTATGCGTTCATCAGCGTCACAGACATTCAAGAGGGGTGATACGATACCCAGAAGGTGTGGCATCACCAGCTCATGAAGCGGCCTCACTCGGATGAATCACAAATGATCGGTCCCCAGAGTCGACAATCCACCAAACCAGCAACCGTCTCAACCCAAAGGGTTGAAAGAGAAGCCAACCGAATGAACCTCGTCTGAGCGTGGATTTCATGAGACACTAGTGCCTGCAAAGCAAGCACGCGCCCACTAATTTCCACTCTAAGTCTATGGTGCACTCAAGCCTGGGTCTGGCTTCTCACTCATCAGAACTCCCATCCCACAACAGCACAGATAATCATATTACACTGAATATAAAATGCGGGAAATAAAGTGCGAGAAGTAAAATGCGATAAATAAACGCAACCCAACAAGTAAACATACAAGCGTTAGGACTGACTCTCGCAGGGAACCGCTGGACTCCCCAGCAGAGTCGCCAGCTGTCGCTTGCGCGAAAATAAGGTGCCGGCACAACAGAAGAGTCGCCACCTTTCGTTATTTATCCCTCAGAGCGGGAAAGGAAACAATCAGAAAAACCTGACGAAAAAGGGTAAGACAAGGTCGTCGGAACCATTGTCTGGATTCGGGAGTCGGTTACGCAAGGGGAAGGTATTAGCACCCCTCATGTCCGTCGTACTCGACG
The DNA here is from genome assembly GCA_963859935.3 of Lathyrus sativus. NCBI lineage: Eukaryota > Viridiplantae > Streptophyta > Magnoliopsida > Fabales > Fabaceae > Lathyrus > Lathyrus sativus. Next base: position 286,656,339 of record OZ012739.1, on the reverse strand, counting down.
GGATCCTCTCTTGTTGTGTTTACTTGGACGGGTTGGTTTTATTCTATCTACCTATCAAGGCTGGCTTAAACAGAAAAGAAAAATGACTCGGCAAAGCGTCGCACTTTATGCCTACGTATTCTCATCAGAGAATGAGAAATCAGAGTCAACGTAGTTCGGCCTGTGACGGGTTATGGGGGAAGGTAGCTCGCCAAGACATCGCCATCTTGTGCCTACGTACTTTCAACAGGCATGAGAGATCAGAGCTCACGTAGTTCGGGAAACTACGGTTTATTTCCTGTCTTTTACGAAAGAAGTGTTTTTTATTGTGTTTGCAATTTCAATCGCACTAGAGACTATGACCTGAGAGTGAATGTGTCGCATATCACCCAAAGGGTACCATACTAAACATCCAGACTGTGGAAAAGAAACTCTCCCACAATCCTTTCTCAGATAGCTTAAGGCTCGTAACGTACGAAAGAAATCATTCATGATTACTGTATCTTAAACTGTTTTGAGATGAGAAGAGAACAGGCCCAACTAGGAGGGAGACTATCAAGTCCTACTGTTGTCATGCCATGGATTCATCCTATGGTTGAGGTTTGAACAGGGAACTCCTAGAAGTTGTCATGCATAGGTTTCAACCTAAAGTTCTGTCATCAATTCCTTATCAAAGGAAATGAGAGTCCTAAGGGATCATGTCAATGATACACCAAAACAGATAAAGCATCAGCTTAACAGTAAAATGCATGCAATGCAAGTGAGGGAGGAAATGTGTGTGGGGCTTTAGCCTCCACAAGCTCATCTCAACCTCAAGCCAGAATGGATAACAGTAATCATACTGAAATATAAAACATGCTATCAAGCAATAACATTAAACTACAATCATACAGAAAGAAATGAAATGAAATGCCATCAGGCAAACAAACCACATGGGCAAGGGAGCTGGGCTCTACCGAATACCCGCAAGCAAAGCCACACAGTAACAGTACAAGCAGAGGGAGCAACTCAACCTCTAGTGCAATCATGCTCCTAGATTCTACCTATTCTAGATATGGACTTATTCTAATGCATCAAGCAAGTCAAACAAAACACATCAATACGGCAAAGAAAAAGAAAGCAGATCAACTCCTCTCTCAACTTCAAGCTTCAGCTCTTCCAACAGCAACTCAGTCTTCAGACTTCAATCACTCTTGACAAGTATCAATTTGCTTTTCTAGGTTTCAATCCTTCAACATAAGTTTCAACTTATCTTCTCCCTTAAGCTTCAGCTTCTTGATCAGCTCCACCTTCAGGCTTCACTATCAATCATAAGTACCAACTTGGCTTCTTCAGGATCTCCAGGTATCAAAGTAAGTATCAACTTCCTTTGTTCTTCAAGCTTCAGCTCTTCAGAATCAATCTTAATCACTTAGAAGTGTCAACTTCATCCTTCAGTCTTTACTTCATCTTCAGGGGTCTTCAAGTATCAACTTGCTCTTGTTGCTCTTCAAGCTTCAGCTGGAATGGCAATACTCAAGTATTCATCCTCTTCTACACTCTTCAATGAGGTCTTCACCTTCAAGCCCAAGCTCAACATCTCTCAAGATAATCAAACCATAGGAAATCACTTACTGGATAAGCTGGGGGATATTGAACTACTTATTGACCACCAAAGGTGACCTATAAGGGTTCAACATCAAAGGAATGGTTCCCTCAAAAGTTCTACTTCCTAGGTACAATCACTTATCCCTCCAAAGGAGAGAGGTGTATACCATGGAAGGACTTTGAATCATAGGGAGGAATGGAGGTGAAAGATACCATCCATGTTTAAGAAAGAAGTTATCTAAGTCTAAACTCTTCCTAATCCCTAACCCTAAAACAATCAACAAAACAAATAAGAACAAGCTCTCAAGCTCCTTAATGCATCTTCAAATCTTCTACTATGCTCCTCAATGCTCCTTAGAACAATACCAAGCTCTCCAAGCCCACAAAGCAAAGCAAACAAAAATACAAGCCCGCAAGGGCAACACAAACAATCATCAACTACAAAAATCATCTAAAAATAGTATACTACTATATTAAATCCTAATATAATTTCTAAGGAATCCTACATACCTACCCTTAATACCCTTATATGCCCCAATGTCTATTTTGTCCTAAAAACCCAAAAATCTAAGGTTATTATGGACCTATGTTGAAGTTTGACCTAATTCTACACAACCTAATGTCATCTAATCAAAACTATCCTAAAATTCATCACAAAATTATGGAATAAATCCAGGGGGAAGCTAAAACTTATATCTAACTATCCTAAAAAGAATGGTCTAAAAATGTTAAGGGAACTACCTAAACAAAATTCTACAAATTCATGTATCAACATAAAAGAAATAAAATGCAATAAAAGTAGAAAATATACAAAAAATATCAAAAATGCATGAAAGGAAAATATTTTTATTTGACAATTTTCTAGACATGAATATGAAATGGGAGCAAAAATTCCCATTTAAAAATCATTAATTTTCAAATTGATATGATTTTTCCAATATTGAAATAAAATGGGAGAAAATAAAATGAAATATGAAGAGATGGGGTGTAAATAGCAAGGCAATGCAGTTCAATACGCGCATGGGCCCTGACTGGGGGGGTACAAAAACAAAGCGCGCTAGGCCCATTCATTAATCAGAAAATAATCAGAAAATGAAAAGAAAAATAGAAAAGGAACGGTGCAGGAAGTAACCCAATACAGTTCATTTTATTAATGGGCCAGGATTGAGGGTGTGGGTATCAAAAGGTTACCTAAGCCCAAGAAACCACCGTTTAATGAAACGGTGCGTTTCACACTTCTCAGAATTTCCCTCTCAAATGAAATTAAACACGGGCCGTTGGATTCAGAAATAGTCAAAGGGTCTTGCTTGATCTAATGGCGTGGGACTCATCTTCTTCCTCCAGCTAGGGTTCTTGGAACCTCCATGGAAATACAGAGCACTGAGCTTCCTCTTCCTCACACACGAACTCCATCAATACCTCACCAAATGCAGTAATTAAAAACCCTAGATTACTCCAAATTTCATCAGGAATCTAGCTATGGCATCAGAATTTATTGAAACCCTCTCAAACCTAGAACCTGATAGCAACTTCCAATAATTGATCAAGAACCAATCTCAACAATTCTCAAAATTAAAGGTCCTAATCTCATCCTCATGCTTCCCTGAACATTTCTTGCTATTAAACTAAGCTTATCCCTCAAGATTCAGCAAGATACAAGGTCAAACAGAAATGGTGTCCATAATCCAATCTTCACCAATTCTCTTCAAACTCTCCAAAATCCATCACCTATGTGTCTCTAACCTTTCTACACTAACAAATTAACCTAATTATGTCTAAAACATGGTGTAGGGAAGAATTTGCAAACCTGGTTAATCTTGATGAACAGATGATGAAATCCACCAATTCAGACCTTGAAACTCTTCAGAAAGTTTCCCTAGATGCCAATCTTGCTACTGTTTGCAACAAATTTGATGGAGGAAGCCTCAATCTCAGAATTCGATTCTGACTCGCCACCTTGAAATTTCAATCACCAACTCTTCAATTCACCATGGATTTGATCTCAATTCAATCTGCACAGCTTCACTATGATGTATGGAATGTGTTTGAATGGAAAGAATGAATGGAAATGAAGAAGAATGAAGAAATGAAACTTGACTTGCAATGGAAGATTCTTGATCTCACTCTCTCTTCTCTGCACCAATTCTCACCAAACTTGCATCTGAGCAAGTTATACATGTTATATAGAGTGGTTTAGAATCATCTAAAACCATCTAGGACCATCCAATGAGTATTTGAACTTCTCATGTCATGACATTTTGATTTCAATTATCCTTATGTGCTATCTCATGCCAAGCCTCTTGTAACCTTTGATTCTGACTTGAAATTCTCCCCACATGAGATTTATGAGGTGTTACAATGCATAACCAACTTGCTTATTGAGTTTTGTTGAGTTTTGCTTTGGTACCTTAATATGCAAGTAAGCCTTTTCCAAAGCAGCCCTATGATCTAAGCCTCAAATCAAAATTGTGGCTGAACCATTGTTCTTAGAATGTCATTTGGAGTCAAAATAACCTATTATATGACATGGTTTGGATGTACAACTTGTGATTTCCAAATTTTCAATTTCACCTTAATTAACTTATGCCTCCATTTTAGGCCATTTTCATCACTTTTTGATACAAGCCCTTTCAACATCTCATGACCTCCCTACTAGCCTTAAAACATCATTCTAAGCAAGTTTTATGTTGAAGATTTTTCCATTTGAAGCTTGGAAATAGGAGATATGGCCTTATGCTTGAAATGACCTATAATATCCAAATGACCAAAATGCCCTTGACTTGTCAAAGCCATAAGTTGAGTTCTACAAATCCTATCAAGGACTTCTATTACTCTCTAGAAAGCTAAGAATATTCTATACAACATTCATGTTGACCAAGAATTCATAGGAATCATCCTACTAGGGCAAAAGTTGGCTGCAAGTTGGGTGACTTTCAAGGACCCAGATTCACATACCTCAGATGACCTGTAATTTGTCAAAGTCATAACTTGAGCTCTACAAATCCTATCAAGGACTTCTAGTACTCAAATTAAAGCTAAGAACAATCTCTACAACATTAATGTTGTGGGGAAGATGAGATGACAATCACATCTTGAGCTAAACTACCTTGAAGATAGGGATCAAACTAGGGGATTTTACACTGTCCATCCTTGGAAACTCTAGCTTAAAACTTCTCAAACTCCTCAATAATGATGAGTTGGTCTAGGAATCATCCTTATAGCATCTCAATGCATCATTCCATGATCACATGGCTCTTGGATTAGGTCTCAACCCTCTCCAAATCATCAGTTGACCTAGGGTTGACCCAGTCAAACCCTAATTCCACCACTCATGGCTGAGTCTTCTGAATTCTTGTACAATGACCTCTCTAGGCTTCATGATGGCTTTCAAGACATCTCATAAGCTTTCTCAAAGCTTCAAGTCCACCCTCATTGTCTCAGAATCATCTGAGGAGCTCCCACAACTCTCAAGTTATGAGGCACACACCCTTGGTTTCAACCAATCTTTCTGAGGATCTCTTGAGTTCTCTGACAAAGGTATCAACCTTTGAACACTTGAACAAACTTCTTGACTTTCTTCATAGCCTCATATAACTCTTTCTAGGTAATCCTACCTCTTGATCTACTGCTCACATATCAATGAGATGCAAATGATGAATACAATGAACAACAAACTTGGTAAATAAATGTTGGTCAAATTTTGGGGTGCAACACAACCCTGACTAGAATATCACCTAAGATAACTAAGAAGCCATAACAGGTTTCCTGAAATTTAGCCTGAGATATATCAAGTATTATAACAGAAAAACAAACCCTGCACGTAAGATGTCATACGATCAATGTCATAACATTGGTCGTGACATTCAACTTCATTTAAACTTGCTTTCCAGCTTGCCCTACTGAACACTTCTGCAGAATCTTCTTCATGACAGTAGAAGCAATTGTTTTATAGTTCCCTAAAAAGTATCAAAGATCCTTTTTATGGACACACATTAAATCTGCACTTTGTTCCTAATGATTCTTTTTGGCTTGTACATACTGATGAGGAATGTCCAACAGTACCAAAACACTTCTGTCAAGAGATATAACATAGCAGCCCCTGTTGTACTAGACATTTATGTCATGACACTCATGACAGCAGTTTTGTCCTCAGGTCCTGCTAGCTCCTTCTACATCCATGATAGCAGATCTGTCATTAGCTCTTGCTAGCTCACAACTCCTGCTGTTTATAACACATGACAGTAGTTTTGTCATGACAGCAGATGGATGTCGTGATGGATGTCACGACATTCAGCATGACATGCACATTAAAACACTCCACATCAGCTCTGTCACCACAGCAGATGGAGATTTATAACATCCTGCTTAACATCAGTGCAGAATCATGTCTTACCAAAATTTAGCCAATCATAGAACCATGGACAATTCTATATCATAGAAACATGGAACTAACATCTTGAGTGTTGAACAAAATACCTTGATCCCCTGCCTAGAACCATTGTTATGCACTAATGTCAATGCAAAAATGATATGAAACATAAGCCAATATATAAGAAAAGGGATGGGAAAATTTTTGGGTGCTACAGCTGCCCCTATTCGAACAACTTAGACCTGAAGGGATGAAAAGCCACCACTTTCAAACATTCAAGGTAAAAGGTGATTAAATACTAAAAGAACCCATAAATTTATAACCTATGGGGATGTACATAATGAAGAGGTTGCTAGTCGAAAGCGGACTTAAAAGTAGCTGGTACCAACCAAAAGTTGGGATAACCGAAGAACACAAGATACCAACCAAAAGTTGGGATGGAAAATGGTAACTGATCAAGAAGATAATAACGACTACTAACCAAAGTTTAGGATCACCAGAGAGAATAATAACCAAAAATTGTGAGAAACAGGCTACTAACCAAAAGTTAGGATCACCCAGATGCCGACCGAATGCGAATACACAAACAATGAAGACTACCAACCAAAAGTTGGGATCATCATAAAAGATTACCAACCAAAAGTTGGGATGAAAGGCTACTAACCAAAAGTTAGGATCGCCAGAACAGAAGACTACCAACCAAAATTTGGGATCGTCAACGAGAAATAAAGGCTACCAACCAAAAGTTGGAATCACCGAAAAGGAAGACTACCAACCAAAAGTTGGAATCGTCAACAAAGAAAAAAAGGCTACCAACCAAAAGTTGGAATCACTAGAAAGGAAGACTACCAACTAAAAGTCGGGATCGTCAACAAAGTTATACCAACCAAAAGTTGGAATCCAGCAAAGGCTACCAACAAAAAATTTGAATCACCAGAACGTTAAACGAAGGCGAACTCACCACAACGAAGACTACCAACCAAAAGTTGGGATAACATCCAAGAAACAACAGACTACAAACTAAACGTTGGGATAACATCTAAGAAACAACGGACTACCAACTAAAAGTTAGGATATCATCTAAGAAAAAATGGATTACCAACCAAAAGTTGGGATAACATCCAAGAAATAACGGACTACCAACCAAAAGTTGGGATAACATCCACGAAAAGACACCAACAAAGAGTTTGGATAACTTGGATATACAGGAAGTAGAATCAAATGACTTACGACCTAAAAAGAATACTCTGCTGGGGGAAAGATAAGTTTAAACAAACAAACTTTGTCGGGGAGTAAAAGTAAGATGAAACATCTATCAATGATTTTTGTTGGGGGTAAAGTACCACAAAGTCCCATGAATTATGTCGTTATCTGCTGGAGAGATGCCTGACAACAATGATATCAAACATGGCTTATGCTTCAGATGCATATATTTGAATATGGCGTAATACTCCATACAAAATGGAAATACTACGCGTTTTGAAGGATACAATGAAAATGATATGCAAAAGAATACCACCAAAAAGTGCTGAGAAGATCAGCAAATAAACTGCTGAGGAAGACACACTGAACAATCTTCCTAAATATAACCTCTATTGAAAATTCCACTGAGTTGGGAATTGAGAATGACATCTTCTGGGAGATCATCCTAAAAATATTATTTTGAAGAAAGCCAATGACCATTGGACTTTGGTGGGGATATCAGCCATCGTTGATTTACTCGTCAAGGGAATCAACATCAATCTCTGCTTGAGGAGAGAAGTCAATGACGTAGATCTTGTCGGGGAATAGCCTTCAAATTTACCTTGCTGTTGGTGAATAACCTTCAATCTTAACTTGTCGGGGTTTAGTGTACACCGTTTCTAGTGAAAATAATTCTAATCTGACAACAGTATTCTGTTGGGAGACAAAATCTCTGTTGTGGAATAGATGCCTGACTGCATATCAACACCCTGCCGGGTGTAGTCAACTTCTGAATACTCGCTGGGGAGTACAAATCCAACTGGCTGGAGAACACAAAACTCTGAACTCCTGTTGGGGGAGGAATGGTTCACCATGCACTACTGACATTGTTGGAACTTCACTGTCGGGGATAAATTTCTTCTGGGGAGAGGATCATGCCATCCCGCAAGCAAACAATACATAATAGGATGTTCTATGTATGCGAAATGGCCACCTCAGTTGCCATTCATGACACCTATCATTCAAGAAAAATCATTGTTTTCAATATGCTCTGTAAAGCCCCAATATTTTTATATGTAATGTTTATCAAAAATATCAGACGTTTTTTTTCCCGTAAATAAAACAGTAAAAGTGAAAAGTAAAAATGAAAGCCTTTTGAGTGAATAATACTTTATTGATTGAAATGGACTGTAAATAGGCAAGTTACAATGAATGCAATTACTAAAAAGAGGTAATTGCACAAAAAGTACAAGAAATATACAAACGTCGGCAATATGGAAATAGATAACCACCATGTATCAATTCAGTTATAGCTCGTATGTCTTCAATGTTCACCAATGCTCCACCTTCTAAAAAGACTGACTGGACTGATTCTTATCCTTTGGGATCTCCGTATATCAAGATGAATTCACAGATCAAACACAGATCGTAGTCATTTCCTTTTAAATCCCTAACTTTTACCCCAACCGCCCTTGCGGGTTTTCAATCCACCGGATACCCATTTGCCAAAGTCCCCTTTTCAGGTATTCAACTTTGCGGGTTTATTCTTTTTTCTTTTATCCCTAATTTTTGCCCAAACCTTTTCCTTTTATGGTTCGCCGAGATGCCCCATTTTTGCCTGGACTTTTCTCTTTTTTTATGTCCAGCGAGTCTATTTTAAGCAAAATATTTTTTGACTATGTCTGCATTCACAGGGGACGTAAAATCTTCATCATCCATAGTAGATAGTAATAACGTTCCACTAAAGAAAACCTGTCCTACAACATATGGACGTTCATAGTTTGGAGTCCATTTGCCCCTGTGATCTGTCTAAGGAGGAAGGATCCTTTTCAAAACCAAGTCACTTGTCTGGAAGCACCGAGGACGCGCCTTCTGATCAAAATCCTTCTTCATTCTACTCTGCTACAACCAGCCATGAGCAATGGCTACCAACTTCTTTTCATCAATAAGACTCAGTTGATTCAACCTAGCTTGCACCCATTCAGCTTCGTTGAGTTTCACATCGGCCAATATACTCAAAGAAGGAATCTCAACTTCTAATGGTAGGACTGCTTCCGTACCATATACTAGTGAGAAATGAGTTGCCCTGGTTGATGTACACACCAAAGTACGATAACCATATAAAGCAAAGGGAAACATCTCATGCCAGTCCTTATAGGTCGCCACCATCTTCTGCACAATTTTCTGGATGTTCTTATTTGCTGCCTCAACAGCGCCATTCATCTTCGGGCAGTATGGAGAAGAATTATGGTGTTTAATTTTAAAACTTTGGCACAGTTCCTTCATCATCTTGTTATTCAATTTTGAACCATTATCAGTAATGATTCGCTCTAGTATTCCATAACGGCAGATGATGTTCTTCTTTATGAAACGAGCAACCACTTGCCCGGTGACATTAGCAAAGGAAGCTGCCTCTACCCACTGTGTAAAGTAATTGATGGCAACTAGAATAAAGTGGTGCCCATTGGAAGCATTCGGCTCTATCTTTCCAATTATATCGATTCCCCGCATTGCAAAAGGCCAAGGAGATGTCAACACATTCAGAGGGTTAGGTGGCACATGCACATTGTCAGCATAAATATGGCATTTATGGAATTTCCTGGCATATTTAAATTAATCGGATTCCATAGTCATCTAATAATATCTAGCTCTTAGCAATTTTCTAGCCATTGTATGTCCACCGGCGTGAGTACCAAAGGAACACTTGTGAACCTCTTCCATTAATAAGCCTGCTTTGTGTTCATCAACACAACGTAGCAAGACCATGTCAATGTTTCTTTTATACAACACATCATCCTTGTTCAAGTAGAAGTTGCTTGAAAGCCTCCTCAGAGACTTCTTGTCTTTGCTTGATGCCCCTGGTAGATACTCTTGAGTCTTGAGAAAATGTATGATGTCAAAATACCAAGGATTTCCATCTGACGCTCTTTCAACTGCAAATACGAAGGCATGTCTGTCAAGACGCATGATGGTGATCACTGGAGCTTCATTCCAGAAATTCACTTTATACATTGATGATAACCTTTCCAACGCATCTACCATCTGATTTTTGGCCCTAGGTACATGATGAAACTCCACTCCGTCGAAGAAAGGCAACAGTCTTCTTGCATAGTTCTTGTATGGCACCAAGTTGGCCTGACGAGTTTCCCACTCTCCTTTAATTTGATTAATGACTAATGCTGAATCTTCACACACATCAAGATTCTTGATCCTCAGATCAATGGCCTCTTCTAAACTCATAATGCATGCTTCACATTTAGCTTTATTATTGGTGCAAGCGAACGTTAGTCGGGCGGTAAACGGTATATGAGAACCATGAGGAGTTGTAATGATCGCCCTGACTCTCTTGCCATATAAGTTAACAACACCGTCAAAAACCAACTTCCATTGAGATTCAATCTCAGGACCCTCGTCAGGCAAAGGTTCATCACAGTCCTTCATTGGCTAATAATCCTCAATCAGCTGCTCAGCAAGATATTTTGATAAGACACTTCCCTTAAAGACTTTTTGGGAAACATATTGAATATCATACTCTGTCAGAACCATCTGCCATCTAGCGATCCTTCTGGAGTGCGGTTACTTTTCAAATACATACTTGATCGGATCCATCTTCGAAACAACCAAGGTTATGTGGTTTAGCATGTGTTTCCTTAGGCGTTTAGCTGCCAAAGCAAGTGCACAACATGTTTTCTCTATCATTGAGTATCTCGACTCGCAATCGGTGAGTTTCTTACTCAGGTAGAAAATAGCATGTTCTTTCCTACCTGTCTCGTTGTGTTGACCGAGTACACAACCCATTGAATTCTTCAGAACCTGTTAAATACATAATCAAAAGTCTTCCTGCAACTGGAGGCATTAGTATTGAAGGTTCCTGCAAATACTCTTTTATTTTCTCAAAAGCCTTCTGGAAACTTTCATTCTAGACGACTGTTTGGTCTTTCCTTAGCAATTTGAATATAGGTTCGCAAGTGGCGGTAAGGTGATAAATGGACCTTGTAATATAGTTCAATCTCCCCAGGAAACCAAGAACCTCTTTCTCCATCCTTGGTTCAAGAATTTCTTGAATAGCTTTGATCTTTGCAGGATCTACCTCAATACCCTTCTCACTGACAATGAAACCTAGCTGCTTCCTAGATCTCACTCCAAAGGTGTATTTATTAGGATTCAACCTCAGCTTGAACTTCCTCAATCTTTCAAAAAGTTTCAACAAATTAAATAAGTGCCCTTGCTCCGTCTGTGACTTCACAATCATGTCATCAACATATACTTCAATCTCTTGATGAATCATATCATGAAAGAGAGTCGCCATTGCTCACTAATAAGTCGCCCCAGAATTTTTCAATCTAAAGGGCATCACTTTGTAGCAAAAAGTCCCCCACGGTGTAATGAAGGTAGTTTTCTCCATGTCTTCTGGGGTCATTTTGATTTGGTTATACCTAGAGAAACAATCCATGAAGGAAAACACAGAATATTGCGCAGTGTTATTGACCAACACGTCAATGTGGGGGAGTGGGAAACCATCTTTCGGGCTCGCTCTATTCAAATCTCTATAATCAACGCATATCCTAACCTTTCCATCTTTCTTAGGCACAGGAATAGTGTTAGGGAGCCATGGAGGGTAATTGGTGACAACAAGAAACCCAGCATCCAACTGCTTTTGAACTTCTTCTTTGATCTTGACTGCCATGTCAGGCCTCGTCCTTCTCAACTTTTGCTTCACTGGTGGACATTCTTCTCTGAGAGGCAGCCGGTGCACCACTATATCTGTATCCAACCCAGGCATATCTTGGTATGACCAAGTAAAGATATCCATGTACTCATGGAGCATCTCGACCAATCTTCTCTTGACATCATCTTCCAAAGCAGCCCCTATTCTGACTTCCCTCTTTTCATCCTCGGCACCCAAATTGATGACTTCAATATCCTCCTGATGAGGCAAAATGACCCTTTCCTCTTGATTCAAAAGTCTGGCTAGTTCCTCAGGTAAGTCACAGTCTTTGTTAGTCTCTTCTTCAGCTTGATAGATAGGATTATCGAAATCATACTGAGCCATAGTCGAATCAGAATCGATGTTATCTGAGATATAAGACCTGCATGATTGATGTTTTATGTTCATTATGATATGCAAACAAATACAAACACATTACCATTTTTCTGTTTAATCAAAATGTAAAAACAAAAAATGAAAACAGGGATCAAACTATTTGAATGCAAAAAAGACGTCCTTTTATTCATGATAATGTTTGAAAATGACAAAAGGGGGCCCTAAAAAATGAGTCACTATGTCTTGGGAAGAACGTAGGATTAGACATAATCAAAAACAAGTGAAAATTACTCTTCATAGATGACTTGAACAATTCCTTGGCAGTCCAGTTGCATAGCTTTTGTCCAGGAATGCAAGGACGGATCCAAGCATCCATGTCGTAGTCACTATCACCTTCGTCGTCTCCTATGCGCTACTACACCCTCTAATTGGTTAACCTAAATTTCCTGCGGTACATATGCAGAATTCAGGATCTTCAACAGTGCATTTCGATGTGCCTCAGAACACAACAACAATGACAGAATAGAAATATTCGGCAGAGTCAGATTTAGGTGATCTACAATCTTGTAATCACTTTTGCGAATGAGTCTTATAAACTCCTCGGCGTCTTTAGAGAATGAACTGTCATTGTCGTCCTGTTGTTGCGTACTCTCTTCAACTACCGCCTTCCCTTTTCCCTTGTCAGGCTTATTAGTATTTGCCTCTGGTGGGGAAAATACTCTTCCGCTTCTAGTGATACCACTTGCTCCCACTATGTTTTCAACACTTGAATTACCATATGATGAACTAGTCAACTCTTGTTTCTGCCCATTACAGAACACTTATGCCCCATAATTCCATAGGATGGCTTTAGTTCTCTCATATGGCATGGGTTCTAGAAGGTAATGATCACCAGCGCTGGCCTAGTAGGCGCTGAAATATTAATTGTTTGGTAGGGGATTGAAATTGTGGCGATTTCTCTCCCATCATTACTTACCCAGTCATCGACGTCTTCCCCAATAACTTTGTCAAATTTCAAAATTCTATCATTAATCAAAATTTGGATACCATTTTTCAAGAAATTACAACCCTCTGGTTACAACGCGTATTATGAACAATCAACCGAACATCCTGGAAAAACTCCTCCTTTAATCAACCTTTCTTTCACAAAACTTAAAGGTGTCTTCAGCTCTTTAATATCCATTATCAATTTAACCTCTCCCCCTCCATTACAGAATTTGTCCTTGAAAACCCATGATTCGGCATCGGGTTCTGGTTCACATTTGGGCCTTCATTGGTGAAATCGGTAGCCTTCAAATCAAGCAAATCTTGGACTTTGTGCTTGAATGCTTTGCAGTTGTCAATGTGATGGCCATGAGTTCCTAAGTAGAACTCACACCTTGCATTTGCATCATAATCCGGAGGAGTTGCACCAGTGAGAGGTGCCAAGGTCCTCTTTTGAATAAGTTGTAACTGAAGCAAATGTTGTAATAGTTGAGAATATGGCATCGGCGGGGTCTCAAACTATTTGTTGGTCATTCTCTATTTGCCAGCATAAGGACGAGGTGCATTGGCTCGTTGCTAAGGTACAGCTGATATGGCTACAGTAGAAACTTGTTGTTGATAATTCAGTTGCGCTCGGCCCTAACCTCTGTAAGAAGATATAGAACTTGAGTCTCCCTTTCTTTTCTTAGGATTTCGATTATACTGCTTCTTCGTTCCTCTAGATGAGGATCCTCCTCCACTTTGTATCTTCCCAGTCTTTATACCATTTTCCACTCTTTCTCTTGCCATAACCAAGTCCAAAAAACTTCCTGACATACAACCTACTAGCTTCTCATAATATGTTCCTGGTAATATAGCCATGAACATATCGATCAAATCCTTCTCCATCATCGGAGGTTGTACTCTAGTTGCCAATTCGCGCCACCTCTGGGCATACTCCTGAAAACCTTCGTTACTTCTCTGTGACAAATTTTGTAGTTGCACCCTGTTCGGTGCCAAATCACTGTTATACTGATAATGGCGAACAAAAGCCTTCGCCAACTCCCTCCAACTTCTAATGTGGGTTCTCTCTAACCCCATATACACTTCCAATGACGGCCCTGACAAGCTATCTTGGAAAATTTTCATTAACAACTTTACATCGTTGGAGTATGCAGACATCTTTCTGAGATAAGCCCGAATATGTACTCTACGACAGGTTGTCCCTTTGTACTTGTCAAAATCAGGTACTTTGAACTTAGGGAGAATTCTGACCCCTGGAACTAGACCCATATCTGACATATCGAGACCCAAAGAATTTTGGCTTTCATAGGCTTTCATCTTTTCCTCAATTAACTTGAATCTTTTATCAGCCTCTGATGGGAGACCAACATCCATATCCCTCATTGAAAAGACGTCATCCTAATTATCTTCCTCCAATTGGGGACCAGAAGCCCCATGTACCACACATACACTACCTTCAGCACCACTTATCTGAACTCCGCCATGAGGATCTCCTCCCGGAGGGTTAACAACTATAGGAATACCATTCCGTTGTGGAATATTTCCCCCAAAAGGTGGAGGAATAACAGTAGTTCCTCCATGTAGAGTATCAGCTTTATTAACCTCTGCTATCAATGGTTGGACCAGAGTCCTTAACTGTTCCTGCCCGTTGGCCATGTTCTGCATCATTTCCATGAACTAATTCATGCGTTCTATAAATTCCTGAAGCTCATTCTGAACTTGATCCATAACTCTTTGTTGGTTACCCCGAGTAGAGTATCTGTGAAAACCTGATTCTGCAATCCTGTCAACTAATATAGAAAACCAAGCAGAGATAAGAATGAAGCCTCTGGGAACACCTATTATACAAATGAATATGATAATGCAAAATTCAAACATGTATATGTGTTTCAGGGAGATCTCCTCCTTGATTCTAGTTTCACAAATAAGAGAATGGTAGAGACAGATGCAAGAATCAAAAGTCTTGCTCATAAATAAAATGAGAATAAGAAGTTAACATTCACAATCCATAAATGGGAAATACAACTGAACATAAGTGCTTGTGACCTCATCCAACAAGTTTGGTGATGGCCAAAATACAAGAAAGGAAAAGAAACTAATGAGATACATCATCACTGAAAACAGCCTTCCTCAACCACTGTGGTGTCTACGCCAAGTTTGAGCTTCCTCGAGCAGCTTCTTTGTGTCTGGATGCTCCGGCCTTGTGATCAATTCTTGGATGAGGAGGTCTCTTCTATGAATAAAATATTTCAAATCCTGACTATATTCCTTCCATGTATCATCACCAAAGACGTCTACAAGCTTAGGTTTCTTCAATTCTGCCCTAACCTTGAGTTATTCAAAAGCTAATGAGGTTTCTCACATCCTCTGTTCACTTGTACATCTACAGGATGACTCTGCTACAACCTCTCTTTGTTTGATTTTGAGTTGTGTCTTCAACTTTCCAATCTAGTTGTGAAGCTCTTCCTCTCTGTTTTTGTTGGCAGTTACCGTAGCGTTCCATTGATCATTGAATTTGGAGATCTCTAGATAAGCTATGTCTAACTCCTTCTTCTTATGTTTCAGAATGCTACCAGTACTCTTCAAATCCTGACCAATTCTCCCTCGTATCTGGATCTCCTCAGATAACTCCTTTTCCATCTTGGTCAAGGCTTCTGACTTCACCTTTGCCAAGTAGATAGCCTCGTTCTTGTCATGCTTCAACTGGTTGATCTCCTTTTTCAATTATTCGCTTTCTTTATGCATATCTTCCTTCTATGCCAAAAGCTTATTGTATCTCAGGATATCAACCATTGTAGGCTCCTCAACTATCAAAGGATACAAGGGTTCTTCCACAGGGAAAGGCAACGATATTTTCTCAACCCTATTATGAATCCATTTTATGTAAGGATCATAAGCTTTGAAGTCACCCTTACCCAAGGAGAGCTTCCCTTTTTTGTGAATTTTTCTCCATGCTTTCACAACTCTTGCCAACATGTATGGATCAGCTACGCCAATAAAGTACAGAGATTCCTGCACTTTTTCCTCCTTCGGGGGTCCTCTCAAAGCATACCTAAATTGTCTAATGGCGAGAGAAGGATTATAATTGACTCCCCATTTTATCCCCATCAAAGGTACATTGGGGAAGCTACCACAATTGAAGATAATCTCCTTACCAAGCAGATCTCTATTAACCCAGACAATGTCCTTAGCTGTCAAACCCATGAGTCTACTAGACTATTCAGACGTAATCCTCGCATCAAAAAAAGCTCCATAACGAGGGAGATGACCTATAAACCACTTGTGAAAAAGCGGTGTACAACAAGAAACAATCTTTCCTCTCCTTTTTTCATTCTTATAGTGCATTGAATGGTATAAGACTCCTAGGAGAGAGAGTACAAGATTTTTGAAAGCGAATATACGAAAAGCATCCATATCAATGAAGTCCGGTATATTGAGGAATAGTATAATGCCATAGATACACAAAGCTAGAATAGCGCTCAAAACCATCCAACACCCCTCTTTGGCATATTTCAGGGCCTCACCCACCAAAAAAGATAGGGTAAAGCCATAAACTTCATTTGTGCAAACAATGTCATCAATCAAATCATACTTGCCCAAATAAAAAGCATGAGAAAACTTCTCAAGATCAGGATCTTCCTATGAACGAAAGAAAGGCACTTCATCTAGGATTAGAACTTCCAAAATAAAAGCAAACTCCTCCAAAGTAGAAACCAATACATAGTCTAGAAAAGTGAAGCAGCATAGTGGAGGGTCATAAAACTGTAGTAAAGCATGAATGGCTCCTTGCTCATAGTTCGTGACCTTATGGACAAGACTAAAAATTCTCCCATAATCCTTTATGAAGTCTTCAAGAACGCCAAGATCAGCCATGGCAATAAGACTAAATAGAGGTCCCAACTCCAGCAATGGAAATTTATTTATGATGATCTTCTTCCTTTTAGCTTCCATCTCAATAGCAGACCAAATTACTAGAATCAAAGGAAAGACAAGAAACTGAGAACACACACACATGTAATGTTAATATGCAGGATGATTATGCAAATGCAGACAGGGGGATCAAAGTATCCAATGTTGTTGTATTGTTGACTGAACAAAATCAGAGCTCCACTCTAATAAGGAAACCTAGAAATCCAAAACTCTGGTGTAATAGAAAACCATAATATCCAAGGTCAAAGGTCCGCTTTGACAAGAAAACCAGAAAATCAGGTTAGTTGGTGGTCAAAGTTTCCTGCAAAACCTATCCCTCTCACATGTAGGTTCTAGTCTTGAAAGATACGACATCCTATGCATGTCATCAATATCATGGACTCTCAGGTTGAGAAATGATGATACGTTCACCATTTCTGGTTTGGCATCATGGTCAATCAAGAAGGCCTCAACTGACTTCCTAGCGAACAGTCTCTAGAGTCGTTAGCTTTGTAATCCAACATCCCCTCAATTGTCCAAGATGCACAGGATAGGATATCTTCAAAGAAAACCTCGTCTGAACGCGAATTTTATGTGAACTCTTACGTGTCAAGATGCCACACAAGTCCACACTACTCTCCACACTAATCCTAGGTGTATACTCAAGCTTGGGTACTGGGCTAACTCTCATGGAACAACCCACCCAACAATACAACAATAATATGATAACAATGATAAAGTGCAAAAAAGTAAAATGCAAATGCAATAATGTAGAACAGTAGATATACACATACAACATATATATATATATATATATATATATATATATATATATATATATATATATATATATATATATATATATATATATATATATATATATATATATATATATATATATATATATATATATATATATATATATATATATATATATATATATATATATATATATATATATATATATATATATATATATATATATATATATATATATATCTATATATATATATATATATATATATATATATATATACATATATATATATATATATACACAACTATAAGCACCCAAAGATATAAAACAGACAAGCGCTAGGATTGAATCACATAGGGAACCAGAATACCCAGCCGAGTCGCCAGCTGTCGTAACTGCGAAAAACACCGGCAGAAATAAAAAGAAGAGTCACCACCGAATGTTATTTATCCCAAAGAGAGGAAAAGGTCATCACAACCAAATCTTAGGTTCGGGAGTCGGTTACGCAAGGGGAAGGTATGAGCACCCCTCATGTCTGTTGTACTCAAGGGAATCAACACTTGTTGTCCAATCAAAGGGTGTGTTATCTAAAAGCTACTGCTTAACAGAAACGGGAAAAGAAAAAGGAGACTCGGTAGGACATCACTGCCCTATGCCTACTTATTCCCTCGTGCAATGGGAAAGTCAGAGTCAATGTAGTTCAGAACTACGGGAGAATGGGGGAAGGTTGCTCGCCAAGACATTGTTGTCTTGTGCCTACATATCCTCATCTGGTATGAGAAATCAGAGCAAACATAGTTCGGGTAACTAAACCACTGGTTGGTTAAGTGTTTTTTTATGAGCGACGTTAACTTCTCATTCCAGTAGTTAGTGTTGATGCTTGTTTGCGCTAGAACGAAAAAGTAACGTACTCTTTTTTGAAAATTATTTTGAAAGACAATCTTGAAGGATAAAAAGGTTTGAATTTTTTTTGTGAGTTTTAGAGAAGTGAATTGAATTTGTCTGAGATTTACCTTGCACTAAATACTATGATATAGGAGCGAATGTCTCGCATATCGCCCAAGGGGCATACACTAACCACTCTACAAAAGTGAGGAGAAACCCCCCACTCATCATTTCCCATATACTTAAGGCTCGTGGTGCACAATGTTCATCATTAATTATTAAGTGTCTTAGAGTTGTTTGAGATGAGAAGAGAAGACTCAAAAAAGAAAACACTAAAGGAACTGAAAACCCTAATGTTATCATACAAAATGGTCCTAAAGTTAGGATAAAAAGGGAAGTCTGCCTAATGTTATCATACAAATGATAGACCTAAAGTTGAGGTCAAAGAGGGACTATCACAATTATTATCATGCAAAGGATTGAAAGCCTAATGCCTCTCCTATTCCCACCTTAATCATAAATTAAGTGGGACTAGGAATTCTAAGGGATCACGTAAGCAAGCAAAAGTAAACACTATACTAATCAATCATCAACGAAAACAAGATCAAGAATTAAACAAGTCTCAAGAAAAGAAAGAGAAGAAAGAAGAATGAGAGATAAAGGAGAAGATGTAACAATATGTAAACAAAACAAGGAAGTCCACTCTATAAGACATAAGCATCAAGCAAAAGAAAGCATTGATCTCAATCACACAAGTCAAAAATCAACACCATGTTAAGATAACCCAAAGTGTACAGACATGCCAAACCATACTCAAAGATTAGAAGTCGAAACAAATTGGCAAGACAAAGTACCAATGCATACACACATGACTTAAGATCACCCAAGAAGCATTTTCAATCATCAAGCAAAGTGAAATGAAGTCAAATGACATGGGAAACAAGGTGGGGCATTATCAACATCATATCATGCTCAACCCACCTCAAAGATCAGAAAATGTGCACAAGAGTTTCAAGCATACATCGCATCAATATCTAAACAAATAGAAACAACCAACTCATGCAAAACACACTTCAAATAATCAAATATCTGAGATTAGGGTATGAAAATAGGATGGGGCAGTAGCAAACATGAAAATATCAATTCGAAACTCAAGACCTCAAAAAGGATACGCATTACATCAAGACAAGCACATGCAATTGAGCATGCATCAACCAACACCCTTCATAAAAGGAAACAAATGTTCATGTGAAGTAAGGGAGGTGAAAATCAAACCAATGATCATCAAGGAATGTTAAGTTAGGGGTACAAATAAATCATTCACATCATTCAAGTGTCTCAAACATCACTCAATCACAAGCAAACAAGAGGTCTCAAAACTAGGTCAAACATTAAGCACATTCATCTCAAGGCAATGTCACATTGAGGAATCAAGCAAACATAGGAAAGAGTCCAAACAAAATGAATTAAGAATCTCTAACACCTGTTATATCCATCAAGAACAAGAGGGAAGAACAAACTCTAAATGGTTGCACAAGTGCATCCCTAATCAATCCACAAAGTTCAAGCACAATCAAATAATTAGGCAAGCAATGCATCACAAAGGAAAAATAGTTAAGAGACTTCAAAAATAATGGAAAAATGATCATGGTATCAAGAGGGCAGTGGCTCAATGTACTCTAAAAGAATGCCTAAGAGTGTGTACAAAAGGTGTTCAAAACATCTCAAACATCAATCAAACTAAATTCAAACATGATCACACAAGCCAAGCTTCAAAAACGATTCAAATATAAACCAAAATAAATGATCAAGGTGTCAAATGGATATTTAAAAACCCTACATATGTGTGCCTAAGTGTGTGCAAAAACATGGATCAAATGCCACAAGGAAAGGTCATGAATCAAAGTCATATTTTAAAACTAGGTCTAATGGAACACTCCACGAAAATAAATCAAAATAAAATTAAAATTAAAATTAAAATTATGAAAAATAAGTTTACATGTCAAAGCATCTAAAAACTATTTTTGGATAATTTTATCATGATTAGAAATAATAAAATTAAAATAAAATAGGAAATGAACAAAAAAAAAAGAAATAAAAAAAGAATAAGAAACAAGAAGGGGGTGTATGGGCAATTCTGATTACAAAGGAAATGAATTGGTACATGTTGTGGGCTCAGATCAAGGGGTGGGAAAAGTAAAAAATGGTTAGGCCCAGTCCAGTTCACAATAAAATCAGAAATGAAGAAAAACACATGAAACGAACTGTTTCATTAATTTGAGGTGGCGCCCACCTCATACAACGTATGCACCAGCCCAAAAAAGTCAAAGATTCAAACATGCCACGTAAGTAAAACAGCTCAGCAACATCAAACCACCGGAACCCTACTCCAGTCGTCTTCTCCGGCCAGCCTCGCCGGAGAAGACTGTAAACTTAACCAAACATGATGAAATCAACACCAAATTGAAGAGAAAGTCATAAGGTTCAATAATATGCCATTTATTTTCATTCTAGCAGGCTTAAACAAAGTGAAAAACCAACACGAAAAGTTTCAACATAAACTGAAATGCTTTCAAATCAACACAACAACATCATGAACAATGCCTACAATAATGTAGGGCTTCAGAACAAACAAAAATAAGCTTGAAACATGCTTAACATGGATGGAAAAAGTTGAGAAAATTTACCTAACGAAGTGGCTCCATTGGCTCTATATCTAGCTTGTAAACTTCAAGTAGATGCCTTGAATAGCTTCTTGATACTTCAGTGATGATAAACCAATCCAAAATCTTCAGGAAAATGGAGGAAATGGGAGCTTCGAAGAGAGAGTTTTTGAAAGGAGGAAGTGCTTTTTTATTTATTTTGATTTGAGCAAAATGAACGTGTGTCCTTGTGTTCTTAGGTTTCCTGGCTTAAATAGTAGGGTTTGAGTAAGTTAAAAGTAAGTAATTATGGTTAAAATTTATGGTTGATGGTTTTTGCCAAAATTTTGAAAATGGAATGGAGTGAGAGGGTAGCACGAATTGGTTTTGGTTGTTGTTGTCCTTGAGAGGGTTGGAATGAGAGTGGAAGAGGAATAATCTTGGTGGGCAAGTTTTATTCTTCTTTTTTTCACCTTCCTCTTTTTGGCAAAAACATAAAATATGATCATGTGGTGTTTGGCTAGAAAAGGTAATGTTTGGTGACCATAACATATGAAACATGCACATGGTATTTAGTGGGAAAGAGTAGATGCATGACCATATCAGAATTTGCCAAGAATGCTCATGACATGATGCATAATCCTTCATGTTCATATGGCCTTATTTGAATGACCCTAACTTGATGAATATGAGTCCATTTGGTGGGATTTTGGGCTCTATTGAAAATATGAGAGAGATCAACAACTTCCATGTTGACGAAAGGTTGAAAATAGGTATATAATCATGTGAAACAAAGGCTTGAACTTGTACACAAAAATTTGCCTAAGCACCATGAAATAAATCTAAGTTACAAAATGCATCTTGACCACTTTGTGACACCTCCTTTAAAGTTACATAACTTGTGCTCTAAGCATTCAAACAATGAATTCTTGGTATGATTGGAAAGCTTGGACAATGATCTATAACTTTCATGTTGTAGGGAACTTGAGATAAGCCTTGGAAAGTCATGAAAGAGGTGGTTTAAAACCATGTTTCAAAATCAGCCTAGGATAACTTAGAAAAATTCTAAGTTAAGAACTTTGACATAATTGTAATCCCATCTTTAGATCCATACAACTTGAGGAGTTTTGGTCCAATGGAGATGTTCTAGTAATGTATAGAAATCTTAAAGAATGATATTCAACTTTCATGTTCAAGGGAAATTGATTTGAGGTTAAGAACTTGGTGAAAAGTGCCTTGGAGAGTATCCCCAAAAATCTGCCTAAACTTGTCCACTCTTGACATCTTTGAAACCCTAACTTGGAGAGATCACAACTTGAGCTCTACTCATCTAATGGAGATGATCTAGTACTCAAAATAAAGCTTGGAGGATGCTTTACAACTTTAATGTTCAAGGCTAGAATTAGGATGAGAAAGTTATGGAAGTTGCAATATGGCTAGAATTAGGGTTTTCTACACTTAGAAAATATTTCAATCAAACCCTAATCCTACCAAGCTCCTGATTTTATGTTTCCTCTTGACTTTTCTTGTTCCACACATATGAAAACACTTGAAAGCGCATAACATACCCTTGGTTGACCTTGAGATCCATGATTTTGACCCATTGAGCCACAATTGACTTTTGTTGACGAGATGAAACCCTAGGATCATTTCCACTGATTGAAGCTCTTACCATGACTTGTGATAATACATAATTTATGTAGAGGACCCTCAAGGTGTTTATTTAGCTATGTATCCATGTCTTGCCAAATGAACTAGCCACATATGCCTTTTTAACCAAAAACCTAATTCAGTTGTTCACAAGATAGGAGAGGGTGATCAGAGCTTGTAACCTTGCTTCAAGTGGTTGTGAGACATATCTTGATGATGAGAGGACCTTGTAACTTGAGAATAATACAAGGTTGAGAATGAATCCTTTGCTTGAGCTTTGAGGATGAAGCTCTTCTCTTGAGTGTTGAACAAAATACCTTGATCCCCTGCCTAGAACCAATGCTATGCACTAATGCCTAATATGAAACATAAGCAAAGATATAAGAAAAGGGATGGGCAAGTTTTGGGGTGCTACACATCCCAATTGTCTATATGAAAAATAGATTAGGCTTTTATGTGATTATAAGAAGACAAAAATATCCTAAGACTTTGATAGCGACCTATCAGAGTCACCTTGATCTTTGTGCTTTGAGTGGCTTCAAGTTCTGATCTTGAAAAGCAGACTACTTCAAAATCTGGTCTTCAGAAGCTGACTTTTTTAGAGTCTGGTCTTTAGACATTGACCTCTTCAGAGTCTAATATTCAAAAGTAGACTTCTTCAGAGTTTGGTCTTCAGCTTATGATCTTTAAGCTTCTATTTAAATGCTCACTAATAGAACTAATACTTAGTTTATTCCTGAAATTTTAGTCTATGGTCCTCCACACATGGACAAATATTAGTATACCCAATTGTTCTTTAAATACTTTGTTATCATTAAAACCAATTTTGTTCCAATATAAAGTTCTTTAAAAGTGATGAATATTAGGACCTATACAAATAAAAATGGAAGAAAGTGTATGAAAAACATGATTACCTTTTAGAAAAAGAAGAAGAAGAAGAAGAAGAAGAAGAAGAAGAAAGATAAATAAGAAACAATTTTGAACTTGATTACCTTTTAGTATGAAGGATAAGAAAGTCGTGTTCTATGGAAGAAGAAGAAGAGATAAGGAATTGTTGAATGTGAAAGAGAGAGATGTTACGAGTTATATGGAAAAAGAAGAAGAAGATAGACGAGTTCGCTAGATGTAGAAGAGAGAGATGTTAGAGTTTGTGTTTTAAGAGAGACAAATATATATAAGTTTGATAACTTTGCTTATATATATGTAACACTTATCACCATGATTGGTGATAAAAACCGTAATAAAATGTAAGTAATATTCACAATGGTTTTTGGTACTAACCATGGTGATAGATGTTTTAATTTTAATATATTAATAAGAGTATATGGACAAGCCCTTCTTGTAATGAAAAAACATTGTTGGTGTTGGGATTTCAAGCGTGTAACCTTTCATATATCACCATGGTTATTATTATGAACTGCAGTGAAATGTCTGTTAATAAAATTAAAATAAGTTCAGGTGTGTTAAGATGACTTATTACTACGGTTTCATAAACGGTTGTAGTAATATGGTGTTACCATAGTTAAATTTTGTAATAGTGAGGATTTCCTTTCTTCTTAGGTGTTTTACCTCTCGATATTTAATTTGCAATGGTGATGTTTCATAAGTTAGGTTATCTCTTATTTGAACATCATCTAATTGAATCACATGAGACGAGTCAGGAACACACTAACGAAGTTGAGAGACATGGCAGACGTTTTGGAGGTTTGAGATAGATGGGGGGTAATACAATTTGGTAGGCAACTTCACTGACTCGTTTAAGAATTTCATAAGGACTAATAAATTAAGGAGTGAGCTTTTGAGACTTCAACACCCGACTAACCCCAGTCACTGAAGTGACTCACAAGAACACTTGAAATCCTTCCTGAAAATTCAAGTGTGTTTCTTTGCTTAACATAATAACTCTTCTATTTGCTTTGCGACGCCTTCATCTTTTCCTAAATCATCTTAACCTTTTTGGTAGTTTGTTGCACAAATTTAGGTCCTAGTACAATGCTTTCACCGGATTCATACAAACCCAAATATGGTCTACACATTCTAGAATATAAGGCTTCAAAAAGTGTCATTCTGATACTAGAATGGAAACTATTGTTATAGGTAAACCCAATTAATGGAAAGTAACTATCACAACTACCTCCTTTCTCTAGAACACAAACTATCAGCAGATCTTTTAAGGACTGGATAGTTCTTTCCGTCTGACCGTGTGTCTATGGATGGTAAGCAAAACTCATTATTATCTTGGTTCCCATGGATTCTTTCAAACTTTTCCAAAATCTTGGTGTGAACCTCGAATATCTATCTGAAACTATGCTAGAGGGAATTTCGTGTAATCTCACTATCTCACTTATATAAATCTCGGCTAGCTTCTACAATGGGCAAGTAATATTTACCTGAACAAAATAAGTTAACTTAGTCAAGCCATCCACTATAACCCAAATCGAGTCACTTCCTTTAGCATTTTTAGGAAAACCCACTACAAAATCCATGGAGATATTATCCCACTCCCACTCAGTAACAATAAAAGTTTGCATCAATCCATATGGCTTATGATGTTTTATCTTTGATTTATGACAAATCAAGTAAGAATACACAAACTCTACAACATCCTTCTTCACGCCTGACCACCAAAATATTCTCTTAAGTTCTTATACATCTTTGTGGCTCCTAGATGAATATTCAAACCACTCATATTTCCTTCTTCTAAAATCCTCTTTTTAAGTTCTAGTATATCTCGCACACTAACCTTGTCTCAAAACTTTAAAATCACATTAACATCAACTTTGAAATTCATTTATTTTCCTAAATTGATTAATACTAGTTGGTTTATCAAGCGTAAATCCAACTTTTGAACCTCATCGATTTCTTCTAATACATTTCTAGATAATTTCAACATACCCAGTTTCACACGTTTTGGTGTTAGCTTACATACCAAGCTTAGATCTTTAAACTGCTGAATTAAATTTATTTCCTTGATTGTTAATGTTGACATACGAAATACCTTCTAGTCAAACAAATACTTCAGACTCTTATGATCACTAAAAAAACTCAAATCTCGACACATAAAGATAATGCATGCAAACTTTAAACACGAAAAAATATTGATGCTAACTCCAAATCATGGGTAGGATAATTCATTTCATGAGTCTTGAGTTGTCTATAAACATAAGATACAACTTGACCCTTTTGCATAAGCATACCACCTAATCCCAATTTAGATGAATCACCATATACCATAAAAGATTCACTTGAACTTGGTAGAATCAAGAATGAAGATTATCCCAATCTCTTCTTGAGCTCTTGGAAACTCTTTTCACACTAAACATGGCACACATAAGCCTGACCCTTCCGGGTAAAATGAGTCAAAGGCAAAGCCAACTTTGAGAAACCTTATATGAACCTTTTATTATAACCAGCCAAACCCAAAAAAAATGTTGATCTCAGTCACCGACTTAGGCGTCTCCCACTGCAACATTGTGTCTACTTTAGACAGATCCACTGTTATTCACCACCAAAGATTACGTGTCCAAGGAAACTTATCTCTCTTAACCAAAATTCACACTTGGAAATGTTAGCATACAACTTCTTATCCTTTAAGGTACGCAATACGACTTTCAGATGTTGTGCATGCTCTTCATCTAACTTGGAATATAACAGGACATCATCTAAGAACACCACGATAAACTTATCCAAATAAAGGTGAAAATCATATTCATATATTCCATGAATACTCCTGGTGAACTAGACACACCGATAGGCATAATCAAATACTCATAATGGCTATAACAGGTTCTAAACACAGTCTTAAGAGTATCTTCTAACTTCTTCCAAATTTGATGGTATCCTGACCTCAGATCAATCTTGCTAAACACACAAGTTTCCACCAACTGATCCATAATATCATCAATCCTTGGATGAGGATACTAATTCTTAATAGTGACTTTATTTAACTGCAGGTAATCCATACATAATCTCATGCTCCCATCTTTCTTTTTAAGGAATATCACTAGCACTCTCCATGGTGATACACTAGGCCTGACAAATATCTTTTCTAATAAATCCTTCAACTTCTTCTTAAGCTCTCTCAAATCTGATGTGTACCTTTTATACGGTGTCCAGGATATAGGTATAATACAAGTAGGGATGGCAAAAAATCCTTACCCGTGGATAAAGTCTGTCACGGATATGGGGCGGGTAGCTTAATGGATATCCACGGGTAAAATAAATGGATATTTAAATATCAGTTTGTTAATGGATATGGATACGGGTTTAATGATATTCATGCATGTGGATATCCAAATCAGTTAATAAATTATAAAAAATATTTAAAAATCATTAGTTTATTATACCTTATCTTTTCGTCTTCTAAAAAAATTAGTCTTCTTATATTTCTATCTCTTTTTTTTTTTGAAATTTTCTTTGAAGAAAACCTTTCACATTTCATTCGAATTATATTAGGCATTTCATATTTAGACTCTTCAATACTTCATACGTCACTTCAACTATTTCACAGTCCAACCAACGTGTCGTCATTCCCCTGTTGAATCAGTGTCTCCCTTTCTACTCCTCTGTCGTCCGCTCTTTCATCACAACTCATAATCACAATATCTTTTATTTGTTTGGTTAAAAATGAAATGTATGGATATTATGTTTGGATCTAATGATGTTTTGGTGAATAAGAAGAAAATCAATGTGATGTGACTTTATTGTTAAATTAAAAGCGAATTGTAGGGATGTTATGTGGTAATAACTTTTTGTGTCTTTAAAAGAAGTTAAAAATATTTTTTATAAAAAAAATATTATCCATGGATATCGATAAATATACACGGATACCTTAAAATCCGCAAAGTACATGCTTAACGGATACCCGCATGAATATGGGGCGGATATGGATATCATATTTATCCAACATGGTGGATACGGATATCATAGTATTCGTCCCCGTGGATGTCCATTTACATCCCTAAGTATAAGGTACTAAATCTATTGCAAATTTTTCACTATGCTCAAGAAGAAAATCATCAATATCTTCATAAAAG
The DNA here is from genome assembly GCA_963859935.3 of Lathyrus sativus. Lineage (NCBI taxonomy): Eukaryota > Viridiplantae > Streptophyta > Magnoliopsida > Fabales > Fabaceae > Lathyrus > Lathyrus sativus. The sequence goes on along the minus strand of OZ012739.1, from coordinate 286,628,312 downwards.
ATATCAGGGAAATCACACACAATAGGAAGATTAGTAACCGAAGCTTCACTCTATACTTTAACGGAAACTAGGATCATGAGCACTTGAGCATATTTTTTCAGGGATATCTCTACTTGGTTGTCAGTAATAAATTCCAAAGCTTACTCTCTTCTGACTCAAGAAATAACACGTTTTTTCTTCACACTTTGCATCCAAAACAATAGCTTGAACCTTCCTAATCCACTGCGTCAATGGCAAAGATAACTTGGAAAAATCCTTCAATGAATTTTCGATAATAATCTGCCAACCCAAGAAAACTTCTAATCTCAAAAACAGGTTGTGGAGTTTCCCATTGCGATACAGCTTCAACCTTCGACATACTAACCGCAATAACTCTACTCGAGATCACATGACTAAGGAAACTCACTTCCTTCAACCAAAACTCACACTTTGACAGTTTTGTATACAATTGCTTCTCTTTCAATGTTGATAACAGAATTTTCAGATGCTCAACATGATCCTCTTTACTCTTCGAATATATCAAAATATCATCAATGAACACAACCACAACTTGTCCAAATAATGATGGAAAATCCTGTTCATATACTCCATAAATACACATGGTGCATTAGTCACACCAAATGGCATCACGAAATACTCATAATGTCCATACCTTGTTTTAAAAGCAGTCTCCTGAATATCTTCAACCTTCACACGAATCTGATGATACCCAGATCTCAAATCTATCTTACTGAACACACTTGCAACAACCAACTGATCCATTAAATCATCAATCCTTGGAAGTGGTCACTTATTCTTGATAGTCACCTTACTCAATTGTCTATAATCCACACAAAATTGGTGCACCCCATGGTGACACACTCGGACAAAAGAACCTCTCCTCAAGCAGATCTTCAAGTTGATTCTTCAACTTCTTCAATTTCGGTGTGGACATACGATATGGAGCCATCGCTACCAAACTAGTTCCAAGAACTAGGTCAATCGTAAACTCCATTTCACGTTCCGGCGGTAAATTACTTATCTCATCAGGAAAAACTTCTGGATAATCACAAATAATTGGCACACCACCAAACTCCCCACTTTATTAACACTCAAAGTTTCCATCAAAATAAACATCTCAACACCATCCTGCACCGACTCACCAAAACAATCTGTAAGCACTTAGCTTAACTCAAAACAATTCACTGCACACGCCATCTAAGCTTGCAAGACACATCTATCCCATCCAACATGACTCTGTCTACTATTAACAAGAGATTAAGGGTGAGCAGTTCCTCAATTTGTCAATAGACAACCGAAAATCATGATGGGTCATAAACCATCTTTACCAACCTATAAGAGCGTTCATCGACACATTAAGCCACCACTCCACACTTGAAGCATCACGGAGAAGCACAAGCTTCTCCCCCACTTGTTTCATTCCCACTTCTGCATACAAAGGTTAGAAAACAAACGTGTACCGACAGTGTTTTCACACACATGTCGCATACTAGGGAACAAATAACATTAGACAACTTGGTTGGACGGGCCGACCTGCTCTGATACCACTAATATAACACCTTTTTCTACCTCACAAATATAATGGCAAATCAATCACATTTATCAGAGTAAAATTTTAAACACAATAAAAATCACCTCAAAGGGAGTACATTTCTCAATAACTCAAATAAAAGTCAATGCTCCGTAAACAATGGGTTTTCCCAAAATTACTCAAAAATTGCTCAAAAGACAGCGGAACTCAAAAAGGAAAAATCCAAAGTTTTCCTTGCGCAACAACATAATCAAAATAACAATAATCAATAAAACATGGTTTAACTCAAAGACCCCAACCCGATGTTACACTATCAGAGCAAGACCCTTTAAGTCACCCAAAAGTCAAAAACTCCAAAAAGTCCTCGACAACATCCACGGCTAAACTTGGTCATCTGCACGTTACCCACGTGGAGGAAACATTCAAACAGGCAGGGTGAGTAAAACGATTCATAATAATCAATATAGGAATCAATATATAAAATAGCGTCATTTTCGTATTTAGCATCATCATAATCATCAAGGAAACATCAAAAAGCCATAATATCATAAATTACACCAAATTGTCACATAAATGCAAATACTACAAGACTCGTGCATGTGATACCAATTCATCAAAATTCGATGGACACTAGGCCATCAACCCTCCATAGATCCCTATCAATAGGATCGATTCTACACAAGAACCGGAGCACAACAAAATACTTCACAACCACACAATGGGACTGAAGCCACAAGAATCAAACACTAGACCAAAGTCTGGAATGCATATGAATGCATGATGCACACGTCAATATCATCCTCATAATAAACTCATTAGGTGCATCATCATTCATCAAAATCATCATAATAATCATGTCATCATATAATCATCAAAACTCATGGAATCAACATCGTAACTCATCGTTATTACTCATAGGAATCATCATACAATCATGTATTAATCACATATGAATCACATTCATACTTAAGGTAATTCATCCAGAAAATCACCGCATCAAAGCATCAAGACAGCACTGCGCAAGAACATTATTCGTGAAACTCTGCTACGTTCGCTGGACAGTTCGTCGTGCGAGTCTGGGGCGAGTGTTCGCCGTGCGAAGAGTCGTTCGCTGTGCGAACTCGCGATTACAGCAAATCGCTGCGATGCAACAGTAGAAAAAACAATCCAAAGGTCCATACAATTTCCTTCCCCAATGCCCCAAAAACATTCCCAAATTATTACTAAGGTATTACGACAATAAAGGCACAAAATCTACGACTTATTAGGACAATATCGTATCCTATTTACGCCTCTAATTCCTATAATTTCTTACAAATACTCCACAGTCATTAAAGTTCTCACAATCACTTACCCTATACAGTTAAACAACCTCAACAACAGATTTGGTCATGAAGGCCTAAATTCCCTTACTCTCAAATCAGTCTATCAGAACATCAGTTCAAATCCCTCAAACTCATTGAACTCATCACCCAAAAGGCAACAACAACCCAATACTCAAAATTTCTTAAACCTTTAAATTGACTTTAAATACATTGAATCATATATTGAAAACAATGAAGGTAATAATCCCCATACTTAAACAACCTCAAAACAGATTTGGCCACGAAGGCCTAATTTCCTCAAACTCAAAAACCTCCCAAATCCTTAAATCGGCTTTAAATACATTGAATCATATATTGAAAACAATGAAGGTAATACTTCCCATACTTAAACAACCTCAAAAACAGATTTGGCCATGAAGGCCTAATTTCCTCAAACTCAAAAACCTCCTAAATCTTTAAATCGACTTTAAATACATTGAATCATATATTGAAAACAATGAAGGTAATATGTAGAAGCAAGCTTCATCTCAAAGTTTTGATGACGTCAACATCAAGATCAAGAATATTTCATCTGTGCAAAAAGGCAAACGCTTTCAAAAGACCAAGAGCAAGTGGAATGGAAGTGATCAACATTCAAAGCATCATGAACATTTGACTGATCAACTTTCAAGTTTTGGACACAAGCTATGGTATATCAAAATCCATTAATTTAATTGATATACAACTATTCAACATTTTTATCATTTTATCACATTGCATAAGCATATTTTTTAAACTATTAGAATTGGTATAACATTGTTTTTATAAGTATTTTTCTGAAAAATAGCAGTGTTAACGGATTAACCATATAGGTTAACCGGTTAACCATTTCAAATTTTAAATATTCTGGTATAACGTTCCAGTGTTAACCGATTAACCATATAGGTTAACCGATTAACACTGAACATTTTCTGAAAAATAGTTTGATTTCAAGTTCAAAATTTAGTTAAATGTTATATCTTTCCATATGTTAACTGATACTAAAATATACCCTTTTGGAAAAGGTGTTTTTACACATATAACTTCTGAGTTTTTCAAATTGGAAAAACACCTCCAATAATCAATTTCAAAATATTCTTTAAATCAAATTCACCACTTTCAAATACTTTTCAAATCTTTTCAAAAGTGTTCATATTGATCATATCTTTTCATATGCATAGCATTGAACACTTGTGTTGAAATTAAAAGAGTGAATTTTGATCAGAAGGAGAAGATCAATCTTAGCATTGATATTACCATTATTACTCTCAAATCAAAGTATTCAGATTACTTGTATTTTGACTTGTGATCCAGGATTGTTGGACACAAGGGTGAATGTTTACAAGAGGATTGTTCTTGTACACTTGTTGATTTTTATTGTTTGATAGTAGGCCTCACCGGTTGATGGTGTGATAGGTTTTACTTTATTAAACAATAGTGAAAACTCTCTTTCGTGTTGAAAGGGGAGTGGAGTACTCTCGGATTGTGAGGGGAACCACTATAAATCTTGGTGTCCACTTTCTTTATGCTTTCTACTGCATTCATCACCAAGAACATAACCAAAGAAAAAAAATTAAAGAACACCAAAAATCCGAAAAAAAATTTCCATAAGACTAATTCACCCCCCCCCCCCCCCCCCCTCTTAGGCATACTCTGATCTTACAATTGGCATCAGAGCAGGTTTAGGTAACCTGTTCCTAACGATTCAGTATGGCTTCCGCAAGTACCAACCCGGTTTTCAAAGATGGTGGAAGTAGTAACAAGCCACCACTCTTTTCTGGAGAGTATTTCGATTTTTGGAAAATCCGTATGAAGGCACATCTTGAGGCTCAAGGAGACGGTATATGGGAAACTGTAGAAACTGGTCCGCATGTTCCTATGAGCGTCATAAATAATGTAGGCACTCCAAAGATAAAATCCTCATATGATGAAGATGACAAGAAGAGAATTTTGAATGAGAAGAAAGCAATCAACATACTTCAAAGCGCTCTCAGTATGGACGAATTCTTCCGTATATCACAGTGTAAATCAGTAAAGGAAATTTGGGACACCTTGGTAGAAACGCATGAAGGGACAGCCGAAGTAAAAAGATCAAGACTTAATACTTTAAGTCAAGAATATGAAATGTTCTGTATGCAGCCTGGTGAATCCATTGTTGCCTTACAAAAGAGATTCGTTCATCTAACTAATCATCTGATTGCTCTCGGGAAGACCTTCACTAATGATGATCTCAACCTGAAAGTCCTAAGATCCTTAACAAGAGAATGGCAACCGAAGGTGACCGCTATTTCGGAAAAGAAGAGTCTTTCAACGATGACATCCGCTTCCTTATTTGGCAAACTTCAAGAGCATGAACTGGAACTTGGAAGGCTTGAGAAGCATGAAAGTCAAGACAAGAAGTCCAAAGGAATTGCCTTGAAGATTGACACAAAGGATGACAAAAATGACGAATCTTCCGAAGACGAAAATTTCATGCTTCTAGTAAAGAAGCTGGGTAAGTTTTTTAATAATAATAAAAATTCCTCTTTTTCTAAAAAGAATAGACATTTCAGGAAAAAGGAAGTATCCACATCAAATCAAGAAGTTACATGTTACGAATGTGGGAAACAAGGTCACATAAAGCCGGATTGCCCGAAACTCGCAAATAAAGGAAAATTCAAAGGCAAAAAGGACTTCAAGAACAAAAAGGCTTATGTTGCGTGGGACGACAACGAGATAAGTTTATCATCGGAATCGGAAAGCGATGAATGTGCAAATATGGCTTTAATGGCTTCACACCACTCCGATGAAGAAAATGGGGTTAATAGTAATTTTTCTATTTATGATAATGATGCACAAGAAGTTATAGATGAACTTCTAAAAGAGTGCAAGACTTTGTATAAAAGCATCTCATCACAAAAGAAAAGAATCTCATCTTTAGAAGAACAAAATTCTGTTTTTATGAAAAATATTGAAGATGAAAAACAGAAACTGATGGATGAAAAACAAAGTCTTGTATGTAAGAATTGTGAGTCTTTATCTTTCCAAATTGTTCAACTTAAAAGAGTTTTAGAAAGATACGAAAAATGTCAAATTGGCTTGGAAGAAATTCTGAAACATCAAAGATATCCTAATGATAAAAGTGGATTAGGATATTCTAAATTTTCAAAACGAAGCACCAATAAGACCGTTTTCGTAAGAGCAAGCGAACAAATTGTTAAAGAAAAGGTCAGCACTTCTAAAGTTCAACATAAAAATCATAACAAGAAAAACATTGCAAAGAAAAAGAATTATGTTCCTAGATATAGAAGTCATTTTCAACCTACATGTTCTTATTTGGGAATTAAAGTCCATACACCTAATGCTTGCTATGTGCGCAATATTAGTGTTGCTAAGGGGCATTATGTGTGGGTTGAAAAAAGTACTAACTATCAAGGACCCAAAGCAATTTGGGTACCTAACACTACATAAATTTGTGTTGTAGGTATGCTTCAAGACAACGTCTAATCAATGGTATCTTGATAGCGGTTGCTCGAAGCATATGACGGGAGACATAAACAAATTTTCAAGTCTATCATTAAAGGCCAAAGGATACGTCACTTACGGTTATGATAATAAGGGAAAAATTCTTGGAGTTGGAACCATTGGTGCACCTCCTTGTACAATCATCGAAGACGTTCTTTATGTAGAAGGCCTTAAACACAACCTACTTAGCATAAGTCAATTGTGTGACAAAGGGCTCCGAATCAACTTCACAAAGGAGGAATGCTTGATAGAACACGAAGTCACTCATGACATTTTGCTAAAAGGTAAAAGATATAATAACATTTTTATGATTTCTTTTGATGACTCTTCCTTGAAGGTAAAGTGTCTTATGGAAAACAACAACGAGGCATGGCTTTGGCATAAAAGATTTGCTCACATTCACATGGTGCATCTAAACAAATTGATAAAGCATGATCTAGTTGTTGGACTCCCAAAGATAAAGTTCATCAAAGATAAATTATGCGATGCATGTCAAAAGGGAAAATAGACCAAGACAACTTTCAAATCCAAGCAAGTGGTTTCTACATCAAGGCCACTTCAATTGTTGCATATGGATCTTTTTGGTCCATCAAGAACAAAAAGCTTCGGAGGTGATTTTTATGCTTTAGTTATTGTTGATGATTTCTCTCGATACACTTGGACATTGTTTTTAGTGCAGAAAAATGATGCTTTCAAAGCATTCAAAAAGTATGCAAAGCAAATTCAGAATGAGAAATCACTCACCATAGCCTCTATAAGAAGCGATCACGGTGGAGAATTCCAAAATTCAGACTTTGAAGATTTTTGCGAAGAGCATGGAATTTCTCATAATTTTTCAGTACCAAGGATGCCTCAACAAAACGGTGTTGTAGAACGGAAGAATAGGTCACTGGTGGAGCTTGCAAGGACAATGCTCAGCGACGCAAATCTTCCTAAATATTTTTGGGCAGATGCAGTTAGTACAGCATGCTTCGTAAGCAACCGTGTCAATATTCGACCACTCCTCAAAAAGACTCCGTATGAGTTGTTCAAGGGTAGAAAACCAAATATAGCATTCTTCCACATATTCAGATGCAAATGCTTTGTTCTCAACAACAACAAAGATAATCTCGGTAAGTTTGATGAGAAATCCGACGAAGGTATATTTCTTGGTTACTCTCTTTATAGTAAAGCATTTAGAATTTTTAATAAGAGAACACTTACTATTGAAGAATCCATTCATGTTTTGTTTGATGAGACTAACCCCTCGAAAGAGGATAATATTATTATGGATGATGATGATGATTATATAGTAGATTCTTCACAACAACAAGAAGATATTTCAAAGAATCAAGAAATACCACAAGAAGATGTCACTCAAATCATTGAAGAACATCAAGATCTTCCGAAGGAATGGAGAACGCATAAAGATCACCCGATAGATAATGTTATTGGTGATATTAGCCAAGGCGTTGCAACTCGACTTAATCTAAAGGATGCTTGTCTCAACATGGCTTTTGTGTCTCAAATTGAACCAACCAAGATTGATGAAGCCTTAGGCGAAGACCAATGGATTGTAGCAATGCAAGAAGAACTCAATCAATTCGAAAGTAATCAAGTTTGGAGTCTTGTACCAAGACCAGACCATAAGCACATCATAGGAACAAGATGGGTGTTCAAGAACAAACTTGACGAGAATGGGATCATAGTTCGTAACAAAGCAAGATTGGTCGTGCAAGGCTACAACCAGGAGGAAGGAATTGATTTTGATGAAACGTTCGCTCCGGTAGAAAGGTTAGAAGCAATTAGATTACTATTTGCTTACACTTGTTCTATGAATTTTCAGTTGTTCCAGATGGATGTCAAAAGCGCTTTCCTGAATGGCTACATCAATGAGGAAGTCTACGTCAAACAACCTTCGGGTTTTGAAGACTTCAAGAATCCCTCACATGTTTACAAAGTAAAAAAGGCACTCTACGGACTAAAACAAGCACCAAGAGCATGGTATGACCTCCTTAGCAATTTCTTATGTGAGAAGGGATTTACAAAAGGAAAGGTTGACAAGACATTGTTCATAAAGAAGATCAAAGGAAACACTTTATTGGTTCAAGTCTATGTCGACGACATCATCTTCGGATCAACAAACAAAGAGCTTTGCGAAGAATTTTCACTTATGATGCAAGGAGAATTCGAGATGTCCATGATGGGAAAATTGAATTATTTTCTTGGACTACAAATCAAGCAAACAAAGGATGGCATCTTCCTCAACCAATCCAAGTATTGCAAGGAATTGTTGAAGAAATTCGATATGGATAGTTGCAAGGTGATGTCCACTCCTATGGGATCCGGAACGTATGTTGATCAAGATGAATCCGGTACTCCAGTTGATATAACAAAATATCGAGGTATGATCGGTTCATTACTATATTTGACGGCAAGTCGTCCTGACATTATGTTTAGCGTTTGTTTGTGTGCACGCTTTCAAGCAAGTCCGAAGGAATCACATCTCACAGCCGTAAAGAGAATCATAAAGTATCTCAAAGGGACAATGAACGTCGGATTATGGTATCCTAAAGGTAGTATTTGTTCTTTAGTTGGTTACTCAGACGCTGACTATGCAGGATGTAAGACCGATAGAAAAAGCACAAGCGGTACGTGTCACATTCTCGGAAATGCATTAGTGTCATGGGCCTGCAAGAAGCAAGCGTGTGTGGCACTCAGTACAGCCGAAGCGGAATATATTGCAGCAGGAAGTTGTTGTGCACAAATTCTGTGGCTCAAGCAACAACTCCTCGATTACGGTATAGACCTCGGTTGCATTCCTCTTCGATGTGATAATACAAGTGCCATCAACATTACAAAGAACTCGGTCATGCATTCAAGAACAAAACATATAGATATCCGACATCACTTCCTTCGAGATCACGTATTGAATGGAGATGTAGATGTTACTTTCGTCGACACGCACAATCAACTCGCCGACATCTTCACCAAACCTTTGGCGAAAGAACCATTCTACAAAATTCGGAGAGAACTTGGGATTCTTGATGAAGGTGACACCTGACCTTTTTCTCTAATATGTGTATGCATTATTTGTGTTGTATTTTCATGTGTATGCATTCTGTTTTAAGTATTTTTCAAAAATTCGCGTGTGTTAATCGATTAACCATATAGGTTAACCGATTAACACTGTTAAATTTTCAATTCTGACTCAATTTTTTAATGTGTTAACCGATTAACCTATATGGTTAACCGATTAACACTGTTAAATTTTCTAAAAATCAGAAATGAAAATTAATTAAATTTTTGAAATATTATATGTGATAAATGCATTTTTTATGTGGTCCATATTATCTTAAGTGTCCAAAATCCATATCCAAAATCCATATCCAAAATCCTATTCCCTCTTAAAGAGTATTTGGAACTTCCCTCTTCAAACCCTAAGTTTAAAACCCACTACCTCTCTCCCACTCTCTTAAGTTGGATAACTCCTCATAACCATTCCCACATCTTCTCAAACCCTAACTTACTCAGAACCCACAACATCAGTTCCATCAAACTCATCCATGGCTTCAGCATCAAATTGCGGCAAGGGAAAGCTACCAGAACATCATTCTGCATCTAATGAAGAAGATATCCCTATGGAAACAACCAAGAAGCACAGAATGGATTTCAAAGTCCGAGTTCGTTCCATCCTCCCGGTAAAGTATGTGAATCTTAAGGCTTTTCCAACATCATCTTTTGATTTTCCTGCTTTGCTCAAATATCAGAGGATCGATAAATTTGTGTCGGATTCTGGAAACTGCTATCCGGATCTTGTCAAATCCTTTTTGCATAAGCTGTCTGTGTTTATAAATGCCAATGATGAGCATATTATGAAAACAATTGTTAGAGACTGTGTTGTGGAAGAAAATATGTCTGATGTTGCTGCAATGCTGAACATACCATCATCTGGGTACTTTCTGAGAAAGGGAGTTAACCACGTGGAAGGGCCATGGTCCAACTACGACAAGATGGAGTTCTACTATCAGATCTGCAGATTTCCAAAGGAGGTTATTATCGCCAACCAACGCACTGCTCGCCTGTTGTGCTATGCAAAGAATCTTACCGTTTCTGATCGGATGCTTCATTACATAATCTGTTATGTGTTGATTCCCAAGGATTCAAATCATGCCCAAATTAATGATCTGGAAATGCAACTTCTTTTTGCCATCAAGAACAAGATTCGTGTCAATTGGATTCTGACCATCATGTATCACCTTCAACAACAATTATCTCTTTCAACCCGTCTTCCGTATGCAAGGCTGGTGTCAAGAATTTCGGAGCTGACAACTTTGGATCTTAACCGTGAACCAACCACCAAGATGAAATCAACCACCAATGAGATTAACGAAATTACAATTGTCAAGAACACTGGAATTTTTAAGGATACTGACGGTACTTATAAGTATTTAGATGAAGGAGCCACTGCTAACCAAGCATATCCCGTACCTGAAGGAGGCATTACAAATGAATTCCTTTACCAAACTATAATGACTCAGCATAGAGAAACCTCTCGGGCCATTGCTTCTCTTCGAAACCTTATACTTACCTCTCACCGCACCAACACTGACAACTTTGTTGTATCTGATGAAGAAAATGAAGGACAAGAGGAAGAAGAGGAGGAGGATATGGCTGATGAGGACATTTAGAGAATATGCTGATGTTGATGTCTTTTATTGCATTGCTTTCTAGTTTTTGATGTTTTATGCTTCCATTTATGATTGAACTCTATTTTCATTTTTGCATTGTAACTCGTACAATATTTGCAGCATTGCTACCATTTAATTTCATTATGCTTTGCTTCCATACTCTTGTGATTGCTTGCATTATTGGTCTGTCTAGTTTTCTTTTTTGAAAGCTCCTTCCTTTTTGCTTATGACAAAGGGGGAGAAGAGCTTTGGCTTTCTTATGTCTTGTTGTGCAGAATTTTTGCCTATGTATTCGATAGGGGGAGTTCATGGACATAGGGGGAGAAAACAAGATCATTGCCAATCATCGTCAAAAAATTGCACAAGACCATTTTGGTTTACATCATCAAAAAGGGGGAGATTGTAGAAGCAAGCTTCATCTCAAAGTTTTGATGACGTCAACATCAAGATCAAGAATATTTCATCTGTGCAAAAAGGCAAACGCTTTCAAAAGACCAAGATCAAGTGGAATGGAAGTGATCAACATTCAAAGCTTCATGAACATTTGACTAATCAACTTTCAAGTTTTGGACACAAGCTATGGTATATCAAAATCCATTAATTTAATTGATATACAATTGTTCAACATTTTTATCATTTGATCACATTGCATAAGCATATTTTTTAAACTATTAGAATTGGTATAACATTGTTTTTATAAGTATTTTTCTGAAAAATAGCAGTGTTAACCGATTAACCATATAGGTTAACCGGTTAACCATTTCAAATTTTAAATATTCTGGTATAACGTTCCAGTGTTAACCGATTAACCATATAGGTTAACCGATTAACACTGAACGTTTTCTGAAAAATAGTTTGATTTCAAGTTCAAAATTTAGTTAAATGTTATACCTTTCCATATGTTAACTGATACTAAAATATACCCTTTTGGAAAAGGTGTTTTTACACATATAACTTCTTAGTTTTTCAAATTGGAAAAACACCTCCAATAATCAATTTCAAAATATTCTTTGAATCAAATTCACCACTTTCAAATACTTTTCAAATCTTTTCAAAAGTGTTCATATTGATCATATCTTTTCATATGCATAGCATTGAACACTTGTGTTGAAATTAAAAGAGTAAATTTTGATCAGAAGGAGAAGATCAATCTTAGCATTGATATTACCATTATTACTCTCAAATCAAAGTATTCAGATTACTTGTATTTTGACTTGTGATCCAGGATTGTTGGACACAAGGGTGAATGTTTACAAGAGGATTGTTCTTGTACACTTGTTGATTTTTATTGTTTGATAGTAGGCCTCACCGGTTGATGGTGTGATAGATTGTACTTTATTAAACAATAGTGAAAACTCTCTTTTGTGTTGAAAGGGGAGTGGAGTACTCTCGGATTGTGAGGGGAACCACTATAAATCTTGGTGTCCACTTCCTTTATGCTTTCTACTGCATTCATCACCAAGAACATAACCAAAGAAAAAAAATTAAAGAACACCAAAAATCCGAATTTTTTTTTCCATAAGCCTAATTCAGCCCCCCCCCCCCCCTCTTAGGCATACTCTGATCTTACAATTGGCATCAGAGCAGGTTTAGGTAACCTGTTCCTAACGATTCAGTATGGCTTCCGCAAGTACCAACCCGGTTTTCAAAGATGGTGGAAGTAGTAACAAGCCACCACTCTTTTCTGGAGAGTATTTCGATTTTTGGAAAATCCGTATGAAGGCACATCTTGAGGCTCAAGGAGACGGTATATGGGAAACTGTAGAAACTGGTCCGCATGTTCCTATGAACGTCATAAATAATGTAGGCACTCCAAAGATAAAATCCTCATATGATGAAGATGACAAGAAGAGAATTTTGAATGAGAAGAAAGCAATCAACATACTTCAAAGCGCTCTCAGTATGGACGAATTCTTCCGTATATCACAGTGTAAATCAGCAAAGGAAATTTGGGACACCTTGGTAGAAACGCATGAAGGGACAGCCGAAGTAAAAAGATCAAGACTTAATACTTTAAGTCAAGAATATGAAATGTTCTGTATGCAGCCTGGTGAATCCATTGTTGCCTTACAAAAGAGATTCGTTCATCTAACTAATCATCTGATTGCTCTCGGGAAGACCTTCACTAATGATGATCTCAACCTGAAAGTCCTAAGATCCTTAACAAGAGAATGGCAACCGAAGGTGACCGCTATTTCGGAAAAGAAGAGTCTTTCAACGATGACATCCGCTTCCTTATTTGGCAAACTTCAAGAGCATGAACTGGAACTTGGAAGGCTTGAGAAGCATGAAAGTCAAGACAAGAAGTCCAAAGGAATTGCCTTGAAGATTGACACAAAGGATGACAAAAATGACGAATCTTCCGAAGACGAAAATTTCATGCTTCTAGTAAAGAAGCTGGGTAAGTTTTTTAATAATAATAAAAATTCCTCTTTTTCTAAAAAGAATAGACATTTCAGGAAAAAGGAAGTATCCACATCAAATCAAGAAGTTACATGTAACGAATGTGGGAAACAAGGTCACATAAAGCCTGATTGCCCGAAACTCGCAAATAAAGGAAAATTCAAAGGCAAAAAGGACTTCAAGAACAAAAAGGCTTATGTTGCGTGGGACGACAACGAGATAAGTTTATCATCGGAATCGAAAAGCGATGAATGTGCAAATATGGCTTTAATGGCTTCACACCACTCCGATGAAGAAAATGAGGTTAATAGTAATTTTTCTGTTTATGATAATGATGCACAAGAACTTATAGATGAACTTCTAAAAGAGTGCAAGACTTTGTATAAAAGCATCTCATCACAAAAGAAAAGAATCTCATCTTTAGAAGAACAAAATTCTGTTTTTATGAAAAATATTGAAGATGAAAAACAGAAACTGATGGATGAAAAACAAAGTCTTGTATGTAAGAATTGTGAGTCTTTATCTTTCCAAATTGTTCAACTTAAAAGAGTTTTAGAAAGATACGAAAAATGTCAAATTGGCTTGGAAGAAATTCTGAAATATCAAAGATATCCTAATGATAAAAGTGGATTAGGATATTCTAAATTTTCAAAACGAAGCACCAATAAGACCGCTTTCGTAAGAGCAAGCGAACAAATTGTTAAAGAAAAGGCCAGCACTTCTAAAGTTCAACATAAAAATCATAACAAGAAAAACATCGCAAAGAAAAAGAATTATGTTCCTAGATATAGAAGTCGTTTTCAACCTACATGTTCTTATTGGGGAATTAAAGGACATACACCTAATGCTTGCTATGTGCGCAATATTTGTGTTGCTAAGGGGCATTATGTGTGGGTTGAAAAAGGTACTAACTATCAAGGACCCAAAGCAATTTGGGTACCTAACACTACTTAAATTTGTGTTGTAGGTATGCTTCAAGACAACGTCTAATCAATGGTATCTTGATAGCGGTTGCTCGAAGCATATGACGGGAGACATAAACAAATTTTCAAGTCTATCATTAAAGGCCAAAGGATATGTCACTTACGGTGATGATAATAAGGGAAAAATTCTTGGAGTTGGAACCATTGGTGCACCTCCTTGTACAATCATCAAAGACGTTCTTTATGTGGAAGGCCTTAAACACAACCTACTTAGCATAAGTCAATTGTGTGACAAAGGGCTCTGAATCAACTTCACAAAGGAGGAATGCTAGATAGAACACGAAGTCACTCATGACATTTTGCTAAAAGGTAAAAGATATAATAACATTTTTATGATTTCTTTTGATGACTCTTCCTTGAAGGTAAAGTGTCTTATGGAAAACAACAACGAGGCATGGCTTTGGCATAAAAGATTTGCTCACATTCACATGGAGCATCTAAATAAATTGATAAAGCATGATCTAGTTGTTGGACTCTCAAATATAAAGTTCATCAACAATAAATTATGCGATGCATGTCAAAAGGGAAAACAGACCAAGACAACTTTCAAATCCAAGCAAGTGGTTTCTACATCAAGGCCACTTCAATTGTTGCATATGGATCTTTTTGGTCTATCAAGAACAAAAAGCTTCAGAGGTAATTTCTATGCTTTACTTATTGTTGATGATTTCTCTCGATACACTTGGACATTGTTTTTAGTGCAGAAAAATGATGCTTTCAAAGCATTCAAAAAGTATGCAAAGCAAATTCAGAATGAGAAATCACTCACCATAGCCTCTATAAAAAGCGATCACGGTGGAGTATTCCAAAATTCAGACTTTGAAGATTTTTGCGAAGAGCATGGAATTTCTCATAATTTTTCAGTACCAAGGACGCCTCAACAAAACGGTGTCGTAGAACGGAAGAATAGGTCACTGGTGGAGCTTGCAAGGACAATGCTCAGCGACGCAAATCTTCCTAAATATTTTTGGGCAGATGCAGTTAGTACAACATGCTTCGTAAGCAACCGTGTCAATATTCGACCACTCCTCAAAAAGACTCCGTATGAGTTGTTCAAGGGTAGAAAACTAAATATAGCATTCTTCCACATATTCGGATGCAAATGCTTTGTTCTCAACAACAACAAAGATAATCTCGGTAAGTTTGATGAGAAATCCGACGAAGGTATATTTCTTGGTTACTCTCTTTATAGTAAAGCATTTAGAATTTTTAATAAGAGAACACTTACTATTGAAGAATCCATTCATGTTTCGTTTGATGAGACTAACCCCTCGAAAGAGGATAATATTATTATGGATGATGATGATGATATAGTAGATTCTTCACAACAACAAGAAGAGATTTCAAAGAATCAAGAAATACCACAAGAAGATGTCACTCAAATCATTGAAGAACATCAAGATCTTCCGAAGGAATGGAGAACGCATAGAGATCACCCGATAGATAATGTTATTGGTGATATTAGCCAAGGCGTTGCAACTCGACTTAATCTAAAGGATGCTTGTCTCAACATGGCTTTTGTGTCTCAAATTGAACCAACCAAGATTGATGAAGCCTTAGGCGACGACCAATGGATTGTAGCAATGCAAGAAGAACTCAATCAATTCGAAAGGAATCAAGTTTGGAGTCTTGTACCAAGACCAGACCATAAGCACATCATAGGAACAAGATGGGTGTTCAAGAACAAACTTGACGAGAATGGGATCATAGTTCGTAACAAAGCAAGATTGGTCGCGCAAGGCTACAACCAGGAGGAAGGAATTGATTTTGATGAAATGTTCGCTCTGGTAGCAAGGTTAGAAGCAATTAGATTACTATTTGCTTACGCTTGTTCTATGAATTTTCAGTTGTTCCAGATGGATGTCAAAAGCGCTTTCCTGAATGGCTACATCAATGAGGAAGTCTACGTCAAACAACCTCCGGGTTTTGAAGACTTCAAGAATCCCTCACATGTTTACAAACTGAAAAAGGCACTCTACGGACTAAAACAAGCACCAAGAGCATGGTATGACCGCCTTAGCAATTTCTTATGTGAGAAGGGATTTACAAAAGGAAAGGTTGACAAGACATTGTTCATAAAGAAGATCAAAGGAAACACTTTATTGGTTCAAGTCTATGTCGACGGCATCATCTACGGATCAACAAACAAAGAGCTTTGCGAAGAATTTTCACTTATGATGCAAGGAGAATTCGAGATGTCCATGATGGGAAAATTGAATTATTTTCTTGGACTACAAATCAAGCAAACAAAGGATGGCATCTTCCTCAACCAATCCAAGTATTGCAAGGAATTGTTGAAGAAATTCGATATGGATAGTTGCAAGGTGATGTCCACTCCTATGGGATCCGGAACGTATGTTGATCAAGATGAATCCGGTACTCCAGTTGATATAACAAAATATCGAGGTATGATCGGTTCATTACTATATTTGACGGCAAGTCGTCCTGACATTATGTTTAGCGTTTGTTTGTGTGCACGCTTTCAAGCAAGTCCGAAGGAATCGCATCTCACATCCGTAAAGAGAATCATAAAGTATCTCAAAGGGACAATGAACGTCGGATTATGGTATCCTAAAGGTAATATTTGTTCTTTAGTTGGTTACTCTGACGCTGACTATGCAGGATGTAAGACCGATAGAAAAAGCACAAGCGGTACGTGTCACATTCTCAGAAATGCATTAGTGTCATGGGTCTGCAAGAAGCAAGCGTGTGTGGCACTCAGTACAGCCGAAGCGGAATATATTGCAGCAGGAAGTTGTTGTGCACAAATTCTGTGGCTCAAGAAACAACTCCTCGATTACGGTATAGACCTCGGCTGCATTCCTCTTCGATGTGATAATACAAGTGCCATCAACATTACAAAGAACTCGGACATGTATTCAAGAACAAAACATATAGATATCCGGCATCACTTCCTTTGAGATCACGTATTGAATGGAGATGTAGATGTTACTTTCGTCGACACGCATAATCAACTCGCCGACATCTTCACCAAACCTTTGGCGAAAGAACCATTCTACAAAATTCGGCGAGAACTTGAGATTCTTGATGAAGGTGACATCTGACCTTTTTCTCTAATATGTGTATGCATTATTTGTGTTGTATTTTCATGTGTATGCATTCTGTTTTAAGCATTTTTCAAAAATTCACGTGTGTTAATCGATTAACCATATGGGTTAACCGATTAACACTGTTAAATTTTCAATTCTGACTCAATTTTTTAATGTGTTAACCGATTAACACTGTTAAATTTTCTAAAAATCAGAAACGAAAATTAATTAAATTTTTGAAATATTATATGTGATAAATGCATTTTTTATGTGGTCCATATTCTCTTAAGTGTCCAAAATCCATATCCAAAATCCTATTCCCTCTTAAAGAGTATTTGGAACTTCCCTCTTCAAACCCTAAGTTTAAAACCCACTACCTTTCTCCCACTCTCTTAAGTTGGATAACTCCTCATAACCATTCCCACATCTTCTCAAACCCAGCTTACTCAGAACCCACAACTTCAGTTCCATCAAACTCATCCATGGCTTCAGCATCAAATCGCGGCAAGGGAAAGCTACCAGAACATCATTCTGCATCTGATGAAGAAGATATCCCTATGGAAACAACCAAGAAGCGCAGAATGGATTTCAAAGTCCGAGTTCGTTCCATCCTCCCGGTAAAGTATGTGAATCTTAAGGCTTTTCCAACATCATCTTTTGATTTTCCTGCTTTGCTCAAATATCAGAGGATCGATAAATTTGTGTCAGATTCTGGAAACTGCTATCCGGATCTTGTCAAATCATTTTTGCATAAGCTGTCTGTGTTTATAAATGCCAAGGGTGAATGTTTACAAGAGGATTGTTCTTGTACACTTGTTGATTTTTATTGTTTGATAGTAGGCCTCACCGGTTGATGGTGTGATAGGTTGTACTTTATTAAACAATAGTGAAAACTCTCTTTCGTGTTGAAAGGGGAATGGAGTACTCTCGGATTGTGAGGGGAACCACTATAAATCTTGGTGTCCACTTTCTTTATGCTTTCTACTGCGTTCATCACCAAGAACATAACCAAAGAAAAAAAAATTAAAGAACACCAAAAATCCGAAAAAAATTTTCCATAAGCCTAATTCACCCCCCTCTTAGGCATACTCTGATCTTACATAATACTCCCCATACCTTAATTGTTGACTCTAATCCTTTCTCCTTGATTCTTGGAAACCTCACGAAGCTTTGCCTCAATCCTCTTCCTCAGAGCTCTGGCCTCTATTTCTTCTCTTTTCACGGTCTAACAAGAATGAATCCTGATTCCCTCAAAATCCCTTTTTGTTAAACCTAACTTTGGACCTTTAAAATGGGCTTTCCAATTTCACCCTCACTAACTCCTCCTCAAATATCCATTTTGCCCTTAATTCACTTATATTTATTTAAATTAATAATAATACCAGTATTTCACATTATATGCTATTATTTAAATAAATAACCCAAAATCCATAATTCTCAATACTTCATACCAACCACCGCAAATCACCAAAAATACGAATGTTCCTATTTAAATAAATTAAATAAATATTCCAATAAATTTGGGGTGTTACAACTCTCCCCCACTTAAAAGTATTTTCGGCCTCGAAAATTACCTCAAGAAAACAGAGTCGGATACGACTCCCTCGTCTGATCCTCACGCTCCCAAGCCCAACTTTCTCCAGCTGGTCCTCCCAAAACTAAATTTACCAAGGAAATCTCTTTACCTCGCAATTGCTTCACCTCTCTGATGACGAGAAAACGCATCGGTTATATCGCTATATTTCATTGACTTTTATCGCGCATTCACCGTTTTAACGCTCGATTCCTCGAGTTTTTCTCACTATTTTGCAGGTACATCTTTATGCGAGGCCAAATTATGAATTAAGAAGAAAAGAACAAAGAAACCACAAGAAATGAAGCAAGACAGAAGCCTGCATAAACTCTGCATAATTTGTTACGGCCACGGTCGTTACAAGGGTGTCACGACCGTGACACCTTACTTTGGGCCATCACGACCGTGAGGAAGTAGTCACGACCGTGACACTTGAAATCATCAAACAACGAGCGTGAAGACCTTGTCACGCCCGTGACAAGGATATAACTTGATTTTTGACTCAGACTACGTCAAGCCACCAGTGAAGACCACTCCTCCTAGAAATTCTCCTCAAGGCAGCACGTGAGGAAGACTTCTCCCATTTTCTGCTGCCACTTCCCAACATTTTCTCAACCACTCCAGCAAAGCCCAAGGAGCAAAGACCAAGGCACCAGCCCATTAGAAGCTCTATAAATAGGACCAGCTCAGGAGAACTCAGGACAGACTTGAGTATCCAAATTTCCTGCGGAAGCTCTGCCGAATTACCTTACCATCAGAATTATTATTCCAGAATTATTATTCCAGCATTTTATTTCCTGTCTTATTTTATTTGTATCCAAACCAACCGTGTAACAATTTCCAACATTAGGGAATTGTTATACTTTTATTTTTTTCCAGCCTTCAGCATTCGTTTTAATTTTTATTTCCGCCTACTCCAAGCCTTCCGGTCTGTGGAAGAAGGAGTCGACTCAGATATTTGTTAATCAGGTTTTTCAATTATTGCAATTTAATTTATTTATAATATAATGTCTTTTTATTTTTCTGCCATTAGTAAGTCAATAATTAACTCTGAGTCTGATTTAACCTCGATGAGTAGCTAAATACCTTAGGGCGGTATGTAGTTATAACTAACTTAACCGGTAAAATATAACCATGGGCTAAAATAATTAATCGCTTAACATTCTGGCTGATGCTTTTTAATTGAATTCGACCTTTCCGTTACGAGAGTAAGAAAAGGGTATTAGGTTGGGTCAAGACCACGAGAGTGTGAGATTTTAACCAGATAGCTAAAGTTAGGCATTTAAATTAAATACAGCGAGAGCGCTTTAAGATAAATTAGAATTATTTAGTTTCCAAAAATTACCTCTAAACACTTATGGGCTAGCGAGAGCAGGCATAGGGCTTTAGGGATAAGATCTGATTCAAGACCACGAGAGTGTGAGTTGAGGGTATTCAAACTAGTAATCTCTACCGAATAGATTAAGTGAACATCTTTATAAGCCTAGGTTAGATTGACCCACCTAAGTTAGTATAATTACATACCGACCGTCTTAGTATTATTTTATTAAAAACTTAGATTTTATTCCGCCTTCAATAGTCTTAGAAAACCAACAACAATCGTGACAACTATTCGCCTTAGCTAAACTAGAAGTTCATCTAGCACTACGTAACGATAGAATCCCTGTGGATCGATAATCTTAAATATTACTTCGATAGGCTGTGCACTTGCAGTAAGATACCGCTAGACGCATTAAGTAGACACGTCTTTAGCCCAACAAAGGGAGGTATGTACGAAGTAAGTAGTATGGACCAAGTCAATGCGAAGTTTGACCAACTAAGCCAAAAGATCGACAACTTGGCCATAACACCTGCAGCCACCGTGGCTGCAGTAACACCTAACTGTGAGCTATGTGGAGTCCCAGGACACGAAGTCTCTGATTGTCAACTATTGGCAGGAACTCCTACTGATCAAGTGAATTATGCTCAAGGAAACCCTTACTCAAACACATACAACCCAGGTTGGAAGAATCATCCGAATTTCTCCTATAAGAGTAACAATGCTTATTACGCACCAGGTCAAGCACCAGCTACATCACCAGGATATCAAAAGACTGCTCCTAATATCCCTAGAAAATCGAACCTTGAATTGATGATGGAAAGCTTTATAGCTAGCCAATCTCAGACAAACAAGGACTTCTTAAACCAAAACATTCACACTAGTGAGCAGATTAAACAATTAGTGAGCAAAGTAGATGCATTAGCTACACATAACAAAATGCTTGAAACCCAGATTTCACAAGTAGCTCAACAACAAGCACCTACTGCTGCACCAGCTGGAGTGTTCCCTGGACAACCTCAACCTAACCCGAAAGGACATGCCAACGCCGTAATATTAAGAAGTGGCAAGGAACTTGACGGACCTACCGATCTAAGACTTGACAATCCAGCCATGTACCAAAAATCGGATAAACCGACTGAAGTGGTGAATGATCCAGAAAAGGAAGATGAAAGTCAAGAGGTAGTGGAGAAAGAACAACCTTATGTGCCTCCACCACCCTATAAACCACCAATTCCGTACCCTCAAAGATTAATAAGTTCCAAGACGACGGGTCAATTTAAGAAATTTGTCGAACTTCTGAAACAGTTAAATATTACTATTCCGTTTACAGAAGCAATTACCCAAATACCCTCGTATGCCAAGTTTTTAAAAGAAATCTTATCCAATAAGAAAAAGATAGAGGATAACGGAACAGTTACACTCACTGCCGAGTGTAGCGCCATAATTCAGAACAACATGCCTCCTAAGCTAAAAGATCCAGGAAGTTTCTCTATACCCTGTGTAATAGGAAAGTTCGTCATTGACAAAGCTCTATGCGATTTAGGAGCCAGTATCAGTGTTATGCCCTTAACGATTTGCAAGAGGCTAGACATGGGAGACCTAAGACCAACTAAAATGTCTGTTCAACTAGCCGATCGCTCTGTTAAATATCCTGTAGGCATACTAGAAAACGTCCCAGTACGTATAGGACAGTTCTACATTCCTACTGATTTTATAATCATGGACATCTCTGAAGACTCCACTACACCTATCATACTAGGAAGACCATTCTTAGCTACCGCCGGAGCTATAATAGACGTAAAAAGAGGAAAGCTAACCTTTGAAGTAGGTGAAGAGAAAGTCGAATTTGTTTTAACACAATTCTTACAATCACCAGCTATAGAGGATACATGCTATCTAATGGACGTAATTGACGAATGTGTAAGAGAAATGGAACTGGAAGAGATCACTTATTCTGAAATAATGAAAATTCAAATCCCTCCAATTCTCGAAGATGATAATTGGCAAAAACCGTATCAGGATAATAGTCTAAGCGAAAGTTTAGCACTTACACCGGATCCCATGCCAAGTAAAGATAAACCTACAGTAGGATTAAAAACTTTACCTCATAACCTAAGGTACGAATTCTTAGACGTTGAATGTAAAAGACCAGTTATAGTAAATTCCAGTTTAGGAACTATAGAAACAAAGAAACTTTTAGATGTCTTGAAGAAATATCCAACTGCATTAGGATATAACATATCTGATCTCAAAGGAATATGTCCTTCAGTTTGCATGCATCGCATTCTGCTAGAAGAAGATTGCAGAACCTCCAGAGAAGCTCAAAGAAGAATAAACCCAACCCTTAGCACTGTAGTAAAGGAAGAAGTCAATAAATTATTAGATGCCGGGATAATATATCCAATCTCTGATAGTGAATGGGTTAGTCCAATACATGTAGTGCCAAAGAAAGGAGGTATCACTGTTGTGAAAAACGCTCAAGGCGAATCGATATCGCAAAGAGTAGTGACGGGATATAGAGTGTGCATAGATTATCGTAAACTAAACAAAGCCACTCGAAAAGATCATTTCCCACTACCTTTCATAGATCAAATGTTAGAACGATTAGCCAAGCATTCTTACTTCTGTTACCTTGATGGTTACTCAGGATTTTTCCAAATCCCTATCCATCCTGATGATCAAGAGAAGACTACACTCACATGTCCTTATGGAACGTTCGCTTATAGGCGAATGCCCTTTGGATTGTGCAACGCTCCTGCAACCTTTCAAAGATGTATGATGTCAATCTTCGCAGATTTTATAGACAACATCATGGAAGTGTTCATGGACGACTTCTCTGTATGCGGGCAAAGCTTTGAAGGATGTCTATCAAACTTAGAAATGGTGTTAGAAAGATGTGTAAAAGTGAACCTCGTGCTTAACTGGGAGAAATGTCATTTTATGGTCAACGAAGGAATAGTATTAGGTCATGTAATATCAGATAAGGGAATTGAAGTCGATAAAGCTAAGATCGAAGTAATAAAGGACCTTCAACCCCCTAAAACCGTCCGAGAAATACGAAGCTTTTTAGGACACGCCGGCTTTTACCGACGATTCATCAAAGATTTCTCGAAAATTACTAAACCTCTTACTGGTTTATTAATGAAAGACGCTGAGTTCATATTCAATGAAGATTGTCTTAAAGCATTCGAAACTCTAAAAACAGCCCTCATCACCGCACCAATCATGCAACCCCCTGACTGGAGATTACCTTTTGAAATCATGTGCGATGCGAGTGACTATGCTGTGGGCGCAGTCCTGGGACAGAGAAAAGAAAAGAAACTCCATGCGATTTACTATGCGAGTAGAACCTTGGATTCTGCCCAGATGAACTACGCCACTACAGAAAAAGAATTGCTAGCAGTTGTCTTTGCGCTTGACAAATTCCGCTCTTACCTAGTTGGAGCGAGAATAATCATTTACACAGACCACGCTGCTATCCGATATCTATTAACTAAGAAGGATGCCAAGCCAAGACTCTTAAGATGGATTTTACTCCTACAAGAGTTTGATCTAGAAATAAAAGACAAAAAAGGTACTGAAAACGTCGTAGCGGACCATTTATCTAGAATAGAAGGTATTAAACCCGAACAAGTGCCGATTAACGATGATTTTCCGTATGAACAGCTGATAGCACAAATAGGAAGCGACCTAGCGCAGTTAGATATAAATGAACCAGAACCCGTGGAAATAATACAGACAACTGTAGGACTGCCATGGTACGCTGACATTGTCAACTACCTAGCCGCAAGAGCTCTTCCACCCGATCTAACCTATCAGCAGAAAAAGAAGTTCTTTCATAACCTGAAACAGTACTATTGGGATGAACCATTACTGTTCAAAAGAGGACCAGATGGAATCTTTCGCCGATGTATTCCCGAAGAAGAAATAGAAGATGTCATTACTCAATGTCATTCATCTCCTTATGGTGGACATGCAAGCACTTCCAAAACTTGTGCAAAAATCTTGCAAGCCGGCTTATACTGGCCTAATCTATGGAAGGATGTCCACATCGCTGTCATAAATTGCGATCGGTGTCAACGCACCGGCAATATTTCAAGAAGAGATGAAATGCCCCAAAAGGGAATTTTGGAAGTAGAAATCTTCGACGTCTGGGGAATAGATTTCATGGGACCATTCCCATCATCTTTCGGTAATAATTACATACTCGTAGCTGTTGACTATGTCTCGAAATGGATTGAAGCCGTAGCTTCTCCTACAAACGATGCACGAGTAGTAATAAAGCTTTTCAAAAACATAATCTTTCCCAGATTTGGTGTGCCTCGACTCGTCATAAGTGACGGTGGCTCGCACTTCATTTCGAAAATCTTTGACAAATTACTATCTAAGTATGGAGTGAGACACCGTGTGGCTACACCATATCACCCACAAACAAGTGGACAGGTCGAAGTCTCAAACAGAGAGATTAAACAAATCTTAGAAAAGACTGTCGCCATATCTCGGAAAGATTGGTCATCTAAACTTAATGAAGCTCTATGGGCTTATAGGACCGCTTACAAGACTCCCATAGGTACTACACCCTTCAAACTAGTTTATGGAAAATCTTGTCACCTCCCAGTAGAACTAGAACACAAAGCTTATTGGGCGATCAAAACTCTCAATATGAACTATAGTGCTGCAGGAGAAAAGCGAATCCTAGACATTAACGAATTAGAAGAATTAAGATTAGATGCATATGAAAATGCTAAGCTATATAAGGAAAGAACCAAGCAATGGCATGATAAACGCCTATCTAAGAAAGAATTCAGTGTGGGAGACGTTGTACTCCTCTTTAATTCAAGACTTAGGCTCTTCCCTGGAAAATTAAAGTCTAGATGGTCAGGACCCTTTGATATAACTAAAGTATTCCCAAGTGGAGCAATAGAAATCAAGGGTAGGAACAATGAACCATTCATTGTAAACGGACAGCGCCTAAAACATTATCATAAAGTTGAAAATAGAGACTATACGAATGATCTAAAACTTTTGAAATTGTCCGCTAACTCCCCTGATTAGTCTAAACCTCAGCGTTACGTCAGGCTTTTGACAATAAAAACAGCGCTTAGTGGGAGGCAACCCATTCTCTTATTTACCTATTTTTAACTATTCTTTTCTTTTTGAGCATTTCTTAATTATCGTTACTACTATTTGTTTAATTTGTTTTGTTAGTTTTATTTTACATTACTATTACATTACCATTACATTTTGGCATTTCATTTTCTTATTTTTTTCCTAAATCACTTTTTACAGATTTTCTAAAGTCTTTTCCACTGAATTGTTTCCACCGTATTTTCACTGACTATGGCTAACCAACCTATTAACTATATGGAAACCCAATTTAGAGGTAGGAACCAAAGAATAAAGTTCGAAGAGTTATCACAGAGGAAAATGGATTTGACCCTGTACCCAAATGAAAAGACTATGGAAACCTTAGGTATACATGATAGCATGATATACCTGTTCAACCGACTCGGATGGGAGAATGCAATGATCCAACACAAGTTTGCGACTTACCGTGAGCTCACCCTTGAGTTCCTTAGTTCCTTACTTTACCTACCTGAGCGCGGTTTTGGTTCTAGGAAAGGATTCATTAGTTTCCGCCTATTCGGAATAGAATACGACTTTAACCATAAAGAACTAGCTGACCTGTTAGGATTCCCTAGTGGACCTTTTGCCTTTACTACCACACAGGTAGAATTGATGGATGTGGAGCTAGATTTCTTTTGGGGAACTCTGACCGGAAACTACCACCCTGAACCAAATGACATGAACAATGATGAGATCCATAACCCTGCTCTTCGTTACTTCCACAAATTCCTCGCCCATACCTTCTTTGGAAAAGATGAAAACATTACCGGAGTCTCTAAGGATGAATTATTTATTATGTCATGTTTTAATACTGGACAGTGTGTTAATGGTGTCCCTTTCATGATGCAAACCTTCACCCACATCCAAGATGAACCTGAATTACCTATAGTGGTAGGAGGTCTTGTAACCATGATTGCTGATGCCTTAGGACTTAGGTACCAACTGGACAGGTGCACCCGTCTGGGAACCGTACGCCTGATGAATCTTAAATTCTGCTTCAATAGACATATCATAAGGAATTTAGGACGCCCACCTTTTGAGTACCTGATCCGGAACAAAGTAGTCACCCTGTTCACATTGCCCGATCATGCTAAAGTAAGTGTGCATAATAAGGATAATTGGCTTTATGAGTTAAACCCACCTGATTATCCAGCCACTCCTGAAACACCTCAGTCTCACAGGATAACAGATGATATAATGACCGCTGTTGAAACTGACCCCGAGACACCTCCTGGATACCATGACATTGACCCAACTGACAAAGTTCATGAAACCCCTGGAGCGAATCACGGAGAGTACGCTAACAACTTGCAGAACATCATGCACACTCTCGATGCCTATCAAACTGACATTAATCTATTCAGAGAAGACATTAAGAGTATGCGATTGGACATCGTGGGATTGACTGACATGGCCTGCGAACAATTCTATCATCTGGACTCCGCCATCGAAGACCTGAAGAAACGCCTTTGAACCGGCTATCAGTGATTTAGCTTATTAATTATTTTCTCATTATTTTTTTTATCATTACTTTCATTTCCAGTTAAATTTATCTTTCGCAACGATTTCATAACATAATTTGAGTTTATGTAATTTCAGTTTTTCTTTATGCCAAGCATTTTTTATTTCAATTAATTCTTCATTTTAGCAGCTTAAATAATT
Source organism: Lathyrus sativus (assembly GCA_963859935.3). NCBI lineage: Eukaryota > Viridiplantae > Streptophyta > Magnoliopsida > Fabales > Fabaceae > Lathyrus > Lathyrus sativus. Next base: position 286,601,145 of record OZ012739.1, on the reverse strand, counting down.
TTTCTATTTCTTTTCTATACACTGTGTGACCATATACTGTATGACTGCACTATTTTATCTTAGGCTCGTATACTACTGTGTTGCAATTACTATATACTATGGTGTGTGTTAATATAAGTGCTACTAAATAAAATAAATTATTATTAATTTAAAAATAACGTGACACAATGAGCTTTTCTGGGAATTATCCAGCACCACACAGCCTCACGGTCGTCACGCCCCCCTTACGATCGTGACGTGCTCATTTAGCGTGTCACGACCGTCACGCCTATGTCACGACCGTGACGACCTCTATTACAGAGATCGTGAGAAACAGAACTGTTTCTCATCGTGTCCACTCTTCTTCTCCATCCATAACCTATCTAAAACACTCCCCACTCATTCCCAAACCGCCAAAACCTCTCTACTACCCCATTAATCCACCATTACCATTAACCATTTCAATTCCACTATCCCGTATTTAACCCGAACACCAACCTCCCTCATTCTACCACTCTTCTTCCAAAACCTCACAAAAATTCCTTCCACCCTCACTCTTCACATTTGCATGTTATGGATTCCATCATTTTCAGAGAAGGAGAAGCCGGAGAAACCCAGCGAGACCGTTTCGTCCGCTTCCAGAACCGCGGTCTGCAACCCACCCGGTACATTTCCACCGACTGTCTGCAAGAACTCGGTATGCTGTCCAGCGTTCAAAGCCTACTGCAGAAGGTCGGCCTGTGGGACCTCTGTCGTCAGCCACAGCCTACTTTCGAACTTCTGACGCTTGAGTTCCTCAGCTCTTACAGCTACATCACCTCTCATGGTTCTCAGAGTCAGCTTACCGGCATCGTAACATTCAGACTGCTTGGCCGGGAGTTCAACCTCACACAAACCAGGATTGCCGAGCTGTTAGGTTTCGAGCACGGCACCGAAGCCCACCGTCGCGTGCCCGACAACTTCAGTGAACAAGCATTCACACTGTGGCACGACCTTACCAACACCCGTGCGACAACCTTCCAGAGCCTCAACGCCACACACATCCACAACCCGGCCATCCGCTACTTTCACCGGGTCATCTGCAACACAATCTTTGCTAGAGAGAGCAACCACAAGCTCAACTCAAAAGAGCTTCTGTTTTTATACTGTGCCCTTCATGACGAGCCAATCAACGCTGCCCCCTTTATGCTCTACCACATCCAGGCCATCGCGCACCGAGGCTCATCCCCGTTCTTCATTGGCGGCATTGTCACCACCCTCGCCATTCAGCTGGGGCTTGGTGACGCGCTCGCTGATCTGCCGCACCTCGCCGCCGATTTCCTGACCATGAGCTACTGCCGGTCCGCCCACCTGATCGCGCAGCGAGAGGATGGCAGGTACAGTCCTGTCGTCAATGGCACCGTTTTCCACCACATCACTCTGTCGTCCCGTACACGCATCGACCCAGCAAACCGAGCCAACTGGCTCTTTGCCTTACCAGCTGCTGCGGATCACGCCCCGGTACATGATGATCAGCCAGACGCCCCAGTCGACGAGATGCAGGACGCCATGGATGCCGCTGAGCATGTCCAGGACATCCCCGAGACTTCCGCCCGACAGCAGGTGGCTCCCGCTGCCACACTTGAGGACGTCCTACTTGCGATCCACCAGCAGAACCTGATGAACGCAGCACTAGAGCGTCAGCAGAAGGCACAGTACGACGCTCTGCTCGGCACCATTGCTGCCAACCATGCGGCCACCAATGAGCGGTTTGGAGAACTTTTCGGCGAGCTCGAGGCGCTCCGCATCAGCATTACTGCTACCTCCGGCACCGGCTCTGATCCCGACGCGACTCCCTCCAGACGCCGCTCTCGCACCAGAGGCCGAGCCCGCGATCACCAGCAGCAGTAGTTTACTTTTATGTTGTTTTTCAGTTTTAGTCTTGTCCTGTATTTGTACCGCTATTATATCACAACATTGAGGACAATGTCTGATATAGTGTGGGAGAGGTACTTTTCATTTCAATGTACTTTCAATTCTGTTGTATTCCTTTTAGAAATCAATGAAATGAGCAAATCTGTGCGTTATTTTCTTTAATATCGAGTTTTCCCCGATTATTAAGCCATACTAGAAAAAATCCTTAAATTACTCGCATTACCCGACTTACCACCGAATGGTTCGTAATTACGAAGCCGGGAACGATTAAACAAGACCAATACAATCTTGACATCTTCGACCCCCTGCTTAAGAAATTCCATCCCGATCACTATTGCGAGTGCACCTTTAGTTTCAGTTCAAAAGTAACCCCCAGTAGTTTATACTAGCAGTCAGCACCGTCTGAACACAAACCACGTGGGGAGCCGATGAATATAAGCGCTTGATACCTAATCAATAATGATCCTTCGTATCTCAATGCAAAATGAAAAGAGATTGCACCAAAGTACACGGTCGCAGATAAGAAACGAGAAATATGAGAAGGACTCCGTTCCGGGTTGGTTCAGAGGTACTGGTTCTGAACTCGGTAGGGCGTGCTACGGCTCGATCCCCCACAACCTCCGCATCGGATAAAACATGAAGGGTTACCACACTCGTGTACCAGACCCCGCGCTAAAAGGATCAAAATCGCTAACCGGCTACTCCACTACGTGCGTGCGAAGGCAAAGGGCTTAATGTGACTGCGCTAGAACGAAACCGGGTGAAATAAGATCGAAAAACTCTAGGTGAAATCGTAATGTGATTGCCGATTGTTTCGCTTGACGGGAAGTCGACGACATAGCTTGTTGCTTATGTCATTAGTGTATCGGTAGTGTTCTATCAAAGTACCGGATTATCCGACAAAACGATCCACCGGACGGTTTGTTATGAGTATGCGCGAATAAAATCTTGTCCGCCGATTTTCAACCGACTATTTGCTTGAGGACAAGCAAAGGTTTAAGTTTGGGGAAGTTTGATGACGAGAAAACGCATCGGTTATATCGCTAGATTTCATTGACTTTTATCGCGCATTCACCGTTTTAACGCTCGATTCCTCGAGTTTTTCTCACTATTTTGCAGGTACATCTTTATGCGAGGCCAAATTATGAATTAAGAAGAAAAGAACAAAGAAACCACAAGAAATGAAGCAAGACAGAAGCCTGCATAAACTCTGCATAATTTGTTACGGCCACGGTCGTTACAAGGGTGTCACGACCGTGACACCTTACTTTGGGCCATCACGACCGTGAGGAAGTAGTCACGACCGTGACACTTGAAATCATCAAACAACGAGCGTGAAGACCTTGTCACGCCCGTGACAAGGATATAACTTGATTTTTGACTCAGACTACGTCAAGCCACCAGTGAAGACCACTCCTCCTAGAAATTCTCCTCAAGGCAGCACGTGAGGAAGACTTCTCCCATTTTCTGCTGCCACTTCCCAACATTTTCTCAACCACTCCAGCAAAGCCCAAGGAGCAAAGACCAAGGCACCAGCCCATTGGAAGCTCTATAAATAGGACCAGCTCAGGAGAACTCAGGACAGACTTGAGTATCCAAATTTCCTGCGGAAGCTCTGCCGAATTACCTTACCATCAGAATTATTATTCCAGAATTATTATTCCAGCATTTTATTTCCTGTCTTATTTTATTTGTATCCAAACCAACCGTGTAACAATTTCCAACATTAGGGAATTGTTATACTTTTATTTTTTTCCAGCCTTCAGCATTCGTTTTAATTTTTATTTCCGCCTACTCCAAGCCTTCCGGTCTGTGGAAGAAGGAGTCGACTCAGATATTTGTTAATCAGGTTTTTCAATTATTGCAATTTAATTTATTTATAATATAATGTCTTTTTATTTTTCTGCCATTAGTAAGTCAATAATTAACTCTGAGTCTGATTTAACCTCGATGAGTAGCTAAATACCTTAGGGCGGTATGTAGTTATAACTAACTTAACCGGTAAAATATAACCATGGGCTAAAATAATTAATCGCTTAACATTCTGGCTGATGCTTTTTAATTGAATTCGACCTTTCCGTTACGAGAGTAAGAAAAGGGTATTAGGTTGGGTCAAGACCACGAGAGTGTGAGATTTTAACCAGATAGCTAAAGTTAGGCATTTAAATTAAATACAGCGAGAGCGCTTTAAGATAAATTAGAATTATTTAGTTTCCAAAAATTACCTCTAAACACTTATGGGCTAGCGAGAGCAGGCATAGGGCTTTAGGGATAAGATCTGATTCAAGACCACGAGAGTGTGAGTTGAGGGTATTCAAACTAGTAATCTCTACCGAATAGATTAAGTGAACATCTTTATAAGCCTAGGTTAGATTGACCCACCTAAGTTAGTATAATTACATACCGACCGTCTTAGTATTATTTTATTAAAAACTTAGATTTTATTCCGCCTTCAATAGTCTTAGAAAACCAACAACAATCGTGACAACTATTCGCCTTAGCTAAACTAGAAGTTCATCTAGCACTACGTAACGATAGAATCCCTGTGGATCGATAATCTTAAATATTACTTCGATAGGCTGTGCACTTGCAGTAAGATACCGCTAGACGCATTAAGTAGACACGTCTTTAGCCCATCACTCTCGTTTATCAATCCGTACTAGCAATGCCTTAACAATCAAATTATATCTCACTTGTACATCATCCATCTGATTCACATGTGACGGATCTGGAATGTACTTCCTCTACTGAGACACATGAAACACATCATGCAATTTCGCAAGCGATGGTGGTAAAGAAATCCGGTATGCTACTCCTCCCACCTTCTGCGAAATCTTGATACGGACCAACAAAATGCGGTGTGAGATTTCGAGACTTCAAAGCTCGGCCAACACCAATTACCGACGTAACTCTCAAAAACACATGATCTCCCTCCTGGAACGCAAGTGCTTTCCTCCTTTTGTCGTGATAAATTTTCTGACGACTCTACGACGCTTTCATCATTTCTCGGATCATCATGATCTTTTCAGTCGTCTCTTGTACAATCTCAAGTCCAAGCATAACACTCTCGCCTGACTCATACCAACACAAAGGAGTCCTACATCTCCTACCATACAATGCCTCATACGGTGCCATTCTGATAGTAGAATGGTAACTGTTATTGTAGGTAAACTCAATCAACCTCAAATGACTATCCCATGATCCACCTTGATCCAATACACAAGCTCTCAACAAATCCTCTAAAGACTGGATAGTTCTCTCTGTCTGTCCACCCTCCTGCGGATGATAGGCAAGACTCAACCTCAACTTAGTACCCAAAGTTGTCTGCAAACTCTCCCAGAACCTCGATGTGAATCTCGGATCTCTATCAGACACAATACTTGAAGGAATACCATGCAGTTTCACAATCTCATGAATATACAATTCGGCCAGCTTTTGTAACGAATAATTGATCCTCATCGGTATAAAATGAGCGATTTGGTCAATCTATCAACAATCACCCAAATTGAATCATATCCCTTCAAAGTCCTCAGTAGACCTGACACAAAACTTATGGAAAAACTATCCCATTTCCACTCTGGAATATTCAACGGTTGCATCAGACCCAATGGTCTTTGATGTTCAATCTTCGACTTTTGACAAGTTTAACCAGCATACACAAACTCAGCCACTTCTTTCTTCATCCCTGGCCACCCAAACAATTTCCTCAAATCCTGGAACCTCTTCATAGCACCGGGATGGATACTCAATCTACTTCGATGTCCTACCTCAAGAATACTCTTTTTCAAATCAACAATATCTGGAACCCAAACTCTATCACGGCATCTCATGATACCATGTTTATTAATCCGAAAATTAGCTCTTCGACTTTGATTCATCAAATTCAACCGATCTACCAACTCAAATCAGATTTCTGACCTTCTCGAATCTCATCAAGAATACCGCTAGTAAGCTTCAACATACCAAGCTTAACTCCATAAGAAGTCTCTTCACTAACCAAACTCATATCACGAAATTGCTCAATTAGTTCTAACTCTTTTACCATCATCATCGGTATATGCGAAGATTTCCTACTCAACGCATCGGCTACCATGGTTGCTTTATACGAATGATAATTCAAACCAAAACCATAATCCTTCAGAAGTGTCAATCATCTCTTTTGCCTCGCATTCAATTATTTCTGATCAAAGAAATACTTCAAACTCTTATGATCACTAAACATCTCAAATCTCAAACCAAACAAATAATGTCTCCAAAGTTCGACACAACTCTAAATCCTGCGTTAGATAATTTCTCTCATGCACTTTAAGTTGCCTTGAAGCATAAGCTAAAACTTGCTGATGTTGCATTAACACACCTCCCTATCCCATCAACGAAGCATCACAATATACAACAATGGTTCTGCCGGATTCGGAAAAATCAAAACATGAGCTACTGTCAGCCTTCTCAAAAGCTCTTAAAACTTTCTTCACACTTTGCATCCAAAACAAAAGCTTGAACCTTCCTGTATCCTATTTATGCCTCCAATTCCCATAATTTCTTACAAATACCCCCACAGTCATTAAAGTTCTCACAATCACTTACCATATACGGTTAAACAACCTCAAAAACAGATTTGGCCATGAAGGCCTAATTTCCCTTACTCTCAAATCAGCCTCAAACCTATCCGAACATCAGTTCAAATCCCTCAAACTCATTTCACTCATCACCAGAAAGGCAACAACAATCCAATACTAAAAAATTCTTAAACATTTAAATCGAATTTAAATACATTGAAACATATATTGAAAACAATGAAGGTAATACTCCCCATACTTAAACAACCTCAAAAATAGATTTGGCCACGAAGGCCTAATTTCCTAAAACTCAAAAACCTCTTAAATCCTTAAATTGACTTTAAATATATTGAATCATATATTGAAAACAATGAAGGTAATACTCCCTATACTTAAACAACCTTAAAAACAGATTTGGTCATGAAGGCCTAATTTCCTCAAACTCAAAAACCTCCTAAATCCTTAAATCGACTTTAAATACATTGAATCATATATTGAAAACAATGAAGGTAATACTTCCCATACCTTAATTGTCGACTCTAATCCTTTCTCCTTGATTCTTGGAAACCTCGCGAAGCTTTGCCTCAATCCTCGTCCTCAGAGCTCTGGCCTCTATTTCTTCTCTTTTCACGGTCTAACAAGAATGAATCCTAATTCCGTCAAAATTCCTTTTTGTTAAACCTAACTTTGCGCCTTTAAAATTGGCTTTCCAATTTCACCCTTACTAACTCCTCCTCAAATGTCCATTTTGCCCTTAATTCACTTATATTTATTTAAATTAATAATAATACCAATATATTCATATTATATACTATTATTTAAATAAATAACCCAAAATCGATAATTCTCAATCCTTCATACCAACCACCGCAAATCACCAAAAATACAAATGTTCTTATTTAAATAAATTAAATAAATACTCCAATAAATTTGGGGTGTTACATGTCACACCAACAAATTCAAATTTTTACTTCTAAATAAAATTTGAAGTTCTCACATAACAATAAGGTACGCTTATTTTGTTTAAGAATAAGTATAGAACATAGCAAAACAATCCCAACCCAATGTTACAATCTAAAACTTTTTATTCTAAAATAAATTAACATCTGACTTAAGGTCCAGTAAAATGTAAAACCAAGACAAGTAGTCGAAGTGGCCATCTACACAATCTTTCATTAACAACAACAACAATAACTCGTCAGTCTTAGCCTAAGAATAATCTGCACAGGGTTTCACATAGAGGGACACAGAAACAAAAGGGGTGAGAATACATTATATAAAATTATATGGTATAATAGCAGCCACGGTAACATTTAATATACACGCACATCATTCATAATTAATCATAATCACACAATATCACGAAACATATACAAGAATAAACATGATATGTTCATCTCTTCTACTCCCATGCATGTGGTACCATCACCGAATTTAGAGTTATTTTACTGAAATCATAAAACATCGAACAAAATCCTAAAACACCGAACCAAAGTCCTAACACTAGACCAATGTCCTAACTTAACTTCAAAATATATGATGCACGATGCTTCAAACAAATTCAATATTCTAGTTAGGGCTAAAACAAGTTCTTGCGAACCTAATAACACTGCCAATTAGGCTACAACACCAGCTCTTAATAACCTAAATAAAATCAACACAAGTTCTTATCGAACCTTTAACATAATGAAACACTTAGTCTTATCGAGCCTTCAATATAATGGTCATATTAAGGATTGAAAAGTAATTTATCAAATACTGGACTTACGTCCTAAGGTATTCACATAATCACTTATTATGTATAACTTGGTTCACTACAACATATTATTAAAACATTGAACTCATGTCCTAAAACATTACACAACGTTACATAACTATTTGTTATTCACGTGATGATTTATATGCAAAAGCATCTTAAAACATCTACCATGGGATATTTTTATGCATTAGCTTTCTAACTCACCTGACTATGTCTCAAACGGAGTTACAAAACTCAAGTTATGTCGTTTTCCGTTTTGGCCAAAAATCCATAGCAGGGTGGAGAGTGACGTGTGTCATGGGGCATGCAAGGCTGCCTATCACCCCTATTGGCACCCATCACTAGGGTTACTATCTTGTTTTCCATTTTGAGGCAATTCCAATCATTTTGTCACCAGAAGTGACGACCGCTATCGAGCCCAGAACACAAAATTTTGCATTTGTTTTATAGGAAACAACACCAGAACCCAACTTTTCCAATCCAGCACAAACATAAACATACAGAAATCATCATATACACACAACATGCATTTTGAAACAACAAATTCATGGCATTAAGGTATAATAAATAATAAATAAACATAAGAATCTGATTTTTTGGACATACATTCATGGTGTATTCATAGATCACTTAACCTTAAACCCCACTTGTTAAAGTCCTCAATTCAGAACCTAATTCCCAGTATCAATTATGAACACACAAGCATCGCACAAAGTTATCACAAACACAATCAACATAAATCTAACATGGTTAAGGGAAATCCAATCATCCCATTTCCAAGATATTGATTATAGAACAATTTCCTCCTTGCCTCAATTATGCAAAAATTTCTTGAGTTTTTGGTGATGGGATAACCTTCTCCTTGCATAGCTTATTATTAGAATTTTCCTCCTTTATTTCACGCTCTCAAGAAAATCTATAGACTCCTTTTTCCCCTTTCTCATTTTCTCCCTTTTATTTTATAACAACTAATCCTAATTTATTTTTAATTCCATTTAACTTTTCAGTTTATTCCAACTCACTCTTTATTCTTAGATAATTCTCAAGTAACTCTAAATCTCTTAGACAATTATAACCATTTATAATCCGATTATTTTTAATATTTTCTTACTAACACAGTTAGCATCTTTATTTTATTTTTCTAAATAATAACATAATAATAACAAACCATTAAATGTACCAAAAATTGAATTTTTAAGGAATAAAAGCTAAATCAAAATTTTGAGGTGTTACATCAATCTTATCACGTCTCACACCATTCCAAAATTTTTTAATCCATACAATAGAACTTCATTCATTAGATACCACTTCACAAGCATTACTTTTGGCACCCTTGGTATTTCTCACATACCCTTGTGAAAAACCAAAAACTATTGAGGCACGGTAGAGTGTCCTAACATGTATCAATTTGTTGGGAGAGAGCTTGAACCTCGCGACCACTGGTTGGTGTGAGTTCATTCATTGTGGATGTGTCCACTTTTTGATTTCATGTGTCTCCAGCTTGGTATTCTCATATGCAAGTGTCACATGTCGCTGCCTTGGAAGCCTCGTCATTCCGTGTTGATGCACCTGATGTCGAAGTTGTCGTTCTTGAGGAATTTGGATAAGGCCCCTATGACACTTTACTATTGCCTTTATATGTAAATCGTGTTGCTAGGCACGTGTGGGACAGAGAAGTAAACTTTATTTGTATTTATTCTTTGAAACACATATGTTATAATATTCAAACCTTCTAACAATGATGTATTTTTTATGCAGTTCTATGATGCTTTCAAATGCAATAACCATGGTAGGAAGATTGTGAGGATATAACAGTCGGACGAGCAATGGTTTCATGATGTTAGCTTTCACTGAGAGATGACACCCATAAACATCATCTTTTCATCTTTCGCATAGTGAGATGTACATTACACTAGATGGCGTGTCATCCCTACTACATATTCTGATCATAGGAAGATTATTAGACCGCTCAAGAATGATCAGACTTGATTCACTAGAGATGATGGTGACCTATTTGAGATATGACCTAGAGGATGCCCTAAAAAAGTAGAAGACACCAGAAAGTGTTATGTTAGATTTAAATTTTATTTAAAACCTATATATACACCATCTGGTTACACTTAGGCATGGCAACATAACCCATATTTGTGGGTATCCACCCGAACCCGCCCCGAAGTTGACGGGGAAAACCCGCTTTGACTGGGTTTGGGTTTTCCTCGATGAAAAGTTATGGTGATGGGTCGGGTAATGGGGGCAGTAGTATCCACCTCGAACCCGCCCCTAAACTCGCCCCCATTTACTTCATTATGTACATTATTATTTAGTTATTTTAATTTGGAATATTAAATACGTGGTCAATGTTTTGATATTCTGATTTGTATTAATTATTTAAAATATTTGAAATGTATGTATGAAATTTTTTGAGATTGTTTTATTTTATTATTTGTAATGTAATTTGATTTTGGAAAAAAAATATTTTTATTTAAAAAAAATTGATTTTACTAAATGGATAGTAGTGGGGCGGGGATACCCGAATCCGTTTGGGACGGGTTTGGGTTTTAATTTTACATCCCTATTTGGGTTTGGGGCGGGGAACGGTGATTGTTTGGGGATTCAGGTTTGGGTTTAAGGGAGGCAAAAACCATCCCCGGCCTTCCCCGCTGCCATGCCTAGTTACACCATTAGAGGTTGGTAGTGATGATTCACAAGTTTTCCATCATTGAGCATGTGCATTAAGGTCATACCTCATGTATTTGTAGACAAAAGTGCTTATTATGTCAATGTGGTTTACCTTAGATACTTCATTTACTTTGACCAGATTCATGATTACAATTAAGGGGTCGCTTGTTTTGTTTACTTAATCTCGAAGGTAATTGAAGGTTGTCTTTAGAAGACTAGACAAATGACAGGAAGTTGCATGTTGTTTACGTTAATATATTTCCACCTTTACTGTTACTGTACCATTTTAATAACATTTGTGTTACGCCATTACTAATATTTTATTTGTGTCATTTTCAGGCATGGATCCTTCACCATTTTCCACGCATCTCCATTTAGCCATGTGTTGATGACTACACTGAGAATCGACCACGTGCTTGTGCATTCGTCCCACTCGGAAGGAAATAGGTGACCAAGCCCTTCAAAGTGTTCATGATCACACTACAACAAATGATATAAGCTACACACCGTACAATAAACATCATCAAACACGTGTCTTGGATTACATAGTCTTCTACTCTTGATAGTTGGTTTGTGGGTCACACCTAATCTATTCACATCTTTCTAAGTGAGTCATGCGCCAATTTGGGTATCTACGGGTTATTCCAAGAGACCCATATGTCTCTATTTCTCTCGGTGTGACCCGTAGAGATGTAGATGTGATGTATGATAATTTTCATAATCATCTAGTACAAGACAAAACACGAAGTGCAATAGCTTCACAGTAATGGATAATGCATTCGGCTATATTAAATGGTATTTCAGAGTATCACATCCTTACATGACACCAAATATTAACAGCGATCTTCCTAAGTCAGCTCATCAGAAGATATTATAGGAGGAACGGGTTATGGCAGATAATGTCGTTGAAGTGTTACCTACATGTCATCGTATATGGGCCATTGCACAAGCGAGTATAGATAGATAAGACTTTTCAGAAGGCACTTCTAGGAGAGCCACTATATATGTCATTCTTTCTAAGGCACATATGTCATTGCAGTACAAGTGGCAGAGAAGGAACAAGGGGGTCAGATATACCTTAGTAGTATTTGATCATATTTTTATCATGTATTATGGATAATATTATGGTTTGCAATTTGTCATTTGTATACTTATTACATCAATGTATTTCTCTAAAAATGTCAAACTTTAATGCATAAAGGATAACTACATAAGTATACATCTGAAACATTTACGTAGATGCATCTCTAAATTAAATTATGACAAAATGAGAATGTGAGTCACTTTCAAATTGATTCGCGTCCAATGCCTTAGTGAAAATATCACCTAGGTGCTTCTCAGTGGCCACATGCTCAAGAGTAAAAACTTTGTCTTCAACAAGATCCCTGATAAAATTATCCATCTGTTTCACTTGAAGACCAAGAAAATAAGTTAATTCACCAACAAGACTCATCTCAAATTCAGATTGCATCTGCTTGACAAAATGTTGAACCATCTCACTTGACATTCCACCAAACACAATGTCATCCACATATATCTGATTAATCATGAGTTTGCCACCCTTCTCCTTAACAAGCAGGGTCTTGTCTATTCCTCATTTCCTGTAGCCACTATTGACAAGAAACTTTGGCAACCTTTCATACCAAGCCCTAGGATCTTGCTTTAGCCCATAAAGAGATTTCTTCAGTTAGAACACATGATCTAGAAAAGTAGGAACAATGAACCCCTTGGGTTGTTCAACATACACTTCTTCATTTAAGTACCCATTCAAAAAGGCGCTTTTCGCATCCATCTAAAATAGCTTGAACTTTAGTATACATGCCACTCCTAACAACAATCTTGTGGATTCAAGATGAGCAACTGCATCAAAAGTCCATCAAAATCTACTCCTTCATTTTGAGTGTATCCTTGAGCCACAAGTCTAGCCTTATTTCTGGTGACAACTCCCTTTTCATCGAATTTATGTTTATAAATCCATTTTGTACCAATGACATTTGTTTCTTTATGCATAGGAACTAAATCCCAAACTTCATTTCTCTTAAACTGACATAGTTCTTCTTGCGTAACATTGATCCAGAATTCGTCAGTTAAAACCTCCTTCACATTCTTGGGTTCAAACTTAGAGACAAAACAAGAATTAGATACCACCTCTCTTGATCTAGTGGTAATCCTTTCATTAAGATTTCCTATAATTAGTTCTTTAGGATGATCTGTCTGAATTCTTGTAAAGGGACCTTTGTTTGCTCTATTGTTATCATGTTCAATATCTGTAGTCTCAGAGTTGGTCTCAATATCTACCACATTTTCTGAAGCATCATTCATCTGAGATGATGTTCCAACATCTTCTTCGACATCTGTTTCATTGTCTATGATTGAATCATCGACCACAACATTAATAGATTCCATCATGACTTTGGTTATGGAATTAAAGACTCTATAGGCTCTACTGTTTGTAGAGTAACCCAGAAATATTCCTTCACTACACTTGGGATCCATCTTCCTTCTTTGTTCACGATCATCCAAAATGTAACATTTACTTCCAAAAACGTGAAAGTATTTGACAGTATGCTCCTCCCTTTCCATAATTCATAGAGTTTAGTTGAAGTACCAGTTCTTAGAGTGACCTTATTATGAATATAGCATGCAGTATTCATTGCTTCAGCCCAAAAATGATAGGGCAGATGCTCAGCATGAAGTATGACTCTAGTTGATTCTTGTAGAGTCATATTCTTGTGTTCAACAACTCCATTTTCCTGAGGGGTGATGGGAGAAGAAAATTCATGGCCAATACCTTTAGAGGATCAAAATTCAGTAAATTTTCTATTTTCGAATTCCTTGCCATGGTCACTTCTAATCCTGACAAATCTGCTTTCCTGCTATCTTTAAAGCCTTTGACACAAATCTTTGAAAACCTCAAAAACATCTGATTTTTCCTTGATGAAGTTCACCCAAGTGAATCTTGAAAAGTCATCAACGACAACATAAGCATACCTTTTTCCACCAAGGATCTCAACTTTCATAGGCCCCATTAAATCCATATGAAGAAGTTCCAGAACTTTTGAAGTAGCCAGATGTTGGATCTTATGGTGTGACATCTTGGTCTGTTTTCCAATTTGATACTCACCACAAATTCTTCCTTCCTCAATTTTGAGTTTTGGAATACCTCTGATAGCTTCTTTAGACGCAATCTTCCTCATATCTTTCAAATGCAAATGTACAAGTTTTTGGTGCCACAGCTTGACTTCATCTTCCTTGAACAACAAAAATATGGAAGAACAATTAATTTCTTGAGGTACCCATAAGTAACAATTGTCCTTAGACCTGACTCCTCTCATCAGTACTTCATTCTTCTCATTAGTGACCAAACATTCAGACTTAGTGAAATTAACTTTAAGAACTTGATCACATACCTGACTGATACTTATCAAATTAATAGCCAGATCTTTTACAAGGATAACATCATCAAGACTAGGGAGTCCTGTACATGATAGTCTTCTAACTCCTTTAGTTTCACCTTTAACTCGATCACCAAAAGTGACATAACTGGTGGAGTAAGACTTAATGTCCACCAAGAACTTTTTCACCCTTGTCATATGTCTAGAACATCCACTGTTAAAGTATCAGTCTTCTCTAGCTAAAGCTCTAAGAGATGTGTGAGTTATACAACTAGTGGTGACAGCCTTGGGTATCCACTCCTTTTTTATTTTAATCACTACTTGATTAGCCCTAGAATGTGTTGGACACTTTGGATAGTCATACAGTTTGAAACATAAGGGTTTATATGACCAAATTTACCACAGTAATGACATCTCCAACGTAAGAACTTGCCTCTAGTTTGAGTATTCTGATATCTGGCCCAATATTGAGACATTTGATTAAACATCATTGGCTCAGGCTTCCTTTTAGGAGGAACAACTTTTGTCACGTGAGTTTTTCCTTGTTTATTTGAAGCTTGATAATTAAAACTTATCCCTTTCAAGTTTCCAGCTACCTTCCCAACTTGAAGAATTTCATCTAACATATCAGAATCATTGTTCAACATTCTTACTGACTTAGTCATGTTTTCAAGTTTGGAAGTCAACAGGGTCATCTCATTCTGAAGATCAGAGATAGTAGATAAACATTCTTCCTTTTCAGCCTGTAGTTGAGATATAATTTTATTCTGTTTTTCTCCTAGTTGCCAAACGTTTTCACTTCTGATGCACAGTTCTTTGTAGGAGGCATCCAGTTCATCATAAGAAATTTCTTTGTCACAGAAGTCTTCATCAGAATCAAATCTTCCAGTTAAATTAGTTACATGTTTAGCATATTCATCCTCAAGTTCACTTTCAGATGTATCATCATCAGAACAAGAAACAGATAACCCCTTCTTTTGTTTCTTGAGATATGTAGGACATTCTGCTCTAATGTGTCCAAAGCCTTCTGTAAGCATGTGCTTAGGCTTTAAAAACGCAACAGATCCAATCTCGATTGCTGCACTTATTCTGCATAATCTTATGCATAAAATCAAGAATAGGATTACATATTTTCTAAAATGTCTCTTTTTTTTATGAAACAAACACACAGTTGAAACAGAAACAGGTGTTCCTAAAATAATCCTTCTTGGACAATCAGATATGATAGCTGATTATTTAGAGAATCTTCAGAGGTCTCATGATAAAATAAGTCTTCTAAGAAGTAAAACAAAACCTGCAATGATGTATGATCAACATGTTAAAACATCTTGCTTAACATCTTGCTATAATACATGTTTTAACAAAATTGATGTCAATCTCAAAATCACAAACCTAGCAATATACTTATTATAAATGGTCTATTACATCAATGTATTTCTCTAAAAATGTCAAATTTTAATACGTAAAGGATGATTACAGAAGTATACATATGTAACTTACAGAGATGTATTTCTAGATTAGATCATAAAAAAGTGCAAGTATAACTCACTTACAAAAGAATATAGTGTATATAAAGTGCATATGAAAGTATACTTTCTAAATAACGAAGAATTTTTTTGGATTTTTACATTGTGGCACCTCATCACTGAGAGTAGAAAGAGCAACCCCACTTCATTTCATTATGTTCCATCATCAAATTAAACAAAAACATGTTTAAAATATGAGACAAAGGTTTTGCTATTATCCTAAAAGTTTTCTTTAAACCAAAGTAACTCAAGCTACAAACAATTATTTAACAAGTACTTTTGGAGAAGATAGGTAATTTAATCACTGTTTAAAAATGACAAATTAAATAGAAATCTATTTTATCATAATTTTATCTAATTTAACCGTATGAGACTTTTTTTAACCACAGTTTTACCGTGACAAATTTTTCCTTGTGTAATAATCATCCTGCATATCCTAAAAACAGCCTTGGTAACAAGCACGATGCAACTACAAATGTACAACCATTAATAATAAGAAACAATAAAGCAAACCAATTCATTTTCCTTGAAGCACAAGTAAATGAATTAGGGGTCAAAATCCCCAACCTAGATTCTATATCTCTTGATCAACCATCTTTCAACAACCTATTTGTAAAGTAAGGAAACTCTATAATCTCATATGATGTGCATATTAACAACAATAATCAGAATCTCAGCAGGCTCTCAAAATATCACAAACCTTTAAAAAAACAGATCAATCAATTGGTTTGAATGCCTCGGCTCCAGCCACAATCTCCATAATCTCACCAGTAATCTTAGCTTTCCTTTCCCTATTATAAACAACAGAAAGACTCTTAGTCAACTCAACAGCATTATCAGTTGCACTCGACATAACACCCATTCTAGCAGCAAGTTCACTAGCCAATGATTCTTGCAATGCCTTCAAAACTTGACTATTCAGATAAAGCGGCATCATCACATCAAGAATATGAGCAGGATCTTGCTGAAATTCCATAATAGGAACACACCCATCTTTCGACTTCTTCTTGAAAACATCTCTCTTCAAAGCCAACTTTCCATCCTTAGAAGTTAGCCTAAAAAACTCGTCTTCGGTCGCATCAACGCAGTTCCCATTCACATCGAAAACTTCTCCTTTTTTCCGACAATGGTAACAATGTTTGAATCATTGGATTAAACCTAACTAAAGAAACAAACTTTGTGTAAACAAGTTCAACTTTATCAACTTCCTCACTAACAAAAAGTGAGAAAACATCATCAGCAATAATCTGAGCATCTTTTGTCGTCAGAAAAGCACGGTTTCCGATGAATCTATCAACTTCAACAAAACTCCTACGTTTCAAATAAGAATTACCCTTTTTACCAACACTGATAACAACACAACCTATACCTAGTTTCTTCAATTCGTCAACTCTTTCTTCTGCTTTTTTGGCGATGGAGTTATTGAAACCGCCGCATAAGCCATGGTCACCGGTGATGATAAGGAGGGCGACGTTTTTGACGGGTCGAATGGTGGTTAAGGGAACTTCGACATCATCGGATTGGAGCTGTTGGTTGGTGGATTGGAGGACTTCGGAGAAGGGACGGCCGTTGATGACGGCTTCTTGTGCGCGGCGAATTCTGGCGGCGGCGACTAGTTTCATTGCTTCGGTGATTTTTTGAGTGCTTTTGACGCTGTTGATTCTGTCTCGGACTTCGTGGATTCCGTAGAGGGTTGGGAAATGGGGGAAACGGGTTTTGGGGAGGTGGGGATGAGGAAGGTGAGATTTTGAGGGAACCCTATTTGTGAGAAGAGTGGAAAACATTGAAGGTGTGGTGGGGTTTTGGAAATGGGTGGTTTTGGTTTTGGGTTCGGAGTTGGTGATGAACGGTTTGATCCTGAGAGAGTTTTGGGAAGCGAAGGGAAGGTGGTGATGGGCTTTCGATACTGGGCTTTCTATTTGTCAAGGGTAGTGCTCACTACACCACCATGTAGTTTTCACACACTTTATGGAAACTCTAAAATATTTTTCTATACTTCATATTCCAAACTTCGTATGTGCTAATTCTTTAACAAAATCATGATAACATTGGTTTGGATTTCAATCATTGTATCATAGGTTTAAATTCCAATCTCTTATTTAATTATTTTCCAATGTTTTTATCTAACATTTTTTAAATAAAATTATATTACAAGTCATTTATAAATCAACCACGCAATAAATAATACATATTTTTCATTCGATTACAAGATCTAAATAGAATAATTATGTATATATAAATGGAAAAATGTCAAATATAAAATATCATGATGTCATAATTAATCCAAATACAAATCATAATAAAAATATGTTAAAATATACAAAATAAAATCTCATTACTATGTGTTAGTGTTGGCTCTTAATTTCGACGCCTGAATGGAATTAAAAGTAAGAAATAGATTTTTCGAAGAAATTTAATGACCTCAACTGAGGCCATATTTTTTGAATATGAGTCGAAGGCGTCCTTTCGCCAGGAGAATCTATGTTACGGGCTTAGAGATATTTCTTAGCAGTTGGAAGATTCAATTCGACAGAGGTGCCACTGAACGCCTTTCAACAGGAGGGTTTGAATTCAAATAAAGGAGAGAAAATTCGATCTCATTCATTCCTCAAAGAAGCCATGTGGAGCGCTTCTAGGATTCGAAGGCATGCAGAGCGACACTTGTCTCGATTTCGTTTGGTATCCGTTAATGGCAGTTATTTTTTATTAGTATAAATAGCAACTCTTAGTGTTAGGATTTGTGTGTGTTCAATTGTGTACAAATTCTTCAGTATACTCCAAGTACCCGTGTGTTGAGAGAAACGAGTTTGTAAGAATGTACGTTGATGTAACAACATCTTTTCAGTTTAATGAAATTTAATAAATCTTTTTCTTTAAGAATTTATTCTTTCTTTATGCAAGTTCTTGTCTTCATCATTTACCAGTACTTCGATTTTACTTCTTTTCACCCAAATCCATTTACACTTGAAATATGTTATTTTATCATGAACTTTGTCGAAGTGTTCATTGTTTTTATAAACTTTATTTAAGATCAATTACCACATGTCCTAGGATTTGTGTGTTCGATCCTGCAAGTAAAACATATCTTTTTCGATTTGCAAGACCAACGGTTGTTCACCAATTTTCACGGCGAACAAATTGGCACACCTGGTGGGACCGTGCTGAGTGATCATGAAATTTGCTTCAAAAATTTGAAAATTTATTAGTTCTGCGGTCAACTTTTTCTTTGAAAAAACTTCGTTGCATGGTATTAAGAAATGGTAAAGTAGTCACCGCTAACGAAGATAAAATAAGAAGAAGATATAGGAGGAGAATGGCGGCAAGTTCAAACTAGCCAAGTATTCCTCAAGATATGCCTAATAATAATATAGAACAACCCATAGGATCTTCAACAGGAGGACCAACGGTCTGAGCGCCTGTCTCTAAAGCAATTCCATCTATGGGAAGTTTGATACCTACATATTCGATTGTCCATACGCAACCTATTCTGACTTATATTGGGCCAAGGGGTCCTCCACAGACTCCACCACCAATTGGGGCTTCAACATTCAGAAGTATCCCTCCTCCTGGGTTTTCAATAACTTTGCCTCGAGACCCACCCTATGGAATTCCAGCTTCGATGATGGTAAACTTACAAAACGCCCCTCCGTTATATATAGAACTCGTAATGACTTCGCCATTAAAGGAATCTGACTCTGCGATAAATATGGGTCGAAATAGTCAAGTTTTAGGAATAGGGTATTCAGCCCAAGTGCCAAATTTGACAACCAATTTTGCATCATACTTGAGACAACAAATGGATGAAAGTAACCTTCAAATGGTCCAAATGATGTCCCAAACTGTGGGGGAAACTTTTCAGCCCCTTATTTAGAATACTACCCAAACTAATCAACAATTAGCAGCGCAAATGACGCGCCTTGTAGAATTCTTTGGTGTACCAAATCCCCCTCGACAACCACCGAGGGAGTATATGATAGAAAACCAAGGGGTAATTTTCGACGAAGACGCCACCATTAATCAAATTTAACAAAATCCAGGAAATATACCCCAGGAAAATCAAAACAACCATGGAATGATTGAAAGATCTAGAGTTGAACCCCCAAGGAATGAACAACAAGTTCCTAAAGAAGAAGAACCAAGGGTAGTTTTGGTAAATAGGAACAAGGATGCTAAAAACATTTTACAACAAGTTCAACGTAATAACGTAATAGCAGATAATAATCTAGCTTCCATGGTCGAAAGAATCATGACACGTAACGAAGTAAATTGTGGCCTTCGACGGCCAAATTATACCTCACCGTTATCAGAATACATCCTTTAGTCAGATTTACCCCCAAGAACAAAGGTTCCTAAGTTTACTAAGTTTTCTGGGGACACTACTGAGTCCATTGTCAAACATGTGGCTAGGTATTTGATACAAGCAAAAGACTTTTCGAATGATGAGAACCTCAGGGTAAAATATTTTTTAAGTTCTCGTAAAGAATGCTTTCACTTGGTTCACAACCTTGCCTCCAAATTCGATTCATAATTAGACTCAGTTAGAACGTTTGTTCCATGAGCAATTCTACTTGGGACAAACAAATATTAGTTCGAAGGAATTGGCTAGTATAAAATGAAAGTTTATTGATCGAATAGACAATTATTTGAATAAGTTTCAACTTCTCAAGGCAAGGTGTTTCACACAAGTGCCAAAACATGAGTTAGTCGAAATGGCTGCTGGTAGCCTAGATTATTCCATCAGGAAGAAATTAGATACTCAATACCTGAGGGATATGACCCAGTTGGCCAATAGGGTTTGACAGTTAGAACGTTTGAAAGAAGAAAAGGCTAAAGCAAATAAGAATAAAAGAATGTCCTATGTCGAATTCAATGAAGATGACAAAAGGCCTTACAGTGAGCCTATAAGTTTCGATGAGAATGAAGTAGATCTCGCTTAATTGAAAAAGAATTCACCTTATTCTTGTAAGGTTTTATCACTTTCGAATGGGAAGAACTTTACTGAATCAGAAAAGAGTAATAGGTTTCCTAAGAAAACGTATACATTCGACGTCACAAAAAGTGATGAAATCTTCGATTTGTTAGTTAAAGATGGGAAAATAATAGTACCTCCTAAGCTAAAAATCCCCCTTTAGATCAAAGAAAGAAAAGGGGATTTTGTAAATACCATAATTTCTTGGGTCATAAAACCTCTCAATATTTTCTTTTCAGGGATCTTGTTCAAAATGCTATCTTGAAGGGAAGGCTCAAATTCGGGGAGAAGCCCAAGAACCAGATGAAGGTTGACGTTGATCCTCTATAAATTGTTGACGCCAGTATACGGTGCCAAAAGAGGTTAACATGGTCGAAGTCGCTGAAGGTTTCAACAATGCTGTCAACATGGTTGAAGTCACTTAGGACTTCATTAATAAAGATGTTTTAGTTCATGTTACTAAAGATCTTGACCTGAAATTCATGAAAATTTTCATTCGTGAAGCTACTGAAGGCTTCGTCAAAGAAACTACTGATAGTTTTGACAGTAGAGTTACTGATGGCTTCGCCAAAGGAGTTACTGAGGACTCTAACCTTATGATGATAACAAAGGAAATCGTTGACGGTTTCGTTCGAATGGACAAGGCCGCTGATGGCCTTCAAGTGCAATTCAACAAGATGGACATTGTTTATGATGTCAGCATGAACATCAACATGGTGGAAATTGTAGATGTTTTGATTGGCTGCATTTTATGGTAAAACAATGTTGTGTGTGTAGATGTCATGGCATGCTGGTGTAGTGTTCTGCGGGGTAAGTTTGCTTAGCTAGAGCAAAGTGTATTGGATGTCATACTGAATGTCATGACATCAGGTAGCTGACATCAAGGGCGCGTGTTTTATTTTTCTTGTATATTGCAGGAGGAAGCTCAGGCTATACTTCAGGAAACATTTTAGAGATCCTAGTTATCTCATGCGAAATGCTAGGCAGTGCTGAGCATAATAGGAAATGCCTATGACCTAATTAAAAGTGCACTGATTTATGAAAAGAGGTTTAACTTGGTTAAACCTAATTTCTGCACTTAGGCCCAAGATCTTTCTGCTGCTTATAAATAACAAAGTAGCAATCCTAATTGAAGACAGTTTTTGACAGAGAGTTTACAGAGTGTTTTGTGAGTGAAGAACTCAGTCAGTGTACTGTGATCTTCACGTGTGTGTTTGTGTCTTAGGATTTCTTGTGATTCAAGCAATTATCTGTTGTATGATTGCATTGGACTAGTGTGTTTGAGCTGTATGTTAATTGTGTCACTCTAAGCTTTTAAGCACAAGTGTTGTGTCTCTTGATTGAAGCTGTGAAGCAAGATCAAGACTTGTTTGAAGTGTGTCTTCATTTTAAAATGTATCTAAATTGGTTGATATTACTACTGTGGTTGAGGGGGAGTGAGTAGGAGCTCGGGTCTAGTGTTAGGCTGAAGTTGCATTGGGTAGGTCTTAAGTGAGGAGTGCAAACTGGTAGTTTGACTCTGAATTAACACTGCTTATAGTGGATTTCCTCCCTAGCTTGGTAGCCCCCAGATGTAGGTGTGATTTGCACTGAACTGGGTCAACAATTGTCTGTGTTATTTACTACTTTCAGTTCCTATTTTCTATTAAGTTTAATAGTTTGTTCAGTAGTGGATGTCATAACATCCACTGTCTGTTACTAGAATTTCAATTGGCATCAGAGCAGGCACCCTGCCTGTTATTTTCTGGGTGAGATCTAGGGAAGATAAATTATGGTACTATAGACAAGGACATAGGATTCACAAATAGACCACCAACTATAGATGGTTCTAACTATGACTACTAGAAACCTTGGATGATAGCCTTCTTGAGGTCTCTGGATAGCAAGGCTTGAAGAGCAGCTAACTCAGGATGGGAAGATCCAGTGAAAACAGATAAAGATGGAGCAATTGTGCTAATACCTGAAGAAGAGTGGAGCAAAGAGCAAGAAGCCTTGGCTCTTGGGAATTCTAAGTCCATAAATGCTTTATTCAATGGCATAGATAAGAACATCTTCAGACTGGTGCATCACTGTGAACTGGTGTCGCTACTGCGAAAATGAGGTGCCGGCAAAATAGAAGAGTCGCCACCTTTCGTTATTTATCCCACAGAAAGGGAAAGGAAACGATCGGAAAAACCTGACGAAAAGGTATAAGACAAGGTCATCGCAACCATGTCTGGGTTTGGGAGTCAGTTATGTAAGGGGAAGGTATTAGCACCCCTCACTTCCATCGTACTAGATGGGATCCACGCTTGTTGTGTTTATCTGACGGGTTTGTTTAACTACCTACCTATCCAGGCTACTCTGAAAAGAAAATAAAAATGACTCGGCAAAGCATCGCGCTTCGTGCCTACGTATTCTCGTCAGAGAACGAGAAATCAGAGTCAACGTAGTTTGGCTAACTACGGGTAACGGATGGGGGAAGGTGGCTCACCAATACGTCAATATTGTGCCTACGTACTCTCAACAGATATGAGAGATCAGACCTTACGTAGTTCAGGATAATACGGATTACGGGGGTTCAGATTCATCTGTTTTTCCGAGTAGGGTTAACAAACAGTTCCAGCAGTTTGGTGTATGCAGCTCACTCGTCAAAGACTCGTGCATTACCGTTTGTGGTAGAACTGAGAGTTAACGACAATCTTTTTCTGAAAACGTTTTCCTGAGTTAAGGTCCCACGGGGCAAAAAGAGTTTTGAGATTTGTTTTCTGTCTTTTACGGAAGAAGTGCTTTTTATGGATGTTTGCAATTCATATCGCACTAGAGACTATGACCTAGGAGTGAATGCGTCGCATGTCACCCAAAGGGTACCATACTAAACGTCCTGGTTATTGGAAGGAAACCCTCCAACAACCATTTCCTAAGTAGATTAAGGCTCATAACGTACGATATTAATTAACCTTTATTACTGTATTTTGATTTGTCTGAAGATGAGAAGGAGAAGGGACACAACTAAGGGGAAACTATCGAGTCCTAATAGTTGTCATGCCAAGGATTCAACCTATGGTTGAGGTTTGAAACAGGGAACTCCTTGATGTTATCATGCAAAGGCTTCAACCTAAAGTCTAATCATCACTTCCTTATCAAAGGAAGTGAGAATCCTAGGGGAGCATGTCAATGGGAAACAGACAACAGACAAAGCATCAGCTAAACATTAGTAAAACAGCTAAACAGAAGAGAAAACAGTAAAGATGCAATTGCAATGCAGCAATACAAGCAGAGGGAGACTCACTCAACCCCTAGAGAAATCAAGCAAAACGCAACACAATGCACAGGCAAGGGAGACAAACTCAACCTTCAGCCAACAAGCAAAGTCAAATAGAAAAAGACAAGCAGAGGGAGACAATCTCAACCTCTAATGCAAAAAAGCAAAGGGAGGAAAGCTCAACCTTTCAATGCACTTAGGCCTAGAATCAACTACATGAAAGCCTATTCTAATGCAACACACCAAATAAACATTCACACAGATACAGTTAAACAGCAAACACAGCAGAGCAGCACAACAACGCTCCAGCAGTCTGACAGTCTGTCTTCTAGTCCAAGCTATCTGTCCAAGCTATCCATCAAGAGAGAAGGGAATAAGGACTTCATCTTCAAGCTTCAACTTTATCCATCAAGAGATGATATGAATTAACACAAAGATCATTGCATGATGAGGGGAAGCATGATGGAAACCAAGGGAATACATCACGGCACTCAACCATTCATCTAAGATTGGTATCCTCAAAGGTTTTACCTTTTTTGTAAGAGCACAGATTGTGTCTCAGTAATATCTCTATGTTTTGATGATAACATTAATGATAATTTGTATACAAGAATTATACTCTCTAAATTTGTTCTAAACTGTTTTCTACAGGCACAAAAGATTTTAATCTTAAAGAGCAAATTTGATGTGAACAATGAATTCTGAATGGCTCAAGAGCATCTGAAGATTAGAAGAATCTGAAGTATAAGAGCTTAGTTATCAAGATTCTGAAGATACAACACGCTGCATGTATTATCAAGAATCTGAATAAGAGAAGACTCTGAGTGAAGAGACTCTGAATGAGAGAAGACTCTGATCTGAGTGAAGACTCTGATCTAAGAGCATGTTACGCTTCAAGCACACAGCTGCACCAGACTCTGATTCATCAACATCTGAAGAACATATTAGGCTCTGAAGTTTCCAGAAGGTTCTGAAGACTGAAGACTCTGATATTGATTGTTGATCTGAATTATTTGAAGAAGAATATTTTAATATATCCGTTGGAATATGCCAGCAAATCTTTCCTTAATTGGGATAGACAAAATTCTCTGCAAAGAAGATTATTCCTCTGGTACATTCCTGATATAGTTAAATCACAGCTCAGCAGACAATTGCTACACCCACATTTTGTGCGCCGTCTCTCTGCTGTAATAGTACAAAGGACAGTACTATTTTGATATTGGAAATATTTTCTCTAACGGTAAAATATTCTCTCCAATATTCAAGTGGCTATATAAAGGACATCATAGCTCATTCTTCAAGTGCCAAGAATTACAACAATATTGACAAGAACTCTCTCACGCTCAAAGCTTTCATATTCTTCACTGTTCATACATTGTTCTAAACTTAGAGAAATAACACAGTTGTGTTTATAGCTTTCATAGAAGCAATTCTTACTCTTTCATTGTATTACATTAATTTGTAAAGAAAGTTTTCCTTAAGAGGATCTAGGTTAGATCAGTAGCTCTTAAGAAGACTAAGAACAGTTGTTCTTAGGTGTGCTATTTGTAATCAGTTGATTTGAATAGTGGATTAAGTCCTTGTTGAGAAAGGCAAATCACTCTTGAAAAGGGTGGACTGGAGTAGTTGAGTTCAACGAACCAGGATAAAAATACTTGTGTTTTTATCTTTGATTATTTTCTGTCATACTTATTCAACCCCCCCCTTCTAAGTATTTTCTCACCTTCAGTTGGCATCAGAGCTCCGGTTCTGAGTGTGCATTCGCTTAACCGTGACAGATAAAGATCCAGTGAGAAAAATACTCTGTTATTTATTTGGTTGCTAATATGGGTGATATTCCTACATCAAGCAACAAATATGAAGGAGACAGAATCAGCACCAAACCTCCAATGTTTGATGGAGAAAAATTTGATTATTGGAAGGATAGACTTGAAAGTTTTTTCTTGGGGTATGATGCTGATCTCTGGGACTTAGTCATTGATGGGTATGAACATCCTACTAAGGATGGCAAAAAGATTGATAGAAAATCAATGACTGAGGAGCAGAAGAAAGAATTCAAGAATCATCACAAAGCCAGAACCATACTTCTGAATGCAATCTCTCATACAGAGTATGAAAAGATTACCAACAGAGAAACTGCTCATGATATGTTTGAGTCTCTCAAAATGACTCATGAGGGAAATTCTCAGGTGAAAGAAACAAAGGCTCTGGCGCTTATACAGAAGTATGAAGCGTTCAAAATGGAAGAATCTGAGAACATTGAGACTATGTTTTCCAGATTTCAGATTCTAACAGCTGGGTTGAAAGTTCTGGACAAGGGCTACTCAACATCTGATCATGTCAAGAAGATCATCAGAAGTCTTCCTACCAGATGGAGACCTATGGTGACTGCATTGAAGCTGGCCAAGGATCTGAACAAAATCTCACTAGAAGAACTCATCAGTTCTTTGAGAAGTCATGAGATTGAGCTGGAGGAAGATGAACCCCAGAAGAAAGATAAAGGTAAATCCTTAGCTTTTAAATCTAACAAATCTGTTAAAGCCTTGCAGGTTAATGAAGAAAGCTCTGAGGAATCTTCTTCTGAAGAAGAAGATGAACTATCAATGCTGTCCAGAAGGATCAACAAACTCTGGAAGCACAAAGGGAAGAAGTTCAACAACTTCAGAAGATCTGATCAAAAGAAAGAATCTTCTGGACACAGAAGATCTGGCAAGAAAGAGATCACTTGTTTTGAATGTAAAGAACCTGGACACTACAAGAGTGAATGTCCCAAACTTCAAAAGGAAAAACCCAAAAGGAAGTTTGACAAAAAGAAAAAGGTTCTGATGGCTACATGGGATGACTCAGATGAATCTGAATCATCTTCTGAATCTGAGGAAGAATGTGCAAATGTTGCGCTGATGGCCAACACAGATGATCAAGATGAAGGAACGTCATCATCTGAATCTGAGTCAGAATCAGACTCTGACTCTGAAGAGGTATTTTCTGAACTCTCCAGAGCTGAACTTGTTGAAAGTTTATCTGACATGATGGAAAGCTACAGCAAGATTAAACTCAAATACAAGAAGCTGAAAAGCAATCTTGAATCTGAGATTAATCTTCTGAGAACAGAACTTGTTGAGCAGAAAGAAATAAATTTAAAACTCAAAAATGATTTAGAAACAACTCAACAAGAATCTGATACTGAAACAGAGTCCAGTGAAAATATTTTAGAAAAATATGACTCCAGTTTTAGAAGATTTCTCACTAAAAGCATAGACAGAAGCAAAATGGCTTCTATGATCTATGGTGTTAGTGGGAACAACAGAAGAGGCATTGGATGTGAATCCTCCTCTGGAAGCAATCCAAAGTCTGTTGATAAACTCTTCATCAAGAAGACTCCTCTGTATTCTCATTTCAAGTTTGGTCATCTGAATGATATTAAACATACAAGCTCTGAAAAGAGTACTTATGTGTTTAAGCCAAGGGTTAGCCAGAATAAACACTATGTTGAAAAACAGAAGTTTAGGCAAAACCGCAGAACATCTAACCCCAAAGGACCCAAAAAGATCTGGGTACCTAAAAGCAAAATAATACCTGTTGCAGATATCCTTAGCAGCAAAATCCAGACACCAATCATGGTACCTGGACTCTGGATGCTCGCGACATATGACGGGCGAAAGGTCTATGTTCCAAAGCCTGGAACTTAGATCTGGAGGGGACGTGAAATTTGGAGGGAACCAGAGGGGCAAGATCATTGGCTCTGGTACGATAGGTAATGGTAACCTACCCTCTATTTCTAATGTTCTGTTAGTTGAAGGATTGAAACATAATCTATTGTCCATAAGCCAATTAAGTGACAATGGTTATGATATCATCTTTAATCAAAAATGTTGCAAAGCTGTTTGTCAAAAGAATGGCTCAACCTTATTCAGTGGAAAGAGGAAAAACAACATTTACAAAATTAATCTTTCAGAACTTAAAGTTCAAAATGTAAAATGCCTTTTATCTGTGAATGATGAGCAATGGGTCTGGCATAGAAGATTGGGACATATTAATATGAGACGTATATCTCAGATTAATAAACTCAATCTGGTCAGAGGACTCCCTAATCTGAAGTTCAATTCAGATGCTCTGTGTGGCGCATGTCAAAAGGGTAAATTTTCAAAATCCCATTTTAAACCAAAAAATGTTGTTTCCACCTCTAGACCATTGGAATTACTTCACATTGATCTGTTTGGACCAGTGAAAACTGCATCCATCAGAGGCAAGAAGTATGGGTTAGTCATTGTAGATGACTACAGCAGATGGACATGGGTAAAGTTTCTAAAACACAAGGATGAGTCTCATTCTGTGTTCATTGACTTCTGCAATCAAGTCCAGACTGAAAAAGAATGCAAAATTATTAAAGTCAGAAGTGATCATGGTGGCGAATTTGAAAACAAATATTTTGAAAAATATTTTTCTGAAAAGGGAATTGCACATGATTTCTCCTGTCCTAGAACTCCACAACAAAATGGAGTTGTAGAGAGGAAAAATAGAACATTGCAAGAAATGGCCAGAACCATGATCAACGAGACAAATCTGGCAAAACATTTTTGGGCAGAAGCAATAAATACAGCATGTTATATTCAGAACAGAGTGTCTGTAAGACCTCTTCTGGAAAAGACTCCCTATAAATTGTGGAGAAACAGAAAGCCCAACATTGCTTATTTTCATCCATTTGGATGTATTTGTTATATGCTTAACACTAAAGATCATCTAAACAAGTTTGATTCCAAAGCACAGAAGTGTTTCATGCTTGGTTATTCTGAACGCTCTAAAGGCTACAGAGTATTCAATACTGAAACACAGATTGTGGAAGAATCTATTCATGTTAGATTTGATGATAAGCTTGGCTCTGAAAAGCCAAAGCAAGTTGAAAGTTTTGCAGATAGAGAAGTTATTCTCACAGACTCTGAAGGCTCAGAGGCAAACAAGACTAAAGACAAAGACTCTGAAGAAAATCCAGATGCTACACCTTTAACTTCCCAACTTGACAATCTGCATATTTCTGAAAGACCAACAGTCAGAGGATCTTCTTCCAGAATGAAAGCTTCTCATCCAGAGGATGTGATAATTGGAAAGAAAGATGATCCAATAAGGACAAGAGCATTTCTCAGAACTTCTGAATCTTCCTTCTGTGGCTTAGTGTCAATTATAGAACCTTCATCTGTTGATGAGGCTCTGGAAGATAATGAATGGATTTTAGCTATGCAAGAGGAGCTGAATCAATTCACAAGGAATGAAGTCTGGGATCTGGTTCCAAGACCTAAAGGTTTCAATGTTATTGGAACAAAATGGGTTTTCAGAAATAAACTGAATGAAAAAGGAGAAGTTGAAAGGAACAAAGCAAGACTGGTTGCTCAAGGCTACAGTCAACAAGAAGGCATAGACTACACAGAAACATATGCTCCTGTTGCAAGGTTAGAGTCTATACGCTTGCTTATTTCATTTGCTGCACAACATAACATCACTCTTTATCAGATGGATGTTAAAAGTGCTTTTCTTAATGGAATTATAGAAGAGGAAGTGTATGTCCACCAACCTCCTGGTTTTGAAAATGAAAATTTTCCAGATCATGTTTACAAACTAAAAAAATCTCTTTATGGACTAAAACAAGCTCCCAGAGCTTGGTATGAGAGGTTGAGTAATTTTCTTCTTAAGAAGGATTTCATCAGAGGAAAAGTGGATACCACACTATTTTGTAAAACCATTAAGAAAGATTTGTTGATTTGTCAAATTTATGTAGATGATATTATTTTTGGATCAACAAATATTATGCTTGGAAAGGAGTTTGCTAAATGTATGCAGGAAGAATTTGAGATGAGCATGATGGGAGAACTGAAATTCTTTCTGGGAATCCAAGTAAATCAGACTCCAGAGTGCACCTACATACATCAGACGAAGTATGTTAAAGAGCTTCTGAAGAAGTTTAACATGCTGGATAGCAAAATGGCAAAGACTCCAATGCATCCTACAAGCACTCTAGGTAAGGAAGAGGTAAGTAAGAAGGTAGATCAGAAACTCTACAGAGGTATGATAGGATCTCTTCTTTATTTGACTGCTTCTAGACCAGACATTCTGTTTAGTGTTTGTTTATGTGCTAGATTCCAATCAGATCCTAGAGAATCACACTTAACTGCTGTTAAGAGGATTCTAAGGTATCTGAAAGGTACTGCTAATGTTGGTTTGTGTTACAGAAGATCTGACAAATATTCACTAGTTGGATTCTGTGATGCTGACTATGCTGGAGATAGAGTTGAGCGCAAAAGTACTTCTGGAAGCTGTCAGTTTCTTGGAAGTCATCTGATCTCATGGTACAGCAAGAAGCAACCAACAATTGCACTATCAACCACAGAGGCAGAATACATTGCTGCTGCTGGGTGTTCCACTCAGATGCTCTGGATGAAGAGTCAACTAGAAGATTATCAAATCTATGAGAGTAATCTTTCTATCTTCTGTGACAATACTTCAGCTATATGTTTATCCAAAAATCCAATTTTACACTCTAAGGCTAAACATATAGAGATTAAACATCACTTCATCAGAGACTATGTTCAGAAGGGTGTAATAAATTTAGCCTTTGTTGATACAGATCATCAATGGGCAGATATTTTCACAAAACCCCTTGCTGAAGATAGGTTTAAGTTTATTCTGAAAAATATTTGTATGGATTTTTGTCCAGAGTAATATTTCTCAGAGTCTACTTCTCAGATGCTAAGTGTTTAACACTCTGAAGTATTTCATCTGTTTTGCTTATTTAATTTATCTGTGATTTATTTTTGTGTGAAACTCTGTACTGACCATCTCAGAGGATCTGAAAGTTGAAAACGTTTCATTTCTTAAGAGTTACAGAATCACATGCAAAGCAAACACGTGTCACTCAGAATCTGAAAAGATGGAGTACACCTACTGACTATGACGTTTAAGGTATTGCTTTGAAAATCTCAATCTGTCTTGATTTTCCCCCCAAATGTCATATCATAATTAAAAATGATTACTTTTCATTAAATGCAAACGTGCGTATGTGTCCTATGTATGTCTGTTGTGTTTCCCATGCGTGTTTTATTTTTCTATATAAACCACTCTCACAACACATTCACACTTTTCACATTCTCAACACATATGCGCTTTTGTCTGTTGTTCTCTCTCTTCTCAAACCCTAAACGAACCCAGAAACCGTCATCTCCTTCTTCTTCATCAACAATGGCATCCACATCAAAAGCAGTTACTACCAAAGATTCTACCACTATCATTGAACCAGTACGCACTCTTCTGACTCCTGTTGATTCTCTAGAAGTGTTATGTGAAAGTTTCGTGGATTTGGAAGACCTTGCTGATAATGGGTTTGATCTGGTTCCTTCAATCAAGGCACAAGGCTGGGATGGTTACTTTGATAGGCTGATGGGTCCTGTGTATCCAAAGTTAGTGAAGGAGTTTTGGATCCATGCATTCGCTACTCCAAAGTTCGTTCATTCTTCTGTGCTGGGTAAGAAGATTGTTATCACTGAAAATCTGATCAGGAAACTTATAGGTTTCAAGGCAACTGATGGAGTAACCTCTCTATCTTCTGCGCGTGAAGACCTGAAGGATGTTTGTCAAGAAATCTGCACTACTGGTGAACCTTGTAAGAAGGTTAAGTTTTTGAAACCCACTTACAAGATTTGGGCTAAGATTTTCTTGAACACCATTTTTCACAGACCCTCCTCAAACTCATCTGACTATGTTAATGCTGAACAACTTTACTTCATGTACTGTTTGCATCAAAACATTCAGATTGATCTTCCTTATCTGTTGTTCAATCATCTGGTATCTCATGTCAAGGAAACAAGGGAAACAGCAAGAGATAAAACTGGAAAAGTCAGATCATGGATTCCTATGGGAAGACTGATTTCAGATATTCTGGTAGAAAACCAACTTGTGGCGCATCTGCAAGAGGCTGGGCTGACAGAAGATCTGAACTTTATCATTGGCTCTGAGATAAATGGCTTAACTCTGAGAAGGATGAAATTGGTTGAAGATTTATCTGAGAAACCAAGGAAAACTAACTCTGAAGAGGTTAGGGGGAGAAGGATTCCTGTTGAGGACTTTCCTCTATTTACCTCAGATGAACCCAGAGAGCTAATAGCTGAGTATGTTGCTTGCTGCATCAGAGATGGTGTTGAGATCCCTGCAAATCTTGTGCAGAAGGAAGGCCAAGTTCTTCCTGATCAGACAAGGGAAAGAAGACGCAAGAGAAAAGCTGATAAAGAAGGTCATCAGAAGAAAAGAAAGCATTCAGATGCTGAGAAGAAGAAGAAAAGAAAGAAGCTGAAGAAGGTTCAACAAAATCCTCCTGCAGCAACTTTTGAAGAGATAAGAGATACTCTGAAACAGGTATTTAACACTGATTCTAATCCTGTTCATCATTCTGCTACCACACCATCTGACTCACCCCTCATATTTAAAAGATCTAGACCATCTGAGACTCATACACCACAACCAACAATCATTCAAACACCACAATCCAAACAAACTCAACAAACAACACCACAACCTCAAAACCCCATCCCAGAATCTACAATTCCAGAGGATGTTCACCCTGAACACTCTGACCAACCTGAAAATCCCATTGATCCTAATGAGATTTTAGATATTACACCCTTAAACCGTTCTATCATTTTATCTTCAACTTCTGAAAAATCTAACCAATCTGATACATCATCTGATGATGAATCATCTGGTTTCATTAATGAATGTTTGAATGATCTCAAACAACCTCGTACTGAGAGTGTTTGGAAACAACTTTTTAAATCTCCCACCTCTGATCATCCACCTTCTCCACAAAATTCCCCCACTCAAACTCTCAATCCACAACATCTTGAAATCCAATCCACTCCACAACCAACATCTGAACCACAACCAACATCTGAACCACAACCATCATCTGAACCAACCAACCAACAAACTTCTGAACCACAAATTAACCAACAAACATCTGAACCTCAAACATCTGAACATCCATCTCCACAACCACAACCTCAACCTTCTAAACAAACACCACAAACACAACCAACCCAACCCAGAATTCCTGATGAAGCAGAATTGGGATCAAGTGTTTATACTATGTTAAGAAATTTTGACAAGGATAATGTCTCAGACTTTGCTGACATTATGGATGTGTGCATGACCACTATGGATAAAGAGGCTGCTAATGCTGTCTGGAAGAAATATCTTTACAGACTGAATAGGGAGGCTTTGAAAATCAGGACTCAATGTCTTAGATTATCAAAAGTAAGGTTTGCTGCTTATCAGAAAAGGATTAAGAAAAACCCTCCTCCTATTCTTCTTCTAGAAGCTCCTCCACCTCCAGAAATTCCTGCACCCAATGTCACTCAGATTGTTTCAGAATCCACTGTTCCAGAATCTTCTATTTCAGTATCTACAGATCTTCAGAAGGATGTCAAGGAACTAAAGGACTTCATGGTTGATCAAAAGAAGACAAATGAAGAAATGAAAACTTGGATGGCTAAGCAAGATGAGAATTCAGAGAGGATTACAGCACTGCTGCAACTCATCGCTTCTCAACAAGCCTCATCTGCCAAACCTTCTTAATGCTTTTGCACAAGTTTTTCATGCTTTGTTTTGTTTTTGATTGTCTTCTGATATGTTTTGTTTGCTTCTATCTGAATCTGGATGTTATCTTAATGAAAATGATCTTTTGCTTATCTGGATATGTGTTTCTTCTGCATCTTTACTGTCTTTTAAAAAATCTTTTTGATTATGACAAAAAGGGGGAGAAACAAAATAGAATCCGATTGTTCAAATCTATAAGCAATTATCTGAACTAAGTCAGACATGTTACTAACATTCTTTGAATCTAATCAGAATCTGACAAATTTATCTAACCAGACTCTGACAAATTTCATTGAAGTTTTTCCTGAGATCTATCTTTTCAGAACCTGATCAAAAATAGCTAAATCTGAGTAAACCAGACTCTGATATCTAAAGACCAGACTCTGATATCTAACCTTGAGTACTATGATCTGAAAGATAACTCAAGACAGGAAATGGCAAGATAAACAACCAAGTGTTCTGAAGTTGTTCATCTGGCATCAAGCTTTAATATGGCATCAAGCTTTGGCATCAAGCTTTGACTCTAGAAGTCAAACATATATCAACCAGGATTTGTCAACCAGGCTTCAATCAGGATGTTAATCAGGCTCTGAACCCAAAATGCAATCAGGCTCTGAATCTGAAATGAAATCAGGCTCTGAATCTGAAATATACTCAACCAGAAAGGGAAGTATCTAATTCCATTAGAGTATTCATTTCAGGGGGAGATTGTTAATCTCAGGGGGAGTAATTTTAATTCATTTTTTATTGAACAAATTGCTCATGTTTTGTCATCATCAAAAAGGGGGAGATTGTAAGAGCACAGATTGTGTCTCAGTAATATCTCTATGTTTTGATGATAACATTAATGATAATTTGTATACAAGAATTATACTCTCTAAATTTGTTCTAAACTGTTTTCTACAGGCACAAAAGATTTTAATCTTAAAGAGCAAATTTGATGTGAACAATGAATTCTGAATGGCTCAAGAGCATCTGAAGATTAGAAGAATCTGAAGTATAAGAGCTTAGTTATCAAGATTCTGAAGATACAACACGCTGCATGTATTATCAAGAATCTGAATAAGAGAAGACTCTGAGTGAAGAGACTCTGAATGAGAGAAGACTCTGATCTGAGTGAAGACTCTGATCTAAGAGCATGTTACGCTTCAAGCACACAGCTGCACCAGACTCTGATTCATCAACATCTGAAGAACATATTAGGCTCTGAAGTTTCCAGAAGGTTCTGAAGACTGAAGACTCTGATATTGATTGTTGATCTGAATTATTTGAAGAAGAATATTTTAATACATCCGTTGGAATATGCCAGCAAATCTTTCCTTAATTGGGATAGACAAAATTCTCTGCAAAGAAGATTATTCCTCTGGTACATTCCTGATATAGTTAAATCACAGCTCAGCAGACAATTGCTACACCCACATTTTGTGCGCCGTCTCTCTGCTGTAATAGTACAAAGGACAGTACTATTTTGATATTGGAAATATTTTCTCTAACGGTAAAATATTCTCTCCAATATTCAAGTGGCTATATAAAGGACATCATAGCTCATTCTTCAAGTGCCAAGAATTACAACAATATTGACAAGAACTCTCTCACGCTCAAAGCTTTCATATTCTTCACTGTTCATACATTGTTCTAAACTTAGAGAAATAACACAGTTGTGTTTATAGCTTTCATAGAAGCAATTCTTACTCTTTCATTGTATTACATTAATTTGTAAAGAAAGTTTTCCTTAAGAGGATCTAGGTTAGATCAGTAGCTCTTAAGAAGACTAAGAACAGTTGTTCTTAGGTGTGCTATTTGTAATCAGTTGATTTGAATAGTGGATTAAGTCCTTGTTGAGAAAGGCAAATCACTCTTGAAAAGGGTGGACTGGAGTAGTTGAGTTCAACGAACCAGGATAAAAATACTTGTGTTTTTATCTTTGATTATTTTCTGTCATACTTATTCAACCCCCCCCTTCTAAGTATTTTCTCACCTTCATTTTTATGGTAGGCCTTTAGTCCTTACAAAGGAGGGACTAGGCTCCCACAAAGGAACCTCGCATCATTGGATAAGAAATGGAATGCAAACCAAAGCAAACCACAATTATGAAAAAGGAAGAAACTCCTAAAGGCTCTAAAAACCCTAATTCCACAAGCTCTAAAAGCAACTCTCTAAAGGGAACTAATGCACTAAATTAAACCTTAAGATTCAATCTACATAGGCATCAACATGTCTACTAAACCATCAGAAAAGGTTTGGAAACTTATCATGAACTAAAGGTCACTTTTGAAGTTCAATTATGGGAGGTACTATGCTAGAGGCATCCTACAAACAGCCTAGATGTAAAATCTAACTAAAATAGTAAATAAACTCCTAAAAATGTATAAAAAATTATAAGAGGTCCTAAAGCTATTAAGAACCTATGGTAAAAATATCAGGTCCTAATTCAAAGTTTATGGTCCCTTTCTAGAGGCTAAACTAAAAGGTGTCAAAGGAAAGGCCACATGGGGAAAGCCCTATAAACCTAATCCAAAACTAATCTTAGAATCATCTAAAAAACAGAAATAAAATCCTACAATCCTATCAAGGTATCTACTACCAGCCAGAAAAAGATCAACATCAAATTCTAAAGCATGAACTAGTAATAAAATCAGCAAGTAAACTACTCAAAAATGCCAAATTAAAAGAACTAATGGAAATATAAAAATGGAAATTAAATTGAAAACAGCACAAAAATAGAATCCAAAAGCATAGAAAAATCAGAAATTAATCAAGGATCACTCACATATGTTTTCCATAATTTTCTGATCAATATTCTATTTTTAATGAATTAGACTGATTAAAACAATAAAAGAAATCATAAAATGAATTAAAAGCAATTAAAAACTGGGAAAACTCCATAGGCGGTGGATTTGGAGACTAGTCCACGCATCCAAAGGGGGAAAGAACGCCACTTAGCCTTCAGGCTACTTAAATGAAACGAATCGTTTTGATGAAGGCACGGTGCATTGCAGTTGACTTGGCTACACGGTAGTCTCTAATCCGGGCCTTTCACTCAAAAAGTATGCTCATCCAAGCCTCCTTAATACGCCACATCTGTGGTCAAAGTCAATGAATCTTCAGACTCATTCTCACGCGTTAGATCTTCAGACTTAGTCAATTGAGTAGAATCATCCAACGGCCTCAGTTCATCTTCTTCGTTTAATTTGAACAAAGAGAGGGGGAAAAACCAGGGTGGCCGGAGAAGACTCCGGTCATCTTCTCCGGCGGGTTCACAGTGGCTAGGTCATCAGACACCACCAAACCTTGCCAAAAACTCCAGATCCACTCGTTTTCTCTCAAGGAATAACATGC
The DNA here is from genome assembly GCA_963859935.3 of Lathyrus sativus. NCBI lineage: Eukaryota > Viridiplantae > Streptophyta > Magnoliopsida > Fabales > Fabaceae > Lathyrus > Lathyrus sativus. The sequence continues at coordinate 286,564,149 of OZ012739.1, read as the reverse complement.
TACTATCCATTTTCCATCTTCTCAAAGAATCACCAGATACAGTCATGAACAGAAAATGCGTGTTTTGGAAAATCATCACCAAACTTTAAATTAAGGTCACCAATCTATTCTACTCTTCTCCCTGATCAATTACATATATCCAATTCTTGAAATCCATCAAGATTCAAGCCTAACTGAATCTCTAAACAAATCACTCATCATCAAGAATCATCTCGAAACCTCTCCAAATCATACCTAAATTCATCTAGGGTTCATCTATAGCCTAACCACATGCAGTTTCTAACTTAATTCAGTCTCAATCAAGCACAATAATGAAAAGATGAAAACTTGTTTTGAGCTTTGATAGAGAGTGCCACAGCCTCCAATTCTTGATCAATCTTGCTCAGAATCGTTCAGAGATGCTTGATGAAGAACCTTGAAACTTCAATTTCCTCTGCAATGGCCTCTAAGATGGAAAACGGTTTTCACTTTCTAACCAACTTTATCAAGTGCTTCTTACCTCTTTTCAGCTTCTCCAATCACCAAAAAACATTCTGAAATCTTCCAGAAACTTATATAGAACAGTTATGGATCCTTTCCTGGCCCAATGGAAGCCCAATTCACTCAGTCCAAAATTTTGATTTTCCTCACTTTCCTCTCATGGCATTTGTGCATTTCTGCTCTGTTTCAGCTCAATTCTTACTCAAATGGCTTGCACAACACTCCTGGAGTATGAATGGATCAGATTGAATGCTTGATTTCATCCAATGGTCAATCTTTGATGTGTAACTTCATCATGAAGCAACCAAATGAAAGTCCATGAATTATGTGTCAAAATGGATTTCTAGAAATGCCATTGTGTTCCAAACGTGATTTCTAGTCAAAATATGCACCCACATGACATTTCTTGAACACTCAAGATTTATTTTGAATTTTTCCTTTTTAACGCCTTTAAATTATCTTTTTCAAATTTTCTTCACACAATCTTCACTCTAGGCCATTTCAATGAACCCTTGATACTTGGTTGAGTATAAAATGCCATTCTGAGAAACTTTTATGTTGGACAAAACTTCATTTGAAGTGTGCAAGATAGAGAAATGGACCCATAATCCAAAATGACCTGTAATTCCAAATTCCCAAAATACCCTTGTCTTGTAAAGCTTGTAACTTGAGTTCTACAAATATAATCATGGACTTATAGTACTTTCTAGAAATCTAAGAGGATGAAGAACAACATTCATGTTGGCCAAAAGTTCGTGAGAATCATCCTTCTAGTGCAAAAGTGTCATGCAAGTTGGGTAACTTTCAAGCTCCAAATTCACATTCCTCTGATGACCTGTAACTTGTCTGGCTCATAACTTGTGTTCTATAAACCATATCAAGGACTTCTAGTACTCAAATTAAAGCTATGATCATGCTCTACAACAATCATGTTTGGGTCAAGGTGAGATGTGTTGCACCCTAAAATTTGCCCAACCTTATTCACTTGGTTTATGTTTCAATGTCATTAGCATTTGCATATAGAGTCATGTACATAGGTTACTCATCGGCATAGCATAAGCATAGCAAGTCATACAACAGGGGGACCAATCATTATTCTCATCTCTAGAGGCCTATCAAGAGGTTATTATCCTGATTCAATCTCATTCAAGTCATCAGAAAAGAATTTGAAAGCTATCAAGTCAATGGGTCAAGCAGTTAATCTATCTCCTGGCTGAGGGTATCTGGGGATCATCAAGGAATTATGAGTTGTGAATGAAGAGCATGGGGAGTATCTGGACATCTTGGAGGACTTAGAAAGTCATTTGGAGAAGAAAACAAGTTGTTGGTATGATCACAAGAATTGCAGTTGAAGACAGTCAACTAGGGTTTCATCTGGGTCAACCCTAGGTCAACCCTAGGTCAATTGACTGATTGAAAGGCATTAAGGGTTATTGGAGAGATGTGGGGTTCATCATTTGACATGGAGAATAAGGATATGTTTTTGTGCTAAGAAGAATTCAAGAGAAATCAAGGAGAGGAGGAGTTTCCAAATTAGGGTTTCTCTGTAAAATCCCCTAGTTTAGGTCAAACTTCCAAGCAAAATAAGTCAAAATGCAAGCTTCAAATGGCTTCTTGGCCAACATGGAACTTGTAGAGGATCTCAAGACCTTTAATTTGAGTGGTGGAAGACATCAAGGAGATTTGTAGAACTCAAGTTATGGTCCTTACAAGTTACAGGTCATCTGAGGTATCTGAAATTTTGTCTGTGAAAGTGACTTGACTTCCAAGCTAGTTTTACCCCTCAAGGAGATTTCAAATGAATTTCTGGTAAACATAAGAATTGTTCCTCATTGTCTTAGCTTTCTATAATGGTATAGCATGCCCTTATATGATGTGTGGAGCTCAACTTATGGTCTTGGCAAGCAAAGGGTATTTTGGTCATTTGTGAATTACAGGTCATTTTAACCTATGCCCAAAACTCATACAAGGAGGCCTCAAATGGAAAAACTTACAACATCAAACTTGCTCCAAATGACATTTTGAGTCTAGAAAAGTGACCATGAGAGATTGGAAATGTCCATAGCACAAGATTTCAAAATTGGTGAATTTAATGAAGGAAAATGGCTTAAAAAATGGTATTTTTCATATCTTGGCCAAATGATGCAAAATTATAGGTCATTTTGAATGGAAAAGGCATTCTAAAAACATTGGCTAAAGTGGAATTTTGAGTTTAGGTCATAATTTGGGAGTTGTCCATGGTTGCTTGATTTGAAAGTAACATAATCCAAATTGAAAGGGAAAGTGTAAAGGGAAATTTCTCCAATGTTCTAGGAGGTTCTAATGCAACCTATATATTCATGCAAGCTGAATCATGCAAGGGTTGGTGCTCCCATTTGGCAAGAATCTCCATTTTCATCCATTTTTCTTATTCTTCCACAAGATACTCAAACTCACACAAACCTCTCAAAATTCTCACATCTTTGAATTGAATCATCATCATCATCATTCAAACCCTAGGATTCACACCAAGAAGTGGCTGAATTGATCAAGGATCATACATATCCACTTCATCATTCCAACTTGCATGAAGGATGGAATAGCATAATTCACAAGGTTTCAGCATAAATCACTGCAAACAGAAGCATATTCATCCATTGGAGATTGTTTTTAGCAAGTATCAAGGGTTGGATTGAGGTCTAGCTACCATCACCATTATCAAGTGCAAGGTATGTATATTTCTTCGAATCTCACTGTTCTGGCTGTTAGAGATCATGTGGCTAAGATAATGTTGTTTAGAAACCCTAGAGGATCATTTCTTGAGGTTTAGGGATAGATTCATGGAGATCAATAACAGGTTACCATTTCTGTTGGCTTCGATAACAAGCTTTATGTCGAGTTATAATCAATATGTTGAGGCATAGAATAATGAGGCAAGCATGTAGAACATCTGTTGATCATTAGGTTTGAGTTCTGGCAACTTTGATCTCAGGCAAGCATGGTGTGTTCTGAGGTTCGAGCTCTCTGTTTGGAGTGTGTAATGAGAGTTAGGGAAAACTAAGACTAGGCATGGATTACTGGAGTTTCATAGAATATTTTAGGGCTTGGAATTTTGTGTTTTCATCAAGAAATCATGGAGAAAGATTGAGTGGAATTCTCATGCATGGAAGTGGGGACTGAAACCCTAGGCGAAGGGAGGAAGAAAATGAACCACGCGCCCTTGGATCTGGAGGGAATATTGACTTGACCAGGGATCGAACGGCCCTCATTCAATCTGAGTTTTGGTGGGAAATTTCAAAAGAGACCAAACGCTGCGTTTCATTAATTGGGGGGTTGGGCTCAGAGCGCTATCCACACCCCCCATTTTAATAAGCCCAATGCCTTGAACGTGTTATCCCTGCTATTCACACCCCCTCCACTTTATTTCATTATATTTTCTTTTATTTTCTTTAATTTTTTCATGCATTTTCTAAAATTCATAATAAATAGCAAAATAATCATTTTTAATTCATTCTTTTTGCATTATTTTCTTTAGGATGTCTAGAAAATTATAAAAAATAAAAATTGCATTTTATTTTTTATTTGATATTTTCCCCATATTTTCTAAATAAATGACATTTTAAATGGTTTCATTTCATACATGATTTTATTAATTTTTGTTCTATTAGATATTTTCATATTTTTCATCCATTCTTTTTAGGTTGTTTAGATTAGACATTAAACTTGTAGATTCAATTTAGTTCCCATTTTTAGAAATTAAATTTAGATGCTTAGTGTAAGTGTGAATAACATGGATAAAACTAGGGTTTTAGGTGATGACTTAGGAGACTTAATTCTTTTCCCTTAGGACTTAGGGTTTGATTAGTTTAGTTATGGGACTATAGGGGCTATGGGTAGTTATTAGATCCCTTAGAAAAAGTCAGGATTCCCCTACTGCTATTATTGCATTGTATATCTGATTGACTGGTGTGGTGTGCCCTCTGGGATTATTGCTTGCTTGCTTGGGTATTGGGGTTGTCTGGGGACTTGGGAGAGCTGAAGACTTGAGGAGATGAAGACCATTGGAGAGCCAGGGATTGAAGGTCAACTGCCAGAGTTGGAAAGGAGTTTCCTGCTAGCAACTGCTGAGGAGACTAGGGTTTAGGAGCTAGGCAGAGCTCTAGATTAGAAAGCTTGTTTCTCAAACATAGATGGCTTTGTTTGCCTCTATCCTTTCTCTATGATTCAAAGTCTCTTTAAAATATCCACCTCCTTCCTTTGGAAGGATCAGTGAATGTATTTGGAAGATAGAACTTTTGAGAGGAAACTGTCTGTTTAATGTTAACAGTTGATGAACCACCCTTGGTAGGTAATTAACTGTCTAACATTCATTCACTTTCATCTGGTTGGCTGATGTTCATCCTGGAGCCTGAGACTTGAAGAAAAGCCATTGCAGATAGAAGACTGATGATTAAAACCCTTATCTGAAGATCATGAAGATAGAGATTGATGCTTGTTGAAGCTCATGAATGATTGGAAATTACTTGAAGCCAGATGTTGATTCAGAGCTGCTGATGCTGTTTCTTTTGCTGATGTATTTCATTGTTGATGTATTGATTGGTTTTCCGGACTGTATTGTTTGTTGTTTACCCTGTTGGGTTGAAAGTGAAGTCTGTTCACTTTTGCCTATTGTTTTCTAGGTTCGAGGTTGAGTGGGACTCCCTTGCCTCGCTTGTACTGTTGCATCCATGCATTTTACTGTTTTACTATATATATCTGATATTGTTTCTGTTTCTGCCTATCCCGTAGGATCTCTGTTTCTCTCTGTGCAAGAGAGAAGCATGATAGACACTAGGTCTTAACCCATGCATGATAACATTAGGTTAGTTCGTTTCCCTTCGCAACCATAGGTTAGAGTTCTATCTCTTCTTCCTCAAAAACAAACAGAAAATACAATAAAATTTCAAACACAATAAAAGACACTTCTTCCGTAAAAGAATGTAAACTCATCAAAACGTCATTTTTGTCCGCTTGGACCGCTAATCAGAAAACCTTTTTTCAGAAAGAATAAAATCAACCAAGACAAGCTTGTGTCGTACGTGGCCCGAACTACGTTTGCTCTGATCTTTCATGCTGTATGAAAGTACGTAGGCATAGGATGCGATATCCTAGCGAGCAACCTTCCCCTCCTTTCCCGTAGGTAGGTGAACTACGTTGACTCTGATTTCTCGTTCCAGGCGGGAATACGTAGGCATAAAGTGCGATACTTTGCCGAGTCATTTTTTATTTTCATTTTATTTTCTTTTTAACCCCTGACCTTTAGAGTAGATAGAATAACAATCCATACCCGAAAACAAGCGTGGATCCCGTCGAGTACGACGGACGTGAGGGGTGCTAATACCTTCCCCTTGCGTAACCGACTCCCGAATCCAGGTTTTGGTTGCGACGACCATACCTTTCCCATGTTGTGCGAGGTTTACTCTGAGCGTTTCCTTTCCCTCCCGTGGGATAAATAACGCACGGTGGCGACTCTTCTGTTCAGCCGGCGCCGATTTTCGCAGTAGCGACCAGCTGGCGACTCTGCTGGGGATCCAACGTCCCCTGGCTGCTAAGGACTGCGATAGTTCTTATGCATTTGGGATCCAACGTCCCTTAAGAGAGTCAATCCTAGCGCTTGTTCTCCCATCGAGGATTTTGTATGGATTTATATTTCTGACCTTTATTTTCAGCATTATATATATTGTTTATTATTGCTGTATTGGGGTGTGACGGGTGTTCTGATATTGAGTGAGAAGCCGGACCTGGGCTTGAGTGCACCTAGAATTAGAGTAGAAAGTAGTGGGCGCGTGCCGACTTTGCTTGCATTAGTGTCTCATGAAATCTACACTCGGACGAGGTTCTTCTGGTTGGCTTCTTTTTCTACCCTTTGGGTCGAAGGGGTTGTTGGTCAGCTGAATTGTCGACTCCGGGAACCGATCATTTGGAAGTTGGCAGAGTGAGGCCTCTTCAGGATTTGATGATGCCACTCCTTCTGGGAATCGTATCATCAACCCTGAAAGTCTGTGACACCGACAACCGCATAGGATGCCGTACCATTGTCAGTTACTAGGACATCCACCTGTGAGAGGGTTTGGGGTTATGCAGGCAACTAGACCTTCAGACTACCGGTTATTTCTTGATCAGAGATCCTGGGTATTTATGGAGAGTTAGGAGGCCTGTCAGAGACCGTTTGGAGATGTGTTCTGAGGTCTGTCAGAGACCAGTAGGAGAGTCTTGAGGTCTGTCAGAGACCAATTGGAGATATGATTTGAGGTCTACCAGAGACCAGTTGGAGTTATGGTTTGAGGTCTGTCAGAGACCAGTGTTGGAGCTTTGTTTTAGGTCTATCTGAGACCAGGGCTTGATGACTTCTGGATGGTCTATCTGAGACCTTTCTTGATTGGGTCCAGGCCATTCAGCTACAGCTTTGGTCCCTGTTGCATGTTACTTGCATTGCATTGCCTGCATATCCATTACCTCTTGCATCCCATTAACGTGTGTCTGTGCTGCAGGTGCATTTGCATATTCCCCGGTTCTAGTGCCCAGATTTCTGAGTATTGACTATGGCTAGTTTGAGGAAAACAGTTGCGTACAAGCTGCCTTCACCTGATATTACTTCTTTGCTTGGTCTGATATCTCTCGCTGATGAGGAGGTTAGAAGAAGCTTTAGAATGAGTCATGGGAGATTACTGAGATTAGTCTGTAAGCCCACTACTGATGAGATGAACGGGCTATACACCTTGATGCAGTTCTATGACCCCGCATTGAGATGCTTTACTTTTGCTGACTTCATTCTAGGACCTACTATTGAGGAGTATGTGGAGTTTACTGAGCTTCCCGTGCAGAACAAGGTTCCCTTTATTCACTCTGCTGCTGAGCCCAAGTTGGAGGACTTAGCCAAAGCCTTGCATATGAATGTTGCTGAGTTATTAGTGACTTCTTGGCTTGGGGTTCCCGGTTTCTCTCTAGATTTTCTGGTTGGCAAAGCTCAAGAATACGCCAAGAACGGTTGTTGGGTGGTTTTCAATGCTATTTTGGCTTTATGCATTTATGGAATTGTGCTGTTTCCTAACCTGCCCAATTTTGTGGACTTGGATGCTTTCTATCTATTCGCTGCCGGCAATCCAGTGCCAACGTTGATCGGAGACTTCTACCACTCATTGCACTACAAGAACGAAAACCGAAGGGGAAAAGTTGTTTACTGCTGTGCTCCTTTATTGAATATGTGGTTTAAAAGTCATCTTCCAATGAAGGGACCCTTTGCAGACAGTGCAACCTCAGCCAGTTGGTCAGAGCGCCTGATGAGGCTATATTCCGAAGATGTTGTGTGGTTTGATCGAGACCTGTTGGGATCTGAGCTCATCTTCAGTTGTTCTGGGTACCCTAATGTGCCGCTGATAGGAAGAAAAGGGTGTATCAATTACAACCCTTCTCTATTCATTCGTCAGTTTGGATATGCGCTGAAGAATCCACCGCAGGGGGAAGAAGTACAGGAATCTCTGTACTTCACCGGAGACGTGAGGGGAGAGTTATTAGCCAAGTTACAACATGCCTGGACGCGTATTAACCGCAGAGGGAAGCCGTTGTTAGGAAAGAATGACTGTCAGGCCTATGCACCTTACAGGGTTTGGATCCAGGAGAGAGCAAGTCGGTTGCGGATGCCATTTCCAGATGCACCAGTTCTTGATCCTATTCCGGTAGCGGAGCCAACTACTGTTTCTAGGGAAGTCTATGAGCAAATTGTGAGAGAAAAAGAAGCCTTGATGAAGATCAACGAAGGGTTAGATCAAGAGCTAGCTCAAGTACGCAGTGAGAAAAACAAGGCCGTATATGCTTTCCAACAACAGAGCGAGCTGTTAAACAGGTTAGGGGCTGAGTTGACCGAGGAGAAGAAAAAGCGCGAACGTCTGGGGCAAGAGTTCAGAAGCTCCCATGACATGCTGGAAGCCAAAAAGAAGGCGCTCGACGCAGCACACCGAGAAATCTCCTCTTGCAAATACTCTCAGTGATATTGTACTCTCGGCTTATTGATTTTCCCTGCAATATATGAGGCTTTCTATGATTCAGCTCCGATATTCCTGTTGTCAACACTGTCACTGCACTGGCACCTTCACACTAGAACTGGGGGAATGAATCACCCTAATGCACAGACACATTGCATTGCATTCATACGCATATTGCATTACAGGTAATCTTTGAATAGTGTCTTATTTCCTGCATTTTTCCAGTACTTAACAGGATTGCAGATCAACATCCGCACCGCTATTCTACCCGCACCAATTGTCGAAGAATCATGGATCAAATGCAGAACGAGATGCAAGATGTGCGCGAGAAGCTCGCTCTCTTCATGCAGACCATGGAAGCTATAACAAAAGGGCAGGAGAATTTGCAGGCCATGGTCCTGCCTCTGTTGGCCCGAAACGCTGGTCATGGTAATGAAGATCATCAGTCTGTACGGGTCGATACTGTTCATGGAGACGGTACTCCCACGCCAGTGGCTCCGCCTGTGATCAACACACCTGCTGCTAATGTTAACAACGCTACCGCTGCTGCAAATGGTAATGTCGGAGTTGGAAATGAGACTGCTGTCCATAATGTTGGGCTGGGTAATGTCAATCTGGGTGATAATCTAGGCGGCAACGGCTTTGTCAATGCTGAATTCGGGTTCAACGATCAGGGATTCGATAACACTGGCAAGTATGGCTTTAATGCTCAAGGCTTTGGGCAAGACGGTTATGGCGCGACCAATCAGGGTTACGGAGGCTTTGGAAACGGAAACGGCACTGGATTTATGGCTTTTGGTCCTGCTGGAGGTGTTCAAGGGTACGACAACAGAGGCCGAGGTCCGGGAATGAATCAGATCAGAGCAGGACGTAACAATGGATATGATGGGTATGGGGCTGGAAACGGTATGTGGCAAGAAGACCAGCAGGAAGACGCCTTCTCCGGAGGAGGTTTTGAAGGGCCGATGGATGATTCCCAGAAGATCAGAATGCTGGAAGAGCAGATGAGGGGAGTCTTAAACCAAAGTGCCGTGGGATTGGACATGGCGACAATGGGCTTGGTACCCGGTTTAAGGGTGCCAATTAAATTCAAAGCTCCGGCGTTTGACAAGTATAAAGGAGATACGTGTCCAAAAGTGCATGTACGAGCTTATTACAGAAAGATGTCTGCATACTCAACCGATGAAAGAATGCTGATGTATTTCTTTCAGGATAGTCTGTCGGGCCCTTCCCTAGAGTGGTACATGGGGTTGGAGCCAACTGATATCAAGACATGGAAGCAATTAGCAGAGGCGTTTGTAGCTCACTACAAGTATAACAGCGACTTGGCACCCAATCGGGTCCAGTTGGCCGGGCTGTCGCAAAAGAAGGGGGAGAGTTTTAAAGAGTACGCGCAAAGGTGGCGCGATATGGCTGCCAGGGTCCGTCCTCCGGTAGAAGACAAGGAAATGAATGACATGTTTGTCGGCACATTCACAGGCCTGTTTCATGATATGCTGTTTCACACGTCTCTGGCCAGTTTTTCAGACCTAATTCTGATGGGGGAAAAGATTGAACGTAACATCAAGCAAGGAAAGTTCCAAGTCGAGGAATCAACTGCATCCAGCAGTAATAGGAAAGCTTATGGTGGGCGCCGTCAGGGCGAGGCAAGCGCAGTATTTGGAGGCCGAGGCCGAGGCCGAGGCAGGGGACGAAACCAATATCGTCAGCCGCAGCAGGTGGCGAGTGTTACTATCCCATACCAACAAACATCGGTCCAGCAACAACAACCGGTTCAGCAGCAGCCAATGCAACAGCAGCAGCAGCCTCAGCAGGGGGCGCATCAGGCTCAGCGAAGATTCCAGGGTAGTAAACCCAGAAGAGTGTTTGAGAAACCTCCCTCGACCTACGCCGATTTGCTGCAGACATTGTTGGGATTGAATCTAGTAGAGAAAAGAACTCTAGCACCGATAACGGGAGCTCCCCCGTTTGGTTACGATGCAAGCCGGCACTGTGAGTTTCATTCTGGGGCCCCGGGTCACGATACAGAAGGTTGCCATGCTTTTAAGCACGTGGTGCAGGATCTTTTGGACAACAAGACTATCAACTTCGGAACGGCAGGTCCGAATATAGTGCAGAAACCCATGCCTAATCATGGGGCGAACGCCATTCTGACTGAGGAAGGGTTGAATCTGATTATGAATGTCGATGATTTGAAGACGCCGCTGAGCGAGATAAAGAGCCGACTGTTGCAAGGAGGTGTTTACCCAGGATGTAACGAATATTGCTTAGACTGTTGGACCCTACCTGGAGGGTGTGATGATTTGAAGAAGGGCATTCAGGCTTTAATTGATGAGGGCATATTACAGTTTGACCAAGCAACAACTGAAGAGCCTGCAGGGGCAGTAGTGGATAATCGAAGTGATGTGGCCACGGTAACGATCCCTCGGAAGACGATCACTATTGCAGCACCAGCTCAGCGACCACCGATTACCATAACTAAGGCCGGGCCAATCCCGTACGAGAACACGAAAGCAGTCCCATGGTCATATGGGTTGGAAGTATATTGTGACGGGATAAAAATTGATGTTAACAAGCAGCCAGCGGAGACTGTGGATAATGTTGTTGGTTCAGGAGGCATGACGAGGAGTGGCAGGATCTTCATATCTCCTGAAGTGGAGGCTGAAAGACTAGCGAAAGGAAAAGGGAAAGTGGTTGAAAATGTTCCGGTGCAAGCAAGCGAAAAAGAAGCAGCATCGAAGGATGTAGAAGAGTTCATGCGCTTGATTCGAAAAAGTGATTATAAGATTGTGGAGCATCTGCAGCAGACACCGTCCAAAATATCTATCCTGTCATTGCTGTTGTGTTCGGAAGCTCACAGAAATGCTTTGCTGAAAGTCCTGGACACTTCTTTTGTACCCCAAGACGTCTCCGTAAATCAGCTAGAAGGAGTATTGGCACATGTGAATGCAGGCCACAGCTTGGGCTTTACCGATTTTGACTTGACTCCGAAAGGGAGAGATCATAATATGGCATTACACGTATCTGTTGAGTGTAGAGGATCAGTAATGTCACACGTCTTGGTTGACACCGGGTCATCTTTGAATGTGTTACCCAAGAAGGCGATGATGAAGCTGGATGTTAGAGGAATTTTGTGTACGCCCAGTGATTTGGTAGTCAGAGCGTTTGACGGCACGCGGAGAACAGTCTTTGGATCGATTACTTTGCCTCTGCAAGTGGGGCCGGAAGTGTTTGCAACTGAGTTTTATATCATGGATATACAGCCTGCGTACAGCTGCTTGCTTGGAAGACCATGGATTCATGGAGCAGGGGCAGTCACGTCCACCCTGCATCAGAAGTTAAAATACATGGTCGGAGACAGCGTAGTCACCGTGTGCGGAGAGGAGGACATCCTGGTCAGCCATCTGTCGTCATTTAAATATGTGGAAGTCGACGGAGAGATCCACGAAACACCATGCCAGGCATTCGAAGGTTTGCGCATCAAGGACAAAGGTCCCGGGCCGAGCAAAGTGCCAGAGATAGCTGTCTCATCGTATAAGGAAGCTCAAGCTCTAGTGGAAGCAGGAGAAGCCAAGGGCTGGGGCAAAGTGCTGGACATTCCTGTGAAGATGGACCGGTTCGGGCTGGGGTACCAACCGTCGTCATCAACTCCTTCCGTGGGGGTGCCCCGTTTCAGAAGGCCAATCACCATCTCTGCCAGTGGAGTATGTCACGAAACTGTCAATGCTGCTTCAGAGTCTGATGAAGGAGACAGCGACTGTGATATGGATGCCTGGATTCAGCCAAGCACGCCGGGACAAGGACTGTGCAACTGGTCTATTCAGGAGCTTGTTCCTGTGACTTTTAAACAGTAATGCTTTGCTTTATTAATTGTTGAATAATCTGATGTCTTGCCCGGGGCATCGAGATTTGCTTAGGGCTGTGTTGTTATAAACATTGCGTGTCAATCATTAAATAAAGGGCGTTTTTCATGTGCAAATACTGTAATCCCTGTCTTTCTTGTTTTATATTTTTCAATAAAATGGCAACGTGGTTATTCGCTTTATACGCATTTTGAAGCACTTAACCATTCCTTTTGCAGGATAACATTTTCGGATGACATCCTTGAACCACCTATGACTCGTCCCGACTTTGATCACCCGGTATTCCAGGCCGAAGAAGAGGTTGTCGAAGATAGCGACGTTCCTGAAGAACTGTCGTGGTTAGTGAAGCAAGAGGAAAGAGCCATTCTGCCTCACGATGAGGTCATCGAAATTATCAACTTGGGGTCGGAGGGGGTTGAGAAAAACATTCGTATCGGAGCCGCGCTGCAGGATGATATCAAGCGGAGACTGGTTGAAATGCTCCAGGAGTATAGTGATGTATTCGCCTGGTCGTATGAAGATATGCCAGGGCTCGATACAGATATGGTCGTGCATCGCCTGCCACTGAAAGAAGATTGCCCGCCGGTCAAACAAAAGCTTCGCAGAACTCGACCAGATATGGCAATGAAGATCAAAGAGGAGGTTCAGAAACAGTGGGACGCTGGTTTCCTAGCTGTGACGAAGTATCCTTCATGGGTTGCCAACATCGTACCAGTGCCCAAGAAGGATGGCAAGGTTCGAATGTGCGTAGATTATAGAGATTTGAACAAAGCAAGCCCAAAAGACGATTTTCCACTTCCTCACATTGACGTGTTGGTTGATAATACTGCTCAATACTCCGTATTCTCCTTCATGGATGGCTTTTCAGGCTATAATCAGATTAAAATGGCGCCAGAGGATATGGAGAAGACTACTTTTATAACGCCTTGGGGAACATTTTGCTACAAAGTGATGCCCTTCGGTTTGAAAAATGCTGGGGCAACATATCAGCGCGCGATGACGACTCTTTTCCATGACATGATGCATAAAGAGATCGAATTTTATGTTGACGATATGATTGCCAAATCCCAGACGGAGGAAGAGCATCTGGTAAATTTGCTGAAGTTGTTTAAAAGGCTTAGGAAGTTCAGGCTGAGGCTGAATCCTAATAAATGCACCTTCGGGGTGAGATCGGGTAAGCTGCTGGGGTTTATCGTAAGCGAAAGAGGAATAGAGGTTGATCCTGCTAAAATAAAAGCAATTCAAGAAATGCCGACGCCTAAAACAGAGAAAGAGGTGCGCGGGTTTTTAGGGAGGTTGAACTACATTGCCCGGTTCATATCTCACCTAACGGCCACGTGTGAACCGTTATTCAAGCTGTTGAAGAAAGATCAAGCTGTAACGTGGAACGAAAATTGTCAAAAGGCGTTCGATAAAATAAAGCAATATCTGCAGGAGCCTCCTATTCTAATACCCCCAGTGGCAGGTAGACCCTTGATAATGTATTTGACGGTTCTTGAGGGAAGCATGGGTTGTGTTCTCGGTCAACACGACGAGACGGGAAGAAAAGAGCATGCGATCTATTACCTGAGTAAGAAATTTACAGATTGTGAATCTCGATACTCAATGCTTGAGAAAACTTGTTGCGCGCTAGCCTGGGCCGCCAAGCGTTTGCGGCAGTACATGCTGAATCATACAACCATGCTCATCTCGAAGATGGATCCTATCAAATATGTATTCGAAAAGCAGGCGTTGTCAGGGAGAATTGCCCGTTGGCAGATGGTCTTGACTGAATATGATATTCAATACGTCTCGCAAAAGGCTATAAAGGGGAGTGTGCTGTCTGAGTATCTGGCGGAGCAGCCTATTGAAGAGTACCAATCGATGAGGTTTGATTTTCCTGACGAGGATATCATGTACCTAAAAATGAAAGATTGTGAAGAGCCGTTGCCAGACGAGGGACCAGAGTTGGGGTCCAAATGGAAGATGATATTTGACGGAGCCGTGAATGCTTACGGCAGCGGAATAGGGGCAATCATCACCACGCCACACGGGTCGCACATCCCGTTTACTGCCCGATTGACCTTTGCCGTTACCAACAATGAGGCCGAATACGAAGCTTGTATAATGGGGCTTGAAGAAGCCATTGATTTGCGAATCAAACATCTAGACGTATACGGAGACTCAGCTCTGGTGGTGAATCAAATCAAAGGGGAATGGGAGACACGCCAGCCCAACTTGATACATTACATGAATTATGCAAGGAGATTGTTGCCTTTCTTCGACAAGGTTGAATTGCATCATGTACCGCGAGCAGAGAATCAGATGGCTGATGCCCTGGCCACTTTGTCTTCCATGTACAAAGTCAACTTCTGGAACGAGGCTCCCAGAATCACTATCTCTCGGCTTGACAGACCAGCTTACGTATTTGCTATTGATGAAGCATCCGACGACAAACCGTGGTATTTTGATATCCTCAATTTCCTGAAGAATAAAGAGTATCCGGCTGGGGCATCCAGTCAAGATCAGAAGACTCTCAGGAGATTAGCGGGTAATTTCTACTTGAATCCGGATGGCGTCTTATACAGAAGGAACCACGATTTGGTGCTGTTGCGTTGTGTAGACGAAAAAGAGGCAAAGCTTCTCATGGAGGAAATACACGAAGGTACCTTTGGTACACATGCTGGAGGACATGCTATGACGAGAAAACTGCTGCGGGCAGGTTATTTTTGGCTGACTATGGAAACTGACTGTTTCAAGTTTGCGAGGAAGTGCCACAAGTGCCAAATCTATGCTGATAAGATCCATGTGCCTCCAAGTCCTCTAAATGTGATGTCATCGCCTTGGCCATTTTCAATGTGGGGAATCGATATGATTGGAAAGATCGAGCCGACGGCTTCTAATGGGCACCGGTTCATTCTAGTAGCAATCGATTACTTCACCAAGTGGGTGGAAGCGGCGTCATACGCAAATGTAACGAAGCAAGTGGTGGCCAGATTCATCAAAAGGGATATCATTTGCCGATATGGGATCCCCGAGCGGATAATCACGGACAACGGTTCAAACCTGAACAACAAAATGATGAAGGAACTCTGTCAGAACTTCAAGATTGAACATCACAACTCCTCCCCTTACCGACCCAAGATGAATGGCGCCGTTGAGGCGGCCAATAAGAATATCAAGAAGATCGTTCAGAAAATGGTGGTGACCTATAAGGATTGGCATGAGATGCTACCTTTTGCTTTGCACGGTTATCGTACGACGGTACGCACATCAACCGGGGCAACTCCGTTCTCGTTGGTATACGGAATGGAAGCGGTATTACCATTGGAAGTTGAGATCCCTTCTCTGAGGGTATTGCGAGACGTTCAGCTAGACGAGGCGGAATGGGTAACAAACAGATTGAACCAACTGAGCTTAATGGATGAGAAGAGGCTAGCTTCTCTAGCATACGGTCGTTTGTACCAGAGCCGAATGAAGAAAGCGTACGACAAGAAGATACATCCGCGAAGCTTTCAGACGGGCGACCTTGTGCTGAAAAGGATTCTCCCGCCGCAAGCAGATCACAGGGGCAAGTGGACCCCCAACTACGAAGGGCCGTACGTTGTCAGTAAAGTCTTCTCAGGAGGAGCGTTGTTGTTGTCCACCATGGACGGAGAAGACTTCACGTCACCTGTGAATTCGGACGCAGTTAAAAAATACTTTGCTTAAAATAGACCCGCTGGACAGAAAAAGAGAGTCCAGGCAAAAATGGGGCATCCTGGCGAACCAAAAACAGAATGAAAGGTTCGGGCAAAAGTTAGGGATAAAATTGAAAAAAATGTACACCCGCGAAGTTGAAAACCTACACTGGGCGGCTTCGGCAAAAAGGGGTATCCCGGTGAACTGAAAACCCGTAAAGGGCGGTTCACGCAAAAGTTAGGGATTTGAAAAGCAAATGACTGCGTTTCGAATTTGACATTGCACTGAGCATCAATGCGGGAGAATATACCTGAGGGGGCGACTATCGGATACAATCTCTTCGGAAGTATGGATACCGAGAAAGCATTAGAGTCGGACGAGTCATAGGAGGATCAGTTCGTGGTGTTCATCTGCATCCCGTTGCCGACATGTGTAATTTGTCGATATATTTATGTCTCTTGTGTATACTTGTATATTTGATTTATGTAGCTTCCTCTTTTCAGGAGTTACATCCCGTGTACAAAAACTCCGCCCATTCTGGGGCCCAATCAATAAAATATGTTATTCAGTACTTGACACTGTTCTTTACGGTTTTGTGCATGATTAACGCCTAAGTTTGACGAAACTAATATGTGCATAACGTCACTGGCCCTTGCCAACAATTGCTAAAGTTTTGAATTAACTGAAAATAACGTCACTAACCTGAGTTGATTTGGTTGCATAGGCTTGTCTTGTCTTGTTTGTGTTGCTGCAGGTTTCATAACCGTACGAGAAAGATGATCGAAAGATTGCAACAACGAAAGACTCAGCCTTCACGCAGGTCATGCAGTTTCTTCTTGGAGAAGGATCGAACTCCCCAGCTAGTCGTAGCTGGTGCAGAAAAGAAAGGATCGACGATTACAAGATCGTAAGGCTGTATTCAGACAAGTTCACCTTTCCCCGAAAGGTCATTTTATTTTCCCCTAGTGGAATCAGTCGATTTTCCACAAGAGAATCATCCCATCGGAGTTCTCTTTTCAGCAGGTGTTTTCATTCCTTCCAGTGGAACTCGAAGATTAAGACTCTCCCCAGCATAGTTGGTTGTGGGTCCTGGCATTTATTTTGTCAGGGATACTGTGTAATATCAGTTCACTCTCCAGCAGAAATCCAATCGTACTGTGCACATCTGCTATTCCCCAACAGAGTTATATTCCCCAGCAGGATGCTACTTCAACAAGGTGTTTGGTTTAAGTTCCTAATTTCCCATCTGAGTCGACTTCACTCTTACAACATTTATTTTGCTGGAATAATTCTGTAACACCTGGCTATCCCCAGCGGAGTTGGCATTATCTTCAGCATTTATTTTGCTGAAACGGTTCCTGTATCCCAGCAGGTGGGGAGAGCACTTGCTCAAATGAACTACCAAACACTCAAGATCTCGGCATGAGATATTCAATGATAATGTCAGTTTCGGCAGTATTCCCCACAAAGTTACCAGGATAAGTCTCTCTTTATTCCCAAGCAGAGTTATTTGTCATCAAAAGGTTTCATGAACCAGAATTTCAGAAGTGGCCTCCGGGCATCAGAACAGGCATCCGGTAGTTTGGTTTCCAGATATCCCTAGTAGAGTCCGCCTCAAAGTCGCTGTCACGTCAGTGCTAAGAAGTTTGTGGGTCGGGACCAATGAAGAAGTGAGTCCTGACGTGGACAAGTTGTATTTCCCCAGCGGGTCGAAGACGCCTGAGTCCTGACGTGGACAAATCAAGACGAAACATGGGTCCTGACGTGGAACGAAGTTGTTTCCTTACGTGGAAAGATTGAGTCCTTACGTGGACATATCAAGCCAGAGTCCTTACGCGGACATATTGAGATAGATTCCTTACGGGGAGATAAGTGCATTCCTAACGTGGAAAAGTTTAGTCCTGACGCGGACAGATGGAAAAGAAGTTGATTCCTGACGTGGAAAGAGAAGGTTATTCCTTACGTGGAAAGATTAAGTCCTCACGCGGACATATCAAGATTGATTCCTGACGTGGAAAGAAAGAGATTATTCCTGACGTGGAAGAGTTTAGTCCTGACGCGGACAGATCAAAGAAGTTATTCCTAACGTGGAAGAAGAAGATAGATTCCTTACGTGGAAAGTTTAGTCCTGACGTGGACGGAAAGAAGAAACGGTATTCCTAACGTGGAAAGAAGAAGCATTCCTAACGTGGAAAGAAAGATCGATATAGTATTCCTCACGTGGAAAGATTGGGGTTCCTTACGTGGAAAATTTGTGATTCCTAACGTGGAAAAAGAAAGAGTCCTTACGTGGACAAAGCAAAAGAAGACGTATTCCTTACGTGGAAGAATTTGACAAAGCAGAGAAAAGTCACCCCTGACGGGGAAAAGTGATGTATTCCTTACGTGGAAAGGTGAGTCCTAACGTGGACAGTATTATTCCTAACGTGGAACGGTTATTCCTTACGTGAAAAGGTGAGTCCTAACGTGGACGGTGGTATTCCTAATGTGGAAGAGTTTATTCCTAACGTGGACGGTGGTATTCCTAATGTGGAAGAGTTTATTCCTAACGTGGACGATTTATCTCTGACGAGAAGGCAGACGAGCCGTCCCCAGCAAAGTTGTTGAAGTTTTTTCCGAGTTGACAGCAGATAGAGTCCTGACGTGGACAAGCAAAGGACGAAGTTTCCGATGATTCAATCTTTTTCAGGATGATGAGAAGAATCCCCAGCACGGTCGCACGAGATCAATGGGTTGCCGTAACAGTTAAATTCAGCTGATGAATGTCGTTCCCCAAGCAGTGGCGCGGTTTATTTCTGCGGTTGGCAAATTTCTGGGTTCCTAGTATTCAACCGTCTCGTACCGCGAATGTCTGAAGGCTCCGGGCTCTTCACCCAATCGGGTCCAAGCCGCTTGAATAGGGGCAACTGTTGCACCCTAAAATTTGCCCAACCTTATTCACTTGGTTTATGTTTCAATGTCATTAGCATTTGCATATAGAGTCATGTACATAGGTTACTCATCGGCATAGCATAAGCATAGAAAGTCATACAACAGGGGGACCAATCATTATTCTCATCTCTAGAGGCCTATCAAGAGGTTATTATCCTGATTCAATCTCATTCAAGTCATCAGAAAAGAATTTGAAAGCTATCAAGTCAATGGGTCAAGCAGTTAATCTATCTCCTGGCTGAGGGTATCTGGGGATCATCAAGGAATTATGAGTTGTGAATGAAGAGCATGGGGAGTATCTGGACATCTTGGAGGACTTAGAAAGTCATTTGGAGAAGAAAACAAGTTGTTGGTATGATCACAAGAATTGCAGTTGAAGACAGTCAACTAGGGTTTCATCTGGGTCAACCCTAGGTCAACCCTAGGTCAATTGACTGATTGAAAGGCATTAAGGGTTATTGGAGAGATGTGGGGTTCATCATTTGACATGGAGAATAAGGATATGTTTTTGTGCTAAGAAGAATTCAAGAGAAATCAAGGAGAGGAGGAGTTTCCAAATTAGGGTTTCTCTGTAAAATCCCCTAGTTTAGGTCAAACTTCCAAGCAAAATAAGTCAAAATGCAAGCTTCAAATGGCTTCTTGGCCAACATGGAACTTGTAGAGGATCTCAAGACCTTTAATTTGAGTGGTGGAAGACATCAAGGAGATTTGTAGAACTCAAGTTATGGTCCTTACAAGTTACAGGTCATCTGAGGTATCTGAAATTTTGTCTGTGAAAGTGACTTGACTTCCAAGCTAGTTTTACCCCTCAAGGAGATTTCAAATGAATTTCTGGTAAACATAAGAATTGTTCCTCATTGTCTTAGCTTTCTATAATGGTATAGCATGCCCTTATATGATGTGTGGAGCTCAACTTATGGTCTTGGCAAGCAAAGGGTATTTTGGTCATTTGTGAATTACAGGTCATTTTAACCTATGCCCAAAACTCATACAAGGAGGCCTCAAATGGAAAAACTTACAACATCAAACTTGCTCCAAATGACATTTTGAGTCTAGAAAAGTGACCATGAGAGATTGGAAATGTCCATAGCACAAGATTTCAAAATTGGTGAATTTAATGAAGGAAAATGGCTTAAAAAATGGTATTTTTCATATCTTGGCCAAATGATGCAAAATTATAGGTCATTTTGAATGGAAAAGGCATTCTAAAAACATTGGCTAAAGTGGAATTTTGAGTTTAGGTCATAATTTGGGAGTTGTCCATGGTTGCTTGATTTGAAAGTAACATAATCCAAATTGAAAGGGAAAGTGTAAAGGGAAATTTCTCCAATGTTCTAGGAGGTTCTAATGCAACCTATATATTCATGCAAGCTGAATCATGCAAGGGTTGGTGCTCCCATTTGGCAAGAATCTCCATTTTCATCCATTTTTCTTATTCTTCCACAAGATACTCAAACTCACACAAACCTCTCAAAATTCTCACATCTTTGAATTGAATCATCATCATCATCATTCAAACCCTAGGATTCACACCAAGAAGTGGCTGAATTGATCAAGGATCATACATATCCACTTCATCATTCCAACTTGCATGAAGGATGGAATAGCATAATTCACAAGGTTTCAGCATAAATCACTGCAAACAGAAGCATATTCATCCATTGGAGATTGTTTTTAGCAAGTATCAAGGGTTGGATTGAGGTCTAGCTACCATCACCATTATCAAGTGCAAGGTATGTATATTTCTTCGAATCTCACTGTTCTGGCTGTTAGAGATCATGTGGCTAAGATAATGTTGTTTAGAAACCCTAGAGGATCATTTCTTGAGGTTTAGGGATAGATTCATGGAGATCAATAACAGGTTACCATTTCTGTTGGCTTCGATAACAAGCTTTATGTCGAGTTATAATCAATATGTTGAGGCATAGAATAATGAGGCAAGCATGTAGAACATCTGTTGATCATTAGGTTTGAGTTCTGGCAACTTTGATCTCAGGCAAGCATGGTGTGTTCTGAGGTTCGAGCTCTCTGTTTGGAGTGTGTAATGAGAGTTAGGGAAAACTAAGACTAGGCATGGATTACTGGAGTTTCATAGAATATTTTAGGGCTTGGAATTTTGTGTTTTCATCAAGAAATCATGGAGAAAGATTGAGTGGAATTCTCATGCATGGAAGTGGGGACTGAAACCCTAGGCGAAGGGAGGAAGAAGATGAACCACGCGCCCTTGGATCTGGAGGGAATATTGACTTGACCAGGGATCGAACGGCCCTCATTCAATCTGAGTTTTGGTGGGAAATTTCAAAAGAGACCAAACGCTGCGTTTCATTAATTGGGGGGTTGGGCTCAGAGCGCTATCCACACCCCCCATTTTAATAAGCCCAATGCCTTGAACGTGTTATCCCTGCTATTCACACCCCCTCCACTTTATTTCATTATATTTTCTTTTATTTTCTTTAATTTTTTCATGCATTTTCTAAAATTCATAATAAATAGCAAAATAATCATTTTTAATTCATTCTTTTTGCATTATTTTCTTTAGGATGTCTAGAAAATTATAAAAAATAAAAATTGCATTTTATTTTTTATTTGATATTTTTCCCATATTTTCTAAATAAATGACATTTTAAATGGTTTCATTTCATACATGATTTTATTAATTTTTGTTCTATTAGATATTTTCATATTTTTCATCCATTCTTTTTAGGTTGTTTAGATTAGACATTAAACTTGTAGATTCAATTTAGTTCCCATTTTTAGAAATTAAATTTAGATGCTTAGTGTAAGTGTGAATAACATGGATAAAACTAGGGTTTTAGGTGATGACTTAGGAGACTTAATTCTTTTCCCTTAGGACTTAGGGTTTGATTAGTTTAGTTATGGGACTATAGGGGCTATGGGTAGTTATTAGATCCCTTAGAAAAAGTCAGGATTCCCCTACTGCTATTATTGCATTGTATATCTGATTGACTGGTGTGGTGTGCCCTCTGGGATTATTGCTTGCTTGCTTGGGTATTGGGGTTGTCTGGGGACTTGGGAGAGCTGAAGACTTGAGGAGATGAAGACCATTGGAGAGCCAGGGATTGAAGGTCAACTGCCAGAGTTGGAAAGGAGTTTCCTGCTAGCAGCTGCTGAGGAGACTAGGGTTTAGGAGCTAGGCAGAGCTCTAGATTAGAAAGCTTATTTCTCAAACATAGATGGCTTTGTTTGCCTCTATCCTTTCTCTATGATTCAAAGTCTCTTTCAAATATCCACCTCCTTCCTTTGGAAGGATCAGTGAATGTATTTGGAAGATAGAACTTTTGAGAGGAAACTGTCTGTTTAATGTTAACAGTTGATGAACCACCCTTGGCAGGTAATTAACTGTCTAACATTCATTCACTTTCATCTGGTTGGCTGATGTTCATCCTGGAGCCTGAGACTTGAAGAAAAGCCATTGCAGATAGAAGACTGATGATTAAAACCCTTATCTGAAGATCATGAAGATAGAGATTGATGCTTGTTGAAGCTCATGAATGATTGGAAATTACTTGAAGCCAGATGTTGATTCAGAGCTGCTGATGCTGTTTCTTTTGCTGATGTATTTCATTGTTGATGTATTGATTGGTTTTCCGGACTGTATTGTTTGTTGTTTACCCTGTTGGGTTGAAAGTGAAGTCTGTTCACTTTTGCCTATTGTTTTCTAGGTTCGAGGTTGAGTGGGACTCCCTTGCCTCGCTTGTACTGTTGCATCCATGCATTTTACTGTTTTACTATATATATCTGATATTGTTTCTGTTTCTGCCTATCCCGTAGGATCTCTGTTTCTCTCTGTGCAAGAGAGGAGCATGATAGACACTAGGTCTTAACCCATGCATGATAACATTAGGTTAGTTCGTTTCCCTTCGCAACCATAGGTTAGAGTTCTATCTCTTCTTCCTCAAAAACAAACAGAAAATACAATAAAATTTCAAACACAATAAAAGACACTTCTTCCGTAAAAGAATGTAAACTCATCAAAACGTCATTTTTGTCCGCTTGGACCGCTAATCAGAAAACCTTTTTTCAGAAAGAATAAAATCAACCAAGACAAGCTTGTGTCGTACGTGGCCCGAACTACGTTTGCTCTGATCTTTCATGCTGTATGAAAGTACGTAGGCATAGGATGCGATATCCTAGCGAGCAACCTTCCCCTCCTTTCCCGTAGGTAGGCGAACTACGTTGACTCTGATTTCTCGTTCCAGGCGGGAATATGTAGGCATAAAGTGCGATACTTTGCCGAGTCATTTTTTATTTTCATTTTATTTTCTTTTTAACCCCTGACCTTTAGAGTAGATAGAATAACAATCCATACCCGAAAACAAGCGTGGATCCCGTCGAGTACGACGGACGTGAGGGGTGCTAATACCTTCCCCTTGCGTAACCGACTCCCGAATCCAGGTTTTGGTTGCGACGACCATACCTTTCCCATGTTGTGCGAGGTTTACTCTGAGCGTTTCCTTTCCCTCCCGTGGGATAAATAACGCACGGTGGCGACTCTTCTGTTCAGCCGGCGCCGATTTTCGCAGTAGCGACAAGATGAAAATCACATCTTGAGTTATGTGGTCTTGAAGTTAGGCACCAAACTAGGGGATTTTACACTGTCAAGCATAGCAACCCTAGCTTAGGAACTCCTCACACTCTTGATTTATGATGAGTTGACCTTGGAATCTTCCCTTGGGCATATTAATACATCAATCCATGATCACATGGATTTGTAATTAGGTATCAACCTTCTTCAAATCATCAGTTAACCTAGTGTTGACTAGATAAAACCCTAGTTGTACCAATCTTGGTAGCAGCTTCTTATACTTCACATGATGACCTGTCTAGGCTTCAAAATGAACTTCAATACTTCTTATGAGTTCTCTCAAGGTCTCAAGTCTAACTCCATGGCTTCAACATCATCAGATGCCTTCCTTAACTCTTAAGTTAGGAGACACACACTCTTGGCTTCAACCACTTTCTCTGAGAATCTTTGGCTTCTCTGGTGAGGATATCAACCCTTGAACACTTGAATAAAGCTTCTTAGATAGCTTCATAACCTTGTGTAGCCCTTTATTGGTAGTCATACCTCTTGATCTCCTGCACACATGTCAATGCAATGCAGATGATAATGCTAATATGAATGCAATGAAATACAAGCTAGGTAAAGAAAGGTTAGGAAAATTTTGGGGTGCAACAGCTGCCCCTATTCAAACGGCTTGGACCTAACTGGGTGAGAAGCGAACGAATCTCAAACAATCAAGGTAAAAGACAGTTGAATACCAATAAACTCGAAAATTTGCCAACGGCACAAGTACACGATACTCTGATGGGGACAAATTCTGAAACTGCAATGGTAGTTGCACGACAACTAGCTGGAGAATCGATAATCTTCAAATCTCCGTCAGGCTGATCATCTGAATTCACTGTAGATCTTCATCCTCAAATCATCAAGGGATCACCGGTTACACGGTAACTAGTGAAGGGTGGCTGATATTGACAATTGCACGACAACTCACTGGTGAATGATTAATCTCAAATCTCTGTCAGGATGATCATCCGATTTCACTGTAGAACAACATCCTCAAGTCATCAAGGGATCACTGGTTACACGGTAACTGGTGATTTTCCAACCGCATAGGTAAACGATACTCTGATTGGTAAGAACATCTTCGAAATCGGAAATGACAGTTGCACGACAACTTGCTGGGGAATCGGTTACACGGTAACCAGAAATTTGCCAACCGCACAAGTAAACGATACTCTAATTGGTAAGACAATCTTTAAAGTCTGAAATGGCAGTCGCACGGCAAATCGCCCAAATCTCCGTCCGGATGATCATCAGATTTCACTGCAGCTTCTTCCTCAAGTCATCAAGGGATCACTGGTTATACGATAACTGGTGATACATAGCTGATATTATCGTCAGGCATTCTGCGGCAGAAGAATTCCTCGGGACTCATCGGGTCATTAGGAACTTTTGACAATCTTCAATAAGTCGGAAATATAATCCTCAATCACTCATGAACCAATAGGGATATCTAAACCTTTGTCGTCAAGACTCCGCGTCAGCTAGGAGAACTGCTTCAACATCGCAGTCGGACTTCGTCAGTAAGTCTTGAAATAGAATCCTTAATCAATCACGGACCAATAAGGATACCTAATCTTTTGCCGTTAGGCACTCCGTGTCAGCTGGGAGAACTTCTTAACGTTGCAGTCGGACTTCATCAGTAAGTCAGGAGGAGTTTGGCACTGCTGCCGGACTTCAATCATCAAGTCTTCAAGGGAATTTCAACTTCTCTATTTGAAACCTGCTGGGGATGACACATCTCCGTTAGGGATTCCGGATAACTATCAAGTAACTATGCTCTGGGGATTCAGAAATTATTCTGGACGAAATAAACTCTGTTAAGGAACTCAAGAATCATCCTGACCAAACAACTTCGCTGGGGATTTCAAGAATCATCTTGAGCAAACAACTTCGTTGGGGACTTCAAGAATCATCTTGAGCAAAAAACTTCGCTGAGGACTTCAAGAATCATCTTGAGCAAACAACTCGGCAGAGGAACACCTGCAAAACAAGAACGATAACGACCTAGCTCATGTTTCACATGCATATGCTTGACAATGGCGTAATGCTCCACACGATGGAAATGCTACTCGTTTTAGGGTAAATGCTATGCAATCATGCAAAATGCTACGACCCCATCAGCAAAATAAATGCTGAAGGGAAAATCCTCCTGTCATGGAGAAAGAACCACTCTGGTGGGGAGGAGGATTCATCCTGCTATGGAGAAGACGTCACACCAATCTCAATTAGACTCAACCTGGGGAAACAAACTCCAAACGACCTTCTGCAGGAGAACAAATTTCTACGAGAACCTGTACTCGCTACACTGAGTATACAAACCACAAACTGCTGAGGAAACAATGTCAATTGCAGAAATAAATTGCACGGGGTTCGCAGATAGAATCTTCCTGAAGACACGGACTCCGATGGGGAAGTATAGCATCATCTATTCAACACTCCTGGGGAAGACCAATAATGGCTTGAACGTCCTTCTAAGGACTAAGCTCTCTTGGAGAACTGCAAACTCGGTTGAGGATATGTAACCAGACACTGGAATCACTCCCACCTGCCGGGGAGAGTACAACTCTGTGGGGGAATTTTAACTCTGTTGGAGACTTTAGTCTGGATTACCGAGAGTTGAACACTTGCGAATACTCTTCTACGAGAAAACTGCCTATTGACCCACTACTGGGAATAAGTATACCCTTCTGTGCATGACTCAGCTGGGGAAACGATGATCCAGCCCAGGATGCATCTGGTTGCGGAGAATCTATCTCTGCTCGGGGAGACATATCAATGCTCACAGTCCCATGCTCAGACTCCGTGGGGAACCACTGCTGAACTCGCTGGGGAAGAAGGAATCATCCTGCTTGGAAGACATCTGGCATACTTCCTGGAAGGTGACGTCCCTGCAACAAAATGAACAAACAGACAAGATACCCTTTACAAAAGGACCTATCAAGGTTATCGTCCTATGGCAATGTTCAGGTAATTCAATGTTTCAACAATTATCGGCCTAGGCCAGCAAGTTTATGTATGCGCATTTTATCAAAAACATCGGGCGTTCTTTTTCGCAAACAAAACAGATAAAAGCTAAAAAAACAAACAAAAATACTGAATAGTATATGTTAATTGATAAACGAGCCCCTGAATGGGCAAAATGTTTTACAACAGATGCAAGCTCCTGAAATGAGGAAGTTGCGCAAGCATAAACATAAATATACATCAGTATACACAAATGTCGGCAATGTGGCATAGAAGAACACCATGAGTTGATCCCTCTATGACCCACTCAACTTCGATACTTCTCCGACGCTTCAGCTTCATAAGAGATTAATTCGGATAAACGGCCCTCAGGTCTTCCCAAACCACTAAACAATGAAAGTACACACGTGGAACGCAGTCATTTGCTTTTTAATCCCTAACTTTTGCCTGAATCTCCCTTTCGGGTTTTCGATTCACCGGGATACCCTTTTTTGCCAAAGCCGCCCCTTCGGGTTTTCGACTTTGCGGGTGTACATTTTTCATTTATATCCCTAATTTTTGCCCGAACCTTTTTATTTTTTATGGTTCGCCGGGATGCCCCATTTTTGCCTGGATATTCTTTTTCTTTCCAGCGGGTCGTTTTTTAAGCAAAGTATTTTTTAACTGCGTCCGTGTTCACATGGGATGCAAAATCTTCGCCATCCATCGTGGATAACAACAAGGCTCCTCCCGAGAAGACCTTGCTGACGACATACGGACGTTCGTAGTTAGGAGTCCACTTGCCCCTGTGATCGGAATGTGGTGGAAAAATCTTCTTCAGGACGAGATCACCCGTCTGAAAGCTTCTAGGACGCACCTTCTTATCGTAAGCTTTCTTTATTCGGCTTTGGTACAGACGACCATATGCAATCGATGCTAATCTCTTCTCATCCATCAGACTGAGTTGATTTAATCGGTTCTTAATCCATTCTGCCTCATCGAGTTTCATGTCAACCAAAACTCGCAAAGAAGGAATCTCAACTTCCAACGGTAGGAAAGCCTCCATACCGTACACTAGTGATAAAGGAGTTGCCCCGGTCGATGTGTGTACCGTCATACGATAACCGTGCAATGCAAATGGTAATATCTCATGCCAATCTTTGTAGGTCACAACCATCTTTTGTACTATCTTTTTAATGTTCTTGTTGGCTGCTTCATCATCTTCGGTCGGTAAGGTGATGAGTTGTGATGTTCAATCTTGAAGTTCTGGCATAACTCCTTCATCATCTTATTATTCATATTCAAACCATTATCAGTAATGATCTGCTCGGGAACTCTGTATCGACAGATGATGTCCTTCTTTATGAATCTGGCTACCACTTGCTTGGTCACGTTAGCATACGAGGCTGCCTCCACCCACTTGGTGAAGTAGTCGATGGCTACCAAAATGAGGCGATGACCGTTAGATGCAGTGGACTCGATCTTGCCTATCATATCAATGCCCCACATGGAGAACGGCCACGGGGATGACATGACATTCAACGGGCACGGTGGTACATGAATCTTATCAGCATAAATCTGGCATTTATGACATCTCTTCGCGAATTTGAAGCAATCCGACTCCATCGTCAGCCAGTAATATCCTGCTCGTAAGATTTTCCGTGTCATAGCATGTCCGCCGGCGTGCGTACCAAATGTGCCTTCATGGACCTCTTCCATAAGC
Organism: Lathyrus sativus; assembly: GCA_963859935.3. Classification (NCBI taxonomy): domain Eukaryota; kingdom Viridiplantae; phylum Streptophyta; class Magnoliopsida; order Fabales; family Fabaceae; genus Lathyrus; species Lathyrus sativus. Next base: position 286,535,958 of record OZ012739.1, on the reverse strand, counting down.
AAACTAGCTTCTTTTTCGTCCACACATCTAAGTAGCACAAGATCGTGATTTCTCTTATACAGAACTCCATCAAGATTGAGATAGAAATTTCCAGACAGCCTCCTCAGAGTCTTCTTATCCTGGGCTGACGCTCCCGCAAGATACTCCTTAGTCATAAGGAAAGTCTGGATATCATGGAACCATGGCTTGCCATCGGAGGCTTCCTTAATTGCAAAAACGAATGCAGGTCTGTCAAGACGGGAAATGACAATTCTTGGGGCTTCATTCCAAAAATTGACTTTGTACATCGAAGCCAACGTGGCTAAGGCATCAGCCATCTGATTTTCAGCTCTAGGCACATGATGAAGTTCCACTCGATCAAAGAAAGGAAGCAGCCTCCTGGCATAATTCATGTAAGGGACCAAATTCGACTGACGAGTCTCCCACTCCCCTTTAATTTGGTTAACAACAAGTGTCGAGTCACCGTATACATCTAGGTTTTTTATTCTCAAATCAATGGCTTCTTCCAAACCCATGATGCATGTCTCGTATTCTGCTTCATTATTGGTGACCGGAAAAGTCAATCTGGCAGTAAACGGGATTTGGGATCCCTAGGGAGTCGTAATGATAGCCCCAATACCACTTCCGTACGAATTAACTACACCATCAAATATCAATTTCCACTAGGACTTCCTATCTGGCCCCTCGTCAGGCAACGGTTCATCACAATCTTTCACTTTGAGAAACATGATATCCTCATCAGGGAATTCAGATTTCATCGGCTGATAATCTTCGATAGGTTGTTCGGCAAGGTATTCAGACAAAACACTTCCCTTGATGTCCTTCTGGGAAACATATTGAATGTCATACTCCGTCAACACCATTTGCCATCTGGAAATCCTGCCTGAAAGCGCTTGCTTCCCGAAGACGTACTTGATTAGATCCATCTTTGAAATTAGCATGGTTGTATGGTTGAGCATATACTGTCGTAAACGTTTGGCAGCCCACGCGAGTGCGCAACACGTTTTTTCCAGTGTTGAGTAACGAGACTCACAATCTGTGAACTTTTTACTCAAGTAATAAATGGCATGCTCCTTTCTTCCAGTCTCGTCGTGTTGACCGAGAACGCAACCCATGCTATTCTCAAGAACTGTCAAGTACATGATTAGGGGTCTTTCGGCCACTAGGGGTATCAAAATTGGAGGTTCCTGCAGATACTATTTTATCTTATCAAATGTCTTCTGGAAATCCTCGTTCCAGATAATCGCCTGATCTTTTTTCAAAAATTTGAACATCGGTTCACACGTGGCCGTGAGCTAAGATATAAACCTTACAATGTAGTTTATTCTGCCCAGGAAACCATGAACTTCTTTTTCAGTCTTTGGCGCTGGCATGTCCTGTATTGCTTTTATCTTAGCAGGATCAACCTTAATCCTTTTTCACTCACAATAAACCCCAGTAGTTTTCCAGACCGTACTCCGAAAGTACACTTGTTAGGATTCAGCCTCAACCTGAACTTCCTAAGCCTCTCAAAAAGCTTCAGCAAATTGACCAGATGTCCCTCCTCTGTTTGGGACTTTGCAATCATGTCATCAACATAGACTTCAATCTCATGGTGAATCATGTCATGAAACAAAGTGACAATCGCCCGCTGGTAAGTTGCCCCTGTGTTCTTCAGACCGAAAGGCATTACCCTATAGCAGAACGTTCCCCATGGGGTAATGAACATGGTTTTCTCCATGTCTTCCGGCGCCATCTTGATCTGATTATAACCGGAGAAGCCATCCATGAACGAAAACATGGAAAATTGAGTTGTATTGTCGACCAACACATCAATATGAGGGAGCGGGAAATCATATTTAGGGCTCGCCTTATTCAAATCCCGATAATCAACGCACATCGGCACCTTACTGTCCTTCTTCGGTACAGGTATTATGTTGGCGACCCACGGAGGGTAAGTAGTGACCGCTAAAAAGCCAGCATCTAGCTGCTTTTGTACTTCTTCTTTGATCTTAACGGTCATATATTGTCGTGTCCTTCTAAGCTTCTGCTTAACGGGAGGACAATCTTCTCACAGTGGTAGACGATGGACCACTATGTCAGTATCGAGTCCGGGCATATCTTCATACGACCAAGCAAAGATGTCACCATACTCTCGAAGCATCTCGACCAATCTTCGCTTGACATCGCTCTATAACGCAACCCCAATCCTGACGTTTCTGACAAGTTCCTCAGAACCCAGATTAACAATCTCAATCTCTTCTTCATGAGGCAGAATGATCTTATCTTCTTGTTTCAACAAACGGGCCAACTCTTTGGGAAGGTCTTCATCCTCATCAATCTCTACTTCAACTTGATATATCGGGCAATCAAAGTCGAAGTGAGTCGTAGAAGGTTCAGAGTCGATGTCATCTGTAGTGTGAATCCTACAATAACAAGGGTTAAGCTAAAAATGAGGATATGCAGGTTAGCACAAACCGTATTTCCATTTTAATGTTTTTCAAAACAAAAGTAAAATAGGAATAACAGAGATCACAAAATTTGAATGCAAAGAAAACGCCCTTTGATTTATTGATAATATATACATGCATAAGCAATCAAGGCCCTGACCATAAAACTGTTATGCCTCGGGTAGAGCATAAGGTTGTACAATAATTGGAAAAGACAAAGCATTACTCTTTATGCGTCACTTGGATGACATCCTGGACAGACCAGTTGTTGAGGCTCTGGCCTGGTTTGCACGGCTGAATCCAGGAATCCAGGTTGCAATCACTATCTTCATCATCTTCAGACACAGCGTTGACATTCTCAAATATCACCCCACCTCTTGTGAACTCAATCGGCCCTTTGACGCACCACGCACTGCGAGAAGATGAAGCATCAGCAGAAGGAGAATACCCTAACCTAAACTTATCCTGCTTGTTAGGGATTTCCAGGAATTGCCCCCAGCTTGGGGCAGAGCCAGCTTGAACAACAGCTTGAGCTTCCTTGAAGGAAGAGAGATTCATCTCAGGTTTCTCGATCATCCCCGAAATCACATCCTTGACTTTAACGGTCTCAAACGCCTGGCACAAAGTTTTGTGGATCTCGCCATCCACCTCAACATATTTAAAAGATGATAAATGGCTCACCATTATGTCCTCTTCTCCACAGACGGTCACGATGCCGCCACCCACATCATACTTCAGCTTCTGGTGCAATGTGGAAGTCATTGTGCCCGCAAAATGGATCCAAGGCCGGCCTAATAGACAGCTATAGGTAGGCATGATATCCATGATATAGAAAACCGCGTCAAAGGTTTCTGGACCAACTTGAATCGGCAGAGTTACCTCTCCAAAGACGGTCCGCTTAGTCCCATCGAAAGCTTTTACCACCAGGTCATTGGGTGTACATATCAGCCCTCTCGTATCCAACCTCATCAGAGCTTTCTTAGGGAGAACGTTCAGAGATGATCCCGTGTCCACCAACACATGGGACATAACCGTTCCTCGACATTCTATCGAGATATGCAAGGCGTTATTATGGTTTCTTCCTTTCGGCGTCAGCTCTAGGTCAGTAAACCCTAATCCATTCCAAGCATTCACATGAGAAACCACTCCCTCTAGCTGGTTGACGGAGATCTCTTGTGATACATACGCTGCATTCAGAACCTTCAGCAGAGCGTTGCGATGTGCCTCAGAACACAACAACAGATCCAGGATAGAGATCTTAGACGGTGTCTAATGAAGATGATCAACGATCTTATAATCACTTTTCTTGATCAGTCTCATAAATTCTTCAGCGTCTTTCACAAGCAGGTCTTTTCCTACCTCACGGGAGGTTTCTTCAACGACCTTACTTTTACCTCTGTCAGTCTTCTCAGCTTTGTCAGTTTTGTCAGCCACAATCTCTAGTGGAGAAAACACTCTTCCGCTACGCCTTATTCCCCCAGTCCCAACTAGGTTGTCAACAGATTTCCCGGATGGCTCCAACTCCAACTTCTATCCATTGCAGTAGACATCTGCCCCATAGTGCCATGGAACAGCGTTAGTGCTCTCAAATGGTATAGGCCCAGCCTTCGTGATGGTGATCGTAGGTGGCCTTGATGCAGAAATGGTAATTGTTTTATGGGGGATGGTGATAGTGGCAACCTTATCTTTCTGCTTCAGCATTACTTCCCCTGATCTGTTCTCAGACTTCCGACTAGACTGCAGAATTCCTTCGTTCATCAAACTCTGAATCCCTGCTATCAACTGATCACAGTCGTCTGAATGATTCTCACAATCCATACACAACTTTCCACATCCCGGGAAAATACCTTTCTTCATCAACTTGGCTTTAACAAAACCAAGTGGTGTTTTCAGGTCTTTGACATCAGTCAATAAATCTGAATCTTCCTCTTCAATGATGGCGCTAACCCCATCTCCCCCATGGTTAGGCATAGGGTTCTTTGTAACATTCGGAGCATTATCAGAAAAGTTGATTATCTTGGCGTCAACCATATCTTGTACTTTGTGCTTGAATGCCTTACAGTTGTCAATCGAGTTGCCAGGTGCCCCCGAATGAAACTCACATCTCGCATTCGCATCGTAGCCCGGTGGAGGTGTCCTTGTCAAGGGAGCCAAAGTTCTCTTCTGAACTAGCTGTAACTGAAGCAAAGTCTGCAAAAGCTGAGCATATGACATAGGTGGGGTTTCAAGATGACGACTTGATAATGGTGCTTTGTTCTGGTACCTCCGGTACCCTTGCTGGTTCTGCTGCTGCTGCTGAGGTTGCTGAACAGCAGGAATAGTAATGCTAGCGACCTACTGGCGCTGGCCTTTTCCTTTTCCCCGAGCACTAGACACTGAGCTTGTCTCACCTTCACGTCTCTTACCACTGTAAGGTTTCTTTCCCCCTCCAGCTGAGGATACATCTACACCCTGAATCTTTTCGAGTTTGATGCCATTTTCTACATGTTCTCCAGTGATTATGAGGTCGAAGAAGCTTCCCGACATACCACCGACAATCTTCTCATAATAAACCCCTGGAAGAGTAGCTACGAACATCTTGACAAGTTCTCGCTCAACCATCGGTGGCTGAACTCTTGCTGCCAGTTCACGCCACCTCTGGGCGTACTCTTTAAATCCTTCGTTCTTCTAAGACAAATTTTGTATCTGAACCCGGTTGGGAGCCAGATCGTTGTTGTATTGATAATGGCGTACGAATGCTTCAGCAAGGTCCTTCCACGTACGTACACTTATGGGTTCCAAACCCATATACCACTCTAGCGAGGGGCCTGACAGGCTGTCCTGAAAGAAGTGCATCAACAACTTCTCATCTTCAGAATATGCAGACATCTTTCAATAGTATGACCTCAGATGGACACGGGAGCAAGTGGTGCCCTTATACTTCTCGAAGTCGGGTACCTTAAACTTGGGAGGCACCTTGAAGTCTGAGATCAGTCCCAGCTTGGTCATGTCAACACCCATGGTACTCAAGTTCTCAAAACTCTTCATCTTGTCTTCGAGTGCTTTGAACCTTAAGCGGGCTTCAGAATTCAGTTCGCCCTCAGCTCCCTTCATTGAGAATAAGTCCTCTTGACGATCCTCTTGCCATGGCTGATGGCCATTACCCTGAGCAAACCCAGCAGCATCAAGACCATACAGATTACCAGCACCAGCGTTCCCGGCATTACCAGTTCCACCAGTATTGCCATTGCCTATACCAGCATTACCATTGGCCTCAAAGTTGCCATTTCCGACTCCAGTCGTATTCCTATTAGCTCCGACATTAGTAACAACATTACCATTGCCACTTCCATTCCCTCCAGTCACAGGGATGTTAGCATGAGGGGTCTCAACAAGCAGAGGGTTCACCATATTCCCACCATGTAGCACGTCGTTGCTGTCGACGCGTGCAATTAGAGGTTGCACTAGAGTTCTGAGCTGGTCCTGGCCATTAGCGACCACTTGCATGAGATCCATAAAACGATCCGTCCTTTCTCTTAGCTCTTGAATGTCAGTTTGAACCTGTTCCATTACTCTGACTTGGTTTGCCCTGGTAGAATACCGGCGAATCTGCCTTCGTTCAATCCTGAAATAACCTGCAAACACAAGGGGTTAGAAAAATAGCTCGAGGTACCTATCATCCAAATGATTCATGCAAATGCAAACGTGTGTCTGTGCCTTAGGAAGATTTCTCCCCCGATTCTAGTGCCAGAGTGCCAGTGCTGATAATAAGAAGTCCGGATCCAGTCATAGAAATAACGTCTCGTATATATATAAAGCCCAACAAGGCATCATACAATGTCACTGAGTACAGGTAGAATCAACAGCATGACCTCGACCAACAAGTCTAGCGATGGTCAGCATACAACAATGATCAGAAAAATATAAAGGATTACAAAGTAGTCAAGTGCGGCAACAGGCACGAAACTCTTCTAGCAACCCCTTCGTTTTGGGATGATCAGGCTGAGTGAGTAACCCTTCGACAAGTGACTCCCTCTGCATAACAGTGTATTGAAGACCTTCAACAGAGTCCTTCCACTCTTCTTTGCCAAAACAGTCTTCTAACCTTCGCTTCTTAGACTCAAAAATCTGCTTGCGATCCTTCAGGTTCGCAATAGCCTTGTTCAACATGTTTTGAGTGGCGTACTACGAGCAGTTTCATCATCAAACTTCTTCTCACTGGCCTTCAACTGAGCCTTCAACTTGGAGATCTGTTGCTTCAGCTTGCTCGTTGTTGTTAGCCAGAGTGCCATTCCACAACTGGTTGAATTTGGAGATTCTCAGGTAAGCATTATCCAGGTCCTGCTTTTTGGTGGCAAGCACATCGTTGACAGCCTTGAAATACAAACCTAAATGTTCACGCTCATCCCTCTGTTTGGTCAAGTCTGTGCCTAGCCGGTTCACTAGCTCGGTCTGTTTTTTGAAGGAATAGACGGCTTCGTTATTCTCGCTTCTAAGCTGAACCAATTATTTTTCCAACTCCTCGTTGGCCTTCTTCAGCTCTTCCTTCTCAGCCAACACCTGATTGTATTTCTGAATGGACACTGTAGTAGGTTCTTCAACCACTGGACATAAATCTTGCTTAGCAGGTGGAAAAGGCATCCCTACTGTTTCTGCCCTGCTTTGAATCCAAGTCACATAAGAAGCATAAGCCTGGCTATTGCTCTTACCCAACAGTGCTTTCCCTCGCCTGCTGATGTCGTTCCAAGCGTGCTTGAGCTTGGCTAACATATCTCCATCTAGGAGCCCCGTGAGGTACAGAGATTCATGCACCTCCTCGTCCTTCGACGGGCCTCTCAAGGCGTACGCGAACTGTCTGACAAGTAATGAGGGATTGTAGTTAATACATCATTTACGTCTGATCAACGGAACATTAGGAAAACCACTGCAGCTGTAGATGACTTTAGTTCCCAACATATCCCGATCAAACCAAACAATGCTCTCTGTTGATAAACCCATCAGGCATTCAGACCACTCAGTTGTGGCTGCAGAGGAAACAAAGAGACCCTTCTTGGGCATGTGGCTATCAAACCATCTGTAGAGTAAGGGCGCACAACATGGCATATTTTTACCCCTTCTGTTTTCATTCTTGTAATGGACAGAATGATATACGTTACCAATCAAGGTGGGCACTGGATTTCCCGATGCGAAGATATGGAAGGCGTCCAAATCTATAAAGTCTGGCATGTTCGGAAACAGGATGATGCCATAGAAGCAGAGGGCGAGAATAGCGTTGAATACGATCCAACAACCGTCTTTAGCGCACTGTTGGGCCTTCCCAACCAGAAACTGTAGAGAAAAACCAGGAACTCCATTCCAACTGGTCAGAAGCAGCTCTGAAGCATCCAGCTGAAGAGCAGCAGCTAGGCTAGCCAGATTAGGCTTAGCATCCATGTGAAAAAACGACATCTGATCCTTAACAGGCACACCCAATAGCTCAGCATACTCTTCTAAGGTAGGCGCAAGAATGAAATCTGGAAAAGTGAAGCATCTCAACGGAGGGTCATAAAACTGTAGCACTGCATACAACCCGTTCAACTCATAAACTGAAGGTTTACGAACCAGACTGAGCAACTTCCCATACAATTTCTTGAATTCCCCTCTTACTGTATCATCTGCCAAGGCAGTCAAACTAAGCAGCAAAGTAATATCTGGGGTAGGGAGCTTGTAAGCCACATTCTTCTTTAATGATCCCATGCTAACAAACATAGGGCAATATTACTGGAACTGGGGGGTAGTATATGCACCTGTAACACAGACTCACGTTAATGATTTGCACATGGGTATGCAACAATGTAAGATGCAATCATACAATAGGAGATCAAGAGTGTTCTGTTGAGGAGACCAAGGCTCTGTTTCAACATAATCATAACACTGCTCTGACAATAAGACCCTGATGAGGACCATAATTATGCTCTGTCAAGAACAAACCACATCTCTGATGATAAGAACCCTCTGATACCAACAATACTGATTCACTGTCAAGAAAACCAGGTTGTCTGAAAGTTAAGGTTTCTAGCAATAACCCGACCTCGCTCACAAGTATGAATCCTATCCACTGACAAGGTATGGCATCCTATGCGTTTCCCAGCATCACAGACTTTCACGAAATGATGATACGTTCACCATTTCTGGTTTGGCCTCATCACTCCCTGAAGAGGCCTCACTTAGTTGAGTCACAAATGATCGGTCCCCAAAGTCGACAATCCTCCAAACCAACAACCCCTCGAGCCCAAAGGGCTGGAAAAGAAGTCAATCGGGAGAATCTCGTATGAGCGTAGATTTTGCGGGACACTAGTACATGCAAAGCATGAACGCGTCCACTACTTTTCACAACTAATGCTAGGTATACACTCAAGTATGGGTCTCGCTTATCACTCATCAGAGCCCCCTCCCACAACAGCACAAATAATCATATTATACTGAAAAATAAAATGTGATAAATAAATGCAAACCCAACAGATAAACACGCAAGCTCTAGGATTGACTCGCATAGGGGATGGGAAACGGTCCCAGCATAGGGGATAGGAAAAGTCCCCAACAGCTAACGTTCCCCAGCAGAGTCGCCAGCTGTTGGGGATGACCTAGATAGCTAGGAAGAAAATCCAAGGCGAGACTCGCATAGGGAACCATCGCAGTCCCCAGCAGAGTCGCCAGCTATGGCTACTGCGAAAATAAGGTGCCGGCAAAACAGAAGAGTCGCCACCTTTCGTTATTTATCCCACAGAAAGGGAAAGGAAACGATCGGAAAAACCTGATGAAAAGTTATAAGACAAGGTCATCGCAACCATGTCTGGGTTCGAGAGTCGGTTATGCAAGGGGAAGTTATTAGTACCCCTCACGTCCATCGTACTCGATGGGATCCATGCTTGTTGTGTTTATCTGACGGGTTGGTTTAACTATCTACCTATCAAGGTTGGTCTGAAAAGAAAAGAAAAATGACTCGGCAAAGCATCGCGCTTCGTACCTACGTATTCTCGTCAGAGAACAAGAAATTAGAGTCAACGTAGTTCGGCTAACTACGGGTAACATATGGGGGAAGGTGGCTCGCCAATACGTCAGTATTGTGCCTACGTACTCTCAACATATATGAGAGATCAGAGCTTACATAGTTCGGGATAATACGGATTACGGGGGTTCGGATTCATCTGTTTTTCCAAGTAGGGTTAACAAACAGTTCCAGCAGTTTGGTGTATGCAGCTCGCTCGTCAGAGACTCGTGCGTTACCGTTTGCGGTAGAACTGAGAGTTAACAACACTCTTTTTCTGAAAACGTTTTCCTGAGTTAAGGGCCCACGGGGCAAAAAGAGTTTTGAGATTTGTTTTCTGTCTTTTACGGAAGAAGTGCTTTTTATGGATGTTTGCAATTCATATCGCAATAGAGACTATGACCTAGGAGTGAATGCGTCGCATGTCACCCAAAGGGTACCATACTAAACATCCTGGTTATTGGAAGGAAACCCTCCAACAACCATTTCCTAAGTAGCTTAAGGCTCGTAATGTATGATATCAATTAACCTTTATTACTTTATTTTGATTTGTCTGAAGATGAGAAGGAGAAGGGACACAACTAAGGGGAAACTATCGAGTCCTAATAGTTGTCATGCCAAGGATTCATCCTATGGTTGAGGTTTGAAACAGGGAACTCCTAAATGTTATCATGCAAAGGCTTCAGCATAAAGTTTAATCATCACTTCCTTATCAAAGGAAGTGAGAATCCTAAGGGATCATGTCAATGGGAAACAGACAACAGACAAAGCATCAGCTAAACATCAGTAAAACAGCTAAACAGAAGAGAAAACAGTAAAGATGCAAATGCAATGCAGCAATACAAGCAGAGGGAGACTCACTTAACTTCTAGAGCAATCAAGCAAAAAGAAACACAATGCACAAGCAAGGGAGACAAACTCAACCTTCAGCCAACAAGCAAAGCCAAACAGTAACAGACAAGCAGAGGGAGATAGTCTCAACCTCTAATGCAAACAAGCAAAGGGAGGCAAGCTCAACCTTTCAATGCACTTAGGACTAGAATCAACTACATGAAACCCTATTCTAATGCAACACACCAAATAAACAATCACACAGATACAGTTAAACAGCAAACACAACAGAGCAGCACAACAACGCTCCAGCAGTCTGACAGTCTGTCTTCTAGTCCAAGCTATCTGTCCAAGCTATCCATCAAGAGAGAAGGGAATAATGACTTCATCTTCAAGCTTCAACTTGCTCCATCAAGAGATGATATGAATTAACACAAAGATCATTGCATGATGAGGGGAAGTATGATGGAAACCAAGGGAATACATTACGACACTCAACCATTCATCTAAGATTGGTATCCTCAAAGGTTTTACCTTTTTATGATAGGCCTTTAGTCCTTATAAAGGAGGGACTAGGCTCCCACAAAGGAACCTTGCATCATTGGATAAGAAATGGAATGCAAACCAAAGCAAACCACAATTATGAAAAAGGAAGAAATGCACTAAAAACCCTAATTCCACAAGCTCTAAAAGCAACTCTCTAAAGGGAACTAATGCACTAAATTAAACCTTAAGATTCAATCTACAGAGGCATCAACATGTCTACTAAACCATCAGAAAAGGTTTGGAAACTTATCATGAACTAAAGGTCACTTTTGAAGTTCAATTATGGGAGGTACTATGCTAGAGGCATCCTACAAACAGCCTAGATGTAAAATCTAACTAAAATAGTAAATCAACTCCTAAAAATGTATAAAAAATTATAAGAGGTCCTAAAGCTATTAAGAACCTATGGTAAAAATATCAGGTCCTAATTCAAAGTTTATGGTCCCTTTCTAGAGGCTAAACTAAAAGGTGTCAAAGGAAAGGCCACATGGGGAAAGCCCTATAAACCTAATCCAAAACTAATCTTAGAATCATCTAAAAAACAGAAATAAAATCCTACAAACCTATCAAGGTATCTACTACCAGCCAGCAAAAGATCAACATCAAATTCTAAAGCATGAACTCGTAATAGAATCAGCAAGTAAACTACTCAAAAATGCCAAATTAAAAGAACTAATGAAAATAGAAAAATGGAAATTAAATTGAAAACAACACAAAAATAGAATCCAAAAGCATAGCAAAATCAAAAATTAATCAAGGATCACTCACATATTTTTTCCATAATTTTCTGATCAATATTCTATTTTTAATGAATTAAACTGATTAAAACAATAAAAGAAATCATAAAATGAATTGAAAGCAATTAAAAACTGGGAAAAATCCACAGGCGTTGGATCTGGAGACTAGTCCACGCATCCAAAGGGGGAAAGAACGCCACGTAGCCTTCAGGCTACTTGTCGCTACTGCGAAAATCGGCGCCGACTATGACAGAAGAGTCGCCACCGTGCGTTATTTATCCCACAAGAGGGAAAGGAAACGCTCAGAGTAAACCTAACGCAAAGAGGGAAAGGAATGGTCATCGCAACCAAATCCTGGATTCGGGAGTCGGTTACGCAAGGGGAAGGTATTAGCACCCCTCACGTTCGTCGTACTCGACGGGATCTACGCTTGTTTTCTATCTAAGGGTATGTTATTCTATCTACTCTACAGGTCTGGGTTAAAAAGAAAAGAAAATGACTCGACAAAGTATCGCACTTTATGCCTATGTATTCCCTTCTGAAACGAGAAATCAGAGTCAACGTAGTTCGCCTACCTACGGGAAAGGAGGGGAAGGTTGCTCGCTAGGATACGGCATCCTATGCCTACGTACTTTCACACAGCATGAAAGATCAGAGCAAACGTAGTTCGGGCTATGGAGGACACAAGCTTGTCTGACAGTTTTTTATTACCTTAAGAAAGGGTTTTCCTGATTAAGAGTCCAAGAGGACAAAAATGACATTTGAAATTTGTTTTCAGTTTTTTATGAAAGAACTGTTTTTCAGTCTATTTGCAACTTGTACTGCACTAAAGACTTGTGATCTGAGAGTGACTACGTTGCATGTCACCCTAAGGGTACCATACTAAGCAGTCAGACTACTGAAGAGTGACCCTCCAGCAACCTTTTCTCAAATAGCTTAAGGCTCGTAGCGTACAGCACGCGTTATCTTTATTACTGTGTTTTTGAATTGTTTTGAGATGAGAAGAGAAAGACGCTCTAAAGAGCCTATGGTTGAAAGGGAATAAAACTAACCTAATGTTGTCATGCATGGATAAGAATCCTAATGTCTGTCATAATTCTCTCCTGCATAGAGGAAATCAGAGATCCTAGGGGATAAACAGAAAAGAAAGCCAGCAAATACAGTAAGCAGTAAAATGCATGCAATGCAGCAATACAAGCGAGGCAAGGGAGTCCCACTCAACCTCGAACCTGGGAAAACAACAGGCAAAGTGAATCAACATTCACCTCAAACCTAGGGGGAAAGCTACACAAGCTAACAAACAGTACAGAAAACAAAAGCCACAGCAGAGAAGGCAGCCCAAGCAGCAGCACTAATCTCCTACAGCAAACAGCAGCTCTGACAACAACAGTTGATCTTCATGAATAACTCTTATCTTCAAGCTTCAATAAACTTTCAATTTCCAACAAGCACCAGGCTTCACCAAGCTCCCAGCCTAAGCAAGCTCAAACCCCAACCAGTAACCAGCTTCAACAAGCTCCTGACTTCAACTTCAACAAGCAGCAAAACCCTAGCTTCAACAAGCAACCAGCTTCAACAAGCTCAAACTTCAACTTCAATAAGCTTCAACAAGCAAAAAAATTTCTCTTTACCAAGCTTCAACAAGCATCCCCAAGGGAGAATTATTCAACAAGATCAAGTTGAAGTGTTAAGAAACTCAATGACAACCAAGGGAAGCCATTAAGATCTTAACACTGTAATAGGAAGGCATCCTCAAAGTTATACTCTTAAAGCATGCCATTCATCCCTCCTAAGGAGAGATGTGACTTATTTAAAAGGACTTTATGTCATTGGATTGAATGGAGATGAACAATATGCTCCATGTTTGAAGAAACAAACAAAACTAAGTCTAAAGCACTTCTTAAAACCCTAGTTTCCTTAAGCTCCTGACAAGCATCCACAAGATGAGAGAAACTTCACATCCAAGCTCCTTCAAGCTCTCCAAAGCACCTTCAATGAATCCAGAAGCTCCAACAAAAAGAACTCAAGCTCAAACCAACTCCAAGGCAGCCAACCAAGGCAATCAAAACAAAGCACTCAAGAGAGGAATCCACAAATACAAGCCACTTGAAAAATACAACTAAAATACAAAACCAAGTTTTAGAAATCTAATAAAATTCCTAGGGGAACATGAATATGTCTACTAACAGCCATCAAAAGATCTCCTCCTAATTCTATTCTAATCACTAGAACAAAAATTAACAAAAAGAGGGAAGAATTACGAAAGAAGAAGAGAAAACAAGCAACATGCAAATGCAAACATGCGAGTGGAAAATGCACACAAGATCATGATTAAACAGCCAAAAAACGGGGACAAACATCCAAAATAATTCAATCCTAATGCAACACAATGATCTATGATGATTCGGATCGAACCGGCACACGAACAAGCAAACAAAACAGCAAAACAGGCCCTCTGTTACAGTGTTAATCGATTAACGCCAGGGGTTAATCGGTTAACCATTGAAAAACGCTTGAAAATTTGAATATTTGAGTTTGTTAATCAATTAACCATATAGGTTAATCGATTAACACTCTGCCAGAGGTGAAAAACAGCAGTTCAGAATCACTTTTCAACAGCTTATCACTTAAGCAAACACTCCAATTATCATGTGATTGACCATGCACGAAATTAAACCAGCAAACATTGATTTAAACATCATGTAAACACAATAACACAACAAGATCATGGATCAAAATCAACATATTCAATCAAATGCAAAGATCCACATGCAAATTGTGCAAATAAGTTCGAAAACAAAATTGGATCAGAATTCCAACCTTCGGATCGGAGACTTGATCCGGTAATTGTTGATTCAACTGTAAATGAGTAGATCTAAGCAAACAAAACCAGAATTCTTCAAGATCCACACCAATTCTTGTAGTAGCAATGTAGATCCACCAAGAACAACTCAAAATAAGCCAAATAATCACTTCCAAGAACACTTCAAAATTCAGATCTGCTTGTGCACGAAAATTGGATGATGAAATGGAATTGATGGAGTGAATTAATGGAGGTTTAGCTCTTAGAAATCAATGATTCCAATGAAGAATCAATGATCTCAAGGAGAAGAGCTTTGGGTGAGGTTTTTGAGATTGGAAAATTGAGAGAGAATTGAGAGAAAATTGAGAGCAATTCTGAAATTGAGAGTGAATTATGATGATTTTCTCTGTGAGGTTTGGAGTGAATCAAATATATACACTCTTGGTTTGGATCCAAAGCAAGGATTGGAAAATGGCTTGGAAAATGTGGTATGGAATGAGGTTTGGGCATTTGGAGGGAAAATGAAATTTGATAGTGTTCTAGATCCTTCCCAAGTGTGAAAATACAATTTAAATGACCAAAATTGGACCCCAAAAGTGGCTGGACTTGAAAATTCACGTGCAAGGCAAAACCTGCTGTGGTTAATCGATTAACCATATATGTTAACCGATTAAGACTGTTAAAAATTCAAATTTGGACTGATTTTCAAATGGTTAATCGATTAACCCTATGTGTTAACCGGTTAACACATTCAAAAATTTGAATTTGGCGCCTTTTGGAGGGAAATCTGCCCCTTTGCCCGTTTCCTGCCGTTCTGAACTCTGTTTAGCTGCTGAAAGCCATGCTTGATTGCTCTGACCATAATAACACTGTACATAACCTGAATGCTTCTTCTTACATGAAAAATGCCCTGCAAAAATAAAATAAAATCGATCGCTCGATCGCTGGGCAAAACAAGTGTTGAAGCCTCTGATGTTTGTTGTTTTAGCCTCTTGCACTGAAATTTACACCTGGAGCTACCTGAATGCCTTGATCCCCTGCCTCGAGAATAAATGCTATGCAATGCCAATGATTGAACTATGTACATGGTGTAACTATGCAAATGAAATGCAATGAAACACAAATCAGGCAAGAAAAGGTTGAGCAAATTTTAGGGTACAACAGCTGCCCCTATTCAAACGGCTTGGACCCGACTGGGTGAAGAGCGAACGGCCTTCAAACAATCGAGGTACGAGACGGTTGAATACCAAGAAACCCGGCAATTTGCCAACCGTAGAAATAAATTGCACTGCTTGGGGAACGACCGCCCCTATCTGAATCTGGTTGTTACGGCAACAACTGATCCAACGTCTGATAATGATTCTGATTTCAAATTCAACCACCTATGTATCGCCACTGGTACTGAACAATTTTTGCAAAACACCTCCATCCACAACTGGACCAACCATGTCAACACAAGAAGAGAAACAAATTCGTCAACACGAACAGAGATTTTGTCGTCACAGGAGTAACCTTGTCCACATCTGGACCCAAATTTCGTCAAATCACGAATAAGTACAAATCTGTCCACGTCAGGACTCACATTTTGTCGACCCGAAGAAAACTCAACAACACAGGAATAGAACTTTGTCCATGTTAGGACGCCGGTTCCATCAACACGAAGAAATCCCATCATAAACTTGTCCACGTTAGGACTCAAATTCCATCAACACGGAGAGATCCCAGCGACTTCGCTGGGGATGAACCGTCTGCATTTCGTCAGCACGAGGGGATCCTATCAACATAGGAATAAATCGTCCATGTTAGGAATAAAATGTCCATGTTAGGAGTAACCTGTCCACGTTAGGAATAAACTGTCCACGTTAGGAATAACCTGTCCATGTTAGGAATACACTGTCCACGTTAGGAAAAACTGTCCACGTTAGGAATAACCTGTCCACGTTAGGAATAACCTGTCCACGTTAGGAATAACCTTTCCACGTTAGGAATAAACTTTCTAGGTTAGGAATAAACTTTCCATGTTAGGAATAAACTTTCCACGTTAGGAAAAAATCGTCCATGTTAGGAATACGTTGTCCATGCTAGGACTCACACCTCATCTTGATTTGTCCACGTCAGGACTCACATCTTCGACCCGCTGAGGAAATAAAACTTGTCCACGTCAGGACTCACGCTTCGCCAACACGAAGAAAGATAAATTTGTCCACGTCAGGACTCGCGCATCTTGTCATCACGAAGAACTATAAACTTGTCCACGTCAGGACACACATTTTGCCGATACGAAGGAAGATATCCGCTGGGGATAAATGGTCCACGAAGAGTAATCAATTCTATCCACGTAAGGACTCCACATTTCACCACTAAGGAGAAATCGAACATGTCCATGTTAGGACTAGTACATCTCGTCAACCCGAGGAAAATAAACCGGTCCACGTTAGGACACCCACTTCACTAGCACAAAGAAATCCCGTCAATACAGGAATAAATTGTCCACGTCAAGGCTCATATTTCATCAACACGAGGAACTCCTATCAGCATAGGCAATAAAACTTTGACGACTTCCGGGGAAATCCTTCTGTCAACCAGTAGGAACGTACATCCGTCTGTTCATACGGGAAGATACTCTGAATACAGTTTCTCTGCTTATCTCTGCAGTAGCTAACTCCATTGGTCCTAACCCACAAACCTTTTAGCACTGACGTGACAGCGACTTTGAGGAGGACCCCACGGGGGATATTTGGAAACCAAACTATCGGACGCCAGTTCGATAACCAGCGACAGCTTCTGAAATTCTGATTCATGAAACCTTTTGACGTTGACGTAACAACAAATTTGAAGAAAATAATCCGCTGACCGGATAAGAGAAACTTCAACAAGCAACTCTGGCGGGGAAAACAAGAGAAATTTAAGCAAATAACTCTGCTCGGGGTCAAAGCGAAACTTAACCAATTAACTCTGTGGGGAAAATAGTACGATGAACCGTATCATCACACGTCTCACGGCAAGACCTCGAATACCTGGTAATAGATCTGAGCCAGAAATCCATACTCCTGTTGAGAAACTACACCTGAAAGCAAAAGGTTAACCAACCTGGTTTATGTTTCAAAATGGGTATGTTTGAAAATGGTGTAATGCTCCGTACGGCACGGAAATGCTACGTGTTTGAGTAGATGCAAATATGACGATATATGCAAATGCAAAGATGCCAAGAGCTGCCGGGGTCACTCTGGCAATGATGTCTCAACAACATGCATGCTGAGGGTAACGCCAACTCCGCTGGGGAGAACAAGTATCACAAAATATCCTGGCGAAATAAACACCAGAAACTCGAACAACTATGCCGGGGAGAGACTAAACATCGATTTCCACTGGGAGGAAAGGACAAACCACCCTGCTGGTGAACCAACTCATCTGGGGAAAGAAGCGACACTTCTAGGAAAAACACACTGTCGGGGCACAATTTATACATTCAGAGCCTCGGACTCTGCTGAGGATCAACATCCTGTCAATGGCATGACGACCTGTGGGGAGCAAGAACACCCTCCTTCGCGGATATAGACCTTCTGAACCAACAACTTGGTTAACTATTGTAGGACTTTCCCATGCTGGAGATTGAACGTGTACATCTTCGATTCGCTGAGGAGCGTAACCTCTGCAGGGGACATTGATTTTGACTTGCTGGGATTAATCCTATGGACAACTCTCCATGGGGACACTCTCCTGGGGAAAATACTTCCCTCCTTCGGGAAGGGATAAACGTCATTTCAAATCTCGGGGGATAAGCTGCGACTAGTTGAGGAATGACATCAACTAGAATCAGGTCTTACGTCAAGCGACCTTGGTTGGGGAATGCGATTCCTGACTATTTGCTCCAAAGGTAAGAACCCTGCAAAACACAAACGAGACAAAACAGGCCTATACAACAGAATCTATCTGGGTTATCATCCGTGACATTACTTCAGTCGATTCGAAGTTTTAGCAATTATTGGCAAGGGCCAGCAAGATTATGTAAGTGCAAGTTTATCAAAAACATCGGCGTCTTTCACAAACAAAACAGTAAAGAACAAGCATCAAGTACTGAATAACATGTTTTATTGATAATGGGCCTCTGAATAGGCAAAGTTTTGTACACTGGATGCAACTCCTGAAAAGAGGAAGTTACGCACACACATACATAGATATATGCACAAGAAGCATAAATAAAATATAAAACAATATTTGTATACATGTCGGCAACGTGGTACAGACAAACACCATTAGCTGATCCTCCTATGACTCGCCTGAATCTGCGCTTTCCCGGTACTCGATCTTCGGAAGATATTGTTTTTGGATAGACGGCCCCCGGGTACTCGCAAACCACTAAGCAATGCCGTATCAAATCCGGACCGCAGTCATTTGCTTTTTCAATCCCTAACTTTTGCGTGAACCGCCCTTTGTGGGTTTTCAATTCACCGGGATACCCTTTTTTGCCGAAGTCGCCCTTTTCAGGTTTTCGACTTCGCGGGTGTACATCTTTTCAATTTTATCCCTAACTTTTGCCCGAACCGTTTATTCGTTTTTTATGGTTCACCGGGATTCCCCATTTTTTCCTGGACTCTCTTTTTACTGTCCAGCGGGTCACTTTCAAGCAAAGTATTTTTTAACTGCGTCCGAATTCACAGGAGACGTAAAGTCTTCACCATCCATGGTGGATAGTAACAAGGCTCCTCCAGAGAAGACTTTTCTGACAACGTAGGGACCTTCGTAATTAGGAGTCCACTTGCCCCTGTGATCTGTTTGTGGTGGGAGAATCTTTTTCAAAACAAGATCGCCCTTCTGAAAGCTTCGAGGGCATACCTTCTTGTCGTAAGCTTTCTTCTTCCGGCTCTGATATAACCGACCGTATGCTAAAGAAGCCAGTCTCTTCTCATCCATTAAGCTGAGCTGATTCAGTCTATCTTTAACCCATTCTGCCTCATCAAGTTGGACATCACGTAAAACCCTCAGGGAAGGAATCTCGACCTCCAACGGTAACACCGCCTCCATCCCGTATACCAATGAAAAAGGGGTTGCCCCGGTTGATGTGTGTACCGTCGTACGATAACCGTGCAAAGCGAAAGGTAGCATCTCGTGCCAGTCCTTATACGTCACAACCATCTTCTGTACAATCTTCTTTATGTTCTTATTGGCCGCCTCAACAACGCCATTCATCTTGGGCCAGTAAGGAGAAGAGTTGTGATGCTCAATCTTAAAATTCTGACACAGCTCTTTCATCATTTTATTATTCAAATTTGAACCGTTGTCGGTGATAATCCGCTCAGGGATTCCATATCTGCAGATAATATCTCGTTTGATAAATCTGGCTACCACTTGTTTGGTGACATTAGCATATGACGCTGCTTCCACCCATTTGGTGAAGTAATCGATTGCAACCAAAATGAACCGGTGTCCGTTTGATGTCGTGGGCTCGATCTTGCCAATCATATCAATCCCCCACATCGAGAAAGGCCATGGTGATGACATCACATTTAGAGGACTCGGAGGCACATGAATTTTGTCCGCATAAATCTGGCATTTATGACACCTTTTTGAAAACTTGAAACAGTCTGTTTCCATAGTCAGCCAATAGTAACCTGCCCGCAACAGTTTTCTCGTCATAGCATGCCCGCCAGCATGTGTACCAAATGTACCCTCATGTATCTCTTGCATGAGCAACTTCGCCTCTTTCTCATCTACACAGCGTAGTAACACCAAGTCGTGGTTTCTTTTGTATAGGACACCGTCAGGATTCAGATAGAAATTTCCAGCCAATCTCCTGAGAGTCTTTTGATCTCGACTAGATGCCCCAGCCGGATACTCCTTGTTCTTCAGGAAATTCTGGATGTCAAAGTACCAGGGTTTACCATCGGGAGCCTCGTCAATGGCAAATATGAATGCAGGCCTATCGAGCCGAGAGATAACAATCCGGGGAGCCTCGTTACAGAAGTTAACTTTATACATTGAAGACAATGTCGCCAGTGCATCAGCCATTTGATTTTATGCTCTTGGCACGTGATGCAATTCCACCTTGTCAAAGAAAGGCAACAATCTCCTTGCATAATTCATGTAGGGTATCAAATTGGGCTGACGTGTCTCCCATTCTCCTTTGATCTGATTCACCACCAGAGCTGAGTCTCCGTATACATCCAGGTTCTTGATTCGCAAATCAATGGCTTCTTCCAGACCCATGATGCAAGCCTCATATTCAGCCTCATTATTGGTAACCGGAAAGGTCAATCGGGTAGTAAAGGGGATGTGCGACCCCTGAGGAGTGGTGATGATTGCGCCTATTCCGCTACCATAGGACTTCACAGCTCCGTCAAATATTAACTGCCATTTGGAACCCAACTTTGGTCCTTCGTCCGGCAACGGTTCTTCACAATCTTTCATTTTCAGGTACATGATATCCTCGTCAGGAAAATCAAACCTCATCGATTGGTAGTTCTCAACAGGTTGCTCCGCAAGGTACTCTGACAGAACGCTACCTTTAATAGCCTTTTGCGAGACATATTGGATATCGTATTTTGTCAACACCATCTGCCATCGGGCAATTCTTCCGGAGAGTGCTTTCTTTTCAAACACATATTTGATTGGATCCATCTTTGAAATTAGCATGGTTGTATGATTCAGCATGTACTGCCTCAAACGTTTGGCGGCCCAGGCTAGCGCGCAACACGTCTTCTCGAGCATCGAGTATCTGGACTCACAGTCGGTAAACTTCTTACTCAAATAGTAGATCGCATGCTCTTTACGTCCGGTCTCGTTATGTTGACCGAGAACACAACCCATGCTTTCCTCAAGAACCGTCAAATACATAATCAAAGGTCTCCCGACCACTGGGGGTATCAGAACAGGAGGGTCCTACAAGTATTCTTTTATCTTGTCGAACGCCTTTTGACAATTTTCATTCCAGGTCAACACCTGATCCTTTTTAACAACTTGAATAATGGCTCGCATGTCACAGTTAGGTGAGATATGAACCGAGCAATGTAGTTCAACCTCCCTAAAAACCCACACACTTCTTTTTCTGTTTTAGGCGTCGGCATTTCTTGTATTGCTTTTATCTTAGCAGGATCAACCTCAATTCCTTTTTCGCTAACAATAAACCCCAATAGCTTACCGGATCTCACCCCGAAGGTGCACTTGTTAGGATTCAGCCTCAGCCTGAATTTCCTAAGCCTCTTGAACAATTTCAGCAGATTAACCAAATGCTCTTCCTCCGTCTGGGATTTGGAAATCATATCATCAACATAAACCTCGATCTCTTTATGCATCATGTCATAAAAGAGCGTCGTCATAGCACGTTGATATGTTGCCCCAGCATTCTTCAAACCAAAGGGCATCACTTTGTAGCAAAATGTTCCCCATGGGGTAATGAAGGTTGTTTTCTCCATGTCTTCTGGCGCCATTTTTATCTGATTGTAACCCGAGAAGCCATCCATGAAGGAGAACACGGAGAATTGAGCAGTGTTATCGACCAGCACATCGATATGAGGAAGCTGAAAGTCGTCCTTTGGGCTCGCCCTATTCAAACCACGATAGTCTACACACATCCGCACCTTACCGTCTTTCTTTGGTACCGGTACTATATTGGCGACCCATGATGGATAAGTTGTAACAGCAAGGAAACCAGCATCCCACTGTTTCTGAACTTCCTCATTAATCTTTACAGACATATCTGGTCTGGTTCTTCTGAGTTTCTGCTTAACAGGCGGACATTCCTCTCGCAACAGCAGACGGTGCACAACCATGTTCGTATCCAACCCAGGCATATCCCCGTATGACCAAGCAAATATATCACTATACTCTCGCAGTATCTCAATCAGCCTTTGCTTGACGTCGCTCTGCAGCGCAGCCCCTATACGGATATTTCTCACAACTTCTTCCGACCCCAGATTGATAATCTCAATTTCCTCCTGATGAGGAAGAATGATTCTCTCTTCCTATTTCAACAAACGAGTCAGCTCCTCTGGCAAGTCACTATCCTCAACAATCCCTTCCTCTGCTTGGAATACCAGATGCTCGAAGTCGAGACGAGTCATGGGCGGTTCGTAGGAGATGTCATCTGAAATATTAGTCCTGCAAAGGAAATGGTTAAACGCTTCAACATGCAAACAAAGCAAATAACCACGTCGCCATTTATTGTTAAAGTAAAAAAACAAGAAAGACAGGGATCACAATATTTGAATATGAAAAACGCCTTTATTTCATGATTAAACGGTGCAATACACATAATCAAGTAGCCCTAATGTAAAATCACTATGCCCTGGGTAGGACCTATGATTATTCACAATTGATAAAACAAATCATTACTGTTTAAAAGTCACTGGGACAGTTTCTCGGATGGACCAGTTGCAGAGACTTTGTCCTGGCACGCTTGGCTTGATCCACGCGTCCATATCGCAGTTGCTATCTTCGTCTTCGGCATTGGAAATAGCATTGATAGTCTCAAAGCACACCTCGCTTGGCGTAATCGTAACCGGTCCCTTGAACCTGGGCGCTCCTGAAGATGACGCTGACAACGTCGGTCGATACCCTAGCCCGAACTTATCATTCTTCACGGGAATCTCCAGTACCTTCCCCCAACCTTTAGTCTCACCAGTCTACACTAAAGCCTGAGCCTCTTTGTAAGATGACACTGCCACCTCTGGCATTTTGCTGGAACCCTGAGCTTTGTCTTTAATCCGCAACACTTCGAAGGCTTGACAAGGTGTCTCTTGTATTTCTCCGTCGACCTCAACGTATCTGAACGATGACAGGTGACTGACCAAGATGTCCTCCTCTCCGCAAACGGTGACAACACTATCACACACCATATACTTCAACTTCTGATGCAATTTGGACGTTACGGCCCCTGCAGCATGGATCCATGGGCGCCCAAGAAGGCAGCTATAAGCTGGGTGGATATCCATGATGTAGAATTCGGTATCAAAAATTTATGGCCCCACCTGAAGCGGTAATGTTATTGACCCAAACACTGATCTTTTCGTCCCGTCAAACTCCCTCACAACCAAATCGCTGGGCGTGTAGATAATTCCCCGTACGTCCAATTTAATCATGGCTTTCTTTGGTAATACGTTCAACGACGACCCATTATCCACCAATACATGCGACATTACGGTGCCCCGGCATTCCACCGATATATGCAAAGCCATGTTGTGCTCTTGACCCCTGGGCGTTAGGTCAAAATCTGTGAAACCCAGGCTATGTCCAGCATTGACATGTTCCATTACCCCCTCTAACTGATTTACAGAAACTTCTTGAGGCACAAATGACGTATCCAGAATCTTCAGCAAGGCGTTCCGATGGTCTTCGGAATATAATAACAACGACAAGATAGAAATCTTCGACGGCGTCTGCTGTAGATGTTCAACAATTTTGTAGTCGCTTTTCCGAATCAGTCTCATGAACTCCTTTACGTCCTTGAGCGACGTATCTTTTTCTTTCGACTGAGTAGGCCCACTTTCATTCACTTTGGCTTTGCCTTTGGCCAATCTCTCTGCTTCTATTTCAGGTGAGGTAAAGATCCTTCCGCTGCGGGTCATGCCCCCCGTTCCAACAACATTACCAACAGCCCCAGCTGGCTGGTTATTCACCACAATCTTTTCACCGTTGCAATATGCTTCTAATCTGTATGTCCACGGGACAACTTTCGTACTCTCAAAGGGAACAGGCCCTGCCTTGGTAATCGTAATAGTTGGCCGCTGGGCGGGCGCCGTTATCGTTATAGTCTTCCTCGGGATCGTCACCGTTGCAATATCATTCTGCTCTTCACATAATGCCTCCACAGGCTTCTCAACCGCAGTTCGATCAAATTGCAAGGTCCCTTCGTCGATCATGGCCTGAATGCCCTGCTTCAAATCAGTACAATCCTCAGGCTGGGTCCAACACTCTAAACAATATTCATCACAACCAGGGAATACTCCCCCTCTGAGAAACCTGCTTTTCACCTCACTCAATGGTCTCTTCAGTTCGTGAACATCCATCACCAAGTTCAAATTTTCTTCTGTTAAGATAGCATTTGCCCCATGATTAGGCATAGGCTGTTGTACAATATCAGGCCCAGTTTGACCAAAATTGATGGCTTTACTATCCAACAAGTCTTGAACTTTATGCTTGAAAGCATGACAAGATTCTACATCATGTCCGGGCGCCCCGGAATGGAATTCGCAGTGCTTACTAGCGTCGTACCCATAAGGAAGTACCGGTCCTGTAGGCGGTTCCAAAGTTCTTTTCTCAACCAAATTCAACCCCAGCAATGTCTAAAGAAGCTCTGCATATGTCGACGGAGGTTTATCGAATACTCTCTTCGGCTTTGCATTCTGAAACCTTCTCTGACCCTGATTTTGCCTTTGCTGCGGCTGCGGCGATTGCTGTTGCGGTTGTTGTTGAGGAATTGGAATAGTAACACTGGCTATTTGTTGAGGTTGACTGTACTGATTTCTACCTCTGCCGCCAAACACAGCGCTTGTATCACCTTGTCGTCTTCCGCCGAACGCCTTTCTCGCGCCCCCAGCTGAAGTAGATTCACCTGCCTGAATCTTCCCAATTTTAATTCCATTCTCGATCCTTTCTCCCATAAGGATCATATCGGAGAAGCTACCCATCGAAACATTGAGTAACTTGTCATAGTACATTCCTGTAAATGTCCCCACAAACATGTCATTCATCTCCCTTTCAACCAAAGGAGGGTGCACCCAAGCTGCCATATCGCGCCACCGCTGCGCGTACTCTTTGAAACTTTCACCATTTTTCTGCGACAGACTCTGCAACTGAACTCTGTTTGGCGCCAAATCGCTGTTATATTTGTAATGCATAACGAAAGCATCAGCCAACTGCTTCCAGCTCCTAATCTGGGTGGGCTCCAGTCCCATGTACCATTCCAATGATGGTCCAGATAAGCTATCTTGAAAGAAATGCATGAGCATCCTTTCATTATTGGAATATGCAGACATCCTTCTATAATAAGAACGTACATGGACCTTTGGGCAGGTATCCCCTTTGTATTTGTCG
Source organism: Lathyrus sativus (assembly GCA_963859935.3). Lineage (NCBI taxonomy): Eukaryota > Viridiplantae > Streptophyta > Magnoliopsida > Fabales > Fabaceae > Lathyrus > Lathyrus sativus. The sequence continues at coordinate 286,510,575 of OZ012739.1, read as the reverse complement.
AATGTTGGAGCCTAGAATTTTAATGGCACCCTCAGCCCTGGTACCAACCCCATAGTAGCCATATCTAACCCAGCGGAGTTCTGATCAACCACACCTTTCATCTGCTCTTCTAGCATTCCGATCCTCTGAACAGGGTCAATAGGGCCTTTAGGTCCCATACCTCTTCCTGAAAAAGCGTCATCCTGTTGATCCACATTCCAGTCATTGCCATACCCATCGTAACCCATGTTACGGCCAAATCCTTACTGATTGTACACAGGACCCTGTCCTCGGTTGCCGAACCCTAAATTGATCCCAGCAGGTCCAAAACCATTTTTGAAAGGAAATGCTCCAGCGCCGTTCACATTACCGAATCCACCATTACCGTGACCATACCCCTGATTGTTGCTGTAACCGTCATTACCGAAGCCTTGATTATTGAACCCGAAGTTCCCGTCCTGATTGACATTGCCATACCCATTGTTTCCAAAGCCAACATTGTCAATGAATCCTTGATCAACATCCACAGTGTTGCCTTTGATGTTAACAACATGCCCATCACCACCATTTCCAGTATTACCATTACCAGCGCCAGCACCTGCACCAGTACCCGTGTTTCCATTGACAGTCATAACAGGTGGAGTAACAACTGCCGGTATCTCATCCTCCCGGCGAGGAGTTTCAACAGAAATGTGGTCAGTGTTGCCATTTCCGTTTGCCCGCGTCAGCAGCGGCTGCACCAAGATCTGAAGATTCTCCTGGCCCTTGGCCATTCTCTCCATAGCCTGCATGAACAGAGTCAACTTCTCGCGGATTTCCTGCATCTCGACCTGAACTTGATCCATTATCTTCTTGCAGTTGTTTCTGGTTGAATAGCGGTGGACTCTTCGGTCGTCAATCCTGAAAACCTATGAGATGTAGGAAATAAGATACAGATTCAAAAAATACCGGTCATGCAATATGAGGATGCAGATGCAAACGTATAAATATGCTACAGGTTATATTCCCCCCCCCCCCCCCCCCCCCGATTCTAGTTTCAGAGAGAAGGCCTATCACGACAATGGAGTCCCCATCAAGCAAGCAAGGAATCAGCAAACCCTCATACATAGACAAATGCCAAGAGGCAGAGTACAAGAGTACAACTAAATACAACTGAAGAGACCTCGGCCAACAAGCCTGGCGATGGTCAAAATACAAGTACAGATAACAAAAGCAAGGCAAAGATAACTCAGGCCAAATGGCGCGCTCTGACATCTTCCAATATCCCCAACGTCTCCGAATGACCTAGTCTGGAGATTAGCTCTTGTATCAGTAACGCATGTCGCTCAGCAGTGGATCTCAGCTTTTTGGCATCGTCCTTGCAGGTTCCTTCGCCAAAACACTCGTCGAGTCTGCATCTCTTGGAGCCGGCCTTCAATTCACAACCTCCCAGCTTCTCACCAAGGTCACTTATTCTAAGCTCAACAGCGCTCCTAAGTGATGTCTCTTCAGCAATCTTTGCATCCTGGGCTCTAATATGCGCCTCTAGTGTGGCAATCTGCAGCTTCAACTCATCTTCACGTTCCTTCTGCTTGGTAAGCGTGGTATTCCATAATGTTTCCCACTTGCCGAGTCGAGAATAAGCTTTGTTTAAGAGTTCCTTCTTGGAAGCAAACACCTTACTAACACCGTTCAAGGCTACTCCCACCTTTTCCCTCTTGTCGGTCTCTTCAGTCAAATCTGAACCCAACCTATTAATCAACTCAGTCTGTTCCTTCACAGTGAAGGTAGCTTCATTCTTCTCATGACGCAACTGGAAGATCTCTTTCTCTAACTCATCATTGGCTTTTCTTAATTCTTCATTTTCAGCCAACAATTTGTTATACTTCTCAATCTCTACCAAAGTAGGTGCCTCAATCACTGGAAGATACAGAGGCTCCACAGCAGGATATGGCATCAGGGAAATCCTAGCTCTCTCGTGGATCCAAGCCAAATAGGGCTCATAAGCTTTATTGTTGCTCTTACCAAGCAAAGCTTTCCCTCTTCTATGGATGTTAGCCCACGCATGTCTCAACTTGATCAAAACAGTCTCGTCTAATGAGCCCGTGAGATACAGAGATTCCTGTATCTCAACCTCAATAGGAGCATCTCTCAAGGAATAACCAAACTGTCTCACCAGCAGAGAAGGGTTATAGTTGATACAGCCCTTCCGTCCAATCAAAGGGACATTCGGAAAGCCACTGCAACTATATATAATATCAGTGCCAAGCATGTTTCGATCAAACCAAATGATGTTCTCAACAGACATCCCCATCAACCGGGAAGACCAATCCAAAGTATGAACAACATCAACAAAAGGCCCTGTCTTCGGAAGATGTCCCTGGAACCACCTGTACAAAAGAGGAAGACAGCAAGAAACATTCTTGCCACGATGTTTCTCATTCTTGTAGTGAATAGAATGATAAACATCTCCCAAGAGAGTAGGAACTGGATTCTTCGAGGCAAGAATCAAGAAGGCATCTGAGTCAACGAAATCTGGCACATTAGGAAACAAGACAATCCCATAGATGCAGACAACTAGAATGGCACTGAAGGCAACCCAACATCCACTCTTCGCGCACTGTGTAGCCTTCTCAACCAGGACAGACAAATGAAAACCATAAGCTCCGTTCAGCTTGACCAAACCTCCCGAGAACTCAGAAGCGTCCAAACTGACAATCTCAGCAAGTGTAGCCAATTCATGCTCAGCATCAACATGTGTAAAGGACATCTTGTCTAACACAGGAACCCCCAACATAGCAGAATACTCCTCCAAAGTGGGTGCCAGAATATAGTCGGGGAACAGGAAGCATCTCAGCTGAGGCTCATAAAACTGCATCAAAGTATACACCCCAGTCGTCTCAAATGCAGAAGGCCTGTACAACAAACTAAGCAATCTCCCATAAGATACTCTGAACTCAGCCCTCACTCTCTCATCTGCTAGAGCAACTAATCCCAACAAGGCACTGATATTCGGCGAATGCAACCGGTAAGCAATTGTCCTCTTCATGGACTCCATGTCTGGCTAGAAGATACACTAGAATTAGAGGGGAATGATCACACCTACAACATAAATACACGTTAATGAAATGCAAACATGAAAATGCACATGCATATGCAAACAGGAGATCAAGGGCAATGCTGATGATATGTGCTGCTTTGTACTGAAGCCTGAGAACCATCAAATCTTCGTCTCAAACCAAACCAACCACTCAAATGAACCCTGTAACCACATCTCACTGACAGAGATAAACCAGGTACTCTGAGGTTAAAGGTTTCATGCAAACAGACCTACCTACCCCTCACAGGTATGTACTTAACTCGCAGACGAGGTACGACATCCTATGCGGGTTCAACGTCACAGACTTTAAAAAGCGATGATACGATACCCAGAAGGTGTGGCATCATCATCCCTTTAAGCGGCCTCACTTAGCTGAATCCCAAATGATAGGTCCCCAGAGTCGACAATCCTCGGGTCAAACAACTTGTCGAGCCCTAAGGGCCAGGCAAGAAGCATCAAAGAGAATCTCGTCCGAGCGCAGATTTCGCGGCTAGCTGGTGCGAGTTAAGCAAGCAGGCTAACCACTACTCTCTACTTCTAAGTCTATGTGCAAACTCAAGCCCAGGTCCGGCTTATCTCTCAATCTAACCCTCTTCCCAACACAACAACAATAATATAATACTGAAAGTAAAGGCAGAAAGGTAAACACATACAACACCCCAGACGGGAGAACAAGCGCTAGGATTGACTCGCATAGGGAACCGGAGTCCCCAGCAGAGTCGCCAGCTGTCGCTACTGTGAAAATCGGCGCCGGCTATGACAGAAGAGTCGCCACCGTGCGTTATTTATCCCACAAGAGGGAAAGGAAACGCTCAGAGTAAACCTAACACGAAGAGGGAAAGGAATGGTCATCGCAACCAAATCCTGGATTCGGGAGTCGGTTACGCAAGGGGAAGGTATTAGCACCCCTCACGTCCGTTGTACTCGACGGGATCCACGCTTGTTTTCTATTTAAGGGTATGTTATTCTATCTACTCTACAGGTCTGGTTTAAAAAGAAAAGAAAATGACTCGGCAAAGTATCGCACTTTATGCCTACATATTCCCGTCTGAAACGAGAAATCAGAGTCGACGTAGTTCGCCTACCTACGGGAAAGGAGGGGAAGGTTGCTCGCTAGGATACGACATCCTATGCCTACGTACTTTCACACAGCATGAAAGATCAGAGCAAACGTAGTTCGGGCTACGGAGGACACAAGCTTGTCTGACAGTTTTTTATTACCTTAAGAAAGGGTTTTCCTGATTAAGAGTCCAAGAGGACAAAAATGACATTTGAAATTTGTTTTCAGTTTTTTTACGAAAGAACTGTTTTTCAGTCTGTTTGCAACTTGTACTGCACTAAAGACTTGTGATCTGAGAGTGACTACGTCGCATGTCACCCTAAGGGTACCATACTAAGCAGTCAGACTACTAAAGAGTGACCCTCCAACAACCTTTTCTCAAATAGCTTAAGGCTCATAGCGTACAGCACGCGTTATCTTTATTACTGTATTTTTGAATTGTTTTGAGATGAGAAGAGAAAGACGCTCTAAAGAGCCTATGGTTAAAAGGGAATAAAACTAACCTAATGTTGTCATGCATGGATAAGAATCCTAATGTATGTCATAATTCCCTCCTGCACAGAGGAAATCAGAGATCCTAGGGGATAAACAGAAAAGAAAGCCAGCAAATACAATAAGCAGTAAAATGCATGGAATGCAGCAATACAAGCGAGGCAAGGGAGTCCCACTCAACATCGAACCTGGGAAAACAACAGGCAAAGTGAATCAACATTCACCTCAAACCTAGGGGTCAAGCTACACAAGCCAACAAACAATACAGAAAACAAAAGCCACAGCAGAGAAGGCAGCCCAAGCAGCAGCACTAATCTCCTACAACAAACAGCAGCTCTGACAGCAACAGTTGATCTTCATGAATAACTCCTATCTTCAAGCTTCAATAAACTTTCAATATCCAACAAGCACCAGGCTTCACCAAGCTCCCAGCCTAAGCAAGCTCAAACCCCAACCAGTAACCAGCTTCAACAAGCTCCTGACTTCAACTTCAACAAGCAGCAAAACCCTAGATTCAACAAGCAACCAGCTTCAACAAGCTCAAACTTCAACTTCAATAAGCTTCAACAAGCAACAAACTTTCTCTTTACCAAGCTTCAACAAGCATCCCCAAGGGAGAATTATTCAACAAGATCAAGTTGAAGTGTTAAGAAACTCAATGACAACCAAGGGAAGCCATTAAGATCTTAACACTGTAATAGGAAGGCATCCTCAAAGTTATACTCTTAAAGCATGCCATTCATCCCTCCTAAGGAGAGATGTGACTTTTTTAAAAGGACTTTATGTCATTGGATTGAATGGAGATGAACAATATGCTCCATGTTTGAAGAAACAAACAAAACTAAGTCTAAAGCACTTCTTAAAACCCTAGTTTCCTTAAGCTCCTGACAAGCATCCACAAGATGAGAGAAACTTCACATCCAAGCTCCTTCAAGCTCTCCAAAGCACCTTCAATGAATCCAGAAGCTCCAACAAAAAGAACTCAAGCTCAAACCAACTCCAAGGCAGCCAACCAAGGCAATCAAAACAAAGCACTCAAGAGAGGAATCCACAAATACAAGCCACTTGAAAAATACAACTAAAATACAAAACCAAGTTGTAGAAATCTAATAAAATTCCTAGGGGAACATGAATATGTCTACTAACAGCCATCAAAAGATCTCCTCCTAATTCTATTCTAATCACTAGAACAAAAATCAACAAAAAGAGGGAAGAATTACGAAAGAAGAAGAGAAAACAAGCAACATGCAAATGCAAACATGCGAGTGGAAAATGCACACAAGATCATGATTAAACAGCCAAAAAACAGTGACAAACATCCAAAATAATTCAATTCTAATGCAACACAATGATCTATGATGATTCGAATCGAACCGGCACGCGAACAAGCAAACAAAACAGCAAAACAGACCCTCTGTTACAGTGTTAATCGATTAACGCCAGGGGTTAATCGGTTAACCATTGAAAAACGCTTGAAAATTTGAATATTTGAGTTGGTTAATCGATTAACCATATAGGTTAATCGATTAACAATGTGCCAGAGGTGAAAAACAGCAGTTCAGAATCACTTTTCAGCAGCTTATCACTTAAGCAAACACTCCAATTATCATGTGATTGACCATGCACGAAATTAAACCAGCAAACATTGATTTAAACATCATGTAAACACAATAACACAACAAGATCATGGATCAAAATCAACATATTCAATCAAATGCAAATATCCACATGCAAATTGTGCAAATAAGTTCGAAAACAAAATCGGATCTGAATTCCAACCTTCGGATCGGAGACTTGATCCGGTAATTGTTGATTCAACTGTAAATGAGTAGATCTAAGCAAAGAAAACCAGAATTCTTCAAGATCCACACCAATTCTTGTAGTAGCAATGTAGATCCACCAAGAACAACTCAAAATAAGCCAAATAATCACTTCCAAGAACACTTCAAAATTCAGATCTGCTTGTGCACGAAAATTGGATGATGAAATGGAATTGATGGAGTGAATTAATGGAGGTTTAGCTCTTAGAAATCAATGATTCCAATGAAGAATCAATGATCTCAAGGAGAAGAGCTTTGGGTGAGGTTTTTGAGATTGGAAAATTGAGAGAGAATTGAGAGAAAATTGAGAGCAATTCTGAAAATGAGAGTGAATTATGATGATTTTCTCTGTGAGGTTTGGAGTGAATCAAATATATACACTCTTGGTTTGGATCCAAAGGAAGGATTGGAAAATGGCTTGGAAAATGTGGTATGGAATGAGGTTTGGGCATTTGGAGGGAAAATGAAATTTGATAGTGTTCTAGATCCTTCCCAAGTGTGAAAATGCAATTTAAATGACCAAAATTGGACCCCAAAAGTGGCTGGACTTGAAAACTCACGTGCAAGGCAAAACCTGCTGTGGTTAATCGATTAACCATATAGGTTAACCGATTAACACTGTTAAAAATTCAAATCTGGACTGATTTTCAAATGGTTAGTCGATTAATCCTACGTGTTAACCGATTAAAACATTCAAAAATTTTAATTTGGCGCCTTTTGGAGGGAAATCTGCCCCTTTGCCCGTTTTCTGCCGTTCTGAACTCTATTTAGCTACTGAAAGCTATGCTTGATTGCTCTGACCATAATAACACTGTACATAACCTGAATGCTGCTTCTGACACAAAAAATGCCCTGCAAAAATAAAATAAAATTGGTCGCTCGATCGCTGGGCAAAACAAGTGTTGAAGCCTCTGATGTTTGTTGTTTTAGCCTCTTGCACTGAAATTTACACCTGGAGCTACCTGAATGCCTTGATCCCCTGCCTCGAGAATAAATGCTATGCAATGCCAATGATTGAACTATGTACATGGTGTAACTATGCAAATGAAATGCAATGAAACACAAATCAGGCAAGAAAAGGTTGAGCAAATTTTGGGGTACAACACTACTTAAATGAAACGAATCGTTTTAATGAAGGCACGGTGCATTGCAGTTGACTTGGCTACACGGTAGTCTCTAATCCGGGCCTTTCACTCAAAAAGTATGCTCATCCAAGCCTCCTCAATACGCCACGTCAGTGGTCAAAGTCAATGAATCTTCAGGCTCATTCTCACACGTTAGATCTTTAGACTTAGTCAATTGAGTTAGAATCATCCAATGGCCTCAGTTCATCTTCTTCGTTTAAACTGAACAAAGAGAGGGGGGAAAACCAGGGTGGCCGAAGAAGACTTCGGTCGTCTTCTCCGGCGGGTTCACGGTGGCTAGGTCATCAGACACCACTAAACCTTGCCAAAAACTCTAGATCCACTCGTTTTCTCTCAAGGAATAACATGCTACTATCCATTTTTCCATCTTCTCAAAGAATCACAAGATACATTCATGAACAGAAAATGTGTGTTTTGGAAAATCATCACCAAACTTCAAATTAAGGTCACCAATCTATTCTACTCTTCTCCCTGATCAATTACATGTATCCAATTCTTGAAATCCATCAAGATTCAAGCCTAACCGAATCTCTAAACAAATCCCTCATCATCAAGAATCATCTCGAAACCTCTCCAAATCATACCTAAATTCATTTAGGGTTCATCTATAGCCTAACCACATGCAGTTTCTAACTTAATTCAGTCTCAATCAAGCACAATAATGAAAAGATGAAAACTTGTTTTGAGCTTTGATAGAGAGTGCCACAGCCTCCAATTCTTGATCAATCTTGCTCAGAATCGTTCAGAGATGCTTGATGAAGAACCTTGAAACTTCAATTTCCTCTGCAATGGCCTCTAAGATGGAAAACAGTTTTCACTTTCTAACCAACTTTTTCAAGTGCTTCTTACCTCTTTTCAGCTTCTCCAATCACCAAAAAACATTCTGAAATCTTCCAGAAACTTATATAGAACAGTTATGGATCCTTTCCTGGCCCAATGGAAGCCCAATTCACTCAGTCCAAAATTTTGATTTTCCTCACTTTCCTCTCATGGCATTCGTGCATTTCTGCTCTGTTTCAGCTCAATTCTTACTCAAATGGCTTGCACAACACTCCTGGAGTATGAATGGATCAGATTGAATGCTTGATTTCATCCAATGGTCAATCTTTGATGTGTAACTTCATCATGAAGCAACCAAATGAAAGTCCATGAATTATGTGTCAAAATTGATTTCTAGCAATTCCATTGTGTTCCAAATGTGATTTCTAGTCAAAGTATGCACCCACTTGACATTTCTTGAACACTCATGATTTATTTTGAATTTTTCCTTTTTAATGCCTTTAAATTATCTTTTTTCAAATTTTCTTCACACAATCTTCACTCTAGGCCATTTCAATGAACCTTTGATACTTGGTGGAGTATAAAATGCCATTTTGAGCAACTTTTATGTTGGACAAAACTTCATTTGAAGTGTGCAAGATAGAGAAATGGACCCATAATCCAAAATGACCTGTAATTCCAAATTCCCAAAATACCCTTGTCTTGTAAAGCTTGTAACATGAGTTCTACAAATCCAATCATGGACTTCTAGTACTTTCTAGAAAACTAAGAGGATGAGGAACAACATTCATGTTGGCCAAAAGTTCATGAGAATCATCCTTCTAGGGCAAAAGTGTCATGCAAGTTGGGTAACTTTCAAGCTCCAAATTCACATTCCTCTGATGACTTGTAACTTGTCTGGCTCATAACTTGAGTTCTATAAACCCTATCAATGACTTCTAGTACTAAAATTAAAGCTATGATCATGCTCTACAATAATCATTTTGGGGTCAAGCTGAGATGAAAATCACATCTTGAGTTATGTGGTCGTGAAGTTAGGCACCAAACTAGGGGATTTTACACTGTCAAGCATAGCAACCCTAGCTTAGGAACTCCTCACACTCTTGATTTATGATGAGTTGACCTTGGAATCATCCCTTAGGCATATTAATACATCAATCCATGATCACATGGCTTTGCAATTAGGTCTCAACCTTCTTCAAATCATCAGTTAACCTAGTGTTGACCAGATAAAACCCTAGTTGTACCAATCTCGGTAGCAGCTTCTTATACTTCACATGATGACCTGTCTAGGCTTCAAAATGAACTTAAATACTTCTTATGAGCTCTCTCAAGGTCTCAAGTCCAACTCCATGGCTTCAACATCATCAGATGGCTTCCTCAACTCTCAAGTTAGGAGACACACACTCTTGGCTTCAACCACTTTCTCTGAGAATCTTTGGCTTCTCGGGTGAGGATATCAACCCTTGAACACTTGAATAAAGCTTCTTAGATAGCTTCATAACCTCGTGTAGCCCTTTGTTGGTAGTCATACCTCTTGATCTCCTACACACATGTCAATGCAATGCAGATGATAATGCTAATATGAATGCAATGAAACACAAGCTAGGTAAAGAAAGGTTAGGCAAATTTTGGGGTGCAACAACTGGCCAAAGAGGTCTGGGATACTCTCAAAACAACTCATGAAGGTACCTCTAAGGTCAAGATGTCTAGATTACAGATGTTGACTAATAAGTTTGAGAATCTGAGAAAGAAGGAGGATGAGACTATTCATGAATTCTACATGAATATTCTTGAAATTGCCAATACCTCAGGAGATTTAGGAGAAAAAATGTCTGAAGAAAAGCTTGTAAGGAAGATTCTCATATCATTGCCCAAGAGGTTTTCCATGAAGGTTACTGCTATTGAAGAGGCTCAAGATATCAGCAGCATGAAGGTCGATGAACTCATTTGGTCTCTACAAACCTTTGAGATGGGAATGTGTAATCACGCTGAGAAGAAGAACAAAAGCATAACTTTTGTATCAAATACTGCAGAAGACTCAGATGAAGACAATGGTGGAAGTGAGGAGAATATGTCAGAAGTTATAGCTATGCTTGAAAGACAATTCAACAGACTCATGAAAAGAATAGATAAGAAGGGCAAACCTAATGTCAAGAACATCTCCTCTGACATCAGCAGAAGAGGTAAATATGAAGATAAGGCTAACCAAGGAAAAGGAATTCAGTGTCATGAATGTGAAGGCTATGGTCACATTAAAGCTGAATGTCCTACTTACCTCAAGAAACAAAAGAAAGGTCTAACTGCCACCTGGTCTGATGGAGATTCTGATAGTGGATCAGAAGAAGAATCTGCAAAACATGTCACTATACTAACTAGTGTATATGTATCTGATGATGATTCTAGTGGAGATGAGCTGACTTTTGATGAACTTGCAGCTTCATATAAACAGTTGTGTATCAGAAGTGTAGAAGTGTGCCAACAAGGGGAGAAGTAAAAGACAATCATAAAGGAGGTGGAGGCTAAGAAGAAGGAACCTCTTGCAACAATAGACTCACTCAACAGTGAAGTCAGTTTGTTAAACTCCAAACTTGATCATATGTCAAAGTCCATCAGGATGTTAAACAATGGGACTGACACTTTAGAGGAAATTCTACAAGTGGGTCAGAAAGCTAGAGACATGGCTGGAATAGGCTTTGTTGGTGAACAGAGACCCATCTTGGGTTGCAAGAGGAAAAAGCCTGAAAATCATGGGCCAAACCGGATTCACGACCAATGTCAAAACATCAGGGCAACAGAAACATGAACCAGGCCAAGAGAAAGTTCCAAAGATGGAGGAGTTACCACTGTGGAAGATTTGGACACATAAAGCCTTTTTTTCTTCAGGCTACATGGATTTCCCAGCCATACTCATCAAGCTATAGCCGAACAGGATGCTCCTATCAAGAAACAACAATGGGTTGCTAAGGAGGTTGCTCTAATAGCTCATACCTCTCTAAGGGTATCAGCTAAAGAAGACGGGTATTTTGATAGTGGTTGCTCCAAACATATGATTGGTATAAAGAACTTATTGGTGGACATTAAACCTCATTCTACTAGTTATGTAACCTTTGGTGATGAAGCTAAAGGGGAAATCAAAGGTGTTGGAAACTTGGAGTGTCTTGGAGTTCCTAACCTAGACAATATGTTGCTGGTAAAAGGACTGGCTGCCAACCTTATCAGTATCAGTCAGCTCTGTGATCAAGGACTCAATGTCAAATTCACTAAGGGAGAATGTGTTGTCACAAATGGAGAAAAAGAGGAAGTCATGAGGGGTTCTAGGTCTAAAGACAACTGTTACTTATGGGAGCCTAAAGTATCAAGTAACTCCACTGTTTGTTCTATGGCCAGAGAAGAAAAGGAGGTCAAATTGTGGCATCAAAAAGTTGGATATCTTCATCTAAGAGGGATGAAAAAGATCACATCCAAGCAAGCTGTGAGAGGAATTCCCAAGTTGACTATTAATGAAGGAAAGGTATGTGGTGAATGTCAGGTTGGCAAGCAAACTAAGGTGTCACATCCAAAGATTGACTATCTTACAACATCCAAAATTCTGGAACTGTTGCACATGGACTAGATGGGACCAATGCAGGTAGAAAGTCTTGGTAGGAAGAGGTATGCCTATGTGGTTGTTGATGATTACTCCAGATACACCTGGATAAGTTTCATCAGAGAAAAATCAGATGTGTTTGAAATCTTCAAAGATCTTTGCATTAGACTTCAAAGAGAAAAGGAAAGTGGTGTAGTCAGGATCAGAAGTGATCATGGAAAGGAGTTTGAAAACTCTAAGTTTGCTAAATTATGCTCATATGAAGGAATCAATCATGAATTCTCCTCCCGTATCACTCCTCAACAAAATGGAGTAGTGGAAAGGGAAAACAGGACTATTCAAGAATCTGCTAGAGCCATGATTCATGCAAAGAAATTGCCTATGCACTTTTGGGCTGAGGCAATGAACACAGCCTGCTATGTTCACAACAGGGTCACCTTGAGAAAAGGAACTTCCTCCACTCTGTATGAAGTATGGAAAGGAAGGAAACCAATTGTGAAGTATTTCCATGTTTTTGGGAGCAAGTGTTACATCCTGACAGATCATGAACAAAGGAGAAAAATGGATCCCAAAAGTGATGAAGGCATATTCCTGGGATACTCTACCAACAACAGAGCATATAGGGTATTCAACTCCAGAAAAAAAGTCTTAATGGAATCCATCAATGTGATTATTGATGATCAACATGAAGAAACCAATGTCATGGAGGATGTTGGAACATTCCTTGAGACACCTGCTGATGTTATGACCAATACTGAAGATCTTTAAGTTATAACTCTAGACTCTGAGTCAGAAGTTCCCAACAAAGAAGCTTCTATCAGAATCATTAAAGATCATCCCAAAGATCTTATCATTGGAGACCCTAACAGTGGTGTAAGGACCAGAACTAGAGAAATCATCTCAAATTCATGCTTTGTATCCAAGATTGAACCCAAAAATGTGAAGGAGGCTCTAACTGATGAATATTGGATCAATGTTATGCAAGATGAATTAGAACAGTATAAAGTGTGGGAATTGGTTCCAAGACCTGAAGGAACAAACATCATTGGCACCAAGTGGATCTACAAGAACAAATTCGATGATAAAGGAGTTATAACCAGAAACAAGGCTAGACTGGTGGCACAAGGTTATACTCAAGTTGAAGGGACTGATTTTGATGAAACTTTTGCACTTGTTGCAAGACTTGAGTCAATAAGACTTCTGTTAGGGATTGCTTGCATTCTAAAGTTAAAACTATTTCAGATGGATGTGAAAAGTGCTTTTATAAATGGATATTTGAATGAGGAAGTATATGTGGAACAACCCAAGGGATTTGTTGAACCTAACCTACCAAACCATGTATACAAATTGAGGAAAGCTCTTTATGGATTAAAATAAGCTCCTAGAGCTTGGTATGAGAGACTGACTGAGTTTCTCACTGTTAATGGGTATAAGAAAGGAGGGATAGACAAGACCCTCTTTGTGAAGGATGAAGGCGGAAAACTCATGATTGCTCATCTATGTGGATGACATAGTGTTTGGTGGAATGTATGAAAGAATGGTTAAACAATTTGTCAATCAAATTCAATCTGAGTTTGAAATGAGCTTGTGTGGAGAACTAACATACTTTCTTGGGCTGCAAGTCAAGCAAATGGAAGACTCTATTTTTCTATCCCAAAGTAAATATGCCAAAAACATAGTCAAAAAGTTTGGCATGGATAGTGCGAGTCACAAAAGGACACCTACACCCACACATCTGAAGTTAACTAAAGATGACAATGGTACGAGTGTTGACCAAGGCTTGTGGTATCAGATAGCCAGTAGAAGTATGATTGGAAGCTTGTTATATCTAACAGCCAGTAGACCTAATATTGCATTTGTAGTTGGTGTGTGTGCTAGATATCAAGCAGATCCCAAGGTGAGTCACATAAACCAAGTCAAGAGGATTCTCAAATATGTGAATGGAACCTGTGATTATGGTATGCTTTATTCTCATGGATGTGCCCCTATTCTATATGGGTATTGTGATGCTGATTGGGCTGGGAGTGCTGATGACAGAAAAAACACATCTGGTGGATGTTTCTTCTTGGGGAACAACCTCATATCATGGTTCAGCAAGAAGCAAAAATGTGTTTCCCTATCCACTGTTGGAGCTGAATACATAGCAGCTGGTAGCATATGTTCTCAACTGGTCTGGATGAAGTAAATGTTGACTGAGTACAATGTCACTCAGGATGTCATGACATTGTACTGTGACAATCTTAGTGCTATCAATATTTCTAAGAATCCAATTTAGCATAGCAGAACCAAGCATATTAATATCAGACATCACTACATAAGAGACCTTGTGGAAGACAAAGTGATTACCCTGGAGCATGTGGCCACGGAACTACAGCTAGCTAACATTTTTACAAAGGCACTAGATGCTGCTCAATTCGAGAATCTAAGAGGAAAGTTGGGAATATGCATGTGTGAGGACTTATAGCAATTACTGGAAAGAGGGAGTTTTCAGTTTAAAATAAGTCTTATTAGGGAAAACTTATTTCAACCCCCAACATTAACGTATTCAACGCCATTGACCACTAAAGCTCTTTATTCCATGCAATCCTGTTATCTCACTATACCTATAATTATCTACTTTTTGCCTACTCTTCAGAATACGCCTCATCTCTTTAATTGTTCTCTTATCAACATCAAAATGTCCTTCAATCAAGATGCTTCTCCATACAAGAACCATCCCAAATCCTCTGAAGATGCTCCTAGTACGGCATCTCCTTAAGTTGGAAATTCCAATCAACACTCCCAAGGTAATTCTTCTCCCACTGCTGATGACTTTGCTAGAATGAAAAACAAGGAAGGCTCTGTATATGTTGACAGATCCATTAGGGAACTTGTCACGAAAATTCTCCAGAAAGGATGTATGGTGCACGGTATCTCCACCCCTCTTGCTTGCATTGATCCACCTCACAGTTCTAATAATGGCACCAATAGTGCAGCTGTGCCAGGGGAAGAGTCTGATGATAGCGATGAAGATGTCTCAACAGATGTTGACGACATTGCCTCCAGTTCTTCTTCTGAGGAAGATTAAATTGTTTGCCTTGATGGTTGCCTAATGGTGTGCTGGTGCTGATGGTCTATTGTGTTGGCTAGTGTTTCCTTTGGTTAAGATTTTTGCTTGTGGTGTCTGCGTTGACAAAATGGGATAGTTTGTTTTACTTTGTAATTTTGGGTCTTCATACCCTTTACAATTTGTGTTTCCAACCTTATTTGATGTATGCTAATTCATTAGTAGGATCATAATTTTGTGGCTAAAAAGGGGGAGAAATATTTGTTATCAGCAGGTTATGTTGTGTGTGCAGATGTGTAGGATGTGTTGTGTGTATGCTTCACATAATTGTGTAGGATGTGTTGTGTGTATGCTTCACAGGTGGATTGCACTGAGAAGGTTTGCAGGTGTCCTAATGATATGCTTCTGCTCTGAGGTGTGTTACAGGTGTGTTGAAGATGTGCAGGTGTATATGTGTGAGCAGGATGATCATCTTGTGTGTGTGGCTATTACTGTTAAGTGCTTGGGCTTTGTAGTGTGTGGGTCTGCAGATTGTGTATGATGTGCATCAGCTGAGGGGGAGTATCACAGGATGTTTCACTAAATGTTGTGACATATGTAGTTGGAAGTAGCATGTGGGATGTTGTGCTTGGAACAGGTGGGTTCAGGATGTCATACTAGATGTCTGGACATTCATAATCCAGAACCGTCTGTATGATTGTGTGTGATTGGTAGTGTAGTGAATTTGTGTTGGTAGTAATGGTAGTATAAGCTAGTAGTCTTCCTGCATGATTAAATATATGTTATGGACTTTTCTGCTGCTTGTTCTCTGATATGATGACAGATTGTTTTAGCCAAAAATTTGACAAAGGGGAGTTTGTAGATGTTTTGATCGGCTGCATATTATGGTAAAACAATGTTGTGTGTGTGGATGTCATGATTGATGCCATGACATGTTGGTGTAGTGTTCTGCAGGGTAAGTTTTCTTAGCTAGAGAAAAGTGTATTGGATGTCATACTAAATGTCATGACATCAGATAGCTGACATCAAGGGCGCGCGTTTTAGTTTTCTGGTATATTGCAGGAGGAAGCTCAGGATATACTTTAGGAAACATTTTAGAGATCCTAGTTATCTCAGGCGAAATGCTAGGCAGTGCTGAGCATAACAGGAAATGCCTATGACCTAATTAAAAGTGCGCTGATTTATGAAAAGAGGTTTAACTTGGTTAAACCTAATTTCTGCACTTAGGCCCAAGATGTTTCTGCTGCTTATAAATAACAAAGTAGCAATCCTAATTAAAGACAGTTTTTGACAGAGTTTACAGAGTGTTTTGTGAGTGAAGAACTCAGTCTGTGTACTGTGATCTTCACGTGTGTGTTTGTGTCTTAGGATTTCTTGTGAGCTAAGTAATTATGTGTTGTATGATTGCATTGGACTAGTGTGTTTGAGTTGTATGTTAATTGTGTCACTCTATGCTTTTAATCACGAGTGTTGTGTCTCTTGATTGAAGCTGTGAAGCAAGATCAAGACTTGTTTGAAGTGTGTCTTCATTTTAATATGTAAATAAATTGGTTGATATCACTGCTGTGATTGAGGGGGAGTGAGTAGGAACTCAGGTCTAGTGTTAGGCTGAAGTTGCATTGGGTAGGTCTTAAGTGAAGAGTACAAACTAGTAGTTTGACTCTGAATTAACACTGCTTATAGTGGATTTCCTCCCTGGCTTGGTAGCCCCCAGATGTAGGTGTGATTTGCACGGAACTGGGTCAATAATTCTCTGTGTTATTTACTGCTTTCAGTTCCTATTTTCTATTAAGTTTAATAGTCTGTTCAGTAGTGGATGTCATAACATCCACTGTAACATCCACTGTCTATTACTAGAATTTTGAAAATCTCATAGGGAACCCCCATAGAAGTCGACGAGGAGCGTCGACAAGAAGAATACAACAAAGTGGCTCCCCGAAAAAGGTGGAAAGCCTCATAGACTTTCTTCACAGGTGCCAGAATAAAAAATCTGAAGTTATGTTGTGCCTAAGGTGCAGTGTTGTGTTTGAAAAGAAGGAAGCATGGGACATAGAGGGTGTAAGAAAGGCAAAAGAGAGGCGTAAGCATAGGGCCTCCTGTCGGCAACGAGGTTTCGACCCAAGAAGATCATCTTCCAGGCAAGATGAAACCAAACAGAGGGTGTCGGGGGTTAAGCCATCTACATTCAAACCAACGACTGAGGCTTCAAAGGCAAGTTGGATGAAGCCAGTTGAGGGCAAACAGCAGGGACAACAACAATGGCAGAAATTCTATGTCGACAGGGGCTCATCAATGACTTACCATATGGAGTTCCAGGCTTCGAAGAAGATGGCCTATGTCTTAGAAAACTACAAAGGAAAAAACCCAATGTCTCGATCCCAACGGAGAAGGGAACAATGTAGGAGGAAAGCTTAAAGAGAGGTTGGGGCTAAGGCTGAATCTAGCACCAACATGTCTTCCATGAAAGAGAAAGAGGAGGAACTGAAGCCTTTCGACAATTTACCCATGGGGAGAAAGCTGTTTGCTACCCAGGGAGAGGAGGCTAAGGAGAAACATGATTGAGAAATTGAGGAAGATGAAATGCTAACGGATAATTTCGACTCTGGGTCCAAGGCCTCTTTAGATATCATAGTAAATGTGGTATCGGTTATGCCCAGAGAATTCAACCAGATAACCAAGGTCGAAGATTTGGATATGTATACAGAAGCGAAGATGGCAGCACACAAGCTAGTGTGCTACTATGTGATGAATAATGGTTGTGTCGAAGAGCAAAATGCATTCTTCAAACGGCCAGATGAGGCGATGAAGAATCATCTTAAGCCTTTGTTTATTATCGTAAAGGTGGAGAACGTCGCGGTCAATAAAATTCTGGTGGTCTGCGATGCTACAGTAAATCGGATGCCGCACTTTATATTGAGAATAATTGGCAAGTACGACATAGATACCAAGGCACACAACATGGTGCTCTAGAATTATGAGGTAAAGGTGGGCACTACTCTTGGTGTCATACAAGTTGATCTGAAGGTGGGGACGGTTACAAGACCTACTCTTTTTATGGTCGTCAAAACGAAGGTCAACTATAACTTGCTGTTGGGTCGAGAGTGGATACATGGAATTGGGGTTGTACCATCTTCCATGCACCAGAGAATTACAATATGGCGACCAGATGACATTGTCGAAAATATTGAGGCTGATCAAGGTTATTTTAAAGCCCCAATCAATCATGTCGACCGGCGCAGTTTCGACAAACACTTGGCCAATATTGCTCCATGCAATCTGGCCAATTTTGCTTTTACCCTAGATGACGATGTTTATTGTTTGTTGTATCTGTATCCCATCTAGGGTTTTCGATGGGATAGAGAGGTGGTAGGAGATGAAAACTTTCCATACCTTGGTGTATCTGGGATAACCCCGACAAGTTGGGGAAGCGAATTCGAAGTTCTAAAAAAGATTTTGGCTTGCATAGCCAAAAATAATTTACAAACAGCCTTAGAGGTTAAAGTGGTAAATATGGCTATCAAAGCTAACCAAGAATCACACAAAGATGGTCCTGGTAAGGACTTCGATCCAGAACCTCCTGATAAGGTTTAGGAAAAACAACAAGGCCAGAGGCTCGATGCAATCTATGATGACGAGCCTTTGAGTTTAGAGAAGGATCCGTTGGCAGCGAATATCAAGATGCTAGCGCAAGATCCACTTCAAAAAATCAATCTAGGCGAGGGGCAACAAAGAGGCCAACATACATAAGTGCCAACATCAACCCACAACTCAAGGTCGAAGTAATCTAACTTTTGAAGGATTTTAAAGACTGTTTCGCGTGGGATTACAACAAGATAAATGGTTTAAGCATAGATCTTGTCGAATTGAAGTTGCCAATCAAGCCTGGGAAGAAGCCCATCAAGCAGAATCCAAGGCGGTTTGCACCAGCAATTCTCTCAAAGATCAAAGAGAAGGTCAAAAGGCTTCTACGATGTAAATTCATTCGTACAACCAGATATGTCAAATGGTTAGCAAATATTGTGCCTGTTACTAAAAAGAATGGTTCTTTGAGGGTATGCATAGATTTTAGAGATTTAAATGCTGCAACCCCAAAGGACGAATATTTAATGCTTGTGGCAGAAATGTTAGTCGATTCCTCCACGGGCCACGGATACCTTAGTATGCTTGATGGGTATTCGGGATATAATCAAAATTTTATTGTTGAAGAGGATGTCTCGAAGACAGCCTTTCGATGCCCTGGGCCTTAGGCACTTACGAATGGGTAGTGATGCCTTTTTGTTTAAAAAATGTTGGGGCAAGGTATCAAAGGGCAATGAATTCAATCTTGCATGATTATATAGAGACTTTTATACAAATATACATTGATGATATTCTTGTTAAGTTTGTTTCAAGGAAGAGTCATATTGACCATCTTCGACAATCTTTCGAAAGGATGAGAAGACATGGTCTAAAAATGAATCCTCTCAAATGTGCTTTCTTTGTGTACGTGGGAGATTTCTTAGGCTTTGTGGTCCACAAAAAAGGGAATCAAAATAAACTAGAATAAGACCAAGGCCATAATGGAGGGGAAAGCGCCATCGACAAAGAAGGTGTTACATTCACTGCTGGGCAAGATTAACTTCTTGAGGAGATTCATATCGAATCTCAGCGGAAAGACTCAAGCCTTCTCACCTCTGCTTCGACTCAACAAGGAAGGGTTCGAATAGGGGCAACCTCAGCAAGAAGCATTCGACAAAATCAAGGATTACTTGAGTCATCCTCCAATTCTGTCACCACCTTGTAGGACTAGGAGCATGAGGTTGTACATATTGTTGCACCCCAAAATTTGCTCAACCTTTTCTTAATTTGGTTTATGTTTCATTTCATTTCTTTCTAGCATTCACATTGCATAGCATGATGCATTGAACAGGGGATCAAGAGTTTGTACACCTCAAGAGAGGTATTCTCAGAGCTTTGAACCAAGGCAAGGGGTTCAACTCAAGCTTGAATGGTCATCAGGACATCTGGAAGTGGTCATTGTCTTGTGAAAGGATAGATGGATGTGTGTGCGTCAGCTCCTAACTGGGAGGCCAACTGAAGAGCATCAGAGGTTTGTGAAGCCATGGCTATGGATATGAGATGTAAAGAAAGCTCATTGAGGGCCTTGAGGGTCATTAGGGAGCTTATTCAAGTTGTTGTGTGAAGTGGAACAAGCCACGGTTGAAAGTATTGCAGTTAGGGTTTTCATCTGGTAAATTCTCAGTCAACTGTGCAATTTAAGAAGATAGAAACTCAATTCAAAGTCTCTATGGTCATAGGATGTTGTGTTAAGACATATGAGACATCATTTCAAGTTCAGTTCATCAAGGGTTAAGTGTGTGAGAAGTTACTAAATTAGGGTTCACAGGGTAAAATCCCCTATTTAGTGCCTGACTTCAAGACCATGTTCTTAGCTTTAATTTGAGTACTAGAAGTCCTTGATTGGATTTATAGAACTCAAGTTATGATCCAGACAAGTTACAGGTCATTAGAGGTATGTGATTTTGATCAACAAAAGTCAACCAACTTCCAAGCCAGTTTTGACCTAAAAGGATGTTTCTCCTCAACTTTTGGCCAACGTGAAAGTTGTAGGTCTTGATCTTAGCTTTCCAAATTGTACTAGAAGTTTTTCATATGATTTGTAGAACTCAAGTTATGAGGTCTACAACTCAGGGGTATTTTGGGAAAGTAAGATTACAGGTCATAAAATTATAGGTCCACTTCACCAACTTGCACAGTTCAAATGGAAATATTTTAAACATGAAACTTGCTCCAAATGGGACCATTTGCATAACCAAATCATCTCTTGTCATGGTGGGGGCTTGGATTGAGAATTTGGGGTTTGAATTTTTCATAAAGGAGGCTTAAATTGAGAAATTGAGAATTAATTGATTTTAAACTTTTTCAAGGCAAGTTTGTGCATTTTCTGATTGCAAATAATAATTCAAAGACATTGCCATCTTCACATTGGAAATTTGAGGTCTCAAAATAGGCCATTTTCATGGTTTCTTCCTCTTGAAGTAACAAAGTGGAAATCAATCATATGATCAAAATTAAGCCTCAAATCTCATTCCTTTGATCAATACAATTGATTTGTAGTGGATTTGGATTGAAAAACAAGCTGGTGTAGTGGTAAAAACGTGTATGGCAATTTGGAAAAAGTGTGAAAAGTGAAATTTTGAAATGGGCTGTTTAGCTTGAATTGAAGCCCCATTTGATCATAGACCCAACATATAAGTATTCCAGATGAAAATTAGAGCAGAGCTAGGTCATTTTCGTGCATGAACAGCCATAACACATTTTGAAAAAGTGAAGAAAAACTCAAAAACGATTTCTCAGATTCAACTACTTTCAGACCAAATCAAGCCTTCAAACACCTCAATTGGAGTTCATGGAGTGATTCTGGGCATTTTTCGTTAAGCTTCATCACAGTTTCAAGGCCCAGTGGAGGCTCTCCACTAGGTAAACTAATTTTCAACCTTACACTCATTATGCCATGTTTTTTCACCATTTTCGTTGCATTTGAATCCTTGAGTTGTATGGATCGTTTCTGGATCATTTTTGCTTGAGTTTTTGGTGTTTGATTTTGTGAGCTCAAAACTTTGTGGATTCAGTTTGGTGAATTTCTGTTGTGTTTTGAGTTAATTTTTGTTGATTCTTACTCCTTTAACATGTATATGAGGTTTAGACCAATTAATTTGAGTTTTGGTGAACTTTCATTTTTGCACGTTTTGCTTGTTGTTTGATTTCTGGAGTTGTTATGGAGAATTAGTGGAAACTAATGTTGGATTCATGATCCTCGCGATGAGTAGATGAGTTTTCATCTAAAGATTATGCAAAACGGTTGAGAATTGATGGAGCCATGTTGTTGTGTGAGCCCGCGGCGGCTGGAGGCAAGGAAGAAGACGATCAGAGCAATTTTCCGGCGACCGGCGTGTTCCAAGGATGAAGATGACGACGTGGCGCGCACTCATCTGTGCGATCCTTTTATTTTTGATCGTGTGTGTGTAATTAAGATGTATCGTATGTCCTCTTGGATTGTGCACATGATAATGAAACCCCAATTCATTAATTGAGGTGGCTCTTTGTGAGCCACATGATTGGCTTGCTTTGGATTTGATCACACGGTTTACTTTGCTTTCCACCATGTACACAGTCAACTTAACCTCATAGGAATATTCATATTTTATTTTCTTTTTCTCTCACTGGGCCCATTCGCACGTTACTGTTCGCACCCCTCAGCCTGGGCCCGTTTGCATTTTACACTTGCTTTCCTTGTTGTTTGCACCTCCTAATTTCATTTAATTGTTTATTTCTTTTATTTTTCTGTTTTGAGCTGTTTCAAATTTAATCCAAATAAAATAGTTCCAATAGTTTAAAAATTCACCAAAAATAATTTTCACAAACTTTAAGATGCCTAGTTTTTTCTGGATATTTTTATTTTATTTTTTGACTTTATTTTCAATTAAAAAATGAATTAAATATTGGGGTTGTTTTATTTGATTTAAATTGTAGCTTTGTTCTTTCTTGATTTTATTTCTAAGTGTTAGTTCCTCATTTTTGCATGAATTTTTTTGAGCATTTCATTAACATCTTGATTGATCTCTGGATATTTTTTTCATGATTTTTAGGTATTGTTTCCATGTGGTTTGAATTGCCTTTTATTCCCTCTCCATCTTTGCCTTAGTTTGGGACACTCTTGGTGTTTGCCCTCTGTTGAGGCACTTTCCTTTTGATTTTCAATCTCCCCTTTTGACCCCTGGTTCATAATATCTTGGGGGTCCCTTGAAATTTTATTTTGCATTTTTAGATGCATTTTAATATTTTTCATGTATTTTGCAAGTTGCTTCATGTTTATGCATCTTTGCTTGGGTACTTGTTTTGTTTTGCTTCCAAAAGCTTGGTTGTGCATTGTTGATGGATCTTATTTTGATTGTTTCATGTCAGGGTCTTGTTATAGGTCTTGTGTGCCAATTCATAGGTCTTTACCTTATGCATAAGTTGTTCATTTGATCTCATACTTTCATGTTTGCACATTGTGTTTCCATATGTGGTGTTTGCTTGCATCCTTTGATGTTGTTGATTGCATTTGCTTGCGATGTTTTGCTTTAGCTTTTGAGATCTCTTCTCCTCATCCCCTTTCTGTCCCATGACTTTGGAATACTACTTAAGGTTGCTTGGTCCCTCCTTAGGAGGAACTTGAAGCCTACCTAAAGTAATGAATCCATGAATACTTTTTCTCATTGTTTGTGTTACTTGTTTATGATGCATCTCTCCCCTTTTTCTCTTGCACTTATTCATACCATGGCTTGAGGTTGAGATGAGCTTTTGAAGGTTCCTGCCCCACACATATTTCCTCCCTCACTTGCATTGCATGCCTGTCTTCCTTGTTGCATTTGTGTTTGCATTCTTCATTTACATTGTTTCTTCTTATTGTTTCTTCTTCTTTTTGTCTTCCTTCCCTTAGGATTTCTAACCTCTCTTGTTCAAGAGAGGTTATGATAGACATTAGGGTTCTAACCATGCATGATAACATTAAGTAGTCCCCTTTTCAAACTCAACTTTAGGTGCACATTGCATGACAATTTTTAGGGTTTGGTCTAGTCCCCCTTAGCTTGTCCCCTTTCTCTTCTCATCTTCAAACAATTTCAATTCACTTAATAAATATAATGAGTGTTGTGCCATGAGCCTTGTACTTGGGAAATGGTGATTGAGTGGTTACCTCTCAATTGCCTAGAGTGTTTAGTATACGTCCTTAGGACGATATGTGACGCATTCGATCCTAGGTTTTAGACTTTGTTACAACATATATTATGAACACTCTAATTCAAAACACTTCTTCCTTAAAAAATACAAAAACAACTCAAACTCTTTTTCAACCCTTGGGGTCTTAATCAGGAAAACTCTTTTCATAAACAAGAGTGTTGTTAACTTTCAGTCCTATCGCAAACGGTAACGCCTAAGTCTCCAATGGTCGAGCTGCATACACCAACTGCTAGAACTGTCTGTTAACCCTACTCGGGTAAAACTTTTGAACAGTCTGTGTTCTCGTAAGCCTGAACTACGTTTGCTCTGATATTTCGTACCATACAAAAGTACGTAGGCACAAGACGTGATGTCTTGGCGAGCAACCTTTCCCCCTTCTTTAGCCATAGTTAGGCGAACTACGTTGACTCTGACTTTCCCATTGCACGAGGGAGTACGTAGGCACAGAGCGACGATGCTCTGCCGAGTCAGTTCTTTTTCTTTCTTTTTTGTCCATAAGCCTTTAGCGTAGATAGTTTACACACCCTTTTAGTTAGAAAACACATGCGTGGGTCCCGTCGAGTACGACGGACATGAGAGGTGCTCATACCTTCCCCTTGCGTAACCGACTCCCGAACCTAGGGCTTGGTTGCGATGACCTCGTCTTTTCCCGTTTTCGTCAGGTTTTTTCCGATCATTTCCTTTCCCTTCTCTGGGATACATATCGATAGGTGGCGACTCTGTTAGTCATTGCCAGCCTCTTTTTTCACAGTAGCGACACATATCTACGTCTGATAAAACCTTAGGGAGCATGTTGGCTCAAGAGGATGAAAATGGAGTCGAAAAAGCCATTTACTACCATAGTATGGTTTTAAATGATGCAGAAACTAAGTATAACATAGTTGAAAAATTGTGTTTATGCTTGTATTTCTCTTGGACAAAGTTAAAACATTATATCAAACCAGTTGATGTTTATGTTTCGTCTCATTTTGATATCATTAAACACATGTTGTCCAAACCAATTTTGCATAGTCGAATTGGTAAATGGGAATTAACTTTAACTGAATATTCCTTAACATATATGCCTTTAAAGGCTGTTAAAGGACAAGTGGTAGCAGACTTTATAGTCGACCACTCAATAAATGAAAATAACATAACATATCTCGAACTTAAGCCTTGGAAATTATATTTCAATGGCTCTAGTCATAGAGATGGAACCGGTGTAGGAGTGTTGATCATTTCTCCCAACAAAATTAAAGTATAAAGTCGAAGCTCTTTGTTCGAATAATGAGGCTAAATATGAGGCTTTAATAGCCAGACTTGAGATATTGTTGGAATTAGGGGCAACTCGAGTCGAAATAATGGGAGACTCGGAGTTAATCATAAAACAAATCACAAAAGAGTATAAATGTGTTAAAGTAAACCTTATTATGTACTTGTAATAGCCAATCAATTACTAAAAAGGTTCGAAATGATTAGTGTTCGACACATACCTCGATTGGAAAATCCAGTGGCCAATGATTTGGCTCAAATTACTTCACGGTATAAAATCTCGGGAGAAAAATTACAAGATGCAATCGAAGTCAGAGGAAGAGTTGTGCCAGCCAGATTGTCCCTTCAGATTTGGAAACGACAAAGCTATGGTATGTTGATAAAGAGAATTTTGAAATCCTCGCAATAGATAGCTTGATGGGTGGAGATTAGAGGAAATCGATAGTGGAGTATCTACAAAATCCGATGACATCCACAGAACAAACAATTAGGTATCGTGCTTTAAGTTATGTTCTTCTAGGGAATGAGTTATTTAAAAAGACTCCTGAGTGAGTTTTACTTAAATGCCTTAGTGAATTAGAGGCATATTTAACCCTTTTGATTGTCCACAGTGGGGCACACTAGGTAGGCCATAAGATGAAATGGCTATTGTTTTGACAAGACGTTTATTGCCCCCACCTTGTTAAAAGATTGTATCAAATTCGCTAAAGGGTGCCAAGAGTGCCAAGTACACGCAGGTATACAATATGTTCCTGCGAGTGAGTTACATTCCATAGTCAAACCATGGCCCTTTAGGGGTTGGGCTTTGGATTTGGTTGGAGAAATTCGACCAACGTCATCAAAAAATCAAAGGTACATTTTGGTAGGTATCGACTATTTTACAAAATGGGTCGAAGTTATACGTTTGCCAAATGTCGACCAAGAAGATGTAATCGAATTCATCAAAAAACACATTATTTATAGATTTGGAATCCCAGAAACCATTACAACAGATCAAGGGTCAGTTTTTACTGGTCGAAAGATACAAGAATTTGCCAAGGAAATAGGTTTCAAATTGTTAACTTCTACGCCCTATTATGCTCAGGCTAACGGTCAGGTCAAAGCAGCAAATAAAATAGTGATTGGGCTAATTAAGAAACATGTAAGGAAGAAGCCTATAAATTGGCACAAGACTTTGGTTCAAGTGCTTTGGGCATGTCGAACTTCTCTTAAAGAATCAACTAACGCAACTCTGTTTTGATTAACGTTTGGCTGTGATGCAGTGTTGCCAGTAGAAATCTACTTACAGACAACGAGGATCCAAAGGCACCATGATATTCCATCAGAATCCTACTGGAACATAATGTTGGATGAGTTGGTTGATTTAGATGAAGAAAGGCTTAATGCCTTGGAATTGTTAAGAAGGCAGAAGAAAATAGTAGAGAAACCCTATAACAAGAAAGTTAAGGTTAAAATGTTTTTGCCAGAAGAATTGGTTTGGAAGATAATTTTGCCTATGGATCGAAAGAATAGGGTCTTAGGTAAATGGTCCCCAAAATGGGAAGGCCCTTTTCAAGTTATACAAGTTTTTTCTAATGGCACGCATGAGATTGAAAAGTTAGATAAAAATAAAATAATCTTGAAGGTTAATAGAAAATATTTGAAAAAATATAAGTCTGCACTTCAAGAGATAAAAATAACCAA
Organism: Lathyrus sativus; assembly: GCA_963859935.3. Taxonomy (NCBI): domain Eukaryota; kingdom Viridiplantae; phylum Streptophyta; class Magnoliopsida; order Fabales; family Fabaceae; genus Lathyrus; species Lathyrus sativus. The sequence goes on along the minus strand of OZ012739.1, from coordinate 286,483,867 downwards.
AGAATAATCATGCGAAAAAAGATAAAGCTAATATTGTAGATAAATATGCCAAAATGGCTTAATTCATTACAGAAAAAGGCCACAAAGGGCCAAAAGACATGATTAACAAAAGAAGGAAAAATGCTACATGATAACTTTAGAAGGGAAGAGAGCCTTTCATCTTTTCGTACTTTGAATTTTGAAGCATCAAGCGGCGTGCGCAAAGAGTTTTATTTGTCGAGAGAGCTTCAATCTCTTTCCCAAGTTGTTGAGCTTTTTTAAGATGTTGAAGGCCAACTTGGATCTCTTTTGCTACTTCATCATCGATAGAGCTAAGAAGATTGGTCTTGCGTTGCTTGGCTTGGAAGATTTTGTTTTGCAAAATGACAATTTGCCTCTCTCATTCGGCAATGCTCTTGTCACATTTTTCAACCTCTTTCTTATTCTGCTCAAAACGTTTCTCTAGTGTCGAAACTTTTTCAGTAGACGCCGAGAAAGCCTCCTATGTAGCTTTTTGATTGCCAGTTTTTGTGGTAAGGTTGCTCGAGAAGTTTCTAAGGCGGTTGAGATTAGTAGCAATAAGATAGACTGGCGTGCTTAGTTCCATAACAACATCAGTCACTTCTGGGGAAACTTCCAAAATATTGATTTGCTTTAGAAGTTTCTTGAGACCAAAACGAACAGAAAATCTTGTTCTAAGATTTGGAACAAGTCCACTGTAAATATTTTTTCTTTTATCTGCATAAGGAAGTCATTGTCAGTTTTCCCAATCAGAGGGTTCCCTGTGAAGGTCGAAGTGCTGGTTCTTTTTTCGCCAAAGCTGTATTGGGAACTGAGCATAGCTTTTAGGTACTCCAATGGGCGTTGTACTTTCAAAGATTCCAGCTCTTCGTGTGAAAGGTTGGTCGATTGAGTACTAGTCAAAGTAGTAGTTTGAGGATGCTTGGATTGATTCTTTTGGTCCACATTGTCTTCTAAGACCTCCACTTCAATTTCTGCTTCAGATGCAGTTTGCTCTCCCTCTTCCTCTTCTTCTTTCTCTTCTTCATTTTCCTCTTCCTCTTCTTATTTGTCTTCTTCTTCTTCAACAAGCTTGTCATTTTCGCTTTGTTGCTCCTCAAGATTACCCTCAGCAGTTTGTTTTATATTGGGCATCACAATGTCCCCTGAGATATCAACAATTTCTCTTTCGACCAAGTCCTCTTTTGGAATGGCTACCTAGACATGAGGAAATTGAACCGCATGAATGAATGGTGTCTTCTTAGGAGCACCTGCAGATTGGATTCCTTCCTCAGATCCTTTGTGGAGCTTTTCACAGAAGCCCTAGAAGGAGTTGTTGGGTGATAGTTGGGATCATTGTTGGTTGTTAAAATAATCTATTGCACCATGGGCTGACCTCTGATGTCCGTGGTAATCTAAAAAGAGAAAAGCCAAATAATTAGAGGGATAAATGGTTAAGAAAATTGTGAATTTTGAGGTGAATTATTTACCTTGGGTTCATTAGCCTCAGGACTAGAGTTATCCCTCTTAATTTGCACTGCATTGCAAGCAAGGGACGCTTTTATTGAGAGTTAGTCAGCCTTTGACTTCAGTTGATTGAAGGCTTCAGTTACTTTTGCCTGCTTTCTCCTCCTTTTCAGGGTCTGTTTTTTAGGAGGAGATTGGTCTTCCACATCTGACTCAATTATGATTTGGCTGGAAGCTCCTATCAATTTTTGCTTCTTTGGAGTGGGGGGATGGTCTTCGATAGCTTTGAGGAGGAAAGAGTTTAAGTATAAGACAACATGAGATTTTGCAGTAAAGAAGAAATGAGTAAGAAATTTACCTTAGCAACTTGACTGCTCTCTTCTGTTTTTTCTTCAATTTGTTTCTTCTTTTTGGGTGCAACCTTAATAGCTGAAATTTAAACGAAAATAAAACAAGTAAGATGATAAAAATATAATAAGAGAAATCTAGTTCGAAAACCTCCCATTCCACACCTTCATATGTTTCATATTCGATGTGAACATCTTCGATACCGATATGAAGAGGACCTTTGAAACTATTTAGAGTATGCTTAGTCACAAGCACCCACTGAGCTTTCGGCTTCAACTGTCGATGAAGGATTTTTATAGAATCCCCACAGATAAACCAGTCTGGAAATGAAGGGGCAAGGGCCACTCCAAAATAAACACTTGGTAGTCAAGGAAAATTGAGAGGAAATTTATTGAAAACCATTGTGTATCATTCCCTAGGAGGAGCAAACGAAGGGAGTTGTAAATTGTCCATTTTCTTTAAAAACTTTTCCTTTAGTGTAATAGTTGCCTCATGGACAGTTCAACTAAGATCATCTGATCGATAAACAGTTTCAAAGTACTTTTGGAATGCTTGGATTTCTTTGATGTGTGTCGAAGTACCTTTCTTGGTCTTCTTCTGCACAAAGAGGAAAGCTTGGTTAATAAGCTGAGTAAAGGAACGAGCATCAAAGAACTCCTCTCCATAATATGTTGACCACCAGTGGTTGAATTCTGGGGTGCAAAAGAAACACGGTTCAAAACTAGTGGGGATGAGTTGAACCTTATTGGAGTAGCAGGCAAGTTGCGTCGAAGTCATCTCTTCAGTGTACTTCACATGATGAAGCAGAAGGGCACCTTTCTTTTCGAAGAGACATTTGGGAAGAGCTTGGACTAACCCAAACTGTCGAGCCACTAAGTTTTGGTTGGTAAGCAACCAAAACCACTTGAGATTTCGATAAATTCAGTCTAAGCGTTAGCAACCTTGGAATCAGGAAAGCTTCCTAGATCTGCAAAGATTCTGCTTATTGAGCCTTAGTTGGGGCTGGGAAAGGTTTTGTAAACCACTCAAGATCATACTTCCTTGTAGCGAATGGAGCCATGTTCGATGTGAACTCATGACGTTTGGAAAACATCATGACATAACTTAAGAACGTTGGTCTGAGGGATTGTCCTTCTTCGCTGGGAATGAGTTGGACCAAGCGAGTCCCTTCGACTCTCCTATTTTTGGTGTCTTCAACAGTCTTATTGATTGGATTTTTATTATGGAGGTTGTCTTCGAATGAGGCATTTAGCTAGAGTTGTAACAGCCATAAGAGACCAGACAGCAAAAGGTTCCCTTTTCTCCTAAGTCCTTAAGTTGGGCTACTCCTTCACTTAGAGACTCATAGAGATTCCGTAAGATCATTTTGCTTAGGCAGATATCATGAACTTTGTGAATTTGAGTGGCCAGGGTTAAGTATCTCCTGGCTACTTGAATGGACTTTGAGCAAAAGACACAATGGGATAGCCATACAGTCAAAAAATTTATGTGTTCTCGATCAGAAACGTCATCAAATATTTTGTCAAAGTAGTGTGTTATGAAGTGAGAATATGTGGCTTTGGTAGATGCAAAACCTATGGAATCACTAGATTATAGGTCGGGGTCATAGGGGTTTCCAGTGGGTTTGAGCCCTGTGATAGCGGCTATATCAAATAGTGTAGGAGTCATCATCCCACAAGGGAAATGGAAAGTATAGTGGATGTTATCCCAGAAATCAAAGGAAGAAACCAACATGGTCTGACAGTAATCAAGACTTGTTTTCGACAGCAAAATCAAGTCATAAACTCCCAAGTTTTTCCAAGTTTGGGATTTAACTTTCTCTATTTTCGCTAGCCAGTTCATGTAATCATCAGATTCTTTGAAGGATGGGGTTGCTCTAAAAATTCTAAAACTATTGTTCATATACCTTAAATCTATATTGTTCAGTACTACCACATCAGAAGAAGTTTTCTCAATCCTAGTTTTGTTTGCCTGACCTATGGGTTTTAATTTATGGTAAGAAGGGAAAAAGTCCCTAGATTTATTATGGTCAAAACTAAGAGAAAGTAAAGAACCACATAGTGCATGTCTTTTACTAGAAACAGTAATGGGAATGAGTACCTGAGATTCATATATCTTCCTTTTCTCTTCCTCAAGTGGTTCAGGGATGAACTGCTGGTTGCCCATCATCATTAGCGCTGACAATGTGTCAAAGGGAGGAAGCTGGGAAATCTTCTTCGGGTTTTTAAATTTGTGGCTTTTCTTGGAATATTTCACATTGGTGGTTGAAGACACCATTGTTAAGGTTTGAAAGAAATTTGGGTATTTTTGGAAGTTTGGAAAGTGTAGAGAAAAGGAGAGCGTTTGAAGATTTTTGGGAGCGGAAAAGGTAAAATGGTTAAGTTGGAGCAATTTATAAGCTCGTGGGAGTTCAAAGGACCTCAAATCAGCATTAAAGAGCTGATAGTTAGTGGGACACGTGCTCCATCAAGGCCGTTTGATGAAATGTGGGAAGTTAATGCCTAGTGCACGATTTCCTAGGATCTAGGAAACATCATGATGGCTATAGATTGTGACGTGCTTTGATGAGACGTTTTTCAGAAACTGCTATGATGATCATGACGTCATGGGTTTTTGGAATAGTAAGAGACATCAAAAACATTAAAAAGTTGTTCGAGGCGTCGAATGACACTATCAAAAAATGCCTTTTTCTTCAGTGATGTCGAAAATTACTTTTTTTGGGGGAAATTTGTTGTCTCTTAATTTCGACGCCTGAATGAGATTAAAAGTAGGAAATAGATATTTTGAAGAAATTTAATGACTTTGACTGAGGCCATATTTTTGGAATATGAGTCGAAGGCGTCCTTTCGCCAGGAGAATCTATGTTACGGACTTAGAGATATTTCTTAGTAGTTGGAAGATTCGATTCAACAGAGGTGCCACTGAAGGCATTTCGACGGGAGGGTTTGAATTCAAATAAAGGAGGGAAAGTTCAATCTCATCCATTCCTCATAGAAGCCACGTGGAGCGCTTCTAGGATTCGAAGGCATATAGAGCGACACTTGTCTTGATTTTGTTTGCTATCCGTTAATAGCAGTTATTTTTTATTAGTATAAATAGCAAGTCTTAGTGTTAGGATTTGTGTGTGTTCAATTGTGTACAAATTCTTCAGTATACTCCAAGTACCCGTGTGTTGAGAGAAATGAGTTTGTAAGAATGTACGTTGATGTAACACCATCTTTTCATTTCAATGCAATATAATAAATATTTTTCCTTGAGAATTTATTTTTTCTTTATGCAAGTTCTTGTCTTCATCATTTACCAGTACTTCGATTTTAGTTCTTTTCACCCAAATTCGTATACACTTGAAATAAGTTATTTTATCATGAACTCTGTCGAAGTGTACATCGTTTTTATAAACTTTATTTAAGATCAATTAGCACATGTCCTAGGATTTGTATGGTCGATCGTGTAAGTAAAATGGATCTTTTTCAATTTGTAAGACCAGCGGTTGTTCATCAATTTTCATGGTGAACAAGTTGGTACACCTGGTGGGACCGTGCTAAGTGGTCATAAAATTTGCTTCAAAAATTTGAAAATTTATTAGTTCTGCGGTCAATTTTTTCTTTGAAAAAACTTCATTACATGTTATTAAGAAGCGGTAAAGTAGCCACTGCTAAGAAGATAGAACAAGAAGAAGATATAGGAGGAGAATGGCGGAAAATTCAAACCAGCCAAGTATTCCTCAAGATATGCCTAATAATAATGTAAAAATCCCATAGGATCTTCGGCAGGAGGACCAACGGTCTTAGCGCCTGTCTCTGAAGCAATTCCATCTATCGGAAGTTTGATACCTACACTTTCGGTTGCCCATATGTAGCCTATTCTGACTTATATTGGGCCAAGGGATCCTCCATAGACTCCACCACCAATAGAGGCTTCAACATTCAGAAGCATCCCTCCTCCTAGGTTTTCAATACCTTTGCCTCGAGACCCACCCTATGGAATGCCAACTTCGATGAATGCAAACTTACAAAATGCCCCTCTGTTTTATACAGAACCTATAATGACTTCGCCATTACAGGGATCTGGCTCTGGGGAAAATATGGGTCGAAATAGTCAAAATTAAAGAATGGGGTATTCAGCTCAAATGCCAAATTTGACAACCAGTTCTGCATCATACTTGAGACAACAAATGGACAAATGTAACCTTCAAATGGTCCAAATGATGTTTCAAACTATGGGGGAAATTTTCCAACCTCTTATTCAGAATACTACCCAAACTAATCAACAATTAGCAGTGCAAATGACGCACCTTGTAGAATTATTTGGTGTACCAAATCCCCCTCGACAACCATCGAGGGAGTATATGATAGAAAACCAAGGGTAGTTTTCGACGAAGACACAACCATTAACCAAATTTAACAAAATATGGGAAATATACCCAAGGAAAATCAAAACAACCAGGGATTGATCGAAAGGCCTAGAGTTGAACCCCATAGGAATCAACAACAAGTTCCTAGAGAAAAAGAACCAAGGGTAGTTTTGGTAAATAGGAATCAGGATGCTGAAAACGTTGTACAACAAGTTCGACGTAATAACGTAATAACAGATAATAATCTGTTTGCCATGGTCGAAAGAATCATAGCGCATAACAGAGTAAATTGTGGCCTTCGACGGCTAAATTATTCCTCACTGTTATCCGAATACATCTTTCAGTCAGATTTACCCCCAAGAACAAAGGTTCCTAAGTTTACTAAGTTTTTTGGGGATACCACTGAGTCCACTGTCGAACATGTGGCTAGGTATTTAATAGAAGCAGGAGACATTTCGAATGATGAGAACCTTAGGGTAAAATATTTTCCAAGTTCTCTTACAAATAATGCTTTCACTTGGTTTATAACCTTGCCTCCAAATTCGAAATTATATGCTTACTTTCAAACTTAATCATTTTTCCAAAGTAGTTAACATTCAACTCAAATATCCGACAACATTAATGCACACATCTTTTTCCCAAAAATTTTAACACAACATGCTCCAAGATTTACTAGTTTGGTCATTCAAGCAATAAATCCAAAACTAAGTGATTGTTTATAAAAAATATTGGTGAACACTATGTACATATGGAACTCTTGTTTCTCCTTGGCCACCAATACTACATGGTATGACGTGCCTTTACTAAGATGCTCTATAGAGTGGCCATGAGGAGCCACAATGCGGTGACATGCAGGTAACACATTAATGACATGGTCTTTCCTCACCTGCTCTTCCTCTAGGATCTCCTAATGAGTTAGCCTCGGGGATCTCCCTCTACATCTAGTATCATGTGGGGATGTGATACTATATAAAACCATTGGATATAGACATATAACATACTTCATGGAAGAAGAATAAAAACACGACGTACTTCCTCTAGCACCAGATAATGAAATTATGCTACAAAGATCTCATTAACATTCCTACAGAGGATAGTGGCAAAAGCATCAACGATCGAGTTCTTGGATAATACCCTAGATATACCAAAACTTTCACACAAATTTCTTAGGTAGATGGGGGTACATAAGTCGAAACCCACAGTCCAACCATCCAGAGTAAAATGTTATCACCTCTAAGGGTCGTGTCTCACCATGATCATCATACGACATCTAGTTAATATCATATGGCACGATGCAGTTAAGAGCAACTCGAAACAACTCAGTCGCCTGATTTCATTTGAGTGGGACGATTAAGCACACACGTGACAAGGCCTTAAAGTGTAGTCATTCATGCCAAAAAAAATGGTTCAGATGAAATAGTGGTAACAGAACAGGGTAACATAGGTATTATGACGTTAATATCAATAGAGGTGCAAAAAATACCATAAACGGACAATTGTTTTCAATCAACTATTAAGTCTTCCTTATACAACCCTTAGCTAGTTTAAAGTAGAGGTGCACCAAACAAGAAACCTCATAGTTATACTCATGAATTATCTCCAGGTCAATGAAATATATAAGGTAGATCACATCGACATAAGTCACACTTTTGCCCATAAAAATGGATGTGTCAACCAAAACCAATAGGTATGTCCGCAAAGCACAGGCTCTATGATATGCAACATGTATACCATCATCATCATCCTCCACAAATGCAGCCAAGTGGTGCTCATATATATCCATCAAGAATTAAAACCTAGCATGACCTCCTATAGTGTCATCTAACTCATGCTGAGCTTTTTCCGGGTTAGCTCTCAAATAAGTCAATATCATATCCAATGCCTCAGGTTTGCTAGTTCTGGAATAGTTCAACAATTTCCCATAAGTCAGAAGATGTGGGAGGCATGATATACCACTAAACGTGATGTACATCTCATCAATCAAAAGATGAAACGATGATGTCTTTGTAACACCCCAATTCATGATTAATTGAATCATTTGAATTGTTATGATTTAATTTAATTATTATGTGTGATAATTGAATTAATATGGGTGTCGGGGTGTGTGACCTTAAGGTGGGAGTGTGGAGAGTGATTAAATATTGGTAGAGGTGGGCGAATTATTAGAGTCTAATTTTAATCATTAAATAATAGTTAAAATGAGAAACTAGAATAATAGAAAATAAAGAGTATTAGTAATTTATTTATTAAAACAAAATTAGATATTATAAGGGAATTTTGGTGAATAGGGGATAAGTTAGAGTAATGTTGGAAGTCTCTAATTGAGGGATTAGGTTACTAATAAAAAGGTTAGTAAGGAGCGGTGAGGATTTTTCTACGTAAAACAAAATTTGGTGGAAATAGGAAGATGCAAGGGCTATGGAATAGGGAGAGCATCCATTGAAAGAGCTTTTAAGAATTTTGCTGGAAAAGTCTAAGGTAAGGGGGAGAATAACCTTAAATAAGGGCTTATGCATGATGGGTAGGACAAATGAGTCCTTAACCTCTAATAGGGACGTTGATTGTGATGATTTCTATGTGTGTGTTCTTGAGGAGTGATATTCCCTTGATTATATTGATGTGAATTGATGTTTGAAATTTTGTAATGTGTATGTATGTGTGTTTCCACCATTGTTGCAATGCGGAAAGTTTTAGAAACATGAGTATATGGTCGATTAGTGGTCAATTGATGTGTTAATTAATAGAATTAGGACTTGATAAGAGTGGGGTTTGATTCCGAGAAAATAGATGTTTGAAATAAGTTGATTTTGTGCTAAGAAGTGTTTAGGTGGTTTATTATCACTAAATGATGTTCAAAATACGTTAAAAACTGGTTTTTAGGGAAAAAAACAGTAGTATGGGTTGACTCATACGTGTTTGAAGTTGACTCCAAACCAACAAGAAGTGTTATTTTTGTAAACTAAACAGCTGGAGTCGACTAATACATGCTTAGAGTCGACTTCAAACTACCAGAATGTCTGTTTTATCTTTTACTGCACTATTCGACGACCTTGGCTGTAACTTTCATTCTATAAGTTCAAATGAGACGTCGTTCAAAGTGTTGGGAAGCTAACACACAAAGCTATCTCATGAAACTACTTGATGAATGCGTTTTATGAGTGGTGGAAATGTTGAGATTATATTTATGAATATTGTGTTGTTGCATGTATGCGTAATGGTCTAATTGAGAAGATTGATTGTATACTTGAGTTGCACTGAATTATATGATGTTATGCATATGTGAATTGTTGCGGTGTGGTAATCCAGATAGGGGATTACTTGAGTTGTCAGTGCATTATGTTACAACCAGATAGGGGTCTTAACTCATAGATTTTATGTGTACGAGCACGCATCATTTAGTTGTGTCAAGGGGCATGTCTGCTAGTTCAGAGAAGGGACTAGTGGCTTGTCCCAAGCTCATAGTGGGGTTCATGGGCTCAGAGAGGGGACTCGGTTCCATAGAAAACAGAATATTGAGTTGGTACGACATGCATATGCATAGAGTTGCGTTTGTCGAGTTGCATTGTATAATGAGTTTTATGCATATTTTTTTAGTTGTGATTGGTTGATGAGTATGGGTGTGAGAATGCATTATGATATATTGTGGATGAGATTGTGAAGAAAATGTTGTGTTTGATATCCTACCTTGCAATATATGCTTGTTATTACTGTTTGTGATTTCTCACCCCTTTGTTGTTGATGTGGTATGTGCTCCTCTTTGGAGTACAGATAAGCCGGTAACTGAGTAGCTTCTTAGATTTGGAGGATGGAGAGAGACCATTCCTTCCTTTTCCTTTCTGCATTCTAGTCTACATGCTCTTATATGTAGCACTAGGAAACGTTTGCAAGTTTTTTCTAATCTTTTTGTCATAGATTTGATGTGTACTCTCGTGTTTGATTTTTAGATGTTTCTAGGAGATTTCATTTATGATTTTGATTATGCCATAAAGTGCATTCAAAGTTTAAAAATGATATAGTTAATGCATGCTTTATTATGAGAAATTGCACTATAATAATACCCTAAGTGAAGGTGAGCATCTGATGACACCCTAGGTGAAGGTGTTAATTGTTTTTTATGTGATAAAGTGTTACATGGCATGTATGTTTTGAAAAGAGAATGTGTGACATCCTATTTCATTGTGTGAATATTCTGATTTTAATGTATATTTATGTGCGGTGGAAATAGGGAGTTACACAGTTAGTATCAGAGCATGTCTAACCGTCCGTTCAGGTTTTGTAATGTTGTCTAGTCCCTAGTATGCAACATGTGTGTGAAACACTATTTGTACTCGTTTATTTTTCTAACCACTTTTATGTTGGATCTAGAGTGAAAAAAGTGGAGGAGAAACTTATGCTTCTCTAAGATGTTTCACGTGTGGAAAGTTGGTTCATTGTGTCGCTGTTTGCAAGAATGCAAGTTGTTGGGTAAGTCGGTGTTGTTTCCTAGAGTTTATTGAAGATAAAGATTCGAAGTTCATATCAACTCTCACATCAAGATAATGATGTTCTTAAGGTTTGTTAAATATGAAGATATTTTTTTATCCGCTAAGCAAGTAAGAGAGTCCTTAAGGGATGATGTGCAAGTGTTGGTGATGTTAGCCTTGTTAGAAGCCAAAGGAGAGGGAGTAGTTGGTGATCTTTCGGTTGTTTGTAATTTCCCAGAAGTGTTTCTCAAAGACATCAATGAGTTTTCGCTAGAGCACGAGGTTGAGTTTTCTATAGAGTTAGTACTAGTTACTAGTCCGGTGTCGATGGCTCCTTATAAGATGTTTGCTTTAGAGTTGAGTCCGCTGAATAAGTAATTAAAAGAGTTACTTGAGAAGAAGTTTATTCGTCCTAGTTTTTCATCGTGGGGTGCGTTAGTGTTGTTAGTCAAAAAGAAGGATTATAGTATGAGTTTGTGTGTCAACTACCGATAGTTGAACAAAGTAATTATCAAGAACAAGTATTTACTTACGAGGATCGAAGAATTGATGGACCAGTTAGTATGTGCTTGTGTTTTTGGCAAGATTCGTGTAAAGGTTAAGGACATTCCAAAGACTACTTTTCAGACAAGATATGGTTATTGCGAGTATTAAGTGATGCAATTTGGTGTGTCTAGTGATCTTGGTGTGTTCATGGAGTGTATGAACATGATCTTTCATCAATATTTAGACAAGTTTATGGTTGTGTTCATCAACGGTATACTAATTTATTCAAAGACAAATTAAGAGCATACAAATCATGTGAGGTTGGTATTGGAGATATTGCAAGAGAATAAGTCATATGCTAAGTTCTATAAGTGCGAGTTTAGGTTGAAGGAATTGAGTTTCCTTGGTCATGTGATTTCTAGTAGATGTATTATTGTTGACCCTTCAAAGGTTGATGTTGTGTTACAGTGGGAGACTCCAAAGTCTGTTACTAATATTCAAAGTTTTCTTGGGTTGGTTGGTTATTATTGTAGGTTTATTGAAGGTTTTTATAACTTAGCTTTGTCGTTAAATCAGCTAACGAGGTAAGGTCAAGCTTTTGTTTAGGATCATTGTGTAAAGAAAATTTTCAAGAGCTCAAGAAGAAGTTGACGTAGGCTCCTGTTCTGATTTTTCCGAGTTTGACTGAGTCTTTTGTTGTGCATTGTGATGCTTCTTTGATAGGTCTTATAGGTGCGTTGATGCAGAATTTACAAGTTGTAGCTTATGCATCATTACAACTCAAAATGCATAAGAGTAATTATCTGAATCATGACAAATAGATTGGTTGCAATTGTGTTTGTGCTAAAGATTTGAAGACATTTATTGTTTAGTTTGATATTCAAGGTGTAAAGTGATCACAAGATTCTGAAGTATCTTTTCAACCAGAAAAAGTTGAATATGAGATAGAGAAGATGGCTTGAGTTTCTAAAGGATTATGACTTTGGTTTGAGTTACCATCCCGATAAAGCCAATGTCGTAGTTGATACATTGAGTCACGAGACTTTGCATATGTCGATGTTGATGGCTAGAAAGTTGCATCTGATTGAAGAGTTCATAGATTTAAGTTTAATTTGTGAAGTCACACCGTAGAGTGTGAAGTTAGGTATCTTGAAGCTTACCAATGGTATTCTTGAAGAAATTAGAGAAGGTTAAAACATGTACTTGAAATTGATTGATCAGTTAAATTTAATCAATTAGGGTCAAGGTGGTGATTTCAGAATCGATGAGAATGAAGTGATAGATTTTGAGACTGTGTGTGTGTGTGTGTTCCGGATGTGTCAGAGCTTAAGTAGAGTATTCTTGATGAAATCACATAAGTGGCTTGAGTTTTCATCCCGGTGCTACTAATATGTGTCAAGACTTGAAGATGATCTTTTAGTGGCCAGGAATGAAGAAAGAGGTTTCTAGTTTTGTGTATGCGTGTTTGACTTGCCAAAAGTCAAAGGTGAAGCATCAAAAGTCATTGGGTTTGATACAGTCGTTGTCTATTCTAGAGTGGAAATGGGACTTCATTTTGTTGGATTTTGTGTTTGGTTTGTCGAGGAGAGTGAAAGGTTATGATATGATTTGGGTCATCATCGATAGGTTAAATAAATTGGCTCATTTCCTTATGATGAGACTTAATTATCCATTGGAGAAACTAGCAGAGTTGTATATTGAGAGGATTGTCAGTCTGAATAGTATTCCTTCCAGTATCATATCGGATAGAGATCCAAGGTTTACTTCAAGGTTCTAGGAGAGCTTGCAGAAAGTGTTCAGTTGAGCTCCACTTATCATCCACAGACAGATGGTTAGACGAAGAGGACTATTCAATCTTTATAAGACTTGTTGAGAGTTTGCGTGCTCAAGAAAGAAGGTGCTTGGGATGGATTCTTATCGTTGATAGATTTTACCTACATTAAAAATTCTATTCGAGTATCGGAATGGCACTTTTTGAGGTGTAATATGGTAGAAGGTGTAGGACACCTTTGTGTTGGTATGAATCTGGATAGAGTGTTTTAACTGGACTTGAGATTATCCAAGATACGACAAAGAATATTAAAGAAAGCATTTGAGTTCTAAGAGGGAGATCATGTGTTTCTTAGAGGTACTCTAGTAACTGGTGTTGCTCGAGCTTTGAAGTCTCAAAAGCTCACTCTGTGTTTATTGGTCCATACCAGATTCTGCAGAGGATAAGAGAGGTTACCTATCGAATTTCTTTACCACCACCACATGCTAATCTTCATGGCATGTTACATGTGTCTCGGATAGGGAGATGCATTATGGATTCATCCCATGTGGTCCAAGTGGATGATGTCCAAGTGATAGATAACCTGACTGTTGAGGCATCGCCCATGCAAATAGAGGATTGGGAAGTAAAGCAGTTGCATGGTAAAGAGATTACCTTGGTAAAGGTAGCTTGGGGAGAACCTGTTGGTGGAAACGTGACTTAGGAACTGGAGAACCAGAAGAGGGAGTCATATCCGACTCTGTTTGCTTAAGGTAATTTTTCGAGGACGAAAATCCTTTAAGTGGGGGAGAGTTGTAACACCTCAATTCTTGATTTATCAAATTATTTAAATTTTTTTGATTTAATTTAATTATCATGTGTGATAATTATATTAATATGGGCGTCAGGGGTGTGTAACCTTAAGGTGGGAGTGTGGAGAGTGATTAAAGATTGGTAGATGTCGGCTAGAATTAAAATTAGATGTTGGCTAGAAAATAAAGAGTATTAGTAATTTTATGAAAAAATAAAATTAGAGATGATAAGGGCATTTTGGTGAATAAGGGGATAAGTTGGAGTTGACTCATACGTACTTGGAGTCGACTCCAAACTTCCAGAATGTTTGTTTTGTCTTTTGCTTCACTATTCAACGACTTTGGTTATAACTTTCATTCTGTAAGTCCAAAAGAGATGTCGTTCAAGGCATTGGGAACCTAACGCACAACGCTATCTCATGAAACTACTTGATAAATTTGTTTTTATGAGTTTTGGAAATGTTTTGAGATGATATTTATGACTATTATATTGTTGCATGTATGAGTAATAATCTAATTAATGAGATTGATTATATACTTGAGTTGCACTGAATTATATGATGTTATGCATATGTGAATTATTGAGGTCTGATAATCTAGAGAGGGGATCACTTGAGTTGTTAGTGCATTATGTTAAGATTAGAGAGAGGTCTTGATGCATTGATTTGATGTGTATGAGCAGGCATCATTGAGATGTGTCAAGAGACGTGTCTGCTAGTTCAAAGAGGGGACTAATGGATTGTCCCGAGCTTAGAGAGGGGGTTTGGAGCTTAGAAAGGGGGCTCATGGGTTCAGAGAGGGGACCTGGTTCCAGAGATAACCAATATTGAGTTTATACCACATGCTTATGCATAGATTTTTATTGTTCAAGTTGCATTGCATAATGAGTTATATGCATATTTGTTGAGTTATGATTTGTTAATGAGTATAGGTGTGAGAATGTATTATGATATGCTGTGAATGATATTATGAAGAACATGTGTTTGATATCCTATCTTGAAGTATATTCTTGTTATTATTGTTTGTGATTTCTCACCCCCTCTGTTGTTAATATGGTTTGTGCTTCTCTTTGGAGTAAAGATAAGCATGTAACTGAGTAGCTACTTAGAATTGGAGAAATGTGAGGGATTGTTCCTTCCTTTTTCTTTCTGTGTTTTAGTTTACATGCTCTAATATGTAACACTAGGAAAAGTCTGCGAGTTTTTCTAATCTTTTCGTTAGAGAGTTGATATGTACTCTCATGTTTAATTTTTAGATGTTTTGAGGAGATTTCATTTATGAGTTTGATTATTCCATAAAGTGAATTTAAAGTTTAAATGATTTATTTAATGCATGCTTTATTATGAGAAATTTCTCTGCAATGATACCCTAAGTGAAGGTGAGCATGCAATGACACCCTATGTGAAGATGTTGATTGTTGTTTTTATGTGATAAATTGTTACATGACATGTATTTTTTGAAAAGAGAATGTGTGGCATCCTATTTGATTTTGTGACTACTCTGATTTTAATGTATATTTATGCATGGGGGAAATAGGGTGTTCTAGTCTATGCGTCTCTCCATAAAATCAGACAATAAGCCATGGTCAATATAACTGTAGACAGACATGCAAAAGTCTTGCATAATCTAGATAGTTGCATGACATTCTGAAATCATGGTTCATCAGGTTGTACCACCTTTGCAACCCTCATACCATGAGTGATACATTTTACTGTATCACAGTACTACAAAAAACGAATACATCGTCAAACAATTTAAATATTATAACATAAATGTTTATAAGAGTAATTAAAAGATTTATGCTACCTTTTTGTTGCATATATGCCTAACAGCATGGTCTGGATACATAGGAAGCAATGAAAGGTCGAAGTCAAAGGGACCTTCTAGGAAACCATCTAGGCATTTTAGGCCGAAGATGTCCCCTAAATTTAGGAAGGCAATGCCAGAGACACACGAACACATGAAGATGATCGCTCACTAGCAAAAAAAAAGTTTCTTTAATTGCAAGTTGTGAGGGTATGGCTTTCTTCTTGTGAACGGAAGCATGTTTAGACCTTATAACAAGTCTCAAACGTTCTTGGTTGTCATAAATTGTTTCTACAATCAAACAAATACAGTAGAGAGATGTCATAGAACAAAAATAGAAATAACTTGCCAAATAAAAACTAGAGAGCATGATCAACCAAATTCTAATCTCCTAACTAAGGGTCAAAATTGTACAATCCGGGTTGTATGCGAACCAGAACTAGCACTTGAGAATGAAGCATGCGAACCCTAACCTCTAGTGCTCAAAATTTCAATGCAAGGCGGTTCAAGGAAAATATAACATATATTTCTATTGCATTTAAGCCTAAAGTAGAATTTTTATTATATATTTAGTTAATGCGTGCATGTGAAATCAAATAAGGAAAGGGAATGAGAAACTTATTGATGCAATAAAGAGGAGCTTCTGATAAGTGAAATGCATTTGAGTAGTGATGTGATAAGCTTCGATGAAATGAATATAAGCTATGAGAAGACTTAAAAATGAGGACACTGATAAAACATGAAACACAATCAATCATGTTCACAATAAAACATTTGCCTCCATCATATTCATTCCCCAACATCCCTAGATTTAGTTAATATTCTAATTATTTAAGCATTTCACGGGTTGATTTGAGGTTGAAAAGTCATTTGGAGACATGAATAAATATTGGGTTTGATTTTGGAAACAAAAAGGGGGAAATAGATTATGTGTTTGATTTTCTTTTTTGTTTTTTTAATATTTTTTTTGTTTTTTTTTTAATTTATATTGTTTTGTTCCCCCTTTTATTTTTTTGGTCTAGTACTCTAGTTGCTCTAATTTTGCCTACCCCTTGAATATGAATAAATAGGATGTCTCAGGTTTTATTCAACACTAATGCAATCACATGCCCGTTAAAGGTGAACAAATTATACATTCATATCCCTTCTTCAACAAAACATAGAAAAAATTACACCCTTTTCCCTTAAAAGATGAATAAATTACACTATTCTCCCTCCTTGGATTAAAATCTATATTTCCATCCTTATTTTATAAGATAATTTTCAATCTGTTTTTAACTATTTTAGTTTAATTTAATATATTAAAACTTTTATGATGGCACCCTTCGGAAACTACCACAGTCTTGGCTAATGTGATTTGTTCATGCATGATCTCATTTAGTTAGTCACTTCTAATATTTGCCTCATACACATCCATAGGCATGTCTTGATATTGATAGGGAGTTTCTCCCACAATTTTTATGATTCCTTTTAACTGTTCATTAAGATTATTAGTCATTCTCATTTGAAAAATGTCCTCATTGTGATGATGTATGCAACTGATAGTTTGGCTTTTTTATAGTCGAAATTTCTGTTTTTTATCCACTTGGACTATTTCACATGTTCTCATTTACTGGATTTCTTCTTCCTTACTCGTTTACTTAGATTTGATTTTGTCTTGGGAGGAAAATCGGGAAAACTTTCTCTTCCTTTTTAAATATTTGACAAGATCCTCCACATGTACGCATTCTTATGTGCTATGGACGTTACACAGGTGGAAATGACGATATCAAGATTTTTCCATTCTCATACATTCTCATACATTCTCATAGTGGTTTTGGTGTTTCAATTTGTTCTTTTATAAACTCTGTGTTGATGTATTCTTGTAAGACACACTCTCTTAGTATGTTTAATGATGTGTAATCTTTGTATTGGGAGGCAATGCTCCCTTGGCCTCTTGGCTGGTCAATGAACATTTCTTGGTTGCACCCTCTTTTTTATTTCCTTGTTTGGCTTATACGTTTCATATTCTGATTGTTTGTTCTTTCTCAAACCCTCTATCATAAATTTTCTTACTGACGACCAACTTTGCCTCATATATATGAACTTTTAGGCCTTTGCTAGTAGGTTGTTAAAGGTTTTATGGGCCTTGACTCCAATACTTTTGGCAAATTTGGAAACTTGTTGGAGCCTTGGACTTAATATGTACTTCTTCCCCTTCTCATCAACATCCATGACTAGTATAACTTCTTCATTAAACCCTAGATGTAGGATCATATTTTCTTGCCTTTCATTGTTTGATGGATCTCAAGCTTTTCACTAACATGAGTTGCCTTTCTGACATTGTCAAGTATACAGAAAACAAGCACTTCATAGGGGGGGTCCAAATTCACGAAAGTATTGGAACAAGAAGGAGATATCTTTCATGCATTTCACGGTGTCTAGAAGGCAACCCAAATTAGTCAAAATCCTGGGATCCACCAGACAAGGGAAAGACAATATGATCCTACATAGAGAGGTTCAACATAGAAGTGATACTAGTCAAAGGCACCGACAATGAGAAGAAGAAGTGCATGTTAAGTCTAAAACTTCAACTATGGTCCATATTCCCCAAAAATATTGAAATCAAGGTTGCTAAAACCTTCAACAACTTGGGAGATCTTTGCATATAGGGTTGTAAGTGGATAAAAAACTGATTAAATCAAAAATCGAAACCAAACTAATAGTGGAGAATACATAAATTAATATAATGTTTGAAAAGAGATATGTAAATTGATCAATCAAATAGAACAAAATATGTTAGTTTGATTCGGTTGCATTTTTTAAAAACACTAAAAATCGAACCAAACCAAACATGTTAGTTTGATTTGGTTGCATTTTTGAAAAACACTAAAAACAAAACCGAACCAAACATGTTAGCTTGGTTGGGTTCAATTTTTGAAAAACGCTAAAAATGAACCAAACTAAATCGATGGAGATATCATTGGTTTATACATTTTTTGGACCAAAATTTGGTCCAAACCATATCGATTACATTCGTATTCACAGACAAGGGAAAGACGAGCCACTGAGAAGAATGGAAATGTAATTTATTCATCTTTTAGGGAGGAAAATATCATTTTTCTAATATGTTTTGTTTAAGAAGAGATGTAAGTGTACAATTTATTCGCCTTTAAATAGCATGAAATTGCATGTGAGTGGATTTGAAACTGCGACATTCTAATTATTCCCATTTAAAGAGGTGAAACTATGACCACTAGACTATTAGACAATAAAACATAAGATGAAAAGATAGTGTAATATGAGCATCTTTCTGGAGAGGGAAATGTAATATATATTTTTTGTATAAAGAGAAGGGGAATGTATATTTTAACATAGAAGCATATGATAGTGTAGTATATTTTTGTGTGAAAAATAAGTGTATTATATTTTGCATAAAAGAGGAGGAAAGTGTAATTTTTTTTGGTTTAAATGCACTTTAGATCCCCCTAGTTTGGACATTTTAAACAATTGGTCCCCCTAGTACAAAACCAACTAAAAAACACTCATATTATAATACTTTAGTTTTGATGGCCTTTGGTTTTTTGTGGTCCTCAAAAAATGCCCCTATTACAAAATATTTGTAATAAGGGCGTTTTAAACAATTGGTCCTCCTATTACAAAGATTTTGATGGACATTGGATTTTTGTGGTCCCTAAAAAACGCCTCTATTACAAAACCTTAATTTCGATGACCTTTGAATTTGTATGGTCCCTTATCCAATTTTTGCTTATGTGTCATCTTTATTAATGAGGTGGTAACTTAGCTTTGGATTCATGTCATCAATTCATAATATTTTAAAAAACAATTCAATATTTTATTTAACAAAATATTCAAAACATTTTTCAAATGAATAAAACACTTTTTAATTTTTATAAAAAAACTGAAAAAGAAACAAAAGGTCAAACTGAGAGAAATCAGGTTCAACAGCTTCTAAATCCCTAATCCCCCATTCACACCCATCGCTCAACAACTTCCAAATCATTCAAGTGTGCAAGTAAATTTGTGGTTATTATGAAGTTGGGTTTCAAAGTCTCCATTTTATGAAGTTGGGTTTCAAAGTTCTTTTGATTTTACAAAGATGACGAACTCGCGATCTCAAAAGGAGAGAAACTAAGAGGTCAAATATTGTGTAAGGTATGGCTTTAAGACCTTCTTTTGCATGATTTGGAAGGATACAATTAGAGGTATTATGCGTTTATATCAGATCAACAAAAGGTATTAGATTATACATTTACATCATATGCATTTATTCTTATGACTTAATTTGTTTACATGTACTTACAATTCTACATACATGTGTCAGGGACTAGTTCCAGTTGTTCGAGGAATTAGTGCCAATATGGAGTCCAAATTGCGTGTAAGTTACTTATATATAATTTGGAAGAAGAAACACCCTAAGTTGGAATTAAAGGAAGTACCATGGGTGTCGCTACGCGAAAAATGACATAGAGCCACCACCGAATTTTATTTATCCCAAGGAGGGAAAGGGAAATAGCGATAAAACCTTTGGGAAAAGAGCATGGCCATCGCAACCAAGTCTTAGGGTTCAGGAGTCGGTTATGCAAGGGGAAGGTATTAGCACCCCCTCGCATCCATCGTATTCGATGGGAACCTCCTAGGTTATTTCGCGTGAATGGGTATTTTTACTTAAAAGTTTGCTTGCTTAAGGAAAGAGGGGCTGGTTTTATATTTTAATGCTCGCCAAGGATTGTGGCCCTTGTGCCTATGTATCCTCACTTAAAAGAAGTGAAGAATTAGAGCTCCGTAGTTCGGAGGCTTATGAAATAGTTGTTTGTTGATTGATTTTATACCTTGAAAAAAAGGGTTTTTGGATTGATGCCCTAGGGCGAAAACAATAGTTTGATGAGTTGGTGTTATTTTTAGGTTTTTGAAGAGAAATGGTTCTTGACTAGGATTACACAAAAGGACTTTGGACGGAGGTGAATGTTTCGAATAGCCAAGTCGAGCGCCTTGTATCCAAAACATTCGGAACGAGTGTAGGAGGATTCCATTCTCATTCCTTCTCCACCACCTTAAAATCCATGGTGTACAACCCTAACCATATATTTATTGCATTTTGGGTTTTTTATGAGAAAAAAGATCACTTGATGTTGGATCAACTTTTATTGTTTGTAAAGATATATTTGAAGCGATATGGACAAGGTCGATGGTGATGCGCAAGGCAATCGACTTACAAGGCTAAAAATGGCTCGATAAAATTGAGAGTTTGTTTTTGAAAATGGTTTTTGGAATCAAAGGTCAACAAGGACAATAGCAATATTCACACTAAAATCATACAAACATATGGGGTTAGTCGGCTAAAAAAATCGAGACATGCAAAAAAAAACGGGAGTTCGCCATGCGAACTCCTTGAAAAAAAAATATTCAAGGTAAAAACAAAAAAAAATAAACAAACTGATCAGTTCGCGCCGCGATCTGAGAAAAGTGAACATTCTGTTTTTTGCATGTTCGCGTCGCGAACTGGGAAAGTTTTCATTCTGATTTTTGCATATTCGCGCCGCGAACATGGGTTGTGCCGCGACCTGAAGCGAAAAATGAAATATTTGCTGTTTTTTTGCTATCTTTTATGGTTTTCTTTCCTTTCTATTGGTTCTTAAAAATGGTTTCTTGGTCCCCTTAGAACCTTACATGACATACTCAGTACAACAACACATAAAAGAGGAAGTAAAATGAATATAAAAGCAAAAATTAAAGAGAGAAAGGTTTGATGAAATGGATACCCAAGAGCTTTCTATCCTTCTTGCAAGTCCTCCACTGATTTTGTTGGATGTGCTCTCCACTCTTCACTATATGTTGTGAAGGTTCTGCTTCTCAATGGTCCTCTTGTGCTTCTATGTCACTCTCTTTTTTCTGGTTTTTCTTCCTTTTTATATTTTTGGTTTTTAGGGTTTCTCTTGCTCTCTCTATTTTCTGGTTTTTGCAATGTGTGTGAATGTTGAATGTGTAAAGAATGATCCCTTTTTGTTTACAGCCCCCTCCTTCTTATCTCTCCACTCTAGGGTTTTCTCTTCTCCCCATATATCAGATTTTTTTCATGGGGTGATGTCTCTTACCACCTTTTCTCATGTCACTCTCTTTCTTTCCATTTTCATGCAAGAGGCTATGCTGTATTTTTGCTGTTGCACTTTGCCTATGCTGTTTTTTTTCTGCAGCACTTTGTGCCTTGCACCTATTTTGTTGGCTTGTGCTTGGACATCTCCTATTGGTCAATGCTACTACTTTTTTATAGCATTTTGAAAATCTGATATTTATATGTATTATCATATGCTATTCTCTTGATTTTGTGACATGTAGATTTTGTGACATGAGGTAATTTGCCACCTCTTGCATGGGGTTGTTTTGCCCATGATTAAACATGCATATTCTTGGTCTTAAAACATTCCAATGTTGATTTAATTCTTGCATATTTCTTGGATGTTTGTAAGCACAATGTGGACTTGGTGTGGCATTACCATAACATGAATTTGACTAGAGACTTGAATGACAATTAGAAATAAATTAATTTCTAAACATTACTTAGAGTTGGAAATCTTGCAACAAATAACATTCTTGTAATATCATAAAATTTCTCTTTGTAATATTCTTGCCTCTAATTCATGAATTCATGATGGATTTCCTTAGAACCATTAAACTTGAAATGGATGAAGTCTTGAATCATGGACTTGTGATCTTGACTCGTGCTTTGCAAATTTGGACTCCACTTGAACAAGAATTTGAAACGAAATTGGATGAAGCAAACTTGAATTTGGCCTTGCATTTCATGTTCATTATGAATACTTATCTTGAATATCCTAATATTTTTCAAGTAACTTCTTCTTGAAGTAATCTACATGAGTAGACTTTCCAACTTAGATCAAGCCTTAGGTGATGAACATTTTCTTCCATGTAGTCCAAGATAGACAAGTTATCTCATTTGAAATGGAAAATAACAAATCGACCGAATCTGTACCCACATGCTCAATATGCAATAGAACGATGTATGATATGGTGAATGTAGGGTATAAAGGCTAAAGATGAAAATGAGGGTGTGACAATGGGTAGCTGCTAGGGCAACAACATTTCCAACATGAGAAATGGCAATGCAAAGAATGAAGGTGATGAATGAGGATGCATGGAAAGATATGTTAGATGTCCATGCTTGCCATTGGAGCAGATCACACTTCAGTACATATTCAAAGTGTGACTTACAAGTGAACAACATGTGTGAAGCATTCAATAGGGAAATATTGGAGCATAGGGAAAAACCTATTATCACTCTATTGGAAGGCATCAAGCATTACATCACCAAAAGGATAACATGTCAGAAGGAGATGTTACAAGGCTACACTATATCGATATATTGTTAAAAGATAGGCTTCAATCTAGAGAGGGTGAATAGATTAAAAAATTAAAATAAAAAACTCTTGACAAATTTTTTTCTTTCAAAAAGTATGGCACATCAGAAAACAACCTGAATCGAATCGTCTAACCGAACCTACTATCGAAAAGCTATATGCGCAACGTAAACCTTATGGAATGATAGTGAACACAAATTTTTAAACAATGATCAAGTCACTGATCAATCAAATGAAAATCTATTCGTAATGCTTATTTCCAATGAACACAAAGCGATAAAAATACTTAAAGACAATTTATCAAACACTTTGTGTGCTATTGATCACATTTGGAAATTCGATTTATTTTGTTGATGTAAAAAGTCAATCACAATCAAAGTAATTATGATTATATCAACAACAACAATTTAAAAGAAAGTTAAAAACAATTTCCAATAGAATTAATTGAAACAACAACGAAATTGATGATTTGCAAGAATAACAATTAAAGTAAAATAAAGCGATAAAGAGACACAAAGATTTGTTTAGGCAGTTCCCTAATCGGCCTTGCTATGGGTACGTCTTCCCTTAACCGAAATTGAATTGAGATACTTAATATTAACCTTATCTTTGCAAAAAAATTATACAAGAGGTGAATAATTCTAACGCCACAAACCCTATTGTTTGTTGTTGATTCAACCACCTTCAAATCCTTGATCAAAGCTTGATCAAGTCACCAACAATGCGCCTGCAATCCTCTGATTATCCCAAGCACACACTTGTTGAACCCAAGATTCCCGAACACGATTCACCGTCTTGCGCTACTCCTTTGCAAGGAAACCACCTTGTCCCAAGGCCTTCACTCGGTCGAATTCGTGTTGACGTGATCTTATCTAAAACCTTCAAATCACACCGATCATGAAGGAAAAACCCACCTTGGTTTTCTTATTTGAAACACACAAAGATCCTTACCTAATATTCTCGGTTACACCAAACCTAATTGGATGTTATCAACTCTAATCTAGATGGTCACCCAATTGAAAAATGATTATGTATAGTTCAATTGTGTGTATGCATAGAAAAAAGGGTGAAGATGATGGGAATGCTTTGTAATCTGGTTTCGTATAGGTAATTCATTAGTACCTTTCTATATGAAGGTGCATGTATGAGTATATATAGGTATGTGTTGAAAAATGAACAAAAGGAATGCAATGAGTTGGAGTAATAAAGTAAATTAAGTTAGAAAATCGTATAGGTTGGCCTGTCAAAGCAATAGGTCGGTCTGTCAATGCAATCAGATCGTCCAGTCAAGGTCATAGGTCAGCTATGGAGGTTTTGTGTAGCGTATATGGCGACCTATGTGAGGTGACCTGTGGACAGAAGCTACAGGCTTCAATACTGCTCCATGGGAGCCGGCCTGAAATTGTTACAAGACAGCCTATGCTGGACTTTAGAGTCGTATAGGTTGGCCTGTTCTTGCATGTGTCGGCCTGAAAAGGTTTGACTACCCAAAAACAAGTTTTATAATGCAATTTTGATGCAAGCTTCTTTTCCAACTTACTCGAATGATTACTAACACTAATATGCACATCTAGAATGGGATGATACCGTCCAATATACATAACGCTACACTATCCTACTTTTGACATAATTCAAAATCCAAAAGCACTCACATACCCCACCTTCTTTATGATGGAAAACATGAGATGATGTGTTTCATGACGTTGTTGTCTTAAGTAAGACTCCCCCTAGATATGTGCATCCAACTTCAAGTTGTGTATACTTCTCCCCCTTTAACAACATCAAAAAGAGAACAAGGAAACTATAAGAAGTATCATTAATCACATACAAATCAAAATACTACACAGAGGAAATTTACAAAGATAAGACTATCAACATGATAGAACTTACATAGAATGATATGCACATTGACTAAGAACGCCTAAACATAAATACAAGCTTGTGAAGTAACAATAGAACAAAATTGTTACACATAATGCCAAATAACATAATAAGAACACGAACAATGAAGGATACAATGCAATTATAAATTATTGAGTTACTACAAAAGCGACACGATTACGTGACATATGCTTTTGGTACTCTCGAAGTTTTACACACGCATGTGCTCTAGCACGACAATACACAAAGTTATCGCCACTCAAACCAAAAACAGAGGTGTTATAATAACAATGGCACACAATAAGAATTTATTCAACATCATAACATGTTTAACCAATGTTCATGAACAAATACATAACAAGCCATAAGCACTAAGAGTGTATTTCAAGTATATAGAAGGGATAACACAATATCCCTATAAATATATAATTGACACAAGTCAATAGAAATTTTTGGAAGTGAATATTTATGGACTACTTCATGCATTAAGAGTATTAGTCATTATGGAACACTAGTAATAAGTGTCGCTACGCGAAAAATGACACAGAGTCGCCACCGGATTTTATTTATCCCAAGGAGGGAAAGGGAAATAGCGATAAAACCTTTGGGAGAAGAGCATGGTCATCGCAACCAAGTTTTAGGGTTCGGGAGTCGGTTATGCGAGGGGAAGGTGTTAGCACCCCCTCGCATTCATCGTACTTGATGGGAACCTCCTAGGTTATTTGGCGTGAATGGGTGTTTTTATTAAGAGTTTGCTTGTTTAAAGAAAAAGGGGTTGGTTTATTTATTTTAATGCTCGCCAAGGATTGTGGCCCTTGTGCCTACGTATCCTCACTTAAAAGAAGTGAAGAATCAGAGCTCCGTAGTTCGGAGGCTTATGAAATAGTTGTTTGTTGGTTGATTTTATACCTTGAAAAAGGGTTTTCGGATTGATGCCCCAAGGAGAAAAATAGTTTGATGAGTTGATGTTATTTTTAGGTTTTTCTTAGGGAAGAATTTATTCTTGACTAGGATTATACAAAAGACTTTAGATAGAGATGAATGTCTCGAATAACCAAGTCGAGCGCCTTGTATTCAAAACATTCAGAATGAGTGTAGGAGGACTCCATTCTCATTCCTTCTCCACCACTTTAAAGTTCATGGTTCATAATTCTAATTGTATATTTTATTGTGTTTTGGATTGTTTATAAGAAAAAGGATCACTTGATGTTGGATCAAGGTTTAGTGTTTGTAAAAGTATTTGAGGTGATATGAACAAGGTCGATGGCGGACGCATAAGGCGGCCGACTTACAAGGTTGAAAATGGCTCGATAAAATTGAGAGTTTGCTTTTGAAAAATGTCTTTTTTTGAATCAAAAGTCAACAAGGACAATAGCAATATTCACACCTAAACCATACAAACATATGGGTTAGTCGGCTAAAAAAAATCGAGACATGAAAAAAAAAACGGCACTTTAAGGTAAAAAACAGCAAAAAAGCATAAACAAACTGATCAGTTCGCGCCGCAAAGGGTGCTCGAGCCGCGAACTGAGAAAAGTGAACATTATGATTTTTACATGTTCGTGCCGCGAACTGGGAAAATTTCCATTCTGATTTTGGCATGTTCGCGCCGCGACCTGAAGCGAAAAATGTAATATTTTGCTGTTTTTTGTTGTCTTTTGTGGTTTTCTTTCTTTTCTATTGGTTCTTAAAAATGGTTTTTTGGTTCCTTTAGAACCTTACATGATATACTCAGTACAACAACTCATAAAAGAGGAAGTAAAATGAATATAAAAGCAAAAAGTAAAGAGAGAAAGGTTTGAAATAGATACCCAAGAGCTTTCTATCCTTCTTGCAAGTCCTCCACTGATTTTTGTTGGAGGTGCTCTCCGCTCTTCACTCTATGTTATGAAGATTATGTTCCTCAATGGTCCTCTTATGCTTCTATATCACTCTCTTTTTTCTGGTTTTTCTTCCTTTCTATTTTTCTGGTTTTTAAGGTTTCTCTTGCTCTCTCTATTTTTCTGGTTTGCAATATGTGTAGAATGTTGAATGAATGAAGAGTCAATGAATCTTTGTTTACAGCCCCCTCCTTCTTATCTCTTCCCTCTAGGGTTTTCTCTTCTTCCCACATATCAGATTTTTCATGGAGTAGTGTCTCTTACCACATTTCCTCATGTCACTCTCTTTCTTTCTATTTCCATGCAAGAGCTATGTTGCATTTTTGCTGTTGCACTTTGCCTATGCTGTTTTTTTTGCAGCACATTGTACCTTGCACCCATTTTGTTGGCTTGTGCTTGGACAGCTCTTGTGGTCAATGCTACCAACTTTGACAGCATTTTGAAAATTATGATATGTAGAAGCATTGTCACATGTTATTCCCTTTGTCTTGTGACATGTGATCTTGTGACATGAAGAAATTTGTCACCTCTTGCATGGGACTGTTTTGCCATGATTAAACATGCATAATCTTGGTCTTAAAACATTCCAATCTTGATTTAATTCTTGCATATTTCTTGGATGTTTCTAAGCATAATATGGACTTGGTATGGCATTACCATAACATGAATTTGATTAGAGACGTGAATGAAGATTAGAAATAAATTAATTTCTAAACATTACTTAGAGTTGGAAATCTTGCAACAAATGACATTCTTGTAATGTCATTAAAATTTCTCTTGGTAATATTCTTGCCTCTAATTCATGAATTCATGATGGATTCCCCTAGAACCATTAAACTTGAAATGGATGAAGTCTTGAATTATGGACTTGTGATCTTGACTCATGCTTTGCAAATTTGGACTCCACTTGATCAAGAATTTGAAACAAAATTGGATGAAACAATCTTGAATTTGGCCTTGAATTTCATGTTCATTAGGAATATATTTTGAATATCCTAATACTTTTTTTCAAGTAACTTCTCCTTGAAGAAATCTAGATGAATAGATTTTCCAACTTAGATCAAACCTTAGGTGATGAACCTTTTCCTCCATGTAGTCCAAGATAGACAAGTTATCTCATTAGAAATGAAAAATGACAAACCGACCCAATCCGTACCCACGTGCTCGATATGCAATAGAACAATGTATGATATGGCGAATGTAGGGTATAAAGGCTAAAGGAGAAAATGAGGGTGTGACAATAAGTAAACTTAAGAGACTTACTAGCAACAATGTAAAGGAGAATAAAAGGAACAATATTACCTTTCATGTAGATTGATGGACAATGCACTCTCATATGATGAAACTTCCAATGAAAGTTAGAGTAAAAATATATAAATTTCATGCAATGAATCATATGATAGGCAAGATTAGAGATATAGAGTATCCCCAATTCCCTTTGTATGTTGAAAAATGGTTTGGTCGCAAGTGGTTTTGTGAAAATATCATCAAGTTGATGTTTCCTATCAACGTGCTCGAATATGACATCGTCTTTTTCAACACGATCACGTGGGAAATGGTGACATATCTCAATATGCTTAGTGCGAGAAGGCAACACTTGATTCTTGGTTAGGTTGATAGTACTAGTGTTATCGCACATAATGGGAATACATTGCAAGTTTATATCAAAATCAAGTAATTGTTGCTTAAGCCACAAGATTTGGGCACAACAACTACCAGCCGCAACATATTCCGCCTCAGCGGTTGACAAAGCAACAACTTGTTTCTTACTATGCCAACTCACTAAAGCATTTGAAAACATGCGGTAAGTTCCACTAGTGCTCTTCCTATCTGATTTAAAACCGGAAAAATCGGAGTCGGTGTATCCAACCAAGGTGCAATCGCTTCCCTTAGAGTACCAAATCCCATTTTGAGAAGTACCATGAAGATACCTAAGAATAAGTTTTACAACTTTTAAATGGGATTCTTTAAGAGCCGATTGATAATGGGTACACATTCATATGCTAAACATGATATATGGCCTAGATGTAGTGAGATATAGAAGAAAGATGATCATACTTATATATTTCTTCACATCTACACCCTTACCATTTGTATCCTTTTCCAAATTACCGTTTGTAGCCATAGGTGTATCAATAGACTTTGCATCTTCCATGCCAAAGCACTATAGCAATTCCTTGCAATATTTAGTTTGGTACACCACGCTATAAAAATTCCTTGCAATATTTAGTTTGACACACCAAGGTACCCTCTTTAAGTTTTCTTATTTGAAGCCCAAGGAAATAGTTCAATTCTCCCATAAGGCTCATTTCAAATTCTCCCTGCATAAGCTTAGAGAAATCTTCTACGAGTTGCATATTAGTTGAACCAAAGATAATATCATCAACATATACTTGAACTAGAAAGGTATGTTTTCCTTGGAATTTAATGAATAAAGTAGTATCCACTTTTCCCTTTAGTATCCTTGATCAGTTAAAAATTTTCTTAGTCGTTCATACCAAGCCCTAGGGGCTTGTTTGAGACCATACAAAGCTCTTTTGAGCCTGTACACATGGTTTGGATACTCATGAATTTCAAAACTAGGGGTTGAGCTACATACACTTCTTAATTAGTGAAACCATTTAGGAACTCACTTTTCAAATCCATTTGAAGTAACTTGAAATTTTTAGCGCAAGCATAGGCTAGTAAAATACGTATAACCTTAAGGCGAGCCACCAGAGCATAAGTCTCCTCATAATCAATTCCCTCCTCTTGGTTATAGCCTTGCACCACTAGTCGGGCTTTATTGCGGGTTATCACCCCCATTTTCATCAAGTTTGTTCCTAAAAACACATCGGGTGCCAATTACTTGATTATCTTTATGACGAGGGACATGATCTCAAACATCATTTCTTTTGAATTGATTTATTTCATCTTGCATGGTCATAAGCCAATGCTCATTAAACAATGCATCTATTTGAGATACAAAAGCAAAATGATAATAAAATTTACTTATCATAGATCGTGTACTCGTGCCTTTTGTGATATCCTCAAGTATGTTGTCTATAGGGTGATCCTCTGATGTCTTCCAAGTCAAAGGTAGATCTTCTATTGCAGCTGGACTTTCTTCCTTTTTCTTTTCATGATCGTCATCCTCTTTCTTCTCACTATCCACTGCTTTAGGTTGATCAATTCTTGTTCGATTCCATTGAAGATTTCTTGAGACGATAGACCTACAGCATGAAAAAAATACCTTTCCCAACATCTTTTGGGTAGAACTCATTAAAAGCAACATGTACAAACTCTTCAACTATAAGCAATCTCTTATTATAAACCCCATATTCCTTGATAGATTGTGAGTATCCGAGGAAGATACCCTCATCGGCTTTTTCATTGAATTTACCAAGATTATCCCTACTATTATTCAAGATATAACATTTGCATCCAAAGACATGTAAGTGAGAAACACTTGGTTTTCTACCTCTAAGTAGTTCATAAGGGGTCTTGTCTAGAATAGGATGTATGAGTACCCTATTCATGACATAACATATCATGTTAATGGCGTCCCCCAAAAGCATTTAGGAAAATTACCTTCATTGAGCATAGTTCTTGCAAACTCCTATAAAATTATATTTTTTACATTCCACAACACCATTTTGTTGTGGTGTTCTAGGAGCGGAAAAGTTATCCTCAATACCATGTTTGCACAAAATTTCTCAAAGAGGTTATTTTGGAATTTTCTCCCCATGATCACTTTGAATGGAAATGATTCTCAAATTCATTTTGTTTTGGGATAATCTAGAAAATTGTTTAAAAGCGGGGTAGGTCTCATCTTTACTAGACAAGAACATGACCCAACAAAATATAGAGTAACCATCTATAATAAAAAAAATTCATAGTAATTTTCACCTATGCTCTTGGTCCTAGAGGGGCCAAAGAGGTCTATGTGGAGAAGCTCAAGAGGTCTAGAGGTAGAAATAAGGTTTTTCGATTTAAGAAATGCTTGTTTAACTACCTTTTTGACAAGCCTCACATAGATGGTCTTTAGTGAAATTTAGTTTAGGTAGACCAATTACTAAATCTTTTGAGGATACTTTATTCAATAGGGAGAAGGGCTTAAGTACTCGGATTGTCAACAAGTACGACTCTATCACTTATTAAGTGGAAAAGTCCCCACGTGTTGTTTGTATTGATATGGAGCAGGAGAAGTTATATCTCGCTTAAGATGATTAGCGTTTATTTCTCTAATGTGTTTGAATATTTGTATTGTTGTGGAATTGTTTTCCTATGTTGTAAAGATAAGAGGTCCTTCCTATGGGGTAGGATCTATCTTAAAGATCGACTTGAATGGGATCAAGGATCACGTGGGAAAATGATGCAAATGATGCATACGCACGATTGTTGAGATCATGCGCAGATTCTTCCTTTGGACGGAATGCAAGGAAAAAATGTAAATTACGATGATGTAATTGCGGAAGATAAATTGCAAAAAGTAAAGCTATACACACGCATGAAAGCGCTAAGGTGTAAGTGAGTGAATTGTGATTGTGAGTGTGCATGATTGAATTTTATGATGTGATTTGAATAATTTTAGACGGAGTTTGACTGGTTAAATTGATTTTAGTTTTATTAGTGAAATTGCGAACTAGCTTTAGTTTTAGTAAAAAGTTTTAGATTAAAGGATTCTTAAATAAATAAGGGTTTTAATATTTATTAAAATAAACTAGTTAAATATGGAGCGATTTAATTATTAGAAAAAGTTTGTTATTTAAATAAAAGTCAATTAAGTTAAATATATAAATTATTGTAACAAAACTCTTATTAGATATGTGATTCTCAATTAACAAATGAAATTGCTACAAATTGTTTTAAATTATATGGAAATACGTCCTTTTATTAGTTTAGAAAAAGAACAAAATATATATTTTTTTAAAAGATTTAATTGATGAAGTAAAATTAAAAAAAAAAGAGAATAAATTAATTAGTTAATTAAAAAAGATTAGTTTGATTAATAAGAAAAATTTTGGTTAAAAAAAGTTAGTAAATTAATTTAATAAAGAGAAAGTTATCTAATTGGTTATCAATTAAATAGAAAGGGTTAACTGATTTTAAAAGGGCTAATTAATTATTCAAATAATTAGGTTAGTAAAAGTTGAGGGAGGATTAATTATATTGGTTTTAATATTAGGTTGATGATTAGATTAGGTAAAGTGCAGATTAATGCTTTTAATTGAGATTAACGGATAATTAGGTGAGAAATGGAGACGGGCGAGTCTCCTGCGCGCATGCGTATGGTAGGGAGTATGGGTAATCACGTGTGTCCGTGTGTTGGAGATTGTGCGGTGATCGCGTGAGGTACACCATAACTACGGTGTGTGTGTGTGCAGATTACAATGATACAGAAAAAAAACAATAAAAAAGAAATTGGAATCCCTAATTCCCCTTCCGCCATCGATCGCCTCCGATTGTTCTCCCTCTCGATTTCATCTTTTCTCCTTTCGCCAATGCTCCACCCTTTGTTTCCTTCGATTCTCTTTGATTTTCTGTTTTCCTTACAAATAAACAACAACAACTCAAATTCAAAATAAATAGTCAAGGAAAATAACGCTCACCATAACGAGGCTCCTCGTAAGGTTTCCGATGGGGCGTTCGAAGGTTGACGTCAGTGATGATTGCGAAGGTGTTTTCCGACGGTGGAAGGGCATGGACGGAAAGGGGATTCACGGTGATGGTGCGATGGCGAAGTGGAAAATAGAGGGGATGAGGGTTTGACGGTTTCAAAGGTGGGATTTGTGATGTTCTTCAGCGGGTGAACGCGGCGGCTCCTAAAAGCTAAGTTCGTCCTTCTTTGATTTTAGGGTTTTCGAACGTTGGACTTTTTATTATAGATTCTGTAATGTGTCCCCCTCGAACTCTGGATGCATCCTCTTTTTATAGCTGATTTTCCTTTCTTATCACTTAATTTATGAATTAATGTGTGATAAAAGGCTTGCCAAACTCGGTGGTTCTTGTCTGTGACTGTTTTAGAAGTTGCTTGAATTTGTTTCTATTTGTGTCTGATTGTCCGAGATTGTTTAGGGACTGAATCTTATAAACTTTCCTTTTCCAATTCGTCAGATGACTAATCAAATACGGTTTGGTTTGCAGGCCAATAGTGATGCTTTGGGGGTGCTGGAGCTTACAATCTTTCGTCGTGAAAAGAAAACAACCACATCAAATACTGTCAAAGAGGACTTCCAATTCCAAACGTTACCGAAAACTCTTGTGAATATCAAGGTCTGACAAGTCGTAAATGTGATGAAACCGCGGAGAGCCAAAGAGGTACAGCTTCGATGGATTTAACAAGTATCAGTAGTAGAGTCAAGTACTGCTATTGAAACACTGCTTTGGATCTCGACCATGAAGTGTCCTTTGATGCTGTGAATCGAAAACATGGGACTGCTATGGAATAATGGCAGTTCACCTTCTCTGTAAGTCCACACTTTGAATCTCTGTAACATTTCTATGTGACTTTAATGAAATGCATAAGCGTTTCTGTAAACGCAACCTCTTGGAATGAAATCTTCTCTCTTTTAATGTGTTGATTATGAAGTTCCTTCTTTTTATGGCTCTTTTAATAGCCACTCTTGCTTTGCTCAACTCTTGTTTTTCATAATAGGAACCTTTCTTGATGCTTTAGCGCTGATTTCGTTTGGAGTTATTACTCTTGACTCCTTCCCTGCTTGTGATGAAAATTATGTTCTTGCTTAAAGTAGGTTACAATTCAACAGTCCATCCTTTTGACATACTCTGTATTCTCTTTTGCATCAGGTTTGGAAGCTTTGAGGTTCCTAGAACTTCCAGTAATATTGTTTTTACAGATAAATGCAAAGGGGTTCAAGGCGCTGGGAAAAGTGAGTCTGAGTCCTACACGAGGAAGCTCTTTGGAAGCAGTGAGCTCGAGTAGTTCTAGAGTCTGAGGCAGTCCCTTGTGAATTCTCCAAATTATATGGTTCTCGTAATCTTAATGTGAAGAAATGATTAGGCTTTACTTTGTCAAAGATACTTTCGTCTTTTATGAATTCAAAGATTTAAGGGAAGCCATATGTAGTTTGTATCAAAAGTAATGCTTAGTTTCTCTAGGAATTCTTCAATAGGATTCTTACCAACTGATATCTATTAACTTCTTTTCCGTATATGCCTTCTCTTGAACACTTTGAGAAAATGATGCAGAATGAGTGGATAGAACATTATCAGATTATAGTTAGAACACCGCACTATATGTGTAAAGCATGGACAAACACTACATCTGGGGGAACAACTTATGTATTACTGTAGGCAGTTTCCAATGCCACACCCCTTTAATCATGTGATTTCTAGGATTCGAACAACAACAATTAGACCAGGTGAATTTGGTGGGCTTTTTGACATAGAGTTAATCCGAATTATATCCAACTTCATCACTATCAATCACGTAATGATTCAACTCCAAAAATTATAGTAAGGTCTTTATTGCTTGCAAAACCAAAGATTTGAATGATGGTGAGACTTGAACTTTAAATCATGAAATTCAAATCTTGCAAAGCCTTTCAGAAAGATTTGAACTATCTTGAACCGTGAAGTAATGGTTTGATTTTGAATTTGTGTTTTGAATTATCGCTTGTATCGTTCATGAATTTCCATCCTAAACTCCTTACTAAAGCTTGATTCAAAAGGGTTATCCAAACCTCCCTACTTTGAAGCCCGTTGAATTTCAACAAAATAACCAATTTCTTAATAGAAATTAACTTGGTGAATACGGACAAAGTCCTGCTTAATAAGTCCTTCGATCATGAGGATATCATTTATAATACCATCCCCCACACGTTTTTTTTTAATCAATTCTTCCAACAACCATCCACAGGGATTCAAACACAACTTTGTAGGATATGAGCCAGATGAGCATATATACACAGCCTTTATGATCTACGCCTTCTGCAGCGAACCTGTCTTCACAAATAGAATTGGTTAGAATGGTCAGCTATGCATGATGATTGACTTAGATGATACGCGAGAGAATGTACAAGGAGGTGGGATCTTAAGGTCAAAAATTAGGGTGCAACAGATGCCCCTATTTAAGTTGCTCCTATTCGGAGATATGGAGATTGAAATCTTCTTCTCGACGAGATAGGAGGGACTTAAATACAAACATTGCACGAATTTTTGGCCCTAAGAAGCCACTGAATGCAAATGATATGCAATGATATGAAAATGCAAGACAAAGGTTCTGTGGAGAAATGGCGACACAGGGGAGAAACTAGACACAACACACAGGAAGGACAGGCTCAACAAAATGAGACTCCGCGAGGGAAGATTAACAATCACAAAGTGTCTGTAAATATGTTGTGAAGAACTCGGAAGAGAAATCCTCTTAAGGAATCTACTGTATGTGTCAAATGTAATTGATTCGAGATATCAACTGGAGAAGTCTATTGTCGAGACTTGTAACTGTAATTGAGAATAATTTTGCCAAAGTATCTACTGTTAAAATCTATAAGGAATCTACTGCCGAGATTCTATGTTGAAGCTGTTGGAGAAATACTTCTAACGAAGTCTTCTGGAAATCTACTGCCAAGATTATCCAGGAAATGAAATAGAACTACCTACTGCCGAGGTCTTCTGGGAATCTACTGTCGAGATTAACCAGGAAAAGAGAGATGTTCGAATGATTGTTGAAAAGGATGAAAAACCTCCCCGAGCGTCATAGTATGGGAACCATGAGCTGGTCTCAGTCTCTGATGTAGAACCTCCCCGAGCGTCATGGTATGGGAACCATGAGCTGGTCTCAGTCTCTACTCGAAATGTTGAAAATTTTGTAGATTGTAGGATTTCTTGGTTGTGAGCCATGATGTATTGTAGATTGTAGATGTAACTGTAGTTTGTAATTGTTGTTGTAGACTGTAAATGTAAATGTCGTTGTAAATTGTAGAACTTTGTAAATTGTAAATGTTGTTGTAGATGTAGATGTAGTTGTGAAGCTTCACCGGGGATCTTCGGATGACATGTAGGCCGGTTGGATTATAATGTATGCCTTCTCAAATAAAGGGAGACTATTGTGATAAACTTCTTTGACTTCTTCGGGGAGATGTCACTTGACGGAAGTAAACTTGTGTGATGAACTCGTTGGGGAATAAAGTCCTGAGGAGCATCCTAGTTGTTGTAAAAATGTGTAAATTCTCAAATGAAGAGAAATATCTGTAAGGTTTTCCATTTACCAAGTTGATAATCACTGGGGATGGATAAATTGTCTTGAGGAGACTGTCATTTGTCGTTTTGAATAAGATCATGATCAAAACAAGTTGCTCAAATAAAGAGTTGCTTGCAGTTCAAATGTAAATCGTTGAGGAGGCCTTGATAATATTGTTGGAGAAATATCCTTCTTCAATAATTATCTTCATAGAGACCCTTTCTTGGGGAGCAAAGTGCAAAATAAATGCACCCTTAATCCAGGTTTAAAAGTTGGAGATGTCCACGATGTGATTGCCAAAGACCGGAATTCAATTCGGGAAGTAGCCGAAGAGAAACTGTCAAGCAAGACCCGACCATTGAGGTATGAACTCAAGTGGAATTGTACTAAAATAACCATCTTCCATGAGGATTGAACTCCATGGGGAAAATGAAACATCGTGCTTTTTCTGCCTAGGGTCGACAAATCTATTTGGAGGGATAAGACACGCCCAATCACTCGGAGATAAACACGACCAAAGCGACAAAAAAACAAAAAGATGCAGAATGCATATGCCATGCCATCTATCTATATGCTCTGCTTATGCTAATGCTGACAAAACAAACGAACAAAGGCAACCAAAGATGAAACATCTCAAAGCAAAACATCTGACCAATCTTCAAAGATAGAAGTGCCACTGGGGATAGGCGGAGAACTGAAATATGGGATTACCATCCTGTTTCGAGGCTTCAAAAACTCCTCTTGGGGAATGGAGATCATTCCACTTAGGGATATAACATCTTGATAAGTCTGAAAGATTATCCTGTTGAAGACGAGGATAAAGATCCACTAGGGGTGGATCAAACTCGTAACTGTAGAAACTTCATGGATAAAATAAATATCCACCTTACTGGAGAGACTCATGCTGGAGAAGATCGACGTTGTAGAAGGTCCAATGAGGAGTAGAGTAACATTCATTTCACCAGGAATATGAAGTTGGAGAAGCAAATCACTGAGGATTAAACATCAAAAGGCTTCATTGAAGAATTGTCATGACCACCAAAAATAAAATTTATCGGGGACATGAGGAAGAATGTTGTGAAAACAAAGTAGTTTTGCACTGATGAACTGCGTAATGGTCACCATTTGAATAATAGTTGTTATGAATGGATAAGATAATCTTCATTCCTCAGATGCCCCAAGTCATATGATAATGAGAAGAAAACCATTCCAAGAGGATTTTACAGAAAACTTGGCGTCCCATTATTTTCAAACTCTTTGGAGAGATTCGTCGAATCTCAATGTAACGGACCCTGATTGATGGTATTATGATCGGGTCTTTAAAAGTAGCTCTTTAGACAAAGTCAAATTTGCACAGAATGACTACTTGGAAATAACCTGCCCCAGACTAGCAAAGTCTTCCAATTCCAATATAACAAACTTATTATTGATGCTCATGTGTAATCCTTCTAAGATATCAAACAAGGTTAGCAAGTCAGAAATGTTAATTCTGAAACTGTTAATGCAACATACGTTTTTCTTGAATTGTTTATTTGAAAAGAGATATCAAGATAACTTGTGACCTAAATCGCTAGTTAGGATATAGATTTATTTTATGAGGCCAACAAAAATTGAGCATAGCTCATAGAAGTCAGGAAACGTTATCTCACTGAGTATGCTTTCGAAGTAAACCTTACTTCAATTAGGACTTATGAGGGTTATATTGTGGTTTAGTTTACGATTTGTAAAACAAAGGAATAAGGGTCAAAGCTTATTTGTACCCATCCATTTTTTGAAAGATGTTCATTCTTTTTTTTTTTTTGAAAATTCTAAGCGTTCACTCAAGCTGATTGAAAATTGCCCCAAGCTAAAATGAGGTTGAAAAAATGGTTAAAGGGGAATTAACCGCTTTATATCTAATGTTCAGGAGGTTTGAAAAAGTGCCTTACATCATCAGCAGATTTTATTCAAAAGCATACCACGAGAGATCTTGCGTTTTATTTCGTCATCCTCCTTCCAATTCTTCACCAAAGTGAGAAAAATTGGGTAAAAGTTGGAATTATAAAATCATGAAGAAAATTTTAAGAGTGAAACGAATGGATTTCTTCAAGACAAACACTTATTACACTACTTATTCAAAATAACATGTTCTTACATGCCAATTATGCTTTTAATCAAAGAAATGAAACACATAAGCAAACGAAAATGAATAGGTAATCAGCATAACGGTGTTCCATTCACGATTGGTCTTTCTCTTTTGAAGGTTAGCACTTCATTATCAATCATCTCTTGGACTTTCTCTTGAAAAACTGTGCACTCTTCGATCGAATGCCCCAACACTCCATCATGAAATTCACAGCTAACGTTCGAGTTGAACCACGGTGGATGAGACTTCATGATTCTAGTCTTTCTGGGTGTCATCACCGAGTTTCGGATGAAATAAGACCATAGCTGACTGTAAGTCATTGGGATAAGATCAAACCATCGAGTTTCTTCTCTTGGAATACTCAAAGGTATCTTCTGATTCTGAAACCGTCTTCGAACTTGTCGATTCTAATGCTTATGTGGAGATGTCAACCTTCTCTTATGAGGTAGTCGCTCTTTGCGCTGAGCAGTCGCTTCATACTGATGTTGAGGACGAGGTATTGGAACTGGATCTGATAGGATTTGAGAGGAATCCCAAACTGCGTTAACATCCACACTCCTTTCCTCTAGGGGATCATCAACTGAAATTTCTCCATTAGCTTGGCTATTCAAGTTATCCTGAATTCTTCCACTTTTGAGTGCATTCTCAATGTTTACTCCAACTTCTATAATTTTGGAGAAATCTAATGGTACAACTCCCACCATCCTATCATAATAAGAGTCTGACAGCGTTCTTAGAAACATATTGCTTAATTCTTTCTCTGGAAGTGGTGGATGAATTTGGGCAGCCAACTCTTTCCATCGTTGCGCATACTCTCTGAAAGATTCATCTTTATTCTTACTCATACTCATCAATTGGTCACTGTTTGGAGCTACGTCTAAATTGTAATTGTATTGCTTCACAAAAGCATCAGCTAAATCTCTCCAAGACTGAATTTGATTCCTTTTAAGCTTCATATACCATATCAAGGATGCCCCATATAAGCTTTCTTGAAAGCAGTGAATCATCAATTCGTCATCGTTAACATAAGCAGCCATCTTTCGACAAAACACCGTCAAATGGTATCTTGGGCAACTAATACCCTTGTACACTTCAAAGTCAGGCATCTTGAATTTTGGAGGAATAGTTACGCCGGGAACTAAACATAAGTCACAAGTATCCAGATCAGATGCATCAGCTCCTTTCATCATTTTCAATTGTTCTTTGAAATCATGAAATTCTTTCTCCATTGCTACAAATCTAGGATCGTCCATCTTTATCTCAGTACGAATATTCTGAAGATTTGGTACATGCTGTAGAGGCTGGGAAGCTTGAGCAACCAAGTTGTCTCGCACATGCTGAGGTTATGTAGGAACATCCCTTTGTTGAGCATTGTCGTCAGAGGGAAGATCAAATAACGGATTAGTCCTTACTCTGAAACCAGTCATAGAATCCATATCTTTAGTTCTCTTTACTATCCTTTGGTAAATACTTCGAGCTTGGTCAGATGGTCGAGATGTCAGCTGACGAGACAAAGACAAAAAGCCGGATGAGCCACAGAAGATGAGAGACACATGCATATGCAAAAATGCTAAATGCAGAAATGAAGGGTTTCATGGGACTCAAGTTTTTATAAACATTACAAAATTCCAACAAAAAATTTTTTTTTTATATATATTGGATTACAAGGAAACATTCTTATAAGAGTCCTTACTTAATAGTTAAATAAAAGCTAATAAAGCCCTAAGGAAATCCTTCATCGTGTTTGGTGATTTGCTCCTCCACTTGGATCTTCTTGAAGGTAAGTTATCCATGATCAACGTTTAAAGATTAGTTTGATAGAGGAAAATAAATCCTCCATCTCTTCCTTTGTTCTTGTTGGAAGGTGAGAAATGAATCCCTTGTTTACTCGGAACATCAATATTGATGAGAGTCTTTTGAACTTCTATGGAAGTCTCTTGTATTTGTCTTTTGAGTTTTCTTCAATATGAGCTCTTACTTCCTTAGGCCATCCAAGTTAGGACTCTTAAAAAATATTTTAAAATATTTTATTTTGTAATCCATGTTGGTTTTTTTATAATGTTTATAACTAAACTAGGAATTCCATGAAACCTATGTAATATGATGCTTTATGGATGCAGCAAACACAAGTAAGCACATAGATAAACAAGGATGAACAAACAAGGGGGACCCTAGGTTTGCAACGAGCATGGAGCAAAGGTATACCTATTCCCAAAGGATATGGACTAAAGGTAGATTGTATCTGCAGAACAAGGTTCTAAAGAGGTTCCCAAAGTCATCAGCCCATCTTTCGGATATTATCAATTTCCCAACTAACTCGAGGATTAATAATATTCTCAAGAGAACTTCTTTTGAGTGTAGCATCGCGTAGCACTATCTCGGGACTTACTCCCTCATAGTCCCGCACTACGTCCTAATAAAGGCCAAAGTGGGGTTAAAGGTAACTACAGTCCTTAGTATCATGGACTCCAATTGAGAATAGTAAAAGTTTTCACGACTAAACTCGTTCAACCAAACCATTTTCAAAAGGGTCTCAACTAAGCGAGATTCTCGAGTCAACTTAGTCCGGACTCACTCCCTATAAGCCTCATCGAATATATCACCATCCTATCATAATTTCTCTCAAGTTCGGGTGTAGGACTTTGTCTCACCACTCAAGGATAACAGCCCAAAAGAAATAAATAACAAATAAGCAAGTAGGCAAGTAAGCAAATATATAAAGCAATAAAGAAACAAAACAAGATACGGAGACCCACTGAGAGTCCCCAATGAAGTTGCCATTTCTGTCGCGGTGAAATTTGGATACCAAACTATTAATTAGTTTGAATCTTTAATTCATTTTGCAACCAAACTTTGATTTGTCCAAAGGAAGGGATAAAGATCGAAATTCCCACAATGCAATGCAAATGCAAGGTTTAGAGAGTTTTAGGTTCGGGGGCTGGTTAAACTTAGGGAAGGTGCTAGCATCCTAAGTTTCTGTAGTACTCTACAGGAACCTCTTGTTTTATGTTTGTTTATTGCTAAGTGTTTATCTGCTTAATGGTATAAAAGACCTAGGGGTTTATTTCTAAGTATACTCGATAAGATATCGCATCTTATGCCTACATATCCTTACGGGAGTGGAATCAGAGTATTTGTAGTTCCCCTAAAGGGTATGAGGAGTTCTTTGACTGTGGTCAAAGTTCCTACGGGTTTAGGGCAGTTGATTGATTGGTTTAGGAGAAAAAATGTGTTGTCATTTTAAGAGAGATTACTTAATTGAAGCCACCACAAGTTGTAGGAAAATAGTCTTTGCATCACTTTAAGAGAAGGGCTTAAGTACTCGGATTGTCAACAAGTACGCCTCTATCACTTCTTAAGTGGAAAAGCTCCCACGTGTTGTTTGTATTGATATGGGGCAGGAGAAGTTATATCTCGCTTAAGATGATTAGTGTTTATTTCTCTAATGTGTTTGAATATTTGTATTGTTATGGAATTGTTTTCCTATGTTGTAAAGATAAGAGGTCCTTCCTATGGGGTAGGATCTATCTTAAAGATCGACTTGAATGGGATTAAGGATCACGTGGGAAAATGATGCAAATGATGCATACGCACGATTGTTGAGATCATGCGCAGATTCTTCCTTTGGACGGAATGCAAGGCAGAAATGTAAATTACGATGATGTAATTGCGGAAGATAAATTGCAAAAAGTAAAGCTATACACACGCATGAAAGCGCTAAGGTGTAAGTGAGTGAATTGTGATTGTGAGTGTGCATGATTGAATTTTATGATGTGATTTGAATAATTTTAGACGGAGTTTGACTGGTTAAATTGATTTTAGTTTTATTAGTGAAATTGCGAACTAACTTTAGTTTTAGTAAAAAGTTTTAGATTAAAGGATTCTTAAATAAATAAGGGTTTTTATATTTATTAAAATAAACTAGTTAAATATGGAGCGATTTAATTATTAGGAAAAGTTTGTTATTTAAATAAAAGTCAATTAAGTTAAATATATAAATTATTGTAACAAAACTCTTATTAGATATGTGATTCTCAATTAACAAATGAAATTGCTACAAATTGTTTTAAATTATATGGAAATACGTCCTTTTATTAATTTAGAAAAAGAACAAAATATATATTTTTTTAAAAGATTTAATTGATGAAGTAAAATTTAAAAAAAAAGAGAATAAATTAATTAGTTAATTAAAAAAGATTAGTTTGATTAATAAGAAAAATTTTGGTTAAAAAAAGTTAGTAAATTAATTTAATAAAGAGAAAGTTATCTAATTGGTTATCAATTAAATAGAAAGGGTTAACTGATTTTAAAAAGGGCTAATTAATTATTCAAATAATTAGGTTAGTAAAAGTTGAGGGAGGATTAATTATATTGGTTTTAATATTAGGTTGATGATTAGATTAGGTAAAGTGCAGATTAATGGTTTTAATTGAGATTAACGGATAATTAGGTGAGAAATGGAGACGGGCGAGTCTCCTGCGCGCATGTGTATGGTAGGGAGTATGGGTAATCACGTGTGTCTGTGTGTTGGAGATCGTGCGGTGATCGCGTGGGGTACGCCATAACTATGGTGTGTGTGTGTGTGCAGATTACAATGATACAGAAAAAAAACAATAAAAAAGAAATTGGAATCCCTAATTCCCCTTCCGCCATCGATCGCCTCCGATTGTTGTTCTCCCTCTCGATTTCATCTTTTCTCCTTTCGCCAATGCTCCACCCTTCGTTTCCTTCGATTCTCTTTGATTTTATTTTTTCCTTACAAACAAACAACAACACATCAAATTCAAAATAAATAGTCAAGGAAAATAACGCTCACCATAACGAGGCTCCTCGTAAGGTTTCCGATGGGGCGTTCGAAGGTTGACGTCGGTGATGATTGCAAAGGTGTTTTCCGGCGGTGGAAGGGCGTGGACGGAAAGGGGATTCACGGTGATGGTGCGATGGCGAAGTGGAAAATAGAGGGGATGAGGGTTTGACGGTTTCAGAGGTGGGATTTATGATGTTCTTCAGCGGGTGAGCGCAGCGGCTCCTAAAAGCTAAGTTCGTCCTTCTTTGATTTTAGGGTTTTCGAATGTTGGACTTTTTATTGTAGATTCTGTAATGTGTCCCCCTCGAACTCTGGATGCATCCTCTTTTTATAGCTGATTTTCCTTTCTTATCACTTAATTTATGAATTAATGTGTGATAAAAGGCTTGCCAAACTCGGTGGTTCTTGTCTGTGACTGTTTTAGAAGTTGCTTGAATTTGTTTCTATTTGTGTCTGATTGTCCGAGATTGTTTAGGGACTGAATCTTATAAACTTTCCTTTTCCAATTCGTCAGATGACTAATCAAATACGGTTTGATTTGCAGGCCAATAGTGATGCTTTGGGGGTGCTGGAGCTTACAATCTTTCGTCGTGAAAAGAAAACAACCACATCAAATACTGTCAAAGAGGACTTCCAATTCCAAACGTTATCGAAACCTCTTGTGAATATCAAGGTCTGACAAGTCATAAATGTGATGAAACCGCGGAGAGCCAAAGAGGTACAGCTTCGATGGATTTAACAAGTATCAGTAGTAGAGTCAAGTACTGCTATTGAAAAACTGTTTGGATCTCGACCATGAAGTGTCCTTTGATGCTGTGAATCGAAAACGTGGGACTGCTATAGAATAAGGGCAGTTCACCTTCTCTGTATGTCCACACTTTGAATCTCTGTAACATTTCTACGTGACTTTGATGAAATGCATAAGCGTTTCTGTAAACGCAACCTCTTGTAATGAAATCTTCTCCCTTTTAATGTGTTGATTATGAAGTTCCTTCTTTTTATGGCTCTTTTAATAACCACTCTTGCTTTGCTCAACTCTTGTTTTTCATGACAGGAACCTTTCCTGATGCTTTACCGCTGATTTCATTTGGAGTTATTACTCTTGACTCCTTCCCTGCTTGTGATGAAAATTATGTTCTTGCTTAAAGTAGGTTACAATTCATCAGTCCATCCTTTTGACATACTCTGTATTCTCTTTTGCATCAGGTTTGGAAGCTTTGAGGTTCCTAGAACTTCCAGTAATATTGTTTTTGCAGATAAATGCAAAGGGGTTCAAGGCACTGGGAAAAGTGAGTCTGAGTCCTTCATGAGGAAGCTCTTTGGAAGCAGTGAGCTCGAGTAGTTCCAGAGTCTGAGGTAGTCCCTTGTGAATTCTCCAAATTAGATGGTTCTCGTAATCTTAATGTGAAGAAATGATTAGGCTTTACTTTGTCAAAGATACTTTCGTCTTTTATGAATTCAAAGATTTAAGGCAAGCCATATGTAATTTGTATTAATAGTAATGCTTAGTTTCTCTAGGAATTCTTCAATAGGATTCTTACCAACTGATATCTATTAACTTCTTTTCCGTATATGCCTTCTCTTGAACACTTTGAGAAAATGATGCATAATGAGTGGATACAACATTATCAGATTATACTTAGAACACCGCACTATATGTGTAAAGCATGGACAAACACTACATCTGGGGGAACAACTTATGTATTACTGTAGGCAGTTTCCAATGCCACACCCCTTTAATCATGTGATTTCTAGGATTCGAACAACAACATTTAGACCAGGTGAATTTGGTGGGCTTTTTGACATAGAGTTGATCCGAATTATATCCAACTTCATCACTATCAATCACGTAATAATTCAACTCCAAAAATTATAGTAAGGTCTTTATTGCTTGCAAAACTAAAGATTTGAATGATGGTGAGACTTGAACTTTAAATCATGAAATTCAAATCTTGCAAAGCCTTTCAGAAAGATTTGAACTATCTTGAACCGTGAAGTAATGGTTTGATTTTGAATTTGTGTTTTGAATTATCGCTTGTATCGTTCATGAATTTCCATCCTAAACTCCTTACTAAAGCTTGATTCAAAAGGGTTATCCAAACCTCCCTACTTTGAAGCCCGTTGAATTTCAACAAAATAACCAATTTCTTAATAGAAATTAACTTGGTGAATACGGACAAAGTCCTGCTTAATAAGTCCTTCGATC
This sequence comes from Lathyrus sativus, assembly GCA_963859935.3. Classification (NCBI taxonomy): domain Eukaryota; kingdom Viridiplantae; phylum Streptophyta; class Magnoliopsida; order Fabales; family Fabaceae; genus Lathyrus; species Lathyrus sativus. The sequence goes on along the minus strand of OZ012739.1, from coordinate 286,438,943 downwards.
ATGAGGATATCATTTATAATACCATCCCCCACACGTTTTTTTAATCAATTCTTCCAACGACCATCCACAGGGATTCAAACACAACTTTGCAGGATATGAGCCAGATGAGCATATATACACAGCCTTTATGATCTACGCCTTCTGCAGCGAACCTGTCTTCACAAATAGAACTGGTTAGAATGGTCAGCTATGCATGATGATTAACTTAGATGATACGCGAGAGAATGTACAAGGAGGTGGGATCTTAAGGTCAAAAATTAGGGTGCAACACAAGTATACAAGAATAACAAAATAATCACTCTCTCTTGAAAGTAGGATTTTATCTTCCTATTTTTCCTTATACCAAGATGAGAGACTAGCATGCTATTTATAAGAGAAATAACACACTAACCTAATGGGCATTTTAACAATTACTCTTTACAAGCTAACTTAGACAATTGGGCTTATAAGCAAAGCCCAATTCAACATGCTAACAACCACAGCAATATTGACTAATTCATTTTAGAACAAACTTCGACTACAACATGCATTACTGCTAAACCGACTTCGACCATACTAGAGTTCGATCCAATATCTCAAAAATCTCCACCTTGGATCTAACTCTATAACATCAAGAAACTAGCTTTCTTCATGCAGCTTTATTAACTGCATACAGTGGAAAAACTTGCAACTGAGCAACGCCTTGGTGATCATATCAGCAACATTATGATTTGTCGAAACCTTCAGCACTTGGACTTCTCCATGCTCAATTGTTGTTTTACTATCTTCACCCAAGGCTCCACCATAAATTAGGACTCTATTCAGAGACCCATTTATGTACCTTAGAATCCACTTTAATGCTTGCCAGTGAGCCTTTCTAGGATTCGCCATGTACCTGCTTACAAGACTTACTGCATATGCTATGTCAGGTCTAGTACAGACCATAACATACATCAAAGAGCCCACTATATTAGCATATGGAATGCTATTCATATAAGTTCTTTCAACATCAGTGTTGGGACACTGATCTATACTCAGCTTGGATTGAGGGTTTGTCAGAGTCACAATAGGCTTTGAATTTGACATACCAAACTTTTCAAGAATCTTCCATAGGTATGCCTCTTGAGATAAGCATAATTTTGACTGCTTTCTATCTCTTCGGATGTCAATCCCAAGAATCCTAGATGTAACTCCCAGATCCTTCATGTCGAACTCCTTATTGATTTCAACCTTCACCCTCATTACATCTTCGACATTGTTGCTTACTATTAGAATATCATCCACATAGAGCAACAAAATAACAAATGAGTTACTAGGTCGAAATCTGAAGTAAACACAGTGGTTGAACTGACTTCTAATGAAATTTATGTGTGCCATTAGTTTGTCGAATTTCCTATTCCACTATCGAGGAGATTATTTCAGTCCATATAAAGATCTCTTCAGTTTGCACACATGATCTTCATTTCTCCTTTCGACATACCCTTCAGGTTGCCTCATAAGGATTGTTTCATCTAGATCACCATAAAAGAACACAATCTTCACATCCATCTGTTCCAGTTCAAGGTCGAATTAGGCCACCGTGGCAAGCAACATTTGAATGGATCTGTGCTTCACAACAGGAGAGAACACTTTATTGAAGTTAACACCTTCTTTCTGAGTGTACCCCCTAGTGACCAATCTTTCATTGTATCTCTTCGACGCCACTCCTTCAATCCCTTCCTTAACTTTGAAAATCCATTTACAACTGACTAACCTGGCTCCAACAAGTTTCTTGATCAGTTTCCAAGTTTTATTATCATGAAGAGATTTCATCTCATCATCTATGGCGTTCAACCATCTAGTCTTCTTTCAACTCCTCAAAACTTCCTTATAGTCTTTAGGTTCTTTGTCTAGAACCTCACTTGCAGAGATTAAGGCATAAGTTATAAGATTTGCGTACCTAAGTGTTTGAGGTGGCTTGATGACTCTCCTCAACCTGTCTCTTGCTAGCAGGTAGTTATTATCATTCTCCTCATCTTCGATAACATCTTCTGCGTCTTTTTCGACTTCATCTAGGATACGCAATTCAGCATTAACATGCTCCACCTTAACAAGAATCTCTCCCTGTTCTAGATCTTCGTCAACATCATCAGTTTTCTTAAAAGTCATCTTTGCTTCATTGAAAACTACATCTCGACTGGTGATACACCTCCTGTGACCTGACTCTAGGCACCATATCCTATAAGCTTTGACTCCTTCAAGGTATCCCATGAACATGCATTTCAGAGCTCTAGGTTTGACCTTGTCTTACCTAATATGAGCATAGGCCACACATCCAAATACTCTCAGTCTGTCGAGACTAGGTGGTTGTCCCAACCAAACTTCTTCAGGTGTCTTTATTCCCAAGGCAGTCGAGGGACATCTATTTATCAGATAGGCTGCTGTCGAAACAGCCTCCTCCCAAAACACCTTCTTCAATCCAGCACTAACCAACATGCATCTAACCCTTTCAAGGATTGTTCGATTGAATCTCTCAGCTAAACCATTTTATCGAGGAGTATCTGCTACAGTCTTATGCCTTGCAATCCCAGACTCAACACAGTAACTATTGAACGCTTTGTTGCGGAACTCAAGGCCATTGTCGGTTCTCAACCTCTTAACCTTTATGCCATTTGAGTTTTGACCAGAACCTTCCAAATTTTGAAATTCTCAAAAGTTTCATCCTTCGTCTTCTGGATGAATATCCATAGCTTTCTGGAATAGTCATCAACAATGGATAGAAAATACCTTGCACCTAAGTGTGAAGGATTCCTTGTAGGCCCCCAAAGATCAACATGAATGTAATTCAAGGATCCATGTGTTCTTTGCTTGCCTTTGTTAAACTTCACCCTACAGGATTTACCAAATACACAAGATTCACAAAACTCTAACTTTTTGGCTTTGTGACCTCCTAGCAGGTTCTGCTTCCCCAATTCGACCAGGCATCTTTTGCTGACATGGCCTAATCTCATGTGCCATAATTCTGTCTTTGGCACAGGTTTCGTGGATGTAACAATTGTCAAACCACTTATAACCTCAGCCTCAAAGGTAAACAAGCCTTGTTTCTTCACGCCTCTCAAGACATCCTTTGACCCCTTCATGACTTTTAGGATACTTTTCTCTCCTTGAAAAACATATCCCATCATGTCGAATTCACCAAGAGAAATCAAGTTTCTCTTCAAATCATGTACATACCTGACTTCAGTCAATACCCTTATTGACTCATCATGGAGCTTGAATCTCACATATCTAATACCTGTAATTTTGCAAGATTTCTTTTTTCCCAGCACACTGATCCACCATCTTGATCACATAGCTCCTCGAACAATTCTCTATTTGGAGTCATGTGCCAAGTGCAACCTGAATCCATAATCCACTATTTTCTTGAGTCGCCACTTGAAACCACAAGAACATCAGATGAGTCGAAGTCACCTCAAACAATGGATGCATTGCCATTATTCTTACCTTCATGATCTTTCAGACGTTCAGGTCACACCTTTATTGTGTGAACCTCCTTCTTACAGTAATAACATTGAATACCAGATGTTTTGCCACTATAAGACTTCTGCTAACTTTTACATCCTTTCGCAAGAATTTTCCCTTAAAGGTCAAACCTTCACCCACCGTTGAAGGTTTATGCTCCTTTCATTCGTTCAAGTCCTTAGAATACAAGACTGATTGAACTTCTTCAAAGCTCAGGGACTCCCTTCCATACAAGAGAGTTTCTTTAAAGTGAGCATGTGTTATGGGTAAAGCACACAACAATAACAATAGTGCTTGATCTTCATCATCGATCTTCACATCAATATTTTCAAGATCAAGAATCAGCTTGTTGAAGATATCCAACTGCTCAGCCAACACTTTGTCTTCACTCATTTTAAATGAATACAAAGCTTGCTTCAGGTAGAGTCGATTCACCAGGGATTTGGTCATGTACAAACTTTCAAGTTTCACCCATAACCCCGATGCTGCAGTCTCCTTTGATACCTGTCGAAGAACCTTATCACCAAGGCTTAACAATATTGTATTGTGGGATTTCTCAATCATATCTGTCTTTTCTTTTGTCGTTAACACAACGTCCATGGCTGCCTCTCCCTTCAACGCTTCCAAACAACCCTGCTGAATCAGTAGGGATTTCATCTTCAAGCGCCACAGACCGAAGTTGTTCACTCCAGTGAACTTTTCAATCTCATACTTTGTCGAAGGCATCTTCTCCATGCTCACCGCACCAATTTGTTGTGAATCGGATGTCTTGAAACAAAATATAAACGATTTATTTATGATCAAGAAACACACAAGGGTTAGGGTTAATAAAGAAAATAAGGTAAAACAACAAGGATTAGTTATAAAATGCTATTCTTTCCTTTCTCTTGGAAACAAGATTACAAGTATACAAGAATAACAAAATAACCTCTCTCTCTTGAAATTAGAATTTTATCTTCCTATTTTTCCTTATACCAAGATGAGAGACTAGTATGCTATTTATAAGAGAAATATCACACTAACCTAATGGGCTTTTTAACAATTACCCATTACAAGCTAACTTAGGATACAAGCTAACTTAGACAATTGGGCTTACAAGCAAGGCCCAATTCAACATGCTAACAACCCTAACAATATTGACTAATGCATGTTAGAACAAACTTTGACTACAACACGCATTACTCCCAAACCGACTTCGACCATACTAGAGTTTGATCCAATATCTCAAAAGTTTTTTGGTCGAAACTTGGTTTAAAGGATGAATGGTTGTTTTTGACTAAGGTCGAAGATGGAAATATGATACCATGCCATGTTTAAATGTTTCAATGACAATAAGGTTATTGGATTGATCATGGGAGTCGAAATTATCTTCAAATTTTTTCGAAGTTTTCAAAAGAGGTTGTTATGTGTTCTCTATAAATTGGTGACGTGGTTTAAAATGTTATTCCTCCCCACTTCCTTCGAGAAGCAACATTTAAGGATGGGCTTATGATAATATCACAAATATATAATTGATGGTATTGACAAAGACTTGGTGTTAGAGCTCGAATTGCTATCTTGTGTTTCTCACTTTAATACATATATATTGGGTTAAGTTGGAAAACATGAAAGGGAGGCAAAGGAACATCATTTGTCGAAATTAGCCATATTAAGTAGAATTTGACTAAACTCTTTTGTGACATTCGACTAACATGTGAAGTAGTTATAAAGTTTGAGCGCACTACATAAATACTTAGTATTTATCATTTTCCTTTCAGTCAAAATACAAATACTGGGGGACCTATGTTAATATATAAAATTACATTCTTTGTATTTCGACTATCAACCGAAATATATGTAGCAGATTGATGAATGTCGAAGGAATTCGAGTTGGTGCTATAGATAGTAGGTTGTTTTCGAAGGTTTTACTTTCAACCAAGAAGTGACATGTTATAAGACATTCAAAAAGGGATTCGGAAAAGACAGTCGAAGAAGTCATTCAAAGAGTCAAATATTGATGTATTGTGTTGATTAAGCAAACAACTTCTACAAGGAAGTTATCGAAAGTTATTAAAAGTAGTTATCCAAAAGGACATGTGTCAATATTAGATTAAGGAAGTTATTAAATAAGACACTTGTTAAAATCTTAGATGTAGGAAGTTATTTTCTTTTCTCTATAAATAATTGTAATTACTATATTTTAGGGGTGGAATCCTATTTTTTTGAAAGTCTTGTAACACCCACGCCGCAAGGGCAAACGGGTTCAGGCACGGACAAAGATGGATTTCATCCACCCTTTACATTCTCTTCAATGTAAGATTATTTTGTTTGTGCTTTATTTTCCTTTTCATTTTGCAAATTTACATTTCTTTTCATTTCCTTTATTTTTCTTTCTTCTGAATGCTCGCTTGAATTTTATTTCTTTTAAGTTGCCATGAGACAACTTGTTTTATAAAAGTTATTGGAATTAATTCTAACACTAATAAGAACAATAATTTTTTTCTTAGAGAATGCATATGAACTGATATCATAAATCGTGAGACTTGAACGAATATTGTAAAAGGACTTTTATCCAGTCCTAAAGTGTTGATGGATAATGATTGTTTATACTACCAAAAATCGGTGTAAACACTTTGTTATTATCTCCATATGTGACGAATCCCTTTCTCTTTGGCACGAAGTCAATAAAGAGAGATATGTCACCCGTCACGTGTCTTGAACATCCACTATCGAGATACCACATATTTTCGGCAGAGTCAAGACATTCAACCTGAAAATTTAAACAAAGGAAATAGGTATCCAATTTTCATTGGGTCCTTGATAGTGAGTGAGATTAAAGTTGCACTTAGGAAACCATTGAACAACTCCTTTAAGAATAAAAAGTTGCCTAGATTTGCATCTTTCAATGGTATGTCCCTTTTTGCAATAATAATGACAAGATATGTTTTTATGAGATATGTCCTTGTTATTTGAATTCTTATACATATATCTATGCTTCTTTCTAGAATGGTTCAAAGGATTTTCAACCTTAGAAGAATCAATATCAAACACCATCTTAGGTTGCAAGACATCATCTAATTTGACTTGAAGAGATTTCACTTCCTCTGGTCTATTATGACAATGTCCACAACCAAACCTATGAGGTTTTATATTCTCACTCTTGTCACTTTGAATATCTATCATAGATTTCTTAATAGCTTCAAAATTCCTTTCGGATTCCAACACTTTAGCTTCTAAATTTAAAATCACTTTTTCATGTGAAGCTAACTTGCTAAAAGCTCTTAAGGCTTCTCTATGAAGATCTTCAAAGGCCCTTTATAATTCTAAATAGGCTTTTATTGTTCTTTCCTTTTGCCATAAGACAAATTTGAGCCGATTCGACACTTGAAGTTATGCTTTCATCACTAGAGGACTCACTTGCACTCTCCCAAGTGGCATATGCTCTCCCAGTTTTGCTAGAAGTTTTGTGATGACTCTTTTCTTTATCTTTCTTTCTCAAAGGGAATTCTGGTATGTAGCGACCTACTTCACCACAATGATAGCAAGATCTTCTAAGCTTTCTCTTCATTCTCTTATCATCCTTTTAGGAGCTTGTCAAGCTTCTAAACTTGGCTATATTCTTGTCGGAATGTTTAATATCATTTTTCCTTATATACCTTTGGTATCTCTTTACGAACAACCCTATATCCTTCTCATACAAACCCTTGTCATGATCGATTTTACTATCACTATGCTCACAATGTGAAGGCCTTGAGCTAGAAGTCTTTAGAGATATGGACTTATTTTCGTCCTCTTTGTCTTTTCCTTTCTCATTCTTCATTCTCTTTTCATATTCTTTTTCGTATTTTGCTAAGCAAGTGAGCTCTTGCTCTTCCAACTTACCAAAAAAAGTCGTGAGATCAAGCGACCTAAGATCATTTGCCTCCTAGATGGCGGTTACCTTGGGCTACCATTCCCTACTTAAACAACTCAAAACTTTGTTAGTAGCAAGTTTATTGGAAACAAGACTACCTAGCGCATTTAACCAATTTATGAGATGAGTGAGCCGCTTTAGGATATCCATAATGGTTTCACCATGCTCAATACGAAACAACTCCAACTCTTGATTTAATATGTTGATCCTAGCTTGTTTGACATCATTAGTTCCCTCACAGGAAATCTCTAATGCGTTCCACATAGCTTTGGCGGTATCACAATAAGAAACCTGATAAAACTCATCAACACCCAAAGCGGATGTGAGGATGTTTTTCGCTTTCCAATCATGTGACAACAATTTCCAATCATTAGCATCCCATTGTGCTTTTAGTTTTGGTAATGTAACACCCTTCGCATTGGTCATAGTTATTTCATTCAGACCATTTTAGATAGCTTCCCATATACCTTTGTCAACGGAGTTGACATGAATACACATAATAGCTTTCCAATAGCCATAATTTCTGCCAGTGAAAATTGTTTCTCTATTGTACGCTCCTTTAGGTTTGGTAGCCATTCTTATAAAGAGTAAATATCAAGCATGGAATTAACCGGAACTCTGATACTACTTGTTAGACGATAGGCTTTGATATAGAAGGGGGGTGAATAGATCAAAAATTTAAAACCAAAAACTCTTGGCAAAAATTTGTTTTCAAAAAGTATGGCACATTGGAAAAATAACCCGAATCGAATCATCTAACTGAACCTACTATCGAATAGCTATATGCGCAACATAAACCTTATGAAATGATAATGAATACAAATTGTTCAACAATGATAAAGTCACGAATCAATCAAATGCAAAGCTATTCGTAATGCTTATTTCCAATGAGTACTAAGCGATAAAAATACTTAAAGACAATTTATCGAACACTTTGTGTGCCATTGGTCACGTTTGGAAATTCTATTTATTTTTTTGATGTAAAAATCCAATCATAATCAAAGTGATTGTGATTATATCAACAACAACAATTTAAAATAAAGTTGAAAATAATTTGTAATTGAATTAATCGAAACAACAACGAAATTGATAATTTTCAAGAACAACAATTAAAGAACAATAAAGCAATAAAGAGTCACAAAGATTTGTTTAGGCAATTTTCCAACCAACCTCACTATAGGTACGTTTACCCTCAATTAGAAATTGAATTGAGATACTTGCAATTAACCTTACCTTTGCAAAGATGTTTATACAAGAGGCGAAGAATGCTAACCCGACAAACTCTATTGTTTGTTGTTGATCCAACCACCTCGAAACCCTTAATCTAATCTTAATTAAGTCACCAAAAATGCGGCTACAATCCTCCGATTATTCTGAGCACGCACTTGTTGAACCCAAGATTCCTGAACATGACTCACTATCTCGCGCTACTCTGTTGCAAGGAAACCACCATGTCCCAAGGCCTTCAGTCGATCGAATTTGTGTTGACGTGATCTTGTCAAAAACCTTAGAATCATACTGATCTTGAACGAAAACCCCACATGGGATTTGTTATTTAAAACACACAAAGATCCCAACCCAATATTCTTGATTATACCAAACTTAATTGGACATTATCAACCCCAATCAAGATGGTCACCCTATTAAAAAATGATTATGTGTAGTTCAATTGTGTGTATGCATAGAAGAGAATTTGAAGATGATGGGATTGCTTTGTAATCTGGTTTCTTATAGGTGATTCACTAGTACTGTAACGCCCGTTTTACGTTGATTGATTTAATTATGGATTTTTGTCGTGTCTCATGGTGTCGTAGTCGTATTCGAGTGTATGGGTAAAGATTAGTCGGGAAATTGGACTGTTAATGTGAAATAGAAGCAAAAGAGCAGAAAATAGAATTTTGTTGATGTGACGCTCGTCACAAGCTGGTTATGGTCATCACGATCGTTATGATCGTCATGTGCCCATTACGACCATCATGGCTGTCACGGTCGTGACACGTATTACGCTCGTCACACGTACAAAATCCAGTAACTGCAGAATTGGAACGTGCACGTAAAAGGCTGAGAAAGTGGAACCAACTTATTCGTATTTTCACTTACTCTCAATTCTGTTTTCATTTGGAAAGAAAAGAAAAGAAAAATAGAAACCGTAAGAGAAAGTAACATGGTAGAAAGAAGTTGAGAGCAAAGAATTACCCGTCAAAGAAATCGGAAGATAGTTGCAGAAAATTTGCCGGAGAGCAGAACCAGAACCGGAAGCTTGGAATTGGCCTCTATTCAAGGTAAGGATGGGGTTCAATTCTATAACCGTGGGTATGATCGAGTTCATGTAGGGAATCGAATCATGGGTATAGTTTCCGTTAAATGATAAACGTTAAGGACGAAGTTTGTTTGTGTCTGAGGAAAGTTTATTTGTCAGTAGTATTGCATGATATTGCGTAGTTAAACCTATAATTAAATATGTGAGTACAAGTAGTAATGTCGTTCTTGCGAAATTGTGTTGATTCCTTATATGTTGAAAGGATGTTATTATTATTCTCGTACATGAACAGGTGGAAAATGGTAATTTCATGAGTTGTATGAAGTTGTAATGTACTGTTATGGACAGTTTGGTTGTAGGCTAAAGGTCTTGTTGTATAGTCGTTATGGTTGTGTTGTAGTCCATAATAGATGCATTTCATGGCATATCATCTGGTGGGCCTATATTGGCATTGGTTGTGCCTGTATTGGCGTTGGTTGTGCCTGTATTGGCGTTGGTTGTGCCTGTATTGGCGGCCTTTAATGGCAAATGAATTGGTTGTGGAGTGCTGCTCCAAAATTGGTACCACATGCATGTGCATAGTCGAGTCGCATGATGTCGCATCATTATGTTGGTCGTATATCATTGTTGTATGCGTGAGATATGGATTTTCTTGCAATTTATTGTCGACCATGTTAGTACATTTACGAAGATTATAACGCTGTGATATGATTCTGACATTATTTCTATCATGCCTTATGTTATAATGTTGATATCTCACCCTTTACGTTGTATGTTACCTCCGTTGGTGGTATTTTGCAGGTAACTCGAAATAAAGTGTCGTTTCTGTTTAAGGTGTCGTTGGTCGCTCTGATACGTAGCACTCTTGGGGGGATGAACGATTAGTTGTATTGTGTTATTTGATTTCCTTGTTACTGACTTTTATGGTCGAAACTAGTTGTTTTCGTGAATTGATGCAAGATTATTACTTGCTGAATTTTAGTGGAGTTCAGATATAAGACATTATTTGCCTTGTTTTGGCTGACTATGAGTTGTTTGAAAGCTTATTATATTCCACTGCAAAATGACAGGTTGTCTTACAATTAAAATGCTAAGTTGAGAATTGTTGTCGGTTCATTCGAATTTGTGCTATGTATGTTAGTAGATGAATTTAGCAGTTGTACGGTTGTCCGTTTAAGTTGAAAATGTGACATCTCTAGTTGATGCACTCTTATTCACTTAATTATCCGTTTGGGTAGAAAAGGGGTGTTACATTAGTGGTATCAGAGCAGGTCGGTCCATCCGACCAAGTTATCGAGTCAGTCGTCGTGTCTAACAATCGAGTATTGTTGTTTGTGAAATCTGACTGTTTGTTATTGCAATTTAAGTTGAAATGGCTGGAAGGAATGATGCTGCAATTGCTGCTGCTCTGCAAGCTTTAGCTAATGCTATGGAAAATCAGCCGAATCCTGCTGGAGATGCTGGGTCTCGCTGTTTGGCAACGTTTCAGCGGGAGAATCCACCTGCCTTCAAGGGTAGGCACGATCCTGATGGTGCGCTGGACTGGTTGAAGGAAATGGAGCGAATCTTTCTTGTGATGGATTGTACTCCATTACGGAAGGTTCGTTATGGGACTCATGCTAGCAGTTGAAGCTGATGACTGGTGACTAGAGACTCGTCTGGTATTGGAAGCTGCAGGTGAGGAGGTCACTTGGGCTGTATTCCGTAGGGAATTTCTGAAGAAGTATTACCCGGAAGATGTCCGCGGTAAGAAGGAGATTGAATTCCTTGAACTGAAGCAAGGAGACAAATCTATTACCGAGTATGTTGCGAAATTCAAAGAGTTGGCTAAGTTTTATCTGCACTACAACGCAGAAACCGCTGAGTTCTCTAAGTGTATCAAGTTTGAGAACGGATTGAAGTCTGAAATCAAAAAGGCAATTGGATATCAGAAGATCTGTGCTTTTGATTCATTGGTTAAAAGTTGTAGGATTTATGAAGAAGATAGCAATGCTCATTACAATTTGTTGAGTGAGAGGAGAGGCAAGTCACATCAAACTCGTGGTGAGCCTTATGACCCTCCAGTTGGCAAGGGAAAACAGAGAGCAAATGATGACAAGAAAACTAGTAGGGGAGATGCTCCTGCCGGTATTGTTTGCTATAAGTGTGGCAAACCTGGTCACGAGAGTAATGTGTGTAACTCTGGACCATTGAGATGTTACCGTTGCGGTGAGTCGGGACACGCTATTGCTGAGTGAAAACGCAAGGGGATGGTTTGTTTCAACTCTGGTGAAGAGGGACACCTGCGTGACAAGTGTTAGAAGCTTAAGAAAGAAAAGACTGGTGGAAGGGTGTTCGCTCTATCTGGGACTGAGACATCCAGCGATGACAGACTCATTGAAGGTACTTGTTTCATTAATAGTACTCCTTTACTTGCTTTTGTTGACACTGGTGCTTCTCATTGTTTTATTGTTGCTGGTTGTGTCGAACGTTTGGGTCTTGTGTTATCTAACATGAATGGGGAGATGTTAGTTGAGACTCCAGTTAAGGGATCAGTGACTACATCTCTGGTATGTTTGAAATGTCCTCTGTCAATGTTTGATAGAGATTTCCTAGTTGACTTAGTATGTTTGTCACTAAGTGGGATAGACGTAATTTTAGGTATGAACTGGATAGAGTATAACTGCGTTCATATTAATTGCTTTGATAAGTCGATGAGGTTTTCTACTCCTGAGGAGGAGGGAGCCCGTTTAGTAACTACAAAACAGATGAGGCAGATATTGCTATAAGATGCTCAGGTGTTTGCGTTGGTGGCATCATTATCCGTTGAGAATCAAGCAATAATTGATGAGTTAGAAGTTGTTCGTGATTTTCCTGAAGTGTTTCCAGATGAAATTCCTAAAGTTCCTCCAGAATGAGAAGTTGAACTTTCTATGACCTTGTACCTGGTACCAGACCTGTGTCTATGGCACCGTACATGATGTCTGTATCTGAGAAGGTTGAGTTGAAGAGACAGTTGGAAGACTTACTTGGGAAGAAGTTCGTTAGACCGAGTGTGTCGCCGGAGCTCCGGTATTATTAGTAAAGAAGAAGGATGGCAGTATGAGGTTGTGTATTGATTACCGACAACTGAATAAAGTAACAATTAAGAATAAATATCCGCTCCCAAGAATTGATGACTTGATGGATTAGTTGGTGGGTGTGCGGGTGTTTAGTAAAATTGACTTGAGGTCGGGGTATCACCATATTAAGGTAAAGGATGAGGATGTTCAGAAGACTGCATTCAGAACCAGATATGGACACTATGAGTATACGGTAATGCCTTTTGGTGTTACTAATGCGCCGGGAGTTTTTATGGAATACATGAACCATGTCTTTCACGATAATTTGGATCGGTTTGTGGTAGTATTCATCGATGATATCTTAATCTATTCTAAGTCGAAGGAGGAGCATGTGGAGCACCTGAGATTAGTACTACAGGCTTTGAAGGAAAGAAAGTTGTATGTGAAACTGTCGAAGTGTAATTTCTGGTTGAAAGAGGTTAGCTTTCTGGGTCATGTTATATCAGGTAGTGGAATTGCTGTAGACCCATCCAAGGTAGACGCGGTGTTGCAGTGGGAGACTCCGAAGTCGGCAACTGAGATTAGAAGCTTTTTGGGACTTGCTGGTTATTAATGAAGATTTATTGAAGGTTTTTTTAAGATGGCCCTTTCGTTAACTAAGTTGACTGGTAAAGGGAAAATGTTTGTGTGGGATGCTTAATGCGAAGCGGGTTTTTTGGAGTTTAAGAAGAGGTTGACGTCGGCCCCGGTGTTGACCTTGCCTAACCCAAAAGAACCGTTTGTGGTATACTGTGATGCTTCTAAGTTTGGTTTGGGAGGAGTACTTATGCAGAGTAACAAAGTAGTCGCTTATGCGTCAAGACAGTTGAGAATCCATGAGAAGAATTATCCTACACACGATTTAGAACTTGCTGCTATTGTTTTTGTGCTGAAGATTTGGAGACATTATCTGTATGGTTCGAGATTTAAGGTGTTCAGTGACCATAAGAGTTTGAAGTACCTGTTTGACCAAAAAGAATTGAACATGAGACAGCGAAGGTGGTTAGAACTGTTAAAGGACTATAATTTTGGTTTAAATTACCATCCGGGAAAAGCTAATGTCGTAGCTGATGCCTTAAGCCGCAAGACTTTGCATATGTCTGCAATGATGGCTAAAGAGTTGGAATTGATCCAGCAATTCAGAGATCTGAGTTTAGTTTGCGAAGTGACACCGAAGAGTGCAAAGTTGGGCATGTTAAAGATTAATATTGACTTCCTAGACAACATCAGAGGAGCTCAGAAATTAGATGTGAAATTGGTAGATTTAATGCTTGGAGTAGATCATTCGGAAAATAATGATTATCAGTTGGATGCGCAAGGCGTGTTGAGGTTTTGTGGTCGTATTTTTATTCCTGATAGTGCAGATATGAAGAAAGCGATCCTGGAAGAGAGTCACAGAAGTAAGTTGAGTATTCATCCAGGAGCGACAAAAATGTATAGTGATTTGAAGAATCTATTTTGGTGGTCGGGTATGAAGCGTGATGTGGCACGATTCGTTTACGCATGTTTGACTTTTAATTTTAAACACTCAGACCATAAATGACTTTTGAAAAGACAATTTTCAACCGGTTATTATCAAATCCCTTTCGAATTATTACTACATATCGATTACTTGAATTTAGCTAGACATGGATTTGGAAAAGGTAAAACATAAATAAAAACAATAAATAATAGCATGCATTATAATAAAAACTGGAATTACGATTGAAATGAGAAACCTGTAAATATCCCAATTGACCTTTGGGCAGATCCTCCACAGATGTTGGCAGGATTCTGGTCTTTGTGCCAATTCGACCGTACAACGGAAATAAAAATTACAGAAGGAATGAAAGGAATGCAGAAAAAGAAAAGGAGAAACAAATAAGAATAAAAAACTGTAAAGGTTGCTCTGGAAATAAATTGGCAGCACTTCGTTGTATGAATGCGGCTCTCTTTCTGAGTCCCCTTTCTTCCCCTTTTATAGAGTTGGAATTCTAACGGTTATAACTTGAAGAAGGTGGACTTTGAGGCAGAATTATCAGGGAGTAGTGGTCCACTATTTGGGACTTGGAACTGCTTCTTTTACGTGAAACTGAAGTGGGGTGTTTTTGTCTGCATGACGGTCGTCACAATGTGTGACGGTCGTCATGGAGCTGTGGCGGTCGTCACAGCAGCAAAATCAGCATTCTGCGCTTTACATGATGTTTTCACCCGGTTTTTGTCCATATTTCATCTGAGATTGCTTCTTTTCTTCATATTGCCTTGTTTAGACGTGATCATCAAATACCTGCAAAACATCAGACAAATAACACGGAAATAACCCGAAATCGGATCGAAAACAGTTAAACTTCAGTTAAATTATACATCAAAATATATATACGATTTCGTGTTATCAAACTCCCCTAAGCTTGAATCTTTGCTTGTCCTCAAGTAAAACATGAAAAAATCGGCAAGCACGAGGCAGCTTCTTCGTTCGCAAAGTTGGGAAAAACCGGGATTCTTGGTAAGAACAAAACGAGTACCATGACGACACTGGACTACAAGTCTTCGGAGGTCTCCTTCTTATGCAAATCGGTCCCAGTCATGCTACTGTAGCTTGGTGTCAAGGTTCTCGCGGCAGGTTCACCCCGTTTGTTCTAGTGCAATCACATTAAGCCCGTTGTCCATACACTTTCATGGCAAGTCGACCTGTTAGTGAATATGATCTCATTTCTGTTTTGATCTTCTTCATTGATCATAAGCTTGTATCATTGATTTTTCAATGAGTTTTCGTGCCGTTGGGCTAAATGCTCGGGTGAGGAGCACCTAACTTAGAAGGAAACGTGTCTTTATATTTTTGGGCTATCTAGCTTTCTTTTCATGATTTTTCATCTTTTTGGAGATCATACACTTATTTGCATCGGTCGCTCGCTTAGAAGTGTTTTAGGATGGTGCTGACTGCTAGTATAAACTACTTGGGGGCTGAGTTTGCGTAGACACTTGAGACTTTGGTACACGTAGGTGGTGAAACCGACTCGCATAAACCGGAGATCTAAGGTGTCAAGATGGTACTGGTTTTGTTAGAATTGTCATCTCCTCGGAGTTTCAAAACTTGGTTTGAACTCGGGTGCATTCTCGTGATGCTTTTGCTTTTGAGGAACGAACGAAAAAATTTGTTGTTTACGTCGAATAACGTGGGGATGTTTGCGTAACGGAAAAAAGGATATATAAAGGAGCTTTATTTGCTAAAAATAGAAAATGTTTGAATAGAAATTACGAAATTCAACGTACAATGGAATGGGAAATAAACGCTCTGCTCCCACACTATCTCAATCAGTGTCCCCACTGATTTGGAAACATGCGAGAGGGAGATACAACGGAAATGAAAGTACAAATAAAATATAGTAAACAAATAAGGAAAATGGATAACTAATCACGTCCGTTGCCTCGGTCACGTCCGCGCTGGCGTCCTCTGGCTCTGGCCAGGGCGACTCGGTCCTCATAACTCATAGCTCCGGTGTGGTAGACGGTGTCACGGAGTCCTTCGACCTGCAAAGTCAGATTCGCCAAGTTCTCAGTAATGGTTGCTTGGCCGGTTTGAAGTTGCTGCATTTGGGTCCGATGCCAAGCCTCGAACTGCTCTGCTCGCTGATTCTACTGCTGCAGCATAGGGAGTATCTGGGCTTGCTGGTCGAGAGAGCGGCGGAGGTCCTCTTCTGTGTAGTCGGGCACTGGACGATGGCGGCGGCGGCGAGAGGATGTACCTTCGGAAGGAGGAGGTTGCGATGCCTCCGGTTGCTCTGACCTGTCCAACTCAGCTTGGATTTCGTCATCAGAACCTTGGGTGTGGTCCTGAGTTGGAGCAGCGGCAGCAGGAGGGGCAGTGAGGTCAAATAACCAGTTGGTACGATCCTCTGGGTGTGTCCGGGTGCGTGATGGAAGGATGATGCTTCGGACGGTTTTTCCACGCACTACCGGATGGTACTTGCCGTCGGCTCTGGAACGGATAAGGTGGGAAGATCTGCAGTGGTTGGTGTCAAGGAACACCGAGGGGATGGCATGGAGGTGCGGGAGGCGGTCGCCCAGGTTCAGCCCAAGTGCAATGGCAGTGACAATCCCGCCAAAGTAGAATGGCTTGGAGCCACGGTTACAGTTGGCCTGAATGTGGGCCAGGAGGAACAGAGCGGTGTTGATAGGCTCGTTGTTGAAGACGCAGTGGAGGAAGAAGAGCTCTTTCGAGTTCACCTCATGGTTGTTGTCCCTAGCGAAGATTGTGTTGCTCAATGCTCGGTGGAAGTACCGGATGGTCGGGTTATGGATATGCGTGGCGTGGAGGGAATCCCAACCATCGGCATTGATGCCGGTCAACTGGTACCACAGCGCGAAGGCTTCGTGCTGGAACTGTTTGGTGAGGCGGCGGTGAGCATTGTCGCCTCGAGGGAGTTGTAAGATGGAGGCAATCTGGTTCTGGTTCACCTGATAGTTTGTGCCGAACATCCTGAAGCATGCGGCACCGGAGTGTTGGCTGAGGTCGCCACTAGAAGTGACGTAGGTAAACGAACTCAGGAACTCGAGAGTGAGTTGTTCGTACATCGGCAGTGGATTGATGCATAGGTTCCAGATGCCGGCTCTTTGAAGCATCCAAGTGACGCCTTCAAGGAGTCCGAGCTCCGTGAGCGATGGAATGTGTGGATAATGAGTCGGCTGGAGCGACCGTTGATGGAATGTGATGTAGTTGGCCCGCTGTCTTTCGCCTGAGTCACCGTCGTTGAACACAATGTTGCTGATGTCTGGGGTTTCTGTATTTCTCGCCATTGTTGGAAGATTGAGGTGGTTCTGAGGATTGGGGTGGTTCTGCAAAGTGGGAAAAATTGACAGAAGTGTGGTAGGAAGTTGAGATGGGAGTTGAAATATATGGTGTAATGTGGGGAAGACGAAAAATTGGAGTGGGGTGGGAGTTCTGATGATTGGAAGTTGAAAGGAGGTGAGTGGGAGAGAAAACGCAACCCCTGTTATATCAGATAGCAGTTTTGGGTTCGTGACGGTCGTCACGTATATGTGACGGTCGTCACCCGCGTGACGCTCGTCAGGATCCTGTGACGGTCGTCACAGCAGCAAAATCTGCAGAACGCAGAATTTTGCTCTGAGGGTGTTCTTGCAGTGACTTTTGGGCCTAGTATTGATATGGCAATGTATTATAGCAGCCAATAAACAAAGAATAACGTAAAGACAAAATAATTGAATAAACACTATAATTGAAATAACAAGAAATTGGAATGATTGTATGTAGTACATAAAGAAATTAACAATGCGAAAAATCCAAATGATTAAATGAAACTAAACTAAACCAAACTAAACTAAATCTGATGCTAAAACTAGTATCTAGTCTTTTCGTGCCTTCAACTCATCGAATTTCCGTGCGTAGTAGTCGAGCTGGTCACAGACTAAGTCCATGAAGACTACCAGTTCGCTGTGTATGCCTACAATGTCATCTTTTACAGTAGTCAGAGCTGCATCAACGTTGTCCAATCGGAGTAGAACAGTATCCATTTTGTCGGTGGTCTCCTCAGGGATAGGCTCGGGATAGGTGTTGTAGTGCGGAGGAGTCGTAGGGTCTACTTCAGCTTCTGATACAGCATCCTCATAGTACATATAGTCGTGTGCCTCAGAGATGTGGTCACTGTCGTACATATAGTTCTGTGGTGTTGACTGAGGTGAAGGAGGTCCCATAGGCTCATCCAATTCATAAAGCCAGTTGTCCTTGTTGTGGATACTTGTCATCTGATGATCAGGCAGTGTGAATAGCTGGACAGGTTTTTCGTTAATGAGGTACTCATAAGGTCCAGGTCCCATAGTTCCTAAAATGCGCTTGTTAAAGCAGAACTGTATATTCATGGGTCGGATGGTGCCAAAACGAGTGCTTGCATTTAAGTGGAATCTAAGGCCAAGCTCGTGGGCAATCATTGTAACGAGGCCTCCTATAAGAATAGGTGACTGTGGTTCCTGAGTGAGGCGTCTGAAAGATCTCATCATGAAAGGCACTGCATTTACTGTACGTCCCTGGGAAGCACAGAACATGATGAATAACTCCTCTTTAGATACTGTGGTAATATTTTCTTCTTTCCCGAAAAGGGTGTGAGCTAGTATCTTATGGAAGTATCTGAAAGATGGGTTATGAATATCATCATTATATATTCTGTCTGGTTCAGGGTGATAGTCGCCTGTGATTCTACCCCAGAATTGGTTGAGTTCAAAATCAATATCGTCATCTTCTGCACTGATGAACACATGCGGTCCGCTAGGAAATCCTAGGAGGTTAGCTAGTGACATCCGGCTATAGGTTTGGTCCATTCCAAACATTCGAAAGGTAATTAGCTCTGTGTTGGATCCAAAACCATAGTTGGGTAGGTATTTGAAGGAACTAAGGAATTCATAGGTGAGATCCTTATAGGTAGCAAAACGTGTTTTCAAAGCAGTGTTCTCCCAACCCAATTGATTGAACAGGTATTGAATGCTATCCGTGATTCCTAGTTTATCCATGGTAGACTTATCATAATACAGCGTTAAGGCGATTTCTCTTTCAGTTAGTGCTGCAAATCTTGCCTTTTGAGCTAGTCCTCGAAAATGAACCTTTGTGAAGTCGTACTCGGCCATGCTCGCAGGTAAGTCGGAGAAAACAGGAGGAATGTTTTAAAGACTTTTAAAATCCTGAAAAGTTTAAAACAGAAGTTTGAAGTCAGGATTTTTAAAAACAAAAAGCGGTAAAAACAAAAGACAAAAAGAGAATAATAGAAATAGAAATATGAAAATAAATGTAAGTAGAAAGTAGTAGTAATTATAATTTTAGAATTTTTGTTAAATTTTCAAAGTAAAATTTTAAATAAAAATGAAATACAGTAACGAGGAAAAATGCGGGAAAAGTTGGGTTGCCTCCCAGTAAGCGTTGTTTTTGACGTCTAAAGCCTGACGATAGCTTGGTGACAAGCTATTCGGGTGTTTGAGCTGGAAGCTCAAGCAATGTTATACTGCAGACTTGAGGGTTGTTTTCGTTCTTATTATAATGTTTTAGACGTTTCCCGTTTACGATAAACGGTGCATTCGTCTTATCGGTAATTTCAACAACTCCACTCTGAAGTACTTTAGTCACTTCATAAGGTCCAGACCACCTAGATTTTAGTTTACCTGGGAAGAGTTTTAATCTTGAATTAAATAGCAATACGATGTCTCCCACACTGAATTGTTTCTTGACTGAACGTTTATCATGCCACTTTTTAGTTCGTTCTTTGTAGATACGGGCATTTTCATAAGCGTCTAATCGAAGTTCTTCCAATTCGTGTAAGTTCAAGATTCGCTTTTCTCCTGCCTCGGTGTAGTTGAAATTGAGTGTCTTAATGGCCCAGAAGGCCTTATGCTCTAATTCTACAGGGAGATGGCAGGATTTACCGTAAACTAATTTGTAGGGTGTAGTACCTATTGGTGTCTTAAAAGTGGTCCTATAAGCCCATAAAGCTTCTTGTAGCTTTGATGACCAATCTTTCCTTGAGGTAGCGACAGTCTTTTCCAATATTTGTTTTATTTCCCTGTTCGAGACCTCTACTTGTCCGCTAGTTTGCGGATGATAGGGTGTAGCTACTCGGTGTCGGACTCCATATTTAGAGAGAAGTTTATCAAATATTCGCGATATGAAGTGAGATCCGCCGTCACTAATGACGAGTCTGGGTACACCGAATCTAGGAAAGATTGTGTTTTTGAAGAGTTTGATTACTACTCGTGCGTCGTTTGTTGGAGCACCAATGGCTTCTATCCATTTAGACACATAGTCTACAGCGACGAGTATGTAGTTATTACCAAAAGAAGGTGGGAACGGTCCCATGAAATCTATTCCCCATACGTCAAAGATTTCTACCTCTAAGATTCCTTTCTGAGGCATTTCATCACGTCGTGAGATGTTTCCAGTTCGTTGGCATCGATCACATTTTAGCAGAGCGATGTGAACGTCTTTCCAGAGGTTTGGCCAGAATAAGCCGGCTTGGAGAATCTTAGCGCACGTCTTGGATGTACTAGCATGACCACCATACGGTGCTGAATGGCATTGGGAAATAATATTTTCTACTTCTTCCTCTAGGACACAGCGACAGTATATGTTGTCGACCTCTCTCTTGAAGAGTAGGGGTTCGTCCCAATAATAATGTTTCAGATCATGGAAGAATTTCTTCTTTTGCTGATAAGTGAGATCCGGTGGAAGCACACCTGCAGCGAGGTAATTAATGATGCCAGCATACCAAGGTAATGTGACTTGGGCATAGACGGCTTCTACGGCTTTTTTCGAATTCTGGATCTTCCGAGATTGAGTTGGGTATGTCACTTTCTAATTTGGCTATCAGACGTTCGTACGGGAAATCGTCGTTTATCGGTACTGGTTCGTGTCTGATGCCTTCTATTCGGGATAAGTGATCTGCAACAACGTTCTCGGTTCTTTCTTATCTTTGATTTCTAAGTCAAACTCTTGTAATAACAGGATCCATCTCAATAGTCTTGGTTTAGCATCCTTTTTGCTTATTAGGTACCTTATGGCAGCATGGTCTGTGTATATGATAATTTTTGCTCCTACTAAGTAAGAACGGAATTTGTCAAGCGCAAATATAACTGCTAGAAGTTCCTTTTCTGTGGTAGCGTAGTTCATTTGGGCAGGATCTAAGGTTCTACTGGCATAGTAGATGGCATGGAGTTTCTTGTCCTTCCTTTGTCCTAGAACTGCACCTACGGCATAATCACTCGCATCGCACATGATTTCGAACGGTAGTCGCCAATCGGGTGGTTGCATAATCGGTGCGGTGATAAGGGCTGATTTTAATGTTTCGAATGCTTTTAAACAGTCGTCGTCGAAGACGAACTCAACATCTTTCATCAACAGGCCGATCAAAGGTTTTGTGATTTTTGAAAAATCTTTTATAAATCTTCTGTAGAAACCGGCATGTCCTAGAAAACTCCGTATTTCTCGTACGGATTTTGGAGGTTGGAGATCTTTTATAATCTCTATTTTAGCTTTGTCGACCTCAATTCCTTTATCTGATATGACATGTCCTAGAACTATTTCTTGTCGGACCATAAAATGGCATTTTTCCCAATTTAGGACGAGGTTCACTTTTACACAACGTTCTAATACCATTTCTAAGTTTTGTAGGCATCTTTCAAAACTTTGTCCACATACCGAGAAATCGTCCATAAATACTTCCATGATGTCGTCTATGAAATCTGCGAAGATTGCCATCATGCATCTTTGGAAGATTGCTGGAGCATTACAGAGTTCGAACGGCATTCGGCGGTAAGCAAAAGTACCATAAGGACAAGTGAATGTAGTCTTTTCTTGGTCATCAGGATGAATGGGAATTTGGAAAAATCATGAATAACCATCTAGATAGCAGAAATATGAATGTTTGGCTAATCTTTCCAACATTTGGTCTATGAAGGGTAACGGGAAATGATCTTTTCGTGTGGCCTTGTTAAGCTTTCTATAATCAATACACATCCTGCTTCCAGTCACGACTCTTTTTGTTATTGATTCACTTTTTCGTTTTTAACTACTGTGACTCCTCCTTTCTTCGGTACGACATGAACTGGGCTAACCCACTCACTATCGGAGATTGGATAGATGATTCCTGCATCCAGCAATTCCTTTACTTCATCTCTGACTACAGTGCTCAGGATGGGGTTCAGTCTTCTCTGATGCTCTCTAGAGGTTTTAGAGTCTTCCTCTATTGTAATTCGATGCATACAGATTGAAGGGCTTATACCTTTTAGATCTCTTATGTTATAGCCTAACGCGGTGGGGTACTTCTTTAGGACTTCTAATAGCTTTTCGGTTTCTGGTTGTCCTAAGTCGGCGTTGACTATCACTGGTCTTTTTAGTTCATCGTCTAGAAATTCATATGTAAGGTTTTTGGGTAATGTTTTAAGTTCTAAAGATGGGTTCTTCGGACCTGGCATATGGTTTGGAGTCAGTGCTAAGCTTTCGCTTAGGCTGTCGTCTTTATACGGTTTACGCCAATCATCGTCTTTAGAAATATCAGGTATTTGAATCTTTATTATTTCTGAATACGTGGTCTCTTCATTTTCAAGTTCTCTTATGCATTCGTCAATTTCGTCTACTAAATAGCAGGTATCGTCTACGGCTGGTGCTTGTAAGAACTTGGTGAGAATGAACTCTATATTTTCTTCTCCTACTTCGAATGTTAGCCTTCCTTTCTTCACGTCTATAATAGCTCCGGCTGTAGCTAGGAATGGTCTTCCTAGGATAATTGGGGTGACAGTGTCCTCCTTGATGTCCATGATTATGAAGTCGGTTGGGATGTAGAATTGTCCTATGCGTACTGGAACGTTTTCCAGTATTCCGACGGGGTATTTTACTGATCGTTCAGCTAATTGTACGGACATTTTGGTTGGTCTGAGGTCTCCCATATTCAGCTTTTTGCATATAGATAAAGGCATAACACTGATACTGGCTCCTAAATCGCATAGAGCTTTGTCTATTACGAACTTTCCTATGACGCAGGGTATGGAGAAACTACCTGGGTCTTTTAATTTAGGAGGCATGCGGTTTTGAATAATAGCGCTACACTCTGCAGTAAGTGTAACTGTTTCGTTATCCTCAATCTTTCTCTTATTCGACAGGATTTCTTTGAGAAATTTAGCATATGACGACATTTGAGTTATCGCTTCTGTAAAGGGAATAGTAATATTCAGCTGTTTAAGGAGCTCTACAAATTTCTTAAACTGTCCTGAAATTTTGGAGTTTATTAATCTTTGCGGATAAGGGATAGGTGGTTTATATGGCGCTGGAGGTGCTTGAGTTTTTTCACTTGCGGTATCCTCCTTCTCGTTGTCTTCCTTCTTCTCTAACTCGGATTCCTTTTATGCTTGTTCAGTTGGTTTTTGTTGCATGGCTGAGTTTTCGGTCCTCGGATCGATCGGTTCGTCCAATTCTTTTCCACTTCTTAGTATTACAGCATTTGCTTGGCCTTTTGGATTCTGTTCGGGTTGTCCAGGAAATGTGCCAGCGGGTGCGGCAGTAGAGGCTTGTTGTTGAGCCACTTGTGATATCTGTGTTTCTAACATTTTGTTGTGGGTGGCTAAAGCGTCTACTTTTCCGGTCAACTGTTTAATTTGCTCGCTAGTGTGTATGTTTTGATTCAGGAATTCTTTGTTTGTTTGAGCTTGAGTAGCTATGAATTTTTCCATCATCAACTCGAGGTTTGATTTCCTAGGTGCAGTCTGAGCAGCAGCTGGTTTCTGATATCCTGGTGGAGCAGTAGGCATTTGCAATGCATTTTCGCTTTTGTAAGAAAAGTTTGGATGATTTCGCCAACCTGGGTTGTAGGTATTTGCGTAAGGATTTCCTTGAGCATAATTTACTTGGTCTGGTGGGATTCCGGCTAGCAATGGGCATTCGGGTGCATTATGGGTGGTGCTTCTGCATAACTCGCAATTTGGAGTTACGGCAGCGACGGTTGCAGTGGGGTTAACGGTCAGACTGTCAATCTTCTGTGCTAGAGCATCTACTTTAGCGTTGAACTTTTCAAGGCTGCTGATCTCGTACATCCCACCTTTCGCTGTGGTTTTCTCTGTTGGAGTGCGTTCACCTCCCCATTGGCAATGGTTTTGAGACATGTTTTCGATTAATTGATAGGCTTCGTCGTATGGCTTATCCATAAGTGCACCGCCCGCGGCAGCGTCTATTGTCAATCTAGTATTGTATAAAAGCCCATTATAAAAAGTATGGATTGTCACCCAGTCTTCTAGACCGTGGTGAGGACATGTTCTCATCATATCTTTGAATCGTTCCCATGCTTCGTAAAGAGATTCAGTATCTTTTTGTCGAAATCCGTTGATTTGAACTCTAAGCATAGCAGTTTTGCTTGGCAGAAAATATCTCGCTAAGAAGACGTTCTTCAATTGTTCCCACGTCGTAACGGAGTTGGATGGTAAAGATTGTAACCATGTCCACGCTCTGTCTCTAAGAGGGAATGGGAAAAGACGAAGTCTTATCACGTCTAGAGTTACTCCATTTGCTTTCACCGTATCTGCGTATTGTACAAACTTTGTTAGATGTTCGTTCGGGTCCTCAGTTGCGAATCCTGAGAATTGGTTTTGTTGTACAGCTGACAACAATGATGGTTTCATCTCAAAATCATTTCGAGTAATAGCTGGGGCAGCAATGCTACTTCTAGGCTCCATCTGAGAGGGTGTAGCGTATGCCTTCAGCGGTTTGTTTGGAGGTCCTTCAGCCATGTTTGATTCTTCTTCGGATTTGGGAATGGGAGTGAGAGGATCGGGAATGTTATGTTTGAGTTGGTACTCAATGATTCGGCTTCTTAGATGTAAGAAGCGTTCTAGTTCTGCGACTGAAGGTTTCAAGATATCGCCTTGTGGGCGATCACTTGGCATACAATCGACAGCACTAGTAAAGGAAAAATGAAAATAATTAACCTAGTCTATACGGTGTAACAGAAGGTTACACTATTGACTAAACGGGTCCCCGGCAACGGCGCCAAAAACTTGATCGCGACTTTCTATGTCTAATACAACCTAACTGCAAGTGCACAGTCTATCGCGTAGTAATAATAGATATCGATCCCACAGGGACTCGTAATCAAACTAGCGTTCTCGGGAGTTACTATGTTTAGCTAGGTAGGATATGTTTAAGGGAATAAGATTGTCACTAAAGGGAACTAAGAATGCTACTTAGATTATAATTAATTGAATCGATATGCAGTGATTATATTCTTCGGGGATTTGACAAGTTACCGGTGTATGAAATATTTTTCAGAGTTTATTTAAGCAGAAAATGGTGATCTGAAGACTCTCGCCTCACGATGGTTATTGACGCTAATCATAATTCTAAGGGCCAAACGTACACTTTCGTATCCCATTCGGGGTTTAAATTATTTTTTGGAAATCTCTAAGTTCTAATTCATTTTAAAGTGCTTTCGCTGTTATTAAAATGAGTGACTAGTGTTTACTATCTGATCTTGCCGCAGCTTTCGCTTGTTGGTTCGTATCTTAATTAATTTCCCACTTTCGTGGCAAAACTACTTTTAAATAAGTTCTCGCTTTCGCGACGAAGTTTATTCAGTAAATTAATTTTAAACACTCAGACCATAAATGACTTTTGAAAAGACAATTTTCAACCGGTTATTATCAAATCCCTTTCGAATTATTACTACATATCGATTACTTGAATTTAGCTAGACATGGATTTGGGAAAGGTAAAACATAAATAAAAACAATAAATAATAGCATGCATTATAATAAAAACTGGAATTACGATTGAAATGAGAAACCTGTAAATATCCCAATTGACCTTTGGGCAGATCCTCCACAGATGTTGGCAGGATTCTGGTCTTTGTGCCAATTCGATCGTACAACGGAAATAAAAATTACAGAAGGAATGAAAGGAATGCAGAAAAAGAAAAGGAGAAACAAATAAGAATAAAAAACTGTAAAGGTTGCTCTGGAAATAAATTGGCAGCACTTCGTTGTATGAATGCGGCTCTCTTTCTGAGTCCCCCTTCTTCCCCTTTTATAGAGTTGGAATTCTAACGGTTATAACTTGAAGAAGGTGGACTTTGAGGCAGAATTATCAGGGAGTAGTGGTCCACTATTTGGGACTTGGAACTGCTTCTTTTACGTGAAACTTAAGTGGGGCGTTTTTGCCTGCATGACGGTCGTCACAATGTGTGACGGTCGTCATGGAGCTGTGACGGTCGTCACAGCAGCAAAATCAGCATTCTGCGCTTTTCATGATGTTTTCACCCGGTTTTTGTCCATATTTCATCTGAGATTGCTTCTTTTCTTCATATTGCCTTGTTTAGACGTGATCATCAAATACCTGCAAAAAATCAGACAATTAACACGGAAATAACCCGAAATCGGATCAAAAACAGTTAAACTTTAGTTAAATTATACATCAAAATATATATACGATTTCGTGTTATCAGTGAGCCTTATGACCCTCCGGTTGACAAGGGAAAACAGAGAGCAACTTATGACAAGAAAACTAGTAAGGGAGATGCTCCTTCCGGTATTGTTTGCTATAAGTGTGGGAAACCTTGACACAAGAGTAATGTGTGTAACTCTGGACCAGTGAGATGTTACCGTTGCAGTGAGTTGGGACACGCTATTGCTGAGTGCAAACGCAAGGGGATGGTTTGTTTCAACTGTGGTGAAGAGGGACACCTACGTGACAAGTGTCAGAAGCCTAAGAAAGAAAACAGTGGTGGAAGGGTGTTCGCTCTATCTGGGACTGAGACATCCAGCAATGACAGACTCATTGAAGGTACTTGTTTCATTAATAGTACTCATTTACTTGCTATTATTAACACTGGTGCTTCTCATTGTTTTATTGCTGCTGCTTGTGTCGAACGTTTGGGTCTTGTGTTATCTAACATGAATGGGGAGATGTTAGTTGAGACTCCAGCTAAGGGATCAGTCACTACATCTCTGGTATGTTTGAAATGTCCTCTGTCAATGTTTGATAGAGATTTCCTGGTTGACATAGTCTGTTTGCTACTAAGTGGGATAGACGTAATTTTAGGTATGAACTGGTTAGAGTATAACTGCGTTCATATTAATTGCTTTGATAAGTTGATGAGGTTTTCTACTCCTGAGGAGGAGGGAGCCCGTTTAGTAACTACAAAACAGATGAGGCAGATATTGCTAGAAGATGCTCAGGTGTTTGTGTTGGTGGCATCATTATCCGTTGAGAATCAAGCGATAATTGATGAGTTAGAAGTTGATCGTGATTTTCCTGAAGTGTTTCCAGATGAAATTCCTGAAGTTCCTCCGGAACGAGAAGTTGAATTTTCTATTGACCTTGTACCTGGTACCAGACATGTGTCTATGGCACCGTACAAGATGTATGCATCTGAGTTGGTTGAGTTGAAGAGACAGTTGGAAGACTTACTTGGGAAGAAGTTCGTTAGACCGAGTGTGTCGCCGTGGGGAGCTCCGGTATTATTAGTAAAGAAGAAGGATGGCAGTATGAGGTTGTGTATTGATTACCGACAACTGAATAAAGTAACAATTAAGAATAAATATCCGCTCCCAAGAATTGATGACTTGATGGATTAGTTGGTGGGTGCGCGGGTCTTTAGTAAAATTGACTTGAGGCCGGGGTATCACCAGATTAAGGTAAAGGATGAGGATGTTCAGAAGACTGCATTCAGAACCAGATATGGACACTATGAGTATACGGTAATGCCTTTTGGTGTTACTAATGCGCCGGGAGTTTTTATGGAATACATGAACCATATCTTTCACGACTATTTGGATCGATTTGTGGTAGTATTCATCGATGATATCTTAATCTATTCTAAGTCGAAGGAGGAACATGTGGAGCACCTGAGATTAGTACTACAGGTTTTGAAGGAAAGAAAGTTGTATGTGAAATTGTCGAAGTGTGACTTCTGGTTGAAAGAGGTTAGCTTTCTGGGTCATGTTATATCAGGTAGTGGAATTGCTGTAGACCCATCCAAGGTAGACGCGGTGTTGCAGTGGGAGACTCCGAAGTCGGCAACTGAGATTAGAAGCTTTTTGGGACTTGCTAATTATTACAGAATATTTATTGAAGGTTTTTTTAAGCTGGCCCTTTCGTTAACTAAGTTGACTGGTAAAGGGAAAATGTTTGTGTGGGATGCTCAATGCAAAGCGGGTTTTTCGGAGTTAAAGAAGAGGTTGACGTCGGCCCCAGTGCTGACCTTGCCTAACCCAAAAGAACTGTTTGTGGTATACTGTGACGCTTCTAAGTTTGGTTTGGGAGGTGTAATCATGCAGAGTAACAAAGTAGTCGCTTATGCGTCAAGACAGTTGAGAATCCATGAGAAGAATTATCCTACACGCGATTTAGAACTTGCTGCTGTTGTTTTTGTGCTGAAGATTTGGAGACATTGTCTGTATGGTTCGAGATTCGAGGTGTTCAGTGACCATAAGAGTTAGAAGTACCTGTTTGACCAAAAAGAATTGAACATGAGACAGCGAAGGTGGTTAGAACTGTTAAAGGACTATGATTTTGGTTTAAATTACCATCCGGGAAAAGCTAATATGGTAGCTGATGCCTTAAGCCGCAAGACTTTGCATATGTCCGCAATGATGGCTAAAGAGTTGGAATTGATCGACCAATTCAGAGATCTGAGTTTAGTTTGTGAAGTGACACCGAAGAGTGCATAGTTGGGCATGTTAAAGATTAATAATGACTTCCTGGACAACATCAGAAGAGCTCAGAAATTAGATGTGAAGTTGGTAGATTTAATGCCTGGAGTAGATCATTCGGAAAATAATGATTATCAGTTGGATGCGCAAGGTGTGTTGAGGTTTCGTAGTCGTATTTGTATTCCTGATAGTGCAGATATGAAGAAAGCGATCCTGGAAGAGAGTCACAGAAGTAAGTTGAGTATTCATCCAGGAGCGACGAAAATGTATAGTGATTTGAAGAATCTGTTTTGGTGGCCGGGTATGAAGCCTGATGTGGCATGATTCGTTTATGCATGTTTGACTTGTCAGAAGTTGAAAGTTGAGCACTGTTGCACCCCAAAATTTGACCAACATTCATTTACCAAGTTTGTGGTTCATTGTATTCATCATCTGCATGTCATTGATATGTGGGCTGTAGATCAAGAGGTATGATCACCTAGAAAGAGATATATGAGACTTTGAAGCTAGCCAAGAAAGTAATTCAAATGTTCAAAGGTTGATACCTTTGTCAGAGAACTCAAGAGATCCTCAGAGGAATTGGTTGAAACCAAGGTTGTGTGTCTCATAACTTGAGAGTTGTGGGAGCTCCTCAGATGATTCTGAGGCTATGAGGATGGACTTGAAGCTTTTAGAAAGCTTATGAGATGTCTTGAAAGCCATCATGAAGCCTAGAGAGGTCATTGTACAAGAATTCAGAAGATTCAGCCATGAGTGGTGGAATTAGGGTTTGACTGGGTCAACCCTAGGTCAACTGATGATTTGGAGAGGGTTGATACCTAATCCAAGAGCCATGTGATCATGGAATGATGCATTGAGATGCTATAAGGATGATTCCTAGACCAACTCATCATGATTGAGGATTTTGAGAAGTTTTAAGCTAGGGTTTCTAAGGATGGACAGTGTAAAATCCCCTAGTTTGATCCCTATCTTCAAGGCAGTGTAGCTCAAGATGTGATTGTCATCTCATCTTCCCCATAAAATGAATGTTGTAGAGCTTGTTCTTAGCTTTAATTTTAGTACTAGAAGTCCTTGATAGGATTTGTAGAGCTCAAGTTATGGCTTTGACAAGTTACAGGTCATCTGAGGTATGTGAATCTGGGTCCTTGAAAGTCACCCAATTTGCATCCTACTTTTTCCCTAGTAGGGTGATTCCTATGAACTCTTGGTCAACATGAATGTTGTAGAGCACCTTCTTAGCTTTCTAGAGAGTACTAGAAGTCCTTGATAGGATTTGTAGAACTCAACTTATGGCTTTGACAAGTCAAGGGCATTTTGGTCATTTGGAGGTTATAGGTCATTTCAAGCATAAGGCCATATCTCCTAGTTCCAAGCTTCAAATGGAAAAATCTTTAACATAAAACTTTCTTAGAATGATGTTTTAAGGCTAGTAGGGAGGTCATGAGATGTTGAAAACACTTGTATCAAAAAGTGATGAAAATGGCCTAAAATGGAGGCATAAGTTAATTAAGGTGAAATTGAAAATTGGAAATCACAAGCTATAAATCCAAACCATGTCATATAATAGGTAATTTTGACTCCAAATGACATTCTAAGAACAATGGTTCAGCCACAATTTTGATTTGAGACTTGGATCTTAGGGCTGCTTTGGAATTGGCTTACTTGCATATTAAGGTACCAAAGCAAAACTCAACAAAACTCAATGTACAAGTTGGTTATGCACTGTAACTCATCATAAATCTCATGTGGGGATAAATTCAAGTCAGAATTGGTTATCACAAGGAGCTTGGCATGAGATAGCATGTAAGGAGAATTGAAATCAAAATGTCATGACATAAAAAGTTCAATTTCTCATTGGATGATCCTAGATGGTTCTAGATGATTCTAAACCACTCTATATAACATATGTAACTTGCTCAGATGCAAGGTTGGTGAGAATTGGTGCAGAGAAGAGAGAGTGAAATCAAGAATCTTCCATTGCAAGCCAAGTTCAATTTCTGCATAATTCTTCATTTCCATCCCTTTTTTCTTCACAAACACATTCCATAGATTCCTCTGAGTGTGTGCACACTGAATTGAAGTTCCATTGATGGAAGATTGAAGGTTTGGCCATTGATTTTGCAAGAAGCCACTCATACTCGGATCTTGAAGTGCAAGCATTCTCCCTCCAATTTTTTGCAAACAGAAGAAGTATCATCATCAAAGGATCACTTCTGAAGAGTTTCAAGTGGTGAATTGAAGATCTACTACCTCTGTCAATCCAAGAAACCAGGTTTGCAAATTCTCTGCCACATCATTATTTAGGCATGATTAGGTTAATTTATTAGTATAGAATGGCTAGAGACACCTAGGTGATGAATTTTGAAGAGTTTAGGATCATTTGGTGGAGTTTGAGAGTGTGACATCATTTCTTTATGGAGCAAGAACTTGTGATATAGTGAGTGATAATACAAGTTTGATAGCTAGTTTTGATTAGGGCAATGTGGTGATCGTTTTAGTACCAAGAAATCTAAGGTCTGTTGAAGTTGAGGATTGACCATATATTGAGGTGCACCATCGGGTTTGATGATAGAGACCCTTTCAATGAAAACCAAGACTATGATCGTGATCAGGGAGAAAAACTGAGCAATTGTGTGCTTTGAATTGTTGGATTTGATGCTGTTATGAGGAGGTACGAACGGATGGAAGATGGTTGCATGAACTCTGTTCTTGGAGCTTCCATGGCCAAACCCTAGCTGGAGGTTGAAGATAACCTCCCAACCATTAGATGTTAGCTTGACCCATTGACTCTTTCCTAATCCAATGGCTCGTGTTTGATTTCATTTTGGGAGGGAAGCCAGAAACGAGTGAAACGCACCGTTTCATTAAACGGTGGTTTCTTGGGCTTAAGTGAAGCTTGCTAATCCCACCCCCCATCAAGGCCCATGTAGGATTTACACTGAAGACCATTGCTTTTCGCACCTAATATTTTTCATTTTTTGTTTGATTTATTAATTGATTTTCTGTTTAATAATGGGCCTAGCGCATTGCTTTCTGAACCCCCCAGTCTGGGCCCATGTGTGAATTTGAGCTATGTTTTGTTACTGATTGCACCCCATTTTCATCTTTATCATTTTATTTTCTCCCATTTTATCTCCATCTTTAAAAATTCATATCAATTTGAAAATTAATGATTTTTTAATGGGAATTTTTGATCCCATTTCATATTTTTGTCAAGAAAAATATAAAATAAAAATATTTTCCTTTCATGCATTTTTAGTATTTTTTGTATATTTTCTACTTTTATTGCATTTTAATTCTTTTATGTTGATACCTGAATTTGTAGAATTTTGTTTAGCTAGTTCCCTTAGCATTTTTAGGCCATTCTTTTTAGGATAGTTAGATATAAGTTTTAGCTTCCCCCTGGATTTATTCTATAATTTTGTGATGAATTTTAGGATAGTTTTGATTAGATGACATTAGGTTGTGTAGAATTAGGTCAAAACTTCAACATAGGTCCATAATAACTTTAGAATTTTGGGTTTATAGGACAAATTAGACTATGGGACATATAGGGCATTAAGGGTAGGTATGTAGGATCCCTTAGAAATTATATTAGGATTTAATATAGTAGTATGCTATTTTTAGTTGATTTTTGTAGTTGATGATTGTTTGTGTTGCCCTTGTGGGCTTGTATTTGTGTTTGCTTTGCTTTGTGGGCTTGGAAAGCTTGGTATTGTTCTAAGGAGCATTGAGGAGCATAGTAGAAGACTTGAAGATGGATTGAGGAGCTTGAGAGCTTGGTCTTATTTCTTTTTTGTTATTGTTTTAGGGTTAGGGATTAGGAAGAGCTTAGACTTAGATAACTTCTTTCTCAAACATGGATGGTATCTTTCACCTCCATTCCTCCCTATGATTCAAAGTCCTTCCATGGTATACACCTCTCTCCTTTGGAGGGATAAGTGAGGTACCTAGGAAGTAGAACTTTTGAGGGAATCATTCCTTTGATGTTGAACCCTTATAGGTCACCTTTGGTGGTCAATAAGCAGTTCAATATCCCCCAACTTATCTAGTAAGTGATTTTCTCTTGTTTGATTGTCTTGAGAGATGTTGAGCTTGAGCTTGAAGATGAAGACTTCAATGAAGAGTGTAGAAGAGGATGAATCCTTGAGTATTGCCATTCCAGCTGAAGCTTGAAGAGCAACAAGAGCAAGTTGATACTTGAAGACCCCTGAAGATGAAGTAAAGACTGAAGGATGAAGTTGGCACTTCTAAGTGACTGAGATTGATTCTGAAGAGCTGAAGCTTGAAGAACAAAGGAAGTTGATACTTGCTTTGATACCTGGAGATCCTGAAGGAGCCAAGTTGATACTCATGATTGATAATGAAGCCTGAAGGTGGAGCTGATCAAGAAGCTGAAGCTTAAAGGAGAAGATAAGTTGAAACTTATGTTGAAGGGTTGAAACCTGGAAAAGCAATTGATATTTGTCAAGGGTGATTGAGGTCTGAAGACTGAGTTGTTGTTGGAAGAGCTGAAGCTTAAAGTTGAGAGAGGAGTTGATCTGCTTTCTTCTATTTTCTTTTCTGTATTGATGTGTTTTGTTTGACTTGCTTGATGCATTAGAATAAGTTCATATCTAGAATAGGTAGAATCTAGGAGCATGATTGCACTAGAGGTTGAGTTGCTCCCTCTGCTTGTATTGTTACTGTGTGGCTTTGCTTGCGGGTATTCGGTAGAGCCCAGCTCCCTTGCCCATGTGGTTTGTTTGCCTGATGGCATTTCATTTCATTTTCTTCTGTATGATTGCAGTTTACTGTTATTGCTTGAGAGCATGTTGTTTTATATTTCAGTATGATTGATGTTATCCATTCTGGCTTGAGGTTGAGATGAGCTTGTGGAGGCTGAAGCCCCACACACATTTCCTCCCTCACTTGCATTGCATGCATTTTACTGTTAAGCTGATGCTTTGTCTGTTTTGGTGTATCATTGACATGATCCCTTAGGACTCTCATTTCCTTTTATAAGGAATTGATGATAGAATTTTAGGTTGAAACCTATGCATGACAACTTCTAGGAGATCCCTATTTCAAACTTCAACCATAGGATGAATCCTTGGCATGACAACAGTAGGACTTGATAGTCTCCCTCCTAGTTGGGCATGTTCTCTTCTCATCTCAAAACAATTTAAGATACAGTAATCATGAATGATTTCTTTCGTACGTTACGAGCCTTAAGCTATCTGAGAAAGGATTGTGGGAGAGTTTCTTTTCCACAGTCTGGATGTTTAGTATGGTACCCTTTGGGTGATATGCGACGCATTCACTCTCAGGTCATAGTCTCTAGTGCGATTGAAATCGCAAACACAATAAAAAAAAACACTTCTTTCGTAAAAGACAGGAAATAAACCGTAGTTTCCCAAACTACGTGAGCTCTGATCTCTCATACCTGTTGAGAGTACGTAGGAACAAGATGGCGATGTCTTGGCGAGCTACCTCCCCCCATAACCCGTCGTAGGCCGAACTACGTTGACTCTGATTTCTCATTCTCTGATGAGAATACGTAGGCATAAAGTGCGACGCTTTGCCGAGTCATTTTCTTTTCTGTTTTAAGCCAGTCTTGATAGGTAGATAGAATAAAACCAACCCGTCCAAGTAAACACAACAACCGAGGATCTCGTCGAGTACGACGGACGTGAGGGGTGCTAATATCTTTCCCTTGCGTAACCGACTCCCGAATCCAGACAACGGTTGCGACGACCTTGTCTTACCCTTTTTCGTCAGGTTTTTCCGATCGTTTCCTTTCCCGTTCTGAGGGATAAATAACGAAAGGTGGCGACTCTTCTGTTGTGTCGGCACCTTATTTTCACGCAAGCGACAGCTGGCGACTCTGCTGGGGACTCCAACGGTTCCCTGCGAGAGTCAATCCTAACGCTTGTATGTTTACTTGTTGGGTTGCGTTTATTTATCGCATTTTACTTCTCGCACTTTATTTCCCGCATTTTATTTTCAGTATAATATGATTATCTGTGCTGTTGTGGGATGGGAGTTCTGATGAGTGAGAAGCCAGACCCAGGCTTGAGTGCACTATAGACTTAGAGTGGAAATTAGTGGGCGCGTGCTTGCTTTACAGGCACTAGTGTCTCATGAAATCCATGCTCAGACGAGGTTCATCCGGTTGGCTTCTCTTTCAACCCTTTGGGTTGAGACGGTTGCTGGTTTGGTGGATTGTCGACTCTAGGGACCGATCATTTGTGATTCAGCTAAGTGAGGCCGCTTCATGAGCTGGTGATGCCACACCTTCTGGGTATCGTATCACCCCTCTTGAAAGTCTGTGACGCTGATGAACGCATATGATGCCGTACCTTGAGTCAGTTTAGGTCCATACCTGTGAGCAGGGTTGGGTTTATTGCAGGAAACTTTGACCTTCAGACCACCTGGTTTTCTTTTACAGTGAATCAGTTTTGTTGGTACCAGGGTTTCTCAGTTGCAGATTTGGCTGTTCTTGATAGAGCAGGTTTTGATCAGAGGATCTTATCATCAGGTGTATGTCTGTTCTTGATAGAGCAGGTTTTGATCAGGGGATCTTATCATCAGATGTATGTCTGTTCTTGATAGAGGAGAGTTTTGTCATCAGTTGTTTGTTCTTGATAGAGCAGAGTGGGGTATGAAGATCTCATCAGCAGATGTTGTTTGTTCTTGATAGGGCAGAGTTTTTGATTTGGGGTCTGAAGACCTCATCAGTAGATATTTCTTGATCATACATCAGAGGTCCTTATTATCAGACATTTGTTCTTGACAGAGCAGAATTATGATCCTATGTATATGGTCCTATCAGATGGTTGTTCCTAACAGATCAGATTTTGTGGTCCTACACCGGGGTTCTCTTATTATCAGATGCAGTGGTTGTTCTTGATAGAGCCAGATTATGGTTTTGTTGATACAGAATCTCCACAGCACCAGTTGCCTTGGCCTCTTATTGCATGATTGCATTTTGCATTAGTTTGCATATTCATTTGCATTTCATTAACGTATGTCTGTGTTGCAGGTACCGTTTTTCCCGATCCAGGATTTCTTGCCTCCTATTGTATTGTTATGGGCTCTCTGAGGAAGACCGTGGCTTACAAGTTCCCTGCCCCTGATGTGGTTAAGTTGACTGGTTTGATAGCTCTAGCAGATGATTCTGTAAGGGAGGAGTTCAGAAAATCTTATGGCAGGTTGCTCAGTTTGGTTTGTAAGCCTTCTGCGTTCGAGCTGAATGGGTTGCACGCTATGCTGTAGTTCTACGACCCTCCGCTGAGATGTTTCACTTTTCAGGACTTTGTCCTCGCGCCTACGCTGGAAGAGTATGCTGATTTTCTAGGTGTGCCTATCAAGAGGCAGATGCCTTTTGTTCATATGGATGTTGAGCCTGATCTGGCTGGTTTAGCTCCTTCACTTCATTTGGACGCCTCCGATTTAGTATTGACTAGTTGGAACAAGGTTCTTAGGTTCTCCTTGCAGTTTCTGGTGGGTAAGGCGCATCAGTGTGCCAAGGACGGATGTTGGGACGCGTTCAATGCCATCCTCGCTCTATGCATATATGGCATCATCCTGTTCCCCAACATGCCCGATTTTGTAGACTTTGATGTGTTTCTCATCTTCGCTTCAGGGAATCCAGTCCCTACCTTGATCGGAGATGTCTATCACTCAATCCATTACAAAAACGAGAACAGGAGGGGGAAGAATGTCTCATGCTGCGTACCCTTGCTGTACAAATGGCTTGATAGTCATCTGCCCAAGAGGGGTCCTTTTGTCTTGTCTGCAGCCACAGCTGAGTGGCCTGAGCGTCTGATGAGTTTATCTGCAGAGGATATTGACTGGTTCGACAAAGATAGATTGGGTACTGAGGTGATCTTCAGTTGCAGCGGGTTTCCAAATGTACCTTTGATAGGTAGGAAGGGTTGTATAAACTACAATCCGTCGTTGCTGGTTCGACAGTTCGCGTATGCTTTGAGAACTCCGCCGAAGGAGGAAGAGGTACAGGAATCTCTGTACCTCATGGGTATTCTAGAGGGGGATTTGTTGTCCAAGCTTCAGCGTGCGTGGAATGGTATCAGTAAGCGAGGAAAGCCATTGCTGGGGAAAAGCAACAGTCAAGCCTACCCTCCGTATTTGACTTGGATCAGAGCCCGAGTAAATGCTATAGGGATGCCGTTTCCTCAGGCCAAGCCAGAAAGCCCTCCAACAATCGAAGAGCCTACTACTGTGCCCATTCAGCAGCATAACCAGGTATTAGCTGAGCGGGATGAATTGAAGTGGGCGAACGAAGAACTGGAGAAGGAATTAGCTCAGCTCCGAAGTGAGAGGAACGAGGCCGTTCACTCTTTCAAAAGGCAGACAGAGTTGGTGAACCAGCTAGGTACAGACCTGACTAAGCAGATAGCCGAGCGTGAACGTATGGGTCGAGACTTCAAGGCTGTCAACGACGTACTGGCTACGAAGAAGCAGCACTTGGACGAGGCATATCGGAGGATATCCAAGTTCAACCAGCACTGGAAGGCTTCCCTGGCCACCAGGAAAGAGCGGGAGGATAAGCTGATGCTACAGATCTCCAAGCTGGAAGCCGAGGTGAAGGACAGTGAAAAGAGGTTTGATGAAGAAACCGCCCGCAGATACGCCGCCGAAGGCCAGCTCAACAAAGCTCTCGCTAACCTGAAGGAGCGCAAGCTGACGTTTGAGTCCAAGAAGCGGAAATTAGAAGATTGCTTTGGCGAAGGAGCATGGGAAGGTTCGATCGAAGGACTTCAGTATATCATTGTGCTGAGAGAATTACTCGTCGAGGGGTTGCTCACTCTGCCAGATCATCCAGAGACGAAGGAGTTGTTAGAAGAGTATCACGCCCGTGGCCGTACTTGACTAGTTGCATTCCTTTTGTTTTGATCTTTGTTGTATGCTGACCATCACCAGGCTTGTTGGCTGAGGTCACGCTGTTGATTCGTCTTGTACTCGCTGATGCTATGTACTGCCTTGATAGGCTTTCTTTATATACGAGATTGATGTTTCCATGATTGGACTCCGGCTTCTTCTTATTATTATTATCAGCACTGGCACTCAGGCACTAGGATCGGGGGAGATCTCCCAAACACACAGACACACGCATGCATTTGCATGAAGCATTTGCATGGCGAGCATTTTGTTATTTTTCCTAACCCTTTAGTGTTTACAGGTTTTTCAGGTTTACAGGTGTCCCAGGCTGTTTCCGGTGACTCCAGGATTGATCAGAGACTAATTCACCATTATCCAACTAGAGCTAATCAGACCAGGATCATGGATCAAGTGCAAACATATGTTCAGGAGCTCCGCGAGAGGATGGATCGCTTTATGGAACTTATGCAAGTGGTCGCCAATGGCCAGGACCAGCTCAGGACTTTAGTTCAGCCTTTGATCTCCAGGGTTGATAGCAACGGCATACTCCACGGCGGGGCCGTGCCCACTCCTCCACCAGTTGATACTCCGCAGAATGGTGTCCCCGTGGCCGGGGCAATGGCAGTGCTAATGGCAATGTGATGGCCAACATCGGACTCAATACGACGGGCATCGGCAATGGGAGTCTGGGAGCTAATGTCAACATCGGGCCGGGCAACGGCAATGCAGGCGTCGGGAATCTGTTGGTGCCTTAACCATGGCTTGAGGATCATCAGGATGATGTGTTCTCTCAAAGGGGTGCTGAAGAGGAGCTGAATGCTGAAGCGCGGCTCAGATTCAAAGCACTTGAAGATAAAATGAGAGATATTGAGAATCAGAATACTTTGGGCGTTGATATGTCCAAGCTGAGATTAATTGCTGATTTCAAGGTACCTCCTAAGTTCAGGGTGCCTGACTTTGAGAAATATAAGGGCACCACCTGCCCTCGTGTCCACCTGCGATTGTACTACAGGAAGATGTCTGCCTATTCCGAAGACGAGAAGTTGCTGATGCACTTCTTCCAAGATAGTCTCTTCGGGCCATCCCTCGAGTGGTACATGGGCCTGGAGCCCACTAGCGTGCGCACATGGAAGGATCTCGCTGAAGCGTTTGTCCACCATTACCAGTACAATAGCGACTTGGCCCCGAACCGAGTCCAGCTCCAAAACCTGTCGCAGAGGAATAATGAAGGATTTAAAGAGTACGCCCAGCGGTGGCGTGAGTTGGCTGCTCGGGTTCAACCGCCGATGGTTGAACGCGAGCTCGTGCAGATGTTTGTGGCTACCCTCCCAGGGGTTTACTATGAAAAGTTAGTCAGCGGTATGTCTGGGACGTTCTCCGCTCTCATTATCATGGGCGAGCACATCGAGAATGGTATCAAGATCGGGAAAATTCAAGGTGAGTCATCCTCAGCTGGAGGAGGTGGAAAGAAACCTTATGCTGGTAAAAGGCGAGAAGGAGATGCGAGCGCTGTGACCAACGCTCGAAGGAAGGGCAAGGGCCCTCAGCAGCAGATAGCCAGTATAAATATCCCACCAGCTCCACAGCAGCAACCGAATCAACAGGGATATAGAAAATACCAGAATCGGGCATCTTTGATAAACCGTCACTTCGAGGCACCGCCCATGTCGTACGCACAGCTCTTGCAGACGTTGCTTCAGCTTCAGTTGGTTCAGAAGAGGACGATGGCTCCCTTGACTATGCTACACATTCCGATGGGTGTGAGCAATTGGTAGAAGGAATCCAAAGTCTGATGGCTGAGGGGATTCTGCAGTTTAGCCGGAGGGCTGAAAGTGTATCAGGAGAGGTAGTGTTGAAGCAGGCCGATGAAGTCGCCACCATCACCATCCCTCGCCAGCCAATAACCATTTCTGCGCCCAGGCCGCCTACAATTACTATTACCAAAGCTTGGCCAATACCCTTCGAGAGCACTAACGTTGTTCCGTGGCATTATGGGGCTGAAGTCTATTGCAACGGTCAAAAGTTAGAGCTGGAGCCGTATGGGTCGACTGTGGAGAATCTCGCAGGAATCAGTGGTATTACTCGTAGCGGAAGAGTGTTTGCACCGCGGGAAGTCGTGGCAGAGAAAGCGGTCAGAGCTGATGCGGCCGATAAGGGTAAAAGCAAAGTCGTCGAAGAGGTCCCGTGTGGGGTAGAGAAAGATTTGCTGGTCAAAGATGCCGAAGAGTTTATGCGGTTGATCAAAAAGAGCGACTACAAGATTGTAGACCATCTCCATCAGACGCCTTCGAAGATTTCTATTCTCAACCTGTTGCTGTGTTCTGAAGCACACCGCAACGCGCTACTGAAGGTGTTGAACGCTGCCTACGTACCGCAAGAGATATCAGTGAATCAATTAGAGGAGGTGGTAGCCCACGTTAATGCTGGCAATGGGCTAGGTTTCACAGATTTAGAGCTGACGCCAAAAGGGAGAAATCACAATAGCGCCCTGCACATCTCGATAGAGTGTAGGGGCACAATCATGTCTCACGTCCCGGTGGACACGGGTTCGTCACTG
Organism: Lathyrus sativus; assembly: GCA_963859935.3. Classification (NCBI taxonomy): domain Eukaryota; kingdom Viridiplantae; phylum Streptophyta; class Magnoliopsida; order Fabales; family Fabaceae; genus Lathyrus; species Lathyrus sativus. Next base: position 286,398,627 of record OZ012739.1, on the reverse strand, counting down.
AATGTTCTTCCGAAGAAGGCATTAATGAAGTTGGACACTCGCGGATTGCTCTGCACACCCAGTGATCTGGTTGTGAAAGCGTTTGACGGAACTAAACGCCACGTTTTCGGGGAGGTGACCCTGCCGATCCAAGTCGGTCCGGAAACGTTCGACACGGTCTTTTATATCATGGACATCATGCCTGCCTACAGTTGCCTCTTGGGCCGGCCATGGATCCATGTTGCTGGTGCCGTGACCTCCACGTTGCACCAAAAGCTCAAATATGCTGTCGGGGGAAGCATAGTAATCGTGTGCGGCGAGGAAGATATAATGGTGAGCCATTTGTCCTCCTTTAAGTATGTTGAAATGGATGGTGAAATCCATGAGACTCTTTGTCAAGCATTTGAAGCCGTCAAGGTGAAGGAAGTAGCTCCTGTAGTCACAAAGAAGCCAGAGATGAATCTCTCCTCATTCAAAGAAGCTCGGGCCGTCGTCCAAGCTGGATCTACCCCAGGCTAGGGGCATATTTTGGAGATACCGAACAAGCAGGATAAGTTTGGATCGGGGTATTCTCCTGGAGCTGAAGCTTCTTCTTCTTCGTCTAGCAGCGCGTCATAGGGTAAGGGGCCGATCCTATTTACCAGTGGCGGAGTGATCTTCGAAAGTATCAACGCGGCGTCTGAAGACAGCGGGGATAGCGATTGTGACCTCGACTCTTGGATTCAGCCAAGCAAGCCAGGCGAGGGCCTCAACAATTGGACCATCAAGGATATCATCCAGCTGACAAGTGAAGAGTAATGATTTACTTTTTCCAATCATTGTACAACCCTATGTCCTACCCGGGGCATAGCGGTTTTATTGTCAGGGCCTTGTTGGATTATGTACATGCATTTTGTTAATAAATCAAAGGCGTTTTCTTCGTATTCAAATATTGTGATCTCTGTTGTTCCTGTTTTATATTTGTTTTGAAAAACAGTAAAATGGCAATGGGGTTTGTGCTAACCTGCATATTCTTGCTTTAAACTTAACCCTTGTTATTGCAGGATCCACATAACAGATGACATCGACTCTGGACCTTCTACGGCTCACTTCGACTTCGATTGCCCGATCTATCAAGCCGAAGAAGAGATTGATGAAGACGAAGACCTTCCTGAAGAGTTGGCCCGCTTGTTGAAACAAGAGGAAAAGGTTATTCTGCCTCACGAGGAGGAAATTGAGATCGTAAATCTAGGTTCTGAAGAGCTCGTCAGAAATGTCAGGATAGGGTCTGCATTGCAGAGTGATGTCAAGCATAGATTGGTCAAGATGCTCCGAGAGTATAGTGACGTCTTTGCTTGGTCATACGAAGATATGCCTGGACTTGACACGGACATCGTGGTCCACCACTTGCCGCTGCGAGAAGATTGCCCTCCCGTTAAGCAGAAGCTTAGGAGGCCGAGACCAGATATGGCCGTTAAGATCAAAGAAGAAGTGTAGAAACAGCTTGATGCTGGCTTCTTAGCGGTCACCACTTACCCTCCGTGGGTCGCCAACATAGTGTCTGTACCGAAGAAGGACGGTAAGGTACGCATGTGCGTCGATTATCAAGATTTGAATAGGGCGAGCCCTAAAGATGATTTCCCATTGCCTCATATCGATGTGTTGGTCGACAACACAGCCCAGTTCTCCGTGTTTTCATTCATGGATGGCTTCTCCGGTTACAACCAGATCAAGATGGCGCCGGAGGACATGGAGAAAACGACGTTTATCACTCCCTGGGGAACATTTTGCTATAAGATAATGCCCTTCGATCTGAAGAACGCAGGGGCCACTTACCAACGAGCAATGGTCATTTTGTTTCATGACATGATTCATCATGAGATCGAGGTCTATGTTGATGACATGATTGCGAAGTCCCAAACGGAGGAAGAGCATCTGGTCAACTTATTGAAGCTTTTTGAGAGGCTTAGGAAGTTCAGGTTGAGGCTGAATCCTAACAAATGCACTTTCGGAGTGCGGTCCGGAAAGTTACTGGGGTTTATCGTAAGCGAACGAGGCATCGAGGTTGATCCTGCGAAAATAAAAGTCGTTCAAGAAATGCCAGCGCCAAAAAAAGAAAAAGAAGTTCGTGGTTTCTTGGGCAGAATAAACTACATTGCAAGGTTTATCTCTAAGCTCACGGCCACGTGTAAACCAATGTTCAAGCTTTTAAAGAAAGATCAGGAGATTACTTGGAATGAGGATTGCCAGAAGGCATTCGACAAGATAAAGAAGTATCTCCAAGAACCTCCAATCTTGATACCCCCAGTGGTTGGACGGCCTTTAATCATGTACTTGACAGTTCTTGAGAATAGTATGGGGTGTGTTCTCGGTCAGCACGACGAGACGGGCAGAAAGGAGCATGCCATTTACTACTTGAGTAAAAATTTCATGGACTGTGAATCTCGATACTCGATGCTGGAGAAGACGTGTTGTGCACTAGCTTGGGCTGCCAAACGTATACGACAGTACATGCTCAATCACACCACCATGCTAATTTCGAAGATGGATCCGATCAAGTACGTCTTCGAGAAGCAGGCTCTTTCGGGCAGGATTGCCAGATGGCAAATGGTGTTAACGGAATATGATATTCAGCACGTGTCCCAGAAGGCCATCAAAGGAAGCGTATTGTCTGATTACCTTGCCGAACAGCCGATCGAGGATTACCAGCCGATGAAATTTGAATTCCCTGACGAGGATATTATGTTTCTCAAAGCGAAGGATTGCGATGAGCCGTTGCCCGACGAGGGCCCAGATAGGAAATCCCAGTGGAAATTGATATTCGATGGGGCGGTTAATTCCTATGGAAGTGGCATCGGGGATATCATCACGACTCCCCACGGATCCCATATCCCGTTTACTGCGAGACTGACGTTTCCAGTCACCAACAATGAGGCGGAGTACGAAGCATGCATCATGGGTCTAGAAGAGGCAATTGATTTGAGAATCAAGAACCTAGACGTATATGGTGACTCAGCGCTTGTGGTCAACCAAATTAAAGGGGAGTGGGAGACTCGTCAATCGAATTTGGTGCCATACATGAATTACGCCAGAAGGCTACTTGCGTTCTTTGATCGAGTGGAACTCCATCATGTGCCCAGGGCGGAGAATCAAATGGCTGATGCCTTAGCCACGTTGGCTTCAATGTATAAAGTCAATTTTTGGAATGAGGCTCCAAGAATTGTACTTTCGCGTCTTGATAGATCGGCATTTGTCTTTGCAATCGAGGAAGCCGCCGACGGCAAGCCATGGTTCCATGACATCCAGACTTTCCTTATGACCAAGGAGTATCCTGCGGGTGCGTCAACCCAGGATAAGAAGACTCTGAGGAGGCTGTCTGGAAACTTTTATCTCAATCCTGATGGAGTGTTGTATAAGAGAAACCACAATCTCGTGCTACTCAGATGTGTAGATGAGAAAGAGGCGAGTATGCTCATGGAAGAAGTCCATGAAGGCACGTTTGGTACGCACGCCGGCGGGCATGCCATGACGAGAAAGATCCTGAGAGCAGGATACTACTAGCTGACGATGGTGTCGGATTGCTTCAGATTCGCGAAGAGATGTCATAAATGCCAGATTTATGCTGATAAAGTTCATGTGCCGCCGTGCCCGTTGAATGTCATGTCCTCCCCGTGGCCGTTCTCCATGTGGGGTATCTACATGATAGGCAAGATAGAGCCTACTGCATCTAACGGTCATCGCTTCATTCTGGTAGCTATCGACTACTTCACCAAGTGGGTGGAGGCAGCCTCGTACGCTAATGTGACCAAGCAGGTGGTGGCTAAATTCATAAAGAGGGACATCATCTGTCGTTACGGAGTTCCCGAGTGGATCATTACTGATAATGGTTAAAACCTGAATAACAAGATGATGAAGGAGCTGTGCCAGAGTTTCAAGATTGAACACCACAACTCATCTCCTTACCGGCCAAAGATGAATGGCGTCGTTGAAGCAGCCAACAAGAACATAAAGAAGATTGTTCAGAAGATGGTTGTGACATACAAAGATTGGCACGAGATGCTGCCGTTTGCACTGCACGGTTATCGTACGACGGTACGTACGTCAATCGGGGCAACTCCTTTCTCCTTAGTGTACGGTATGGAAGTTGTCCTACTGTTAGAAGTGGAGATCCCTTCTTTGCGAGTTTTGGTTGATGTGAAACTCGACGAGGCAGAATGGATTATGAATCGACTGAACCAACTCAGCCTGATGGACGAGAAGAGGTTAGCATCGATTGCGTTTGGTCGTCTGTACCAAAGCCGAATGAAGAAAGCTTATGATAAGTGTTGCACCCCAAAATTTGACCAACAATTATTTATTCATTGAGTGTTTGGAAGTGGATACCTTCATCAGAAAGTTCAAGAGATCCTCAAAGGAATGGGTTGAAACCAGGGTTGTGTGCTTCATAGCTTGAGAGTTGTGGGTGCCCCTCAGATGGTTCTGAGACTTTGAGAATGAATTTGATGTCTTGGGAAAGCCTATGAGATGTCTTGATGGCCTTCATGAAGCCCAGAGAAGTCATTATGCAAGAGTTCAGAAGATTCAACCATGAATGATAGAATTAGGGTTTTGACTGGGTCAACCCTAGGGTAACTGAAGATTTGGAGAAGGTTGAGACCCAATCCAAGGGCCATGAGATCATGGAATGATGCATAGAGATGATATAAAGATGATTCCTAGGCCAACTCATCATGATTGAGGAGTCTGAGAAGTTTCAAGTCAGGATCTTCAAGGATTGTCAGTGAAAAACCCTAATTTGATCCCTATCTTCCAGGCGGTTTTAGCTCAAGTTATGATTGATATCTCAACTTCCCCATAACATGAATGTTGTAGAGCTTGTTCTAAGCTTTAATTTGAGTGGTGGAAGTCCTTTATAGGAGTTACATAGCTCAAGTTATGGTTTTGACAAATTACAGGTCAGCAGAGGTGTGTGAATCTGGGTCCTTGAAAGTCACCCAACTTGCAGACAACTTTTGCCCTAGTAGGAGGATTCCTATGACTTCTTGGTCAACATTAATGTTGAAGAGCATCTTCTTAGCTTTAATTTGAGTGGTAGAAGTCCTTGATTGGATTTGTGGAACTCAACTTATGGTTTGAACAAGACAGGGGTATTTTGGTCATTTGTCAGTTATAGGTCATTTTAGCCAATGCCTAAAACTCCTATTTCCAAGCCTCAAATGGAAAAACTCAAAACATGAAAGTTGTTCAAAATGTGATTTTAAGTCTAGAAAGAAGGTCACAAATTGTTGGAAAAGCTCATAGCATGAGATTACATGATTGGTCAAAAATGAACTAAAAATGGCATATAAGTTTGAAAAGTTGAATTTGAAAATTGATTTGGAAGATCCACAAATCCAAAATAGGTCATCCAATATATCATTTTGATTGGAAACATCATTTTGAGAACATTGGTTTAGATAGAATTTTGATTTGGAGCTTTAAAATGGGTGATGCTTTGAAAATTGTTACTTGAAAAAGAAGGCAATGTTGAAAAACCTTACACAAGCCAAAGATGAGCTTGTTTTTCACTCATCCACACTCAATATCTCTCATAAGGAGAATTTGGCACAAAATGGTAAGGCATGAGGCATGAGATATGAGATTTCTAACTTGTCCTCACATGAGATTTTCAAGAAAATTCCACCATGTTCTAGATGAATCTAGAAGCATCTAAGGATCATTATAAGAAGAGTGCCATGAAGAGAGTTCAAGGTGGGTGATAGAGAGAGATTTCAAGAGAGAGAGAGAGAGAGAGAGAAGCATCCATTGAAGCACTTCCTTCAACTTCAAGCAACTCTGAATTTCATCCACTACAAGCATTCTCCTTCCATACAAGTGCAAACAGAAGCTTGCTCACCCCCCAAGGATCACATTTCAGCCATTACAAGCTCTGAATCCACCCACACGAGTTCCCTCCACACCTCTTTGACAGGTTCCTTTTCTTCTCTCTATCTCCTAAATTATGCAGTTTTAGATAGCTTTCTAGGTAGATAATTGATGCACTAGGGTAGATGACTCTTTCCCATGAATTAGGGCACGATCTGTGAAGGTTCATAGCAGAGCCAAGAATCTTTGATCTTCAAGATTTAGTTAGTTTGTTAGTTTTAACGAGTAAAGATTGGTTTAGAATCCTTAGGCTAACTTGTAGAAGCTCTGTAAACCATTAGATTGAAGCTTAGTGAAGGTTGATACCAGTTGATAACAAGTGATGTTTAGTTGGACCATGACATTGAAGTCCTCTGTTGGAATTATTGAGGATGAATTAGGGAAATCCACGCGTACCATCTTGTTCCTCTCATTGAGTACTACAATTTTCATTTTTGAATCGTGTTAAATCATGGCGTGTGGAGAGAGAATCAGGGATTGGAAGATGAGTGCATGGAGGAGAGGGTTTCTGAAAACCCTAGATATGCTTGGGACGATGAAGGTGGTCCATTGGATTAGTCTCCAAGTCTGACTTGTTCACCTCATCGCACGGCCGTGATTGAATCTGAGAAAGGGAGGGAAAAATTCAAAAGAATGAAACGCGTCGTTTCATTTAAGCTGCCATTCTGGGCTTATCTCGCTATCCCCACCCCCCTTTTGTCTGGCCCATCTAATACCAACAAGCGCGTGTTACTTGTCACACCCCCCCTCCCTCTTATTTGATTTATATTCTTTTATATTCTTTTAATATTTTTCTTGTTTTAGAAAATTCATTAAAAATTGAAAAATAACTCTTTTTTGTCCATTCTTTTTTCTATGAGTAGATAATAATGTGTAGAAAATATTAAAAATAAAGATGGGATTTTATTTTTAAGTTTAGTATTTTTAATAGATTTTTCTTTTAAATAGCTTTTATAATGTTTAGTTTGGTATCATGATTTTGCAAGAATTGTTTTAGGACCTTCCTTTAGTCTTTGTAATCCATTCTTTTTTGTGCAATTAGATGATGAATCATAGTTCCCCATAGGATTTATTCTAGAATTTTAGAATTAAATTTTGATTAGTTTAATTAGGGTAGATGTAGGGTATCCTAATTAGGGTTTAGGTTGTGCTTAGGTGAAGAATTCCTTTCTTTGATTGAGTTTTGTCTTGATTTTTAGGTAGAGGCCTATATAGATGTTATGAATAGACTTTGTAGACCCTTATGAATAATTGTTAGATTTTTCCCATTGGTTTAGTATTTTTAGGTATTTTCTGAAGTTGCCTGTTGTTTTTGTCTCCCCTGTGGTTATCTGTTCATCTTTGGGGTTCATTGTGGGGAATTTGTTGAGGGGCTTGTGTTGCCTTGAAGACCTTGATGGAGAGCATCATGAAGTGAAGATTGTAGGTCAAGACTCAGAGACCCAGAGCTTGGCTTGTTCCCTATCTGTGAGGTTTGAGATCCTGAAGTTTGGAGGAAGTTCATGGTACTTTCCTGAGGAAGGCACTATGAATGACTTTCATTCTTTCTTCTCACCTCTTTCTTAAGTATCCAATGATGTTGGAGCCAACTTGTGAGTTTAATTTCTCCTGAGGAGGAATGTAAACTGATCACATGTTGTTGAGCCACATGGTATACAACTCCTAAGTGGAAGCCTCCTAGTACTTTCCTGAGGAAGGTCCTATGGGTCTATTCACTTAGTTCCATTAGTTTGTCTAGGATTTCTTAAGTATCCAATGATGTTGGAGCCAACTTGTGAGTTTAATTTCTCCTGAGGAGGAATGTAAACTGATCACAGTTGTTGAGCCACATAGGATACAACTCCTAAGTGGAAGCCTCCTAGTACTTTCCTGAGGAAGGTCCTATGAGTCTATTCACTTAGTTCCACTAGTTCAGATAGGATTTCCTAAATATCCAGTGATGTTGGAGCCTGCTTGTGAGTTTAATTTCTCCTGAGGAGGAATATAAACTGGTCACAGTGGTTGAGCCACATAGGGTATGACTCCTGAGTATACACCTCCTAGTGCTTTCCTAAGGAAGACACTATGAGTCTGCTTGCTTAGCTCCCTTTCTTTGGTAAGCTTGTTCTGAAGCTTGAAGACTGGGATTGATTCTCTTGTTTAGGGTTTGCTTGGGGGCTTTGCTTAGATTTGATTCAGATTCTGTGATTAGGGTTAGGATTAGAGAGTAGATTTTTTCTTTCTCAAGCATGTGTGTTTGTTTGCCTGTTGGCACTTCATTTCCCTTATCTGTTTCTGCTTGATAGTATGTTGTTTATTTTCAGTATGATTACTGTTATTTCATGACTGGCTTGAGGTTGAGACGAGCTTGTGGAGGCTGAAACCCCACACACATTTCCTCCCTCACTTGCATTGCATGCATTTTACTGTTAAAGCTGATGTTTTTGTCTGTTTTGATGTATCATTGACATGATCCCTTAGGACTCTCATTTCCTCAGATGAGGATTTGATGATAGACTTTTAGGTTGAAACCTATGCATGACAACTTCTAGGAGTTCCCTGTTCAAACCTCAACCGTAGGATGAATCCATGGCATGATAACAGTAGGACTTGATAGTCTCCCTCCTAGTTGAGCCATTTTTTTCCGTAGTTTCCCGAACTACGTTTGCTCTGATCTTTCATACCAGATGAAAGTACGTAGGCATAGGATGCGATATCCTAGCGAGCAACCTTCCCCACCTTCCCCCGTAGTTAGCCGAACTACGTTGACTCTGATTTCTCATTCTCTGATGAGAATACGTAGGCATAAAGTGCGACGCTTTGCCGAGTCATTTTTCTTTTCTTTTTCAGCCAGCCTTGATAGGTAGATAGATTATAACCAACCCGTCCAAGTAAACACACAAGCGAGGATCCCATCGAGTACGACGGACGTGAGGGGTGCTAATACCTTCCCCTTGCGTAACCGACTCCCGAACCCAGACAATGGTTGCGATGACCTTGTCTTACCCTTTTTCGTCAGGTTTTTCCGATCGTTTCCTTTCCCGCTCTGAGGGATAAATAACGAAAGGTGGCGACTCTTCTGTCATGCCGGCACCTTATTTTTCGCGCAAGCGACAGCTGGCGACTCTGCTGGGGACTCAGGTGTTTCCCTATGCGAGTCTCGCCTTGGATTTTCTTCCTAGCTGCCTGGGACCGTCCCCAGCAGCTGGCGACTCTGCTGGGGAATTATAGCATCTAGGGACTTTTCCCATCCCTTATGCTGGGACCGTTTCCCATCCCCTACGCGAGTCAATCCTATCGTTTGTGTGTTTGCTTGTTGGGTTGCGTTTATTTATCGCATTTTTACTTCCCGCATTTTACTTCCCGCATTTTATTTCCCGCATGTTATTTTCCAGTTTGATATGATTATCTGTGCTGCTGTGGGAGAGGGATGTTACTATGAGTGAGAAGCCGGACCTGGGCTTGAGTACACACCTAGATATAGTTGCGGAGAAGTAGTAGACGAACCTGTCTGCTGAGCAGGCACAGTTCCCTACGAAAATCTGCGCTCAGACGAGATTCTTGCAGAGGTGCTCCTTTCCGGTCCTGAGGATCTGAGGGGAGTCCAGACGTGAGGATTGTCGACTCTGGGGACCGATCATTTGGAAGTCAGCTAAGAGAGGCCTCTTCATGACTTGACGATGCCACTCCTTCTGGGAATCGTATTGTCACTCGTGAAAGTCTGTGACGCTGACGACAGCATAGGATGCCGTACCTTTGTCCGTGGATTAGGTCCATCATACCTGTGAGTGGGGTTGGGATATTGCAGGAAACTTTGACCTCCAGACTACCTGGTTTTCTCGACAGTGAATCAGTTATGTTGGGTTCTCAGTTGCAGAGATGTTCTTGATAGAGCAAGGGTTTGATCAGAGGATTTTATCATCGGGTGTTTGTCTGTTCCTGATAGAGCAGGTTCCGATCAGAGTACTGTTATCAGAGGTTTGTTCTGGATGGAGCAGATTTTTGAGTGGGGTCTGAGGACCTCGTCAGCGGTTGTTATTTGTTCTTGATAGGGCAGATTTGGAGTGGGGTTCGAAGATCTCATCAGCAGCTGTGTGTTTGTTCTTGAGAGGACAGATTTGTGATTTGGGGTCCGAAGACTTCATCAACAGATATTCCTTGATCTTGCATCCGGGGTCTTTATTATCAGGCCTTCGTTCTTGTCAGAGCAGAAGTTTGATCTCGATCCTATCAGATGGTTATTCACAGCAGATCAGATCAGTGGTTTTACACCGGGGTTTCCTTCTCATCAGTGACTGTTGACATCGAATCTCCACAGCAGCCACCGGGATATATTGTTGCATACCTGCATTTTGCATTAGCTTGCATAATCATTCCATTAGCGTGTGTCTGTGACAGGTACCGTTTCCCTGATCCAAGATCTCTCATTGTGTTACTGCAGCCGTTCTTAGAAAGACTGTTGCGTATGAGTTCTCGGTCCTTGATGTGTCGAATCTGACTATTGCTATGTGAGGTTACTGTTTCCATGATTGGGCCCAGCTTCCTCTCCTTATTATTGTCAGCAGGTGCCAGGATCGAGGGAGATCTCTCAAGCACACAGACACACGCATGCATTTGCATGAAGCATTCTTGCATGACATACATTCTGTTACCTTTTCCTAACCTTTGATGTTGACAGGTTTTTCAGGTACTCAGGTTCCGAGCTGTTTTCGATCTCCAGGATTGATCAAAGATTCATCCACCGCTACTCAACTCGCGCCAATCAAACGAGAATCATGGAGCAGGTACAGTCAGATGTTCAAGAGCTTCGTGAGCGGATGGATCGTTTTATGGAGCTGATGCAAGTAGTTGCGAATGGGCAAGACCAGCTTCGTACTTTGGTTCAACCTCTCATCTCCAGGGTTGACAGTAATGGAATACTTCACGGCGGGGCTGTGCCCACTCCTCCTCAAGGGGATACTCCGCAGAACGTTGTTCCTGCTGCCGGGGGCAACGGTAGTGCTAACGGCAATCTTATGACTAATCTCGGACTTAATACGGCAGGCGCCGGCAATGGTGGTTTGGGAGCCAATGTTAACGTGGGGCCGGTCAACGGCAATGTTGGTGCAGGAAATATGGTGGTGCCTCAACCGTGGCTGGAGGACCATCAGGATGACATATTCTCTCAGAGAGGTGTAGAGGCCGAGTTGACTGCTGAAGCTCGACTCAGGTTCAAGGCGCTGGAAGATAAAATGAGAGATATAGAAAATCAGAACACATTGGGCGTTGACATGGCCAAACTCGGGTTGATTGCTGACTTTAAAGTACCTCACAAGTTTAAGGTGCCTATCTTTGAGAAGTATAGGGGCACTACTTGTCCCCGTGTTCACCTCCGATCTTATTACAGAAAGATGTCCGCTTATTCTGACGATGAGAAGTTGCTGATGCACTTCTTTCAGGATAGTCTTTCTGGCCCATCGCTCGAATGGTATATGGGTTTGGAGCCCGCTACTGTGCGCACCTGGAAAGATCTTGCAGAAGCGTGTGTTCTCCACTATCAATATAATAGCGACTTGGCTCCCAACCGAGTTCAGCTTCAGAATCTCTCGCAGCGGAGCAATGAAAGCTTCAAAGAATACGCCCAGCGGTGGCGTGAATTGGCTGCTCGGGTTCAACCACCGATGGTTGAGCGTGAGTTGGTGCAAATGTTCGTGGCTACCCTTCCTGGAGTCTATTATGAAAAGCTGGTTAGTGGCATGTCTGGAACATTCTCGGCCCTCATCACTTTGGGCGAGCATGTTGAGAACGGTATAAAGATCGGCAAAATTCAGGGCGAATCATCCTCAGCTGGAGGAGCTAGCAAGAAACCCTATACTGGCAAGCGTCGAGAGGGAGATGCCAGTGCTGTCACTAATGCTAGGAGAAAGGGCAAGGGCCCTCAGTCTCAGATCGCTAGCATAAACATCCCAGCTGCACCCCCGCAGCCGCAGCAGCAGCCCCAGCAACAGAATAATCCGGGATATAAGAGATATCAGAATCGGGGTCCCCTGGCAAACCGTCATTTGGAAACTCCTCCTATGCCGTATGCACAGCTTCTGCAGACGTTGCTTCAGCTCCAATTAGTTCATAAAAGGACAATGGCTCCCTTGACAGGGGCACCACCACCAGAGTATGATGCTAATGCTACTTGTGAATTTCATTCTAGGGCACCTGGCCATACGGTTGAGAATTGTAAAGCTTTTAAGCACAAAGTCCAGGACTTGGTCGACGCCAAGGTTATCAACTTTTCTGACAACGTGCCCAACGTCACCAAAAATCCAATGCCTTATCATAGGGGGGGCGGAGTAAATGCTGTTATCACTGAAGAGAGTTCAGACTTGCTGACCGATGTCAAAGATCTGAAGACGCCGTTGAGTTTTGTCAAGGCTAAGTTGCTGAAGAAGGGCTTCTTTCCCGGATGTGGAGAGATGTGTATGGCTTGTGCTACACTTCCTGATGGGTGTGAGCAGTTGGTCGAAGGTATCCAGAGTCTGATGTCCGAGGGTATTTTGCAATTCAGTCGGAGCATTGAGAATGCGTCAGGGGAAGTCGTGCTGAAGCAGGCAGACGAAGTTGCTACCATCACTATTCCTCGTCACCCTATTACTATTTCTGCGTCCCGTCCGCCTTCTATCACCATCACCAGGGCCGGACCAATCCCATTCGAGAGCACTAATGCCGTCCCATGGCATTACGGCGCCGAAGTCTATTGTAATGGTCAGAAGATAGAGCTTGAGCCATCCAGATCGACTGCGCAGAATCTTACCGAGGTCAGTGGTATCACTAGAAGCGGAAGAGTATTCGCGCCGGCAGAGGTTGCAGCAGAGAAAGGGGTTCATGCTGACGCTGTGGATAAGGGTAAAGGTAAAGCTGTTGAAGAGGTCCCTGCAGGGGCAGAGAAGGACTTGCTGGTTAAAGATGCTGAAGAGTTCATGCGGCTAATCAGGAAAAGTGACTACAAAATTGTAGATCATCTTCATCAGACCCCGTCAAAGATCTCGATTCTTAACCTGTTGCTGTGCTCTGAGGCGCACCGCAATGCATTGCTGAAGGTATTAAATGCTGCATACGTGCCGCAGGAGATATCAGTGAATCAACTCGAGGAAGTAGTAGCCCATGTCAATGCTGGTAATGGGCTGGGATTTACGGATCTGGAGCTGACTCCCAAGGGAAGAGATCACAACAGCGCCTTGCACGTCTCAATAGAGTGCAGAGGCACGATTATGTCACATGTCCTAGTGGATACGGGCTCCTCGCTTAACGTGCTTCCGAAGAAAGCACTGATGAAGTTGGATACCCGTGGACTGCTGTGCACGCCCAGTGATCTGGTCGTGAAGGCCTTTGACGGAACCAAGCGCCACGTCTTCGGAGAATTGACCCTGCCAATTCAAGTTGGACCAGAGACGTTTAATGCGGTTTTCTATATCATGGATATCATGCCCGCCTATAGTTGCCTCTTAGGTCGGCCGTGGATCCATTCTGCTGGTGCCGTAACGTCCACGCTGCATCAGAAGCTTAAATATGCTGTTGGGGGCAGCATAGTGACAGTCTGTGGAGAGGAGGACATCATGGTAAGCCACCTGTCGTCCTTTAAATATGTCGAAATGGATGGTGAGATCCATGAGACTCTTTGCCAAGCTTTTGAAACCGTCAGGGTGAAGGAGGTAGCTCCCGTCGTTGCAAAGAAGCAAGAGTTGAACCTCTCCTCGTTTAAGGAAGCTAGAGCCGTTGTCGAAGCTGGTTCCACCCCAGGCTGGGGGCATGTCTTGGACATACCAATCAAACAGGATAAGTTTGGATTGGGGTATTCTCCTGGAGCTGAAGCTTCATCTTCTTCTGGCAGTTCGTCTCATGGGAAAGGGCCGATCTTGTTCACCAAGGGGGGAGTGATCTTCGAGAGTATCAACGCTGCGTCAGAGGACAGCGGGGACAGTGATTGCGATCTTGACGCCTGGATTCAACCGAGCAAGCCGGGCGAGCACCTCCACAACTGGACCATCAAGGAGATTATCAAGCTGACAAGTGAAGAGTAATGATTTGCTTTTTACAATCTTTGTACAACCCTATGTCCTGCCCGGGGCATAGTGGTTTTACTGTCAGGGCCTTGTTGGATTATGTGTATGCATTTTGTTAATAAATAAAAGGCGTTTTCTTCGTAATCAAATATTGTGTTCTCTGTTATTCATGTTTTATGTTTGTTTCGAAAAACAGCAAAATGGCAACGAGGTTCGTGCTAACCTGCATATTCTTGCTTTAAACTTAACCCTTGTTATTGCAGGATCCACGTAACAGATGACATCGACTCTGGACCCTCTACGGCTCACTACGACTTTGATTGCCCGATCTATCAAGCCGAGGATGAGATTGATGAAGACGAAGACCTTCCGGAAGAGTTGGCCCGCTTGTTGAGACAAGAGGAGAAGGTTATTCTGCCTCACGAGGAGGATATTGAGATTGTAAATCTGGGTTCTGAGGAGCTTATCAGGAATGTCAGAGTAGGGGCTGCGCTGCAGAAGGATGTCAAGCATAGACTGGTCGAGATGCTTCGAGAGTATAGTGACGTCTTTGCTTGGTCATATGAGGATATGCCCGGACTTGACACTGATATCGTGGTTCATCGCTTGCCGTTGCGAGAAGATTGCCCTCCAGTCAAGCAGAAGCTCAGGAGGACAAGACCAGACATGGCTGTAAAAATCAAAGAAGAAGTCCAGAAGCAGTTGGACGCAGGATTTCTAGCCGTTACCACTTACCCTCCGTGGGTCGCCAACATAGTGCCTGTACCAAAGAAGGACGGTAAGGTACGTATGTGCGTCGATTATCGGGATTTGAATAGGGCGAGCCCTAAGGATGATTTCCCGTTGCCTCATATCGATGTGTTGGTCGACAATACAACCCAGTTTTCCGTGTTTTCGTTCATGGATGGCTTCTCCGGTTACAATCAGATTAAGATGGCGCCGGAGGACATGGAGAAAACGACGTTTATTACCCCCTGGGGCACGTTTTGCTATAAGGTAATGCCTTTCGGTCTAAAGAACGCAGGGGCCACTTACCAGCGAGCAATGGTAACTTTGTTTCATGATATGATTCATCATGAGATCGAGGTCTATGTTGATGACATGATTGCAAAATCCCAAACGGAGGAAGAGCATCTGGTCAATTTGCTGAAGCTGTTTGAAAGGCTTAGGAAGTTCAGGCTGAGGCTGAATCCTAACAAGTGCACTTTCGGAGTGCGGTCCGGAAAGTTATTGGGGTTTATCGTTAGTGAACGAGGTATTGAAGTTGATCCTGCAAAGATAAAAGCTATCCAAGAGATGCCAGCGCCGAAAACAGAAAAAGAAGTTCGCGGTTTCTTGGGCCGAATAAACTACATTGCAAGGTTTATCTCTCAGCTCACGGCCACTTGTGAACCGATGTTCAAGTTGTTAAAGAAAAATCAGGCGATTACTTGGAATGAGGATTGCCAGAAGGCATTCGATAAGATAAAGCAGTATCTTCAAGAACCTCCAATCTTGATACCCCCAGTGGCTGGACGGCCATTAATCATGTACTTGACGGTTCTGGAGAATAGTATGGGGTGTGTTCTCGGTCAGCACGACGAGACGGGCAGAAAAGAGCATGCCATTTATTATTTGAGTAAAAAGTTCACTGAGTGTGAATCTCGATACTCGATGCTGGAGAAGACGTGTTGTGCGTTAGCTTGGGCTGCCAAACGTCTACGACAGTATATGCTCAATCACACCACTATGCTGATTTCGAAGATGGATCCGATCAAGTACGTCTTCGAAAAGCAGGCTCTTTCGGGCAGGATTGCCAGGTGGCAGATGGTGTTAACAGAATATGATATTCAGTACGTCTCCCAGAAAGCCATCAAGGGAAGCGTATTGTCTGATTACCTTGCCGAACAGCCAATCGAAGACTATCAGCCGATGAAGTTCGAATTCCCTGACGAGGACATTATGTTTCTCAAAGCGAAGGATTGCGATGAGCCATTGCCCGATGAGGGGCCAGATAGGAAGTCTCAGTGGAAGTTGATATTCGACGGAGCGGTTAATTCCTATGGAAGTGGTATCGGGGCTATCATCACGACTCCTCACGGATCCCACATCCCGTTTACTGCAAGACTGACGTTTCCAGTTACCAACAACGAAGCCGAGTATGAAGCATGTATTATGGGTCTAGAAGAGGCAATTGATTTGAGAATCAAGAATCTAGACATATATGGTGACTCAGCGCTTGTAATCAATCAGATCAAAGGGGAGTGGGAAACTCGTCAAGCGAATCTAGTGCCGTACATGAATTATGCCAGGAGGCTGCTTCCGTTCTTTGACCGAGTAGAACTTCATCATGTACCCCGGGCTGAAAATCACATGGCTGATGCTTTAGCCACGTTGGCTTCAATGTATAAGGTCAATATTTGGAATGAAGCTCCAAGCATTGTTCTTTCGCGTCTTGACAGACCAGCGTTTGTGTTCGCAATCGAAGATGCCACTGACGGCAAGCCATGGTTCCACGATATCCAAACCTTCCTCATGACCAAGGAGTATCCTGCGGGTGCGTCAACCCAGGATAAGAAGACTCTGAGGAGGTTATCTGGAAACTTTTACCTCAACCCTGATGGAGTGCTGTATAAGAGAAACCACGATCTCGTGCTACTCAGATGTGTAGATGAGAAAGAGGCAAGTATGCTCATGGAAGAAGTCCATGAGGGCACATTTGGTACGCACGCCGGCGGGCATGCCATGACGAGAAAGATCCTGAGAGCAGGATATTACTGGTTGACTATAGAGTCGGATTGCTTCAGATTCGCGAAGAAATGTCACAAATGCCAGATTTATGCTGATAAAGTTCATGTGCCGCCGTGCCCATTAAATGTCATGTCCTCCCCTTGGTCGTTCTCCATGTGGGGCATCGACATGATAGGCAAGATCGAGCCCACTGCATCCAATGGTCATTGTTTTATTCTGGTAGCTATCGACTACTTCACCAAGTGGGTGGAGGCAGCCTCGTACGCTAATGTGACCAAGCAGGTGGTAGCTAAATTCATAAAGAGGGACATCATCTGTCGCTATGGAATTCTCGAGCGGATCATTACTGATAATGGTTCGAATTTGAATAACAAGATGATGAAGGAGTTGTGCCAGAGCTTCAAGATTGAACACCCCAACTCATCTCCTTACCGGCCGAAGATGAATGGCGCTGTTGAAGCGGCCAACAAGAACATCAAGAAGATTGTTCAGAAGATGGTTGTGACGTATAAAGATTGGCACGAGATGCTGCCGTTTGCCTTGCACGGTTATCGTACGACGGTGCGTACGTCGACCGGGGCAACTCCTTTCTCCTTGGTGTACGGTATGGAAGCTGTCCTACCGCTAGAAGTGGAGATTCCCTCTTTGCGAGTTTTGGTTGATGTAAAACTTGATGAGGCAGAATGGGTTACGAATCGCTTGAACCAGCTCAGCCTGATGGACGAGAAGAGGCTAGCATCGATTGCATTTGGTCGCCTGTACCAAAGCCGAATGAAGAAAGCTTATGATAAGAAGGTGCGTCCTCGAAGCTTTCAGACGGGTGATCTCGTCCTGAAGAAGATTCTTCCGCCACACTCCGATCACCGGGGCAAGTGGACTCCGAATTACGAAGGGCCGTATGTCGTCAGCAAGGTCTTCTCGGGAGGAGCTTTGTTGTTATCCACGATGGATGGTGAAGATTTTGCATCCCCGGTGAACGCGGACGCAGTTAAAAAATACTTTGCTTGAAAGAGACCCGCTGGACAAAAAAGAAAGAGTCCAGGCAAAAAAGGGGCATCCCGGCGAACCAAAAACAGAATAAAAGGTTCGGGCAAAAATTAGGGATATATTGAAAAAATGTACACCCGCGAAGTCGAAAACCTACACTGGGCGGCTTCGGCAAAAAAGGGTATCCCGGTGAACTGAAAACCCGTGAAGGGCGGTTCACGCAAAAGTTAGGGATTTGAATAAGCAAATGACTGCGTTCCGCGTATGGACTTTCATTGTTTAGTGGTTCGGAAGACCTGAGGGCCGTTTATCTGAATCAATCTCTTCCAAAGCTGAAGCATCGGAGAAGTATCGAAGTCGAGTGGGTCTTAGAGGGATCAACTCATGGTGTTCGTCTACGCCTCGATTGCCGACATTTGTATATACTGATGTATATTTATGTTTTCTTTTTTGCGCGGCTTCCTCATTCCAGGAGCTTGCCTCTGTTGTAAAACATCTTTGCCCGTTCAGGGGTTCATCATCAATAAAATGCACATTATTCAGCAATTCTACTTGACTGCTTAGCATTTATCTGTTTTGTTTGCGAATGAGAACGCCGATGTGTTTTTGATAAAATGCGTATACATAAACTTGCGGGCCTAGGCCCATTGATTGTTGAAACAACTAATTAATTGAATATTGTCATGAGATAATAACCTGGATAGGCCCCTTTGAGGAGGGTATCTTGTCTGTCTGTTTGTGTTGTTGCAGGTGTAGTACTTTCCAGAAGATGTGCCGTGCGTATCCCCGAAGCAGGATGAGTCCTCCTTCCCCAGCAGAGTTCAGTAGTTTCTCCTCCGCAGAATCTGAACGCAAGATGGCGAGCATTGATATGCCCTCCCCAGGTAGAGGTGATTCTCTTCCCCAAGCATACGCATCCTGAAGGAATGTCGCCTCATCAGCTGAATCAAGCACCGAAGAATGATGACGTTTCCCCAGCAC
The DNA here is from genome assembly GCA_963859935.3 of Lathyrus sativus. Lineage (NCBI taxonomy): Eukaryota > Viridiplantae > Streptophyta > Magnoliopsida > Fabales > Fabaceae > Lathyrus > Lathyrus sativus. Next base: position 286,380,034 of record OZ012739.1, on the reverse strand, counting down.
CGGGTCACAAGTGCAGAGTTCATAGAAATGTTTGGGTACTGGAGCTCATGTTTTCCCCAGTAAAGTCGTCGAAGCAGGATTTTCCCCCCGCACCGGGTCACAAGTGCAGGTTTCGCAGGAAGCTGTTCGTATACCGAAGTATGCAGTAACTGATGGTGCCAGACTGAAGTCTCCAGTGGAATTGAGATTCCTCACCAGAGGCAGGCTCTCTCCTGAAGTCCGATGATTCCCTCTTCCCCAGTAGAGTGTTGGGACAGCTGATGTTGTATTCCCCTGCAGAGTTGTACTCTCCCCCGAAGGCAGATGATCCTTTCTTCCCCAGCGGAATTGAAATTCCTCATCAGAGTCGCACTCTCCAGTAAAGTAGAATGATTTCTCTCCCCGGCTGAGTCCGCAGAAAAGCAGAATCCTTGGAAGTTGATCAGGTCATGATCGATGTTCCCCAGCAGAGCGTGGGGGAGCTAATGCTGTGTTTCCCCAGAATCGCACTCTCTCCATCAAAGCAGAATGATTCCTCCTTCCTCAAGCCGAGTTTGCAGATGTCCAGAAGGGACGAATCCTTGGAAGTTGATCGGATCATGATTGGTTTTTCCCCAGTGGAGTGTTGAGCAGCTGAAGTTGGTTCCCCACAGAGTGGTCATCCCCAGAAGAGTAGCCGAGACGGCCGCGCAGTTCATTCTCGCGATTGATATCAGCAGATCCAAGTTCTCGTAGAGCTTCGTCCCCTGCAGCAGTCAGCTGAAGTTGTTCCCCTGCAGCAGTTCGCGGAAGATCAATTCCCTAGACAGAGCCTGATTGATATTGGCGGGTTCACGTTCTCCTCAGCAGGATGACTCCTCTACCTGAATGGTTCTTTCTCCCTGACAGGAGGATTTTCCCCTTCGGCATTTATTTTGCTGACGGGATCGCATCATTGTGCATGATTGCATAGCATTGTGCATGATTGCATGGCATTTAGCATGAACGCATAGCATTTCCACTGTGTGGGGCCTAGCGCAGAAGCATATGCATCATAAGCATGTTCTAGGTCATCATCATCCTTGTTGAACAGGTGTACCACCAAAAGACCGGTTGCTCAGGACGATTCTCGATGTTCTCCCCAGCAAGGTCACTTGCGAGATGATTCTTAAGGACCCCGGTGTGATCCCCACGGTCGTTCGCTCAAGATGATTTTTGAGATCCCCAGCGAAGTCTTCGGTTCAAGATGATTCTCGAAGCCCTCAGCAGGGCCATTTGCTTAAGACGATTCTTAAGACCCCAGTACAGCTTCCCGAGTGGTTCGCCTAGTATGATACTTGAGCTCCCCAATGGTGTCTCCAGCAAGAGTTGCCCCGGAAGATTTCTGGAATACCCAACAGAATGTTTGCTCCGGAAAGGTTATCAGTTCAGGACGATTCTTGAAGATGCCCGACGGATCTGTTTGGTCAAGATGATTCTTGAAGCCCTGAGCAGCATGATATGTCTGCTCCAACAATGATGTCTAATCTGAAGATGGATTTCGTAAGCGCCCGAAGGCGATATCAGAAGGTTCCTGTGAGTCCAGATTTCCGTGTTGAAGAATCAACGGGGGGCTGAAGACAAGGTTCCGGAGTTGTAGATACAACAGAATGATCCGTGTGAGTCTGAAGACCAAGTCAGTTATCCTGAGGTGATGATTGAGTGCGATCAAGTGAATGATACGTCTTCTGATTGAAGTCGAAGATGTTTCTCCAGCAATGATGTCTAATCTGAAGATGGATTTCGTAAGCGCCCGAAGGCGATATCAGAAGGTTCCTGTGAAGCCAGATTTCCGTGTGGATGAATCAACGGGTGGCTGAAGACAAGGTTCCAGAAGTTGTAGATACAACAGAGTGATCCGTGTGAGTCTGAAGACCAAATCAGTTATCCTGAAGTGATGATTGAGTGCGATCAAGTGAATGGTATGTCTTCTGATTGAAGTCGAAGATGTTTCTCCAGCGGTGACGCATGGTACTTCGATCGTCCGACAGTGATGTCAGATTTAGTTCTCCAGTGGTGACGCAGAGTACTTCGATCGTCCGACGGTGATGTCCAATTTGGTTCTCCAGCTAGTTGTTGAGCAGCTAATGTTGCAGTAATCAAAGATTTGTTCCCCGCAGAGTACTGTGTGCTCGGGCAGTTGGCAAATTTTCGGGTTCACCGATATTCAATCGTCTCGCACCTTGATTGGATGAGAGCCGTTCGCTCCTCACCCAGTCAGGTTCAAGCCGTTTGAATAGGGGCAGCTGTTGCACCCCAAAATTTGACCAACAATTATTTATTCATTGAGTGTTTGGAAGTGGATACCTTCATCAGAAAGTTCAAGAGATCCTCAAAGGAATGGGTTGAAACCAGGGTTGTGTGCTTCATAGCTTGAGAGTTGTGGGTGCCCCTCAGATGGTTCTGAGACTTTGAGAATGAATTTGATGTCTTGGGAAAGCCTATGAGATGTCTTGATGGCCTTCATGAAGCCCAGAGAAGTCATTATGCAAGAGTTCAGAAGATTCAACCATGAATGATAGAATTAGGGTTTTGACTGGGTCAACCCTAGGGTAACTGAAGATTTGGAGAAGGTTGAGACCCAATCCAAGGGCCATGAGATCATGGAATGATGCATAGAGATGATATAAAGATGATTCCTAGGCCAACTCATCATGATTGAGGAGTCTGAGAAGTTTCAAGTCAGGATCTTCAAGGATTGTCAGTGAAAAACCCTAATTTGATCCCTATCTTCCAGGCGGTTTTAGCTCAAGTTATGATTGATATCTCACCTTCCCCATAACATTAATGTTGTAGAGCTTGTTCTAAGCTTTAATTTTAGTGGTGGAAGTCCTTGATAGGAGTTACAGAGCTCAAGTTATGGTTTTGACAAATTACAGGTCAGCAGAGGTGTGTGAATCTGGGTCCTTGAAAGTCACCCAACTTGCAGACAACTTTTGCCCTAGTAGGAGGATTCCTATGACTTCTTGGTCAACATGAATGTTGAAGAGAATCTTCTTAGCTTTAATTTGAGTGGTAGAAGTCCTTGATTGGATTTGTGGAACTCAACTTATGGTTTGAACAAGACAGGGGTATTTTGGTCATTTGTCAGTTATAGGTCATTTTAGCCAATGCCTAAAACTCCTATTTCCAAGCCTCAAATGGAAAAACTCAAAACATGAAAGTTGTTCAAAATGTGATTTTAAGTCTAGAAAGAAGGTCACAAATTGTTGGAAAAGCTCATAGCATGAGATTACATGATTGGTCAAAAATGAACTAAAAATGGCATATAAGTTTGAAAAGTTGAATTTGAAAATTGATTTGGAAGATCCACAAATCCAAAATAGGTCATCCAATATATCATTTTGATTGGAAACATCATTTTGAGAACATTGGTTTAGATAGAATTTTGATTTGGAGCTTTAAAATGGGTGATGCTTTGAAAATTGTTACTTGAAAAAGAAGGCAATGTTGAAAAACCTTACACAAGCCAAAGATGAGCTTGTTTTTCACTCATCCACACTCAATATCTCTCATAAGGAGAATTTGGCACAAAATGGTAAGGCATGAGGCATGAGATATGAGATTTCTAACTTGTCCTCACATGAGATTTTCAAGAAAATTCCACCATGTTCTAGATGAATCTAGAAGCATCTAAGGATCATTATAAGAAGAGTGCCATGAAGAGAGTTCAAGGTGGGTGATAGAGAGAGATTTCAAGAGAGAGAGAGAGAGAGAAGCATCCATTGAAGCACTTCCTTCAACTTCAAGCAACTCTGAATTTCATCCACTACAAGCATTCTCCTTCCATACAAGTGCAAACAGAAGCTTGCTCACCCCCCAAGGATCACATTTCAGCCATTACAAGCTCTGAATCCACCCACACGAGTTCCCTCCACACCTCTTTGACAGGTTCCTTTTCTTCTCTCTATCTCCTAAATTATGCAGTTTTAGATAGCTTTCTAGGTAGATAATTGATGCACTAGGGTAGATGACTCTTTCCCATGAATTAGGGCACGATCTGTGAAGGTTCATAGCAGAGCCAAGAATCTTTGATCTTCAAGATTTAGTTAGTTTGTTAGTTTTAACGAGTAAAGATTGGTTTAGAATCCTTAGGCTAACTTGTAGAAGCTCTGTAAACCATTAGATTGAAGCTTAGTGAAGGTTGATACCAGTTGATAACAAGTGATGTTTAGTTGGACCATGACATTGAAGTCCTCTGTTGGAATTATTGAGGATGAATTAGGGAAATCCACGCGTACCATCTTGTTCCTCTCATTGAGTACTACAATTTTCATTTTTGAATCGTGTTAAATCATGGCGTGTGGAGAGAGAATCAGGGATTGGAAGATGAGTGCATGGAGGAGAGGGTTTCTGAAAACCCTAGATATGTTTGGGACGATGAAGGTGGTCCATTGGATTAGTCTCCAAGTCTGACTTGTTCACCTCATCGCACGGCCGTGATTGAATCTGAGAAAGGGAGGGAAAAATTCAAAAGAATGAAACGCGTCGTTTCATTTAAGCTGCCATTCTGGGCTTATCTCGCTATCCCCACCCCCCTTTTGTCTGGCCCATCTAATACCAACAAGCGCGTGTTACTTGTCACACCCCCCCTCCCTCTTATTTGATTTATATTCTTTTATATTCTTTTAATATTTTTCTTGTTTTAGAAAATTCATTAAAAATTGAAAAATAACTCTTTTTTGTCCATTCTTTTTTCTATGAGTAGATAATAATGTGTAGAAAATATTAAAAATAAAGATGGGATTTTATTTTTAAGTTTAGTATTTTTAATAGATTTTTCTTTTAAATAGCTTTTATAATGTTTAGTTTGGTATCATGATTTTGCAAGAATTGTTTTAGGACCTTCCTTTAGTCTTTGTAATCCATTCTTTTTATTGCAATTAGATGATGAATCATAGTTCCCCATAGGATTTATTCTAGAATTTTAGAATTAAATTTTGATTAGTTTAATTAGGGTAGATGTAGGGTATCCTAATTAGGGTTTAGGTTGTGCTTAGGTGAAGAATTCCTTTCTTTGATTGAGTTTTGTCTTGATTTTTAGGTAGAGGCCTATATAGATGTTATGAATAGACTTTGTAGACCCTTATGAATAATTGTTAGATTTTTCCCATTGGTTTAGTATTTTTAGGTATTTTCTGAAGTTGCCTGTTGTTTTTGTCTCCCCTGTGGTTATCTGTTCATCTTTGGGGTTCATTGTGGGGAATTTGTTGAGGGGCTTGTGTTGCCTTGAAGACCTTGATGGAGAGCATCATGAAGTGAAGATTGTAGGTCAAGACTCAGAGACCCAGAGCTTGGCTTGTTCCCTATCTGTGAGGTTTGAGATCCTGAAGTTTGGAGGAAGTTCATGGTACTTTCCTGAGGAAGGCACTATGAATGACTTTCATTCTTTCTTCTCACCTCTTTCTTAAGTATCCAATGATGTTGGAGCCAACTTGTGAGTTTAATTTCTCCTGAGGAGGAATGTAAACTGATCACATGTTGTTGAGCCACATGGTATACAACTCCTAAGTGGAAGCCTCCTAGTACTTTCCTGAGGAAGGTCTTATGGGTCTATTCACTTAGTTCCATTAGTTTGTCTAGGATTTCTTAAGTATCCAATGATGTTGGAGCCAACTTGTGAGTTTAATTTCTCCTGAGGAGGAATGTAAACTGATCACAGTTGTTGAGCCACATAGGATACAACTCCTAAGTGGAAGCCTCCTAGTACTTTCCTGAGGAAGGTCCTATGAGTCTATTCACTTAGTTCCACTAGTTCAGATAGGATTTCCTAAATATCCAGTGATGTTGGAGCCTGCTTGTGAGTTTAATTTCTCCTGAGGAGGAATATAAACTGGTCACAGTGGTTGAGCCACATAGGGTATGACTCCTGAGTATACACCTCCTAGTGCTTTCCTAAGGAAGACACTATGAGTCTGCTTGCTTAGCTCCCTTTCTTTGGTAAGCTTGTTCTGAAGCTTGAAGACTGGGATTGATTCTCTTGTTTAGGGTTTGCTTGGGGGCTTTGCTTAGATTTGATTCAGATTCTGTGATTAGGGTTAGGATTAGAGAGTAGATTTTTTCTTTCTCAAGCATGTGTGTTTGTTTGCCTGTTGGCACTTCATTTCCCTTATCTGTTTCTGCTTGATAGTATGTTGTTTATTTTCAGTATGATTACTGTTATTTCATGACTGGCTTGAGGTTGAGACGAGCTTGTGGAGGCTGAAACCCCACACACATTTCCTCCCTCACTTGCATTGCATGCATTTTACTGTTAAAGCTGATGTTTTTGTCTGTTTTGATGTATCATTGACATGATCCCTTAGGACTCTCATTTCCTCAGATGAGGATTTGATGATAGACTTTTAGGTTGAAACCTATGCATGACAACTTCTAGGAGTTCCCTGTTCAAACCTCAACCGTAGGATGAATCCATGGCATGATAACAGTAGGACTTGATAGTCTCCCTCCTAGTTGAGCCATTTTTTTCCGTAGTTTCCCGAACTACGTTTGCTCTGATCTTTCATACCAGATGAAAGTACGTAGGCATAGGATGCGATATCCTAGCGAGCAACCTTCCCCACCTTCCCCCGTAGTTAGCCGAACTATGTTGACTCTGATTTCTCATTCTCTGATGAGAATACGTAGGCATAAAGTGCGACGCTTTGCCGAGTCATTTTTCTTTTCTTTTTCAGCCAGCCTTGATAGGTAGATAGATTATAACCAACCCGTCCAAGTAAACACACAAGCGAGGATCCCATCGAGTACGACGGACGTGAGGGGTGCTAATATCTTCCCCTTGCGTAACCGACTCCCGAACCCAGACAATGGTTGCGATGACCTTGTCTTACCCTTTTTCGTCAGGTTTTTCTGATCGTTTCCTTTCCCGCTCTGAGGGATAAATAACGAAAGGTGGCGACTCTTCTGTCATGCCGGCACCTTATTTTTCGCGCAAGCGACAATAAGAAGGTGCATCCTAGAAGCTTTCAGACGGGTGATCTCGTCCTAAAAAAGATTCTTCCTCCACACTCCGATCACCGGGGCAAGTGGACTCCGAATTACGAAGGTCCGTACGTCGTCAGCAAGGTCTTCTCGGGAGGAGCTTTGCTGTTGTACATGATGGATGGTGAAGATTTTGCATCCCCGGTGAACGCGGACGCAGTTAAAAAATACTTTGCTTGAAAGCGACCCGCTGGACAAAAAAGGAGAGTCCTGGCAAAAATGGGGCATCCCGGCGAACCAAAAACAGAATAAAAAGGTTCGGGCAAAAATTAGGGATATAAATTGAAAAAAGGTACACCCGCGAAGTCGAAAACCTACACTGGGCGGCTTCGGCCAAAAAGGGTATCCCGGTGAACTGAAAACCCGCAAAAGGCGGTTCACGAAAAAGTTAGGGATTTGAAAAAGCAAATGACTGCGTTCCGCGTGTGGACTTTCTTTGTTTAGTGGTTCGGAGGACCTGAGGGCCGTTCATCTGAATCAATCTCTTCCGAAGCTGAAGCTTCGGAGAAGTATCGAAGTCGAGTGGGTCATAGAGGGATCAACTCATGGCGTTCGTCTACGCCTCGCTGCCGACATTTGTATATACTGATGTATATTTATGTTTTATTTTTGCGCGGCTTCCTCATTCCAGGAGCTTGCATCTGTTGTAAAACATTTTTACCCATTCAGGGGTTCGTTATCAATAAAATGCGTATTATTCAGCGATTTTGTTTTCCTGTTTAGTATTTATCTGTTTTGTTTGCGAAAAAGAACGCCGATGTTTTTGATAAAATGCGCATACATAAACTTACTGGCCTAGGCCACTGATTGCCGAAGCAATTAATTACTTGAATATTGTCACGAGATAATAACCTTGATAGGTCCCTTTGAGAAGAGTATCTTGTCTGTTTGTTTGTGTTGTTACAGGTGTAGCATATTCCAGACAGTGCGCCGCGCGCATCCCCGAAGCAGGATGATTCCTCTTTCTCCAGCAGAGTTCAGTAGCCTCTCCCCGCAGAGTCTGAACGTGATATCGTGAGCATTGATATGTCTCCCCAGGCAGAGATTATTCTCTCCCCAATCAGATGTGTCCTGAAGGAACGTCACCTCCTCAGCTGAGTCAGGCGCTGAAGCGCATGTTCGTCCCCCAGCACCGGGTCACAAGTGCAGGTTTCGTAGGAAACTATTTGTACGCCGAAGTATGTAGCAACTGATGGTGCCAGACTAAAGTCTCCAGCGGAATTGAAATTCCCCACCAGAGTTGTACTCTCCCCCAAAGTCGGATGATTCCTTCTTCCCCAGCGGAATTGAGATCCCCCCGCAAAGTCGTACTCTCTCCAGCGAAGCAGAATGATTTCTTCTTCCTCAGCCGAGTTTGCAAATCCCCAAGAGAGCCGAGTCCTTGGGAAGCAGTTGGGACCATGATTGGTTTTCCCCAGTAGAGTGTTGAACAGCTGATGCTGTATTCCTCATCAGAGTCGTACTCTCTCCAGCAAAGCAGAATGATTTCTCCTTCCTCAACCGAGTCTGCAGATCCCCAAGAGAGCCGAATCCTTGGAAGTTGCTCAGACCATGATTGGTTTTTTCCCCAGTGGAGTGTTGATCAACTGAAGTTGTTTCCCCATAGAGTATCTCCAAAGAAGTAGCCGAGACGGCCACGCAGTTTATCCCCGCGATTGACATCGCTTTCCCTCAGCAGGTCCTGGTTCTCATAGAGCTTCTTTCCCCTGCAACAATCAAATGAAGGTGTTTCCCCCGCAGCAGTCAACTGAAGTTGTGTCCCCATGCGGAGTCCAATTGATATTGGCGTAACCATGTTCTCCTCAGCAAGATGATTCCTCTATCTGAGTAGTTCTTTCTCCTTGACAGGAGGATTCCCCTTCGGCATTTATTTTGCCGACGGGATCGCATCATTGTGCATGATTGCATAGCATTTATCATAAACTCATAGCATGTCCACCGTGTGGAGCATTGTGCCATTGCCGAAGCATATGCATAATAAGCATGATCTAGGTTGCTACCGTTCTTGTTTTGCAGGTGTTCCGCCGCAGAATTGATTGCTCAGGATGATTCCTGACATTCTCCCCAACGAAGTCGCCTGGTCAAGATGATTCTTGAGATACCCAGCGAAGTCTTCGGTTCAAGATGATTCTTGAATTCCTCAGCAGGGCCGTTTGCTTAAGATGATTCTTAAGACCCCAGTGCAGTCTCCAGAGTTGGTTGCTCAAGCTGATGCTTAGAGTCCCCAGTAAAGGTTGCCCAGGATGATTCCTGAAATCCCCAACAGAGTGTTCGCTCAGGATGATTCCTGAAATCTCCAACATGGTTACCGGTGCAAGATGATTCTTGGAGTCCTCACCAAAGTTGATTTATTCATAATGATTTCTGGACCTTCGGAGCGGAGTTACTTGATAGTCCTCCAGAATCCCCAGCGGCGAAGCATTATCCCCAGCAGGTTTTCTAACGGCGAAGTTGAAATCTCCCTTGAAGACTCCATGATTGAAGTCTGACCGTGTTAATGAAGCAGTTCCCTCAGCTGATGCAGAGCGCCTGATGGCAGTGGTTTAGATATTCCCAGTTGGCTCATGATTGACCAAGAATTCTATTCTCCACCTGATGGTTGAAGTCCGGCTGATGCCCGACAATTTCCTTGGATGCCTGATGGCATGATCAACCTGATGGTTGAAGTCCGGCTGATGCCCGACAGTTTCTTTGGATGCCTGATGGCATGATCGACTATGTATTACCGGTTACCGTGTGACCAATTCCCCAATGAGTTTTCTTCACCCTGACGGCGAGGTCAGATTATTTCGAGTTCTCCAGCGGCGATGTTGGATGTTTGTTTCTGGCGGCGATGTCAGGTGATTTAATTCTCCAGCGGCGATGTTGGATGTTTGTTCTTGGTGGCGAAGTCAGATTCTTTAGTTTTCCAGCGGCGATGTTGGGTGTTTTGGTTGTCCGACGGTGAAGTCAGAGCCTTTGTAGCTCCAGCGGCGATGTTGGACGTTTATTTCCGACGGCGATGTCAGATTTTTTCCAGCGGCGATGTTGGGTGTTTTGGTTGTCCGACAGCGAAGTCAGAGCCTTTGTAGCTCCAGCGGCGATGTTGGACGTTTGGTTCCGACGGCGATGTCAGATTTTTTCCAGCGGCGATGTTGGGTGTTTCGAGTGTTTCTCAGAGGATGTTTGTTTCTGGCGGTGATGTCAGATAGTTTGGTTCTCCAGCGGCGATGTTGGATGTTTTGTTCTTGGCGGTGATGTCAGATAGTTTGGTTCTCCAGCGGCGATGTTGGATGTTTTGTTCTTGGCGGTGATGTCAGGTGATTTAGCTCTCCAGCGGCGATGTTGGGTGTTTGGGTTTGTCCGACGGTGATGTCAGATTCTTTGTTCTCCAGCAGCGATGTTAGGTGTTTTGGTTGTACGACGGCGATGTCAGATTCTTTGTTCTCCAGCGGCGATGTTGGGTGTTTTGGTTGTCCGACGGCGATGTCAGATTCTTTAGTTTTACAGCGGCGATGTTGGGTGTTCTGGTTGCCTGACGGTGATGTCCAGTGTTTGATGATAATGTCAGAGGAACTTAATGTGGATAACTGACGACAAGGTTCAGATCAGTATGTCTCCAGCTAGTTGCCGTGCAGCTATTATTTCAGTGTTCGAAGATTCGTTCCCGCCAGAGTACCGTGTACTTGCGCAGTTGGCAAATTTCCAGGTTTATCGGTATTCAACCGTCTCGCACCTTGATTGGCTGAGAGCCGTTCGCTCCTCACCCAGTCAGGTTCAAGCCGTTTGAATAGGGGCAGCTGTTGCACCCCAAAATTTGACCAACATTCATTTACCAAGTTTGTGGTTCATTGTATTCATCATCTGCATCTCATTGATATGTGGGCAGTAGATCAAGAGGTATGATCACCTAGAAAGAGATATATGAGACTTTGAAGCTAGCCAAGAAAGTCATTCAAATGTTCAAAGGTTGATACCTTTGTCAGAGAACTCAAGAGATCCTCAGAGGAATTGGTTGAAACCAAGGTTGTGTGTCTCATAACTTGAGAGTTGTGGGAGCTCCTCAGATGATTCTGAGGCTATGAGGATGGACTTGAAGCTTTGAGAAAGCTTATGAGATGTCTTGAAAGCCATCATGAAGCCTAGAGAGGTCATTGTACAAGAATTCAGAAGATTCAGCCATGAGTGGTGGAATTAGGGTTTGACTGGGTCAACCCTAGGTCAACTGATGATTTGGAGAGGGTTGAGACCTAATCCAAGAGCCATGTGATCATGGAATGATGCATTGAGATGCTATAAGGATGATTCCTAGACCAACTCATCATGATTGAGGAGTTTGAGAAGTTTTAAGCTAGGGTTTCTAAGGATGGACAGTGTAAATCCCCTAGTTTGATCCCTATCTTCAAGGCAGTGTAGCTCAAGATGTGATTGTCATCTCATCTTCCCCACAACATGAATGTTGTAGAGCTTCTTCTTAGATTTAATTTGAGTACTAGAAGTCCTTGATAGGATTTATAGAGCTCAAGTTATGGCTTTGACAAATTACAGGTCATCTGAGGTATGTGAATCTGGGTCCTTGAAAGTCACCCAACTTGCATCCAACTTTTTCCCTAGTAGGGTGATTCCTATGAACTCTTGGTCAACATGAATGTTGTAGATAACCTTCTTATATTTCTAGAGAGTACTAGAAGTCCTTGATATGATTTGTAGAGCTCAACTTATGGCTTTGACAAGTCAAGGGCATTTTGGTCATTTGTAGGTTATAGGTCATTTCAAGCATAAGGCCATATCTCCTAGTTCCAAGCTTCAAATGGAAAAATCTTCAACATAAAACTTGCTTAGAATGATGTTTTAAGTCTAGTATGGAGGTCATGAGATGTTGAAAAGGCTTGTATCAAAAAGTGATGAAAATGGCCTAAAATGGAGGCATAAGTTAATTAAGGTGAAATTGAAAATTGGAAATCACAAGCTATAAATCCAAACCATGTCATATAATAGGTCATTTTGACTCCAAATGACATTCTAAGAACAATGGTTCAGCCACAATTTTGATTTGAGACTTGGATCTTAGGGCTGCTTTGGAATTGGCTTACTTGCATATTAAGGTACCAAAGCAAAACTCAACAAAACTCAATGTACAAGTTGGTTATGCACTGTAACTCATCATAAATCTCATGTGGGGATAAATTCAAGTCAGAATTGGTTATCACAAGGAGCTTGGCATGAGATAGCATGTAAGGAGAATTGAAATCAAAATGTCATGACATGAAAAGTTCAATTTCTCATTGGATGATCCTAGATGGTTCTAGATGATTCTCAACCACTCTATATAACATATGTAACTTGCTCAGATGCAAGGTTGGTGAGAATTGGTGCAGAGAAGAGAGAGTGAAATCAAGAATCTTCCATTGCAAGCCAAGTTCAATTTCTGCATAATTCTTCATTTCCATCCCTTTTTTCTTCACAAACACATTCCATAGATTCCTCTGAGTGTGTGCACACTGAATTGAAGTTCCATTGATGGAAGATTGAAGGTTTGGCCATTGATTTTGCAAGAAGCCACTCATACTCGGATCTTGAAGTGCAAGCATTCTCCCTCCAATTTTTTGCAAACAGAAGAAGTATCATCATCCAAGGATCACTTCTGAAGAGTTTCAAGTGGTGAATTGAAGATCTACTACCTCTATCAATCCAAGAAACCAGGTTTGCAAATTCTCTGCCACATCATTATTTAGGCATGATTAGGTTAATTTATTAGTATAGAATGGCTAGAGACACCTAGGTGATGAATTTTGAAGAGTTTAGGATCATTTGGTGGAGTTTGAGAGTGTGACATCATTTCTTTATGGAGCAAGAACTTGTGATATAGTGAGTGATAATACAAGTTTGATAGCTGGTTTTGATTAGGGCAATGTGGTGATCGTTTTAGTACCAAGAAATCTAAGGTCTGTTGAAGTTGAGGATTGACCATATATTGAGGTGCACCATCGGGTTTGATGATAGAGACCCTTTCAATGAAAACCAAGACTATGATCGTGATCAGGGAGAAAAACTGAGCAATTTTGTGCTTTGAATTGTTGGATTTGATGCTATTATAAGGAGGTACGAACGGATGGAAGATGGTTGCATGAACTCTGTTCTTGGAGCTTCCATGGCCAAACCCTAGCTGGAGGTTGAAGATAACCTCCCAACCATTAGATGTTAGCTTGACCCATTGACTCTTTCCTAATCCAACGGCTTGTGTTTGATTTCATTTTGGGAGGGAAGCCAGAAACGAGTGAAACGCACCGTTTCATTAAACGGTGGTTTCTTGGGCTTAAGTGAAGCTTGCTAATCCCACCCCCCATCAAGGCCCATGTAGGATTTACACTGAAGACCATTGCTTTTCGCACCTAATATTTTTCATTTTTTGTTTGATTTATTAATTGATTTTCTATTTAATAATGGGCCTAGCGCATTGCTTTCTGAACCCCCCAGTCTGGGCCCATGTGTGAATTTGAGCTATGTTTTGTTACTGATTGCACCCCATTTTCATCTTTATCATTTTATTTTCTCCCATTTTATCTCCATCTTTAAAAATTCATATCAATTTGAAAATTAATGATTTTTTAATGGGAATTTTTGCTCCCATTTCATATTTTTGTCAAGAAAAATATAAAATAAAAATATTTTCCTTTCATGCATTTTTAGTATTTTTTGTATATTTTCTACTTTTATTGCATTTTAATTCTTTTATGTTGATACCTGAATTTGTAGAATTTTGTTTAGCTAGTTACCTTAGCATTTTTAGGCCATTCTTTTTAGGATAGTTAGATATAAGTTTTAGCTTCCCCCTGGATTTATTCTATAATTTTGTGATGAATTTTAGGATAGTTTTGATTAGATGACATTAGGTTGTGTAGAATTAGGTCAAAACTTCAACATAGGTCCATAATAACTTTAGAATTTTGGGTTTATAGGACAAATTAGACTATGGGACATATAGGGCATTAAGGGTAGGTATGTAGGATCCATTAGAAATTATATTAGGATTTAATATAGTAGTATGCTATTTTTAGTTGATTTTTGTATTTGATGATTGTTTGTGTTGCCCTTGTGGGCTTGTATTTGTGTTTTCTTTGCTTTGTGGGCTTGGAAAGCTTGGTATTGTTCTAAGGAGCATTGAGGAGCATAGTAGAAGACTTGAAGATGGATTGAGGAGCTTGAGATCTTGGTCTTATTTCTTTTTTATTATTGTTTTAGGGTTAGGGATTAGGAAGAGCTTAGACTTAGATAACTTCTTTCTCAAACATGGATGGTATCTTTCACCTCCATTCCTCCCTATGATTCAAAGTCCTTCCATGGTATACACCTCTCTCCTTTGGAGGGATAAGTGAGGTACCTAGGAAGTAGAAATTTTGAGGGAACCATTCCTTTGATGTTGAACCCTTATAGGTCACCTTTGGTGGTCAATAAGCAGTTCAATATCCCCCAGCTTATCCAGTAAGTGATTTTCTCTGGTTTGATTGTCTTGAGAGATGTTGAGCTTGAGCTTGAAGATGAAGACTTCAATGAAGAGTGTAGAAGAGGATGAATCCTTGAGTATTGCCATTCCAGCTGAAGCTTGAAGAGCAACAAGAGCAAGTTGATACTTGAAGACCCCTGAAGATGAAGTAAAGACTGAAGGATGAAGTTGACACTTCTAAGTGACTGAGATTGATTCTGAAGAGCTGAAGCTTAAAGAACAAAGGAAGTTGATACTTGCTTTGATACCTGGAGATCCTGAAGGAGCCAAGTTGATACTCATGATTGATAATGAAGCCTGAAGGTGGAGCTGATCAAGAAGCTGAAGCTTAAAGGAGAAGATAAGTTGAAACTTATGTTGAAGGGTTGAAACCTGGAAAAGCAATTGATATTTGTCAAGGGTGATTGAGGTCTGAAGACTGAGTTGCTATTGGAAGAGCTGAAGCTTGAAGTTGAGAGAGGAGTTGATCTGCTTTCTTCTGTTTTTTTTCTGTATTGATGTGTTTTGTTTGACTTGCTTGATGCATTAGAATAAGTTCATATCTAGAATAGGTAGAATCTAGGAGCATGATTGCACTAGAGGTTGAGTTGCTCCCTCTGCTTGTATTGTTACTGTGTGGCTTTGCTTGCGGGTATTCGGTAGAGCCCAGCTCCCTTGCCCATGTGGTTTGTTTGCCTGATGGCATTTCATTTCATTTTCTTCTGTATGATTGCAGTTTACTGTTATTGCTTGAGAGCATGTTGTTTTATATTTCAATATGATTGTTGTTATCCATTCTGGCTTGAGGTTGAGATGAGCTTGTGGAGGCTGAAGCCCCACACACATTTCCTCCCTCACTTGCATTGCATGCATTTTACTGTTAAGCTGATGCTTTGTCTGTTTTGGTGTATCATTGACATGATCCCTTAGGACTCTCATTTCCTTTGATAAGGAATTAATGATAGAATTTTAGGTTGAAACCTATGCATGACAACTTCTAGGAGATCCCTATTTCAAACTTCAACCATAGGATGAATCCTTGGCATGACAACAGTAGGACTTGATAGTCTCCCTCCTAGTTGGGCCTGTTCTCTTCTCATCTCAAAACAGTTTAAGATACAGTAATCATGAATGATTTCTTTTGTACGTTACGAGCCTTAAGCTATCTGAGAAAGGATTGTGGGAGAGTTTCTTTTCCACAGTCTGGATGTTTAGTATGGTACCCTTTGGGTGACATGCGACGCATTCACTCTCAGGTCATAGTCTCTAGTGCGATTGAAATCACAAACACAATAAAAAAACACTTCTTTCGTAAAAGACAGGAAATAAACTGTAGTTTCCCAAACTACATGAGCTCTGATCTCTCATACCTGTTGAGAGTACGTAGGCACAAGATGGCGATGTCTTGGCGAGCTACCTCCCCCCATAACCCGTCGTAGGCCGAACTACGTTGACTCTGATTTCTCATTCTCTGATGAGAATACGTAGGCATAAAGTGCGACGCTTTGCCGAGTCATTTTCTTTTCTGTTTTAAGCCAGCCTTGATAGGTAGATAGAATAAAACCAACCCGTCCAAGTAAACATAACAAGCGAGGATCCCGTCGAGTACGACGGACGTGAGGGGTGCTAATACCTTCCCCTTGCGTAACCGACTCCCGAATCCAGACAACGGTTGCGACGACCTTGTCTTACCCTTTTTCGTCAGGTTTTTCTGATCGTTTCCTTTCCTGTTCTGAGGGATAAATAACGAAAGGTGGCAACTCTTCTGTTGTGCCGACACCTTATTTTCGTGCAAGCGACAAGCACCAGAAACCTGCTGGGTTAATGCAACCGTTAGAGATTCCAGAATGGAAATGGGACAACATTTTGATGGATTTTGTAACGGGTTTTCCGAACACCTTGAGAGGATGTGATTCCATTTGGGTGATTGTTGATAGGCTTACAAAGTCAGCTCACTTTATTCCTATTAACATCACTCTTCCGATATCGAAGTTGGCAGAGATTTACGTCAGAGTGGTTGTTAAGTTGCATGGTATTTCGTTGTGTATTGTGTCAGATAGAGATTCGAGGTTTACTTCAGAATTTTGGAAGAGTCTGCTAGAGGCATTAGGTTCCAAGTTAAGGTTGAGTTTAACATACCATCCTCAAACAGACGGTCAGACCGAACAGACTATTCAGTCTTTAGAAGATTTTCTGAGGGCATGTGTTCTGGAAGAAGGTGGTTCGTGGGATAACTATCTTCCATTGATAGAGTTTACTTATAATAATAGTTACCACTCTAGTATCGGAATGGCACCGTTTGAAGCTTTGTATGGTCGGAGATGTAGGACTCCGTTGTGTTGGTATGAATCCGGAGAGAGTGTGGTACTTGGACCGGAAATTGTTCGGGAGACGACAGAGAAGGTGAAGTTAATTCGACAGAAGATGAAAGCTTCACAAAGTAGGCAGAAAAGTTATCATGATAAGCGCAGAAAGGATTTAGAATTTGAAGCTAGAGAACATGTATTCTTGAGAGTCACGCCTGCGACTAGTGTTGGTAGAGCTTTGAAATCTAAGAAGCTTACCCCTCATTTCATTGGTCTGTATCAGATTTTGGACAGAGTTGGAAAAGTTGCGTATCGAGTGGCGTTGCCACCTAATTTGTCGAATCTGCACGATGTATTTCATGTGTCGCAACTCCGAAAGTATATCTCAGATCCGTCGCATGTCATTCCTATGGACGTTGTGCAAGTACGTGACAATCTTACGGTGGAGACGATGCCTGTGAGGATTGATGATCGTGAAGTGAAGATGTTAAGAGGAAAAAAGATTGCCTTGGTGAAAGTGGTCTGGTTGGGAGCCGCTGGTGAAAGCTTGATGTGGGAACTGGAAAGCAAGATGCGGGAGTCTTATCCAGAGCTGTTTGGTTGAGGTAATTTCGAGGACGAAATTCCTTTAAGTAGGGGAGAGTTGTAACGCCTGTTTTACGTCGATTGATTTAATTATGGATTTTTGTCGTGTCTCGTGGTGTCGTAGTCGTATTCGAGTGTATGGGTAAAGATTAGTCGGGAAATTAGACTGTTAGTGCAAAACAGAAGCAAAGTAGCAGAAAATGGAATTTTGCTGATGTGACGCTCGTCACAAGCTGGTTACGATCGTCACGATCATTACGATCGTCATGTGCCCATTACGACGGTCATGGATGTCACGGTCGTGACACGCATTACGCTCGTCACACTTACAAAATCCAGTAACTGCAGAATTGGAACGTGCACATAAAAGGCTGAGAAAGTGGAACCAACTTATTCGTATTTTCACTTACTCTCAATTCTGTTTTCACTTGGAAAGAAAAGAAAAGAAAAATAGAAACCGTAAGAGAAAGTAACATGGTAGAGAGAAGTTGAGAGCAGAGAATTACCCGTCAAAGAAATCGGAAGATAGTTGCAGAAAAGTCGTCGGAGAGCAGAACCAGAACCGAAAGCTTGGAATTGGCCTCTATTCAAGGTAAGGGTGGGGTTCAATTCTATAACGGTGGGTATGATCGAGTTCATGTAGGGAATCGAATCATGGGTATAGTTTCCGTTAAATGATAAACATTAGGGACAAAGTTTGTTTGTGTCTGAGGAAAGTTTATCTGTCAGTAGTATTGCATGATATTGCGTAGTTAAACCTATAATTAAATATGTGAGTACAAGTAGTAATGTCGTTCTTGTGAAATTGTGCTGAGCCCTTATATGTTGAAAGGATGTTGTTATTGTTCTCGTACATGAACAGGTGGAAAATGGTGATTTCATGAGTTGTATGAAGTTGTGATGTACTGTTATGGACAGTTTGGTTGTAGGCTAAAGGTCTTGTTGTATGGTTGTTATGGTTGTGTTGTAGTCCATAATAGATACATTTCATGGCATATCATCTGGTGGGCCTGTATTGGCGTTGGTTGTGCCAGTATTGGCATTGGTTGTGCCTGTATTGGAGGCCTTTAATGGCAAATGAATTGGTTGTGGAGTGCTGCTCCAAAATTGGTACCACATGCATGTGCATAGTCGAGTCGCATGATGTTGCATCGTTATGTTGGTCGTATATCATTGTTGTATGCGTGAGATATGGATTTTCTTGCAAATTATTGTCGACCATGTTTGTACATTTACGAAGATTATAACACTGTGATATGATTCTGACATGATTTCTATCATGCCTTATGTTATAATGTTGATATCTCACCCTTTACGTTGTATGTTACCTCCGTTGGTGGTAATTTGCAGGTAACTCGGAATAAAGTGTCGTTTCTGTTTAAGGTGTCGTCGGTCGCTCTGATACGTAGCACTCTTGGGGGGGATGAACGATTAGTTGTATTGTGTTATTTGATTTCCTTGTTACTGACTTTTATGGTCAAAACTAGTTGTTTTCGTGAATTGATGCAAGATTATTACTTGCTGAATTTTAGTGGAGTTCAGATGTAAAACATTCTTTGCCTTGTTTTGGCTGACTATGAGTTGTTTGAAAGCTTATTATATTCCACTGCAAAATGACAGGTTGTCTTACAATTAAAATGCTAAGCTGAGAATTGTTGTCGGTTCATCCGAATTTGTGCTATGTATGTTAGTAGATGAATTTAGCAGTTGTACGGTTGTTCGTTTAAGTTGAAAATGTGACATCTCTAGTTGATGCACTCTGATTCACTTAATTATCCATTTGGGTAGAAAAGGGGTGTTACAAGTACCTTGTTAGATAAAGACGCATGTATGAGTATATATATGTATGTGTTGAAAAATGAACAAAAGGAATGTAATAAGTTGGAGTAAGAAATAAAATTTTAAGTTTGGAAATTGTATAGGTCAGCCTGTCAAAGCAATAGGTCGGTCTGTCGATGCTATCATATTAGTCTATCAAGGTCATAGGTCGACCTATGGAGGTTTTGCATAGTGTACAGGTCGGCCTATGTGAGGCGACCTGTGGACAGAAGCTACAGGATTTAATACTGTTCCATGGGAACCGACCTGAAATTGTTACAAGTCGGCCTATACTGGACTTGAGAGTCGTATAGGTCGTTCTATTCTTGCATGTGTCGGCCTGAAAAGGTTTGACCATCCACAAACAAGTTTTTCAATGAAATTTTGATGCAAGCTTCTTTTCCAACTTACTCAAATGATTCCTAACACTAAGATGCACATCTAGAATAGGATGATACCGTCCAATATACATAACACTGCACTATCTTGTTTTGACATCACTCAAAATCTAAAAGCACTCACATATGTCCTAAAATCTAGCTGGTTATTGAGAAGAATAAGAAACAAGTACAAGGGTGGAGTCATACATGGCATGTTGATGATGACCTAGCAATATTTGGTATCATCAATGGCATTGATACTTATTGTGTGAATCTAAAAAAAGAAACTAGCTCATGTAGAACATAGGATTTGTCTGGTATACCTTGCTGTCATGTAATTGCATGTATATGAAACATCAAGAAAAAGCCTGAGGATTATGATGCTGCATGTTATTAGTATGACTGATATGGAATCCTATTTATGTTTACTACAATTTTGACTAATGTGGTATCCTAATTCTGTTTTGTTTATTTAGGAAATCAACATTTATGGACACTTACTAAAACATTATGTATCCAACCAATGAACCATAATTATGGCCTTTAGATGATCAGAATACAATGGCACCACCAATGATGAGAAAATCCATATGTCGGCCAAACAAACAGAGGAATAAGACAAATAATGAACCTATAAATCCTCACATACTGCCAAGGAGATTTTCAATTGTCACATGTGCAAAATATGGTGCTATGAGACATAATAAGAGGAGTTGTAAAGGAAAACGGTAGCTGATAGAGAAATTTCAAAGGGTAACCAAAGAATGCTAAGAAAGTGAAGAGTAGAAAGGAAACCAAAAAGTTTAAAGAAAATAAAATAGAAATTACTCAAAGTTCACAAGCTCCTCAACCTACTCAAGAATAATGACATTGATTGTAGTTTTAAGTAGTAATGTATGGATCTTAAGTAGTTTCATTTTGACTCAGGGAATGACTTCAGTTTTATTTTGGTTGTATTGTATGTATTTTATGTAGTTTCATTTTGACTTTAGTAGTTTCTTAAGTTTTATTTTGGCTTTATGAATATTAATGTTCAAACAAGGTTAATGTTAAGGATTATGGTTTGGTTTATATGCATTGTTAAGTTATTTGTCTTGGGTTTTATTTTGAATACCTTGTGCAAATTATAGGTCAAAATTATTACAGGTCCAAATGGCTATTATAGGTCTTGTCTAAATTATGAAGTTAGGATTATGCATTATGCAGTCAAAATTATGGTAGCATTATACAGTAAAAAATTCAACTTTAGTAATAACTTGAACCATATAAACAACTTGAACAATAATAACGACTTAAACAATAGTAGTAACTTCATTAAAAAAGTATTACAATCCACATTATTAACTTAATTACCTTACAACATTAAAGCAAACAACATATAAACACAACCTAAAACCTAATCACCTTAAACCTATTTCATAAATTTTGTCCCAATAAATGCAAACAACATAACAAATAATAACATCTAGTTTTTCTTCAACATCTTCACTTTCATCTTCAATTATTCCTCTTTTACTTTTTACGAATTAACAATCTCATTCTCTTCATTCAAGTTGTTTCATAATGCAGAGATTAACTATTTTACCCTAAGATTCATCTCCTCTTCCAACCAAACAAAGTGACTGTATTTTTTATAACTTTGAATTTGTAAACATCAATGGAGATGAAGATGAATAAACGTCAAATCATCTCTAGAGCATTAATTTGCAGAAACTTATGCATACCTTATGCATTCCACATCTATATAA
This sequence comes from Lathyrus sativus, assembly GCA_963859935.3. Taxonomy (NCBI): domain Eukaryota; kingdom Viridiplantae; phylum Streptophyta; class Magnoliopsida; order Fabales; family Fabaceae; genus Lathyrus; species Lathyrus sativus. The sequence continues at coordinate 286,358,757 of OZ012739.1, read as the reverse complement.
ACAATGACATGGTTTCACATTTGTCTATGCCGTCATCAATGGAGCATCCAGACTACACTTGCATACTTATCACAAACAATTTGAAGATCTGCTTCCATGGCTAAAAAAGAATGCTGAAACATCTTCAATAGAAGTATATGATAATGGGTTTTTCACGATTTTAAGGTTTGAAGAACAAGATGAAGTTTTAAAAGAGACCTGGAGGCATGAAGAAGACGATGAACAAATTCAAGAACGATATTAATTTTCTATTTTTTTTTTCAATTTTTTATAATGATTATAAATTGTTTTCTTTAATTAAAAAGTGTTTTTAATATTTTCTTAATTAAAATATTTATTTGGATTAATTTTTTTTTGAATCGATGACATGAACTCAAAGACAAACAGCCATCTCATTAATAAAGATGACACATAAGTAAAATTGGAGGAAATCACAAAAATTCAAAGACCATCAAAATTAAAAGATATATGAGACAAATTGTTTAAAACCTCTAAACTAGGGAGACAAAAATGAATTAATTTTTTTTTTACCCAAGAAGAATGTAGATTTAAACAAAAGAGAATAATGTAATACAACTCTCTTGGAGAGTGTAATTTACTCCAAACAAAATAAGAGATTGATTTTATAAATGTTCTATAATAAGAAAAAATAAAATGGTAATTTAGTAAAAAATTTAGAATGAAATTAGAAATTTTTATTTAAATAACTCATATTTTCAAATTAATACTCAAATTAATTCACTTTAAAAAAAAATAACAAAGACACGTCTCCAATTCAATTGGAGATAATGTACAAACTTATAAGAGGTATCACCAATTTAATTGACGATAATGTACAAAAACAGAGAGAGAATGTACTTTTTTTTTGTCCACTGTCATCAATTGGATGGACGACACTTTTTTGTTAATTTTTTTAAAAAAATGAATTAGTTGGAGAAAATACATGAAAAAATGGGTTAGTTTGAGTATTAATTTAAAAAAGTGAGTTATAAAAATTTCATGAAATTAACCCCTAAATTTTTATTTTTATTTGGTGGAGTCCTTTTTATTTAATAAGAAACAAAAACAAACCAAAAAAAAATTGATGCCGGAAGATTGAAAGTCTGGCGCAGAAACCCACGTCATTGCTACTCCGATTTGATCCGAACCCATCATTACTTCCAAAATCGAAACTCAAATTTTCCGTTCTTCACCTTTCTCACAAACAAAAAGGTTCCAAATTTAACATTCTAATATTGGTAGCACAAAACATTATTCCAAAGCTTGTGTGTTTCTCACTCTCCAACGCTGTATCGTTACCACCATAATGCTGTCACCGGACCACAGTTGAATTTCACCACCCAAAAAAATGCGGAGGGTATTTGGAAAAATTGCTGGGTTGTTCACCAATCGAACTGTGGCTGGAGTAGACAAAACCGGGAACAAATACTTCACCAGAATTGAAGAAATTGATGGCATCAGTAAGTGTTTTTCCATTTTTTTCACCCTTTTTGTTTTTATTAATATTGAGTATTGTATTATGTGTTTGTGTTTACTGGATTCATTGGTTTTGTTTTGGTTTAATATTTTGGGTTTGTGTATTAAGTTTGAGTTCTATGGTTTTTTGGTGTTGCCTTCTTTGTGTTTGTGAAAATGTTGCAATGATCAGTGTTGTTAAACAGCGTCTATGGCAGTGTTATAGCATAGCGAAATTTGAACAAACTGCTTTCGTTGAGCAATATGGATTTAGTGTTGTCAAATAGAGACTATAGTGGTAGCTGCTATAGGATAGTGAAATTGGAACAAAAGTACTATTTGGCTATGCTCAGCTCATTGTAAATACTTTACCCATAATAGTTTTATTGATGGTGAGCTTCAATCCAAGATTGGTGAGAAAGGTAGGGTTTTTTTTGGCAGAGATGAGAATGTTGCGTTGGATGTGTGGTAAGACTAGGCATGATAAAATTAGAAATGATAATATTAGAGTGTTGGGGTAGCATCTACAGGATAAATGATGGTGGAAAATAGATCTAAGTAGTTTGAACATGTAGCGAGCAGAATTATCAACCAAGATAGCGAAGTGGAGCGGCCGACCCCAAAAATGGGATAGCGGGATAACCGCAATTTGACTATGTTTTAGACTAATTATATGATTAATCTATAAAACATATATTGAATGTAAAACCAAACAAATAAAAGAGGAAGGAAGAGGAGTCGAGTTATTAAATGACTATTACTTAAAAAAATAGTGATAATGAAAAATAGATGTAAAATCAAACTAGATTTATATTTTAAGGGTAAATCTGGATTTTTGCGTTCAAAACAATTCAAAACCGCTCGGGTCGGGAAGCACCCCACTCCCGCTACCCGCTAAACATTAAATAGCAGAGGGTCACTACTCCGGGCCGCTATTTCGGGATAGTTCCACCATCGGCCACTATCGGTAACTCCGGTAGCGAGAAGACCTGTAGATTCTATGGTAAGGAAAATAGATCATATGGAGAAGAGTCAAATAGGTAGAGGTAGAGGAACACCTAGAAAAACTATTAAGAGAAGTTATTAAGAAAGATCTCGAGATTAACAATTTGGATAGAAGTATGGTCGTTGATAGAACATTACGGCGGAAGTTGATCCATGTAGCTGATCCCATTTAGTGGGATAAGGCTTGATTGTTGTTGTTGTAACAGTTATTATGGTTTGATTAATATTTATATTCTACTGTCACTCTTAAGGCTTAGAATTGGTAATACTTTGAAAAAGGGTTTGGCTGCTAAGCTTTTAGGGTAAGGTTGTATTAACAGCTGTGGTTGTGTCACAATCCTTGATATTGAGGAGAGCCGCAGTCAAGTGTGGTCTATATTGTGGCCGTGTTTTGGTTTCACAACATAAAAAAAACCGATATGTTGTGGCTAGATTGCAGTTGGCAACCTTTATTTAAAACCTGGTTGTCCTAGTCCAATCTTAGTGATCAAAGAGAATTTACATAGAAGTTATATTCACCTCACTCCAAGGAAGTAGTAGAGATTTGAACTTGTGATTTGTAAGATGCAGGTGTCATGCTCAACTTGGCCAATACAGTTGAACTTAAACTTTTAAAAAGGGTAAGAAGTGACATAATTAACCTGAATACTGAAAAATAAAAAACTAAATGAATTGTTTGTGAGTTATTTTCTGCTGCTGTATTGATTCACTCATGATATCATTTGGTGCATTAATATGAATTTAAAATTTCAAAACCACGGTTCTTCTCAGCTTTTCCACGTGTTCTTTTTGCATGGTACCCCACTTTACAAATTATCTGTCTGATTACGCTTTTTTGGTTTGGTTTACTAGTGAAAGAGAAGAGATGGGTGGTGTTTAAGGGAGAGCAAGATCCTACCTCCATTCCAGGTATATATTTTATGGTAGCTGTCATTCAACTGCTAAGTTATTGGGTTTTTGTTCACATATATTAATACATGTGATTTCGGGATGATCCAATTATGATATAAGTCGAATTTATTCAGAAAGCAGTCTATGATTATATATCCCATTTCCTATTATTGATGGATTGTTGATGCTTAATTATTTTAGTTGAATGGATATGTTGGCTGAATGGACAGCGAAAAAGGGCTCCAACTCCAGAGGTAAATTGAAATGCCTTTATGTATTTCCCTTTGCCAGTCCGACGAAGTTTTTGGATTGATGGAATTGGATGGAGCAGAGTGGTATTGGATGAAATGGAGTGATATTCCATTGTTTGAATCGGTTAAAATCGGATGGAGTGGAGGGGAATGAAGTGGTATAAATCCCATTCCATTCCATCACTTACCATCATATTTCTTCTCCTCCGATTTGGGTGAAATTAAGAACTTGTCTTGTTCCGTCCTAAAATATCCAAACGATGGAATGGAATCTTCATTCTGCTTCATTCCACCCTGCTTCTTTCCATTCTGCTCCGTTCATTTTATGATATCCAAATATAGCCAAAGTTATCAAATAGCTATAGCATATGGGGAGCATAGTTTGAGCAAACCGCTATTTTCCACAATCTGCAATTGACGACCTGGTCATAGCCACACTGGATGACATGATATACAATTATTTTTTATTAAAGTTTTGTATGTGTATTACTACATGTCTCTCTTAATATTACTCAAGAGGTATACGAGGGCAATGGTTGACATATAAGGCAGTCTTGTAGACTAATGAAACAAGGAAGGCAGTTGGTTATTGTAATTCTTTTGCAAATAAGACAGTGTGATACTATTGAAACATTATGTCCTTGTAATATCTTCATATTTGTGCACTCTTTTCGAAAAAAATATAGGGAAGTTGATTGCAGTTATAGTCATCACTTATCAAATTGCTTCTGAGACAATATATTTGGATAACACCAAATAGTTATCACCCTAAATTCTTAAATCAACTTTCCACCTTAATTATCTTTAACAAATTATTCGTTTTGCCGTGAACTGAAGAGCTCTAAAGAGTTCTACAAAAGTAAATGAAGACAATGAGAAAGAATCTTTAAAAAAAAATGCTTTGGGGATGTTCAGAATTTCAAGCAATATTCTTTTAGAATACTAAACTAGCATTAGAATGTTTTCAGCTAAGTGAAACTATTATAGTATAACTTGATTTTTTTTAAATTCTTTTTCAGGAACAGATAGAATTGGATGCAAGACGTGAACAAGTTAGACAGAATGTTGCTCGTATGTGTCACTTATACTTCCACCTTATCTAATCAATTTCATTTGAATGCTTCACTCTGATTTAGTATGATTCCTCACGTAATTTTTTTGTTGGTATTACACGAGATAGTTCTCATTATCATAAAAAAAAAACAGAAAATTCTTGGCCAAGTTTAGTTCTATGCAGAAAAGATCTTAACACAAACTGTATTTCTTTCTTTTTATTTTCACCAAGTTCTCAAGAAAGAAGAAGAGGAAAGGAATGCCAAAGAAGGAAGTAGAGTCAGACGTGTTGTCAACACTGGTCAGATGCTTATATTTGATTGTTATTGCAATATTCTTCTTTAGGAATTATAGCTAATTTATATTTCCACGCAGAAAATGTTGGTGGTCCGGACTTGAAAAGTTTTATTCGGCAGTTACAGGTTCCTTCCGAAGGTAGGTCATCTTATTGTTCATTACTTGCTTTCTGAGGATTTTTACAATACACAAGCACTACTTATCCTTTGAATAAAGCTTTTGACAAGTTTTCTCCAATATAGGTAACGAGGTTGATGAATCACCTGGCACAAAGAATGAAAAGAATGACTTGAGGTTGGTCTTTGGAAATTTATATTTGATTCATTAACATCGTGTTTGAATTTGAAATGTATGTTCTTATGTACACCCCCACCCCAAACACACACACACACGCAAACAAAAGCTCTTTCGGTTACTTTGTTGCAGTCTGTGGCAAGCGTAACAACTTTTATTCCTTTCTTATGTCTTTTTTTCCCTCAATGCTGTTGTTTTGAAATCCATATATGCTTCTTCCCTTTATTTCAGATGCTCTTTTAGTTTTAGTTTTTAGGTGTCTTCTATTTGCCGCGGAATCGTGGTTTTTCTTTCCTTTATAAAATGGTTCAGGAGCAACAATTCAACATATAGTAATCATTGGTTCTTTCTGCAGGAACTCTCAAGATAATAACACAACTAAGAATGCAAAAGAGGAGCTTGAGTAAGTCAAAGTGCTTTTATTTAGGGATTGGAAAACTTTTGTAAAAAAACTACACATAACAGCTTCCAATTTAAAACAATTTTTAACTTGTTTTACTTTTTCAGATTCTCTTTTAAACAAGATCAGTAACAAACAGATGAAAATTCTTGGAAGTGGACTTTATGAAACATATTTCCCAAGTTTTAACCCTCATTATGTAATTAATCGACAATCGTTATCTGTTGGTAAAATTTTGTTTTCAGATCTTCAGAGCCAAGTGGGTCAGGTGCAAGTTATAGACCTGGAACATGGCAGCCTCCATTTTGAACTTTCATCAATCATCAGAATTGAGGGAGGACTTGCTGACACAACATTTGTTAATCTTGCCTCATTCTGTGTTCCAAGTTTCTGAAACTTGTTATTCATTGATATACATTTGTTCGTCGAAAATGACTACTAAGATAACCAGGGGCGTTATGCATTTGCAGTGTATCTTGTTTAAAAGAGAATCTGAAAATTTAGTTCTTTCTAAATAATTTCATACTTAGTTTTGATGCACTGTGTTGTTGCAAATCTAAAGGCATGATGTGAAATTCTGATTGTAAATGTACTTTTGGGTGACCTTGTAAGCAAGGACCATTGTCTGAGCTGTAAAATTGGAATCAAAATTACTGGCTTACCTATCACTTATACTAAGATATACCCACTGTTTCTATTATAAGCAATAAAATAAAATTTAAGAATTTCTTAATCCACCCCTTGATATTCTTAGGCACCCAGCGAAATTTCTTTTGTACCCTCAATTTTTAGAGATATATATCCGGACATACTTTTTTATTTATTTATTTTAACTTTTGCGCTGGATGCTTTCAGAGTTGTATCTATGGAAAAAGTTTCGGAGATACAACTCCGAAATCTTATCAGAATAGTTTTTAAAAAAAAATCAAGTTTTGTTGGTCGCAGATAAAAATTAACTGTTGCAGATGAATATAAAATGACATACATCCGTAAATAAAATAATATGATATATATATATAAGAAGTAATATGGTACATCAATGTTATCAAAAATATATTACATTAAAAAAACATCATAGTCATTACCGTGTGCCTGACCGCCTCGTCTGCCTCTCTTGCCTCCTCGACTGTCAGGTCTGCGTCCTTAGCCATCTATCCCACCCGTCCTGACGCGATGCCTGTGATCCATAAGTGCCCCTGCTGCCACCACACTGATGTCATCCAATACACGCTTGTGGTCAGACACCTCAGGAAAGAAACCAGCAACAATGTCTGTCCGCCCAATCTCCAGTATCCGACGACAGCGAGGTAGGACATCCTAAGTGTGGTCCAACTGAGACTACTGCTCCTCTAAGATCTCCTGATGAGCTGGTCTGGACGGCGATCCCTCGGCAGTGGGCACCATGTAGGGGTGTGAGACGGTGAAGAACCACATGATGTAGCCATCAACGCAACTCCAGTCTGTCGGCGCTCTGGTCGCCCGAGCCTCGTCATGTACCATGTGCCTCTGGTAGTCAACATAAATTTTCTCTATCTGCATACAGATCAAGCCGAGAGGAGCGAAGACAATTGGTGTTTGGGAATGGTCTGAGTGTAGCCGAACTACCGCATGATGCACTCAGTCAAATATAGAACAATGATGGCCGAACTACATGTCAACCATCCTGAGAATAGGGAGATGTCGTCAAACGGGCGCGTCACACGATGATCAGAATAGACGTCGTACTAGATGTCCTCAGCAGGTAGGCGATCGAGATAGACTCTGTAAGGGTCGATCGTCTGGTTCCCCTGAGCGGGAGAAAGGCACGGGCACGCAACATCTGCTCTGTGTAATCAGGTACATTCCCCCACCCGGCGATCATGGAAAAGTGCTGGAATATCCAAACCTGAAATAAAAATAAAAAATATCAAGATCAAGCATTATCTCGAATATAGAATGAAAAAAATGAAAAAAAGTCGAAGGATATAAGATTGTTACCACAAGTAGTGTCACACTTCTTGCCAAAGTCCTGGTCTTCCACAGATATCCCTTTCCCAGCCTCGAATATCTGTAAGCCAGGGTAGTCGTTCCCTAGTTGTACTCATGGATCCGTGTGGAATCCAAAAAGTATCTCAGGTAAGCGACATTCGTATATGTGGAGGAAGTGTCCAGAAACAGTTGAGTGCCGATTAAAAATAGAAAATAACATCTCAGCACACGTTGCCTGTGTATCTCAACCTCAGTTGGATCACCATCTGTCTGGCATGCAGCAACGAGCGCCTCACCAAATCTACAGGTGAGAAAGGAGAACCTGACATGAGCCCCTCTGGACTTATCCACCTCCTCCAACGCATCAAGTGGATCAGCGCTAAGCTCTTCGACCAACATCTCTCTCGCATCCTCCTTCGTCATCCTACCGTGACGGAGGATGGTACCCTTGATCGGTATATGTAGCAGACAAGAGATATTGTCCAGTGTGATCGTGAGCTCGCCGTGCGGTAGATGGAAGGAGGACGTCTTAGGGTGCCATCTCTCCGCAAAGCCCATCAGTATCCCATTGTGGATCACGCTATAACCGACCTCACAAAGGTCCTTCAAACCAGAGGCGGCAAGGACATCCTGGAACTAAGCCTCCTATGGTTGCTCCAAAGATAATATCTTCCGCCCGTGGTTATAGAACTTCTGCGGATGACGAGTCTGAAAATTTTCATAAATAAGAAACAACGTTAATAAGAAACAATGGTTCAAATTATAAATTTCCAATGAAAAAAAAGAAACAATATGAGTAATGTTACCTCTCCATCTCCAACAGCCTGACAGTATGATCGGTGTACCCTGTCAACAGGGACATATATGAGGGACCCCTTGGGAAACCCTCAGGCTCATCATCATCGTCGACACCAGCATCCTCCAGTGGTGGGCCATCACCCTCTGGAGGTGGCACCAGATCAACATCAGAAGGAGAACCAGGAGTATCCCGACGAGGTCTGCGGGAGGACGGGACCTGTGAAGAAGTGGATGATGAGATGGGATACGAGGTCGAAGGAATATCTTGGGCATGTGATGAAGAAAGATGTGCCTTAACTGTATCGGTCTTGGTAACGGTGACCTGGCTCCGCTCGCGTCTCTCAGATGCATGCTGTGAAATCTGTCCAAGTCGAAATCTATCTTCTCCGTCTGCCATAATGTCTGCAAGGTATAACCAATAAAAAATAATTAGATACAAATAAATTAAAAAACAAAAAAGAAAAAGAAAATAAACATTTTTTTATTTTCGGATGTATACATGCGGAAAAACCCATAATTCAGAAAGTTAGAATTGTTCTAGAGATACATTTCTGGAAGCAGGGGTATTTTTGGAAGCGCACATGGTACCTAAGAAGGTCAAGGGGTGGGATAAAAAATCCTCTAAAATTTTAGGTTCATTGAATAATAAATGTTTCTAATGTATAATAGTGACTAGATACATCATTTATTCAATAAACTGAAAAAGTATTTTGTTTTTGTTTTTGTTTATAATAGTGATCAGAGGGTATATTTATGATTTATTGTGTTGAATGGAAAGAAGGAGAGAGAAGGAATTTTAATAGATGGGATGAGAAGGAAGTAAAGATATTTTAATAAGATATATGTTTTGTTTTTAAGGAGGGAAGGGATTTAATAATTGGGAGGGGAATGGAGAGAAGTTGATGATATGCATTTTAATTAAGTATATATTTTGTTTAAAGAGAGAAAGGGGAATGGAGATTTTTAATTAAATATATCTTTGGTTTATAAGAAAAGGGATATTTTAAAATAATCTTACAAACCCTTATTTTATAAAAACAATTTTAAATAAAAATAGTTTTGAGTAATTATAAGAAAGAAAATTTGTTCAATCATACAACAAACAATCTAACAAAATAGTAAATATTCTAAGTATTCAAAAACATATTAAAATGCAAATAATATTCATAAACATAGTAAAATTATTAAAGGATGATCAATATTCAAATATAAAACTGCTTTAAGTGAGCATTGGACAATAACTTTGCGTTAGATCCATATTTTTTTATTAAATTCTCTATTTCTTTGAAGGCAATTCAAATTTTTTATGCTCTTATTCCTTCTTGTATTGTCACACTTTCTTCTTGCAGCGCAAATGCATCCACACTCATTCATTCTAGGAGTTCCATAATTTTGTTGTTTGTTTATTTTTAACCACTCTCAATTTCTTCCTTTTACCGCCACTTGATATGAATGAAGAATCTAATGATTGTGTTTCAGGTGCAGAAAAATCGTAAGTAACATTAAAGCTTTCCAAAGCTATCTCATTTCGAGCAACCCGCACATCAATTTCTTCAATACTTTCAACAAAGTCTTCATCCATTGTTGATGAAATATGTTTTCCTGACTCTTTTAAAGTTTCAGATTCATGTTCGTAAAGTTTCAGCATCTTCTCATAATTTGGAAATGGTACATTTTTCCAATTTGATGCTTTTGGTTTTGACTGAAAAAAACATGATTAGTATAACCGATTTGATTAATAAAAGTTATACAATTATTCGTCAATAAATTATTTTTAAATACAAAAGTTTCATAAAAAATTACCGCGATAAGAGCATCCCAAACTTTTGACTCAGCATCCCATAACTTTGTAGTTGAATTCCAAAATAATCTGCTACTATCTTTAAAAATGTCATAATATTCAGTGAAGTTGTTTTTCAAAGTTTTCCAACGATTTTTTATCTCCATCTTGTCAACTTTGTTTCCAAACAACGCAGTGAGTTCAACTGCAATATTTTCATATGTTGTTGCATTAAAGATATTAATGACTTTATTACCTTGTTCATATTCATACATAAAAGCATCAACAAACGCATCATCCATAACTCTAGTCCAAGTTAAAGTTTCACAATTACCATCGTTATTTGGTAAATTGCTTTGCAGTGCCATAACCTATGAAAATGAGAAATAAAATAACAAAGTTAATAAATATATTCAAAATGAAGCCCCAAAATTATTTAGGTCAAACACAAATGTTAAGAAATACTCGATAAACATCATAGCAGCCTTGGTACTACTTCATTAAAGAACAACAAACATAAAAATTATAATATAAAGTACAAGGAAAACAATTTAGGCTAAATTATTATTTTTATAATTTAACCACATATGATTTGATGTGTTACAATATCTTTTTTATAACTCTGCATAGGTCTTCATCTGGGTTTGCATTCGTTAGGTAATTATGAAAAATACAAAAATTTTGAGCTTTAAATTCACAATTAGACTCTATTAAATTAGACAAAATCTCAATTCTTTTTTCAATGTAACCAAGACTCTTTCAATTGCATTGCATAAACATTAAAGTCACATATTAAACATCTCGAATATTCATTCCAGCTCAACGATACATAGCCGCAAGATAATAGAATCAACAAATTTTTGACACAAGTGAAAAACATGGAATGAGATAAAAAAAATATTAAGAAAAAGAATAAAACTCACCTGAGAGCAATAACGCACTGATAACAATCTCACAGCAGAAGACAAAAAAAAACACGACTTTTTGAATGAAAAACAACAAAGACAAAAAACATAATATTTAAAAATTCAATAAGGACATTTTTGGAATTTAAAATAAAAATTGAGGATAAATTAGAGATTATAATAAAATTTTAAATAATGAATTTTTTTCTCCCTTTAAATGCACACGCAAGTACAATAACTAGTTAAAAACTCGTGACTAGTGCGAAAAATAATTTTATTTTACTACAATATAAGTATTTGATATCAATACAAGCTTAATTAATTAAATAATTTGACTAATGTTTTCAAACTTTTTAAATAGTTTTTGGAAAAAATCTAATTTAAAAAAATAAAAAATGTAAAATATATGTTCTTGTATGGTAAATAAGTTTGACAAATATTAATTGATTGTTACATATGTGATGAAAAATATACATCAAATATTAAAAAACAAAATTATCTTTTTTGTTAAATTTATAAATGGGTGAAAAAATACACCTTGAAATTTTAGTGTTTGGGCTTATATATTTGAATTTCAAGATTCTATCCTACCACCTCACGCTTTCATCTGACACCTTCACATATTTTTATAATGACAAAAATCTTTTATATTATTTACCTTTTAAAAAATTACATTCTGTCAAAATTTTCACTCTGAATAACTGGCAAAAAATAAAAAATTTGGTACGAAAATTTTCGGTAAAGGAGAAATGTATACAATTTTATTGGATTTTTAAAATTTTGATAACTTTTTATCAATTTTTTAAAAAGTCTGGTATTTTATTGCTTTTTTACTTGATTTTTTTTATAGAAAAATTTGATATTTTTTGAAAAATAGTTGTGTATTTATCGCATTTTTTAAACAATTCAATACATTTCTACCGGATATTTCAAAATAACTACAAGAAATAGAGAAGACATATAAGACAAGATATACATACAAGACAGGAAAGAGAAGTCTGTTGAGTGAAATGCAGTATCTGCTGAGTCTTATTCATGAAGAGAAATAGATGTACCTGGACCAGAAACATGGACGATTCACATTTTCTTGTTGATATCTTTTGGACGCATCCTGATTCAGTAAAGATAGTGAGCATGTCTCATTTGGTGTTGATTTTTGATTGCACATACAAAACAAACAGGTACTGCATGCTTCAATTGCTTCTATTTTTCATTAATTTGATTCTGGGTTGGAAGCTGATGATTATTTATTGTACATTCAAAACAAACAAGTATCGACAACCACTACTTAAGATTGTTGGTGTTACATCCGCAAAGTTGTTGTTTTCGGTTGGATTTGCTTATATGGAACATGAAAGGGAGGAAAACTTCACATGGGCACTGAAGAAGTTGAAAGAGTTGTTCGCGTTCGAGAAGTTGCTACCGGAGGTTTTTGTGACAAACCGTGAAATGGTGTTGATGAATGTTGTGGAAGTTGTGTCTGCAAACTCAACTCATTTGTTGTGCCAGTTCCATATTTTAAAAAAATGTTAAATTACATATATATTCGAATAAATCACATATACATGAGCATGTTATGGATCTATGGAACAACATTATATATTTGAATAAAGAGTCTGAGTTTTTGGGTACACCTGAAGCATTTTGTGATTGTATGTGCTGATATTTCTTTATTTGTTTAGTATATGCAAAAAACTTGGTTAACACCCTATAAAGAAATATTTATGGAACAACATCATATATTCGACTAAGGAGTATGAGTTTTTGGGTACACCTGAAGTATTTTGTGATTGTATGTGCTAATATTCCTTTATTTGTTCTGTATATGCACGAAACATGTTGGCACCCTATAAAGAAATATTTTTTGTTGCTTGGAATAATAGAGTCACTCATTTAAAAAACATGACAATGAACAAGTACATCGATGTGAGTTTTAATATGGGTACTGTTCTGGATTGGGCCGAGACCTGCCCCTCAGTCGGGCAGGCCCAACCCAATACGTTGGGGAGTCCCAACGAGGCCCAATCCTCCCATGTCAGGCATGCCTCTCAACAAAGCCCCTCAGTCGGGCATACCACTATTTAGCGCGAGGAGAGCCCACGCGCTTTCCCCAAGTTCTCCACGTGTCTCCCACTCGGGGACACGTCATCAGGCAACTACCCACTTTTGAAAGAGTTGGTCAGTCCACCTTCCAAAAATCATGGGGCAGTTGATCCAGGGCGAAGACCACGTGCTGGTCTTCCCTACGCCATGTAAGCCATGTCAGTTACTTGTGTTGGGCTTAGCAATACGACCCATTGTAATGTAACCGTTGGCCCTGCGCTGAGGGAACATTATAAATACCCCCTTTCACTAGAGGGTCAAATATTCTATTCTCTACACCTATTATTTCTGTACTTACACTTTCTAACTCCGTTACTCACTTAAGCATCGGAGTACTTTGCAGGTACACCCCTTTTTCCTCTACAACACCGGTGAACACAAAAGCTCACGGCGCGTGGCAGGAAGTCGATTCCTTTCTGATCAGGTGAGATCAGTGGCGCCACATGTGGGAATCCTTTGCTTCCCCGTTCTTTCTCTTATCCAAGCATATAAGCTCAAGAACCAAAAAAACTTTCAACTTCCGTTTCATCATGGCCAGCCCATGCCACAACAATGCTCTGGAAACCTCCTTCGTTCCATTCACCAATGATGACGGCCACAACCCCAATGTGATCGTTCATATCAATGAGGGAGACTACTGGGACGGGCACACCACCTCTCCCTCCTCTAAAGACGCGGCCTTTAACACCGCTCGACACTTCGATAGCCCGACTGTCTACAAGCCCATCCCGGTACCACCCGACACCGACCCCACCATGATGGCTCCATTCGCGGTAATCATTCAGACCAACCTGATGATCTTCCAACAGAACAAGCAAATAGGGATGCTCGAGAAGGAGCGACCATCACGCTCTCCCCTGTGGAGACATCATCGTCCAGTTTCCAGCAGCCCCTCTCCTCCCATGTGGAGGATGCAGCACGACGACTCTCGGAGCCCTCTCCCCGGCTGTCTGGGAGGCACCCTCGCTTAGAGCGGACCTAGCCAATGGCCTCTCAGAAGCGCGACGGATCACCTCCCTGGAAGAAGCGACGCTCCCCTGCTCAGAAGAGGAACAAAGCTGAAGGAGGCGTCAACAAGCCAAGAGCCCGACCGAGGACTCATCCTCAATAGAACATACATAATCGGGGATCAACCTCCCCCTCACTATCACCTGTCAGGAGCGACGTGGATGACCAGCGCTCACCATTATGTGGGGCCATCAGGGAGACCCCACTGCCCATCGGGATGGAGAAACCCCCGCCCTTGGCAACATACGATGGCACGACCGGCCCAAACGACCATATGGAAAGCATAAATGCGATGCTTGACTATCGAAACGTACGGGGAGCCATCAAGTGCAGGCTTTTCGCCACTACCTTGAGAAAGGGTGCCATGACGTGGTACAAGCACCTCATGCCCGAGTCCATCACCTCTTGGGGCGAACTTAAGAGGTAGTTCTCCAAACACCTCACAACTTTCCAGCGCCATCTTGTCGCTTGCGCGAAAATAAGGTGCCGGCATGACAGAAGAGTCGCCACCTTTCGTTATTTATCCCTCAGAGCGGGAAAGGAAACGATCGGAAAAACCTGACGAATAAGGTAAGACAAGGTCATCGCAACCATTGTCTGGGTTCGGGAGTCGGTTACGCAAGGGGAAGGTATTAGCACCCCTCACGTCCGTCGTACTCGACGGGATCCTCGCTTGTTTGTTTACTTGGACGGGTTGGTTATAATCTATCTACCTATCAAGGCTGGCTGAAAAAGAAAAGAAAAATGACTCGGCAAAGCGTCGCGCTTTATGCCTACGTATTCTCATCAGAGAATGAGAAATCAGAGTCAACGTAGTTCGGCTAACTACGGGTGAAGGGGAAAGGTTGCTCGCTAGGACGTCGCATCCTATGCCTACGTACTTTCATCTGGTATGAAAGATCAGAGCAAACGTAGTTCGGGAAACTACGGGTTATCTCTTAAAAGAAGTGTTTTTTATTGTGTTTGCGATCTCAACCGCACTAGAGACTATGACCTGAGAGGGAATGCATCCTTTCTCAGATAGCTTAAGGCTCGTAGCGTACGAAAGAAATCATTCATGATTACTGTGTTTTAAACTGCTTCAAGATGAGAAGAGAACAGGCCCAACTAGGAGGGAGACTATCAAGTCCTACTGTTATCATGCCATGGATTCATCCTATGGTTGAGGTTTGAACAGGGAACTCCTAGATGTTGTCATGCATAGGTTTCAACCTAAAAGTCTATCATCAAATCCTCATCAGAGGAAATGAGAGTCCTAAGGAATCATGCCAATGATACACCAAAACAGACAAAAGCATCAGCTTTAACAGTAAAATGCATGCAATGCAAGTGAGGGAGGAAATGTGTGTGGGGTTTCAGCCTCCACAAGCTCGTCTCGACCTCAAGCCAGTCATGAAATAACGGTAATCATACTGAAGATAAACAACATGCTATCAAGCAAAGAACAAATAAAAGGAATGAAGTGCCAACAGGCAAACAAAACACACATGCTTGAGAAAGAAAGAATCTACTCTCTAATCCTAACCCTAATCACAGAATCTGAATCAAATCTAAGCAAAGCCCTCAAGCAAAACCCTAAACAAGAGAATCAATCCCAGTCTTCAAGCTTCAGAACAAGCTTACCAAAGAAAGGGAGCTAAGCAAGCAGACTCATAGTGTCTTCCTCAGGAAAGCACTAGGAGGTGTATACTCAGGAGTCATACCCTATGTGGTTCAACCACTGTGATCAGTTTACATTCCTCCTCAGGAGAAACTAAACTCACAAGCAGGCTCCAACATCACTGGATATTTAGGAAATCCTATCTGAACTAGTGGAACTAAGTGAACAGACTCATAGGACCTTCCTCAGGAAAGTATTAGGAGGCTTCCACTTAGGAGTTGTATCCCATGTGGCTCAACAACATGTGATCAGTTTACATTCCTCCTCAGGAGAAATTAAACTCACAAGTTGGCTCCAACATCAATGGATACTTAAGAAATCCTAGACAAACTAAGGGAACTAAGTGAATAGACCCATAGGACTTTCCTCAGGAAAGTACTAGGAGGCTTCCACTTAGGAGTTGTATCCCATGTGGCTCAACAACATGTGATCAGTTTACATTCCTCCTCAGGAGAAATTAAACTCACAAGTTGGCTCCAACATCATTGGATACTTAAGAAAGAGGTGAGAAGAAAGAATGAAAGTCATTCATAGTGCCTTCCTCAGGAAAGTACCATGAACTTCCTTCAAACTTCAGGATCTCAAACCTCACAGACAGGGGACAAGCCAAACTCTAAGTCTCTGAGTCTTGATCTTCAATCTTCACTCCATGATGCTCTCCAACAAGGTCTTCAAGATAACACAAGCCCCACAACAAATTCCCCACAATGAACCCCAAAGATGAACAGATAACCACAGGGTAAACAAAATCAATAGGCAACTTCAGAAAATACCTAAAAATACTAAACCAACGGGGAAAAATCTAACAATTATTCACAAGGGTCTACAAAGTCTATTCATAACATCTACATAGGCCTCTACCTAAAAATCAAGACAAAACTCAATCAAAGAAAGTGAATTCCTTCACCTAAGCACAACCTAAACCCTAATTAGGATACCCTACGTCTACCCTAATTGAGCTAATCAAAATTTAATTCTAAAATTCTAGAATAAATCCTATGGGGAACTATGATTCATCATCTAATTGCACAAAAAAGAATGGATTAAAAAGACTAAAGGAGAGTCCTAAAACAATTCTTACAAAATCATGATACCAAACTAAACATTATAAAAGCTATTTAAAAGAAAAATCTACTAAAAATGCTAAAATTAAAAATAAAATCCCATTTTTATTTTTAATATTTTCTACACATTATTATCTACTCATAGAAAAAAGAATGGCCAAAAAAGAGTTATTTTTCAATTTTTAATGAATTTTCTAAAACAAAAAAATATTAAAAGAATATAAAAGAAATTAAATCAATTAAAGGGGAGGGGGGTTGGAATAGCAAGGCGCACTAGTTGGTTTCAGTTGGGCCAGATAAAAGGGGGGTGGGGATAGCGAATTAAGCCCATAGACCAGCTTAAATGAAACGACCGCGTTTCACTTCTTGAACTTTTCCCTCCATCTTCAGATTGAATCTGGGCCGTGCGATGAGATTAACTTGTCAAACTTGGGGACTAATCCAACGGACCACCTTCATCGTCCCCAACGATTCTAGGGTTTTCAGAAACCCTCCATCCATGCACTCATCTTCCCCTCACTTGTTCTCTCTGCTCAGGCCACGAAATGCCACGATTCCAAAACGAAAAATCTCCTACTACTCAAGAGGAACACAGCCATACGCGCACTTTCCCCTAATTCTCCCTAGATCATCCTAACAGAAGACATTAAGATCATGGTTCCACCATGTTCATCTGAGATCAACCATGGTGAAACTTCAACCTAAGGATCAAAACTTGCTCTACATGCTACCCTAGCTAATCTAACCTAATTCATGCTACTTAAAACACCCTAAACAGCTAGTTCTTGAAGATTAAAGAAACTGACACCTGCCATGGATCTACCTACAGAGCTCTCAAACTCTCAGAATTTGATCCTCTATCCTAGCACATTAATTCTACACCTAAAGAATGAACTAAAACTAAATAAATTAAGAGGTATAGGGAGGAGAAAGAACCTGTCAAGTAATGATGGAGAAGGTATGAGGAGAAGGTTTCAGGCCTTGTAATTGCTTCAGGATGATCCTCCAATGGTGAGAAACTTTCTGTTTGCACTTGTGATGGTGGCGAAGGTCTGCAATGGAAGAAAACCAGAGTTGCTTCAACTTGAAGAAACCTCTTCAATGGATGCTTCTCTCTCTCTCTCCTCTCTGAATCCTCTTGCTATCACCAACCTTGAACTCTCTTCATGGCCCTCTTCTTATAATGATCATTAGATGCTTCTAGATTCATCTAGAATATGGTGGAAAGTTCTTGAAAATCTCATGTGGGGACAAGTTGAATTTCTCATATCCCATGCCTTAGGCCTTACCATTTTGTGCCAAATTCTCCTTATGAGAGATATTGAGTGTGGATGAGTGAACAACAAGCCCACCTTTGGCTTGTGTAAGGTTTTTCAACATTGCCTTCTTTTTCAAGTAACAATTTTTCAAAGCATCACCCATTTTAAAGCTTCAAATCAAAATTCTAGCTAAACCAATGTTCTCAAAATGATTTTTCCAATCAAAATGATATATTGGAGGACCTATTTTGGATTTGTGGATCTTCCAAACCAATTCTCAAATTCAACTTTTCAAACTTATATGCCATTTTTAGTTCATTTTTGACCAATCATGTAACTTCATGCTATGAGCTTTTCCAACAATTTGTGACCTTCTTTCTAGACTTAAAATCACATTTTGAGCAACTTTCATGTTTTGAGTTTTTTCATTTGAGGCTTGGAAATAGGAGTTTTAGGCATTGGCTAAAATGACCTATAACTGACAAATGACCAAAATACCCCTGTCTTGTTCAAACCATAAGTTGAGTTCCACAAATCCAATCAAGGACTTCTACCACTCAAATTAAAGATAAGAAGATCCTCTTCAACATTCATGTTGACCAAGAAATCATAGGAATCCTCCTACTAGGGCAAAAGTTGTCTGCAAGTTGGGTGACTTTCAAGGACCCAGATTCACACACCTCTGCTGACCTGTAATTTGTCAAAACCATAACTTGAGCTCTGTAACTCCTATCAAGGGCTTCCACCACTCAAATTAAAGCTTAGAACAAGCTCTACAACATTCATGTTATGGGGAAGGTGAGATATCAATCATAACTTGAGCTAAAACTGCCTGGAAGATAGGGATCAAATTAGGGTTTTTTCACTGACAATCCTCAGAAACCCTAACTTGAAACTTCTCAAACTCCTCACTCATGATGAGTTGGCCTAGGAATCATCTTTATATCCTCTCTATGTATCATTCCATGATCTCATGGCCCTTGGATTGGGTCTCAACCTCTCCCAAATCTTCAGTTATCCTAGGGTTGACCCAGTCAAAACCCTAATTCTATCATTCATGGTTGAATCTTCTGAATTCTTGCATAATGACTTCTCTGGGCTTCATGAAGGCTATCAAGACATCTCATAGGCTTTCCCAAAACATCAAATTCATTCTCAAAGTCTCAGAACCATCTGAGGAGCACCCACAACTCTCAAGCTATGAAACACACAACCCTGGTTTCAACCCATTTCTTCTGAGGATCTCTTGAACTTTCTGATGAAGGTATCCACTTTCAAACACTCAATGAATAAATAATTGTTGGTTAAATTTTGGGGTGCAACAACTGCCCCTATTCAAACGGCTTGAACCTGACTGGGTGAGAAGCGAACGACTCTCAACCAATCAAGGTACGAGACGGTTGAATATCGGTAAACCCGAAAATTTGCCAACTGCGCGAGCACACCGTACTCTGCGGGGAACAAATCTTTGAATCCTGCAACATTAGCTGCTCAACAACTAGCTGGAGAACCAAATCTGACATCACCGTCAGACGATCGAAGTACCCTGCGTCACCACTGGAGAACTAAACCTGACATCACTGTCGGACGATCGAAATATCCTGCGTCACCGCTGGAGAAACATCTTCGACTTCAATCAGAAGACATATCATTCACTTGATCACAATCAATCATCACCTCAGGATAACTGACTTGGTCTTCAGACTCACACGAATCACTCTGTTGTATCTACAACCCTGGAACCTTGTCTTCAGCCACCCGTTGATTCATCGACACGGAAATCTGGACTCACAGGAACCTTCTGATATCGCCTTCGGGCGCTTATGAAACCCATCTTCAGATTAGACATCATTGTTGGAGCGGACATATCACGCTGCTGAGGACTTCAAGAATCATCTTGACCAAACAGATCCGTCGGGCATCTTCAAGAATCGTCCTGAACTGATAACCTTTCCGGAGCAAACATTCTGTTGGGTATTCCAGAAATCTTCCTGGGCAACTCTTGCTGGAGGCGCTATTGGGGAGCTCAAGTATCATACTAGGCGAACCACTCGGGAAGCTGTACTGGGGTCTTAAGAATTGTCTTAAGCAAATGGCCCTGCTGAGGGATTTGAGAATCATCTCGAACTGAAGACTTTGCTGGGGATCTCAAAAATCATCTTGAGCGAGCGACCGTGGGGGATTACACCGGGGTCTTTAAGAATCATCTCGCAAGAGCGCCCTTGCTGGGAAGAACGTCAAGAATCGTCCTGAGCAACCGGTCTTTTGGTGGTACACCTGTTCAACAAGGATGATGATGACCTAGATCATGCTTATGATGCATATGCTTCTGCGCCATGCCCCACATGGTGGAAATGCTATGCGTCTATGCTAAATGTTATGCAATCATGCACAATGCTATGCAATCATGCACAATGATGCGATCCCGTCAGCAAAATAAATGCCGAAGGGGGAAATCCTCCTGTCAAGGAGAAAGAACCACTCAGGTAGAGGAATCATCCTGCTGAGGAGAACTTGAACACGCCAATATCAATCAGGCTCTGTCTGGGGAATTGATCTTCCGCGAATTGCTGCAGGGGAACAACTTCAGCTGACTGCTGCAGGGGACGAAGCTCTATGAGAACTTGGATCTGCTGATATCAATCGCGAGAATGAACTGCGCGGCCGTCTCGGCTACTCTTCTGGGGATGACCACTCTGTGGGGAACCAACTTCAGCTACTCAACACTCCACTGGGGAAAAACCAATCATGATCTGATCAACTTCCAAGGATTCGGCCCTTCTGGACATCTGCAAACTCGGCTTGAGGGAGGAGAAATCATTCTGCTTCGATGGAGAGAGTGCGATTCTGGGGAAACACAGCATTAGCTGCCCCACGCTCTGCTGGGGAAAATCGACCATGATCTGATCAACTTCCAAGGATTCGGCCCTTCTGGACATCTGCAAACTCGGCTTGAGGGAGGAGAAATCATTCTGCTTCGCTGGAGAGTGCAACTCCGATGAGGAAACTCAATTTCGCCGGGGAAGAAGGAATCATCTGACTTCGGGGGAGAGTACAACTCTGCAGGGGAATACAACATCAGCTGTTCCAACACTCTACTGGGGAAGAGGGAATCATCGAACTTCAGGAGAGAGCCTGACTCTGGTGAGGAATCTCAATTCCACTGGAGACTTCAGTCTGGCACCATCAGTTGCTGCATCCTTCGGCATACGAACAGCTTCCTACGAAACCTGCACTTGTGACCCGGTGCGGGGGGAGTCACCTGCTTCGGTGACTTTACTGGGGAAAACACGAGCTCCAGTACCCAAACATTTCTATGAACTCTGCACTTGTGACCCGGTGCTGGGGAGAGACGACATCATTCTTCGGTGCTTGACTCAGCCGATGAGGTAACATTCCTTCAGGATGCGTCTGCTTGGGGAAGAGAATCACCTCTACCTGGGGAAGACATATCAATGCTCGCCATCTTGCGTTCAAATTCTGCGGAGGAGAGACTACTGAACTCTGCTGGGGAAGGAGGACTCATCCTGCTTCGGGGATACGCACGACACATCTTCTGGCAAGGTGCTATACCTGCAACAGCACAAACAAACAGACAAGATACCCTCCTCAAAGGGGCCTATCAGGGTTATTATCTCGTGACAATATTCAGTTAATTAGTTGTTTCAACAATCGATGGGCCTAGGCCCGCAAGTTTATGTATGCGCATTTTATCAAAAACACATCGGCGTTCTCATTCACAAACAAAACAAATAAATGCTAAGCAGTCAAGTAGAATTGCTGAATAATGTGCATTTTATTGATGATGAACCCCTGAACGGGCAAAAATGTTTTACAACAGAGGCAAGCTCCTGGAATGAGGAAGCCGCGCAAAAAAGGAAAACATAAATA
This sequence comes from Lathyrus sativus, assembly GCA_963859935.3. NCBI lineage: Eukaryota > Viridiplantae > Streptophyta > Magnoliopsida > Fabales > Fabaceae > Lathyrus > Lathyrus sativus. The sequence goes on along the minus strand of OZ012739.1, from coordinate 286,336,675 downwards.
TACATCAGTATATACAAATGTCGACAACCGAGGCGTAGACGAACACCATGAGTTGATCCCTCTAAGACCCACTCGACTTCGATACTTTTCCGATGCTTCAGCTTTGGAAGAGATTGATTCAGATAAACGGCCCTCAGGTCTTCCGAACCACTAAACAATGAAAGTCCATACGCGGAACGCAGTCATTTGCTTATTTAAATCCCTAACTTTTGCGTGAACTGCCCTTTCGGGTTTTCAGTTCACCGGGATACCCCTTTTTGCCGAAGCCGCCCAGTGTAGGTTTTCAACTTCGCGGGTGTACATTTTTTTCAATTTTATCCCTAATTTTTGCCCGAACCTTTTATTCTGTTTTTGGTTCGCCGGGATGCCCTTTTTTGCCTGGACTCTTTTTTTTTTTTTGTCCAGCGGGTCTCTTTCAAGCAAAGTATTTTTTAACTGCGTCCGCGTTCACCGGGGATGCAAAATCTTCACCATCCATCGTGGATAACAACAACGCTCCTCCTGAGAAGACCTTGCTGACGACATACGGCCCTTCGTAATTCGGAGTCCACTTGCCCCGGTGATCGGAGTGTGGCGGAAGAATCTTCTTCAGGACGAGATCACCCGTCTGAAAGCTTCGAGGACGCACCTTCTTATCATAAGCTTTCTTCATTCGGCTTTGGTATAGGCGACCAAATGCAATCGATGCTAACCTCTTCTCGTCCATCAGGCTGAGCTGGTTCAAGCGATTCGTAACCCATTCTGCCTCATCAAGTTCCACATCAACCAAAACTCGCAAAGAGGGAATCTCCACTTCCAACGGTAGGACAACTTCCATACTATACACCAAGGAGAAAGGAGTTGCCCCGGTCGACGTACGCACCGTCGTACGATAACCGTGCAAGGCAAACGGCAGCATCTCGTGCCAATCTTTGTACGTCACAACCATCTTCTGAACAATCTTCTTGATGTTCTTGTTGGCCGCTTCAACAGCGCCATTCATCTTCGGCCGGTAAGGAGATGAGTTGTGGTGTTCAATCTTGAAGCTCTGGCACAGCTCTTTCATCATCTTATTATTCAAATTCGAACCATTATCAGTAATGATCCGCTCGGGAATTCCATAGCGACAGATGATGTCCCTCTTTATGAATTTAGCTACCACCTGCTTGGTCACATTAGCGTACGAGGCTGCCTCCACCCATTTGGTGAAGTAGTCGATAGCTACCAGAATAAAACGATGACCATTGGATGCAGTGGGCTCGATCTTGCCTATCATGTCGATGCCCCACATGGAGAACGACCAAGGGGAGGACATGACATTCAATGGGCACGGCGACACATGAACTTTATCAGCATAAATCTGGCACTTATGACATTTTTTCGCGAATCTGAAGCAATCCGACTCCATAGTCAGCCAGCAATATCCTGCTCTCAGGATCTTTCTCGTCATGGCATGCCCGCCGGCGTGCGTACCAAATGTGCCCTCATGGACTTCTTCCATGAGCATACTTGCCTCTTTCTCATCTACACATCTGAGTAGCACGAGATCGTGGTTTCTCTTATACAGCATTCCATCAGGGTTGAGGTAAAAGTTTCCAGATAACCTCCTCAGAGTCTTCTTATCCTGGGCTGATGCACCCGCAGGATACTCCTTGGTCATAAGGAAGGTCTGGATATCGTGGAACCATGGCTTGCCGTCAGTGGCATCTTCGATTGCGAACACAAATGCTGGTCTATCAAGCCGCGAAAGCACAATTCTTGGAGCCTCATTCCAATAATTGACTTTATACATTGAAGCCAACGTGGCCAAAGCATCAGCCATTTGATTTTCAGCCCGGGGTACATGATGAAGTTCTACTCGGTCAAAGAACGGAAGCAGCCTCCTGGCATAATTCATGTACGGCACTAGATTCGCTTGACGAGTTTCCTACTCCCCTTTAATCTGATTGATTACAAGCGCTGAGTCACCATATATGTCTAGATTCTTGATTCTCAAATCAATTGCCTCTTCTAGACCCATAATACATGCTTCATACTCGGCCTCGTTGTTGGTAACTGGAAACGTCAGTCTTGCAGTAAACGGGATGTGGGATCCGTGAGGAGTTGTGATGATAGCCCCGATACCACTTCCATAGGAATTAACCGCTCTGTCGAATATCAACTTCCACTGAGACTTCCTATCTGGCCCCTCATCGGGCAATGGCTCATCGCAATCCTTCGCTTTGAGAAACATAATGTCCTCGTCAGGGAATTCGAACTTCATCGGCTGATAGTCTTCGATTGGCTGTTCGGCAAGGTAGTCAGACAATACGCTTCCCTTGATGGCTTTCTGGGAGACGTACTGAATGTCATATTCTGTTAACACCATCTGCCATCTGGCAATCCTGCCCGAAAGAGCCTGCTTTTCGAAGACGTACTTGATCGGATCCATCTTCGAAATTAGCATAGTGGTGTGATTGAGCATATACTGTCGTAGACGTTTGGCGGCCCAAGCTAATGCACAACACGTCTTCTCCAGCATCGAGTATCGAGATTCACACTCAGTGAACTTTTTACTCAAATAATAGATGGCATGCTCTTTTCTGCCCGTCTCGTCGTGCTGACCGAGAACACACCCCATACTATTCTCCAGAACTGTCAAGTACATGATTAATGGCCGTCCAGCTACTGGGGGTATCAAGATTGGAGGTTCTTGAAGATACTGCTTTATTTTGTCGAATGCCTTCTGGCAATCCTCATTCCAAGTAATCGCCTGATTTTTCTTTAGCAATTTGAACATCGGTTCACAAGTGGCCGTGAGCTGAGAGATAAACCTTGCAATGTAGTTTATTCGGCCCAAGAAACCACGAACTTCTTTTTCTGTTTTCGGCGCTGGAATTTCTTGGATAGCTTTTATCTTTGCAGGATCAACTTCAATCCCTCGTTCACTAACGATAAACCCCAATAACTTTCCGGACCGCACCCCGAAAGTGCACTTGTTAGGATTCAGCCTCAGCCTGAACTTCCTAAGCCTTTCAAACAGCTTCAACAAATTGACCAGATGCTCTTCCTCCGTTTGGGACTTTGCAATCATGTCATCAACATAGACCTCGATCTCATGATGAATCATATCATGAAACAAAGTTACCATTGCTCGCTGGTAAGTGGCCCCTGCGTTCTTCAGACCGAAGGGCATTACCTTGTAGCAAAACGTGCCCCAGGGGGTAATAAACGTCGTTTTCTCCATGTCCTCCGGCGCCATCTTAATCTGATTGTAACCGGAGAAGCCATCCATGAACGAAAACACGGAAAACTGGGCTGTATTGTCGACCAACACATCGATATGAGGCAACGGGAAATCATCCTTAGGGCTCGCCCTATTCAAATCCCGATAATCGACGCACATGCGTACCTTACCGTCCTTCTTCGGTACAGGCACTATGTTGGCGACCCACGGAGGGTAAGTGGTAACGGCTAGAAATCCTGCGTCCAACTGCTTCTGGACCTCTTCTTTGATTTTTACAGCCATGTCTGGTCTCGTCCTCCTGAGCTTCTGCTTGACTGGAGGGCAATCTTCTCGCAACGGCAAGCGATGAACCACGATATCAGTGTCGAGTCCGGGCATATCCTCATATGACCAAGCAAAGACGTCACTATACTCTCGAAGCATCTCGACCAGTCTATGCTTGACATCATTCTGCAGCGCAGCCCCAACTCTGACATTTCTGACGAGCTCCTCAGAACCCAGATTTATGATCTCAATATCCTCCTCGTGAGGCAGAATAACCTTCTCCTCTTGTCTCAACAAGCGGGCCAACTCTTCCGGAAGGTCTTCGTCTTCATCAATCTCATCCTCGGCTTGATAGATCAGGCAATCAAAGTCGTAGTGAGCCGTAGAGGGTCCAGAGTCGATGTCATCTGTTACGTGGATCCTGCAATAACAAGGGTTAAGTTTAAAGCAAGAATATGCAGGTTAGCACGAACCTCGTTGCCATTTTGCTGTTTTTCGAAACAAACATAAAGCATGAATAACAGAGAACACAACATTTGATTACGAAGAAAACGCCTTTTATTTATTAACAAAATGCATACACATAATCCAACAAGGCCCTGACAGCAAAACCACTATGCCCCGGGCAGGATATAGGGTTGTACAAAGATTGTAAAAAGCAAATCATTACTCTTCACTTGTCAGCTTGATAATCTCCTTGATGGTCCAATTGCGGAGGCGCTCGCCTGGCTTGCTCGGTTGAATCCAGGCGTCAAGATCGCAATCACTGTCTCCGCTGTCCTCTGACGCAGTGTTGACACTCTCAAAAATTACTCCCCCCTTGGTGAATAAGATCGGCCCTTTCCCATGAGACGAACTGCCAGAAGAAGATGAAGCTTCAGCTCCAGGAGAATACCCTAATCCAAACTTATCCTGTTTGATTGGTATATCCAAGACATGCCCCCAGCCTGGGGTGGAACCAGCTTCAACAACAGCCCGGGCTTCCTTAAACGAGGAGAGGTTCAACTCTTGCTTCTCTGCAACAACGGGAGCTACCTCCTTCGCCCTGACGGTTTCAAATGCTTGGCACAGAGTCTCATGGATCTCACCATCCATTTCAACGTATTTAAAGGACGATAGGTGGCTTACCATGATGTCCTCTTCTCCACAGACTGTCACTATGCTGCCCCCAACAGCATATTTAAGCTTCTGATGCAGCGCGGACGTCACGGCACCAGCAGAATGGATCCACGGCCGACCTAAGAGGCAACTATAGGCGGGCATGATATCCATGATATAGAAAACCGCGTTGAACGTCTCTGGACCAACCTGAATTGGCAGGGTCAATTCTCCGAAGACGTGGCGCTTGGTTCCGTCAAAGGCCTTCACGACTAGATCGCTGGGCGTGCACAGCAGTCCACGGGTATCCAACTTCATCAGTGCCTTTTTCGGAAGCACGTTAAGCGAGGAACCCGTATCCACTAGGACATGTGACATAATCGTGCCTCTGCACTCTATTGAGACGTGCAAGGCGCTGTTGTGATCTCTTCCCTTAGGAGTCAGCTCCAGATCTGTAAATCCCAGCCCATTACCAGCATTGACATGGGCTACTACTTCCTCGAGTTGATTCACTGATATCTCCTGCGGCACGTATGCAGCATTCAATACCTCCAGCAATGCATTGCGGTGCGCCTCGGAGCACAACAACAAGTTAAGAATCGAGATCTTTGACGGAGTCTGATGAAGATGATCTACAATCTTGTAGTCACTTTTCTTGATCAGTCGCATGAACTCTTCAGCATCTTTAACCAGCAAGTCCTTCTCTGCCCCTGCAGGGACCTCCTCAACAGCTTTACCTTTGCCCTTATCCACAGTGTCAGCCCGGACCACTTTCTCTGCTGCAACCTCTGCTGGCGCAAATACCCTTCCGCTCCTAGTGATACCACTGACCTCGGTAAGATTCTGCACAGTTGATCCGGATGGCTCAAGCTCTATCTTCTGACCATTACAATAAACTTCGGCGCCATAATGCCATGGAACGGCATTGGTACTCTCGAATGGGATTGGTCCGGCCCTGGTGATGGTGATAGAAGGCGGACGGGGCGCAGAAATAGTAATAGGGTGACGAGGAATAGTAATGGTAGCAACTTCGTCTGCCTGCTTCAGCACGACTTCCCCTGACGCGTTCTCAATGCTCCGACTGAATTGCAAAATACCCTTGGACATCAGACTTTGGATACCTTCGATCAACTGCTCACACCCATCAGGAAGCGTAGCACAAGCCATACATAACTTTCCACATCCGGGAAAGAAGCCCTTCTTCAGCAACTTAGCCTTGACAAAACTCAACGGCGTCTTCAGATCTTTGACATCGGTCAGCAAGTCTGAACTCTCCTCAGTGATAACAGCGTTCACTCCGTCCCCCTTATGATGAGGCATTGGATTTTTGGTGACGTTGGGCACGTTGTCAGAAAAGTTGATAACCTTGGCGTCCACCAAGTCCTGGACTTTGTGCTTAAAAGCTTTACAATTCTCAACCGTATGGCCAGGTGCCCCAGAATGAAATTCACAAGTAGCATTAGCATCATACTCTGGTGGTGGTGCCCCTGTTAAGGGAGCCATTGTCCTCTTGTGAACCAATTGGAGCTGAAGCAACGTTTGCAGAAGCTGCGCATATGGCATAGGTGGAGTTTCAAGATGACGGTTAGCCAGGGGACCCCGATTCTGATATCTCTTATATCCCTGATTATTCTGTTGCTGAGGCTGCTGCTGCGGCTGCGGCTGTGGTGGAGCAGCTGGGATGTTTATGCTAGCAATCTGAGACTGAGGGCCCTTGCCCTTTCTCCTAGCATTAGTGACAGCACTGGCATCTCCCTCTCGACGCTTGCCAGTATAGGGTTTCTTGCTAGCTCCTCCAGCTGAGGATGATTCGCCCTGAATTTTTCCGATCTTTATACCGTTCTCAACATGCTCGCCCAAAGTGATGAGGGCCGAGAACGTTCCAGACATGCCACTGACTAGCTTTTCATAATAGACTCCAGGAAGGGTAGCCACGAACATTTGTACCAACTCGCGCTCAACCATCGGTGGTTGAACCCGAGCAGCCAACTCACGCCACCGCTGGGCGTATTCTTTAAAGCTTTCATTGTTCCGCTGTGAGAGGTTCTGAAGCTGAACTCGGTTGGGAGCCAAGTCGCTATTATATTGATAGTGGAGAACAAACGCTTCTGCAAGATCTTTCCAGGTGCGCACAGCAGCGGGCTCCAAACCCATATACCATTCGAGCGGTGGACCAGAAAGACTATCCTGAAAGAAGTGCATCAGCAGCTTCTCATCGTCAGAATAAGCGGACATCTTTCTATAATAAGATCGGAGGTGAACACGGGGACAAGTAGTGCCCCTATACTTCTCAAAGATAGGCACCTTGAACTTGTGAGGTACTTTAAAGTCAGCAATCAACCCGATTTTGGCCATGTCAACGCCCAATGTGTTCTGATTTTCTATGTCTCTCATCTTGTCTTCCAGCGCCTTGAACCTGAGTCGAGCCTCAGCAGTCAACTCTGCCTCTACACCTCTCTGAGAGAAAATGTCATCTTGATGGTCCTCCAGCCACGGTCGAGGCACCACCATATTTCCTGCTCCAACATTGCCATTGACCGGCCCTATGTTAACATTGGCTCCCAAACCACCATTGCCGGCGCCTGCCGCATTAAGTCCGAGATTAGTCATAAGATTGCCGTTAGCACTGCCGTTGCCCCCGGCAGCAGGAACAACGTTCTGTGGAGTATCCCCTTGAGGAGGAGTAGGCACGGCCCCGCCGTGAAGTATTCCATTACTGTCAACCCTGGAGATGAGAGGTTGAACCAAAGTACGAAGCTGGTCTTGCCCATTCGCAACTACTTGCATCAGCTCCATAAAACGATCCATCCGTTCACGAAGCTCTTGAACATCTGACTGTACCTGGTCCATGATTCTCTTCTGATTAGCGCGAGTTGAGTAGCGGTGGATGAATCTTTGATCAATCCTGGAGATCGAAAACAACTCGGAACCTGAGTACCTGTCAAACCTGTCAAGATTAAAGGTTAGGAAAAGCCACAAAATGTATGTCATGCAAAAATGCTTTATGCAGATGCATGCATGCGTCTGTGAGCTTGAGAGATTATCCCCCGATCCTGGCACCTGCTGACAATAATAAGGAGAGGAATCTGGGCCTAATCATGGAAATAGTAACCTCACACAGCAATAGTCAGATTCGACACGTCAAGGACCGAGAACTCGTACGCAACAGTCTTTCTGAGAGAGGCTGCAGTAACACGATAAGAGGCGAGAGACCTGGATCGGGGAAACGGTACCTGTCACAGACACACGCTAATGGAATGATTATGCAAGCTAATGCAAAATGCAGGTATGCAACAATATATCCCGGTGGCTGCTGCGGAGATTCGGTGTCAACAGTCACTGATGAGAAGGAGACCCCGGTGTAAAATCACTGATTTGATCTGCTGAGAATAGCCATCTGATAGGATCGAGATCAAACTTCTGCCCTGACAAGAATAAAGGCCTGATAATAAAGACCCCGGATGCAAGATCAAGGAATATCTGTTGATGAAGTCTTCGGACCCCAAATCACAAATCTGCCCTCTCTAGAACAAACCCACAGCTGCTGATGAGATCTTCAAACCCCACTCAAAATCTGCCCTATCAAGAACAAATAACAACCGCTGACGAGATCCTCAGACCCCACTCAAAAATCTGCTCCATCCAGAACAAACCTCTGATGACAATACTCTGATCGGAACCTGCTCTATCAGGAACAGACAAACACCCGATGATAAAATCCTCTGATCAAACCCTTGCTCTATCAAGAACATCTCTGCAACTGAGAACCCAACATAACTGATTCACTGTCAAGAAAACCAGGTGGTCTGAAGGTATAAGTTTCCTGCAATATCCCAACCCCACTCACAGGTATGGACCTAATCCACGGACAAAGGTACGGCATCCTATGCGGTCGTCAGCGTCACAGACTTTCATGAGTGACAATACGATTCCCAGAAGGAGTGGTATCATCAAGTCATGAAGAGGCCTCTCTTAGCTGACTTCCAAATGATCGGTCCCCAGAGTCGACAATCCTCACGTCTGGACTCCCCTCAGATCCTCAGGACCGGAAAGGAGCACCTCTGCAAGAATCTCGTCTGAGCGCAGATTTTCGTAGGGAACTGTGCCTGCTCAGCAGACAGGTTCGTCTACTACTTCTCCGCAACTATATCTAGGTGTGTACTCAAGCCCAGGTCCGGCTTCTCACTCACAGTAACATCCCTCTCCCACAGCAGCACAAATAATCATATCGAACTGGAAATAAAATGCGGGAAATAAAATGCGGGAAGTAAAGATGCGATAAATAAACGCAACCCAACAAGCAAACACACAAACGATAGGATTGACTCGCGTAGGGGATGGGAAACGGTCCCAGCATAAGGGATGGGAAAAGTCCCTAGATGCTACAAGGTCCCCAGCAGAGTCGCCAGCTGTCGCTTGCGCGAAAATAAGGTGCCGGCATGACAGAAGAGTCGCCACCTTTCGTTATTTATCCCTCAGAGCGGGAAAGGAAACGATCTGAAAAACCTGACGAATAAGGTAAGACAAGGTCATCGCAACCATTGTCTGGGTTCGGGAGTCGGTTACGCAAGGGGAAGGTATTAGCACCCCTCACGTCCGTCGTACTCGACGGGATCCTCGCTTGTTTGTTTACTTGGACGAGTTGGTTATAATCTATCTACCTATCAAGGCTGGCTGAAAAAGAAAAGAAAAATGACTCGGCAAAGCGTCGCGCTTTATGCCTACGTATTCTCATCAGAGAATGAGAAATCAGAGTCAACGTAGTTCGGCTAACTACGGGTGAAGGGGAAAGGTTGCTCGCTAGGACGTCGCATCCTATGCCTACGTACTTTCATCTGGTATGAAAGATCAGAGCAAACGTAGTTCGGGAAACTACGGGTTATCTCTTAAAAGAAGTGTTTTTTATTGTGTTTGCGATCTCAACCGCACTAGAGACTATGACCTGAGAGGGAATGCATCCTTTCTCAGATAGCTTAAGGCTCGTAGCGTACGAAAGAAATCATTCATGATTACTGTGTTTTAAACTGCTTCAAGATGAGAAGAGAACAGGCCTAACTAGGAGGGAGACTATCAAGTCCTACTGTTATCATGCCATGGATTCATCCTATGGTTGAGGTTTGAACAGGGAACTCCTAGATGTTGTCATGCATAGGTTTCAACCTAAAAGTCTATCATCAAATCCTCATCAGAGGAAATGAGAGTCCTAAGGAATCATGCCAATGATACACCAAAACAGAAAAAAGCATCAGCTTTAACAGTAAAATGCATGCAATGCAAGTGAGGGAGGAAATGTGTGTGGGGTTTCATCCTCCACAAGCTCGTCTCGACCTCAAGCCAGTCATGAAATAACGGTAATCATACTGAAGATAAACAACATGCTATCAAGCAAAGAACAAATAAAAGGAATGAAGTGCCAACAGGCAAACAAAACACACATGCTTGAGAAAGAAAGAATCTACTCTCTAATCCTAACCCTAATCACAGAATCTGAATCAAATCTAAGCAAAGCCCTCAAGCAAAACCCTAAACAAGAGAATCAATCCCAGTCTTCAAGCTTCAGAACAAGCTTACCAAAGAAAGGGAGCTAAGCAAGCAGACTCATAGTGTCTTCCTCAGGAAAGCACTAGGAGGTGTATACTCAGGAGTCATACCCTATGTGGTTCAACCACTGTGATCAGTTTACATTCCTCCTCAGGAGAAACTAAACTCACAAGCAGGCTCCAACATCACTGGATATTTAGGAAATCCTATCTGAACTAGTGGAACTAAGTGAACAGACTCATAGGACCTTCCTCAGGAAAGTATTAGGAGGCTTCCACTTAGGAGTTGTATCCCATGTGGCTCAACAACATGTGATCAGTTTACATTCCTCCTCAGGAGAAATTAAACTCACAAGTTGGCTCCAACATCAATGGATACTTAAGAAATCCTAGACAAACTAAGGGAACTAAGTGAATAGACCCATAGGACTTTCCTCAGGAAAGTACTAGGAGGCTTCCACTTAGGAGTTGTATCCCATGTGGCTCAACAACATGTGATCAGTTTACATTCCTCCTCAGGAGAAATTAAACTCACAAGTTGGCTCCAACATCATTGGATACTTAAGAAAGAGGTGAGAAGAAAGAATGAAAGTCATTCATAGTGCCTTCCTCAGGAAAGTACCATGAACTTCCTTCAAACTTCAGGATCTCAAACCTCACAGACAGGGGACAAGCCAAGCTCTAAGTCTCTGAGTCTTGATCTTCAATCTTCACTCCATGATGCTCTCCAACAAGGTCTTCAAGATAACACAAGCCCCACAACAAATTCCCCACAATGAACCCCAAAGATGAACAGATAACCACAGGGTAAACAAAATCAATAGGCAACTTCAGAAAATACCTAAAAATACTAAACCAATGGGGAAAAATCTAACAATTATTCACAAGGGTCTACAAAGTCTATTCATAACATCTACATAGGCCTCTACCTAAAAATCAAGACAAAACTCAATCAAAGAAAGTGAATTCCTTCACCTAAGCACAACCTAAACCCTAATTAGGATACCCTACGTCTACCCTAATTGAGCTAATCAAAATTTAATTCTAAAATTCTAGAATAAATCCTATGGGGAACTATGATTCATCATCTAATTGCACAAAAAAGAATGGATTAAAAAGACTAAAGGAGAGTCCTAAAACAATTCTTACAAAATCATGATACCAAACTAAACATTATAAAAGCTATTTAAAAGAAAAATCTACTAAAAATGCTAAACTTAAAAATAAAATCCCATTTTTATTTTTAATATTTTCTACACATTATTATCTACTCATAGAAAAAAGAATGGCCAAAAAAGAGTTATTTTTCAATTTTTAATGAATTTTCTAAAACAAAAAAAATATTAAAAGAATATAAAAGAAATTAAATCAATTAAAGGGGAGGGGGGTTGGAATAGCAAGGCGCACTAGTTGGTTTCAGTTGGGCCAGATAAAAGGGGGGTGGGGATAGCGAATTAAGCCCATAGACCAGCTTAAATGAAACGACCGCGTTTCACTTCTTGAACTTTTCCCTCCATCTTCAGATTGAATCTGGGCCGTGCGATGAGATTAACTTGTCAAACTTGGGGACTAATCCAACGGACCACCTTCATCGTCCCCAACGATTCTAGGGTTTTCAGAAACCCTCCATCCATGCACTCATCTTCCCCTCACTTGTTCTCTCTGCTCAGGCCACGAAATGCCACGATTCCAAAACGAAAAATCTCCTACTACTCAAGAGGAACACAGCCATACGCGCACTTTCCCCTAATTCTCCCTAGATCATCCTAACAGAAGACATTAAGATCATGGTTCCACCATGTTCATCTGAGATCAACCATGGTGAAACTTCAACCTAAGGATCTAAACTTGCTCTACATGCTACCCTAGCTAATCTAACCTAATTCATGCTACTTAAAACACCCTAAACAGCTAGTTCTTGAAGATTAAAGAAACTGACACCTGCCATGGATCTACCTACAGAGCTCTCAAACTCTCAGAATTTGATCCTCTATCCTAGCACATTAATTCTACACCTAAAGAATGAACTAAAACTAAATAAATTAAGAGGTATAGGGAGGAGAAAGAACCTGTCAAGTAATGATGGAGAAGGTATGAGGAGAAGGTTTCAGGCCTTGTAATTGCTTCAGGATGATCCTCCAATGGTGAGAAACTTTCTGTTTGCACTTGTGATGGTGGCGAAGGTCTACAATGGAAGAAAACCAGAGTTGCTTCAACTTGAAGAAACCTCTTCAATGGATGCTTCTCTCTCTCTCTCTCCTCTCTGAATCCTCTTGCTATCACCAACCTTGAACTCTCTTCATGGCCCTCTTCTTATAATGATCATTAGATGCTTCTAGATTCATCTAGAATATGGTGGAAAGTTCTTGAAAATCTCATGTGGGGACAAGTTGAATTTCTCATATCCCATGCCTTAGGCCTTACCATTTTGTGCCAAATTCTCCTTATGAGAGATATTGAGTGTGGATGAGTGAACAACAAGCCCACCTTTGGCTTGTGTAAGGTTTTTCAACATTGCCTTCTTTTTCAAGTAACAATTTTTCAAAGCATCACCCATTTTAAAGCTTCAAATCAAAATTCTAGCTAAACCAATGTTCTCAAAATGATTTTTCCAATCAAAATGATATATTGGAGGACCTATTTTGGATTTGTGGATCTTCCAAACCAATTTTCAAATTCAACTTTTCAAACTTATATGCCATTTTTAGTTCATTTTTGACCAATCATGTAACTTCATGCTATGAGCTTTTCCAACAATTTGTGACCTTCTTTCTAGACTTAAAATCACATTTTGAGCAACTTTCATGTTTTGAGTTTTTTCATTTGAGGCTTGGAAATAGGAGTTTTAGGCATTGGCTAAAATGACCTATAACTGACAAATGACCAAAATACCCCTGTCTTGTTCAAACCATAAGTTGAGTTCCACAAATCCAATCAAGGACTTCTACCACTCAAATTAAAGCTAAGAAGATCCTCTTCAACATTCATGTTGACCAAGAAATCATAGGAATCCTCCTACTAGGGCAAAAGTTGTCTGCAAGTTGGGTGACTTTCAAGGACCCAGATTCACACACCTCTGCTGACCTGTAATTTGTCAAAACCATAACTTGAGCTCTGCAACTCCTATCAAGGGCTTCCACCACTCAAATTAAAGCTTAGAACAAGCTCTACAACATTCATGTTATGGGGAAGGTGAGATATCAATCATAACTTGAGCTAAAACTGCCTGGAAGATAGGGATCAAATTAGGGTTTTTTCACTGACAATCCTCAGAAACCCTAACTTGAAACTTCTCAAACTCCTCACTCATGATGAGTTGGCCTAGGAATAATCTTTATATCCTCTCTATGTATCATTCCATGATCTCATGGCCCTTGGATTGGGTCTCAACCTCTCCCAAATCTTCAGTTATCCTAGGGTTGACCCAGTCAAAACCCTAATTCTATCATTCATGGTTGAATCTTCTGAATTCTTGCATAATGACTTCTCTGGGCTTCATGAAGGCTATCAAGACATCTCATAGGCTTTCCCAAAACATCAAATTCATTCTCAAAGTCTCAGAACCATCTGAGGAGCACCCACAACTCTCAAGCTATGAAACACACAACCCTGGTTTCAACCCATTTCTTCTGAGGATCTCTTGAACTTTCTGATGAAGGTATCCACTTTCAAACACTCAATGAATAAATAATTGTTGGTCAAATTTTGGGGTGCAACACATCTAAAGACAGAGGCAGCCCTAGAAGCTATTATATAGGGGAAGAACGAACGTCTGCGAGATTACATAGAGATGTTCAACCGAGAAGCTGTCCAGGTATCTACCAGATACGACATGAATAAATTCCTGATCGAGAGAGGTATATGACCTTGCTCCGATTTTGCCAAAGCCGTCGGGATCGAACGCCTTCGCACCTTGATTGCTCTCCTCCTCAAGGCCCAATCTTACATTCAGTATGAGGAAATAGAGGCCTCCCACGCTGTTCGTGACACGTAGAATCAGGAAGGTATCAGGGGCGCCAGGCATGAGGATGTCGCGCCTCCTTGAAGAGGCGGGGAAAGAAGAAGAGAGGACCGACCTCGTGAACAGAGGGGGTCAGCAGGCAGGTTCACCGAGTACACGCTACTCACAGCTCCCCGCGAGCGCATTTTGTCTGAATATGTCAATTCGAAGTTTTAGAGAGGCGGTGTCCATTTCCCAAAACCGGCACCCCCGAAGCCCAACATCGATAAATCCAAATACTGTTGGTTTCATCGGAGCCATGGACACGTCATGGAAGATTGCATACACCTCAAGAATGAAATTAAGATCCTAATTAAGGAAGGGCACCTAAAAAAATACACCAGGAGAAACGAGGCTCCTCGATAGGAGACCTGCAAAGCCAAGCGGGTTGAGGAAGTGTCGCCGCCACTGAAGAAGCTGGACTACAGGTCACCCTGTGTGTCTCCCAACGACAGGATTTTCTCCTTCTCAGCGAGCCCGTTAGACCGTTGTTCGCCCACAGTCCATGGGAGGACTTCCCTGCCACCTTAGTCATATCCGGTGGGGGCCCCAGTAGGCTCTTTGTCGGGTCAATCAAGAGAAAGTTCGAGGAACTGATTGGAAAAAGCTCGAAGAAGAATGCTATCTGTCGCGGTGAAATTTGGATATCAAGCTATTGATTAACTTGAATCTAATTCATTTGCAACCGAACTTTGATTTGCCCAAAGGATGGGATAAAGATCGAAATTCCCACAATGCAGTGCAAATGCAAGCTAGAGAGTTATAGGTTCGGGGGTTGGTTAAACTTAGGGAAGGTGCTAGCATCCTAAGTTTCTGTAGTACTCTACAAGAACCTCTTGTTTTAATGTTTGTTTTATTTCTAAGGTTTATCTTCTTAAGGTTGAAAGACCTAGGGGTTTATTTCTAAGTATACTCGATAAGATATCGCATCTTATGCCTACATATCCTTACGGGAGTGGAATCAGAGTATCTGTAGTTCCCCTAAAGGGTTTGTGGAGTTCTTTGACTGTGGTCAAAGTTCCTACGGGATAAAGGTAGTTGATTGATTGATTTTAGGAGAAAAGATGAGTTGTCATTTTAAGGGAGATTACTTTGATTTAACCGCCACAACTTTGTAGGAAAATAGTTTTTGCATCATCTTAAGAGAAGGGCTTAGGCACTCAGAATTTAATCGACAAGTATGCCACTATCTCTCTTAAAGCAAAGTCCCTACATATTGATTGATTGAATTGTTATGGGGTAGGAGTTTTATCCCACTTAAGATGATTAACATCTTATTCTCTAATGTGTTTGAATAAGTTTGAATTGAGTTGAATTTTTTGTTTCTATGTTGTGAGAGAGTAAAAGAAAGGTCCTTCCTATGGGGTAAGATCTAAACTTAAGAGATCAACTTGAATGGGATCAAGGATCGAGGGGAGTATGATGCAAATGTAATGCATACGCGCAATTTTTTAGGTCACGCGCAGATTCTTCCTTTGGACGGAATGTAGTGCGATAAAAATAAATGCGGTAAATGTAAATTGCGGAAGATAAATTGCGGGTAAAGTAAAGCATACACACGCATGAAAGCGCTAAGTGCAAGTGTGAGTTGTGGATAAATAAAAGTGGATAAAGTAAAAGGCACATACGCATGAAAGCGCTAAG
The DNA here is from genome assembly GCA_963859935.3 of Lathyrus sativus. NCBI lineage: Eukaryota > Viridiplantae > Streptophyta > Magnoliopsida > Fabales > Fabaceae > Lathyrus > Lathyrus sativus. The sequence continues at coordinate 286,320,924 of OZ012739.1, read as the reverse complement.
TGTGTGAATTGTGAAGTGCGAGGGCGGAGCGAAGCCGTAAGCGTGCACGATTGATTTTTAGGCGACGTTGATTGTCTTTAAGAAGAGATTGATTTTAAGGATTAGTAGGAAATTATCGAAAGGTGACTCGGTTACTTATTTATTTTAATAAAAGTTTGAATTGATTGATGAAGTTGATTTTAGAAAAAAGTTTATATTGTTTGATTTGGAAAAAATGTTGACTTATTTGACTTTTGATTATTTAAATAAAAGTTTGGTTTTAATGATAATTTATAAAAGGTTTGGTTATGATTTGATTTTAATAATAATTAATTTATTAATAAAAGATTGATTTAGATAATAAAGGTTTGTTATAATTTATCTTTAAAAAGGTTGTTTTAAATATGAAATGATTCTAAAAAGCAAATTATCATTTATAAAAGAAAATGGTTTATTAGTCATTAAAAGGATGATTAAAGAAAATACTTAATTAATTTTAAAAGGATTAGTTTAATTTTAAAAGAATTAAAGGGTGGTCTAACTTTAAAAAAAGCTGATTAAGAAATTGCTAATGGTGTGGATCGTACGGTGGGATCTGTTGGGGATCCAGTGGTTCATGTGTGAGGGTGTATGGCAGTGTGTGTGTGGTGTGCTGCATCAGATTACAATATAACAAAAACAAAACAAACACAAACGGAAGAAAGCCTAAACCCTAATCTGGTTCTCTCTCCTCGTGCCGGAGCTTCTCTCGCCAATCTCTTCATCCATCTCCTCTCTGTTCCTACTCAACGATCCTTCTTCTACCGCTTCTCAAATTCCTCACCAAACCTATCAAAATTCTGCAAAAAAACAAACATTAATCGCGAATTGAAATGTCAATTGAAGGAAACGTTACCCATGGTGTCGATGACGATGGCTTCGCCGGTGATCTCGCGGCGGCGTCTGAAGGAGGAAAATGGCGAATGCAAATGAGTTTCGCAGCGAGTTCCCGGTGGAGTAGTTGACGGCAGGAGTAGCCATGGTGTTGATGTGAAGGTGTATGGTGTGTGTGATTTCCGGCGGGGTGCGCGAAGGAATTGAAAAGCAACAACCTCCAAACAAAGATAAGTTCTTCCTCCTTCTTCTTGTTCGTCGGTTAGGGTTTCATTTAGGGACTTTGCGATTGTTGAGTTCTCCCATTTCTTCATCTCGAGACCTCTTTTTATAGGCTGTTCTTGATCCAAAAGACTTTAATTTGACAATGAATTCCTTTCCCCTTTCGGTTTAGCTCTGTCTGAAGCATGTTTGCCTGGTTTTGGAAAATGGTTTAAGACTTTGTCAACCTTAATTTGGAAATTTTAATCGTTGTCTGATTGTGTTGATAAATGTTTGATTCTTTCTCTATTTATCATTTTCGAATTTGTGCTGACTTGTCGTAATATGTTGTTGTAGAATGATGATGGCTTGGATTTGAAAGCTCTCCTTATGCGGTTATCTTCTTTATTTTCTTAAATCATTGACTACGTGAGTTGTTTCTTGAGCTTCAAAACTAAAACTTGACTCCTCTTTCCGCAGGGTGATCGTTGCCATTGGTTTGAAGTGGTATCTTCAAGCATATCCAAACAAGTTTGTGACGATTTTATCAGATTCTACATCCGTTTTTCGAATGCAGGATTGGAACACAATAGTTTTGAGCAAACCGAGTTGAGTTTTGGCTCAGAGTAGCAGCAGCTTTGATAACATTGTAGTTGGGTAGTTATGTGTATTTGGTTAAACCCCTTGCAGTTTTGAATTTGTTCTATAATCCAATGTGTTGTAATGGTCTGCTAGTTTGCTTGACAGGGTTTGAAATAAGATTGCGGTGTTCTATTTTAGGCTTCAAGTTCGACGGGTAGAAGCGGTGGTTATTCCATTTAGAGGTGGCTTCAGTTTCAAAGTTGGTTGCTCGCTTCCAGATGCAAGTGAAAAACTTTCAATTGGAAAGCTCTTGTGAATGTAGCAGGTAAATGCTGACAAAACTCTATTCTTCAAGTCACCGTATCTGGAAATGTTTTGAAACTCGCTCTTTTCTTGATCTCTTGCTCATTTGTAATAAAGGCTAATGATGATGGTGATATGTTCTTGAAGCTAACTCAAATTAGTTCTTCTCTGAATGCCTTGTTCTGAACTTCATTTTGATGTTTATTTTCCTTATTTCTCTCGAGCAGGTCATAGGTCGTTGCCGTTATAGGGAGGAGGATTTGTCATGCTAGCGTTGTTAGGGGTGTTAAAAAACTCTCATCCGGATTGGTCTCTGGCTGTTGCTTATGCATTTGTGGCTGGTGCTTGCCGAAATATACTGAGGCGAAAATACTGATGTGATGTGCTGATGCTGCTTGCGAATGATGTTGTTGCTATGCTTGTGAAATCTTGTCTGCTGTGTTACTGAGGTTGTTGAGAGAGGTTTCCATTTGGTAGTGATGACATCTTGTCTGAACCAATGAGGGCCTGTTACTTATTGCCTTGGTGTCGTTGGGTGCTTACGAACTTTCGGTTGTCTGGGACGTTTTTGTTTGAAACCGCTTGCAAATACTTATTGCCATTGTTGATGTTCTTCTGTATTACAATTGTTGATGTTTGCAGATGATGTAGAGATACTCGCAGTTTCCGTTCGCGACTAGTGCTCTGCTAATGCTATGCTACCGATGCTCGTGGCTAATGAAATGTTGATGTTGTTGCTGACATTTCTCTTCTTCTTTCAGGACACCGTTAGCAGTTCTGAAGCTGTCGGTTCTATGCCACTGCCGGGAAAGGTTTAAAGTGGTGATGATGATCTAACAGTCTGAACCACGAGGAGATTGGAAATGCTACTGCTGCCTTCAAATTTCGGTGTTTTAAGACACTTACAAATTAATGTTTAAAGCTCTCTGAAATTATCTGTTCTTCTTGTCCAAAATTCCATAGTCTTCGACGCTTGGTAGGAAGGTCGTGGAAACCCCGGTTATTGCCCTTCCGACTGCTCGAAGTTTAGCCCGATGATGACTCGAAACTGAGGGCTCACAGCTGTTTCAATTATTCTCTTAATTCTCTGATCTTCACTCTATTTTTGTTAAGTCCGTTCTGATTACCGTTTGAGTTTCTCTGCAGGTACTTGTTGGAATGACAGCCTAAAGATTCAATATGCAAGGAGGGCTGTGTGCGAGTTCATTATTGACGGTTTCCTCACTTGAAGAAGCTCAGAATGAATGAAATCAATGCTTAGCATCAGGAGTTCTATTTTTCTGGATTGTTATTTGAAGTTGCTCATTTGGTGCTTGGCTGAATGTGTCACTCTTCCGGTAGCTTTAGTTGTTTTCTAGGTAGTAGTAGCAGAATTAAATGATTTTGGCAGATGTATACCATGAAGGATTGTAACCATCGAGTCAAACATATATATTTTGTAATTCTTTCTCTTGTAATGATTCCAAAGAACATGAATTAAATTCTCATAATGGTCTTCTACCGAAATTTGCAATGACTTCTGTCTCGTTTTCCCTGGTGAGATGTAACTCTATTATGCATAATTCACACTTAAAACAACCTTGAATTTGGAGTTCTAAATTTGACGCCGAATCATTTACTTCTTGCGGTATCACATGCTGCATCTGAAATGCTCTTGGAGCAAAATGGCGAATTCTGTTTCTTTATCTAGAAACTTGTTGAAAGTGATAGCCCCACTTTATGAACAAAATTAGCTATGCTTGACATGTATAATCCGAAAGCTGACAATCTCTTGTAAGTTGAAACTTTTGATTTGGTCAAACCAAATCTCAAGTAAAGCGAGTTAAACTCTTATCGTTGTAAATCAAACACCAATTGATTAGATTGCACCTGCTGGATTTCAAACATTATCCTTGAATTTGAATCCACTCTATCTTACACTAAAACCTGTTAAAAGCAAAATGAAATTGCACACACTTGTTAGCCACAATAAATCCGCACACGAAAGAGAAAAAAGATGAGAATAAGGAGGTGGAATCTTAAGGTCAAAAATTAGGGTGTGATAGATGCCCCTATTTAAGTTACTTCTATTCGGAGATATGGAGATAGAAATCTTCGTCTCGACGAGATAGGAGGGACTTAAATACAAACATTGCACGAGTTTTTGGCCCTAAGAAGCCACCGAGTGCAAATGACATGCAAGGATATGAGAATGCAAAACAGAGGTCCTGTGAGGAAAAGGCATCACAAGGGGCAACTAGACACGACACACGGGAAGAACAGGCTTAACAAAGCGAGACTCCACGGGGAAAGATCAACAATTGACAATCACGAGGCATCTCCAGACATATCATGGAGGATTTGATGAGGAAACCACTTGAAGAACCTAGTGGATAGGTCAAATGTAATTATCTCAAAAGATACCAGCTAGAAGAATCTACTGTCGAGACTTGTGACTTTAATTGAGAATACTTTTGCCAAAGTATCTACTGTTAAGAACTTTTTATGGAATCTGCTGTCGAGATTCTATGTTGAAATTTGCTGGAGATATACTTCTGTCGAAGTCTTCTGGAAATCTTCTGCCGAGATTTTCCAGGAAATACCTACTGCCGAGGTCTACTGGTAATCTACTGCCAAGATTAGCCTGGAAATAAAATTGAAATACCTACTGTCGAGGTCTACTGGTAATCTTCTGCCAAGATTAGCCAGGAAATAAAATTGAAATACCTACTGCCGAGGTCTACTAGTAATCTACTGCCGAGATTAGCCAGGAAAAGAGATATCTTTGAAATAAACCTCCCCGAGCGTCATGGTGTGTTTGCCATGAGCTGGTCTCAGTTTCTTGGAATAAACCTCCCCGAGCGTCATGGTGTGTTTGCCATGAGCTGGTCTCAGTTTCTTGAAATAACCTCCCCGAGCGTCATGGTCTGGATGTCATGAGCTGGTCTCAGTTTCTTGTTTGAACTTGAAAAGAGTTGAAATAAACCTCCCCGAGCGTCATGGTGTGTTTTCCATGAGCTGGTCTCAGTTCCTACCCAAAATAAGGAAAACTCGTGAGAGCATCTTCACAGGGGATTGAAAAATGTCATTGTAAATTGTAGAATCATTGTAGATTGTAGATGTTGTTGCTGTTGCAAAATATGTGAATTCTCAAATAAAGAGAAATATCTGTAAGGTTTTCCATTTACCAAGTCGATAATCACTGGAGATGGACAAACCGTCTTGAGGAGATTGTCATTTGTCGTTTTGAATAAGATTTTGGTTAAAACGAGTTGCTCAAATAAAGAGGTTGCTTACAATCTGGATGCAAATTGTCGAGGAAATCTGATAATATTGTTGGAGAAGTATCTGTCTTCATTGATGATCTTCATAAAGACTCTCTTGGGTAGTAAAGTGCAAAATAAATGCACGCCCAATCCAAGTTGAAAAGCCTGGAGATATCCAAAATGTGATTGTCAAGGACCGAAATTCAATTCAGGAAATAATTGAAGAGAAACTGTCAAGCAAGACTTGACCATTGAAATATGAACTCAAATGGGATTTTAACTAAAACAACCGTCTTCCACGAGGATCGAACTCTATGAGGAAATAGGATTATAGCGCTCTTTCTGCCTAGGGCTGACAACTCTATCTGGAAGGAGAAGACACACCCAACCACTCGGGGGTAAACACAGCCAAAGTGACAGAACAAACAAAAAGATGCAGGATGCATATGCCATGCTATCTATCTATATGCTACGCGTATGCTCATGCTGACAAAACAACGGACAAGAGAAATCGGAGAGAAATAAACATCTCGAAGCAAACATCCGACCGATCTTCAAAGATAGAAGTACCACTGGGGATGTAACATTTTGATGAATCTGAAGGACTGTCTTTTTAAAGCGAGAGTAAAGATCTACTAGGAGTGGATCAAACTCATAACTGGAGAAATCCATGGATGAAATAAATATCCATTTCACTGGAGGGATTCTTACTGGAGTTGTAGATAAGGATACTCGAACTAAGGTCTCACGGGGACAAAGTAAATATCTTCTTCAAGTGGGGAAACCTGGGTAAAATAACTGTTGAGCAATACCAAAGTTGAAGCTTCATGGGGATGAAATAAACACCCACTTCGTTGGAGAAGATTGGCGTTGCAAAGAGATCCACTAGGGAGCAAAATACGCCCACTTCATTGAGAAAGTGAAGTTAAGCAGATCACTGGGAGTTCTCAAGTCACCAGAATTAAAATTCACTGAGGACATGAAGAATGTTGTGAATTGAGGAATTGCGTAATAGTCGCCATTTTGAACAGAAAGTTTGTTGTGAGCGGATAACATGATCTTCGCTTCTCAGATGCCCCAAGTCAAATGGTTATAAGAAGAAGTCGTTCTAAGAGGATTTTACAGAAAACATGGCGTCCAAATGCCCCACTGTTTTCAAAATCTGGTAGAGATTTGCCGAATCTCGACGTAACAGACCCTGATTGACGGTATTATGACCGAGTCTTCGAAAATAGCTCTTTAGGAAAAGTCAAATTTGCATTAGAAAAAACCATTTAGAAACATAGTTGCCCCTGTTTGGCAAGATCTTCAGGTTCCAATAGAACAAACTTATCACCGATGCTTGCATGTAAACTTTCTACGATATCGGGAAAAAGCAACACATATGAAATATTAATTCTGAAACTGTTAATGCAACATATATGTTTGTCTTGAAGTTTTGAAAAAAATATATCACAATAACTTGTGACCGAAATCACTAGTTAGGATATAAATTTATTTTATAAAGCCAACAAAGTTTGAGCGTAGCTCACAGGAGTCAGGAAGCGTTATCTTCACTGAGTATGCTTTCGAAATAAACCTTACTTCAATTAGGACTTTTGAAGGTTGCATTGTGGTTTAGTTTACGATTTGTAAAATAAAGGAATAAGGGTTAAAGATTATTTGTACCCATTCATTTTTGAAAGATGTTCACTCTTTTTGAAAAGTTTTAAGTGTTCAATCAAACTGACTGAAAATTGCTCTAGGTTGAAAATGAGGTTGAAAAATGGTTGAAGAGGAATTAACCGCTTTATGTCTAGTGTTTAGGAGGTTTGAAATAATGCCTTACATCGTCAGTAGGGTTTTACTCAAAAGCATACTACAGGAGACCTTGCGTTTTACTTCGTCATCCTCCTTCCAATTCTTCACCAAAGTGAGGAAAGATCGGGTAAAGTTGGCATTATAAGTTATGAAAAACATTTTACGAGTGAAACGAATGGATTTCTTCAAGACTCACACTTATTGCACTACTTTATTCAAAATAACATGTTCTTACATGCCAATTATGCTTTCAATCATAGAAATAAAACACATAAGCGAACAAAAATAAATAGGTGATCAACATAACAGTGTTCCATTCACGACTGGGCTTCCTCCTTTGAAGGTTAACACTTCATCATCTATCATTTCTTGAACTTTCTCTCGGAAAACTTTGCATTCTTCAATCGAATGCCCCAATACTCCATCATGAAATTCACATCTGGCGTTCGAGTTGAACCATGGTGGGTGAGACTTCATGGTTCTAGTCTTTCTGGGCATCATTACTGAGTTTCTAGCAAAATAAAACCATAGCTGACTGTAAGTCATTGGGATTAGATCAAACCATCGAGTTTCTTATTTTGGAATACTCAGAGATATCTTCTGATTCTGACACTGTCTTCGAACTCGTCGATCCTGATGTTGATCTGGAGAAGTCAACCTTCGTTTATGAGGTAATCAATGTTTGCGTTGAGCAAGCGCTGTATACTGATGTTGAGGGTAAGGTACTGGAACTGGATCTGGCAGGATTTGAGAGGAATCCCAAATTGCATTAGCATCGACACTTCTTTCCTCTAGGGAATCACCAACTGAAATTTCTTCAATAGCTTGGGTATTCAAGCTATCTTGACTTCTTCCACTTTTGAGCGCATTCTCAATGTTTACTCCGACTTCCACAATCTTGGAGAAATCCAATGGCACAATGCCTACCATCCTATCATAATAAGAGTCTGACAACGTTCTTAGAAACATCTTACTTAATTCTTTCTCTTGCAGTGGTGGATGAACTTGGGCTGCCAACTTCTTCCATCGTTGAGCATACTCCCTGAAAGATTCATTGTCATTCTTACTCATATTCATCAGTTGGTCACTGTCTGGAGCCATATCCAAATTATAATTGTATTGTTTCACGAAAGCATCAGCTAAGTTTCTCCAAGACTGGATATAATTCTTTTGTAGCTTCATATACCACACCAGGGATGCCCCACTCAAACTTTCTTGAAAGTAGTGAATCATCAGTTTGTCATTGTCGATATAAGCAGTCATCTTCCGACAAAACATCGTCAAATGGTTCTTTGGACAACTAACACCCTTGTAAACTTCAAAGACAAGCATCTTGAACTTTGGCGGAATAACTACACCTGGAACTAAACACAGGTCATGAGCATCAAGATCAGATACATCAGCTTCTTTCATCATCTTCAATTGTTCTTTAAGATCACTAAATTCTTTGCTATAAATCTAGGATCGTCCATCTTTTTATCAATACGGACATTCTGAAGATTAGGTATGGGCTGTAGAGACTGGGAGACTCTTTCATCCACTTGAACAACTAGATTGTCTTGCACAGGCTGTAGTTGTGTAGGAACATCCACTTGTTGAACATTATCAGAGGGAAGATCAAATAACAGATTAGTCCTCACTCTGAAACTAGTCATGGAATCCATATCTTACGTTCTCTTCACTATCCTTTAATACATACTTCGAGCTTGGTCAGATGGTCGAGATGTCAGCTGACAGATAAAGACAGAAGACCGGATGAGCCACAGAAGAGGAGAGACACATGCATATGCTAAATGAAGGATGCTAATGCAAGAATGCAGAATGCAGGAAATGAAAGGTTTCATGGGACTCAAATATTTATAAATGTTATAGAATATCAATTTTTTTTTTATTACAAGTGAATATTCTCATAAGAGTCCTGACATAATAGCTAAATAAAAGCTAATAAAGCCCTAAGGAAGTCCTTCATCGTGCTTGTTGATATACTTCTCTAACTGGATCTTCTTGAGGATAGTGTGATAGAGGAAAATAAATCCTCTATCTCTTGTTGGAAAATAAGGAAGGAAAACCTTGGATCTTCAATATTGATGAAAGTCTTTTGAACTCCATTTGATCCTCAATAATAAAGGGAAGCCTCTTGTATTTTTCTTTTGATTCTTCAATCGGTGCCCTTAACTTCCTTAGATCATCCAAGCTAGGACTCTTAAAAGAATATTTCAAAATATTTTCTTTTGTAATCCCTATTGGCTCTATAATGTTTATAAATAAACTCGGAATTCCATGAAACCAATGCAATACGATGCTCTATGGATGCAACAAACACATGTAAGCACATAGAGACATAAATATAAACAAACAAGGGAGACCCTGGGTTTGCAACGAGCATGGAGCAAAAGGGTATACCCACCCCAAAGGACAAGGACTAAAGGTTGATTGTACCTACAGAACAAGGTTCTAAAGAGGTTCCCAAAGTCATCAGCCCATCTTTCGGATATTATCAACTTCCCAACTAACTCGGTGATTAATGATATTCTCAAGAGAACTTCATTTGAGTGTAGCATCGTGTAGCACTATTTCGGGACTACTCCCTCATAGTCTTGCACTATGTCCTAATAAAGGCCAAAGTGGGGTTAAAGATAACTACGGTCCTCAATATCATGGACTCTAATCAAAATAGTAAAAGTTTTCACGACTATACTCGTTCAACCGAACTATTTTAGAAAGGGTCTTAATTGAGCGGTGATTCTCGAGTCAACTTGGCTGGGACTCACTCCCTATAAGCCTCGTCGAATATATCACCATCCTATCTTAAGTTCACTCAAGTCCGGGTGTAGGACTTTGTCTCACCACTCAAAGGTCAACCCAAGAAGCAACAATTAAACAGATAATCAAACATAACAAAAAGCAAGTAAAATAAACAAGTTAGGGAAACCCACTGAGACTCCCCAGTGAAGTCATCATTTCTGTCGCGGTGAAATTTGGATATCAAGCTATTGATTAACTTGAATTTAATTCATTTACAACCGAAATTTGATTTGTCCAAAGGAAGGGATAAAGATCGAAATTCCCACAATGCAATGAAAATGCAAGCTAGAGAGTTATAGGTTCGGGGGTTGGTTAAACTTAGGGAAGGTGCTAGCATCCTAAGTTTCTGTAGTACTCTACAGGAACCTCTTGTTTTAATGTTTGTTTTATTCCTAAGGTTTATCTGGTTAAGGTTGAAAGACCTAGGGGTTTATTTCTAAGTATACTCGATAAGATATCACATCTTATGCCTACATATCCTTACGGGAGTGGAATTAGAGTATCTGTAGTTCCCCTAAAGGGTTTGAGGAGTTCTTTGATTGTGGTCAAAGTTCCTACGGGATAAAGGTAGTTGATTGATTGATTTTAGGAGAAAAGATGAGTTGTCATTTTAAGGGAGATTACTTTGATTTAACCGCCACAACTTTGTAGGAAAATAGTCTTTGCATCGTCTTAAGAGAAGGGCTCAGGCACTCGGAATTTAATCGACAAGTATGTCACTATCTCTCTTAAGGCAAAGTCCCTACATATTGATTGACTGAATTGTTATGGGGTAGGAGTTTTATCCCACTTAAGATGATTAACATCTTATTCTACAATGTGTTTGAATAAGTTTGAATTGAGTTGAATTGTTTGTTTCTATGTTGTGAGAGAGTAAAAGAAAGGTCCTTCCTATGGGGTAGGATCTAAACTTAAGAGATCAACTTGAATGGGATCAAGGATCGAAGGGAGTATGATGTAAATGTAATGCATACGCATGAAAGCGCTAAGTGTGTGAATTGTGAAGTGCGAGGACGGAGCGAAGCCGTAAGCATGCACGATTGATTTTTAGGCGACGTTGATTGTCTTTAAGAAAAGATTGATTTTAAGGATTATTAGGAAATTATCGAAAGGTGACTCGGTTACTTATTTATTTTAATAAAAGTTTGAATTGATTGATGAAGTTGATTTTAGAAAAAAGTTTATATTGTTTGATTTGGAAAAAATGTTGACTTATTTGACTTTTGATTATTTAAATAAAAGTTTGGTTGTGATTTGATTTTAATAATAATTAATTTATTAATAAAAGATTGATTTAGATAATAAAGGTTTGTTATAATTTATATTTAAAAAGGTTGTTTTAAATATGAAATGATTCTATAAAGCAAATTATCATTTATAAAAGAAAATGGTTTATTAGTCATTAAAAGGATGATTAAAGAAAATACTTATTTAATTTTAAAAAGATTAGTTTAATTTTAAAAGAATTAAAGGGTGGTCTAACTTTAAAAAAAGCTGATTAAGAAATTGCTAATGGTGTGGATCGTATGGTGGAATCTGTTGGGGATCCAGTGGTTCGTGTGTGAGGGTGTATGGCAGTGTGTGTGTGTGTGGTGTGCTGCATTAGATTACATTATAACAAAAACAAAACAAACACAAACGGAAGAAAACCTAAACCCTAATCTGGTTCTCTCCCCTCGTGCCGGAGCTTCTCTCGCCAATCTCTTCGTCCATCTCCTCTCTGTTCCTATTCAACGATCCTTCTTCTTCCGCTTCTCAAATTCCTCACCAAACCTATCAAAATTCTGCAAAAAAACAAACATTAATCGCGAATTGAAATGTCAATTGAAGGAAACGTTACCCATGGTGTCGATGACGATGGCTTCGCCGGTGATCTCGCGGCGGCGTCTGAAGGAGGAAAATGGCGGATGCAAATGAGTTTCACGGCGAGTTCCCGGTGGAGTAGTTGATGGCGGGAGTAGCCATGGCGTTGATATGGAGGTGTATGATGTGTGTGATTTCCAGCGGGGTGCACGAAGGGATTGAAAAGCAACGACCTCCAAACAAAGATAAGTTCTTCCTCCTTCTTCTTGTTCGTCGGTTAGGGTTTCATTTGGGGACTTTGCGATTGTTGAGTTCTCCCCTTCCTTCAACTCGAGACCTCTTTTTATAGGTTGTTCTTGATCCAAAATACTTTAATTTGACAATGAATTCCTTTCCCCTTTCAGTTTAGCTCTGTCTGAAGCATGTTTTCCTGGTTTTGAAAAATGGTTTAAGACTTTGTCAACCTTAATTTGGAAATTTTAATCGTTCTCTGATTGTGTTGATAAATGTTTGATTCTTTCTCTATTTATCATTTTCGAATTTGTGCTGACGTGTCGTAATGTGTTGTTGCAGAGTGATGATGGCTTGGATTTGAAAGCTCTCCTTATGCGGTTATTTTCTTTCTTTTCTTAAATCATTGACTACGTGAGTTGTTTCTTGAGCTTCAAAACTAAAACTTGACTCCTCTTGCCGCAGGGTGATCGTTGCCTTTGGTTTGAAGTTGTATCTTCAAGCATATCCAAACAAGTTTGTGATGATTTTATCAGATTCTACATCCGTTTTTCGAATGCAGGATTGGAACACAATAGTTTTGAGCAAACCGAGTTGAGTTTTGGCTCAGAGTAGCAGCAGCTTTGATAACATTGTAGTTGGGTAGTTATGTGTATTTGGTTAAACCCCTTGCAGTTTTAAATTTGTTCTATAATCCAATGTGTTGTAATGGTCTGCTAGTTTTCTTGACAAGGTTTGAAAGAAGATTGCGGTGTTCTGTTTTAGGCTTCAAGTTCGACGGGTAGAAGCGCTGGTTATTCCATTTAGAGGCGGCTTCAGTTTCAAAGTTGGTTGCTCGCTTCCAGATGCAAGTGAAAAACTTTCAATTGGAAAGCTCTTGTGAATGTAGCAGGTAAATGGTGATGAAACTCTATTCTTCAAGTCACCGTATCCGGAAATGTTTTGAAACTCGTTCTTTCCTTGATCTCTTGATGATTTGTAATAAAGGCTAATGATGATGGTGATATGTTCTTGAAGCTAACTCAAATTAGTTCTTCTCTGAATGCCTTGTTCTGAACTTCATTTTGATGTTTATTTTCCTTATTTCTCTCGAGCAGGTTATAGGTCGTTGCCGTGATAGGGAGGAGGATTTGTCATGCTGGCTTTGTTAGGGGTGTTGAAAAACTCTCATCCGGATTGGTCTCTGGCTGTAGCTTATGCATTTGTGGCTGGTGCTTGCCAAAATATACTGATGTGATGTGATGATGCTGCTTGCGAATAATGTTGTTGCTATGCTTGTGAAATCTTGCCTGCTGTGTTACTGAGGTTGTTGAGGGAGGTTTCCATTTGGTAGTGATGACATCTTGTCTGAACCAATGAGGGCCTGTTACTTATTGCCTTGGCGTCGTTGGGTGCTTAAGAACTTTCGGTTGTCTGGGACATTTTTGTTTGAAACCGCTTGCAAATACTTGTTGCCGTTGTTGATGTTCTTTTCTGTATTGCTGTTGTTGATGTTTGCAGATGATGTAGAGATACTCGCAGTTGCCGTTCGCGACTAGTGCTCTGCTAATGTTGTGCTACCGATGCTCGTGGCTGATGAAATGTTGATGTTGCTGCTGACATTTCTCTTCTTCTTTCAGGACACCGTTAGCAGTTCCGAAGCTGCCGGTTCTATGCCACTGCCGGGAAAGGTTTAAAGTGGTGATGATGATCTAACAGTCTGAACCACGAGGAGATTGGAAATGCTGTTGTTGCCTTCAAATTTTGGAGTTTTAAGACACTTACAAATTAATGTTGAAAGCTGTCTGAAATTAACTGTTCTTCTTATCCAAAATTCCGTAGTCTTCGACGCTTGGTAGGAAGTTGGTGGAAACCCCGATTATTTCCCTTCCGGCTGCTCGAAGTTCAGCCCGATGATGACTCAAAACTGAGGGCTCACAGCTGTTTCAATTATTCTCTTAATTCTCTGATCTTCACTCTATTTTTGTTAAGTCCGTTCTGATTACCGTTTGAGTTTCTCTGCAGGTACTGGTTGGAATGACAGCCTAAAGATTCAATATGCAAGGAGGGCTGTGTGCGAGTTCGTTGTTGACGGTTTCCTCACTTGAAGAAGCTCGGAATGAATGAAATCAATGCTTAGCATCAGGAGTTCTATTTTTCTGGATTGTAATTTGAAGCTGCTCATTTGGTGCTTGGCTGAATGTGTCACTCTTCCGGTAGTTTTAGTTGTTTTCTAGGTAGTAGTAGCAGAATTAAATGATTTTGGCAGATGTATACCATGAAGGATTGTAACCATCGAGTCAAACATATATATTTTATAATTCTTTCTCTTGTAATGATTCCAAAGAACATGAATTAAATTCTCATAATGGTCTTCTACCAAAATTTGCAATGACTTCTGTCTCATTTTCCCTGGCGAGATGTAACTTTATTATGCATAATTCACACTTAAGCAAACAACCTTGAATTTGGAGTTCTAAATTTGACGCTGAATCATTTACTTCTTGCGGTATCACATGCTGCATCTGAAATGCTCTTGGAGCAAAATGGCGAATTCTGTTTCTTTATCTAGAAACTTGTTGAAAGTGATAGCCCCACTTTATGAACAAAATTAGCTATGCTTGACATGTATAATCCAGAAGCTGACAATCTCTTGTAAGTTGAAACTTTTGATTTGGTCAAACCAAATCTCACGTAAAACGTGTTAAACTCTTGTCGTTGTAAATCAAACACCAATTGATTAGATTGCACATGCTGGATTTCAAACATTATCCTTGAATTTGAATCCACTCTATCTTAAACTAAAACCTCTTAAAAGGCAAAATGAAACTACACAACTTGTTAGCCACAATTAATCTGCACATGAAAGAGAACAAAGATGAGAATAAGGAGGTGAAATCTTATGGTCAAAAATTAGGGTGTGACACTACCCTCGATAAGTTCAAAGGTCAATCGAACCCGATTAACTTTTACCTCGAGGAGCTTCCCGGGGGTGCAACAAACTCCAATATTCCCCTCTTGATTAGGGCTCAGATGGTGAACTTTGACGTGTGCTGAATCCTAGTTGACCAAGGGAGTTTGGTAGACATAATGTACACCCAATTGTTTATGACCCTCCAGCTCGACGAGAGCCACCTGACCTCGTATGTCGGCTGATAACGCGAAAATGTATATATTAAATGTCAAATTTTCATGCTACTAACGGTCGATTTCACCCCGATTTCGGACCATATCCGCATTGTTTGTTAAGTATTTTGCAGGTTTATGAAGTCCACGCTCAAATGAAGCAAGACAAGGAAAACAAGTACTAAAAGGCACATAACAGAAGAAAAAGGACGAAAAAAGTAACAGAAATGAATTTTGCTGATATGACGGTCGTCACAGGTCCCTTACGACCGTCACATGTGTGACGACCGTCATGACCGTCACGAACGTCATGAGCTCGTCACGAGCGTCATGAGTCCCTTACGACCGTCACACTTATAAATTCAACTCAACGTCCACTTCTCAGGACGTGCAACAAAAGCCCAAAAACAGAAGCACGACTCCCTGGATTTTCTTACCCTCAATTGCACTTCCAAAAGCAGTTCACGTACAAATCATTCACTATAAAAGGAGAGCTTGGGGACTGAAATAAGGGAGCCGCATTGAAGACCATGAAGTGTTGCCGGATTTACTACAGAGAGCTTTTTTCTTGTTTTTGTTTCTTTTCTGCTTTGTTTCCTTTGCTTTGTTTTCCTTCCAGAATTCAGTTGTAATTTTTGTTCTTTAAATTTTTGTACAATTAATCGCCACCAGAGTAATCCTGCTGACATTGTGGAGGATTATCCAAGTGCCGAACCAGAATTATTTACAGGTTCCGTTATTATTAATTAATTCTATTTGCTTTAATATGTATGTTTACAAGTTCTGCTATTTTAATTTAATTATGCATGCTTTAAATTTCATGTCTAGCTAAACCACATCGATCGGTATGTAATGATCTAGTAGAACGAGGTTCGACATTAACCGGCGTATTTTCCCTTTTTCAAACTTGTTTCTGGCTCTAGTTTTTAAATAAAATTTGTTAAACTAAACTTTGTCGCGACAACGAGAATTCATTTAAAGTAATCTCGCCACGACAGTGGGAGATTCACTAAGGTATGAACCGACATGCGAAAGCTGAGGCTAGGACCAGATAGTAAAAACTAAGCATCTATTTTAAACACAGTGAAAGCACTTTAAAAGAG
Organism: Lathyrus sativus; assembly: GCA_963859935.3. Taxonomy (NCBI): domain Eukaryota; kingdom Viridiplantae; phylum Streptophyta; class Magnoliopsida; order Fabales; family Fabaceae; genus Lathyrus; species Lathyrus sativus. The sequence goes on along the minus strand of OZ012739.1, from coordinate 286,304,894 downwards.
ATTAGAACTCAATGGTTTCCAAAAATCAATTTAAACCCCGAACGGCATAGCGAAAGCATACGTTCCACCTTAGAGTTGCGACTAGCGTCAACAACCATCGTGAGACAAAGGTCTTTAAACCGTTATTTTCTTCTGAAAACCATTTTGAAATTATTAAACCGCACCGGTAACTTATCGAATCCTCGAAGCACTAAGTCATTGCATACCGATTCCCCGTATTAATATTCTAAAAAACCTTTTAGCCTTTCTTTAATTTAGCCTTTACTTTTGCATATTTCCCCTTAAACCATATTACGACCTAGCTAAACACAATAACGTCCGAGAACACTAGATTGATTACGAGTCCCTGTGGGATCGATATCTTTATTACTATGTGATAGACTGTACACTTGTAGTTAATTTGATTAGACTCGGAAAGTCGCGATCATGTTTTTGGTGCCGTTGCCGGGGACCCGTTTAGTTAATAGTGTAACCCTTTGTTACGCAGTATAGACTAGGTTAACTATTTTATTTCCCTTTACTCGTTCATCGATTGTATGCCAAGTACTCGCTCACAAAGAGATATCTTACAACCTCCAATCGCCAAACTAGAGCGCTTCTTACACCTAAGAAGGCGCATCATTGAATATAAATGAAAACATAATATTCCCGATCTTCTAGCTCATACTCATGAACCTGTTGAAGAATCAAAAATGGCCGAAGGACCTCAGAACAAACCTCTGAAGGACTACGCTACCCCATCTCAGCTAGAGCCTCATAGTAGCATTGTTACCCCCGCTATCAATCGAAACGATTTCAAAATAAAACCATCATTGCTGTCAGCTGTACAACAACATCAATTCTCAGGAAATGCAACTGAGGATCCGAATGAACACTTAACGAAGTTTGTGCAATACGCAGACACAGTGAAGGCAAATGGAGTGACTCCAGATGTAATAAGACTTCGTCTTTTTCCTTTCTCTCTTAGAGATAGAGCTTGGGCTTGGTTACAATCCTTGCCATCCAACTCTGTTACGACGTGGGAACAGTTGAAGAACGTTTTCTTAGCGAGATACTTTCCGCCAAGCAAGACCGCTATGCTTAGAGCTCAAATCAAAGGATTTCGACAGAAAGATGCTGAATCTCTCTACGAAGCATGGGAAAGATTCAAAGATATGATGCGAGTATGTCCTCACCACGGTTTAGAAAACTGGGTGACAATTCATACTTTCTACAATGGGCTTTTGTATAACACCAGATTAACAGTAGACGCTACCGCGGGCGGTGCATTTATGGATAAGCCATACGATGAAACCTATCAACTTATCGAAAACATGTCTAAGAACCATTGCCAATGGGGAGGTGAAAGAACTCCATCAAAGAAATCCGCAACAAAAGGTGGGATGTACGAGATCAATAATATTGAAAAATTCAACGCTAAGGTGGATGCTTTAGCGCAGAAAATCGATAGTTTAACTGTAACGCGACCTGCAACTGTAGTTGCTGTAACTCCAAATTGCGAGTTATGTGGAATCGCCACTCATAATGCGCCAGAGTGCCCATTATTGGCAGGAATTCCACCAGACCAAGTAAACTACACTCAAGGTAACCCTTACGCGAATACCTACAACCCAGGATGGAGAAACCACCCAAACTTTTCTTACAAGAGCGATAATGCCTTGCAAGCACCTGCTGCTCCACCAGGATATCAGAAACCAGCCGTAGCTGACCCGACTGCCCTTAGAAAATCCAATCTTGAATTGATGATGGAAAAATTCATAGCTACTCAAGCTCAAACGAACAAAGAATTCCTGAATCAAAACATACACACTAGCGAGCAGATTAAACAGCTAACTAGCAAAGTAGACGCTTTAGCCACCCATCACAAAATGCTTGAAACACAGATATCACAAGTGGCTCAACAACAAGCTTCTGCAGCCGCACCAGCTGGTACATTTCCTGGTGAGCCAGAACCTAATCCGAAAGGTCATGCAAACGCTGTCATACTAAGAAGTGGAAAAGAATTGGATGGACCGACCGATCCTAGGAGTGAAAACTCAGCCATTAATCAGAAAACTGATAAACCAACAGAAAAGGAGTCTGAAACCGAAAAGAAGGAAGATAACGAGCAAGAGGCCGCCAAAGATGAAAACCCATATGTGCCTCCACCGCCATATAAGCCACCAATTCCTTATCCTTAAAGATTCATAAATTCCAAAACATCAGGACAATTTAAGAAATTCGTAGAACTTTTGAAACAACTGAATATCACCATTCCTTTCACAGAAGCTATAACTCAAATGCCCTAATACGCTAAATTTCTTAAAGAAATCCTGTCTAACGAAAGAAAAATCGAGGATAATGAAACAGTTACACTTACTGCCGAGTGTAGCGCAATCATTCAAAATAACATGCCTCCTAAATTGAAAGACCCAGGTAGCTTCTCCATACCTTGTGTCGTAGGAAAGTTCCTCATAGACAAAGCTTTATGCGACTTAGGAGCCAATATAAGTGTTATGCCCCTATCTATATGCAAAAAGCTGAATATGGGAGAACTAAGACCAACTAAAATGTCCGTGCAATTGGCTGACCGATCAGCCAAATATCCCGTCGGTATACTGGAAAACGTTCCAGTATGCATAGTGTAACACCCCCTTCTATACCCCCAAAATAATGCAAATAAACACTTATTCACATATATAAAAATTCATCAGAGTATATTTATGACATGGTATAAAAGAGGCGCATCACATTATCCACGAAACGAAAACATAAACAACACCTGCTCATAGAGATATGTAACAAAAGGGGTAAATCTCAACTAAAAACCAAGCATAGCTCTTAACACCCATATATCAATGTTTAAAATTAAAGTGGAAGATTAAAACATTTGAATCACCTCAAAACATTTAATCACATAAATATATGTTTTCCAGTTTGGTTCATCAATCATTCATGTTACAAAACATATCATCAGATACATATACAATGTATCTCAAAATGCTATACAAGCCTAACTACCCGGTGTTACATATCAGAGCAGCCGACTCAAAAGAATGAATCTAAACTTCACAAAAGAAACCTCCAGCAACCTAATCTGCAATGCCTCATAGAGCATTATAAAACAACAGAAGAGTGAGAAATATTATCGTAATAATGAATGCATATAATTATATACGTATACACAATACATAATGTACATACTCCACATTTCTCACCACAATTCATTGTAGTTCATTATACAATCACAACATGCACACACACAATTATACATAGTCCATGATTTCCACACACAAGCATATTTCATACAACAATGACATTCATGCGATGTGACTCAATACAACTCAATGCAAACTCATGCCATGTGGTACCAACACTTGTTATCTTTTTTCGGTTTACATTAAACCGGGTCCACTCTTCTAGACCGATAACCACCAAAGCCCCGTCCTATAAGCTTTCAAACCCACTCTTCTAGGCTTGGGACAAGTCACTAGTCTCCACGAAACTAGCAAGCATTTCCTCTTGACTAAATGATGCATATGCAATCAACAATCAAATGCACTTAAGACCGACATCTTAATCTCATGCATTCAAATAATTCATCTCTTCAAGAATTATAACAACGATTGCACACACAACATATTCACATATATCATCAATATATTTTCAAGCAATGCACACATATACACAATATGTTCTCATGCATTCTCAATACATTTTTAATCACATTAAACAATGTATAACATTTGTCAAAAGACCATAATTCAATTAATTCAACAATCTAGGATTCACGCCATAAGGCTACCCACAGTATATATATCACAACATAATCTATGTCTTAAGGTGAAGGGTTAATCATACTAGAATCAGAAAACCGACCTCGGAAGGAAATTCCAAGAAAATCACAATTTGTCATGCTTGCTACCTCGCTCGCTCAGCGAGCCCCTAGCGAGTATTCGCTACTTGTTCACCCAGCAAACAAGCCCGCGAAGGCAAACAGAAGCTACTGACTTCATTCGCTACCTCGCTTGCTCAGCGAAGGCCTAGCGAACCTCTGCTACCCCCTTCGCTACCAGCGAACCCCACAAAATGCATTCTGCCCAAGTCTGGGACCGTTCGCTACTGGCTCGCTACTAGTTCGCTTAGCGAACGTTCGCTACCAGCTCGCTCAGCGAACACGCTAGTGAATGTCTGCGAACTTCAAACCTTCACTGTCCAACTTCCACCAAACTCTCCAAAACCAACCGATTCTCACCGAACAAGTTTCATAACCTTAGTCTAACATCCCTTGACTATTCTACATCATTTATTTCAGTTTTTAACCGATTAAACTTGATTTCTACCGATTAAATCCAATTTTTGCCCTAACATGAAAAATGGTGGAAAAACCCCAACAACCCAACCCAATCATACATAACTACACACATTGATCAAATAATAATGTTTCTCACCCTTACCTTGATTAATCGGAAGCTAGAAGTCGTTATTGATGATTTCCAAACTTTTCCCTTCTTCTTCCTCTTTTCTCCTCTTCCTCTTTCTTTCTCTCCTTTTCCTTCTTTCTTTCTATCTCTTTTCTTTTCTCTCTATTTTCCTTTTATATCCTTCTATTTTCTTTCTATCTCTTTTCTTTTCTCTCTATTTTTCTTTTATATCCTTCTATTTTCTTTTCACCATAATTCTTCTCTCAAAATATCTATCCATTCCTTTTCTCACCAAAATATCTCATCTTATTATTAACATAGAGAATATCTATTAAATCCACATTATTCTTCCAAATAGGATAAATCAGTTAAATCCATTAACACATATGGATTAAATAAATCCAATAATCCATTTAAATCAGATAAATCACATAAACCAATTAATTAGTACAATTAATCAATTATGGAAAAATTGGGCTGTTACACATAAGCCAATTCTACATTCCAACCGACTTCATAATCATGGATATTAAGGAGGACTCTGTTACCCCAATTATTTTAGGAAGACCCTTCCTAGCAACAGTCAGAGCTATTATAGATGTGAAGAAAGGTAGGCTGAAATTCGAAGTAGGAGAAGAAAAGATAGAATTCATCCTCACCAAGTTCTTAAAAGCACCAGCCATAGATGACACATGCTATCTAGTAGATGTCATTGACGAATGCATACGAGAACTGAAAAAGGAAGAAACCAAATATTCTGAAATCATGAAGATCCAAATCCATGATATTCATGAAGACGACAATTGGCGTACACCATACAAAGATGATAGTCTAAGCGAAATCTTAGCACTAACTCCTAATCACATGCCAAGTCCGAAAAACCCAGCTTTAGAACTTAAATAATTACCTAAGACTCTCAGGTACGAATTCTTAGATACCGAATTCAAAAGACCAGTAATAGTCAACGCCGATTTAGGACAGTTAGAAACTAAGAAATTATTAGAAGTCATAAGGAAATACCCAACTGCGTTAGGCTATAGTATAAGCGACCTAAAAGGTATAAGTCCTTCCATTTGTATGCATCGAATCATGCTAGAGGAAGACTGCAAAACTTCTAGAGAACATCAGAGAAGGATAAATCCTATCCTAAGCACTGTAGTTAAAGACGAAGTGAAGAAGTTACTTGACGCAGGAATCATATATCCGATCTCCGACAGCCAATGGGTTAGCCCAGTGCACGTTGTACCCAAGAAAGGAGGCGTCATTGTAGTCAAAAACGCGAAAGGTGAATCGATAACCCAAAGAGTTGTAACTGGAAGCAGGATGTGTATCGATTACAGAAAAATGAATAAGGCAACTCAGAAAGATCATTTCCCTTTACCTTTCATAGACCAGATGTTGGAGAGATTAGCGAAACATTCGTATTTCTGCTATCTAGACGGTTATTCGGGATTTTTACAAATTCCTATCCACCCCGATGACCAAGAAAAGACTACATTCACATGTCCTTATGGCACTTTTACTTATCGCCGAATGACGTTTGGACTCTGCAATGCTCCAGCAACGTTCCAAAGATGCATGATGGCAATCTTCGCGGATTTCATATATGACATCATGGAAGTGTTCATGGATGACTTCTCTGTATGTGGACAAAGTTTTGAAGGCTGTTTGTCGAACTTAGAAATGGTACTCGAAAGATGCGCGAAAGTGAACTTTGTTCTCAATTGGGAGAAATGCCATTTCATGGTCCGACAAGGCATAGTTTTAGGACACGTCATATCTGAAAAAGGGATTGAGGTTGACAAAGCAAAAATAGAAATTATACAGGATCTTCAACCTTCGAAAACCGTACGAGAAATACGAAGCTTTTTAGGACACGCCAGATTCTACCGATGATTCATAAAGGATTTCTCGAAAATCACAAAACCTTTGACAGGTCTGTTGATGAAAGATGTTGAATTCATTTTCGACAAGGACTGCTTGGAAGCATTCGAAACTCTAAAAACAACACTCATTACCGCACCAATCATGCAACCACCAGATTGGCAACTACCATTCGAGATCATGTGCGATGCGAGTGATTATGCTGTAGGTGCAGTTCTAGGACAAAGGAAAGACAAGAAGCTTCACGCGATCTACTATGCCAGTAGAACTTTAGATCCTGCCCAAACGAACTACGCCACAACAGAGAAGGAACTTCTAGCAATTGTATTCGCCCTTGACAAATTCCATTCTTACTGTAAGAGCAAGATTTGTCTCTACAGGATTATCTCTATGTTTTGATGATAACAATTGAGTATTTGTGAAAGAACCATTTTATGGTTTAATGTTTGTTATGTGCAGGTCATATTAAATTAAATATATTAGACCAAACAAACAAAAGCAACGTGTGCAGCTAGTAATATATGGAATTACTATGTGTAACTTCATGAAGCGCTTGGAAGAAGCTAGTTTGCTTCTGTATCTGATCACCATCAGTAAGGAACCAAGGATGCTGTATATTGCAGTTGCAATGCTCCTGTGGTTTATGATCTGAAGAAGTGCATCTGATCTAAAAGCAAATGAAGCTCAGTAAAGAAGCAAGTTTGTTTCTGCATCTGATCATGTTCAATAAAGAATCAAGGATGCTGGATAATGCAGTTGCAATGCATTTGTGGATTCTGATCTGAGTTGTGCATCTGATCTGGAAGCTAACGAGCGTCTCTGAAGAGTGAGCCCTCTAGAGAACTGAAGTGCTGAAGAATCTGATGACTTGAAGTTCTGAAGGCTGAAGGCTCTGAAGACCAAGTGCGTCAAGACTCTGAAGACATGTTCTGAAGGACAAAACTCTGAAGACTCTGAAGACATGTTCTGAAGGTCAAGACTCTGAAGATATAATCATCTGAAGAAGTTTGTGCTGAAGACTCTGATGAATTGAAGTTCTGAAGGCTGAAGGCTCTGAAGACCAAGTGCAAAAGACTCTGAAGACCAGACTCTGAAGAAGAAAGATTATGAAGCTTCACCAGACAAGACGTGTTCAATCAGATGAGCTGTTGCTATCAACTCTGATGAACAAAGTTCTGAAGTCAGAATCTGATGTTACTGCGCTATCATACCAAAGTAGTTTCTGAACTACTCATCTGTAACATCATCAGAAGAACCAAGCCAGAAGCAAATTTGTCCTAGCTGTTTAAATGAAATATTACCGTTGCAAGAAAAGGACAAGAAAGTGATGTCATCCAACATGTGCTTATCTATCCGTTGGAATATGACCGTTGGAATTTAAACGAACATCCTTATCCTCTCAACGTCATTCTTGGAAGCACTATAAAGGCAGAATCATTTGATTATTCAAATGTTGCTTGGTGAGCTGAAGTGGTTACTAAGTGGCTGGAGCTGTTGCTCGTATTTGCTACTTGCGCTGTTGTGCTACTGTTGCCATGAAGAAAAGCTCTTAAGTAATATAAAAGCTATGTTTTAATAATCTCTTAGAGATTTATTATTAGATTAGTTTTTATATTAGAAAGCAAGGAGTTGTTGCTCAATACTTGCTAGGAACTTAATTAGGAGTAATCTGCTTATTTGAGAAGCACTTATGTAATCTCCGGCAACACAATATTCTATTTTAGAATTAGTGGTTCCTCAAGTGATCTTGTGAAGATCAGTATACTTGAGATGACAAGTGACAGTAGTCATTTGTGGAAATCCTAATAGGAGATCTTTAGTGATCGGATTCTATTAAGGTGTCAATGAACGTTATATCCTTGGGGATCCCTGAACGTGTCATTGTCAAGTTGTTAGTCACTTGCAGTTAGCTTGTGCAACTGTAATCTGTTTGGTTATAGTGGATTAAGTCCTTGCAGTGAGTAAGGCGAAATCACCTTGGAAGGGTGGACTGGATTAGCTTGAGAGTTGCTCAAGTGAACCAGGATATATCTTGTGTTCTTTACTTGTTTATTGTTTATGCTTCCGCATTGCTACATCTAGAAACAACACAGAAGAAGATGGCAAAAGTTTTTAAGTAACCAAATACCCAATTCAAACCCCCCCTTTCTTGTGTATTTTTCACACCTTCAATTGGTATCAGAGCCTGGTTCTGTTATTGATGGATATCAAACACCTAACAGTGTCAGATAAAGATCCATAGGCTGTGTGAAGAAATACTTTTGGGGATATTTCACCGTTCTTACAATTTCAGTCTCATATCAGTTTTTGAGGATAATGAGTACTAAAATTGTAATCTATTGAGCTACCTTTAGCAAGTCACTGATTCTATGAAGTTTAAAATTTGGAGTGTTGAAGCCTTCAACAGCAAATCTCCTCCAGAAGATTCTGAAAGAAGAATGAAGAATCAGTTGACAGGATAGATTCATCAGATAAGAAGATATATCTGTTGAATGCTGATCTGAAAATACATTTGGATTTACAATGTATTTGCTCAAAGTCCAAATCTTCAGCAAGCAAGAAATCTTGATTGCTAAAGATTAATTCCTGTGAGTCTGAGATGTTTTCAAGAAACGGATTAGTCCACACTTGACTTTCTCATGACAACTCATTGGGATTTATCTTAAGTAAGAAAAGATATATTGTTGGCTAATGAATCCTATTCATCAGAACGCCAGAATGAAGTTTGCAGAAAAGGGTAAGTTTAGAAAAATATTCAAATCTGGAAGAAATGATTCTTCAGATCCAAAACATTTGAAAGTTGCTCTCCTTGAAGAGCTTCAAAGAATTCTGCAGAGGTTTCTAGAAAGGCAGTGTTTCTAACTCATCTGGATTATGATGATATGATGAATTCAGAAGATCTCATTAGAAGTAGCATGGACAATTAAGTTCTATTAACTCGAGATGTTGAACAAACTGAAATTGGTCAGATGCTATCAGACATTATTTTTCAGAAATTCATAATGAATGTTTTGAGAAATAAAGATATGAGGAAAGATACAATGACAGTAGTCATTCTGTCAAATGTAAAAAGGATTTAAGTTTCTGGGGTTATTCAATTTGAATAAGTCAGTAAACATTCTTTTTCAAAAGCAGATGTTATGTCAACTCTGATAATCTAACTCCTTACATGTTAGCTCAGCATTGTAAGAGCAAAATTGTCAGTCAGACTGTGTCTTTTGATGCATCTAAGTTTGATGATAACTGTATCTAGATTGGATCTGTATTTGTTTCAAGCAGAAAAATTCAGAAGATGAAGCCTGATGGAAGCTAGATGCTCTCTACACATGAAGATCAGATTATCTGTGCTCTGAGGATGTCTCTCAAGAATCAAATGGATATTGTTATGTTGATGAAGATGCTGCAGAATGCTAACAAAGGAATTGAGATCTGTTCAAGAAGAGTTATTCAGAATATTCTACTTTAGTTGCTGTTACTGGTTTGTCTCACAAGATGTTGGAGAATCAGAAGCAGAATGTGTTCCAGCTGAAGAATCAGGAGCTACTCCAGATGCTATTCAATTAGCTGTTTCTGAAGAATCAGCTCTGAGAAGTTTCCCCCAGAATCAAATCTTCTTTTCTAGAAGAGACATTCAATGGAAAGAAGGATGATTCCACAAGAACAAGATTCTTTCTTCTCAAAGATTGTCAGCAAGAAATTCTTGACTATACAGAAGACATATGCTTTTGTGACAAGGTTAGAATTCATATTCTTTTCATCTCGTTCGTTGATCAGTATAACATCAATATAAATCAGATGAATATTAAAAATACTTTTAAATGGTTTTATTGAAGAAGAAGTATATGTTCATCAACTTCCCAGGTTTCTTTTTGAAAATTATTTTGTCAAAAGTAAAGTTGTTACTACTCTTCTTCTTAAAGACTATTAAGAAAGATATTTTAAATCTGTCAGATTTATTTACATTGATGATACTTCTATTTAGAACCATATACTTCACTTGGAAAGGAGTTTGCTGAGTGTATGCAGGCAGTAGCTAAAACTAGCATTCTAGAAAAGGCTAGTGAAGTCAGATCAGTAGCTGTACAGAAGGTTCTGTAACACTGATTTTGTAGAGGCTCTGTCAATCAAGACATCTCTCCTTCAATTGTTGGTGACTCTGAAGCAAAGCTATAGAAGATAGTTCAAAGCATCAGAAGCAAAGCAACTGAGGCAGGATACTGAAGACACTTAAGTTGGTATCAGTATAGACTCAGAAGAAAAGCTACAGAGGCAAAATTACAGAAGAATCTGATGAAGCAACGCTAACAGGAGATTCTGAAAGTTTGTTGAGAAGCAACTCTATAAAAGACTCTGAGCAGTTGGTTGATATGTCAGCAACATAGCTCACTTCTGGATAATAAGGACACCTGAAGAATGAAGATCTGGTTTGATCTGAAGCATACCTCTGGATGAACGGTTGGTTAAATCATTCTCTAGAAGCTAAGCTGCATAGATCTGAAGCAGAGGATCTAATGCAAGGAATCATTTCCATAGTTGTTCACTTAATAGATGCTGATCAAGATAAGTTGGGTTGCAACTTCACTGTCAGAAAAGTCTACTTTGAATATCATAAAGTTGGTATCAGACTCTTATCAGTCTCCAACCTTCTGAAGAAGCACTTCTGGGTTTGATGTTATTAATTGAGCTAACATCTGTTGATTAAGTGCTTTTGGGCAAAGGCTGATTGTTGATGATCAGAAGAACTTACTAACATAACAGAAATAGTTATGGTTAGAAAGTTTGGTGTAGAGAATCTCTTCAGAAGATTAGAGCAGAAGCTTTGAAGATTTCTGAAGCTAATTCAGAAAGGAAACATTGTCTCAATTGGTATAAGGTATTATCTAATGAAGCACTGATGCTAAGATTCAAGTTTTGATAACAAGCTTGGAATCAGAAATCAAAGGTGGAGAAACCTAAGGTGATTTAGCAGAAGATCCTACTCCTTCTATTGGTACTCAGAAGTTCTCACACCTTCAGTTGGTACGAGAATTCTAGAAGAAGTCACCCTCAGATACTGATTGATAAGAACAAGATTGTCATTCAAATCAGTTCAAGAAATTCATCTTGGTTTGATGATAATTTATGATGATCAACCACGTCTGTCCAAAGGATAAATTCTTGGTGCAAGAAGATATAGCTTTCATCTGGAAACAAGTCATCTTGAAGATAAAGAAGCATGATCATCGGCATCCAAAGATGGATGATCAGAAGATGAAGACCAAAGGAGGAATCAGATAAAGAATGTAGCAGATAGAAGGATAATCTGTTAGAGAGTAGCCATCTAAGACTCTCATGTTTTTAACGTACACTCTGAGAAAGAAAGAGGTTAGTAAAATGGTAGATCAGAAGTTCTACAAAGGTATGAGTTGTACTCTTCTGTATTTTACTGTTTCTAGTCCTGACATTCTTTTCAGTATATGTGTATGTGCTTGATTCCAATCAGATCCTAAAGAATCTCATTTAACAGTTGTTAAGAGATTTCTGAGGTATCTGAAAGGTACTACTAACGTGACTCTGTGTTGCAGAAAACCAGATAACTATTTTTAGTAGGTTTTTGTTATGCTGATGATACTGAAGTCAGAGTTAGTTGCAAAAGTACCTCTGGTTAGCACTATCCCTTAAAGAAGCAAAATACATCAGATGCTGATTGAAGTATCAGATGCTCTGGATGAAGTGTCAAATGAAGGACATTCATGTACAGAAGATTGAAGGATCATATGGCACATCACCTTCAATTGATATCAGATGATATCTAAAGATCTGAGCAAATCTGAAGTCGTAGACTATCAGAAGATTTGGATTATCTGGAACTCTGGATAAAAGATTCTATTAGAAGATGGTTTGTTAAATCAAACATTGATACTTCTGTAGTATAGTGTTTTGATGTTGAAGAAACGAGCTGAAATAATTTCATTATTTCACACCTTCAATTGGTATCTTACATCTTAAATTGGTATCATGTCTCTGACATCCAACCAGAAGCAAAGCGTCAGATAACTCTGAGCAAAACTTCAAAAGATGTTTGAGTGAAGATACAGAAGGTTCTGGGCGCAGAATCAAGAATCAAAGCAAAGGCCAGAACAAACACTTCAACTCTAGAACTTGAGACTTCTTGAGATATTTTTCAGAAGTAATTAGACTCTGAAATTGGATGCATTTCAAGTTGTTCTAAGGACTAGAATTATTGGCATCAAGATCAAGCTAGAAGGAAGAAGAATAATTTTCAACCTTCTTGTCTAAATCTAGCAGAGGAAGATTCCAGAAAAGAAACTTCCAGATTAGTACAAGAAGCTGAAGATGCTAAGAAGACTAAGGAAAATGTTGTAGTTGGATTTTCTTGTGAAACTACTTTTGTACGTTGAGAACGTGACATTAGTAAGTTTAGAGGAGATCAACAAGCTATGAAGGATGTACAACAAGTTGTCAGAGAAAGTTCTGCTGAACAGACACCTGTCAACAATCCTCGTCAGAGCATGCTTCTACAAACTCTGAAGAGTTGTCACTCTCCAAGAAACAGGGGGAGATATAGAAGATGAAATCTGAGAAAAGATATCAACCTACCTTAATTGGTATCAACCTGTAAGAATTAAGTTCTCAAGGGGAGAAATGAAAGATGATTAAGTTCTCAGGTGCTATCTCTCAACTCTTATCTTTTTAATTTCTGACTTTGAAAAGAGAAATTTTTTTAATAACTCAAATTTTTTGATGATGTCAAAAAGGGGGAGAAATGAAAGATGATTTTGATATTATCTGGAAGAATAGAATATAACTTGGGGAGAAATGGAAAATGTTTTTGAGAAATAGAATATAACTTTGATATATTCTATAACCTGAAAGAGAATGCAAAAACATATAAACTGCGTTTATTACTAATTATTTGTTTGATGTTTTCCAAGGAACTTTGAACAAGTTCACTAGGCATTCTAAACAGGATAAATGAAAGAAATCTGAGTTCAAATGAACTGGTATCATATAATAGAAGTTATACACTTCGTGAACATAGATTCAGAATCAGATGGACCCAATACTGTTCAGAGATCTGAAAGTTAAAGTCATTTGGAATCATGATGTTCAGAAGATGTAAACTGTCTGTGAAAATGACAGTCAGAGCATAAGAATCAGAAATCTTCATAGAAGCAAGAATTGGTTTCAGACTCAGAATCACAAGTATCATAAGTTGATATCAGATTCAGAACCAATATTGGTATCAGATTCAGAAGCTTACTAATTGGGATCAGACTATGCTTCAAAAGATCAAGAAGTGAATCTGATCAATGCATTGAGCTCTGATAAGACCAAGAATCTGAGATGAAAGCAAATCTGAGAAAGCAAGAATCAAGACTGTATAAAGCTCAGAAGATCCAAATATCTGATCTATTGTAGCCAGGGGGAGTTCTCCCAGGAAGGTTCACAAGGCAGTATATTTGATCTTCACCCAGTATGAAACTCAGGGGGAGTTTATCCTGTGAAGAAGGAACAAAGATTCTGAAGTTATATGACTCTGATATGATGGTTAGAGAAAACATGTTCTAAAGATCTGAAGATGGAAGTTCTGCTGAACTAGTCCAGATGCTGAAGACTTATAACCTCTTATATCACAGGGAAGTATTCCTTCTATTCTATTCTATTTGATTGTGTTTTATCAAATTTATTTTTTTGTAAGTCTTGGGATCAGAGTATGTCTCTGAACAAGCATAAAAATGTTTTTAAGATTAACACATTCAGGGGGAGCAGTTGCTTAGAACTCTGAATAGGTTAATGCTTGGTGATTACCCTGTATAAAATGTTCTATCAAAATACATGTTTTTGTCATCATCAAAAAGGGGGAGATTGTAAGAGCAAGATTTGTCTCTACAGGATTATCTCTATGTTTTGATGATAACAATTGAGTATTTGTGAAAGAACCATTTTATGGTTTAATGTTTGTTATGTGCAGGTCATATTAAATTAAATATATTAGACCAAACAAACAAAAGCAACGTGTGCAGCTAGTAATATATGGAATTACTATGTGTAACTTCATGAAGCGCTTGGAAGAAGCTAGTTTGCTTCTGTATCTGATCACCATCAGTAAGGAACCAAGGATGCTGTATATTGCAGTTGCAATGCTCCTGTGGTTTATGATCTGAAGAAGTGCATCTGATCTAAAAGCAAATGAAGCTCAGTAAAGAAGCAAGTTTGTTTCTGCATCTGATCATGTTCAATAAAGAATCAAGGATGCTGGATAATGCAGTTGCAATGCATTTGTGGATTCTGATCTGAGTTGTGCATCTGATCTGGAAGCTAACGAGCGTCTCTGAAGAGTGAGCCCTCTAGAGAACTGAAGTGCTGAAGAATCTGATGACTTGAAGTTCTGAAGGCTGAAGGCTCTGAAGACCAAGTGCGTCAAGACTCTGAAGACATGTTCTGAAGGACAAAACTCTGAAGACTCTGAAGACATGTTCTGAAGGTCAAGACTCTGAAGATATAATCATCTGAAGAAGTTTGTGCTGAAGACTCTGATGAATTGAAGTTCTGAAGGCTGAAGGCTCTGAAGACCAAGTGCAAAAGACTCTGAAGACCAGACTCTGAAGAAGAAAGATTATGAAGCTTCACCAGACAAGACGTGTTCAATCAGATGAGCTGTTGCTATCAACTCTGATGAACAAAGTTCTGAAGTCAGAATCTGATGTTACTGCGCTATCATACCAAAGTAGTTTCTGAACTACTCATCTGTAACATCATCAGAAGAACCAAGCCAGAAGCAAATTTGTCCTAGCTGTTTAAATGAAATATTACCGTTGCAAGAAAAGGACAAGAAAGTGATGTCATCCAACATGTGCTTATCTATCCGTTGGAATATGACCGTTGGAATTTAAACGAACATCCTTATCCTCTCAACGTCATTCTTGGAAGCACTATAAAGGCAGAATCATTTGATTATTCAAATGTTGCTTGGTGAGCTGAAGTGGTTACTAAGTGGCTGGAGCTGTTGCTCGTATTTGCTACTTGCGCTGTTGTGCTACTGTTGCCATGAAGAAAAGCTCTTAAGTAATATAAAAGCTATGTTTTAATAATCTCTTAGAGATTTATTATTAGATTAGTTTTTATATTAGAAAGCAAGGAGTTGTTGCTCAATACTTGCTAGGAACTTAATTAGGAGTAATCTGCTTATTTGAGAAGCACTTATGTAATCTCCGGCAACACAATATTCTATTTTAGAATTAGTGGTTCCTCAAGTGATCTTGTGAAGATCAGTATACTTGAGATGACAAGTGACAGTAGTCATTTGTGGAAATCCTAATAGGAGATCTTTAGTGATCGGATTCTATTAAGGTGTCAATGAACGTTATATCCTTGGGGATCCCTGAACGTGTCATTGTCAAGTTGTTAGTCACTTGCAGTTAGCTTGTGCAACTGTAATCTGTTTGGTTATAGTGGATTAAGTCCTTGCAGTGAGTAAGGCGAAATCACCTTGGAAGGGTGGACTGGATTAGCTTGAGAGTTGCTCAAGTGAACCAGGATATATCTTGTGTTCTTTACTTGTTTATTGTTTATGCTTCCGCATTGCTACATCTAGAAACAACACAGAAGAAGATGGCAAAAGTTTTTAAGTAACCAAATACCCAATTCAAACCCCCCCTTTCTTGTGTATTTTTCACACCTTCACTTACTTGGTAGGAGCGAAAATCATCATCTACACAGACCATGCTGCCATTAGGTACTTGATAAGCAAAAAGGACGCCAAGCCAAGATTGTTGCGATGGATCCTACTGTTACAAGAGTTTCATTTAGAAATAAAAGATAAAAAAGGAACCAAGAATGTAGTGGCCGATCACCTATCCCGAATAGAAGACATTAAGCCAGAATCAGTGCCTATCAACGACGATTTCCCTTACGAACGCCTGATAGCCAGATTGGAAAGTGATATGCCACCATTAACCTCGGAAGAACCAGAACTAGAAAAAGCCGTGTAAGCCGTCTACGCACAAGTCACCCTGCCTTGGTATGCTGATATTGTAAACTACTTAGCCACAGGCGTGCTCCCACCGGACTTCAGCTATCAACAAAAGAAGAAATTCTTCCATGACTTAAAGCATTATTATTGGGATAAACCTTTGCTTTTCAAGAGAGGAGCCGACAACATATTTCGTCGATGCGTCCCAGAGGAAGAAACTGAAGAAGTCATTTCTCAGTGTCACTCTGCCCCTTACGGAGGACATGCCAGTAATTCAAAGACATGTGCGAAAATTCTGCAATCTGGCCTATTCTGGCCCAGTATTTGGAAAGATGTCCACGCTGCTATATTAAGGTGCGACTGGTGCCAACGCACTGGAAACATTTCAAGGCGCGACGAGATGCCCCAAAAAGGTATCTTGGAAGTGGAAGTCTTTGATGTATGGGGAATCGATTTCATGGGTCCATTCCCATCTTCTTTTGGTAACAAGTACATACTCGTCGCTGTCGACTACGTATCGAAATGGATTGAGGCCGTTGCCACTCCAACTAACGACACGCGAGTAGTTCTCAAACTCTTTAAGAATACCATCTTTCCCAGATTCGGTGTGCCTAGACTTGTCATCAGTGACGGTGGTTCACACTTCATAGCGCGAATTTTTGACAAAATGCTATCGAAATATGGAGTAAAACACCGTGTCGCAACACCGTATCACCCGCAGACTAGCGGCCAAGTGGAGGTTTCCAACAGAGAAATAACGACGAGGTCAGATTATGAAGAGAATTGGCGACGAGGTCAGATTATGAAGAGAATTAACGACGAAGTCAGATTATGAAGAGAATTAACGACGAAGTCAGATTATGAAGAGAATTGATGACGAGGTCAGATTATGAAGAGAATTGACAATGAAGTCAGATTATGAAGAGAATTAATGACGAGGTCAGATTATGAAGAGAATTTACGACGAAGTCAGATTATGAAGAGAATTGACGACGAGGTCAGATTATGAATAAAATTGATGACGAAGTTAGAATATGAAGAGAGTTGACGGCGAAGTCAGGCCATGTTGGGAATCGACGGCGAAGTCAGATCATGAAGAGAATTGATGGCGAGGTCAGGTTATGTTGAGAGTTGACGGCGAGGTCGGATTATGTAAAGAATTGACGACAAAGTCAGATTATGAGAGGAGTTGACGGCGAAGTCAGATTATGGAGGGGTGATGGCGAAGTCAGGTGTCCTACCAATTTGATGTTAAGGGCTGACAGCAAAGTCAGGTGTTTTGCCAAATTTTATATGGAGAATTGATGGCGAAGTCAGATCATGTAGAGGGTTGACGGCGACGTCATAATGGTTTGAGAAATAACGGCGAAGTCAGATGATTTTAATTGACGACGAAGTCAGATTATGTTGTAAGTTGATGGCGAAGTCAGAGGATATGGAGGACTGATGGCGAGATCAGATGTTCTACCAATCAGATGTTTTTACAGATTATGTTGAATATTGATGGTGAGGTCAGATCTCACAGATTTGATGTTGAGTTCCGACGGTGAAGTTAGATGCTATTAAGAGCTGACGGCAAGGTCAGATGTTTGTATTTGATCGACGACTGATGGCGAAGTCAGATGTTCTACCTGATATAGGTGCCTGACGGCGATCTCAGAGGTTTCATTCTGCGGTTGACAAATTTTTGGATTCTTTTGTATTCAATCACCTTTTACCTCGAATGTTTGAAAGCGTTTGCTTTTCATCCCTTGAGGTCCAAGTCGCTTGAATAGGGGCAGCTGTTGCACCCCAAAATTTGCCCTCTTTTAAAGACTAACTTATTTCTTCATCCCTTTCAAATTCAATGTCATAAGGGAGGCCCATCATTCCAAATTCAAGGTTCATGAATTCAAGGCTAGATTCAAGAATTTTTACAAAGAGAAATCTCTTGACATTTGCAAGGATGTCACATTTGTTACAAAATCCAAACTCTTGGTAATGCTTAGGAAATTAAGCTATTTCTAGTCTTAATTTAAGTTTCTAAAAATAACTTCATGCCATGGTATCCCCCATGCCCCATCAAGTCCACATGGTCCTCTTTGTGCTTACGAACATGCAAGGAAATTACTTAAGAGTTAATTCAACATTGGAATATCTCGAGATCAAGGCTATGCGTGCATTCATGGGCAATTTGAATATGGTCCAAAACAGCCCCATGCAAGAAGTGGCAATGTGTATCATATTACAAAATCATTTTATGTCACAAAACCAAGGCTATAAGCTTATGTTGATACATCTACACATCAAAAATCAGAATTTGAAAATGATGTCCAAAAGATAGTGTTATTGGTTACATGTGTGTGTCCAAACATAAGCCAACCAATGGATACAAGGATGAAGGGCAAGGTAGAGTGCTGCAGAAAAAATACAGCAAAACAGGCCTAGAAATGGAAAGATGTGGGGCTGCACCAAGAAAGAGGTGATAAGTACTCCCAAAAATGGAAACTTTGAAGATTGAAAGTTGTGCAAGAGCTATGATTTTGGTACAACAGAAAATGCAGCAGAAAAGTTGAAATGGGAGGGGATAGGAGGCTGCAAAAAGGATATAGACACACATTACACATAACACATGAGAGAATTCATTCACTATCATTCACAAGACATTGAGATAGAGATATTGAGAGCAAAGAGTAAGAGAGAAAACCAGAAAAAATAGAGAGAGCAAAAACCAGCCAAAGATTAAGAGAGTAAAAGAGAAATACAAGGGAGCCATTAAGAAGGAGAGCCATCAAAGCATAGAGTGAAGAGAAGTGAACACCTAGCCAAAATCAGTGGAGGCTTTGCAAGGAGGGAAACAACTCTTGGGTATCCATTTCTTAAAACTCTTTTCTTCTTTCATATTGTGCATTTGTCATTTATTCTCTTTGTTTGAGTGTTGTTGTGCTGCGTATAACATGTAAGATCCCAAGGGGGACCAAGAAAACTTTTGAAAAAAACCCAAGAAGGAAGGAAAAACAAAGAAAAAAAGTCAGATTTTACACAGCAGGGCTGACACGGGCCGTGTCATGCAACACGGGCGGCCGTGTCACGCCGCTGCTTAACGTTTTTTTGCCCAGACCTTGTGACACGGGCCGTGTCATGCAACACAGGCGGCCGTGTCACACCGCTGTTTTGGTTTTTCTTGCTTTTTTCCCTAGACTTTGTGACACGGGCCGTGTCATGCAACACGGGCGGCCGTGTCACACCGCTGTTTGACTCAAAACTCATTTTTTCCTGGAACTGTGACACGGGCCGTGTCACACGACACGGCCGCCCGTGTCAGACCCCTGTTTTTCACGTTTTTTCGACCTTTTTTTGCATGTTTATTGTTGGTCATTTTTTTACCTTTGGTCCTAAAAACTATTTTCAAGAAAACAAACTCTCGATTCTCACGAGCCATTTTTGACCTTGTAAGCCGATTTCCTTGTGCGTCGCCATCGACCTTGCTCGCTTCACCTCAAATCTTTTTAAGCAACTAAAACCCTTGACCCAACGTCAAGCGGATTTTCTCAAATAATGGTTAAACCAACTCACCATATTTAACAAAAGGATAAAGTTCACTTTGTATATAACTAAAGAGAGGGGATTGAGTGTAGACTTCTTCCTCTCCGAGTGTCGAGATGCTCACTATAGTGTGGGTGGTTTTGATACTCGTCTTTCAATACGAAGATGTTTTCATCCATACCTTTTTCTCCTAAAAAACCTCGGCCCCGTACCGAGTGCATTTTCAAAACACTTACAATAAATAAATCGATTCTCTTTGTATTGAACTAAAGAGAGAGGATTGAGTGTAGATTTCTTCCTCTCAGAGTGTTGGGATATTCACTGTAGTGTGGGTGGTCTCGATACTCGTCTTTCAATACGAAGACGTGACTCTATCCGCCACCTATCTCCTTCTACAACTTCCTTCCGCAACTTTCCCCACCTAAAATCTCGGTCCCGCACCGATCACATTTTCAAACTTATTTTCGTAACAAAACTTGAACGGTCGTGGAGTGGTTAGGTGTAGGCCTTCTCCTATCCCGAGTGCTGACGTTTATCGTAGGGTTCTCCGTCGCAAAAGCACTTACCATTCAAAACCAAAAACACTTTAATAAGAGAATGAAGTTCTCTTTATATTAAACTAAAGAGAGAGGATTAAGTGTAGACTTCTTCCTCTCCGAGTGTCGAGATGCTCACTGTAGCGTGTGTGGTTTTGATACTCGTCTTTCAATACGAAGACGCTATGTTCGCCACACCCTTTCATAATAAACACTTTGAGATAAAGAATTGGGTACTACCCGTAGGGGTTACTATCTAAGGACCTATCTCGCCCCTAAAAAAAAAATTCAACAAATCAAATGTGACATCTTGCCTCGCATGGCGAAAACTAATCTTTCGAAAAGGATATGATACGTCCGTTCTACCACAAATAGGTAATGCCTAAGTCTCCAACGAGCGAGCAACAGTACACCTAACTGCTAGAATGCGTACGATAGCATCATCCATAAAATCATCAACAAATCGTAGGCCGAACTACGACTGCTCTGATTTCTCATACCAGATGAGGATACGTAGGCACAAGACGACGATGTCTTGGCGAGCACAATCCCCCTATCACCCGTAGTTTCCCGAACTACGTCGACTCTGACTTTCTCATATCCGTTGAGAATACGTAGGCCTAGGACCGCGAAGTCCTACCGAGTTCGTTCTTTCCCTTCTTCCCCCTGTTACCTTTCTTTCCCCGTTTCTAAACCCTTTTCTGTATCTTTTGGAACACTCTTCATAGTAAAATCTTTAAGCAAATTTAATCACATACGACAAACAAATGGTTCCCATCGAGTACGATGGATGCGAGGGGTGCTAATACCTTCCCTTTGCATAATCAACTTCCGAACCCGTTCATGGTTGCGAGATCATCTTATCCGTTCTTTTCTTAAGGTTTTCTCGATATTTTCCTTTCCCCTCATGGGATAAATAAAGTTCGGTGGCGACTCTTTTGTCCTTTTCCTTTTCGCCTTCCCCATCGTTGCGCGTATTTTTCGAGTAGCGACAGTCGGGTCCTTTCGAGATAACTAGAATCCTTCACAGTGGAGCTGTCGAAATTTGCGATAAAATCAATGCATCGTTCATAGTCAATGGACAACGTTTAAATCATTACAATCAAAATGACGACATTAACCACGTGAGCAGGCTGAAACTGCAAGAGCTTCCTGCTCAACATCCCGAATAGCTTGTCACCAAGCTATCGTCAGGCTTTCGACGTTTAAAACAGCGCTGAATGGGAGGCAACCCATTTCCCCTCGCTTTTCCCTTTGAAATTATCTACAATATGTTTTTCATTTGATTTATACTTTTATTTTCTTTATTTTTATCACCTTCTATTTCTAAAAATCTAATCTGAGTAAAATGTGTTTTCAACTATTTACAGGATTTTAAAGCCTTCCTACTTATCTCCTTTTTGTCTGACTAACTCGCGAGTATGGCTAACATCGACTACACGGTTACCGTTTTTAGAGGACCAGCTCAGCAAGCTAGATTCGAGGCTCTGACTCAGAGAGGCATCACTTTGACAAATTACTATGATGGATCCACTATGGATTGGTTAGGAATTCATGATAGCGTCCTCTACTTGTTTAACCAACTAGACTGGGAGCGAACTGCTCTAAAAACCCATTGTGTCACCTTTCGCGAACTCACGTTCGAATTCCTTAGCTCCCTAGGCTACAGACCCGAATACGACTATGGATCCACCAAGGAGCTGATATGCTTTAGACTGTTTGGGGCAGAATTCACATATAACCGTAAGTCATTAGCTGATCTCTTAGGTTTCCCTCGTAGACCTTTCTCGTACGCTGATGCTCAAGAAGAAGATATGGATATCGAGTTAAACTATTTTTGGGGTACTATTACAGGTAACGACCACCCTGAGCCAAATGACATGAATTCTAACGAGATACATAATCCTGCACTCCGCTACTTCCATAGGATATTAACACATACCCTCTTTGGGAAGGAGGAAAACATTACCGCAGTCTCTAAGGAAGAGTTGTTTATCCTGTACTGTGCGTCACAAGGTCGTTCAGTCAATGCCGTACCATTTATGATGAGAACCTTTGAGAGGATTAACCAGGAACAAAATTCACCTATCATTGTAGGAGGTCGTGTCACTATGATTGCACATGCAATCAGACTTAGGTACCAGCTGAACAAAATCAAAGTATCTGGCCAAATCAGACCTATGGGTCCTACCTCACCTCATTCTACACCTCAGGCTTACATGTACGATAGTGACCATATATCAGAAGCTCAAGATTTTATGTACTATGAAGACTATGTGTCAAAAGCTGAGACCGACCCTAAGACTCCTCCAAATTACCATAATTTCTGTTGACCCTGTCCCTGACCAACAAACAGACAAGCTGAATACCATTATGAAAATAGTGGACGATGTCAAGTTGGAAATTACAACAGTCAAGGAAGAGCTAACAACACTGCAGATGGAAGTCACGACCTTCATGGACGTAGTTTGTGAACAGTTCGATTGCCTTACTAAACAGCTCGACAAATTGAAGCAACAGAAGGACTGATTAACTTTAATTTTATTTCTAGCTTTTACTGCATTCTGAACTATTTCCGGTTTTATGTCTTTTTACAATTTGAACTACATTTCAATTCTTGTACTTCATTCTTTAATTAATGAATTTCGTTTGCAATTTTAGTTTAATCAAGAATCCTTCATTTTAAATTCACTGTTTTGGTTGATATGCTGGTCTGAAATGAGACTCAATACTATTACATAACTCCAGTACGAACCAAACAGAACAAATTCTGCATCTACAGAATTTGCTGCTATGACGACCGTCACGGCCCCGTTACGCTCGTCACGAGCCTCACGATCGTGACGCCCCTCACGATCGTCACACGATTACGTATTATGCTAAATAACAGAATACGACCGTTAAGCATTCTTTCCCTCTTCCAATTCATAACCTCCCACTCTCTCATGTTCTAAATACCTCCACAAATTCTCAACTCCCTCATTCATTCCATTCAACCCTATTATTGTTCACTTCACCCGTTCATTCCCAAATTCCTTATTATAAATTCACGGTTCTTTTCTCATTCATACCACAGAAAGAACCCCTCTCCCCAAAACACTCTCTCTTTTTCGCAAAAATCATTAGAAACAATGGCATGCCAAGGAGAACTTCCAGATATGTCTAACATCATCTTCAGAGATGGCGAAAGAGGCGAACAACAGCGAGCCAACTACGTTTCATTTTATCAGCGCTCTGTTCAACCCACTCGATACGTCGATGTCGCCTGCCTAACGGAATTGGGCATTCGGGAAGGCGTCCAATGGATGCTACAGAATGCCGGGTTGTGGTTCCTCTGCACAACCCTGCAGCCTACGTACGAATAGTTAACCCTAGAGTTCCTGAGTTTGTTCACGTACATGACCCCCACCGGCGAAACAAATTAGCTTACCGGTGTTGCATGCTTCAGATTGTTCAGACAGGAATATCAACTCAATCAAAACCAGCTTGCTCAGATGCTACAAATTCCACCATGGTGCTGATGCCCACTACCGTGTTCCCTCTGAACAATTCTTTCAGGAAGCATTTTCACTTTGGAACCAACTCACCGGCACCACCGCCGATAGCTGGGACAACCTTAATGCTACATTCATTCACCATCCCGCTATCCGCTACTTTCACAGGGTGGCTCGGTAACACTATCTTCGACCGTGATAGCAACCACAAGGTTAACTCTAAGGAGCTATTCTTTCTGCAATGCGTATTTGCGCCGAAACCCATCAACGCCGCCCCATTTCTGTTGGCCCACATCCAGGAAAACTGTGGTCGAGGCTCAAAGCCTTTTTACTTTGGAGGTATCGTCACTTCCATTTCCTTATCACTCGACCTCGGCAATCGCCTACAGGCCCTCCCGTCCATACCTCCTGTTTTCCTTGATATCGACTATTGTCGTTCTTCTCACCTTATCAAGGTACGAGCCGATGGAAGATATCATCTGGTGGTTCGCAACTGCACCATCCGCAACATCATCCTTCCATGCCGTGACCGTGCTCACCCTCAGAACAGAGCCAACTGGCTTTTTGACCCAGTGGCACCCGAAGCTAATGTTGCAGCACCTCAAGAGAATGTTCAAATGCCCGTTGATGAGGTACAGGATGAACGGGACCGCGCTGCTCAGCAACCACCTCCTGACGTTCCTTCCTCCCGTCGTCACCCCCGTCCTCAAACCGAATTTGCCAACGAAGATATCCTTCACGCCATTTGGCAACAGAACGAGACTGCCGTCTTACTTGAACGCCGTCAACAAGAACAACATCAGCAGGTCATAGATTTGTTGGTCGCCCAAGGGGAACGCCTCAACAACGTAATAGATGAGATGGCCGCTCTAAACATCCGTGTGGACGACCTACGAGACTCCATATTTCACACCGGCGTCCTACACCCCACGACCCGAGGAGGACGACATCACGGAAGAGGACGAGACAGAGAGTAGTGTTCTTTTATTTTCTGCATTTTCTTGTTTTCATTGTTGTACATCTTCCACTATCGTTTCAAAGCAGTGAGGACACTGCTTGAGATGGTGTGGGAGCGACACTTTATTATCCATTTCTATTATGTACTCTATTTCCCTTTCAAAGTAATTTCAATTCAGTTCAATAAAGCGCATTTCTTATATTCTTTTCCGTTACAAAAGCTGCCCCCGCTTAATCTGCTTTACTCGAGCTATACAAAAACTTTTTCGATGCAAACATCCGATGCGCCAAGATTAAGGCCGAGTCAAGGAAACCCGAGAACGATTACTAACGAATCCCATACCGCTTTGACAACTTAGACCTCCTATTTATGCGGGTCAGTTCCACTACCTACTGTACCAAAGCCTCAGGTTTGAGCACCAAGCGAAGCCCTTAGTAGTTTATAAAAGCAGACAGCACCGCCTTAAGCGTGTACCACGTGGAACGCCGATGCAAATAAGTGATCGGTAAGATCGTAAAGAAAAGAACTGCTCCGCAGCCATGTAGTGATTATCTACCTCTGACATTTCGGAATAGCAAAAAGAAAAGAAAAAGTGAGCTCATAAAAGAAAAGAAGTTCTCTGTCAGTTGGTCCATAGGTCTCTGGTTATGGACTCGATAGGGCGAATCACGGTTCGATCCCCCACAACTTGCAAAGTGAACATATTATAGGGTACCGCACTCGTGCACCTGACCCCGTAGAAAGAAAAGACCGAAGTCACTAACAGGATATTCCACTACGTGCGCGTAAAGAGGTAAATGACTTAATGTGATTGCGCTGGAACGAAACTGGGTAAAACTTGGTACGATGAACTTAACGCCGAGCTACAGCAGCACGATTGGAATCGGCTCGTATAAAGAGGAGGCCTTCAAGAGCTTTTCCGTTTAGTGTTGAGTTCGTATGTGTGTTGTTATGAATCCTCTCCGAATTCCCAACTCAGCGCCTCTGAAGCAACTTTGAAAACACAAAGGAACGCATCGTGTAGCTGTATCGTCTCAGCTCTTAGGCTTTTTGCTTGAGGACAAGCAAAGATTCAAGTTTAGGGGAGTTTGATAATGCGAAAACGTATATATTAAATGTCAAATTTTCATGCTACTAACGGTCGATTTCACCCCGATTTCGGACCATATCCGCATTGTTTGTTAAGTATTTTGCAGGTTTACGAAGTCCACGCTCAAATGAAGCAAGACAAGGAAAACAAGTACTAAAAGGCACATAACAGAAGAAAAAGGACGAAAAAAGTAACAAAAGTGAATTTTGCTGATATGACGGTCGTCATAGGTCCCTTACGACCGTCACGTGTGTGACGACCATCATGACCGTCACGAACGTCATGAGCTCGTCACGAGTGTCATGAGTCCCTTACGACCGTCACACTTATAAATTCAGCTCAACGTCCACTTCTCAGTACGTGCAACAGAAGCCCAAAAACAGAAGCACGACTCCCTGGATTTTCTGACCCTCAATTGCACTTCCAAAAGCAGTTCACGTACAAATCATTCACTATAAAAGGAGAGCTTGGGGACTGAAATAAGGGAGCCGCATTGAAGACCACAAAGTGCTGCCGGATTTACTACAGAGAGTTTTTTTCTCGTTTTTGTTTCTTTTCTGCTTTGTTTCCTTTCCTTTGTTTTCTTTCCATAATTCAGTTGTAATTTTTGTTCTTTAAATTTTCGTACAATTAATCGTCACCAGAGTAATCCTGCCGACATTGTGGAGGATTATCCAAGTGCCGAACCAGAATTATTTACAGGTTCCGTTATTATTAATTAATTCTATTTGCTTTAATATGTATGTTTACAAGTTCTGCTATTTTAATTTAATTATGCACGCTTTAAATTTCATGTCTAGCTAAACCACATCGATCGATATGTAATGAACTAGTAGAACGAGGTTCGATATTAACCGGCGTATTTTCCCTTTTTCAAACTTGTTTCTGGCTCTAGTTTTTAAATCAAATTTGTTAAACTAAACTTCATCGCGACAACGAGAATTTATTTAAAGTAATTTCGCCACGACAGTGGGAGATTCACTAAGGTATGAACCGACATGCGAAAGCTGAGGCTAGGGCTAGATAGTGAAAACTAAGCATCTATTTTAAACACAGCGAAAACACTTTAAAAGAGATTAGAACTCAATGGTTTCCAAAAATCAATTTTAACCCCGAACGGGATAGCGAAAGCATACGTTCCGAAAGGTGTTTAAACCGTTATTTTCTTCTGAAAACCATTTTGAAATTATTAAATTGCGCTGGTAACTTATCGGATCCTCGAAGCACTAAGTCATTGCATACCGATTCCCCGTATTAATATTCTAAAAAACCTTTTAGCCTTTCTTTAATTTAGCCTTTACTTTTGCATATTTCCCATTAAACAATATTACGACCTAGCTAAACACAGTAACGTCCGAGAACACTAGATTGATTACGAGTCTCTGTGGGATCGATATCTTTATTACTACGCGATAGACTGTACACTTGCAGTTAATTCGATTAGACTCGGAAAGTCACGATCATCGGCTCTGACTTATAGGGCTTCAACAGTACCACCACTAAGCTGCGGGGATACGTGGAGCTTCTTGTCACATTCGGGGCTGAGGAAACCGCCAGACAAGTGAAGGTCCAATTCTTGGTGATCGAGTGCTCCTCTCTGTACCAGTGCATCATGGGAAGGCCAACCTAGGCTGAATTGACCGTGATACCATCTACAATCCACCTAAAGATGAAGCACTACATAACCAGAGGTCGGGTCGTCACCCTCCACGAGGACATCAAGGCATCCAGGAGATGCTTCTAGGCTGCACTCAAAGGGCTCAACTCGATCAACGTCCCCCCAAGTCGACCGGCAGACCAGCCCGGGTGGAGGAGCAGAAACCACTTCCTCACGTCAACTCCGTCGACCTCGACAACCGCTTCCCCAACAAGCAGCAGCAGAGCGCAGATCTGAAGATGCACCTCCAACAGACAACGAGCAGATGTCCCACCTAACACGCCCCACTCCAGATGGAGACTTCGAGCTCATCACGCTCAGAGATGACCCAGGAAGAAGTCTGAAGATTGGCACAAGACTCTCTGACCTGGAGAGGAAGCAACTTAAAGCCTGCCTCTGAGAGAATGATGACCTGTTAGCATGGAGCGCTACAGAGATACCCGACCTCGACCTCGACGTAGCGTGCCACCACCTCACCATAGATTCGGCCGCTAGGGCCATAGCTCAACACAGGCGTAGGCAGTCTCCCGAGAAAGCAGAGGCTACTAAAAAAGCTGTGAAAGACCTCCAAGAGGAAAATTTTATATCGGAAGCCCAATACACAATCTGGCTGTCCAACGTTGTACTAGTTAAGAAACATAATGGAAAATGGAGGATGTGTGTTGACTATACAGATCTCAATCGGGCATGCCCCAAATATGCTTACCCGTTGCCAAACATCGAAAAACTCGTTGACAATTCTACAGGTTTTAAATTGCTGTCATTTATGGATGCGTACTCGGGGTACAATCAAATCCTCATGGTGAAGGCCATCAAACATTACACGACTTTCATGACCGAGTCGGGAAATTATAACTACAACGTAATGCCCTTTGGTTTAAAGAATGTTAGCACGACCTATCACCGAATGATGAACAAGGTCTTCTGAGGTGAAATTGGGGACATGCTCAAAGTTTACATAGACAACATGATCGTGAAGTCAATAGAAGAGGTCGACCACAACACCAATATCAAGAAGGTCTTCAAGACGGCGAGAAAGTGCAGGATGAAGTTCAACCCTGAGAAGTGCACCTTCGGCGTACGAGCAGGCAAATTCCTCTAGTTCTACCTAATGGAACGAGAAATAGAGGCAAAACCAGACAAGTGCAGGGATTTCTTCGAGCTTGCCACGCCGAACACAAAGAAGTCCATCCAGTCACTAAACAGGATGCTCATGTCGATGTCACGCTTCGTCGCAAAATTCAAAACAAAAAGACAAGAGTCTTCCTTTTATGTGTGCGAGCAGGCTCTTAATCTAACAGGGACCCCTTAATCGAGCTCCCCCGTTGTCGTACCAGTAAGGCAGAACACCCAGCTCGCGATGGGAAGTTCATGCCACGGGAAAAGACCTCGACCGGGATCTTGGCTCCGTCTTCGATTGAATACTAACTCTGATCACCCGACCAGTTCCTTGCACGACCGGTCACAATATATGTCGAGCAAAAATCCCGGTAACAAACATACAACTCACTATTTCATTTACATGAAAAATAAGAAAAATAAGAGCACACACAACATAAAAATAGAATATAGCATTTCTAAAGTAAGGGCAGAGCCAATTGTTCAAAGGTTATAAAACATGGTACGTAGGCCATAGACAACTACATCAAATATGGCGCGCAAGTCAGAAAATAGAAATACAACAAAAACACTAAAAAACATCATTTCCCCCGGGATGGTCTCCCACTGCAGCTTGGACGTCATCTTCCTCCTCGGTTTTTGGCGCGACTATGCGATCCTCGACAACTTGATGATAAGGGCTCGTCCCCTCAGTGACGAGATGGACGTCCAGGTTCATAATTTGGAGTTGTGTCATAACACAGTTGAATTCCACCTCGAGGGCCCCTAGGAAATCCTGCTCGAGCTCCCGGATCTTCGATACTAGACCAGCCCGAGAAACCATGAGCCTCTCCTAGGCAGACTCACCTTCAGCAGGCTTGACAATCCGACCTATTGCAATGTAACTGTTGGCCCTGCGCTAGGGGCATATTATGAAATTCTCTCTTTCACTAAAGGGTCACGTATTCTATTCTCTACACCTATTCTCTCTGTACCTGCACTTTCTAACTCCGTTACTCACT
Source organism: Lathyrus sativus (assembly GCA_963859935.3). NCBI lineage: Eukaryota > Viridiplantae > Streptophyta > Magnoliopsida > Fabales > Fabaceae > Lathyrus > Lathyrus sativus. The sequence continues at coordinate 286,275,251 of OZ012739.1, read as the reverse complement.
TAAGCATCGAAGTACCTTGCAGGTACACCCTTTTTTTCCCTCTACAACACCGGTAAACACAGGAGCTCACGATGCCTGGCAGACAGCCGATTCTTTTCTTATCAGGTGAGATCGGGTACATTACTAATTATTACATAATGACATCCTTTTTTCTATTTATGTTTAGAGTAGAGTCTACTTGCTAGTGACTAAAAAACATGTTGACATCTAGCATGGGATATTTATATTGAAATTGGGATACTGTGAACACCATGTTGAAGTTTCAATTAGGTTCAATCATAATATTATTTCAAAAAAACTATTGTCAACATTGAGCATCGGTATAACACTTCATTTTACTTGAGATTGCATGATTTCGTTTCAAGACAATATATACAATATGTTAGAAAGGAGCTAGAAAGGGTAAAATTTGTTGGTTGTGACCAAGATGCATGTGATTGCTTCAGTTGAACAACACATGGGTTACCTAGTGTGTGTGAACTTGCAGACCTTCAAATTCAAGGCAAACCTATTATGTTAGAATCCATTCATGTGTTTTTGAATAAATTATACATTGAGGAGTATGAGGTCACTCAAGAAGATAGTGAGACAGATTTGGATATAGTAGAAGAGTGTGAAAAATTGAAGAGGTATTTTAATAAAAAATTAGGAACTAACAAATCCATCCATAACTTCGACGTGTCCACCATAGGTGAAGTACAATCCAAAGAGAGGAAATAAAAAGAGTAAAAAGGGTGAAGAGAGTGATGTGAATTGTGATCCTTCACATTGGGAGTATGCTAATTACTTGTAGGAAAGTAAGATTACAAAGAGATCGTGTAGAAAACAAACTGAAAGTCAACCATGTAGACACTCTTCAAAACATCTTTACTAAGATAACCCAAGGCGTTATGAATTTGTAGTGTATCTTGTCCCACCTAACACGCCCCATTCCAGATGGAGACTTCGAGCTCATCACGCTCGGAGATGACCAAGGAAGAAGCGTGAAGATTGGCACGGGACTCCCTGACCTGGCAAGGAAGCAACTTAAAGCCTGCCTCCGGAAGAATGCTGACCTGTTAGCATGGAGTGCTGCAAAGATACCCGACCTCGACCCTGACGTAGCGTGCCACCACCTCACCATAGATCCGGCCACTAGAGCCATAGTTCAACACAGGCGTAGGCAGTCTCCCGAGAAAGCAAAGGCTACTGAAAAAGTCGTGAAAGCCCTCAAAGAGGCAAATTTTATATCGGAAGCCCAGTACACAACTTGGTTGTCCAACGTTGTACTAGTTAAGAAACATAATGGAAAATGGAGGATGTGTGTTGACTATACTGATCTCAACCGGGCATTCCCCAAATATACTTACCTGTTGCCAAACATCGAAAAAATCGTCGACAATTCTACAAGTTTTAAATTGGTGCCATTTATGGACGCGTACTCGGGGTACAATCAAATCCCCATGGTGAAGGCTGACAAACAATACACGACCTTCATGACCGAGTCGGGAAATTATTACTACAACGTAATGCCCTTCGGTTTAAAGAATGTCGGCACGACCTATCACTAAATGTGAACAAGGTCTTCCGGGGAGATATTGGGGACATGCTCAAAGTTTACATGGACAATATGATCGTGAAGTCAAGAGAAGAGGTCGACCATACCACCCATCTCAAGAAGGTCTTCATGACGGCGAGAAAGTGTAGGATGAAGTTCAACCCTGAGAAGTGCACCTTCGGTGTACGAGCAGGAAAATTCCTCGGATTCTACCTAACAGAACGAGAAATAAAGGAAAAACCAGACAAGTGCAGGGATTTCTCCGAGCTTGCCACACAGAACACAAAGAAGTCCATCCAGTCACTAAACGAGATGCTCATGTCGATGTCACGCTTCGTCGCCAAGTCTGCCCAACACGCTCTCCCTTTCTTCAAGCTTCTGCGTAAGGAGGCTGCATACAAATAAACCGAGGAGTGCGAACATGCCCTCTTCCACCTCAAACAAGTCCTCTCAGAACCACCATTATTATAGAGGCCCAAGGTCGAAGAAACCCTCTACATATATCTTGTCGTCACTACGAATTCCATCAGCGCAACGCTGATCTACGAGACCCCCGAAGGGCAGAAGCCGATATACTTCACGAGCAAAGCCCTCCAAGGTCCCAAGCTCAGATACCAGTAGATCGAGAAGGTCTCTCTAGCCCTCATCAATGTGGCCAGGAGGTAACGACATTGCTTCCTAGCCCACACGATCATGGTCAGAACCGACCAGCCCGTCGAACAGCTGCTTGGGCGGCCGGACATGTTAGGAAGAGTGCTCAGATGGTTGCTTGAACTCTAAGAATTTGATGTCCAATACGAGAGCAGAAAAGCCCTTAAGGCACAAGCCCTGGCCGACTTCATCGTAGAGATTACTTCCACAAAGTCCCTAACCCCAAGGGCACACAAATGGACAATTTTCATTGACGACGCCTCTATCTCGATGGAAAGTGGAGCGTGCATCATCGATGGAAATGCGACAGATGCCAACGGCACAGGGTCATGCACCTGACCCTGCCAAACGAGCTCAAAACACTCTCGTCTCCGTGGTCGTTTTCCTGGTGGGGAATGGACACCCTCGACACCTTCACCATAGGGTCACACCAAAATAAGTATTTAATAGTTGGTGTCAACTACTTCACCAAGTGGATAAAGGCCGAAGCCTTAGCCAAAATCACTGCCCAAAACATACTTCGTTTCTACAAAAGGAATATACTTGCCTGGTTCGGAGTACCACAAGCCATCGTTACGGGCAATAGGACTCAATTTACTGACATTAACTTCTAGGACTTCGTTTCCAGGTTGGGCATGAAACAACACTTCACTTCAGTCGAACACCCGCAAACAGACGGGCAGGCCGAAGTAGCAAACATAATGATCATGCGTGGCCTGAAACGAAGGTTGGGAGACGCCAAGAAGAGGTGGGTCGAGGAGTTACACAACATACTCTGGTCCTATAGGACCACCCCATATTCGAAAACCGGGGAGACCCCATTCAGACTAACCTACGGAACTGTGGCAGTAATTCCGATGGAAATAAGAGAACCCTCAATGAGGACCGAGTTTCCCCTCGATGAGGAGGAAAATAACGAGTCCTTAAGGGAGGAACTCGACCTAGTCGAGGAAATCAGGTCGGGGGCATCCTTACGAAAAGCCTCGCTAAAATAAAGAATAACTTTGCGACATGGCAGCAAAGTCATCAAGTGCGAGTTCAAGGTGGGTAGCCTGGTCCTACGAAGGAATCAGAAGGACTCAATAAGGGAAAAGTCGCCACGAACTGGGAAGGCCTATATAGTGTTCGAGACAAGATGGGTAACGAGGCTTATTACCTCAAAAACCTGCACGAGGAAGATTTTGCTCGACCATGAAACGCAAAAATACTGAAGCAATACTATAATTAGACACTGCCTGCAACCCACTAGCGTCGCGACCATAAAGGACGCGACGTGGTATAGGTGCGTGACCTAAATTCAAAACAAAAATACAAGAGTCTTCCCTTTGTGTGTGCGAGCAGGCTCTTAATCTGACGGGGACCCCTTAATTGAGCTCCCCCGTTGCCGTACCTGTAAGGCAGAACACCCAGCTCGCGATGGAAAGTTCATGCCGCGGGAAAAGACCTCGACCGAGATCTTGGCTCTGTCATCGATTGAATACTAACTTCGATCACCCGACCAGTTTCTTGAACGACCAGTCACAATATATGTCAAGCAAAAATCCCAGTAACAAACATACAACTCACTATTTCATACACATGAAAAATATGAAAAATAAGAGCACACCAACATAAAAATAGAATATAGCATTTCTAAAGTAAGGGAAAAGCCAATTGTTCAAAGGTTATAAAACATGGCACGTAGGCCAGAGACAACTACATCAAATATGGCGCGTACACCAGAAAAAAGAAATACAACAAAAACACTAAAAAACATCATTTTCCCCGGGATGGTCTCCCACCGCAGCTTGGTCGTTATCTTCCTCCTCGGTTTTTGGCGCGACCATGCGACCCTCGACAACTTGATGATAAGGGATCGTCCCCTCAGTAAGGAGATGGACGTCCGGGTTCATAATTTGGAGTTGTGTCATAACACAGTTGAATTCCACCTCGAGGGCCCCTAGGAAATCCTTCTCGAGCTCCTGGATCTTCGATACTAGACTAACCCAGGACGCCATGAGCCTCTCCTCGGCAGACTCCCCTTCAGCAGGCTTGACTTCGGTCTCTAGCTCAGCCACCCTGGTCAGCAGTCGATCACGTTCCTCCGTCGTCCTCTTCAGCTTTTTCCTTATTATGTTTATCTCATGGAGGAGACACACGTGATTCTCATACCTCGTTTGAGCCTCCTACAAGTTGCTCTTCGCCTTGTTTTTTTCTGCCTCAAGGACGACTTTCTCATCGCGCAACTTCTTTAGCTCGGAGGTAGGGCTTGTTTCGTCGTTCAAGACCAGGGCCGTCGAAAAGATCCTCATCATGGCGGCCATATCCTTGGTTAGAATTTTTCTTTGGGTTGTTCGAGTGATTCCCATGATCGCCTAAGTGTCGGCCTCCACCATCGACGGGGACTGGTTCCCGGAGAAGAAGTCCCTCTAGGTGTGGTAAGGAGGCAGCACAAACTTCTCTGCGAGAGCGCTTTCCTCAAGATCGACAAGCACTGGTTCCTCGACCCGTCGCTTCTTGGAGGATGCATCTTGAGGGGGAGGGGACTGGCTGCACTGAGGAGAGGAAGAACCACGGCCCCCCTGATCGGACCTTACCATCTGCTGGACTTGGTAAACCCTACTCTTGCTTTTCCTCCCGCCCTTTGTTGCCGTGAGCTTCAAAATGCGTTCTTGCGCATTCGACATCTGCCTACAACAATAGAAAAGAGAAACAAAGTCAGTAACAAAAGAAAAGGGGTAGGCACCCCGCCAAAAGAAAGTGTCGTTGCCTAAAAACCTTAAGGCCTCCTCGCGGGAGCTGCACTCAAGGAGAGCCTTGGTATTGATCAGTCGAGCCTCACGACAGATCTCCCCATGCTCGTAGAGGATGAAATTCTCGTCCTTCATGACACACTTGATGGGGGTGAATCCGGATACAAATTCGACCATTTTTTGGTAAGCCAGCCGGTCATTAGCATCCAGGTTGACATGCTTCACAATATAGTTGTATGTGCCCAGGAGGAAGTGGTTCTCGACCCACTCAAGTAGAAATTTCGACACTAAAGTTTCCTCGGGCTTGCCATTCTCTTTCGTGACTTTAAGGTCATACAACGAGTTGACATCCGCGTGCGACACGTGTTTCACGATATAAAACCTATCCTTGTAAGAGCGGACAAAATCTTGGTACGCCCAGAACAACTTCCTCGGCTGTTCCAAGGATACCCAACTGTGTCTGCCTTCGGAAGATTGATGGTGAAGATGGAACGTGTGGAAGAATAGGGGAAATGTGGCCCCAATATGAAGATATTTGTAGACGAGCTCAAATGCCCGCACAAACGCTATGGCATTTGCGTGCAGTTGCGAGGGGGTCAGGCGGAGCCACCGAAACACTCCCCTCTTAAAATTGCTAAAGGGGAGACGGATCCCCGCTTCGCGAAATACAAACTCGTATGTAGAGAACCTCATCTCCTTGAAACTCGAGCAGATGTGGTGTCTTTCCTTGGGTTTATAGACCATCCATCTCACAGAGGAACCTTCTAGATGGTCCTCGATAGTGGCAAAAGCGTCGGTATCATCGAAGGAGAAACACGACGCCATAGTGAGAGGTTCCTGCCCGGCCCAATCCGCAGGCATGCGAACTAGTTTAGCTCCTTCGACCTCAACGGGATTGTCGGGCTCAGACTTGTCGTCAATATCGATGATGCCCTCAATCCGGACATCCATTTTACCTGAACAGCAGAGGAAAACAGTGAGTTCGACTCCAAGATCAAATCCTCCAGTCCACCGCAAATCAAGTGAAAGGGTGAAGGGAGAGATGTGGAAGCCCAAAACCAGGGCCCCTCCTCGACGAAGGCTTTTCCAAGAAGAAACCACGATGGTGACCCTACGTGATAAGCCACCCGGACAACGAGGCTCCTAATCGGGATGATCCCGACAAACGCGAGGAGACCTTCAGTAAAACTTCCCCGTGATAACGACACACTGGCGAGCAGTAAAGATCCTCGAGGCGTTCATCCTAGCTCCTCGGAACCTTCATCGCAGTTCCCTAGGGTATTCATCCGCAACTTCATGAAGATCCCAGAATCTTCATGAACTTCCTGGTGTCCTCGCTATAAACTTCATGCTTCGACCGAAAACTTCATGCTGCCCGCCGAAAAATTCATAGTTTTCCCAGAAAGTTCAAGAGACTCGCCGAAACATTCATAACACTGCATAAAGGAAGTGAAACTTACTTGTGGGAGGAGGATCTGGACGACAGATATCGGTGACGGCAACAGAATCAGCGCGATAACAAGAAGAACTTGGAGAGGAATTCAACGGATAGGAAGAGCGAATGTACAAATGAGGAAGGTCTCGCTCTATTTATAAGCCTGACACGGGAAGCGTGGAAGTACTAGGCACTCAAGTGCCCCTACGTGTAGCCACCCCTAGGCTTTAATTGCACGCGACATGTGGCACTAGGGGACACCACGAGCGTCCCTCCAGCTTCTCCTTGTGCATTTGCTTTTCCACCTCCCCGACATATTGCCTCATCGAGCATCTGTCACTCTTCGTCGTGCATACAACCCTTAACTCTCTATGTCGGGATAGCCACCATCCTCTGGACTGGTTCTTGACACCCTAACTCACTCTTAAGTCACTACTCCTACACTTAAGAGCAATGACTTGGAGGGCTCCTGTTTCGGACTGGACTGAGATCTGCCCCTCGGTCGGGCAGACCCAACCCAATACTAGGTTGGGGAGGCCCAACGAGGCCCAGTCCTCCCATACCGGGCACACCTCTCAACAAGGCCCCTCAGTCGGGAAGACCACTACTTGGCGCGAGCAAAACCCACACGTTTTCCCCACGTTCTCCATATGTCCCCCACGCGGGGACACATCATCAGGAAACTACCCACTTCCAAAAGAGTTGGTCAGCCCATCTTCCGAAGATCACAGGACAGTTGATCCAGGGTGAAGACTATGTACTGGTCTTCTCTATGCCACGTAAGCCCTAACAGTTACTTGTGTTGGGCTTGACAATCCGACCCATTGCAATATAAGTGTTGGCCCTACGCTAGGGGCATATTATGAATTCTCTCTTTCACTAGAGGGTCATGTATTTTATTATCTGCACCTATTCTCTCTTTACTTGCATTTTCTAACTCCGTTACTCACTTAAGCATCGGAGTACCTTGCAGGTACACCCTCTTTTTCCTCTACAACACTGGTAAACACAGGAGCTCACGATGCGTGGCAGACAACCGATTCTTTTCTAATCAGGTGAGATCGCGTACATTACTAATCATTACATAATGACATCCTTTTTTCTATTTATGTTTAGAGTAAAGTCTACTTGCTAATGACTAAAAAACATGTTAATATCTAGCATGGGAGATTTATATAGAAATTGGGATACTGTGAACACCACGTTGAAGTTTCAATTAGGTTTAATCATAATATTATTTCAAAAAAAGTATTGTCAACATTGAGCATCAGTATAACTCTTCATTTTACTCGAGATTGCATGATTTCATTTCAAGACAGTATACACAATATGTTAGAAAGGAGCTAGAAAGGGTAAAATTTGTTGGTTGTGACAAAGATGCATGTGATTGCTTCATTTAAACAACACATGGGTTACCTAGTGTGTGTGAACTTGCAGACCTTCAAATTCAAGGCAAACCTATTATGTTAGAATATATTCATGTGTTTTGGAATAAATTATACATTGAGGAGTATGAGGTCACTCAAGAAGATAGTGAGACAGAGTTGGATATAGTAGAAGAGTGTGAAAATTTGAAGAGGTATTTCAATAAAAAATTAGGAACTAACAAATCCATCCATAACTTCAACGTGTCCGCCATAGGTAAGTTACAATCCAAAGAGGGGAAATAACAAGAGTAAAAAGGGTGAAGAGAGTGATGTGCATTGTGATCCTTCACAGTGGGAGTATGCTAATGACTTATAGGAAAGTAAGACTACAAAGAGATCGTGTAGAAAACAAACTGAAAGTCAACCGTGTAGACACTCTTCAAAACATCTTTACTAAGATAACCCGAGGCGTTATGAATTTGCAGTGTATCTTGTCCCACCTAACACGCCCCATTCTAGATGGAGACTTCAAGTTCATCACGCTCGGAGATGACCCAGGAAGAAGCGTGAAGATTGGCACAGGACTCCCTGACCTGGCAAGGAAGCAACTTAAAGCATGCCTCCGGGAGAATGCTGTAGAGATACCCGACCTCGACCTTAACGTAGTGTGCCACCACCTTACCATAGATCCGGCCGCTAGGGCCATAGCTCAACACAGGCGTAGGCAGTCTCTCGAGAAAGCAGAGGCTACTGAAAAAGCTGTGAAAGCCCTCCAAGAGGCAAATTTTATATCGGAAGCCCAATACACAACCTGGCTGTCCAACGTTGTACTAGTTAAGAAACATAATGGAAAATGGAGGATGTGTGTTGACTATACTAATCTCAACCGGGCATTCCCCAAATATGCTTACCCGTTGCCAAACATCGAAAAAATCGTCGAAAATTCTACAGGTTTTAAATTGCTGCCTTTTATGGAAGCGTACTCGGGGTACAATCAAATCCCCATGGTGAAGGCCGACAAACAATACACGACCTTCATGACTGAGTCGGGAAATTATTACTACAACGTAATGCTCTTCGATTTAAAGAATGTCGGCACGACCTATCACCAAATGTGAACAAGGTCTTCCGGGGAGAAATTGGGGACATGCTCAAAGTTTACATGGACAATATGATCGTGAAGTCAAGAGAAGAGTTCGACCACACCAACCATCTCAAGAAGGTCTTCATGATGGCAAGAAAGTGCAGGATGAAGTTCAACCCTGAGGAGTGCACCTTCGGCGTACGAGCAGGTAAATTCCTCGGATTCTACCTAACAGAACGAGAAATAAAGGAAAAACCAGACAAGTTCAGGGATTTCTCCGAGCTTGCCACACCGAACATAAAGAAGTCCATCCAATCACTAAACGGGATGCTCATGTCGATGTCACACTTCGTCGCCAAGTCTGCCCAACACGCTCTCCCTTTCTTCAAGCTTCTACGTAAGGAGGCTGCGTACAAATGGACTGAGGAGTGCGAACAGACCCTCCTCCACCTCAAACAAGTCCTCTCAGAACCACCATTATTATCGAGACCCAAATTCTAAGAAACCCTCTACCTATATCTTGTCGTCGCTACTGAGGCCGTCAGCGCAGCACTGATCTGTGAGACCCCCGAAGGGCAAAAGCCGATATACTTCACGAGCAAAGCTCTCCAAGGTGCCAAGCTCAAATACTAGTAGATCGAGAAGGTCTCTCTTGCCCTCATCAATGCGGCCACGAGGTAACGACATTACTTCTTGGCCCACACGATCATGGTCAGAACCGACCAGACCGTCGAATAGCTGCTCGGGCGGCCGGACATGTCAGGAAGAGTGCTCAGATGGTTGTTCGAACTCTAAGAATTCGATACCCAATACGAGAGCAGAAAAGCCCTCAAGGCACAATCCCTGGACGACTTCATCGTAGAGACTACTTCCACAAAGTCCCTAACCCCAGGGGCGCACAAATGGACCATCTTCGTTGACGACGCCTCTAGCTCGATGGAAAGTGGAGCGGGCATCATCGATGGAAATGCGACAGATGCCAACGGCATAGGGTCATGCACCTGGCCCCGCCAAATGAGCTCAAAACACTCTGGTCTCCGTGGTCGTTTTCCTGGTAGGGAATGGATATCCTCGGGACCTTCACCAAGGGTCACACCAAAATAAGTATTTAATAGTCGGCGTCAACTACTTCACTAAGTGGATAGAGGCCGAAGCCTTAGCCAAAATCACTGCCCAAAACATATTCCGTTTCTACAAAAGGAATATACTTGCCCGGTTCGGAGTACCACAAGGCATCATCATGGGCAACAAGACTCAATTCACCGACAGTAACTTCTAGGACTTCGTTGCCAGGTTGGGCACGAAACAAGATTTCACTTCAGTCGAGCACTCACAGACGAACGGGCTGGCCGAAGCAGTGAACATAATGATCCTGCACGACCTGAAATGAAGGTTGGGAGACGCCAAGAAGAGGTGGGTCGAGGAGTTACACAGCATACTCTGGTCCTACAGGACCACCACACATTCGATAACCGGGGAGACCCCATTCTGACTAACCTACGAAACTATGGCAGTAATTTTGGTAGAAATAAGAGAACCCTCCATGAGGTCCGAGTTTCCCCTCGATGAGGAGGCAAACAACGTGGCCTAAAGGGAGGAACTCGACCTAGTCAAGGAAATCAGGTCAGGGGCATCCCTACGAAAAGCCTTGCTAAAATAAAGAATAACTTTGCGACATGGCAGCAAAGTCATCAAGTGCGAGTTCAAGGTGGGCAGCCTGGTCCTTCGAAGGAATCAGAAGGACTCAACATGGGAAAACTCGCCGCGAACTGGGAAGGCCTCTATAGTGTCCGAGACAAGACGGGAAACGAGGCTTGTTACCTCAAAAACCTGCACGGGGAAGATTTTGCTCGACCATGAAACGCAAAAAAACTCAAGCAATACTATAATTAGACGTTGTTGCACACCAAAATTTGACCAACCTTTTCTTAACTTGGTTTATGTTTCATTTCATTTTCTTCTAGCATTTGCATTGCATAACATTATTCATTTAGCAGGGGATCAAGAGGTTGTGCATGGCAAGAGAAGGTCACCAAGAGTGTTGAGCCTAAGGAAGAGGTTTTACTCAAGCATGAATGGTCATCAAGTCACTAAGAGGTGGTCAAGGCTCCTTGAAAGAATTGATGGGTGTATGTGGATTAGCTCCTGACATGGGGACCAGTTGAAGATCATTAGAGGTTTGTGAATTCATGATTTTGGATATGGGATGTTGAGGAAGCTCGTTGAAGGCTTTGAGAGCCATGTTGGAGTTTATTCAAGTCGTTGTGTCATGTGGAAGAAGCCATAGTCAAGAGTGGTGCACCTAGGGTTTTCATCTGGTCAACCCTCAATCAATTGTGAAATTGAAGGAGATTAAGACTCAATTCCAAGTCTTTGTGATCATGGAATGTTGTGTTGAGATTTCTAATATATCATTTCAAGATCAAATCAAGAATAATCAAGAGTGTGAGAAGTTACTAAATTAGGGTTCTCAGTGTAAAATCCCCTATTTAATGCCCAACTTCAAGACCACATATCTCAAGATACAAGTCTCATCTCATCTTTACCCTAATATGAAACTTGTAGAGCATGTTTCTAGCTATCTTTTGAGTTATAGAAGTATTTCATCTGATTTCTAGAACTCAAGTTATGATGTTGACAAGTTACAGGTCCTCAGATGAATGTGATTTTGGTCAACAAAAGTCATCCAACTTCCAAGACATTTTTGACCTAGAAGGATGTTTCTCCTCACTCTGACCCAAACATGAAAGTTGTTCCTCATGATCTTAGCTTTCCAAAGAGTACTAGAAGTCTTTCATCTGATTTGTAGAGCTCAAGTTATGAGGCTTGCAAGGCATGGGTATTTTGGGAAAGTAAGATTACAAGTCATTTTCATTTATAGGTCCATTTCACCACTTTGTACACTTCAAATGAAACTTTTCCCAACATCAAACTTGCTCCAAATAGGGTAAATTTCATCACTAAACCATCTTATGTCATGATTGAAGCTTGGATTGAAGAATTGGTGTGAGACTTTTTCATGAAGAAAGCTTAAAAGGGGGAAATTGCAATTAATTGATTTTGAACTAAAACAAGTCATGCTTATACATATTTTGAGTGCCAAAGATATAAGAAACATGATTCAAGTATTGGATTTCAGTTTTGGTGTCATTTTCATGTGTAGTTCAATGGCCATTTCAAGTGAAAAATTGATAATCCAATGTCCACCTTTTGATCAAACCAAGGTCTGAATCTCATCCACATGATCAAATTAAGTTCCCAGCAAGCTTTTTGAATAAAAAACAAGGTGAATTGAGGCATTTGGTACGTGTGCATGAGCATGAAAAAGTGAAATTGGGCATTTTGCAAATTCACACAATTGAGCTACAATTGGGCCTCCATTACCTCATATATCCATCATATATAAAGTTCAAATGAATTTTGAGAGGTCATTCATGCTATTTCATGCTCAGAAGGCTCAAGAATAGTTGGAGCAAGCAAGCAAGATTTGAAAATCGTAAATCATAATTGAGGCGTGTTCAAGGAAATTCAAGGTCAAATTCATCTTCCTCAAGCTTCCTTGAGTAGATCTGCAGAGTTTCATCAAGCTTCATCAAGGTTTCAAGGCTTAGTGGAAGCACTCCACTATGTAATCTATCTCTCAACAATTCTCTCAATCCATGATGAATTAGCCTGCTGTTTGTGTGTGTTTGTGATGTATGAACTTCCTGCTTGGATTCTGGATACAAGTGGCTGTTGATTGTGAATATTTCAGTGTGACATGTGATTTTTTTCTTCAATTTGGTTTGTTTAAGCATGATTAACGAAAACTAAGTTCATATTTGAGATCTACGTGAGTTGTAAATGAATTTTGACTATGATTTTGTATGATTTGGTGATTTCTGGATTCACCTATGGTTGTGTATCGCCGGAGAAGATGACCGGAGCCACCGTGCTCCGGCCACCTGTTTTTTTCCTCCATTTCTTGTTTAAATGGTGAAGATGAGACGTGGCTTGCTTGTGTTCATTAGACCCGTGTCTGATTATTTGACCGGGACTTGATCTGATGGTCCTGATTTGATTTCATTTTGTGCTGGGTACTTTTTAATTGCATGGCACCCTGATGGCCTTTGGATGGCAGACTAGTAATCACAATGTATGGCCAAGATTTTGTTGACTGCATTTAAATGAAACGCTGTGTATTGCAGCTTGTCCCTCAACCCTTGGATTGTTTGACCTAGACTTATTTGTATGGCTGTGATTCATTTGCATTTTGTGTTCTATTCTGATTGCACGCGTGTCCTCCCCTCACCCCTTGGATTGATTGACTGGTATTTTGTTTGAGTGGCTAAGATTTACTCTCGCTGGTGAACTGAGTTGTGAATCAGATTGGGCTTTACTTGCTTTTTACACCCCCTGCACACAGGCCCATTGGTTATACACGTTGTTGGATTGCTTTTCACACCACTTCTTTATTTTATTTTATTTTCTTTTTCTTTTTGAATCTGTTTTATTTAATTCATTTTAAAATGCTTCCAAAGGTGATAAAATCCTACAAAAATATTTTTTAGACATTTTAGGATGTTTTTATTTTTAGGAAATTTTTATTTTATTTTTGGTTTATTTTTCAATTAAAAAAGGATTAATCATTTGGAAGTGTTTTTATTTGAGTTAAATCTTGACATATGTTTGTTCTTGATTTGTTTTTGCATTTTGCTTTTGATCCAATGACTGAAAATCAATCCTCATATCCATGATGATCTGAGTGATTTTTGAGGACCATTTTGCCCCTGTTTCATTGACTTTTGGTTTGACTTTGATTGCATTTCATTTGACCCTTGACAATCCTCATTCACAATGGGACACTCTTGTGAATCAATTTCTTTGGTGGTGTTGTGAATTGATTTTGATTGTAATCTCTTGGCCTCTGATTGCCAACATATTTATTGACTTTGTGCATTTTATTTGGTTATTTTTGAATCATTTTCCTAATTTTGAGGTAACTTGCAAGTCAAGTTACCCCAAGGGGAGGTTCATACATACACATTGGCCTAGTTTTCTTTGAAGATGACATTTATGGATCCTTTGAGCCTTTAATTCCTTTTGATTCATGTTGCTAACATGTTAAGGTTGCTGTTTGCTTAATTTTAGGTCATGATATTGTGTTTTGCTTGTTCATTTGTGTGCTTCTTTTGATGTTTCCATTTAAGGTTTCCATATGTGACATGCTTGCATCCTCTTGTGTATAAGCTTGTTTTCTTTTATGATGTGATGGCCTTTTCTTTTGAACTCTTTTCTCTCATCCCCTCTTCTGTCCCATGATCTTGGAATCTCATTTAAGGTGTCTTATCCCCTCCTGAGGAGGTACTTGAAGCATACCTAAAATGATGAATCCTTGAGGACTCCTTTGTGCTTCTTTTGCACTTTGTTTGTGATGCTTATGGTTGAGTGCATATTATGAGTTCCTTGTTGTCCTCATATAGCCTCCCATCCTCAATTTTGTTTTGAGTTTACTTTCCTTTCATTTGATTTGGCTTTTGGCACTTGTGGTTGATGTTGTTTGACTTAGGTCATTTCATCCCATTTTTGGTGTATTTTTGTGTGATTTCTTCTTGTTTGTTTGATTTCACTTTGTGCATTTCTTTCTCTCTTCTTCTTTTGAATTCTCATATGTATGCTTGAGGTTGAGATGAGCTTGTGGAGGCTACTGCCCCACACATATTTCCTCCCTCACTTTCATCCTATTTGTGCATTCTATGTTTGCATGTTTGCATTTTCATGTTCCTTTCTTCTTCTCTTCTTTTGTCTTCTTTCCCTTAGGATTTTTAATCTCTCTTCTTCAAGAGAGGTTATGATAGACATTAGGTGCTTAACCATGCATTATAACATTAGGTAGTTCCCTTTTGTATCCCAACTCTAAGTCCACTTTGCATGACAACTTTTAGGATTGAATTAGTCTCCCATTAGTGTGTCCTTTCTCTCCTCATCTTCAAATATTCTCAAAACACATAATAAATGATAATGAATGTTGTACGTTACGAGCCTTAAGCTACTTGGGAAATAATGATTGGGTGGTTGCCTCTCACTTGTCTAGAATGTTAGTATATGTCCTTTGGACAATATGCGACGCATTCGCTCCTAAGTCATAGTATTTAGTGCAACATGAATTACAAATCAAATTCAAAACACTTCTTCTCTAAAAAACACAAAAAAACTTCAAATCTTTTTCATCCTTCAGGATCTTAATCAAGGAAAATCTTTTAAGATAAAAGAGTGTTGTTAACTCTTAGTTCTACCGCAAATGGTAACGCCTAAGTCTCCAATGGTCGAGCTGCATACACCAACTGCTAGAACTATTTCTTAACCCTACTCGCGCCTAAAAGCTTTTAAACCAACCTGTGGTCTTTTTAGCCCGAACTACATTTGCTCTGATCTTTCATACCAAATGAAAGTACGTAGGCACAAGACGCGGTGTCTTGGTGCGCAACCTTCCCCCCTTTCACCCGTAGTTAGCCGAACTATGTTGACTCTGACTTTCCCATTGCACGGGGGAATACGTAGGCACAGAGCGACGATGCTCTCCCGAGTCTCCTTTCGTTTTTCTTTTGTCCCTTGACCTTTATCTAGATAGATGATCACCCTTTTAGAAAGACAAAAAAGCGTGGATCCCGTCGAGTACGACGAACGTGAGGGGTGCTCATACCTTCCCCTGGTGTAACCGACTCCCGAATCCAGAACTTTGTTGCGATGACCTCGTCTTTACCTTTTCCGTTAGGTTTTTCCGATTGTTTCCTTTCCCTCTCTGTGGGATAAATAACGAAAGATGGCAACTCTTCTGTTTTCCGCCAGGTGTTTTTCGCAGTTGCAGCAGACACTGCCCGCGACCCACTAGCGCCGTGACCACAAAGGACGCGACATAGTATAGGTGCATGACCGAAATTCAAAACAAAAAGATAAGAGTCTTCCCTTTGTGTGTGCGAGCAGGCTCTTAATCTGATAGGGACCCCTTAATCGAGCTCCCCACTTCTCGTACCTGTAAGGTAGAACACTCAGCTCGCGATGGGAAGTTCATGCCGCGGGAAAAGACCTCGACCGAGATCTTGGCTCCGTCATTGATTGAATACCAACTCTGGTCACCCGACCAGTTCCTTGTACGGCCGGTCACAATATATGTCGAGCAAAAATCCCGGTAACAAACATACAACTCACTATTTCATACACATGAAAAATAAGAAAAATAAGAGCACACACAACATAAAAGTAGAATATAGCATTTCCAAAGTAAGGGCAGAGCCAATTGTTCAAAGGTTACAAAACATGGCACGTAGGCCAGAGACAACTACATCAAATATGGCGCGCAGGCCAAAAAATAGAAATACAACAAAAACACTAAAAAACATCATTTTCCCCAAGATGGTCTCCCACCGCATCTTGGCCGTCATCTTCCTCCTCAAATTTTGGCGTGACCATGCGACCCTCGACAACTTGATGATAAGGGCTCGTCCCCTCAGTGACGAGATGGACGTTCGGGTTCATAATTTGGAGTTGTGTCATAAGACAGTTGAACTCCACCTCGAGGGCCCCTAGGCAATCCTGCTAGAGCTCCCAGATCTTCGATACTAGACCAGCCCGAGACGCCATGAGCATCTCCTCGGTAGACTCACCTTCGGCAGGCTTGACTTCGGTCTCTAACTTAGCCACCCTGGTCAGCAGTCGATCACGTTCCTCCGTCATCCCCTTCAGCTCTTTCCTTATATTGTTTATCTTATTGAGGAGACACACATGATTCTCATACCTAGTTTGAGCCTCCTACAAGTCGCTCTTCGCCTTGTTTTTTTTGCCTCAAGGACGACTCTCTCATCGTGCAACTTCTTCAGCTCAGAGGTAGGGCTTGTTTCGTCGTTCAAGACCAGGGCCGTCGAAAAGATCCTCATCATGGCGGCCATATCCTTAGTTAGCATTTTTCTTTGGGTCGTTCGAGTGATTCCCATGATCGCCTTGGTGTCGGCCTCCACCATCGACGGGGATTGATTCTCGGAGAAGAAGTCCCTCTAGGTGTGGTAAGGAGGCAGCACAAACTTCTTCGCGGGAGCGCTTTCCTCAAGATCGACAAGCACTGATTCCTCGACCCTTCGCCTCTTTGAGGATGCATCTTGAAGGGTAGGGGACTGGTTGCACTAAGGAGAGGAAGAACCACGGGCCCCCTGACCGGACCTTACCATCTGCTGGACTTGATAAACCCTACTCTTGCTTTTCTTCCTGCCTTTTGTTGCCGCGAGCTTCAAAATGCATTCTTGCACATTCGACATCTGGCCTGCAGCAATAGAAAAGAGAAACAAAGTCAGTAACAAAAGAAAAGGGGCAGGCACCCCGCCAAAAGAAAGTGTCGTTGCCTAAAAACCTTAAGGCCTCCTCGCGGGAGCTGCACTCAAGGAGAGCCTTGGTATTGATCAGTCGAGCCTCACGACAAATCTCCCCATGCTCGTAGAGGATGAAATTCTCGTCCTTCATGACACACTTGGTGGGGGTGAATTCGGATACAAATTCGACCATTTTTTGGTAAGCCAGTCGGTCATCGGCATCCAAGTTGACATGCTTCACAATATAGTTGTATGTGCCCATGAGGAAGTTGTCCTCGACCCATTCAAGTAGAAAGTTTGACATTAAAGTCTCCTCGGGCTTCCCATTCTCTTCCGTGACTTTAAGGTCATATAACAATATGAAATCCGCGTGCGAGACGTGCTTCACGATATAAAATCTGTCCTTGTAAGAGCGGACAAAATCTTGGTACGCCCAGAACAACTTCCTCGGCTGTTTCAAGGATACCCAACTGTGTCTGCCTTCGGAAGATTGACGCTGAAGATGGAAGATATGGAAGAACAGGGGAAATGTGGCCCCAATATGAAGATATTTGTAGACGAGCTCAAATTCCCGCACAAACGCTATGGCATTTGAGTGCAGTTGCGAGGGGGCCAGACAGAGCCACCGAAACACTCCCATTTGAAAATTGCTAAAGGGGAGATGGATCTCCGCTTTGCGAAATACAAACTGTATGTAGATAACCTAATCTCCCTGAAACTCGAGCAGATGTGATGTTTTTCCTTGGGTTTATAGACCATCCAGCTCACAGAGGAACCTTCTAGATGGTCCTCGATAGTGGCAAAAGCGTCAGTATCATTGAAGGAGAAGCGCGACGCCATAGTGATAGGTTCCTGCCCGGCCCAGTCCGCGGGCATGCTAACTATTTTATCTCCTTTGACCTCAACGGGATTGTAGGGCTCAGAATTATCGTCAATATCGATGATGCCCTCAATCCGGACATCCATTTTACCTGAAAATCAGAGGAAAATAGGGAGTTCGACTCCAAGATCAAATCCACCAGTCCACCGCAAATCAAATGAAAGGGAGAAGGGAGGGACGAGGAAGCCCAAAACCAGGGCCCCAACTCGACGGAGGCTCTTCCGAGAAGAAACCTCGACGATCACCCACGCGATAAGCCACCCGGACAGCGAGGCTCCCACTCTAATGATCTGGCACAGGGAAAGTGAAATGCTGATAGTCTGTGTCATGGAGAGAAGATGCATCTTTGTCTCTGACAGGAATCTGCACAGGCTGGGCTTGAGCGACATTATTCACCGGGATCCACTGAAAATTGTCCTCTCCTTTAGTCATAGTTGTTATGGCTTCCATGAACTGACTCAACTGGTTCTTCAACAGTTCAAACTCGGCCCTGGTAACAACCTGGTTCTGCTCTGCTGCGTTCATGATCCTTCTAGAAACTAACTTAAATCCAATGCGAATGCTAGGAAGTCAACTGCGAGTCGGACAAAAGACGGGTAAGCTTTCTGTTCCGGCTGAGGATGGACATGCAAGCATAAGATGCACATGAAATGCAATGCAAAAATGCAACAAACACGGGATCACAACCCCCACAAAGCTCTGAATACTACTGCGCTGTTGATGGGAGAAGTTCGCTCTGACGAGAGAAAACCAAAATACCGGGTTGGCTGGAAGTCAAGTTTCCTGCAAAAGCCCTCCCACTCACAGGTATGGACCTAAACTGACAAAGGTTCGGCATCCTATGCGTTTCCTAGCGTCACAGACTTTCAAGGATCGATGATATGATACCCAGGAAGGTATGGCATCATCATCTCTTGAAGCGGCCTCACTCGACTGAGTCACAAGTGATCGGTCCCCAGAGTCGACAATCCTTCAAACCAACAACCCCTCAAGCCCAAAGGGCTGGAAAAGAAGTCAATCGGGAGAATCTCGTCTGAGCGTGGATTTTGCGAGACACTAGTACATGCAAAACATGCACGCGCCCACTACTTTCCACAACTAATGCTAGGTACACTCAAGCCTGGGTCTGGCTTATCACTCATCAGAGCTCCCCTCCCACAACAGCACAATAGCAACAGGTAATAATATAGTGCGGGGAATGTAAATACATCAGTATACAAACTACAGCATAAAAATAAACACCCACAAACAAGCAAACAAGCGCTAGGATTGAATCTCACAAGGGATGTTGGATCCCTAGATTGTCTCGCACAGGGGATGTTAGATCCCCAGGAAACCGTCGCATTCCCCAGTAGAGTCGCCAGCTGCTGGGGATGACCCAGACATCTAGGAAGAAAATCCAAGACGAGACTCGCCTAGAGAACTATCACAGTCCCCACCAGAGTCGCCAGCTGCTGGGGATGACCCAGACAGCCAGGAAAAAAAATCCAAGACGAGACTCGCTTAGAGAATAATCGCAGTCTCCAGCAGAGTCGTCAGCTGTCGCTACTGCGAAAATAAGGTGCCGGCAAAACAGAAAAGTTGCCACCTTTCGTTATTTATCCCATAGAACGGGAAAGGAAACGATCGGAAAAAACCTGACGAAAACGGGAAAAGACGAGGTCATCGCAACCATGTCTGGGTTCGGGAGTCGGTTACGCAAGGGGAAGGTATGAGCACCCCTCACGTCCGTCGTGCTCGAAGGGATCCACGCTTGTTGTGTTTCTCTGACGGGTTGATAACAATCTAGCTACGGCTGCTAAAGCTAAACGGAAAGAAACTGACTCGATAGAACATCGTGCTCTATGCCTACGTATTCCCTCATGCAATGGGAAAGTCAGAGTCAACGTAGTTCGGGAAACTACAAGGGAAGGTTGCTCGCCGAGATATCGCATCTCGTGCCTACGTACTTTCACACGACGTGAAAGATCAGAGCAAACGTAGTTCGGGAAACTATGGCTTATAGGGTGTTCTCGATCACACAGGGGTGAGAGAAATAATTGATGATACTAGCGTATGCATTCTAGCAGTTAGGTGTATGCTGCTCGCTAGAGACTTAGGTGTTACCTGTTTGCGGTAGAACGGACGTAGTATGTCGGGGTTCAAAGGTATGAGAACCTACGGGAACTAGAACTACGGTCTGGTCTCAATTGCACTAGGGCAAGAGAAAGGGAACATCAGTCATTAGCGGGAAAGTCTCGATCGCACGACAACGAGAGAACAGAGAAGTTAGTTGTTAGTGTGCTCGCTAGGATATCGCATCCTATGCCTACATATTCTCGTCTGGTACGGGAAATCAGAGCAGCTGTAGTTCAGCTAACTACAACAAAAAAGGGGGAAAGGGAGTTCGCTAGGATCATCACAATCCTATGCCTACGTACTCTCGTCTGGTACGAGAGATCAGAGCAAACGTAGTTCGACGCACTACGGAAAACAAGTCTCGATTGCACAGGGGCAAGAGAAGGGAGTCTCAATTGCCTGGATGCGAGAGAAAAGGGTTTCGATCGCGCGGGGGCGAGAACAAAGAGGAAGCAGGCTTAACATGCCTAAACGGGAAGGAACTCGGGACACACACGCAAGAACCTAAGGCGTAGGAGCGAGTGCGTCGTATGTCACCTAAAGGGTACCATACTAAACACTCTAGACGATTTAGAGGAAACCCCTCAACCACCACTTCCCACGTATCTAACGCTACGGCTTACAACACTCGACGGTTGCATGAAGACTTGAATAAGAAAGATGTTATCGAATGAAGCGGCTCCGTTGGCTCTCGACACTGTGCGCAAGCTCCATTCCAATTTTCTCCTCTCTGGGTCCTTGATGATGACGTTCGAATCAGAAACAATGTAACGCTAAACCGTCATGGTTTTACTTATACGATAAATCAAACTCTAAGAGGTAGCGTATTGATGTCCGTGTCCAAGACAAGATAGAGAAATGATATCGAAAAATCATTCTCCAATTGAATCATGTCACACGGCCAGCACGAAATAAAATCAAAGTAAAATCGGATAGCAGAAAAGAAATGAAGAGAGAAATCCAACAACGAATAATATTCTACTCCTAAAATTGAAAATAAATTCCTAATAGAAAATACTATAAAGAAATTCTAAGTAAATTGCATAATAGAAAATAACCTGAAAATTCTATATAAAATTCTATACTATCCTAAAAGAAAAATAGAATATAAATTCTAAAATATAAAATCTATATTAAAAATATGCATAATATTCTAAACTATAATTCCTAAGAAGAAGAAATAGAACTTAATAGAATATAAAATCTATGCTAAAAAAATATGTAATAGTATCTAAAGGAAACTATAAATCCTAAAAGAGAAATAGAAAATAAAACTAATATCTATTACAACCACATATCCAATACAAGCAAAAACAAAATAAAAGGGAAGGGGGGTACAGCCTGAACAGGGGGTAAAACCTGAAGAAAAAAAACAGCACTGAGCCCAACCCACAATACATCAGCAAAAAACAAACAAAAAAAACAAAGGGGACGTGGGTGCGAATGGAACAGAGGGCGTATGGTCAGTAAACTCGTTACAAGCTGGGCCCAGACCATCAAAAGAATCCGTAAGCCAAAAAAAAGAAAAATAAATAAGGGATGGGGGGTGTAGGAAGGGGACGACGTGTAAGGTCCCAAAACCCTAGAGTTGGGCCCAAGGCCCACTGTCCAGTAACAGCCCAAGAGACCTTTCTCCTTCCTCCTCTCAAACTCCAATCAGAAACCCTAAGGTATCTTCTTCCTCTCTCTTACCCTCTATCGTCGCCGTCCATATTCCGTCACCGTATCTGCTCCTTTTCAAAACAAACCTCCACCAACCAATACTTCCCTCTTCCATCACTTCCGTCTTCCCTCAGACCTTTCCCCGCTCCACCTCTCTCTCGTCGCCATCATTGAGCTGCGAAGGAAATCAATGGAGATTGAAGAAAACTTCGATGTTGCATGTTGAAAGGAGGTTAATGCGCGATGGAGCTTAAGCGTTTGGATCTGATGGTTTGATGCGTTCTATGAAGATTTCTGGAAAAAAGGAAAGTTGCTAGATCTATGAAACTTTTGGAGAGATGAACATGAAGACAACGGATGAACATCTGGAAAAAAAGATGATGGTCTCTGATGAAGGTTGAAGGTTGATCGTAGATCTTTGAAGATCTGTGGATTGTGAGGCTTGGCGCACTTTCTGGAAACTTGCATGCGAAGACGATGATGAAGCTTGAGGATCTTCACGAAGAAGATGAAGATCTTGAGGATCTGGACGGATTTTGGAAGAACAGATGAACACGGTAGAGTTTCTTGAATTTCTGATGAATCTGGAGATGATCAGGGAAAGAGATGAACAAGTGATGGAGTTGATGAATCTTTAGTGTTTCTGGAGAATGAGGGATGAATGTCGTTGAAGAAACTGGAAAAAACGGATGAATCTCCGGAAACACGTTGAATGAACGTGAAGAACATTCAAAGCAGCTCTGGAAAATCTTGATGAAGATGGTACGAAAATGATAGGTTCTATGGATTTCGTATGAAGATGAAGAAGTTGGCTGAAGATTATGGTAATTTCTGGAAAACGGTTGTGGTTATACGTTCTTGATGAACAGATGATGAAGTTCTTTGAGGATCTGGAAAAGTTAATTCGTGAAGATGATAAAGGTTCATGTATGATTTCTGGAGAATCATGAAGTGTTCTTGAAATCTCCGACGACAGTTGCAGTTTCCGGCGGGTAGTTACGGTGTGGATGGCCGAATTTGATTTTGCCGGCGAGAACCTCCGGCGGTTTGCATGGCCGACGGTGAGGGAGTGAGTGGAGGACAGGTGGCAGGCTGCATGGGAGAGAGAGAGGGACGCGTGGATTGCCTTTATACTGCCAAGTGGCAATGGATTGGATCAATGGACCCCCAAAAGTTAGACATCTGGCCCGTAACGAACAAAAACTGATCACAAATCTAATTCCAATTAATTCACTCAATTAATGCTAACTGATGATGATTAAGACTAATTAACTGCTGAACGAAAATTAATACTATTTAACTAAAAACTACTAATTAATATTCCTAATTAAAGACTGCTAATTAAAGACTCAATTAACTGCTAAGTAAAACTAATTAAAATTGATTAAAACTCTAATTAACATCTAAGAATTAATATTCTAAAAAAAGATTGATTAATATCTATTAAATTCTAAAAAGAATTAAACTAATCTAGAAAAGAAATTAAAATCTATTAATAAAACCTATTATATTCTAACAATTCAAATAATATCTAGAAAAAGAATTAACTCTATAAATTTCTATTAAAAATAATTACATCTAGAAATTTATTTAAAATCTATTAATATCTAGAAATAAAATCCTAAAAATCTATTTAATATCTATTTAATATTCTAGAAAAACAAATCAATTAAAATCAATGTGAAATCTATTTTCTACAGTTAAAAATTAAGGAAAAATTCTAGAAAATGCAATAAAGCCAATTAAATAAATTAAAAAAAAGTGAGACTATAGCAAAATAAACGGTAAAAACCGGACACCGAGATATCCTAAAAAATAACAGCGAAAGCTGAAAACACCGGGAGGAACACAACTCCCAAAAATAAATCCCTGCTTATTCGAACTGGCCTGAAATACCTGAAACGCCAGGAAAAGTCTGTAATCCCGATAAAGTCAATCTGATTAAAAATGCAATGTATGCGGTATGCAGATGTAAATGCAAAATGAGTCGAAACATAAGCCAAATTACGAGAAATGGTTGGTCAAATTTTGGGGTGCAACACCAGGGAATTCATCGGCAACTTCATGAAGATCCCAGAATCTTCATGAACTTCCTAACATCCTCGCCAGAAACTTCATGCTTCGACCGGAAACATCATACTGCCCGCCGAAAAATTTATAGTTTTCTCGAAAAGTTCATGAGAGTCTCCGAAAAATTTATAACACTGCAGAAAGGAAGTGAAACTTACTTGTGGGAGGAGGATCTGGACGACAGAGATCAGTGACGACAACAAAAGCGGCGCGACAACAAGAAAAACTTGGAGAGGATTCCAGCGGATAGAAAGAGCGAATGTACAAATGAGGAAGGTCTCCCCCTATTTATAAGCTTGGCACGGGAAGCGAGGAAGTAATAGGCACTCAAGTACCCCTACGTGTAGCCTCTCCTAGGCTTTAATTGCACGCGACATGTGGCACTAGGGGACACCACGAGCGTCCCTCCAGCTTCTCGTGCATTTGCTTTTCCACCTCCCCGACATATTGCCTCATCGAGCATCTGTCACTCTTCGTCATGTATACAACCTTTAACTCTCTATGTCAGGAGAGCCACCATCCTCTGGACTGGTTCTTGACACCCTAACTCACTCTTAAGTCACTACTCATACACTTAAGAGCAACGACTTGAAGGGCTCCTATTTCGGACTAGGCCGAGATCTGCCCCTCGGTCGGGCAGGCCCAACCCAATACTATGTTGAGGAGGCCCAACGAGGCCCAGTCCTCCCATGTCGGGCACGCCTCTCAACAAGGCCCCTCAGTCGGGAAGACCACTACGTAGCGCGAGGAGAGCCCACACATTTTCCCCACGTTCTCCATGTGTCCCCCACGCGGGGACACATCATCAGAAAACTAACCACTTCTAAAAGAGTTGGTCAGCCCACCTTCCGAAGATCACAAGGCAGTTGATCCAGGGCGAAGACCAAGTGCTGGTCTTCTCTACATCATGTAAGCCCTAACAGTTACTTGTGTTGGGCTTGGCAATCCGCCCCATTGCAATGTAACTGTTGGCCCTGCGCTAGGGGCATATTATGAATTCTCTCTTTCACTAGAGTGTCATGTATTATATTCTCTACACCTATTCTCTCTATACTTGCACTTTCTAACTCCGTTACTTAGTTAAGCATCGGAGTACCTTGCAGGTACACCCTCTTTCTCCTCTACAACACCGGTGAAAACAGGAGCTCACGATGCGTGGCAGACAGTCGATTCTTTTCTAATCAAGTGAGATCGGGTACATTACTAATTATTAAATAATGACATCCTTTTTCCTATTTATGTTTAGAGTAGAGTCTACTTGCTAGTGACTAAAAAACATGTTGACATCTAGCATGGGAGATTTATATAGAAATTAGGATACTGTGAACACCATGTTGAAGTTTCAATTAGGTTCAATCATAATATTATTTCAAAAAAAGTATTGTCAACATTGAGCATTGGTATAACACTTCATTTTACTCGAGATTGCATGATTTCGTTTCAAGGCAGTATATACAATATTGTTAGAAAGGAGCTAGAAAGGGTAAAATTTGTTGGTTGTGACAAAGATGCATGTGATTGCTTCATTTGAACAACACATGGGTTACCTAGTGTGTGTGAACTTCCAGACCTTCAAATTCAAGGAAAACCTATTATGTTAGAATCTATTCATGTGTTTTGGAAGAAATTATACATTGAGGAGTATGAGGTCACTCAAGAAGATAACGAGACAAAGTTGGATTTAGTAGAAGAGTGTGAAAAATTGAAGAGGTATTTCAATAAAAAATTAGGAACTAACACATCCATCCATAACTTCGACGTGTCCGCCATCGGTGAAGTACAATCCAAAGAGGGGAAATAAGAAGAGTAAAAAGGGAGAAGAGAGTGATGTGCATTGTGATCCTTCACAGTGGGAGTCTGCTGATGACTTGTAGGAAAGTCAAACTACAAAGAGATCGATAGAAAACAAACTGAAAGTCAACCGTGTAGACACTCTTCAAAACATCTTTACTAAGATAACCCGAGGCGTTATGCCTTTACAGTGTATCTTGTCCTGCTGAGTAATTTAGTTATTTCTAAATAATTTCTTACTTATTTTTAATGCATTTTGTTGTTGCAAATCTAAAAGCATGACATGAAATTTTGATTGTAAATGTACTTTTGGGTGACCTTGTAAGGAAGGACCATTGCCTGAGTTGAAGCTGTAAATGAGGAATTGGAATCAAAATTACTGCCTTAGTTTATTAGAATTTTACCATAATCTTATCATATCATTTATATCAAGATATTTAGGATTTGTTTTGTTGAACGGAAGGAAGGGGGGAGGAGAAAATTTTAATAAAGTGGAAGGAAATGGAGAAAAATATTTTAATAAAATGCATGCTTTATTTTTAAGAGGGAAATGGATTTAATTATGGGGAGGAGAATGTAGAAAAAAGAATGATATGTATTTTAATTAAATATATATTTTGTTTAAAGAGAGAAATGTGAAGGGAAATTTTTTTAGTTGGACATATGTTTGGTTTATAAGAAAAAGAGAGATTTTAAAATTAATTTATCTTCTTTAAAAATCTTACACAACCCTTATTTTGTAAAACTAATTTTAAATTAAAATAGTTTTGAGTAAACTTTCAAGAAGGAAAATTTGTTCAATCATAACAAACACCAATAATCTAACAAAATATTAAGTATTCTAAGTATTCAAAAATATATTAAAATACAAATAATATTCATAAACATAATAAAATTATTATAAGATGATCAATAGCCAAATATAAAAATAATTAGAGTGAGTATCGAAGAATCATCTTAAGTTTGTAGGTATCTACTATAAAAGCACAATATAACTTAAACAATAACTTTGCGTAACATCCACATTCCTTTATTAAATTTTATGTTTATTTGAAGACAACTCATATTTTTTATGTTTTTATTCTTTCTTGTATTGTCACATTTCTTTCTTGTAGTGCATCTTCAACCACACTAATTAATTTTTGGAGTTCCTTAATTTTGTTGTTTATCTATTTTTAATCACTCTAAATTTCTTCCTTTTACCGCCACTTGCTATAGGTGAAGAATCTAATGGATGTGTTTCAGGTGCAGAAAAGTCGTAAGTAACATTAAAGCTCTCCAAAGTTATTCCATTTCGAGCAACCCGCATATCAATTACTTCAATACTTTCAACAAAGTCTTCATCTGTGATTGATGAAATATGTTTTCCTGACTCTTTTAAAGTTTCAGATTCATGTTTGTAAAGTATCAGCATCTTCTCATAATTTGGAAATGGTACATTTTTCCAATTTGATGCTTTTGGTTTTGACTGAAAAAAACATGATTAGTATAACCGATTTGATTAATAAAAGTTATACAATTATTCGTCAATAAATTATTTTTAAATACAATTTTTTTTCAAAAGTTACCGCAATAACATCCCAAACTTTTGACTCATCATCCCATAACTTTGTAGTTGAATTCCAAGAAAATCTGCTCATACCATCTTTTAAAATGTCATAATATTAAGTGAAGTTGTTTTTTAAAGTTTTCCAATGGTTTTTTCATCTCTATCTTGTCAACTTTGTTTCCAAACAATGAAGTAAGTTCAACTGCAATATTTTCATATGTTGTTGCACTAAAGATATCACTGACTTTATTACCTTTTTCATATTCATACATAAAAGTATCAACAAGCGCATCATCCATGGCTCTAGTCCAACTCAAAGTTTCACACTTACCATTGTTATTTGGTAAATTGCTTTGCAGTGTCATAACCTATGAAAATGAGCAATAACATAAATACATTTAAAATGAAGCCCCAAAATTATTTAGGTCAAACACAAATGTTAAGAAATACCCGATAAACATCATAACAGGCTTGACACTACTTCATTAAAGAACAACAAACATAAAAATTATAATATAAAATACAAGGAAAACAATTTAGGCTAAATTATTATTTTTATAATTTAACCACATATGATTTGATGTGCTACAATATATTTTTATAACTCTGCCTAGGTCTTCATCTGAGTTCGCATTCGTTAAATAATTATGAAAAATACAAATCTTTGAGCTTTGAATTCACAATTAGACTCTATTGAGTTAGACAAAAGCTCAATTATTTTTTCAATATAACCAATACTCTTTCAATTGCATTGCATAAACATAAAAGTCACATATTAAACATCTCGAATATTCGTTCTAGCTCAACAACAAATAGCAGCACGATAATAGAATCAACAAATTTTTGACGCAAGTGAATAATATGGAATGAGATAAAAAACAACAACGCAACAAAAATAGATAAAACTCACTTAAGAGCAATAACACACTGACAACAACCTCAAAGCAAAAGACAAAAAAATACGACTTTTTGAATGAAAAACAACAAAGACAAAAAACATAATTTTTAAAAATTCAATTAGGACATTTTTAGAATTTAAAATAAAATTTGAGGATAAATTAGAGAATATAATAAAAATTTAAACAATGAATCTTTTTTCCACTCAAAACGCAAACACAAATACAATAACTAAATACAATAACTAGTTAAAAGACTCGTGACTCGTGCAAATAATGATTTTATTTTACTACAATATAAGTATTTGATATCAATACAAGTTTAATTAACGTAATAATTTGACTAATGTTTTCAAACCTTTTATTTAGATTTTGAAAATAAATCTAATTAAAAAAATTAAAAATGGAAAATATATGTTCCTATATGGTAAATAAGTTTGGCAAATATTAATTGATTGTTACATATGTGATGAAAAATATACATCAAATATTTTTTAAAAAAAATTACCTTTTTTGTTAAACTTATAAATGAGTGAACACATACATCTGAAAATTTTAGTGTTTGGATTTATATATTTGAATTCTAAAATTTTATCCTGCCACCTCACACTTTGATTTGACATCTCCACATATTTGCATAATGACAAAAATATATTTCATATTATTTATCTTTCAAAAAATTACATTCTGTTAAAATTTTCATTATGAAATACTGGCAAAAAAACTAAAAATTCGGTACACAAATTTTCGTGAAGGAGAAATATATGCAATTTAACTGGCTTTTTTAAAATTCGATGAGTTTTTACCATTTTTTTAAATCCGGTATTTTGTTGCTTTTTTAATTTATTTTTTAAGAAAAATCTGATGTTTTTTTGGGAAATAGTTGTATATTATCACAGTTTTTAAAAAATTCAATACATTTCTACCAGATATTTCAAAATAACTACAAGAAATATAGAAGATATATAAGGTCAGATATACATACAAGAAAAGCAAGAGAGGTCTGCTGACTGAAATGCAACATCTGTTGAGTTTTATTCATGAAGAGAAATAGATGTACTGAACTAGAAACATGAACAGTTCAAATTTTGTTGTTGATATATTTTGGACGCACCCTAATTCAGTGAAGTTAGTGAACATGTTTCATTTGGTGTTGGTTTTTTATTGTGCATACAAAACAACGAGTACTGCATGCTCCAATTGCTTCTTTTTTTTTATTTGATTCTAGGTTGGATGTTGGTGATTATTAATTGTACATACAAAATAAACAGGTACCGACTACCACTACTTGAGATTGTTGGTGTTACATCCATAAAGTTGACGTTTTCAGTTAAATTTTCCTATATGGAACTTGAAAGGGAGGAAAACTTCACATAGGCGCTAAAGAAGCTGAAAGAGTTGTTCGCTTTCGAGAAGTTGTTACAAAAGGTTTTTGTGACAAACCGTGAAATGATGTTGATGAATGTTGTAGAAGTTGTGTTTTCAAACTCAATTGATCTATTGTATCTGTTTCATATTTTAAAAAATGTTAGTATGAACTGTAAGGAGTATGTTAAATCACACAGACATGAGCATGTTATGGATTTATAGAACAACATCATATATTCGAATAGGGAGTCTGATTTCTTGGGTACACCTGAAGCATTTTGAGGTTGTATGTGCTGACATTCCTTTATTTATTCAGTATGTGCATAAAATTTGGTTGACACCCTATAAAAAAAGATTTGTTGTTGGTTGGACTAATAGAATAACTCATTTAGAGAATACGACAATAAACAAGTACATCGATGTGACTTTTAATATGGTACATTACTAATAATTAAATAATAACATCTTTTTATTTATTTATGTTTTTAGGATAGAATCTACTCACTAGAGACTAAAAAACATGTTGAAATTTAAGAGAAAAAATTTATGTAAAAATTGGGATGTTGTGAACACCATATTAAAGTTTTAATTAACGAAAAATCCAATCCTATAACAAAAAATCTAGTAACTTTAAATACTTCCGAAAAAAAAATCAAAATTTCTTAATAAAGACATAATTATAATAGAAACCCTCATATAGGGTGTCAAGTTAAAGTATGAGGTGGCATGATTAAATCTCTTGAATTTCATTGAACAAAACCCAATTAAAATAGGGTATGTGTAAAAGGATAATTTTACCATATAATCTTTTACTTCTACACACTTCAAAACAAAATGTTAATTCTACCCCTTTTTTAAAATTTTATTTTCACTTACAATCTTTTCAGATACACCTTAAGTTCACTCTACATATAACTTGTTTAAAATATTTTAGAAAAATTTAAGTTTTCTGCTAGTAAATATTAAAATCGAAATTTTCTCAATTTTTTTTTTTAAATTTGCTCAATCTTTTTAAAAAGTTCATATCCTATTTTTTTTCGAAAAAAATGAATTTGGAAATCTTCGCCCTTATGATAAATAATCTGACCATCTAATCTAATGCATTATGTTACTAACACACAAAATGCAAATTAAAAAATTTCTGTAGAATTTTTTCCATATAAATACTATGTGAAAAATGACAATACCAACAAAGGTTTTTATTGATAAAAAAAAATTAAAATATAAATAATTAGGGATGAAAATAGTTCAAATCAATTAACAAGGGATTTACGGTCTAGTCTATATAGGCTAAGGTCATATCGGATTTTTTTTAAGTAGAAAAAATATAGGTTTTTTTATAAATTTATTTAGCTAAATACGTCAGGCCACAAATTATTAAAAAAAGTCCTTTAAAACTATTAGACCGGCCTATTTTAATAAATATACTATTTTATATTTTATTTTGTATGTTATATTAAAATACAAAAGTAAAGTTTAGTTATCTTAAAAAACTTGTTAAAGTAAGTTGAAAAAAATATGAATAATGTCATAAATTATTTTCACAAATTTTTCTAAACAAATAATCTCACAAAACTTATGCTTCTATGTAAGCTCAAATAAGTTTATGTAAACAAATATTTAATCTCATTATATTTTTGATTCTCTAGTATATTTAAACATTAGTTGAATTGTTTATTTACATTTATTTAAATGATATAGGCTTTTTAAGTAGACTAATAGGATAATCAGGCCTTCAAAAAAGTCAGGCTCAGACCAAAAAACGAGTCTCTGGTAGGCCATAGGGCAGACTTAAGCTTTTATATTTTCAACAAGACATACTTAAACTTTGACAAAGTGTAACTCGACCTAACCTATTTCTATCCCTATAGATCACATATACTCACATACAAGTGATTTACTATAATAATATTATATTTTCATGTGTATTTGGATCACTATTTACAAACCTTAACTATTGATATAAATATTTCACACATATTGAAAATTATTTATAAAATAAAAT
This sequence comes from Lathyrus sativus, assembly GCA_963859935.3. Taxonomy (NCBI): domain Eukaryota; kingdom Viridiplantae; phylum Streptophyta; class Magnoliopsida; order Fabales; family Fabaceae; genus Lathyrus; species Lathyrus sativus. The sequence continues at coordinate 286,243,767 of OZ012739.1, read as the reverse complement.
AATTAAATATTAATAAGTATATAATGAGTTACTATTGGTATATATATTTCACCTATATTAAAAAATATCTATAAAATAAAACAAAAACATTAAGAACTAGTATAATAAATTTGATTACTATTCTGGACCGATTAAAGGCTCAACAAAAAAAATTAGTTTACAATTTTTAAACAAGGTCCAATGAGTATTTGACACACACACACACACACATACAAATGTACATGCACACGTACGTAAGACTTAAGGTATACACTTTCATACTTCATTCTACTCATTTTTTATATTCAATTTTTGACTTGGGACTTGGTGTACTAATCTTGCAGGTCCACCTCCCGCGGCCACTCTATAGACTTGCACCACTGCATTATACGTCCACCACCTCAATTTACTCACCATTCTGGTTTCGATACGGAACAAGATGTTGTTTGTGAGAATTGACTTTTGATTCCTGCGAATTCTCATGATGATATCTCGTTTGATCCAAATCTAGATCGTAGAAGTAGTATCCTAAAATGAAAAAGGTAACTCCCGATTTCGACCCCGAGAACTTCTTTGAACATCCTATGCTAGCACTATTGTCGATTTCTATGGTCGAATTTTCGAAAAAACCGGTATAAAATAATAGATTTTGAAAACAAATTATTAGTTTACACCTGTTTTTTTAAATGTGAAAAATAGATTTTGAAAACAAATTATGATTTTACACGTTTTTAAAAAACGGGTAGAAAATGTATTTCTTTAGTAATTAAAAAAAAAAAGTGGGCACCTAGGCGCCTTTCCTAGCAGCGTTTGACACAGTAACTTCCTGGTTCACATCAATACGAAATATCATAATAATATTGACAAACTGGTCACCGTTTCTTCTTACTTACGCGGAGAGAACCACATTTATGAAGCAATATTAAAAAGAATCAATGCTACCACAACGACAAAAGAGGTATGGGAGAAGTCAACGTATCCGACCTCGACATCCGAGAAGACGAGGTTAATCAAGATGATGAATTCACTTCATTTTTGGAACAAAATTAGTTTGTACCATATCTCTAAGGTTTTGATGATAACATAGTATTTAAAGAATAATAGGGTATACTAATAAATGTTCAAATGCGTAGGACCATAGACTAAAATTTATGAAGATAACTTAGCACTGGTACTAAGAATGGACATTTAAAGACAAGCTAAAGATCCAGAGTCTGAAAGACCAGAAGTTGAACACATGACTCTAAAGGCTTGGACTCTGAATGAAGTTAACCTCTGAAGATCCAGAATCTGAAGATTCATACTCTGAAGATCTAGTCAATGCATAGATCGAGGAGATTATGATAGGTCACTATCAAACTCTTAGGACATTTTGTCTCTTTTTGATCACGTAAAGACTTAAGCAAGAAACTACAGAAGACAGTTAGTATGTAATGTATAATTCCTTTTGTAACAAAGGGATTTTAAATAAGCTTTCAATGGTATTAACCATATCAAGAAACATATCATCATCTCTGAATCAAGCTGTTGCACCCTAGAATTTGCCCAACCTTATTCATTTGGTTTATGTTGCAATATCACTAGCATTTGCATATAGAGGCATGTACATAGACTAACCATCTGCATAGCATAAGCATAGCAAGTCATTCAACAGGGGACCAATCATTATTTTCATCTCTAGAGGCCTATCAAGAGGATATTATCCTAATTCCATCTCATTCAAGTCATCAGAAAAGAATTTGAGAGCAGAGAGTTCAGCAGATCAAGCCTTGAGTCTATCTCCCATCTGAGGGTATCTGGGGATCATAAAGGGGGTTGTGAGCTGTGAATGGAAGGCATGGAGAGCATCTAGACATCATGAGAGGACTTAGAAAGTCATTTGGAGAAGAAAACAAGTGGTTGAGGTGATCACAAGAATTGCAGTTGAAGACAGTCAACTAGGGTTTCATCTGGGTCAACCCTAGGTCAATTGACTGATTGAAAGGCATTAAGGGCTATTGGAGAGATGTGGGCTCCATCATTTGACATGGAGAATAAGGATATGTTGTTGTGCTAAGAAGAATTCAAGAGAACTCAAGGAGAAGAGGAGTCTCTAAATTAGGGTTTCTGTGTAAAATCCCCTAGTTTAGGTCAAGTTTCCAAGCAAGATAAGTCAAAATGCAAGCTTCAAATGGATCCTTGGCCAACATGAAACTTGTAGAGGATCTCAAGACCTTTAATTTGAGTGGTGGAAGACATCAAGGAGATTTATAGAACTCAAGTTATGGTCCTTGCAAGTTACAGGTCATCTGAGGTATCTGAAATTTTGTCTGTGAAAGTGACTTGACTTCCAAGCTATTTTTAACCCTCAAGGAGATTTCAAATGAATTTTTGGTCAACATAAGAATTGTTCCTCATTGTCTTAGATTTCTAGAATGGTATAGTATGCCTTCATATGATGTGTGGAACTCAACTCATGGTCTTGGCAAGCAAAGGGTATTTTGGTCATTTGTGAATTACAGGTCATTTTAACCTATGTCCAAAACTCATACAAGGAGGCCTCAAATGGAAAAACTTACAACATCAAACTTGCTCCAAATGACATTTTGAGTCTAGAAAAGTGACCATGAGAGATTGGAAATGTCCATAGCACAAGGTTTCAAAATTGGTGAATTTAATGAAGGAAAATGGCTTAAAAAATGGTATTTTTCATATCTTGGCCAAATGATGCAAAATTATAGGTCATTTTGAATGGAAAAGGCATTATAAAGACATTGGCTAAAGTGGAATTTTGAGCTTAGGTCATAATTTGTGAGTTATCCATGGTTGCTTGAATTGAAAGTAACATAATCCAAATTGAAAGGGAAAAGTGTAAGGGAAACTTCTCCAAGTTTCTAGGAGGTTCTAATGCAACCTATATATTCATGCAAGCTGGTTCATGCAAGGGTTAGTGCTCCCATTTGTCCAAAATCTCCATTTTCATCCATTTTCTCCTTCTTGTGAAAGCTTCTCAAATTCCCTCAATTTCTCACCAATCATCATCATTCTTGATCTGAACCTCATCACTATCATCCATAGTTTGTAATTCACACATCCATTTGGCTGAATCAAGCAAGGAGAGTGCCATACAAGTTTCATTCTTCAAGGTTCAAGAAATTGGAAGCATAAGATTCAGAGGGTTTGCACACGAGATACTGCATACAGAATTCATCCTTCAAGTCACTAAGCAGGTTTCAATCACTGCAAGCACCTAATTCAAGGAGTAACATAGCTGTTTTCTCACTTTGCACCAGGTTTGTTTTCTATTCAAATTGCTTAGTTTAGTTAGAGTTTTAGGGTTTTGATAGAGTAGAATGGTTAAGATAGGATAGAGGACTGTTTTGGATGAATTTGGTAAGGTTTCATGAAGATTGGATATGGTGCATCAAATCTGTTAGAGCATGTAATTGCTGAGATAGGACACGAAGATGTGATTGGATTAGCATGCTGTGATCAGGATGAGTTGTAGGTTAGTTTAGGGTGATTTTTGTGAAGAATTGAAGCAGTTGTTGGCAGGTGATCATGGTGGATTCCATCTGGTATCACTATCGGGTTTGCTCTTTGAGTGAGTTTCAGAATGAGATAGCATCATAGATTTGGAGAGGGGGAAAAATGGATGAATTTTGGTTTTGGAAGGGAGTGATTTCATGGCGTATTGGAGGAGAATGATGAGCACGAAAGTCATGCATGGAGCTGGTTGTTTCTGAAACCCTAGAAGGAGTTTGGGGACGATGACGGATGGCCGTAGGATCCCTTGTTTGACCACGACCCCAATCTTAATCCAACGCTCCACATTTAAAGCTGAAACGGAGGGAAATTTCAAAAGAAATGAAACGCAGCGTTTCATTAAGTGGGGGGGATTGGGCTCAGAGCGCTATCTGCACCCCCCATTTTAATAAGCCCAATGCACTGAACGTGTTCTCCTTGCTATTCTCACCCCCTCCCTCTTATTTCTTCATATTTTCTTTTTATTTCTTTATATTTTTCATGCATTTTCTAAAATTCATAATAAATAGCAAAATAATCATTTTTAATTCATTCTTTTTGCATTATTTTCTTTAAAATGTCTAGAAAATTATAAAAAATAAAAATGGCATTTTATTTTTTATTTGATATTTTTCCCATATTTTCTAAATAAATAACATTTTAAATGGTTTCATTTCATACATGATTTTATTAATTTTTGTTCTATTAGATACTTTCATATTTTTCATCCATTCTTTTTAGGTTGTTTAGGTTAGACATTGGACTTGTAGATTCAATTTAGTCTCCATTTTTAGAAATTAAATTTAGGTGCTTAGTGTAAGTGTGAATAACATGGATAAAATTAGGGTTTTAGGTGATGACTTAGGAGGCTTGATTCTTTCCCTTAGGCCTTAGGGTTTGACTAGTTTAGTTATGGGACTATAGGGGCTATGGGTAGTTATTAGACCCCTTAGAAAAAGTTAGGATTCCCCTACTGCTATTAATACTCTGTATATATCTGATTGACTGGTGTGGTGTGCCCTCTGGGGATTATTGTTTGCTTGTGTGGGTATTGGGATTGTCTGGGGACTTGGGAGAGCTGAAGACTTGAGGAGATGAAGACCATTGGAGATCCAGAGATTGAAGAGCAATTGCCAGAGTTGAAGAGGAGGTTCTTGCCAGTAGCTGCTGAGGAGACTAGGGTTTAGGAGCTAGGCAGAGCTCTAGATTAGAAAGCTTGCTTCTCAAACATAGATGGCTTTGTTTGCCTCTATCCTTTCTCTATGATTCAAAGTCTCTTTCAAATATCCACCTCCTTCCTTTGGAAGGATCAGTGAATATATTTGAAAGATAGAACTTTTGAGAGGAAACTTTCTGTTTAATGTTAACAGTTGATGAACCACCCTTGGTAGGTAATTAACTGGCTAACATTCATTCACCTCATCTGGTTGACTGATGTTCACCCTAGAGCCTGAGACTTGAAGAAAAGCCATTGCAGATGGAAGGCAGATGATCAAAGCCCTTACCTGAAGGCCATGAAGATAGAGACTGCTGCTGACTGAAGCTTGCAGCTGATTGGAGATGACTTGAAGATGGATATTGATGCAGAGCTGCTGTGGCTGTTCATTTTTGCTGTATTTCATTTCTTGATGTATTGATTGGTTTTCCTGACTGTATTGCTTGCTGTTTACCCTGTTGGGTTGAAAGTGAAGCCTGTTCACTTTTGCCTATTGTTTTCTAGGTTCGAGGTTGAGTGGGACTCCCTTGCCTCGCTTGTATTGTTGCATCCATGCATTTTACCGCTTTACTGTATATATCTGATATTGTTTCTGTTTCTGCCTATCCCTTAGGATCTCTGCTTCTCTCTGTGCAAGAGAGGAGCATGATAGACACTAGGTCTTAACCCATGCATGATAACATTAGGTTAGTTTTGATTCCCTTTTCAACCCTAGGTTTTTAGAGTGGCATCTCTTCTTTCTCAAAACAAATAGAAAACACAATAAATATTTCAAACACAATAAAAGACACTTCTTCCGTAAAAGAATGTGAACTCATCAAGACGTCATTTTTGTCCGCTTGGACTGTTAATCAGAAAAACCCTTTTTCAGAAGGAATAAAAACAATCAAAACAGACTTGTGTCGTACGTGGCCCGAACTACGTTTGCTCTGATCTTTCATGCTGTATGGAAGTACGTAGGCATAGGATGCGATATCCTAGCGAGCAACCTTCCCCTCCTTTCCCGTAGGTAGGCGAACTACGTTGACTCTGATTTCTCGTTCCAGACGGGAATACGTAGGCATAAAGTGCGATACTTTGCCGAGTCATTTTTATTTTCATTTTATTTTCTTTTTGACCCTTGACCTATGGTTTAGATAGAATAACAATCCATACCCGAAAACAAGCGTGGATCCTGTCGAGTACGACGGACGTGAGGGGTGCTAATACCTTCCCCTTGCGTAACCGACTCCCGAATCCAGGTTTTGGTTGCGACGACCATACCTTTCCCATGTTGTGCGAGGTTTACTCTGCGCGTTTCCTTTCCCTCCCGTGGGATAAATAACGCATGGTGGCGACTCTTCTGTTCAGCCGGCGCCGATTTTCGCAGTAGCGACAGCTGGCGACTCTGCTGGGGATACAACGTCCCCTGGCTGCTAAGGACTGCGATAGTTCTTATGCATTTGGGATCCAACGTCCCTTTGAGAGAGTCAATCCTAGCGCTTGTTTTCCCGTCGAGGACTTTGTATGGAGTTATTGTATATTTCTGACCTTTATTTTCAGCATTATATATATATTGTTATTATTGCTGTATTGGGGTGATGGGTGGTTCTATGATTGGGAGATAAGTCGGACCTGGGCTTGAGTGCACCTAGAATTAGAGTAGAAAGTAGTGGGCGCGTGCCGGCTTTGCTTGCATTAGTGTCTCATGAAATCTACACTCGGACGAGGTTCTTCTGGTTGGCTTCTTTTTCTACCCTTTGGGTCGAAGGGGTTGTTGGTCAGCTGAATTGTCGACTCCGGGAACCGATCATTTGGAAGTTGGCTAAGTGAGGCCTCTTCAGGATTTGATGATGCCACTCCTTCTGGGAATCGTATCATCAACCCTGAAAGTCTGTGACGCCGACGACCGCATAGGATGCCATACCTTTTTCAGTTACTAGGACATCCACCTGTGAGGGGGTTTGGGATTATACAGGTAACTAGACTTTCAGCCTACCGGTTATTTCTTGATCAGAGATCCTGGGTATTTATGGAGAGTTAGGAGATCTGTCAGAGACCATGTGGAGATGTGTTCTGAGGTCTGTCAGAGACCAGTTGGAGAGTTCTGAGGTCTGTCAGAGACCAATTGGAGATATGATTTGAGGTCTACCAGAGACCAGTTGGAGTTATGGTTTGAGGTCTGTCAGAGACCAGTGTTGGAGCTTTGTTTTAGGTCTATCTGAGACCAGGGCTTGAGGACTTCTGGACGGTCTATCTGAGACCTTTCTTGATTAGGTTCAGGCTATTCAGCTACAGCTTTGGTCCCTGTTGCATGTTACTTGCATTGCATTGCCTGCATATCCATCGTCACTTGCATTTTACTAACATGTGTCTGTGCTGCAGGTGCATTTGCATATTCCCCGGTTCTAGTGCCCAGACTTCTGAGTATTGATTATGGCTGGTTTGAGGAAGACAGTTGCGTATAAGCTGCCTTCACCTGATATTACTTCTTTGCTTGGTCTGATATCTCTCGCTGATGAGGAGGTTAGGAGAAGCTTTAGAATGAGTCATGGGAGATTACTGAGATTAGTCTGTAAGCCCACGGCTGATGAGATGAACGGGCTATACACCTTGATGCAGTTCTATGACCCCGCATTGAGATGCTTTACTTTTGCTGACTTCATTCTAGGGCCTACCATTGAGGAGTACGTGGAGTTTACTGAGCTTCCCGTGCAGAACAAGGTTCCCTTTATTCACTCTGCCGCTGAGCCCAAGTTGGAGGACTTAGCCAAAGCCTTGCATATGAATGCTGCTGAGTTGTTGGTGACTTCTTGGCTTGGGGTTCCCGGTTTCTCTCTAGATTTTCTGGTTGGCAAGGCTCAAGAGTACGCCAAGAGCGGTTGTTGGGTGGTTTTCAACGCTATTTTGGCTTTATGCATTTATGGAATTGTGCTGTTTCCTAACCTGCCCAACTTTGTAGATCTGGATGCTTTCTATCTGTTTGCTGCAGGCAACCCAGTGCCAACGTTGATCGGAGACTTCTATCATTCATTGCACTACAAGAACGAAAACCGAAGGGGAAAAGTTGTTTACTGCTGTACTCCTCTATTGAATATGTGGTTCAAAAGTCATCTCCCCATGAAGGGACCCTTTGCAGACAGTGCAACCTCAGCCAGTTGGTCAGAGCGCCTGATGAGGCTATATTCCGAAGACGTTGTGTGGTTTGATCGAGACCTGTTGGGATCTGAGCTCATCTTCAGTTGTTCTGGGTACCCCAATGTGCCGCTGATAGGAAGAAAAGGGTGTATCAATTACAACCCTTCTCTATTCATTCGTCAGTTTGGATATGCGCTGAAGAATCCACCTCAGGAGGAAGAAGTACAGGAATCTCTGTACTTCACAGGTGACGTGAAGGGGGAGTTATTAGCCAAGTTGCAACATGCCTGGACGCGTATTAACCGCAGAGGGAAGCCGTTGTTAGGAAAGAATGACTGTCAAACCTATGCACCTTACAGGGTTTGGATCCAGGAGAGAGCAAGTCGGTTGCGGATGCCATTCCCAGATGTACCAATCCTTGTTCCTATTCCGGTAGCAGAGCCAACCACTGTTTCTCGGGAAGCCTACGAGCAAGTTGTGAAAGAAAAAGAAGCCTTGATGAAGATCAATGAAGGGTTAGAGCAAGAGTTAGCCCAGGTACGCAGTGAGAAAAACAAGGCTGTGTATGCTTTCCAACAGCAGATTGAGCTAATGAACAGATTAGGGGCTGAGTTGACTGAGGAGAGGAAGAAGCGCGAACGTCTGGGGCAAGAGTTCAGAAGCTCCCATGACATGCTGGAAGCCAAAAAGAAGACGCTCGACGCAGCACACCGAGAAATCTCCTCTTGCAATAAGACTTGGAATGCTACTCTCACCAACAATAAGATGAGAGAAGATAAGCTGAAGCAGCAAGTCTCCGACCTCGAAGAGAAGTTGAAGTCTAGCATTAAGAAGTGTGAGGAAGAAGTGATGACCCGGTACAGTGTCCAACATGCACTGAACAAAGCAATCAAATCCAGAGATGAAGCGGTGTCTCAGAAGCGAAAGCTAGAAGATTGCTTCGGAGAAGCAACATGGGAAGAAACTGCTGAAGACGTGCGCCGTGTTCTTAAGAAGAGAAACCAACTTGTTGAAGGGCTGCTTGATCGACCAAGCCATCCAGAGACCAAGAAGTTGATAGAAGAGTACCAGACTTTTGGGAGGATTTGATCATTTCATATAGTAGTTTGTATGCTTTATTTGCATAGTGCTGACCATCACCAGGATTGTTGGTTGAGGTCATGCCTTCTTTGTACTCTCAGTGATATTGTACTCTCGGCTTATTGATTTTCCCTGCAATATATGAGGCTTTCTATGATTCAGCTCCAGTATTCCTATTGTCAACACTGTCACTGCACTGGCACCTTCACACTAGAACTGGGGGAATGAATTTCCCTAATGCACAGCACATTGCATTGCATTCATACTCATTTTGCATTACAGGTAATCTTTGAATGGTGTCTTATTTCCTGCTCTGTACCAGGTACTTTCCAGGATTGCAGATCAACACCCGCACCGCTATTCTACCCGCACCAACTGTCGAAGAATCATGGATCAAATGCAGAACGAGATGCAAGATGTGCGCGAGAAGCTCGCTCTCTTCATGCAGACCATGGAGGCTATTGCGAAAGGACAGGAGAATTTGCAGGCCATGGTCCAACCTCTGTTGGCTCGAAACGCCGGTCATGGTAACGAGGATCATCAGTCTGTACGGGTCGATACTGTTCATGGAGACGACACTCCCACGCCAGTGGCTCCACCTGTAGTCAATATACCCGCTGCTAATGTCAACAACGCTACCGCTGCTGTGAATGGTAACGTCGGAGTTGGGAATGAGACTGCTGTCCATAGCGTTGGGCTGGGTGATGTCAATTTGGGAGATAATATGGGAGGCAACGGCTTCGTCAATGCTGGATTCGGATTCAACGATCAGGGATTCGATAACACTGGGAAGTATGGCTTTAATGCTCAAGGCTTTGGGCAAGACGGTTATGGCGCGACCAATCAGGGTTACGGAGGCTTTGGAAACGGAAACGGTACTGGATTTATGGCTTTTGGTCCTGCTGGAGGTGTTCAAGGGTACGACAACAGAGGCCGAGGTCCGGGGATGAATCAGATCAGAGCAGGACGTAATAATGGATATGATGGGTATGGGGCTGGAAACGGTATGTGGCAAGAAGATCAGCAGGAGGACGCTTTCTCCGGCGGAGGTTTCGAAGGGCCGATGGATGATTCCCAGAAGATCAGAATGCTGGAAGAGCAGATGAGGGGAGTCCTAAACCAAAGTGCTGTGGGTTTGGACATGGCAACAATGGGGCTGGTACCTGGCTTGAGGGTGCCAATTAAATTCAAAGCTCCTGCGTTTGATAAGTATAAAGGAGACACATGTCCAAAAGTGCATGTACGAGCTTATTACAGAAAGATGTCTGCATACTCAACTGACGAAAGAATGCTAATGCATTTCTTTCAGGATAGTCTGTCGGGTCCTTCCCTAGAGTGGTACATGGGGTTGGAGCCAACTGATATCAAGACGTGGAAGCAATTAGCAGAGGCATTTGTAGCTCACTACAAGTATAACAGCGACTTGGCACCCAATCGGGTCCAGTTGGCCAGGCTGTCGCAAAAGAAGGGGGAGAGTTTTAAAGAGTACGCGCAAAGGTGGCGCGATATGGCTGCCAGGGTCCGTCCTCCTGTAGAAGATAAGGAAATGAATGACATGTTTGTCGGCACATTCACAGGTCTGTTTCATGACATGTTGTTTCACACGTCTCTGGCCAGTTTTTCAGACCTGATTCTGATGGGAGAAAAGATTGAACGTAATATTAAGCAAGGAAAGTTCCAAGTCGAGGAATCAACTGCATCTGGCAGTAATAGGAAAGCTTTTGGTGGGCGCCGTCAGGGCGAGGCAAGCGCAGTATTTGGAGGCCGAGGCCGAGGCCGAGGCAGGGGACGAGGTCAATATCGTCATCCGCAGCAGGTGGCGAGTGTTACTATCCCGTATCAACAACAACCACTCCAACAACAACCACTCCAGCAACAACAACCGGTTCAGCAACAGCCAATGCAGCAGCAGCAGCCTCAGCAGGGGGCACAGCAGGCACAGCGAAGATTCCAGGGTAGTAAACCGAGAAGAGTGTTTGAGAAGCCTCCCTCAACCTATGCCGATTTATTGCAGACATTGTTGGGATTGAACCTGGTAGAGAAAAGAACTCTGGCACCAATAACGGGAGCTCCCCCGTTTGGTTACGATGCAAGCCGACACTGTGAGTTTCATTCTGGAGCCCCGGGTCACGATATAGAAGGTTGTCACGCTTTTAAGCATGTTGTGCAGGACCTTTTGGACAATAAGACTATCAACTTCGGAACGGCAGGTCCGAATATAGTGCAGAAACCCATGCCTAATCATGGGGCCAACGCCATTCTGACTGAGGAAGGGTTGAATCTGGTTATGAATGTTGAAGATTTGAAGACGCCGCTGAGCGAGATAAAGAGCCGGCTATTACAAGGGGGTGTTTACCCAGGATGTAACGAGTATTGCTTAGACTATTGGACCCTAGCTGGAGGGTGTGATGATTTGAAGAAGGGCATTCAGGCTTTAATTGATGAAGGCATACTGCAGTTTGATCAAGCAGCAACTGAAGAGCCCGCAGGGGCAGTAGCATATGATCAGACTGATGTGGCCACTGTAACGATCCCTCGGAAGACGATCACTATTGCAGCACCAGCTCAGCGCCTACCGATCACCATAACTAAGGCCGGGCCAATCCCATATGAGAACACGAAAGCAGTCCCATGGTCGTATGGGTTGGAAGTATATTGTGACGGAATAAAAGTTGATGTTAACAAGCGGTCAGCCGAGACTGTGGATAACGTTGTTGGTTCGGGAGGTATGACGAGGAGTGGTAGGATCTTTATATCCCCCGAAGTGGAGGCCGAAAGACTAGCGAAAGGAAAAGGGAAAGCAGTTGAGAATGTTCCGGTACAAGCAAGTGACAAAGAATCGGCATCGAAAGAAGTAGAAGAGTTCATGCGCTTGATTCGGAAAAGTGATTATAAGATTGTGGAGCATCTGCAGCAGACGCCGTCCAAAATATCTATCCTGTCACTGCTGTTGTGTTCGGAAGCCCACAGAAATGCTTTGCTGAAAGTCCTGGACACTTCTTTTGTACCCCAAGACGTCTCCGTAAATCAGCTAGAAGGAGTGTTGGCACATGTGAATGCAGGCCACAGTCTGGGATTTACTGATTTTGACTTGACTCCGAAAGGGAGAGATCATAATATGGCACTACACGTATCTGTTGAGTGTAGAGGATCAGTAATGTCACACGTATTGGTTGACACCGGGTCATATTTGAATGTGCTGCCCAAGAAGGCGATGATGAAGTTGGATGTTAGAGGAATCTTGTGCACACCCAGCGACTTGGTAGTCAGAGCGTTTGACGGCACGTGGAGAACAGTCTTTGGATCGATTACGTTGCCTCTGCAGGTGGGGCCGGAAGTGTTTGCAACGGAGTTTTATATCATGGATATACAGCCTGCGTACAGTTGCTTGCTTGGAAGACCCTGGATTCATGGGGCGGGGGCAGTCACGTCTACCCTGCATCAGAAGTTAAAGTATATGGTCGGAGACAGCGTAGTCACCGTGTGCGGAGAGGAGGACATCCTGGTCAGCCATCTGTCGTCATTTAAATATGTGGAGGTCGACGGAGAGATCCACGAAACACCCTGCCAGGTATTCGAAGGTTTGCGCATCAAGGACAAAGGTCCCGGGCCGAGCAAAGTGTCGGAGATAGCCGTCTCATCGTATAAGGAAGCTCAAGCCCTAGTAGAAGCAGGAGAAGCAAAGGGCTGGGGCAAAGTGCTGGACATTCCTGTGAAGATGGACCGGTTCGGGCTGGGATACCAACCGTCGTCATCAACTCCTTCCGTGGGGGCACCCCGTTTCAGAAAGCCAATCACCATCTCCGCCAGTGGAGTATGCCATGAAACCGTCAATGCTGCTTCGGAGTCTGATGAAGGAGACAGCGACTGTGATATGGATGCCTGGATTCAACCAAGCACGCCAGGACAAGGACTGTGCAACTGGTCTATTCAGGAGCTTGTTCCTGTGACTTTTAAACAGTAATGCTTTGCTTTATTAATTGTTGAACAATCTGATGTCTTGCCCGGGGCATCATGATTTGCTTAGGGCTGTGTTGTTATGAACATTGCGTGTTAATCATTAAATAAAGGGCGTTTTTCATATGCAAATACTGTAATCCCTGTCTTTCTTGTTTTGTATTTTTCAATAAAATGGCAACGTGGTTATTCGCTTTATACGCATTTTGAAGCACTTAACCATTCCTTTTGCAGGATAACATTTTCAGATGACATCCTTGAATCACCTATGACTCGTCCCGACTTTGAGCACCCGGTATTTCAGGCCGAAGAAGAGGTTGTCGAAGATAGTGACGTTCCTGAAGAACTGTCTTGGTTAGTGAAGCAAGAGGAAAGAGCCATTCTGCCTCATGACGAGGTCATCGAAATTATCAACTTGGGGTCGGAAGGGGTTGAGAAAAATATTCGTATCGGAGCCGCACTGCAAAGTGATATCAAGCGAAGACTGGTCGAAATGCTCAGGGAGTATATTGACGTATTCGCTTGGTCATATGAAGATATGCCGGGGCTTGATACAGACATGGTTGTACACCGCCTGCCACTGAAAGAAGATTGCCCGCCGGTCAAACAAAAGCTTCGCAGAACTCGACCAGATATGGCAATGAAGATCAAAGAGGAAGTTCAAAAACAGTGGGACGCTGGGTTCCTGGCTGTGACGAAGTATCCTTCATGGGTTGCCAACATCGTACCAGTGCCAAAGAAAGATGGCAAGGTTCGAATGTGCGTGGATTATCGAGATTTGAATAAAGCAAGCCCAAAAGACGATTTTCCACTTCCTCATATTGACGTGTTAGTTGATAATACCGCTCAATACTCCGTATTCTCCTTCATGGATGGCTTTTCGGGCTATAATCAAATTAAAATGGCGCCAGAGGATATGGAGAAAACCACTTTCATAACGCCTTGGGGAACATTTTGCTACAAAGTGATGCCCTTTGGTTTGAAAAATGCTGGGGCAACATATCAGCGTGCGATGACGACTCTTTTTCATGACATGATGCATAAAGAGGTCGAAGTTTATGTTGACGATATGATTGCCAAATCCCAGACAGAGGAAGAGCATCTGGGGAACCTGCTGAAGTTATTTAAAAGGCTTAGGAAGTTCAGGCTGAGGCTGAACCCTAACAAATGCACCTTCGGGGTGAGATCGGGCAAACTGCTGGGGTTTATCGTAAGCGAAAGAGGAATAGAGGTCGATCCTGCTAAAATAAAAGCAATTCAAGAAATGCCGACGCCTAAAACAGAGAAAGAGGTGCGCGGGTTTTTAGGAAGGTTGAACTACATTGCTCGGTTCATATCTCACCTAACGGCCACGTGTGAACCATTATTCAAGATGTTGAAGAAAGATCAAGCTGTAACGTGGAACGAAAATTGTCAAAAGGCGTTCGATAAAATAAAGCAGTATTTGCAGGAGCCTCCTATTTTGGTACCCCCGGTGGCAGGTAGACCCTTGATAATGTATTTGACGGTTCTTGAGGGAAGCATGGGTTGTGTTCTCGGTCAACACGACGAGACAGGAAGAAAAGAGCATGCGATCTATTACCTAAGTAAGAAATTTACAGATTGCGAATCTCGATATTCGATGCTGGAAAAAACTTGTTGCGCGCTAGCCTGGGCCGCCAAGCGTTTGAGGCAGTACATGCTGAATCATACAACCATGCTCATCTCGAAGATGGATCCTATCAAATATGTATTTGAAAAGCAGGCGTTGTCAGGTAGAATCACCCGTTGGCAGATGGTCTTGACTGAATACGATATTCAATACGTCTCGCAGAAGGCTATAAAGGGGAGTGTGCTGTCTGAGTATCTGGCGGAGCAGCCTATTGAAGAGTACCAATCGATGAGGTTTGATTTTCCTGACGAGGATATCATGTATCTAAAGATGAAAGATTGTGAAGAGCCGTTGCCAGACGAAGGACCGGAGCTGGGTTCCAAATGGAAGATGATATTTGACGGAGCTGTGAATGCTTACGGTAGCGGAATAGGGGCAATCATCACCACGCCACACGGGTCGCACATCCCGTTCACTGCCCGACTGACCTTTGCTGTTACCAATAATGAGGCCGAATACGAAGCTTGTATAATGGGGCTTGAAGAAGCCATTGATTTGCGAATCAAGAACCTGGACGTATACGGAGACTCAGCTCTGGTCGTGAACCAGATCAAAGGGGAATGGGAGACACGACAGCCCAATTTGATACATTACATGAATTATGCAAGGAGATTGTTGCCTTTCTTCGACAAGGTTGAATTGCATCATGTACCGCGGGCCGAGAATCAAATGGCTGACGCCCTGGCCACTTTGTCTTCCATGTACAAGGTCAACTTCTGGAACGAGGCTCCCAGAATCATTATCTCCCGGCTGGACAGGCCAGCTTATGTATTTGCTATTGATGAAGCATCCGACGACAAACCGTGGTATTTTGATATCCTTAATTTCCTGAAGAATAAAGAGTATCCGGCTGGGGCATCCAGTCAAGATCAGAAGACTCTCAGGAGATTAGCGGGTAATTTCTATTTGAATCCGGATGGCGTCTTATACAGAAGAAACCACGATTTGGTGTTGTTGCGTTGTGTAGACGAAAAAGAGGCAAAGCTTATCATGGAGGAAATACACGAAGGTACCTTTGGTACGCATGCTGGTGGGCATGCTATGACGAGAAAACTGTTGCGGGCAGGTTATTTTTGGCTGACCATGGAAACTGATTGTTTCAAGTTTGCGAGGAAGTGTCACAAGTGCCAAATCTATGCTGATAAGATCCATGTGCCTCCAAGTCCTCTGAATGTAATGTCATCGCCATGGCCATTCTCGATGTGGGGAATCGATATGATTGGAAAGATCGAGCCGACAGCTTCTAACGGGCATCGGTTCATCCTAGTAGCAATCGATTATTTCACCAAGTGGGTGGAAGCGGCGTCTTATGCAAATGTAACAAAGCAAGTGGTGGCCAGGTTCATCAAGAGAGATATCATTTGCCGATATGGGATCCCCGAGCGGATAATCACGGACAACGGTTCAAACCTGAACAACAAAATGATGAGGGAACTCTGTCAGAACTTCAAGATTGAACATCACAACTCCTCCCCTTACCGACCCAAGATGAATGGCGCTGTTGAGGCGGCCAATAAGAATATCAAGAAGATCGTTCAGAAAATGGTGGTGACCTATAAGGATTGGCATGAAATGCTACCTTTTGCTTTGCACGGTTATCGTACGACGGTACGCACATCAACCGGGGCAACTCCGTTCTCGTTGGTATACGGAATGGAAGCGGTATTACCATTGGAAGTTGAGATCCCTTCTCTGAGGGTATTGCGAGATGTTCAGCTAGACGAGGCAGAATGGGTAACAAACAGATTGAACCAACTGAGCTTAATGGATGAGAAGAGGCTAGCTTCTCTAGCATACGGTCGTTTGTACCAGAGCCGAATGAAGAAAGCGTACGACAAGAAGATACATCCGCGAAGCTTTCAGACAGGCGACCTTGTGCTGAAGAGAATTCTCCCGCCGCAAGCAGATCACAGGGGCAAGTGGACCCCCAACTACGAAGGGCCATACGTTGTCAGGAAAGTATTTTCGGGAGGAGCGTTGTTGTTGTCCACCATGGACGGAGAAGACTTCACGTCGCCGGTGAATTCGGACGCAGTTAAAAAATACTTTGCTTGAAATAGACCCGCTGGACAGAAAAAAGAGAGTCCAGGCAAAAATGGGGCATCCCGTCGAACCAAAAACAGAATGAAAGGTTCGGGCAAAAATTAGGGATAAAATTGAAAAAAATGTACACCCGCGAAGTTGAAAACCTACACTGGGCGGCTTCGGCAAAAAAGGGTATCCCGGTGAACTGAAAACCCGTAAAGGGCGGTTCACGCAAAAGTTAGGGATTTGAAAAGCAAATGACTGCGGTCCGAATTTGATAATTGCAATAAGCATCAATGCGGGAGAATACATTTGAGGAGCCAGTTATCGGATACAATCTCTTCAGAAGTGGGGATACCGGGAAAGCATTAGGGTCGGACGAGTCATGGGAGGATCAATTCGTGGTGTTCATCTGTATCCCGTTGCCGACATGTGCACAAATTTAAGTTGTCAATATTTATGCTTCCTGTGCATACTTGTATACTTGTATATTTGCTTTGCGTAGCTTCCTCATTTCAGGAGTTACATCCCGTGTACAAAACTCCGCCCATTCAGGGGCCCGATCAATAAAATACGTTATTCAGTACTTGACACTGTTCTTTACTGTTTTGTGCATGATTAACGCCTAAGTTTGATGAAACTAGCATGAGTATAACGTCGCTGGCCCTTGCCAACAGTTGCCAAAGCTTTGAATTAACTGAAAATAACGTCACTAACCTGAGTCGATTTGGTTGCATAGGCTTGTCTTGTCTTGTTTGTGTTGTTGCAGGTTTCATAACCGTACGAGGAAGATGATCGAAAGATTGCAATAACGAAAGACTCAGCCTTCACGCAGGTCATGCAGGTTCTTCCTGAAGAAGGATCGAACTCTCCAGCTAGTCGTAGCTTGTGCAAAAAGGATTGACGATTCCAAGATCGTAAGGCTGTATTCAGACAGGTTCAAATTTCCCCACAGGGTCATTCACTCTCCCTCAGCAGAGTCAGTGGATTTCCCCCGAGAGAATAGTCCCACCCCCCAGCGGAGTTCTCTCCTTTCAGCAAATGTTCTTTCCTCCCAGTGGAACCCGGAGATCAAGACTCTCCCCAGCAGAGTTGGTGGCGGGTCCTGTCAGTTATTTCGTCAGGGATACCGTGTAATATCAGTTCACTCTCCAGCAGAGAAGTCCAATCATACTTGGCATACCTGATATTCCTCAGCAAAGTTATATTCCCCAGCAGGGGGTTACCTCAACAGGGTGTTTGGTTCGAACTCCCAACTTCCCAGCATGGTTGACTTCACCCTTCCAGCATTTATTTTGCTGGAATAATTCTGTAGCATCTGGCTATTCCCGGCGGAGTCGGCATTATCTTCAGCATTTATTTTGCTGAAGCAGTTTCTGTACTCTAGCAGTTCAGGTGGAGAGAACTCCTGCTCAAATGAACTACCAAATACTCAAGATCTCGGCATGAGACATCCAATGATAATGTCAGATTCGGCAGTATTCCCCACAGAGTTACCAGGATAAGGTTCTCTTTATTTCCAAGCAGAGTTATTTGTCATCAAAAGGGCTTCATGAACCAGAATTTCAGAAGTGGCCTCCGGGCATCAGAACAGGCATCTGGTAGTTTGGTTTCCAGATATCCCCAGTAGAGTCCGCCTCAAAGTCGCTGTCACGTCAGTGCTAAGAAGTTTGTGGGTCGGGACCAATGAAGAAGTGAGTCCTGACGTGGACAAGTCTTATTTCCTCAGCAGGTCGAAGATGCCTGAGTCCTGATGTGGACAAATCAAGACGAAAGAGGGGTCCTGACAGGGACAAGTCTATTCCTTACAGGGGAAAAGAGAAGTTTCAGTTCCTTACGTGGAAAGATTGAGATTCCTTACGTGGAAAGAGGTGATTCCTAACGTGGAAAGAGTGGAGTCCTTACGTGGACAGATTAAGATGGCATTCCTTACGTGGAAAAATGTAGTCCTGACGCGGACAAATCGAAAGGAATTGGTTGCCTTATGTGGAAAAGTTATGTTTCCTTGCGTGGAAAACGGATAGCATTCCTTACGTGGAAAGAGGCTTGTATTCCTGACATGGAAAGAAAGAGTGTATTCCTGACGTGGAAGGGGTTTAGTTCTGATGTGGACAGACTCAAAAGAAGATTTATTCCTTACGTGGAAAAATTGGGGTCCTTACGTGGACAGATTCAAGAAAAGTTGATTCCTGACGTGGAAGAATGATGTACGCCTTACGTGGAAAGGTGAGTCCTAACGGGGACAGGTTCAGAACCAAAGGTGAATTCCTTACGTGGAAAGAGTGGGGTCCTGACGCGGACATGTCAAGTGGTATTGGAGTCCTTACGTGGACAGGTCGATATAGAAAGAAGATTGATTCCTGACGTGGAAAGATGGAAAGTTTAGTCCTGACGTGGACAGATTCAGAAAGGTTGGAGTCCTCACGTGGACAGATTGAGAATTGTATTCCTTACGTAGAAGAAAATTGGTTTCCTTACGTGGAAAGAAGACGTGGTTCCTTACATGGAAGGATGGAGTCCTAACGTGGACGGGTCCAGACGAGGTTATTCCTAACGTGGAAGAGTGTTATTCCTAACGGGGACGATTCAGTTTATGGAAAGGTAGACAAATTATTCCCCAGCGGAGTTGCCGAGATTTTCTGGGTTAACAGCAAGCGGAGTCCTAACGTGGACAGGTTTTAGTTGAGCTCTTCGTGTTGACAGCAGACAGAGTCCTGACGTGGACAAGCAAAGGACGAAGTTTCCGATGATTCAATCTTTTTCAGGATGATGAGAAGAATCCCCAGCACGGTCGTTGCGAGGTCAGTGAGAGGCTGCAAACAGTCATATCCAGGCAGTGGATGTCGTTACCCCAAGCAGGGGTGCAGTTTATTTCTGCGGTTGGCAAATTTTCGGGTTTCTTAGTATTCAACCGTCTCGTACCGCGAATGTCTGAAGGCTCCGGGCTCTTCACCCAATCGGGTCCAAGTCGCTTGAATAGGGGCAGCTGTTGCACCCTAGAATTTGCCCAACCTTATTCATTTGGTTTATGTTGCAATATCACTAGCATTTGCATATAGAGGCATGTACATAGACTAACCATCTGCATAGCATAAGCATAGCAAGTCATTCAACAGGGGACCAATCATTATTATCATCTCTAGAGGCCTATCAAGAGGATATTATCCTAATTCCATCTCATTCAAGTCATCAGAAAAGAATTTGAGAGCAGAGAGTTCAGCAGATCAAGCCTTGAGTCTATCTCCCATCTGAGGGTATCTGGGGATCATAAAGGGGGTTGTGAGCTGTGAATGGAAGGCATGGAGAGAATCTAGACATCATGAGATGACTTAGAAAGTCATTTGGAGAAGAAAACAAGTGGTTGAGGTGATCACAAGAATTGCAGTTGAAGACAGTCAACTAGGGTTTCATCTGGGTCAACCCTGGGTCAACCCTAGGTCAATTGACTGATTGAAAGGCATTAAGGGCTATTGGAGAGATGTGGGCTCCATCATTTGACATGGAGAATAAGGATATTTTGTTGTTCTAAGAATAATTCAAGAGAACTCAAGGAGAAGAGGAGTCTCTAAATTAGGGTTTCTGTGTAAAATCCCCTAGTTTAGGTCAAGTTTCCAAGCAAGATAAGTCAAAATTCAAGCTTCAAATGGATCCTTGGCCAACATGAAACTTGTAGAGGATCTCAAGAACTTTAATTTGAGTGGTGGAAGACATCAAGGAGATTTATAGAACTCAAGTTATGGTCCTTGCAAGTTACAGGTCATCTGAGGTATCTGAAATTTTGTCTGTGAAAGTGACTTGACTTCCAAGCTATTTTTAACCCTCAAGGAGATTTCAAATGAATTTTTGGTCAACATAAGAATTGTTCCTCATTGTCTTAGCTTTCTATAATGGTATAGTATGCCTTCATATGATGTGTGGAACTCAACTCATGGTCTTGGCAAGCAAATGGTATTTTGGTCATTTGTGAATTACAGGTCATTTTAACCTATGTCCAAAACTCATACAAGGAGGCCTCAAATGGAAAAACTTACAACATCAAACTTGCTCCAAATGACATTTTGAGTCTAGAAAAGTGACCATGAGAGATTGGAAATGTCCATAGCATAAGGTTTCAAAATTGGTGAATTTAATGAAGGAAAATGGCTTAAAAAATGGTATTTTTCATATCTTGGCCAAATGATGCAAAATTATAGGTCATTTTGAATGGAAAAGGCATTCTAAAGACATTGGCTAAAGTGGAATTTTGAGCTTAGGTCATAATTTGTGAGTTATCCATGGTTGCTTGAATTGAAAGTAACATAATCCAAATTGAAAGGGAAAAGTGTAAGGGAAACTTCTCCAAGTTTCTAGGAGGTTCTAATGCAACCTATATATTCATGCAAGCTGGTTCATGCAAGGGTTGGTGCTCCCATTTGTCCAAAATCTCCATTTTCATCCATTTTCTCCTTCTTGTGAAAGCTTATCAAATTCCCTCAATTTCTCACCAATCATCATCATTCTTGATCTGAACCTCATCACTATCATCCATAGTTTGTAATTCACACATCCATTTGGCTGAATCAAGCAAGGAGAGTGCCATACAAGTTTCATTCTTCAAGGTTCAAGAAATTGGAAGCATAAGATTCAGAGGGTTTGCACACGAGATACTGCATACAGAATTCATCCTTCAAGTCACTGAGCAGGTTTCAATCACTGCAAGCACCTAATTCAAGGAGTAACATAGCTGTTTTCTCACTTTGCACCAGGTTTGTTTTCTATTCAAATTGCTTAGTTTAGTTAGAGTTTTAGGGTTTTGATAGAGTAGAATGGTTAAGATAGGATAGAGGACTGTTTTGGATGAATTTGGTAAGGTTTCATGAAGATTGGATATGGTGCATCAAATCTGTTAGAGCATGTAATTGCTGAGATAGGACACGAAGATGTGATTGGATTAGCATGCTGTGATCAGGATGAGTTGTAGGTTAGTTTAGGGTGATTTTTGTGAAGAATTGAAGCAGTTGTTGGCAGGTGATCATGGTGGATTCCATCTGGTATCACTATCGGGTTTGCTCTTTGAGTGAGTTTCAGAATGAGATAGCATCATAGATTTGGAGAGGGGGAAAAATGGATGAATTTTGGTTTTGGAAGGGAGTGATTTCATGGCGTATTGGAGGAGAATGATGAGCACGAAAGTCATGCATGGAGCTGGTTGTTTCTGAAACCCTAGAAGGAGTTTGGGGACGATGACGGATGGCCGTAGGATCCCTTGTTTGACCACGACCCCAATCTTAATCCAACGCTCCACATTTAAAGCTGAAACGGAGGGAAATTTCAAAAGAAATGAAACGCAGCGTTTCATTAAGTGGGGGGGATTGGGCTCAGAGCGCTATCTACACCCCCCATTTTAATAAGCCCAATGCACTGAACGTGTTCTCCTTGATATTCTCACCCCCTCCCTCTTATTTCTTCATATTTTCTTTTTATTTCTTTATATTTTTCATGCATTTTCTAAAATTCATAATAAATAGCAAAATAATCATTTTTAATTCATTCTTTTTGCATTATTTTCTTTAAAATGTCTAGAAAATTATAAAAAATAAAAATGGCATTTTATTTTTTATTTGATATTTTTCCCATATTTTCTAAATAAATAACATTTTAAATGGTTTCATTTCATACATGATTTTATTAATTTTTGTTCTATTAGATACTTTCATATTTTTCATCCATTCTTTTTAGGTTGTTTAGGTTAGACATTGAACTTGTAGATTCAATTTAGTCCCCATTTTTAGAAATTAAATTTAGGTGCTTAGTGTAAGTGTGAATAACATGGATAAAATTAGGGTTTTAGGTGATGACTTAGGAGGCTTGATTCTTTCCCTTAGGCCTTAGGGTTTGACTAGTTTAGTTATGGGACTATAGGGGCTATGGGTAGTTATTAGACCCCTTAGAAAAAGTTAGGATTCCCCTACTGCTATTAATACTCTGTATATATCTGATTGACTGGTGTGGTGTGCCCTCTGGGGATTATTGTTTGCTTGTGTGGGTATTGGGATTGTCTGGGGACTTGGGAGAGCTGAAGACTTGAGGAGATGAAGAACATTGGAGATCCAGAGATTGAAGAGCAATTGCCAGAGTTGAAGAGGAGGTTCTTGCCAGTAGCTGCTGAGGAGACTAGGGTTTAGGAGCTAGGCAGAGCTCTAGATTAGAAAGCTTGCTTCTCAAACATAGATGGCTTTGTTTGCCTCTATCCTTTCTCTATGATTCAAAGTCTCTTTCAAATATCCACCTCCTTCCTTTGGAAGGATCAGTGAATATATTTGAAAGATAGAACTTTTGAGAGGAAACTTTCTGTCTAATGTTAACAGTTGATGAACCACCCTTGGTAGGTAATTAACTGGCTAACATTCATTCACCTCATCTGGTTGACTGATGTTCACCCTGGAGCCTGAGACTTGAAGAAAAGCCATTGCAGATGGAAGGCAGATGATCAAAGCCCTTACCTGAAGGCCATGAAGATAGAGACTGCTGCTGACTGAAGCTTGCAGCTGATTGGAGATGACTTGAAGATGGATATTGATGCAGAGCTGCTGTGGCTGTTCATTTTTGCTGTATTTCATTTCTTGATGTATTGATTGGTTTTCCTGACTGTATTGCTTGCTGTTTACCCTGTTGGGTTGAAAGTGAAGCCTGTTCACTTTTGCCTATTGTTTTCTAGGTTCGAGGTTGAGTGGGACTCCCTTGCCTCGCTTGTATTGTTGCATCCATGCATTTTACCGCTTTACTGTATATATCTGATATTGTTTCTGTTTCTGCCTATCCCTTAGGATCTCTGCTTCTCTCTATGCAAGAGAGGAGCATGATAGACACTAGGTCTTAACCCATGCATGATAACATTAGGTTAGTTTTGATTCCCTTTTCAACCCTAGGTTTTTAGAGTGGCATCTCTTCTTTCTCAAAACAAATAGAAAACACAATAAATATTTCAAACACAATAAAAGACACTTCTTCCGTAAAAGAATGTGAACTCATCAAGACGTCGTTTTTGTCCGCTTGGACTGTTAATCAGAAAAACCCTTTTTCAGAAGGAATAAAAACAATCAAAACAGACTTGTGTCGTACGTGGCCCGAACTACGTTTGCTCTGATCTTTCATGCTGTATGGAAGTACGTAGGCATAGGATGCGATATCCTAGCGAGCAACCTTCCCCTCCTTTCCCGTAGGTAGGCGAACTACGTTAACTCTGATTTCTCGTTCCAGACGGGAATACGTAGGCATAAAGTGCGATACTTTTCCGAGTCATTTTTATTTTCATTTTATTTTCTTTTTGACCCTTGACCTATGGTTTAGATAGAATAACAATCCATACCCGAAAACAAGCGTGGATCCCGTCGAGTACGACGGACGTGAGGGGTGCTAATACCTTCCCCTTGCGTAACCGACTCCCGAATCCAGGTTTTGGTTGCGACGACCATACCTTTCCCATGTTGTGCGAGGTTTACTCTGCGCGTTTCCTTTCCCTCCCGTGGGATAAATAACGCACGGTGGCGACTCTTCTGTTCAGCCGGCGCCGATTTTCGCAGTAGCGACACAAGCTACTCAAATACTCTCTTGTGAAAAATATTCAAATACTCTTTTTCTTCTCTATATAAGGAGCTAAAGACTTGAGGAAACTAAACTATTGACATTCAAAAGATTTGTTACTCTGTCAAATAAAAGAACAAGTTTAACTTAGAATTTCTTAACACTTGTACATCTTAGAAATTCTTAAGTCTTAAAGAGTCTTTATATAATGTATTTTTTCTAAATCTCTGATTGTATATCAAGTATAGTTTTTCACAATCTTTTAATCATAAGTTAGATTTTAAGAAGTGTGTTGCTTGTGTGCTTGAGCATCTGAAGTCTTTTGCTTCTGTGATTGACCATTAGAATTATCTTACTTGTCTGTCTGAGAGTTGGAAGTCTTTTGCTTTGTGCTCCAAAAATTGTAATCAATTTTGATTATAGTGAAATCCCTTGGAAGTGCAAGGGGATTGGACTACTCTCAATTTGTGTATACTTGTGTCTTTTTTTCTTTCCTTTCTACCTATGAAATTTTTTAATCCACTGCTAAAAAATTAACTCAGATTCAGATTCTAGACTTCATGTTCATAATCTAACAAGATATTTTCAGAAAAGAAAGGAAAATCTAACATAATTCAACCCTTCCTTATTGTGTTTTCTCACCTTCAGTTGGCATTAGAGCAAGATCTGTGCTCTAACACTTAATAGTGGTATATAAAAGATCACGAGATAAAAAAATGACTGGTGTATCTGAAACCTATGGTCCTAGAAACACTGTTGTAAACTATAATTATAGTACATCTGAAAAGAATAACTATACTTCTAAACCTCCAACCTTCAGTGGTGATTGTACTGAGTTTGAATGGTGGAAATGTAAGATGTACACTCGCATCATAGGTGTTGATGATGAGCTGTAGGACATCCTTGAATATGGTATTGACATTCTTGTGGATGGAGTAAGAATGGTGGATGATCGAAAGAGACTCACTTTTGTTTAAAATAAAACTTATAGAAAACATCACTGAGTGCACGAAATTTTGGTTGATGCTCTGCCCCATTATGAGTATCTCAAAATTATCAACAAATATACTTCTAAAATCATCTTTGAATCCTTGGTTCTACCTATGAAGGTAACCAGCAGGTAAAAGAAGCAAAGGCTAATCTTTTAGTTCAACAGTATGAACTGTTTAGAATGAAGGAAGATGAAGACATTGAAACCATATTCTCAAGGTCTCAAGTTCTTGCATTTGGACTTCAAGTTCTGAACAAGAGCTATACAAATTTTGATCATGTCATGAAGATTCTTAGGAGTTTTTCTTCCGAATATAGACGAAAGATGACAACTATCACGACCCAAATTTGCACTACCCTTTTCACCTACATCCTAGGACCTAGATACCTCATATCATGCATATACATTTGGTCATATAGCATATCATACATTCATTAATCATCAAGACTTGGCATATGGATCAAAAGTCACACATCGAGGGTTTTTCATCCTCCTACAGGTTGTGGCTCAGGTGGATACAAAGATTATGAAGCTAGGGTGTCATCCTGCATGATTAAGGTATTGGTGAATACTCAAAGCTTTGGCTATGCAACCATCAAGAGAATCATCTTCTTATGTTCATCATAACTTGATTAGGGTTTATTTCCATAGTTAAGTGGCCTTAAAGTGATTTCCTTAAGAGGATTATCCATCGATGCATCTGATCATCCAAAGTATCATCATTACTTAAGAAGCAAGTTATGGGCAAAGACATTGGTTAATATGGTCCATTCCAAGTACATTCAAGATCTATGAAAGACTGACTTCATTCATGGCCAAGTGTTATGGTCATTACATGTTATTTCGTTATGAGTTCATTCAAGTTTATTCAAGATTGATTTGATTGGTGCAAGATAAGAACAAGATAATTAGGTGTGATTCAAGGTCTCATGTCTACAACAATTGCAAGTCAATCCAAAGTCCATCTTTAGGTAAACACCATTATTCTAAATCCATTTTAAATCCAAATATCCATTTTTCAATAACCATGTTCAAATAATTTGTCTAACTAATTCTAATATTCCATTTGTCTTCATTTTTTCAAGTCCATTTAAACTCGAACTTACCCAAAATTCAATTCAAAATCCATTGTCCAAAACCACTTTAGAAATCATTCTTGTCCATATCCAAATTAAAGTTTCAATATCCATTTGAAAATCCAAATATCCATTGTCCATAAACCACTTCTAAAAGTTAATACCATTTTTTTCCACCTTTGGATCCACCTTTTTTAGACCATTCTTAAACCATATACTCATTGTAAATCCATATTGATATCCATATCAATTTTTCTAAGTCCATGTCCATTTTTCCAAAATCCAACTTGTAAATATCAAATCTTTAAAACCATTTTTCCAAAATCCATTTCAAAATATCCAAATCAATTAACCAATATCCATTTCAAAAATTTATATTCCAAATCCAATGGTCATTAATTCCAAATTGCGTTCAACCCACAAAATTATGCAGTAACAATTGCATAACAATAAGAAACAACAATAGAAAGTTTCAATAAAAAGATAAAATTCATAACTAAAACGCAGGGGCAAATTACATAGCAGAAACTCACAAGTCAATCCCAATTTCTGATCATCGTTGAAACTAACTGAATCATAACAAAATTTTCTTCTTTAATTCACCATAACCACCTCTAACAACTTTCTAACATAATTAAACTGAAAAATTTTCTCCTCATTTCTTGGTTTATGCTTCTTTGCATTTTTTCATTTCTGCATATCATGTCATTGATTCTCGAGGCAGGGGATCAAGGTATTTCTATGGCTCATGGGTCTTTTTCATTGCAAGAGTTGAAACAACGAGCGTCAGAGGCGTTAGCATTTATTTTGCATAGCAATCGAATGGTCGATTTTATTTCATTCAGCAGGTTATTTTCAGCACAGGAGACAGGTCCTAGGATATCTCAGACATTCTCACAGTTATAATATTCAAGGGCAAGTTTCAAAGGCTTAACAGGGCTCAGAACAGGCGAAAACGGACAAATGTGCAAGTTTCCCTCCAAATGGCGCTATTTTTGAAAAATTGTGAGTGGTTAACCGATTAACCAAAGGAAAATTTTTCCATTAACGTGCATTTTCAATCCTTCCACTTTTGGAGTCTATTTTGATCACTTGTAAATTTGATTTTACACCAGAAGATGGATCTAGAATCACTCTAAATTTGGATTAACTTTCAAAATCAATTCAATTTCCCTCCAATTTTCCATTCCTAATCCTATTCCAATTTTCATAACCTCACTCCAAACCATAATTCTACTCCTAACCAAGAGCCTATTTAAGTGAATTGGCTCCAAACGTCACCAAAAATTTCCAATTTCAGATTTTACACTCTCTCATTCTTGAGAATTTGCTCTCAAAATTCTCTAAACTTTTCTACACTCCAAAATCTCCATTAAAGCTCTTTTCACTTGAGTTCTTTGATTCTTCATTGGGATCATTGAATTCTAGAGCTAAACCTCCATCATTTATCTCCATCATCTTCAATTTATCACTTGATTTTAGTTTGGATTTGGATTTGATCTTGGAAGCAAGTTTATAAGTGATTCTTGGATCAATTTTGGCTTATTTTGGCTTGTTCTTCACTTCTATTGCAAGAAAGCTTTTGGATCTTGAATATTTCTTGGGTTTCTAGGTTGGATCTATTAATTTGCATTGAATCAACACTTACGAAAGCAAATCTTAGCTTTGATGGTTGGTTAATTCTAGATTCATTCTTGTTTTGAGCTTATTTGAATAATCACAATGTAGATCTTCAAGTTTTTATTGACTTTGTAGATTTTGATCTTTGTGATTTGTGATCTCAATGCTTGATTAAGTTTGATTGATGATTGATCACTTATTTTTGGTGTTGAATTCGTGCATAATTGATTACATGATCATTTGGATGATTGCACATTGAATTAATTGCCGAAAGTGCTTTTGAATTGTTGTTTTTCTGCTTTTGGTGCAGTGTTAATTGATTA
Source organism: Lathyrus sativus (assembly GCA_963859935.3). Taxonomy (NCBI): domain Eukaryota; kingdom Viridiplantae; phylum Streptophyta; class Magnoliopsida; order Fabales; family Fabaceae; genus Lathyrus; species Lathyrus sativus. Next base: position 286,215,665 of record OZ012739.1, on the reverse strand, counting down.
ACCAATGCAATTTTTGAAGTTTTCAAGTGGTTAATCGATTAACCAGTTTACACAAGCAAATAGTTAATCGATTAACACTGGACTATCATGTGATTTCTGGTTGTTTTCAAGCATGTTTTGGTTTCTTTCCACCTCTAACCTTCATGGATTGATATGATGCATTTGTGTGGACTGTTCTTGTTTCATCATGCTTAATTGTTTAAATGTTTAACATGTTCAAGTTATTTGATTGATGTGATGAACACATGCCTTGCTTGTTTATATCATATTAATGATTCATTGTTGATGATCATCTTGCTGGATTATGTGATGCACGTGCGTGTTCGCTTCTAATTCTGTTTATCGCATGTTCGTTTGATTGCGTAATTGTTTTGAAAAGTATGTTGTTCTAGATGATGCAATTTTGTTGAACAATGATGTTTGATTGTTGATTCATGTCCATTCTTGCATGATATGTGTTCATTATTGGTGTTTGCTCATACTTGATTGCATTGAAACATGCTTGTTGCCCTGGTTTCTACAACTGTTGTATTCTGAATTTGCATGCTGTCTTTGCTATGCTTGCTTGCCGCTTGCCCCTTTTACACCTACAAGGATTGACACAAGATGTTTACCTTTGCTTTACACAGTTATCGTACTATGGTGCGTACATCAATCGGGACAACTCCTTTCTCACTGGTGTATGGTACAGAAGTAGTCCTACAATTAGAAGTTAAGATTCCTTCTTTAAGAATATTGACTGATATGAAGCTTTACGAAGTTGAGTGGGTGCAAGCTAGATTGGATCATTTGAGCCTTATCGACTAGAAGAGATTGGAAGCCATTGCTCATGGCCGTTTGTACCATAGTAGGATGAAGAAAGCCTTCGATTAGAAAGTGTGTCCTCAGGGCTTCCAGACGAGTGATTTGGTTTTGAAAAGGATCCTTTCTCCTTAGACAAATTAGAGAGGCAAATGGACCCCAAACTACGAAGGTCCATATGTGATAAGAAAGGTTTTCTCCGGTGAAGCCTTATTACTGTCTACTATGGACGGCGAAGATTTTACGTCCCCTGTGAATGCAGGCGTAGTCAAAAAATACTTTACTTAAAATAGACCAGTTGGACAACAACAAAAAAAGTCCAGGAAAAAATGGGGCATCCTAGCGAACCATAAAAAGAAAAGGTTTGAGAAAAAATTAGGGATAAAAAGAAAAAAGAATGAACCCGCAAATTTGAAAACCTGAAAAAGTGACTTTGGTAAAAATGGATATCCCGGTGGATTGAAAACCCGCAAGGGCGATCCAGTAAAAACTTAGGGATTTAAAAGCAAACGATTGCAGTCTGTGTTCGATAGGTGAAATCATGTGATACATGGTTATCCCGAAGGAAAGAAATCAGTCCAATCAATCTTTTCATAAGGCGAAGCATTTGTGAACTTTGAAGACATACATGTCATAGCTAAATCGACACATCGTGGATATCTATTCCCATATTGTCGACATTTGTATATTCTTTTTGCTTTTTGCGCAATTATCTCTTTTCAGGAATTGCATCCAAATTGTAACTTGCCTATTTATAGGTGTCGCTACCGCGAAAATAAGGTGCCGACAAAACAGAAGATTCTCCACCTTTCGTTATTTATCCCTCGGAAAGGGAAAGGAAACGATCGGAAAAACCTGACGAAAAGGTATAAGACAAGGTCATCGCAACCATTGTCTGGGTTCGGGAGTCGGTTACGCAAGGGGAAGGTATTAGCACCCCTCACGTCCATCGTACTCGATGGGATCCACGCTTGTTGTGTTTATCTGACGGGTTGGTTTTATCTATCTACCTATCAAGGCTGGCTTAAAAAGAAAAGAAAATGACTCGGCAAAGCATCGCGCTTTATGCCTACGTATTCTCATAAGAGAATGAGAAATCAGAGTCAACGTAGTTCGACTAACTACGGGTTACGGGGAATGTGGCTCGCCAATACGTCAGTATTGTGCCTACGTACTCTCAATAGGTATGAGAGATCAGAGCTTACGTAGTTCGGGATAATACGGATTACGGGGATTCAGATTCATCTGTTTTTTTGAGTAGGGTTAACAAACAGTTCCAGCAGTTTGGTGTACGTAGCTCGACCCTTGGTGACTTAAGCGTTACCGTTTGCGATAGAACTGGGAGTTAACGACACTCTTTTCTTCAGAAAAGCTTTCCTTTGAATTACGGGCCCACGGGGCAAAAAGGTTTGAAGTTTGTTTTCTGTCTTTTAAGGAAGAACTGTTTTTTATGGATGTTTGCAACCAATATTGCACTAGAGACTATGACCGGAGAGTGAATGCGTCACATGTCACCCAAAGGGTACCATACTAAACATCTAGACTGTTGAAAAGAAACTCTCCAACAATCCTTTCTCAGATAGCTTAAGGCTCGTAACGTACGACGTCAGTTAACCTTTATTACTGTATTTTAATTTGTTTCAAGATAAGAAGAGAAAACAGGTTCAACTAGAGGGAGACTATCAAGTCCTACTGTTGTCATGCCAAGGATTCATCCTATGGTTGAGGTTTGAAACAGGGAACTCCTAGAAGTTATCATGCATAGGTTTCAACCTAAAGTTCTAATCATCACTTCCTTATCAAAGGAAGTGAGATTCCTAGGGGATCATGTCAATGGTATATAGAAACAGATAAAGCATAAGCTAAACAGTAAACAGTAAGCGACTGTAAAATGCATGCAATGCAAGTGAGGGAGGCAATGTGTGTGGGGCATCAGCCTCCACAAGCTCATGTTAACCTCAAGCCAGATATGAATAACTGTAATCATACAGGAGAAATAACATGCTATCAAGCAAACACAATAGCTGCAATCATACAGAAGAAATAACATGCTATCAAGCAAAATGTAATAACTGCAATCATACAGAAGAAATGAAGTAAAAATGCCATCAAGCAAACCACAAACCACATAGGCAAGGGAGCTGAGCTCTACCGAATACCCGCAAGCAAAGCCATATAGTAAAAATACAAGCAAAGGGAGCAACTCAACCTCTAGTGCAATCATGCTCCTAGTTTACATCAGTCTAGATATGGACTTATTTTAATGCATCAAGCAAATCAAACAAGTCACAACAATACAGTTGCACAGTAAGCAAACAGACAGGAAAGAAAGCAGATCAACAACCTCCTCAACTTCACAGCAAAGCTCCTCTGACAGCAGTTTGGTTCTCAGTCTTCAACTGCTCCTTAAGGCTTTCATCTTCAATAGCAAGTATCAACTTTCTTCTTCAAGCTTTCCACACCTCACCCACAAGTATCAACTTGTTCTTCACCTTCTTCAAGCTTCAGCTTCAAAACAGACTCTACCTTCAGGCTTCAATCCCAATAGCAAGTATCAACTTGTTCCTTCAAGCACTCCATGCATCAAACACAAGTATCAACTTGTTCTCCTCAAGCTTCAGCTCTTTCTTCAATCTCAATTTGATCTTCTTCACAAGTGTCAACTTGTTCTTCTGGATCCTCAAGCTTCAGCTTCAATGGCAGTCTTCAAACATAGGGAAGTACAACCTCTAGCATCTTCAGTCTTCTAGCAAGGAACTCCATCCTCTAGCAAGGGAGAAAGATTCATCTGACAAGAGCAGGGTTTGGATGATAGACAGCAGAGTGAAGACCAAAGGTCACCACTAAGCACTCCATCATCAGAGAAAGGAACCCTCAAAGGTTCTACCAACTTGTGAAGAGCCACACATCCTACCAAAGGAGGGATGAGGCCTTCACAAGGGGACCTTACATCATAGGGAATAATGGAAGTGATCAACACCTTCCATTTTTATGAAAGAAGAAAATCTATCTAGAAGCTCTACCTACAAACCCTAATCTTAACACCTAAACAAAACTATACCCAAAAGGAAGGGGAATCCTCACATCCAAACTTCTTCATGCATTCCATAGTAGCCCAAGCTTGTCTTCAACATCATCCAAGATCAAGGAAAGCAAAACCCTAATCTAAGGGAACTAAAGAAGTCAATCTAGTTGAATTAGCATGTTAGGATCACCTAAAACTTAGTACTAAAGTTAATCCTAACTAAAATACTAAAACCAATTGTAAAATCCTACAAAAATAACTATGGGAACCTAATTCAATCATGAATCTACCATACAAAATCCAAGGGTTGAATCATCCACCAAGTCCTAGAAATAAAACCTAAATCATGAAGTACTAAGGTTAAACCCTAATCCTAGAGCACCTTAAGTTTCAACTTAAAACTACCACCTAATTTCATCACAAAAATGTGAGAAACTTACTAGGGTAACATGCATGTCTATGCTAGCTACACACAAAAAATCAAGGCAAGAATCATCACCAACTGCTCAAACAAAATTCACCAAAACAAGGTATCAGACATGGCCATTTTTATATCAATTAATATTCAAAAAATGCAAATAAAATAAAAAATGCATGAATTCTTAATATTTTTAATCTACAAAATTCTAGATTCAATCATGAATCAGGGGAAAAATGTTTGGAATTAATTGAGTTAATTTCCTATTTTTTATGAATTAATTTCTAAGTCATATGAAATAATGAAAAATGAAAGAAAATAAAAGAAATTAATAAACAAGCGTGTCAAATAGAAATCCAATACAGTTTATTTCAAAGAATTGGGCCAAAGGGGGGGTGTTGATATCAAGGAGTTCATAGGCCCATGCGCTCGGATTCACCCAGTTCAGATCAGCAATTAAAATGAAATAAAAACAAACACAAACCAGGATTCGAACTCACGCTCACTCAGTTCATTCAACGAGTAAGTAAAACGGTGAGTTTTGGGAGAGGGGTACATGGCTCATCATGAGCGCTTAGATCAATGGACCAAGTCAAGTCTTCAGCCTGAATGGAGGGTGAGGATTTCATCTTCCCCAATTTAAACCTGAAACCTGCGCGCGAACCAGCCATCGCGATGGCTTTTCCGGCCACCCCTGTGCAACCCTAAATTCCTCTACACTTAACCATTTGCCACGATTCCTGAATGAATCTTGACCAGAATCTTCCCAGCAATTCAACCATACCAATTATTTATCCTCAAAACGCATGAATCGTGAAATATCAACTTCAACCGAAAATGGTATCTGGCCTAAATCGTCTCTAATCATGCAATTAAGCATCCTAAATCCAACTACTCACCATCAGGATCCTAACCGCATATGAATTTCTATCTATCACTTCCTAAATCATGCATAATCAAGAAATTAACCAACTTGTGTTCAAGCTTGCAATAGAAGTGGTTCTTGCACGATTCAACCTCCACAATAATCCAGATTCACTCCAAATCTTCCTCTGAAGCTAATGCACACCTCAAATTGGCTTGATTCTTCTTCAATATCAGAATACGATTTCAACTTGCATTCATGAAACTTCAATTCCACTCTCTGCTTCCAGCACCAATTTCTTCCAAAAAAAGCACTGAACTCACTCACTCAATGACTTATATAGAAGTGTTTAGACTCATCTAGAAACTTCTGGAATCATCCAAATGAGATTTTGGATTTTCAATTTCTCCTCCAAATATCATTCATGGCATATGCAATATCTCCTCTGTTTGGGCCTCAGCAAACTTGGTTATCATTCCTCATGAGCTCAGGAATTGAATGGTGATGATTGTTTCCTTGTTTGCAAGCCAAGGGTGTGAGTTGGATATGTTACTTCATCATGAAGAAATGAAATGGAATGGTATGCAAATGACCTCAAATCAAAATTCTAACATTGCCATTGTTTCTAAAATCATTTTTCCAATCAATTTGACCTATAATTTTGCTTCATTTGGTCACAAAATGAATTATTTGAATTTTTGACCATTAAATCCTTTTAATTCTTTCTTTTTTCAAAATTTCTTGAACCAAGTCTCTCCTTGAGCCATTTCAATGCCTCCTTGATGCATGGTAAAGGTTAAAACCCCATTTTGAGCAACTTTCTAGTTGGACAAAATTTCATTTGAGGCTTCTAAGTTGGTGAAAATGGCCTATGATCACAAATGACCTATAATCACCAAATGTCCAAAATACCCTTGACTTGTCCAAGCCATACTTTGAGTTCTACAAATCCTATCAAGGAATTCTAGTACTTTATAGAAAGCAAAGAGAATAAGGAACAACATTCTTGTTGACCAAAAGTTCATAGGAATCATCCTTCTAGGGAAAAAGTTTCATGCAAGTTGGGCAACTTTCAAGCTCCAAATTCATATTCCTCAGATGACTTGTAACTTGTCAAAGCCATAACTTGAGTTCTACAAATCCTATCAAGGACTTCTAGAACTCAAATTAAATCTAATATCATTCTCTACAACAATCATGTTGGGGGCAAGATGAGATGACAATCATATCTTGAGCTAAATTTCCTTGAAGATAGGGGCCAAACTAGGGGATTTTACACTGTCAAGCCTTAAAAACCCTAGCTTGAAACTTCTCAAACTCTCCAATCATGATGAGTTAACCTTAAAATCATCCTTATAACATCTCAATGCATCAATCCATGATCACATGGCTCTTGGATTTGGTCTCAACTTCCTTCAAACCCTCAGTTGACTTAGGGTTGACCTAGTTAAACCCTAGCTGCACCACTCATGGCTGAGCCTTCTTAATCTTGCATGATGACCTGTCTAGGCCTCAAAGTTATCTTCAACACTTCTCATGAGCTCTCTTAAGACCTCAATTCCAACTTCATGGCTTCAGAATCATCTGATGGCTTCCCACAACTCTCAAGTTAGGAGACACACCCTCTTGGCTTCAATCACTCTCTCTGAGGATCCTTTAACTTCTCTGACAAGGATATCAACCCTTGAACACTTGAATAACCTTCTTAGCTAGCTTTGTAGTCTTGTGTAGCCCTTGATTGGTAATCATACCTCTTGATCTCCTACATACATGTCAATGAAATGTAAATGATAATGCTAATGTGAATGAAATGAAACACAAGTTAGGTAAAGAAATGTTGGTCAAATTTTGGGGTGCAACAACTGCCCCTATTAAAACGGCTTGGACTTGAATGGGTGAGAAGCGAACGGCTCTCAAACAATCAAGGTACGAGACGTTTGAATACCAACAAACCCGGAAATTTGCCAACTGCACAAGTACACGATACTCTGATGGGAACAAATCTTCGGAAACTGAAACAATAATTGCACGACCACTAGCTGGAGAATTAATGATCTAAACCTCCGTCAGGATGATTCTATGATTTATCTGATATCATTGCGTCCTCAAATCATCAAGGGATCACCGATTACACGGTAACTGGCGATTGGCCAACCTCACAGGTAAACAATACTCTGATTGGTAGGAACATCTTCAAAACTGAACATGACAGTTGCACGACAACTCTGCTGGGGAATTGGTCACACGGTAATTGGTGAAGGGTATAATCTCAAATCTTCGTCAGGAGGGTCATCTGATTTTGCTGTAGATCTTCGTCCTCAAGTCATCAAGGGGTCACCGGTTACACGGTAACTGGTAGCGAATGGTTGATCATGCTGTCAGGCATTCTGCGTCATTGCGGCAGAAGGATTCCTCGGGACTCATCATGTCATTAGGAACTTTTTAACAATCAAGTTAATTATGCCGTCGGGCATTCAAAGAAATTATCGGGTGTCAGCCGAACTTCGTTAGTAAGTCGGGAATAGAATTCTTGGTCAATCATGAACCAAATAAGGATATACAATCTTTTGCCATCAGGCACTCCGCATCAGCTGAGAGAACTGCTTCGTCAATACAGTGGGACTTCAATCATCAAGTCTTCAAGGAAATTTCAACTCCTCTATTTAAAACCTGCCAGGGAGGACACATCTCCGCTGGGGATTCTAGAGAACTATCAAGTAACTCTGCTTCGGGGATCCAGAAATCATTCTGGGTGAATCAACTCTGCTGAGGACTTCAAGAATCATCTTGGACAAATAACTCTGCTGGAGATTTCAGGATTCATCCTGAGCCAATAACTCTGTTGGAGATTTCAGGAATCATCCTGAGCAAACACTCTGCCGGGGACTCTAAGCATCAACTTGAGCAACCTTCTCTGGCGACTTCAATGGGGATTTTAAGAATCATCTTAAGCAAATAACTTCGCTGGGGAATTCAAGAATCATCTTGAGCAAACCATTCTGCGGAGGAACATCTGCAAAACAAGAACGGTAACGGCCTAGCTCATGTTTCATATGCATATGATCGACAATGGCGTAATGCTCCACACGGTGGAAATGCTGCGCATTTAGGGTAAATGCTATGCAATCATGCAAAATGCTACGACCCCCATCAGCAAAATAAATGCTGAAAGGAGAATCCTCATGTCAAGGAGAAAGGACCGCTCTGGTGGAGGAAAGGCTTATCCTGCCGAGGAGAAAGAGTCACACCAATCTCAATTGGATTCCGCCTGGGGAAACGAACTTCAGTCGACTGCTGCCGGGGAACAAAGTTCTACAAGAACCTGGACCTGCTCATCTAGGTATACGAACCACAACTGCTGAGGAAAACGATGTCAATCGCAGAAATAAACTGCACGGCCTTCGCGGCAAAACTTTCCGGGAGATAACGACTCTGATGGGGAAATACAACATCAGCTATTCAACACTCTACTGGGGAACACCAATCATGGCCTGAATGCTTTCCAAGGACTCGACTATCCTGGGGATCTGCAAACTCGGTTGGGGAAGTAGGAATCATCCTGCTTACAGGGGGAGAGTACAACTCTGCGGGGAATTTCAATTCCGCTGAAGACTTCAGTCTGTACTATCGAGTGCTGCACACTTCGGTATATGACTCAGCTGGGGAGACGACGATCCTTCAGGATACATCTGATTGGAGAGAGAATATTCTCTACTTGGGAAGACATGTCAATGCTTACAGTCTCATGTTCAGACTCTGTGGGGAGATGCCACTGAACTTGCTGGAGAAGAAGGAATCATCCTGCTTGGGAAACATATGACGTACCGCCTGGAATATGCTATACCTGCAACAACACAAACAGACAGACAAGATACCCTCCTCAAAGGGACCTATCAAGGTTATCATCTTGTGACAATGTTCAAGTAATTCATTGTTTCAACAATCAGTGGCCTAGGCTAGTAAGTTTATGTATGCGCATTTTATCAAAAACATCGGCGTTCTTTTTGCAAACAAAACAGATAAATGCTAAACAAGCAAACAGAATTGCTGAATAGTATACATTTTATTGATAACGAACCCCTGAATGGGTGAAAATGTTTTACAACAGATGCAAGCTCCTGGAATGAGGAAGCTGCGAAAATATAAAAACATAAATATACATCAGTATATACACAAATGTCGACAATGAGGCGTAGACGAACACCATGAGTTGATCCCTCTATGACCCACTCGACTTCGATACTTCTCCGATGCTTCAGCTTCAGAAGAGATTGATTCAGATAAACGGCCCTCAGGTCTTCCAAACCACTAGGCAAATACAGTCCACACGCGGAACGCAATCATTTGCTTTTTCAAATCCCTAACTTTTGCCTGAATCGCCCTTCCGGGTTTTCGATTCACCGGGATACTCTTTTTTGCCAAAGTCGCCCTTCCAGGTTTTCTACTTTGCGGGTGTACATTCTTTTCTTTGTATCCCTAATTTTTGCCCGAACATTTTTCTTTTTTATGGTTCGCCGGGATGCCCCATTTTTGCCTGGATATTCTTTTTCTTTCCAGCGGGTCATATTTTAAGCAAAGTATTTTTTAACTGCGTCCGCGTTCACCGGGGATGCAAAATCTTCGCCATCCATCGTGGATAACAGCAAGGCTCCTCCCGAGAAGACCCTGCTGATGACATACGGAACTTCGTAATTGGGAGTCCACTTGCCCCGGTGATCGAGTGTGGAGGAAGAATCTTCTTCAGGACGAGATCACCCGTCTGAAAGCTTCTAGGACGCACCTTCTTGTCATAGGCTTTCTTCATTCGGCTTTGGTACAGACGACCATATGCAATCGATGCTAACCTCTTTTCGTCCATCAGGCTGAGTTGGTTTAGTCAGTTCTTAATCCATTCTGCCTCATCAAGTTTCACATCAACCAAAACTCGTAAAGAAGGAATCTCAACTTCTAACGGTAGGACAGCTTCCATACTGTACACCAGTGAGAAAGGAGTTGCCCTGGTTGATGTACGTACCGTTGTACGATAACCGTGCAGTGTAAATGGAAACATCTCGTGCCAATCCTTATAGGTCACAACCATCTTTTATACAATCTTCTTGATGTTTTTATTGGCCGCTTCAACGACGCCATTCATCTTCGGCCGGTAAGGAGATGAGTTGTGATGTTCAATCTTGAAACTCTGGCACAACTCCTTCATCATCTTGTTATTCAGATTCGAACCATTATCGGTAATGATCCGCTCGGGAATTCCGTATCGACAGATGATGTCCCTCTTTATGAATTTAGCCACCACCTGCTTGGTCACGTTAGCATACGAGGCTGCCTCCACCCACTTGGTGAAATAGTCGATGGCTACCAAAATGAAGCGGTGACCGTTAGATGCAGTGGGCTCGATCTTGCCTATCATGTCGATGCCCCACATGGAGAACGGCCATGGGGAGGACATGACATTTAACGGGCACGGCGGTACATGAATCTTATCAGCATAAATCTGGCATTTATGGCATCTCTTCGCGAATTTAAAATAATCCGACTCCATCGTCAGCCAGTAGTATCCTGCTCTCAAGATCTTTCTTGTCATAGCATGCCCACCGGCGTGCATACCAAATGTGCCTTCATGGACTTCTTCCATGAGCATACTCGCTTCTTTCTCATCTACGCATCTGAGTAGCACGAGATCGTGGTTTCTTTTATACAAAACTCCATCAGGATTGAGATAAAAATTTCCAGACAGCCTCCTCAGAGTCTTCTTATCCTGGGTTGACGCTCCCGCAGGATACTCCTTAGTTATAAGGAAAGTCTGGATATCATGGAACCATGGTTTGCCATTGGAGGCTTCCTCGATCACAAAGACGAATGCAGGTCTATCAAGACGAGAAAGGACAATTCTTGGAGCTTCATTCCAAAATTTGACTTTATACATCGAAGCCAACGTGGCTAAGGCATCAGCCATTTGATTCTCGGCCCTGACCACATGATGAAGTTCCACTCGATCAAAGAACGGAAGCAGCCTTCTGGCATAATTCATGTACGGCACCAAATTCGATTGACGAGTCTCCCACTCCCCTTTAATCTGGTTAATCATAAGTGCCGAGTCACCATATACATCTAGGTTCTTGATTCTCAAATCAATTGCTTCTTCTAAACCGATGATGCATGCTTCGTACTCCGCTTCATTATTGGTGACCGGAAACGTTAGTCTCGCAGTGAACGAGATGTGGGATCCATGGGGAGTTGTGATGATTGCCCCTATGCCACTTCCGTAAGTATTAACCGCCCCGTCAAATATCAATTTCCACTGGGATTTCCTATCTGGACCCTCGTCGGGCAACGGTTCATCGCAATCCTTCGCTTTGAGAAACATGATATCCTCATCAGGGAATTCAAATTTCATCGGCTGATAATCCTCGATCGGCTGTTCGGCCAGGTATTCAGACAATACGCTTCCCTTGATGGCCTTCTGGGAAACATACTGAATGTTATATTCCGTCAACACCATTTGCCATCTGGCAATCCTGCCCGAAAGCGCTTGTTTCTCGAAGACGTACTTGATCGGATCCATCTTCGAAATTAGCATGGTCGTGTGATTGAGCATGTACTATCGTAAACGTTTGGCAGCCCAGGCTAGTGCACAACACGTTTTCTCCAGCATCGAGTAACGAGATTCACATTCTGTGAACTTTTTACTCAAATACTAAATGGCATGCTCCTTTCTGCCTGTCTCGTCGTGCTAACCGAGAACACACCCCATACTATTCTCAAGAACTGTCAAGTACATGATTAAGGGTCTTCCGGCCACTGGGGGTATCAAGATTGGAGGTTCCTGCAGATACTGTTTTATCTTATCAAATGCCTTCTGGAAATCCTCGTTCCAGATAATCGCCTGGTCTTTCTTTAACAGTTTGAACATCGGTTCACACATGGCCGTGAGTTGAGAAATAAACCTTGCAATGTAGTTTATTCTGCCCAGGAAACCACGAACTTCTTTTTCTGTTTTTGGCGCTGGCATTTCTTGTATTGCTTTTATCTTCGCAGGATCAACCTCAATGCCTCTTTCACTTACGATAAACCCCAGTAGTTTTCCAGACCATACTCCGAAAGTACACTTGTTAGGATTCAGCCTCAACCTGAATTTCCTAAGCCTCTCAAAAAGCTTCAGCAAATTGACCAGGTGTCCCTCCTCCGTTTGGGACTTCGCAATCATGTCATCAACATAGACTTCAATCTCATGATGAATCATATCATGAAACAAAGTAACCATTGCTCGTTGGTAAGTGGCCCCTGTGTTCTTCAGACCGAAAGGCATTACCTTGTAGCAAAATGTTCCCCAAGGTGTAATAAATATAGTTTTCTCTATGTCCTCCGGCGCCATCTTGATCTGATTGTAGCCGGAGAAGCCATCCATGAACGAAAATACGGAGAACTAAGTTGTATTGTCGACCAACACATCAATATGAGGGAGCGGGAAATCATCTTTAGGGCTCGCCCTATTCAAATCCCGATAATCGACGCACATTCGCACCTTACCGTCCTTCTTCGGTACAGGCACTATGTTGGCGACCCACGGAGGGTAAGTAGTGACCGCTAAGAAGCCAGCATCAAGCTGCTTCTGCACTTCTTCTTTGATCTTAACGACCATATCTGGTCGCGTCCTCCTAAGCTTCTGCTTAACGGGAGGACAATCTTCTCGCAGCGGCAAGTGATGGACCACGATGTCAGTGTCAAGTCCGGGCATATCCTCGTATGACCAAGCAAAGATGTCACTATACTCTCTCAGCATCTCGACCAATCTCTGCTTGACATCACTCTGCAATGCAACCCCTATTCTGACGTTCCTGACCAGTTCTTCAGAACCCAGATTCACAATCTCAATCTCTTCTTCGTGAGGCAGAATAACTTTCTCTTCTTGTTTCAACAAGCGGGCCAACTCTTCAGGAAGGTCTTCGTCTTCATCAATCTCTTCTTCGGCTTGATAGATCGGGCAATCGAAGTCGAAGTGAGTCGTAGAAGGTCCAGAGTCGATGTCATCTGCTATGTGGATCCTGCAATAACAAGGGTTAAGCTTAAAACAAGGATATGCAGGTTAGCACAAACCCCATTTCCATTTTATTGTTTTTCAAAACAAATATAAAACAGGAATAACAGAGATCACAATATTTAAATACGAAGAAAAACGCCTTTTGATTTATTGGTAAAATGCATGTACATAACCAAACAAGGCCCTGACAATAAAACCACTATGCCCCGGGTAGGACATAGGGTTGTACAATTATTGGAGAAAGTAAATCATTACTCTTTGCCTGTCACTTGGATGGTATCCCTGATGGACCAGTTGTTGAGGCTCTCGCCTGGCTTGCTTGGCTGGATCCAAGAGTCTAGGTTGCAATCGTTGTCTTCGTCGTCTTCAGACACTGCGTTGACACTTTCAAATATCACCCCGCCACTGGTAAACTGGATCGGCCCTTTACCTCGCGATGCACTGCGAGAAGAGGAGGCTTCAGCCGCCGGAGAGTATCCTAACCCAAACTTGTCCTGCTTATTAGGTATTTCTAGAATTCGCCCCCAGCCTAGGGTAGATCCGGCTTGAACAACGGCTCGGGCTTCCTTGAACGAAGAGAGAGTCATCTCTGGTTTTTCAATCATTACAGGAGCCATGTTCTTGACTTTAACAGCTTCGAACGCCTGACATAGGGTTTCGTGGATTTCTCCATCCATCTCAACATACTTGAAGGACGACAAGTGGCTCACCATTATGTCTTCCTCGCCATATACAGTCACGATGCTGCCTCCAACAGCATACTTGAGTTTCTGGTGCAACGTGGAGGTCACGGCGCCAGTAGAATGGATCCATGGCCGGCCTAGGAGACAGTTGTAGGCTGGCATGATGTCCATAATGTAGAAGACTGCGTCAAAAGTTTCCGGCCCAACTTGGATTGGTAGCGTCACCTCCCCAAAAACATGACGCTTGGTTCCGTCGAAAGCCTTCACAACCAGATCACTGGGTGTGCAAATCAATCCTTGAGTATCTAACTTCATCAATGCTTTCTTCAGAAGAACATTGAGTGATGACCCTGTGTCCACCAACACATGAGACATAGTCGTTCCCCTACACTCTATCGAGATGTGCAGGGCGCTGTTGTGGTTTCTTCCCTTCGGCGTCAACTCCAAGTCAGTGAACCCTAACCCGTTTCCAGCATTCACGTGGGCTACGACCCCTTCCAATTGGTTGACCGAGATTTCCTACGGTACATACGTGGCATTTAAGACCTTTAACAGCGCGTTGCAATGTAACTCCGAACACAACAACAAATTCAGGATGGAGATTTTCGAGGGTGTTTGATGGAGGTGATCTACGATCTTGTAGTCACTCTTCTTGATCAGCCTCATGAACTCTTCAGCGTCCTTAACAAGTAAGTCCTTCTCTACCCCACAAGGGGTTTCCTCAACGACTTTACCCTTTCCCTTATCAGTTTCATCAGCTTTGTCCGCCACAATCTCAGGTGGAGCAAATACTCTTCCGCTACGCGTGATCCCACCAATTCCCATTAGGTTATGCACAGATCGCCCAGATGGTTCTAGTTCCAACTTCTGTCCGTTACAATAAACGTCTGCCTCATAATGCCATGGGACCGCATTGGTGCTTTCAAAAGGTATCGGCCCAGCCTTGGTGATGGTAATCCTGGGCGGTCTGGGTGCATAAATATTGATCGTCCGGCGAGGGATGGTGATGGTGGCAACCTCATCATCTTGCTTCAGCATTACCTCTTTAGATCCATATTCGGCCCTTCGGCTAAACTGCAAGATTCCTTCGGTCATCAGACTCTGAATCCCTTCTATCAACTGTTCACGTCCATCAGGATGAGTCGCACAGCCCATACATAGCTCTCCACAACCCAGAAAGAAGCCTCTCTTCATCAGCTTGGCCTTAACGAAGCTAAGCAGTGTCTTCAAATCCCTGACGTCAGTCAACACATCTAAGTTCTTGTCTTCAATAATGGCATTCACCCCACCTCCCCTATGATTCGGCATAGGGTTCTTCGTGACATTCGACACATTATCTGAGAAGTTGATGATCTTAGCGTCCACCATATCTTGCACCTTGTGCTTGAAGGCTTTGCAATTTTCTATCGTGTGGCCTGGTGCCCCCGAGTGAAACTCACAGGTTGCATTCACATCATAACCTGGCGGAGGTGCCCCTGTCAAGGGAGCTAGGGTTCTCTTCTGGATTAGCTGTAACTGAAGTAGAGTCTGTAACAGCTGAGCATAAGACATGGGCGGCGTCTCGAGGTGACGACTTGACAAAGGTGCCCTGTTCTGATACTTTTTGTATCCTTGTTGATTCGGCTGCTGCTGTGGCTGGGGTTGTTGGACTGCGGGGATGGTTATGCTAGCCACCTGCTGGCGAGGGCCTTTACCTTTCCTTCGAGCGTTGGACACGGCGCTCGTCTCTCCTTCCCGCCTTTTGCCACCATACGGTTTCTTTCCTCCCCCAGACGAGGATAGATCACCTTGAATTTTCCCCAGTTTGATCCCATTTTCAACATGCTCGCCGGTGATGATGAGATCTGAGAAGCTTCCGGACATACCGCTGACCAACTTCTCATAATAAACCCATGGGAGGATGGCTACAAACATTTCAATAAGCTCCCGTTCAACCATCGGCGGTTGAACTCTAGCTGCTAATTCACGCCACCCCTGGGCGTACTCTTTGAACCCTTCGTTGTTCCTTTGTGACAGGTTCTGCAATTGGACTCGGTTCGGAGCCAGGTCACTGTTATATTGGTAATGGTGCACGAATGCCTCAGCAAGTTCCTTCCACGTGCGCACACTGGTAGGCTCCAAACTCATGTACCATTCCAAGGATGGCCCAGACAAGCTATCTTGAAAGAAGTGCATCAGCAACTTCTCGTCTTCAGAGTGAGCGGACATCTTCCGGTAGTATGACCTTAGGTGGACGCGAGGGCAGGTGGTGCCCTTGTATTTCTCAAAGTCGGGTACCTTGAATTTAGGAGGCACCTTGAAATCAGAAATCAATCCCAATTTAGACATGTCGACACACATAGTGTTCAGGTTCTCGAAATTCCTCATCTTGTCCTCGAGTGCCTTAAACCTCAGACGTGCTTCAGCAGTCAGCTTTCCTTCAGCACCCTTCTGTGAGAACAAATCTTCTTGACGGTCTTCTAGCCATGGCTGAGGCCCATACAGATTTCCAACACCTGTGTTGCCGTTGCCCAGTCCAGCATTGCCATTAGCTTCAAAGTTTCCATTACCGATGCCAGTCGTATTACCATTGAGCCCCATGTTAGCGATCACATTACTGTTACCACTACTGTTCCCCCCGGTCACGGGGATGCCATTCTGAGGAGTTTCAACAGGTGGAGGGGTTGGAACATTCCCACCGTGGAGTACACCATTGCTGTCAACCCTTGAAATCAGAGGCTGGACCAATGTTCTAAGTTGGTCCTGGCGGTTGGCAACCACTTGCATGAGCTCCATGAAGCGGTCCATCCTCTCTCGGAGTTCTTGAACGTCAGTTTGCACTTGTTCCATCGCTCTAGCTTGATTTGCTCTGGTCGGATAGCGGTGGATTAGCCTTCGATCAATCCTGGAACAACCTGAAACAACCTGTATACACAAAAGGGTTAGAAAAAATGACAAAGTGCTCGCTATGCAAATGCTTCATGCACATGCAAACGTGTGTCTGTGTGTTAGGGAGATTTCCCCCCCGATCCTAGTGCCTGAGTGCCAGTGCTGATAATAAGAAGTTCTAGTCCAGTCATAGCATCTCATATATATATAAAGAAAACCCATCAGGGTGGTACACAATGTCACTGAGTACAAGCAGAATCAATAGCATGACCTCGACCAACAAGCCTGGTGATGGTCAGCATACAACAATGATCAAAACAAAAGGATTACAAATATACTCAAGCACGTCCACAAACTCGAAACTCTTCTAACAGATCCCTCGTTTCTGGATGATTAGGATGAGTGAGCAACCCTTCGACGAGTAACTCCCTCTGCGTAATAGTGTATTGAAGACCTTCAACGGAGTCTTCCCATGCTCCTTCACCGAAAAAATCTTCTAACTTCCGCTTCTTGGATTCAAATTTCTGTTTGCGCTCCTTCAGGTTAGCAAGAGCCTTGTTGAGCAGGCCTTCAGCGGCATATCTGCGAGCGGTTTCTTCATCAAACCTCTTCTCACTAGCCTTCACCTGGACTTTCAACTTGGAGATCTGCTGCTTCAGTTTATCCTCCCGTTCCTTGCCATTGGCTAGGGTGGCCTTCCAATGCTGATTAAACTTGGATATTCTCCGGTACGCTTCATCCAAGTGCTGCTTCTTAGTGGCCAGTATGTCACTGACAGCTTTGAAGTCCCGACCCAAGCGCTCACGATCAGCTATCTGCTTAGTCAAGTCCGTCCCTAACTGGTTCACCAGCTCTGTTTGCCTCTTGAAGGAATGGACGACTTTGCTTCTCTCGCTTCTGAGTTGAGCCAATTCTTTCTCCAGTTCTTCATTTGCCTTCTTCAGCTCATCTCTCTCAGCTAACACCTGATTATGCTGCTGAATAGGCACGGTGGTAGGCTCTTCAATCACTGGAGGGCTTTCTGGTTGGGCAAGAGGAAACGGCATCCCTATAATATCTGCTCTGGCTCTGATCCAGGTCACATACGGAGTGTAGGCCTGGCTATTACTTTTTCCCAGCAACAGTTTTCCCCGCTTACTGATACCATTCCAAGCGTGCTGAAGCCTAGATAACATATCCCCCTCTAGAAGACCAGTGAGGTACAGAGATTCCTGCACCTCTTCATCCTTCGGCGGAGCTCTCAAAGCATAAGCAAACTGTCGGACTAGCAGGGATGGATTATAGTTGATACAACCCTTCCTGCCTATCAAAGGCACATTCGGAAACCCGCTGCAGCTGAAGATAATCTCAGTACCCAACCTATCTCTATCAAACCAGGCAATATCCTCCGCTGACAGACTCATCAAGCGCTCAAACCACTCAGCTGTGGCTGCAGACGAAGCAAAGGGACCCTTCTTGGGTAGGTGACTATCAAGCCATCTATAGAGTAGGGGCACACAGCACGAGACATTCTTACCCCTTCTGTTCTTGTTTTTGTAGTGGACGGAAAGGTAGGGACTGAATTCCCTGATGCAAAGATGTGAAAGGCGTCGGAGTCTACAAAGTCATACATATTGGGGAACAGAATGATGCCATATATGCACAGAGCAAGAATAGCGTTGAACACGATTCAACAGCCGTCTTTGGCACACTGCTGGGCCTTTCCCACTAAGAACTACAGGGAGAAACCGGGAACCCTGTTCCAACTAGACAAGACCAACTCGGAGGCATCCAGATGAAGTGAAGGGGCTAGCCTAGCCAGATTAGGCTCAGCATCCATATGAACAAAGGGCATCTGGCTCTTGATAGGCACACCTAACAAGTCAGCATACTCCTCTAGTGTGGGTGCGAGAATAAAGTTCGGGAAAGTAAAGCATCTCAAAGGAGGATCGTAGAACTGTAGCAAGGCGTGAAACCCATTCAACTCAAACACAGAAGGTTTACGAACCAAGCTGAGCAGTTTCCCATAAGCCTTTCTGAACTCACCTCTCACAGAATCATCTGCCAAAGCAATCAAACCAGTCAGCTGAACAACATCAGGAGTGGGGAGCTTGTAGGCCACAATCTTCCTCAGTGAACCCATAATAGCACAACAGACGGCAAGAAAACCTGAACCGGGGGAAACGGTACCTGCAACACAGACACACGTTAATGATATGCAAATGAGTATGCAAAACAATGCAAAATGCAATCATGCCGCAGGAGATCAAGACGACTGTGCTGTTGCGGAGATGAAGGTGAAGATTCTGTATCAACAAAACCATAATACTGCTCTGTCAAGAACAACCATATCTCTGATGAGAAGTACCCCTGATACCAGACCGTAACCCTGCTCTGTCAAGAACAATCATATATCTGATGATGAGAACCTCTGATATCAGACTATAAACCTGCTCTGTCAAGAACAATCATATATCTGATGATGAGACCCTCTGGTTCCAACAAAACTGATTCACTATCAAGAAAACCAGGTAGTCTGAAGGTTGAGGTTTCCTGTAACAAACCCGACCCTGCTCACAGGTATGGACCTAAACTGACACAAGTTCGGCATCCTATGCGGTCATCAGCGTCACAGACATTCAAGAAGGGTGATACGATACCCAGAAGGTGTGGCATCACCATCTCCTGAAGCGGCCTCACTTAGCTGAATCCCAAATGATCGGTCCCCAGAGTTGACAATCCTCCAAACCAACAACCCCTCAAGCCCAAAGGGCCGGAAAAGAAGTCAACCGGGAGAACCTCGTCTGAGCGTGGATTT
Source organism: Lathyrus sativus (assembly GCA_963859935.3). Taxonomy (NCBI): domain Eukaryota; kingdom Viridiplantae; phylum Streptophyta; class Magnoliopsida; order Fabales; family Fabaceae; genus Lathyrus; species Lathyrus sativus. The sequence goes on along the minus strand of OZ012739.1, from coordinate 286,196,170 downwards.
CATGAGACACTAGTGCCTGCAAAGCAAGCACGCGCCCACTAATTTCCACAACTAATGCTAGGTTCACTCAAGCCTGGGTCTGGCTTCTCACTCATCAGAATGCCCCTCCCACAACAGCATAGATAATCATATCATACTGAAAATAAAGTGCAGGAAATAAAGTGCGATAAATAAATACAAGCCAACAAGTAAACACGCAAGCGCTAGGATTGACTCGCATAGGGAACCAGAGATTCTGGGTTCCTCCCCAACAGAGTCGCCAGCTGTCGCTACCGCGAAAATAAGGTGCCGGCAAAACAGAAGAGTCACCACCTTTCGTTATTTATCCCTCGGAACGGGAAAGGAAACGATCGGAAAAACCTGAAGAAAAGGTATAAGACAAGGTCATCGCAACCATTGTCTGGGTTCGGGAGTCGGTTATGCAAGGGGAAGGTATTAACACCCCTCATGTCCATCGTACTCGATGGGATCCACGCTTGTTGTGTTTGTCTGACGGGTTGGTTTTATCTATCTACCTATCAAGGTTGGCTTAAAAAGAAAAGAAAATGACTCGGCAAAGCATCGCGCTTTATGCCTACGTATTCTCATCAGAGAATGAGAAATCAAAGTCAACGTAGTTCGACTAACTAAGGGTTACGGGGAATGTGGCTCGCCAATACGTCAGTATTGTGCCTACGTACTCTCAACAGGTATGAGAGATCAGAGCTTACGTAGTTCGGGATAATACGGATTACGGGGATTCAGATTCATCTGTTTTTTCGAGTAGGGTTAAAAAACAGTTCCAGCAGTTTGGTGTACGCAGCTCGACCCTTGGAGACTTAAGCGTTACCGTTTGCGGTAGAACTGGGAGTTAACGGCACTCTTTTCTTCAGAAAAGCTTTCCTTTGAATTACGGGCCCACGGGGCAAAAACGTTTGAAGTTTGTTTTCTGTCTTTTACGGAAGAACTGTTTTTTTATGGATGTTTGCAACCAATATCCCACTAGAGACTATGACAGGAGAGTGAATGCGTCGCATGTCACCCAAAGGGTACCATACTAAACATCCAGACTGTTGAAAAGAAACTCTCCAACAATCCTTTCTCAGATAGCTTAAGGCTCGTAACGTACGACGTCAGTTAACCTTTATTACTGTATTTTAATTTGTTTCAAGATGAGAAGAGAAAACAGGTTCAACTAGAGGGAGACTATCAATTCCTACTGTTGTCATGCCAAGGATTCATCCTATGGTTGAGGTTTGAAACAGGGAACTCCTAGAAGTTATCATGCATAGGTTTCAACCTAAAGTTCTAATCATCACTTCCTTATCAAAGGAAGTGAGATTCCTAGGGGATCATGTCAATGGTATACAGAAACAGATAAAGCATCAGCTAAACAGTAAACAATAAGCGACTGTAAAATGCATGCAATGCAAGTGAGGGAGGCAATGTGTGTGGGGCATCAGCCTTCACAAGCTCATCTCAACCTCAAGCCAGATATGAATAACTGTAATCATACAGGAGAAATAACATGCTATCAAGCAAACACAATAGCTGCAATCATACAGAAGAAATAACATGCTATCAAGCAAAATGTAATAACTGCAATCATACAGAAGAAATGAAGTAAAAATGCCATTAAGCAAACCACAAACCACATAGGCAAGGGAGCTGAGCTCTACCGAATACCCGCAAGCAAAGCCATATAGTAAAAATACAAGCAGAGGGAGCAACTCAACCTCTAGTGCAATCATGCTCCTAGTTTACATCAGTCTAGATATGGACTTATTCTAATGCATCAAGCAAATCAAACAAGTCACAGCAATACAGTTGCACAGCAAGCAAACAAACAGGAAAGAAAGCAGATCAACAGCCTCCTCAACTTCACAGCAAAGCTCCTCTGACAGCAATTTGGTCCTCAGTCTTCAACTGCTCCTTAAGGCTTTCATCTTCAATAGCAAGTATCAACTTGCTTCTTCAAGCTTTCCACACCTCACCCACAAGTATCAACTTGTTCTTCACCTTCTTCAAGCTTCAGCTTCAAAACAGACTCTACCTTCAGGCTTCAATCCCAATAGCAAGTATCAACTTGTTCCTTCAAGCACTCCATGCATCAAACACAAGTATCAACTTGTTCTCCTCAAGCTTCAGCTCTTTCTTCAATCTCAATTTGATCTTATTCACAAGTGTCAACTTGTTCTTCTGGATCCTCAAGCTTCAGCTTCAATGGCAGTCTTCAAACATAGGGAAGTACAACCTCTAGCATCTTCAGTCTTCTAGCAAGGAACTCCATCCTCTAGCAAGGGAGAAAGATTCATCTAACAAGAGCAGGGTTTGGATGATAGACAGAAGAGTGAAGACCAAAGGTCACCACTAAGCACTCCATCATCAGAGAAAGGAACCCTCAAAGGTTCTACCAACTTGTGAAGAGCCACACATCCTACCAAAGGAGGGATGAGGCCTTCACAAGGGGACCTTACATCATAGGGAATAATGGAAGTGATCAACACCTTCCATTTTTATGAAAGAAGAAAATCTATCTAGAAGCTCTACCTACAAACCCTAATCTTAACACCTAAACAAAACTATACCCAAAAGGAAGGGGAATCCTCACATCCAAACTTCTTCATGCATTCCATAGTAGCCCAAGCTTGTCTTCAACATCATCCAAGATCAAGGAAAGCAAAACCCTAATCTAAGGGAACTAAAGAAGTCAATCTAGTTGAATTAGCATGTTAGGATCACCTAAAACTTAGTACTAAAGTTAATCCTAACTAAAATACTAAAACCAATTGTAAAATCCTACAAAAATAACTATGGGAACCTAATTCAATCATGAATCTACCATACAAAATCCAAGGGTTGAATCATCCACCAAGTCCTAGAAATAAAACCTAAATCATGAAGTACTAAGGTTAAACCCTAATCCTAGAGCACCTTAAGTTTCAACTTAAAACTACCACCTAATTTCATCACAAAAATGTGAGAAACTTACTAGGGTAACATGCATGTCTATGCTAGCTACACACAAAAAATCAAGGCAAGAATCATCACCAACTGCTCAAACAAAATTCACCAAAACAAGGTATCAACCATGGCCATTTTAATATCAATTAATATTCAAAAAATGCAAATAAAATCAAAAATGCATGAATTCCTAATATTTTTAATCTACCAAATTCTATATTCAGTCATGAATCTGGGGAAAAAAGTTTGGAATTAATTGAGTTAATTTCCTATTTTTTATGAATTAATTTCTAAGTCATATGAAATAATGAAAAATGAAAGAAAATAAAAGAAATTAATAAACAAGCGTGTCAAATAGCAATCCAATACAGTTTATTTCAAAGAATTGGGCCAAAGGGGGGTGTTGATATCAAGGAGTTCATAGGCCCATGCGCTTGGATTCACCCAGTTCAGATCAGCAATTAAAATGAAATAAAAACAAACACAAGCCAGGATTCGAACTCACGCTCACTCAGTTCATTCAACGAGTAAGTAAAACGGTGAGTTTTGGGAGAGGGGTACGTGGCTCATCATGAGCGCTTAGATCAGTGGACCAAGTCAAGTCTTCAGCCTGAATGGAGGGTGAGGATTTCATCTTCCCCAATTTAAACCTGAAACCTGCGTGCGAACCAGCCATCGCCGGTGGCTTTTCCGGCCACCCCTGTGCAACCCTAACTTCCTCTACACTTAACCATTTGCCACGATTCCTGAATGAATCTTGACCAGAATCTTCCCAGCAATTCAACCATACCAATTATTTATCCTCAAAACGCATGAATCGTGAAATATCAACTTCAACCGAAAATGGCATCTGACCTAAATCGTCTCTAATCATGCAATTAAGCATCCTAAATCCAACTACTCACCATCAGGATCCTAACCGCATATGAATTTCTATCTATCACTACCTAAATCATGCATAATCAAGAAATTCACCAACCTGTGTTCAATCTTGCAACAGAAGTGGTTCTTGCACGATTCAACCTCTACAACGATCCAGATTCACTCCAAATCTTCCTCTGAAGCTAATGCACACCTCAAATTGGCTTGATTCTTCTTCAATCTCAGAATATGATTTCAACTTACATTCATGATACTTCAATTTCACTCTCTGCTTCCAGCACCAATTTCTTCCAAAAAAAGCACTGAACTCGCTCACTCAATGACTTATATAGAAGTGTTTAGACTCATCTAGAAACTTCTGGAATCATCCAAATGAGATTTTGGATTTTCAATTTCTACTCCAAATATCATTCATGGCATATGCAATATCTCCTCTGTTTGGGCCTCAGCAAACTTGGTTTTCATTCCTCATGAGCTCAGGAATTGAATGGTGATGATTGTTTCCTTGTTTGCAAGCCAAGGGTGTGAGTTGGATATGTTACTTCATCATGAAGAAATGAAATGGAATGGTATGAAAATGACCTCAAATTAAAATTCTAACATTGCCATTGTTTCTAAAATCATTTTTCCAATCAATTTGACCTATAATTTTGCTTCATTTGGTCACAATGAATTATTTGAATTTTTGGCCATTAAATCCTTTTAATTCTTTCTTTTTTCAAAATTTCTTGAACCAAGTCTCTCCTTGAGCCATTTCAATGCCTCCTTGATGCATGGTCAAGGTTAAAACCCCATTTTGAGCAACTTTCTAGTTGGACAAAATTTCATTTGAGGCTTCTAAGTTGGTGAAAATGGCCTATGATCACAAATGACCTATAATCACCAAATGTCCAAAATACCCTTGACTTGTCCAAGCCATAACTTGAGTTATACAAATCCTATCAAGGACTCCTAGTACTTTCTAGAAATCTAATAGAATAAGGAACAACATTCTTGTTTACCAAAATTTCATAGGAATCATCCTTCTAGGGCAAAAGTTTCATGCAAGTTGGACAGCTTTCAAGCTCCAAATTCATATTCCTCAGATGACTTGTAACTTGTCAAAGCCATAACTTGAGTTCTACAAATCCTATCAAGGACTTCTAGCACTAAAATTAAATCTAAGATCATCCTCTACAACAATCATGTTGGGGGCAAGATGAGATGACAATCATATCTTGAGCTAAATTTCCTTGAAGATAGGGGCCAAACTAGGGGATTTTACACTGTCAAGCCTTAAAAACCCTAGCTTGAAACTTCTCAAACTCTCCAATCATGATGAGTTAACCTTAAAATCATCCTTATAACATCTCAATGCATCAATCCATGATCACATGGCTCTTGGATTGGGTCTCAACTTCCTTCAAACCCTCAGTTGACTTAGGGTTGACCTAGTCAAACCCTAGCTGCACCACTCATGGCTGAGCCTTCTTAATCTTGCATGATGACCTGTCTAGGCCTCAAAGTTATCTTCAACACTTCTCATGAGCTCTCTCAAGACCTCAAGTCCAACTTCATGGCTTCAGAATCATCTGATGGCTTCCCACAACTCTCAAGTTAGGAGACACACCCTCTTGGCTTCAATCACTCTGTTTGAGGATCCTTTAACTTCTCTGACAAGGATATCAACCCTTGAACACTTGAATAACCTTCTTAGCTAGCTTTGTAGTCTTGTGTAGCCCTTGATTGGTAATCATACCTCTTAATCTCCTGCATACATGTCAATGAAATGCAAATGGTAATGCTAATGTGAATGAAATGAAACACAAGCTAGGTAAAGAAATGTTGGTCAAATTTTGGGGTGTAACAATAGGCCTTTCATCAATAAAGTATTCATTTCAGTCAAAGAGCTTTCATTTCTGTTTTTACTTTTACTATTTTGTTTGCAAAAAACATCCGATATTTTTGATAAACATTACAGGTGAAAACATAAGGCTTTGCAGAGCATAATGAAAACATTGATTTTACTTGAATAGGTATCATGGGTGGTGACTGAGATGACCATTTTGCATGTAGAGTATCCTATTGTTTCTTTGTTGTTTGCAGGATGACATAGTTGTCTCCCCAATAGAACTTTTCTCTCCAGCAATGAAGTTCTAATAACAGCACATGGTGAAGTTATTCCTCCCCTAGAAGGAGTCAAGAAGATTGCATCCTTCAGCCAAGTTTGATTTGTACTCCTCAGCGAGTGTTCAAGGGTTGTCTATTTTAGGTAGAATGATGTTGACATGAAGTCGGGAACTTGTTCAGCAGGAACTTGGCCTTGGTCTTCCCACAAGAGAGATTTTGTCTCTCCCAACAGAGTCCTGTTATTGAATTAGAAGTTTTGTCACCAGGAATAATGTACTCTAACCCCTAGCAGGGTGGCTTCCTCTTCATCAAGATTGATGTTCTTAACGTCTTTGCCCAGCAATGTCAGTATTCCTTGATTTATTTCCCCAAGCAGAGTTTGGTGCTGATTCCCTTGACAGGTACATCAACAACAGGGTGATATCTCCAGCAAAGTCCAATGGTCATTGGCATATTTCATAATCAGGTTTCGGGACGATCTCCCATCAATTGTTGTTTTCATTTCTCTCAGGGAAGATGTTTCAAGCAGAGCTTATTAATTCCCAGCATAGTGGAATTCTCGGTAGACGTCTATTATGTTCCCAGGAGAATGGAATCCCCAACTAATGTCACTTTCGTTCCCCTCAGAGTGGAATTCTCAGTAGAGTCTTACATCTCCAGCAGGGTGGATTATTCAACATGTGTTGCTCTTAATTCCAAGCAGATTGGAATTTTCATCAGGTTTCGTTTGTCCCTAGTAGGGTGGCATTCCCAACAGATGTTCCTCGTTATCCCCAGCAGGGTGGATTTCTCAATAGGCGTTTTTCCCCACTGAGTGGAGGTTTTGGTGTTTTTCCCCAGCAGGGTGAAATTTCCCTAGAAGAGTTTTGTTCAGGAAGGCCATCCAGAACGTATTCCTCAGCAGAGTTTGTTCAGCACCTTTTCGGGTGGTGTTCTTTTGCATTTGCATTTTGCATAGCATCCTTCCAAATACGTAGCATTTCCATTTCGCATGGAGAATTACGCCATATTCAAACATATGCATCTGAAGTATAAGCCAGGTTTGGTATCTTTGTTGTTAGTCGTCTCTCTGGCAGATAATGACATGTTTTACTTTATCCTCAGCAAAAATCATTGACATATATGTTCATTTCACTTGATACTCTCCGTCAAAGTCTTTTGTTTAAACCTCTCTTTCCCTGTCGGAATATTCTTTTTAGGTTGTGAGTCGGTTGATTCTACTTCCTGCCCACCCCGGGTGTTATTTTCCAACTTTTGGTTGGTAATCCCAAGTTTAGTCTTTTGTGGATGTTATCACAACTTTTGGTTGGTAGTCCATTATTTTTTGGATGTTATCCCAACTTTTGGTTGGTAGTCCTCTATTGTTTCCCTTGTGGAGTCGATCCTAACTTTTGGTTGGTAGTCTTCGTTGTGGTAAGTTCACCTTCGTTCGGTGTTCTGATGATTCCAACTTTTGGTTGGCAGCCTTTGCTTGATTCCAACTTTTGGTTGGTATAGCTGTATGGATGATTCCAACTTTTGGTTGGTAGTCCTCGTTTCTGTGTGGATGATTCCAACTTTTGGTTGGTAGTCCTCGTTTCTTTATGGATGATTCCAACTTTTGGCTGGTAGTCCTTATTTCCATGTGGATGATTCTAACTTTTGGTTGGTAGTCCTTTTTTTTGTGTGGATGATTCTAACTTTTGGTTGGTAGTCCTTGTTTCTGTGTGGATGATTCCAACTTTTGGTTGGTATTCCTCGTTTCTTTATGGATGATTCCAACTTTTGGTTGGTAGTCCTTGTTTTTGTGTGGATGATTCCAACATTTGGTTGGTAGTCCTTATTTCCATGTGGATGATTCCAACTTTTGGTTGGTAGTCCTTGTTTCTGTGTGGATGATTCCAACTTTTGGTTGGTAGTCTTAATTTCCTTGTTGATGATTCCAACTTTTGGTTGGTAGTCTTCGTTTCCTTGTTGACGATTCCAACTTTTGGTTGGTAGTCTTTGTTTCTGTGTTAATGGTCCCCAACTGTTGGTTAGTAGTCTTTGTTTCTGTGCTGCCCAACTTTTGGTTGGTAGTCTTCCTTTATGGTTTCAACTATTGGGGTTGGTTTCTTTCCCCGCAGAGTTCGCCTTCGGACGGTGTTCTGGTGATTCTAACTTTTGGTTAGTAGCCTTGTTTTCCAACTTTTGGCTGGATATTATCCATTGCAAATTCGTTATCCCAACTTTTGGTTGGTAGTCTTCGTTTGTGGATCTAGTTTTGTTTAGTGTTCAAGTGATTCTAACTCTTGGTTGGTAGCTTTTGTTTATACCCTTGTTGTGCTCCAACTTTTGGTTGGTAGTGTAGCACCCCAAAATTTGCCTCGTTGTTTCTTGATTTATTGGCTTATGTTTCTTTGCATTTTACATATCTGCATATCATAACATTGGTTCTTGAGACATAGGATCAAGGTGTTTCTATGGCTCAGGGCTCCCTTTTGTTGCAAGAGTTTAAACAACGAGCATTAAAGGCTCTGGCATTTATTTTACCCAGTGATCGAGTGGTCGATTTTATTTTATTTAGTAGGTTATTTTCAGCTCAGGAGATGGTATACAGGCTATGTCAGGCATTCTCACAGTTATAATATCCAAGGGCAAGTTTCAGAGGCTTAACGGAGCTTAGAACAGGTGGTAGTGGGTGATTATACATGATTCCCTCCATTTTCCGCCAATTTGGGCATTTTTGAATGTGGTAACCGATTACCACATATGGGTAATCGGTTACCCTGGGCGAAATTTGCCAAGAAATTTGAATTTCAGCATTGCAAGTTTTCACTTATTTTCAACCATTGATTTCACATGATCATCATTGGAAGGATCTAGAATTGTTTCAGTTTTCACTATTTCCCTCCAAATTTCAAACACTTCATTCCTAATTCCACTCCTAATTTCCATTCCAAACATTAATCCATAATCCAAACCATATTTTTGTTCCTAACCTAGAGCTTATTTAAGTGGATTTGCTCCAAACCACACTCATTTGCACCATTTTCATTCTCATTTTTCATCTCAAATTCTCTCAAATTTCTCTCAACTTTTTTTTACTCCAAAAACCTCCATTAAAGCTCTTTCCACTTGAGTTCATTGATTCTACATTGTAATCCTTGAATTCTAAAGCTAAAACCTCCTTCATTCATCTCCATTATCTTCAATTCATCACTCAATTTTTGTTTGGATTTGGATCTGAATTTGGAAGCAAGATTTGAAGTGGTTTTGGATCAATCTTGGCTTAATTTTGCTTGTTCTTCACTTCTACCATAAGGAAGCTCTTTGATCTTGAAGATTCTCTGGATTTCTAGCTTGGATCTGTTACTTTCAAGTAAATCAACACTTACCAAAGCAAATCTCAGCTTTGAAGGTTGGTGAATTCTAGATCCAATTCTCTTTTGAGCTTATTTGCATAATCACAATGTAGATCCATGGCTTTTGATGCATTTTGATCCATTTTTATGATTTTCATCTTTGTGATTTGTGATCTCAATGTTTGATTGTGTTTACATGATGTTTGATCACTGATTCTTGATGATAAATTCGTGTTTAATTGATTACATGTTCATGTGAGTGATCAGATAAGTTGTTTGGTGTTGAAAACTGATTTTGGAAGCTGTTTTTCTGTTTCTGTCTCAGTGGTAACCGGTTACCATTAGCAGGTAACTGATTACCTTGCCCAATTTTCACATTCCTGAGCTTTTTTTTCAACAGGTAATTGGTTACCTGATTTTAGTAACCGATTACCACTGAAGCAGAATGTGTGTTTCTTGCATTTTCTTGCTTGTTTGAGTTCCTTTTCACATATGAACTTCATGGATTGATGTAATGCATTTATATGGATTGTTTTGACATGTTTCTTCATTCTTGAATGTTTGATCTCGATTCTTCCACATGTAACGTCCGGTTTTTGTTTGAATGCTTAGCATGTTCATGTTGCTTGATTGATGAATGATCACATGCATTTCTTGCTTAGATCATGTTAACTGATTATCATGAATATTTACTTTGCTAGATTTGTGATGTTTGTGTGTGTTTGCTTCCGATTCCGTTTGTTGCATGTCCGTTTGATTGTTCGATCATTTAATTTGAATTGAAAAGCATTTCGATCTTATTGATTCTTGTTGATATAATATTGTTGATCAATTATGTTTGATTGTTGAAGCATGTACATACTTGCATGATATATATCCATGATTGGTGTTTGTTTATGATTAATTGCATTCAAGCATGCTTGCTGCCCTACTTTCCACAATTGTGGTTATTCTGAACTTTGCATGTTGTCTTTGCCTTGCTTGCTTGATGCTTACTTTTTACACTAGCTTTTATGTTGAAACATGTGCTGTTATAGGTTGTCTTGCTTGTGTGCTGGATTTTATTGTTGTTTTGTGCAGGAGGCGCTATTGTAGCTGCTGTTTTTACCTTGCTTCTTTGCTTTTTGCTTTGTCTTTGCATGCTTCCTTAGGATTCCTAGTTCAATTTAATTTCTGATTAAATTTGGAGTAGGATAGACATTAGGAGTTTAATCCATGCATGATAACATTAGATTAGTCCCTTTTAACCTCAACCTCAGGTCCATCTTTTGCATACTAACATTAGGATAAAATTTCCTTTCGCATCTCGACCTTAGGACCACTTTGCATGACAACGTTAAGGCCGAGTTTCCCGTAGACCTTATGTGCGTCTCTCTTCTCATCTCAAAAAACTTTCTAACTCATCTAATAAATACGATGAACGTTGTACGATACGAGCCTTAAACACATGGTAAATGATGAGTGAGGGGTTTCTCCTCACTTTTCTAGAGTGTTTAGTGTATGTCCTTTGGGCGATATGCGACGCATTCGCTCCTATGTCATAGTCTTTAGTGCAACGTGAATCACAAAGCAAACTAATTCACTTCACTGAAACTAAAAAACAAAATTCAAACCTTTTTATCCTTCGGGATTTGTGTTTCAAACTCATTTTCAGAAAAGAGTACGTTGCTTTTCCGTTCTACCGCCATCGACCCTAACTGCTAGAATGGGAACTTAACGTCGCTCATAAAAAAAAACACTTAACCAACCTGTGGTTTTGTTCCTGAACTACGTTTTCTCTGATTTCTCATACCAGATGAGGACACATAGGCACAAGACGGTGATGTATTGGCGAGTAACCTTCCCCCCATCACCCGTAGTTTTAAGAACTACGTTGACTCTGACTTTCCCATTGCACGAGGGAATACGTAGGCATACGGCAACAATGTCCTATCGAGTCTCCTTTTTCTTTTCCATCCCCTGCTTAGCAGTTGCTTTCAGATAAACACAATGGACGTGAGGGGTGCTCATACCTTCCCCTTGAGTACTCAAACTCATAACTAAGGTATCCAATGCAAACATGGGATTAAGGTATCCAATGTTGTTGTGTTGTTAACTGAGTTAGACCAGAGCTCTGCTCTAAACCTAGAAACTCTGACAGAAAACCAGAAAATTGGGTTGGTTGGAGGTCAAAGTTTCCTGCAAAACCCATCCCTCTCATAGGTAGGTTCTAGTCTTGAAAGGTACGACATCCTATGCAGGTCGTCAGTATCACAGACTCTCAGGTCGAGAAACGATGATACATTCTCCATTTTTGGTTTGGCATCATGGTCAATCAAGAAGGTCTCAACTGACTTCCTGATGAACGGTCTCTAGAGTCGTTAGCTTTTAGATCCAACACCCTCCTCAACTGTTCAAGATGCACAAGATATGATGTCTTCAAAGAAAACCTCGTCTTGACGCAAATTTTGTGCAGACTCTTGCATTATAAGATGGAACACAAGTCCACATTACTCTCAACATTAATCCTAGGTGTGTACTCAAGCCTGGATATTGGGCTTACCTCTCATGGAACAATGCACCCAACAGCACAGCAACAACGACATAATATGATATCAATAAAATGCAAATGCAATAATATACAACAAGTAATGTACATAAAAGCAAATAACTACACAAAAGTAAACACCCAAAGACACAAAACAGACAAGTGTTGGGATTGACTCGCATAGGGAACCATAGTCCCCAGCAGAGTCACCAACCTTCACAACTGCGAAAAACAGAAGAGTTGCCACTGAATGTTATTTATCCCAAAGAGAGGGAAAGGAAACGATCAAAGAAAACTTAAAAGAAAGGAGAAGACAAGGTCATCGCAATCAAATCTTGGGTTCAGGACTCAGTTACACAAGGGGAAGGTATGAACACCCCTCACGTTCATTGTACTCAAACTCAAAGGGGAATGTATGAGCACCCCTCACGTCCATTTTCAGAAAAGAGTACGTTGCTTTTTCGGGATCCCGTTGCTTTTCCGGTATGAGCAACCCTTCTCTTGCTGTTAGACAGTTTGGTTATGCTTTGAGGGGACCCCGAAGAAGGAGGAAGTGCAGGAATCTCTGTACTTTACCGGTGTAGCTGATTATGATATTCTATCTAGAGTAGAAGAAGCATGGAGAAGAGTTCATAAAAGGGGAAAGCTTTCTTTGGGCAAAGGTGATTGCAGTGCTTATGACCCTTACTTGGAATGGGTTCAGAAGAGAGTTGAAAGGGTATTATTATCGTTTCTTGTTGTATCCCCTGATGGTTGAAGAGCCTACAACGGTTGACATCCTGAGATACAACACGCTTTGGACAGAGAAGGAAGAGCTGCGCAAATAGAATGAAGAGTTGAAACAGGAGATCAGTCAGCTGAAGCACGATAAAGGGGAAGCTATTTATTTGGCCAAGACAAAGTCAGAATCGTTGACCAAGTTGGAGAAAGAGTTAGCTGAGCAAATCTGGGTATGAGAGAAGATCGGCCAGGATCTAAAAAGTACCTGCAACATTTTGAAACATAAGAAGGAGAATTTAGACAGAGTGTATCTGGAGATATCCAAATTCAACAAGCAATGGAATGCTACTTTGACTACCAACAAGAATAGGGAAGACCAGCTTCATACTCAGACTGATAAGCTAAAGGCGTAACTCAAGGCCAAGGAGAGAGAAGTAAGGGTAGAATCATCTCGTAGATACACGATTGAGTAGAAATTTTATGAGACTCTGTCAATGCTTGAACAACTCAAGATTCGAGCGGATGTGAAGAAACCCAGGCTGGAAGATGCCTTTGGTGAAGCTGCTTGGGAAGATTATTGCTATTGTTTTTAGGATGTGATACACAAAAGGGACATCCTCATCAGAGAATTGATTGCTAGACCAGACCATCCAGATACGAAGACGATGCTTAAAGAGGCTCAGACCTGGAGCAAGGAGCATGGTTGTTGGGGAGGATTATCTTCTGATATGTCACAGTAGTTTCTCTTATTTTGTATCTTGATTATCACCAGATCTGTTGAATGAGATCAGTACCTTTTAGTATTCGGATATTTCTCATTTGTTGTTATGTACTGTTTCAGCTTTACTTGATATATGAGAAGAGTTTTGTGGTATGCTTGTACGTCTCTATTGTTCTGTTATTATTTGTGGAACTAGAATCAAGGGGGAGATCTCCCTGAAACACCTATACATGTTTGCATTTTGCATCCTGCATTTTCATTTGCATCGTAGGTGTTCTCAGTGGCCTTTTGTTCTCATCTCTGCTTGGTTTTCTTCAGTAATAGAATTGAGGAGTTCAGTTTCCGCAGATATCCAACTCGAGGGAATCAACAAAAAGTAATCGATCAGGTTCAGGTTGAATTGCAGGAAGTCAGAGCTCGCATGGCTCAGTTTATGGAGCTGATGCAGAATGTTGCCAACGGGTAGGAACAATTAAGAACTCTGGTCCAATCGTTGATAGCACGGGTTGACGAAGAGGGCGTTTTGCATGGAGGATATGGAGTTATTCCTCCACCAGTTGGTGGATCTGTTCCACAGGGTATTCCGACTGTTGTCTTACCTCCGGGAGGAGGTGCTGTGAATGAAAATGGTAATGTTGTTGGTGGGAGTATGTGCGCTATGCACGGGGCCGTCGGTCCTCATTGGGAAGATCACCAGGATGACGTCTTTTCCATGAAAGATATGGAGGGTGGTTTGCCAACTGAAGTTGACAGAAGGTTTAAACTGATCGAGGAGAAGATGAAGTCTTTTGAGAATCAAAATTCTTTGGAGCTTGACATGTCAGATTTGGGACTTGTGCCCGGGGTCAGGATTCCCCTGAAGTTCAAGGTACTAGATTTCGACAAGTACAAAGGGAAAACCTATCCTAGAGTACATCTCCGGGCATATTTCAGAAAGATGTCTCCATACTCCGATGATGAAAAGCTGTTAATGCATTTTTTCTAAGACAGTTTAAGAGGGGCGTCTTTAGAATGGTATATGGGGTTGGAGAGAACCCATATTCGTAGCTGGAGAGAATTGGTCAAGGCCTTTGTTCGTCACTATCTGTATAATAGTGATTTGGCACCGAACAGGGTACAATTGCAGAGTTTATCGTAAAAGAATACTAAGAGCTTCCAGGAGTACGCCTAGAGATGGCGGGATTTAGCAGCGAGGGTCCAGCCTCCTATGATGGAAAGAGAATTGATTGATATGTACATGGCTTCATTTCCTGGTGTGTATTTTGAGAAGCTGATAGGTTGTATGTGTGAGATTTTTTGATCTGGTAATGGTTGGTGAAAGAGTCGAAAGTGGGATTAACTCTGGAAAGATTCCAAATGGCGGTGGATCCTCTTCGGGAGGAGCGAAGAAACCAAATTCAGCAAACCCTAAGAGGAGGGAAGGGGATGCAAATTCTATTTCTCACAAGGGTAAAGGTGGAGCATAGCCTCGTTATCATCCACAAGTTACTACTGTGGCCATCCCAGCCGCACCTCAGCAATGAGTTAACGCTCTGCGACCTTATGCTGCTAGACCAAGAATGGCTGACAGGCAGTTTAAGACTCTTCCGATGTTGTATTCTCAGTTGTTACAACATCTGTTGCAGTTGCAACTGGTTCAAAAGAGAACTTTGGCACCTCTCACTGGTATACCACCTCCTGGTTATGATGCGAATGCTAGATGCAATTTTCATTGAGGCGCCCCAGGCTATAATATTGATAATTGTAAAGTCTTCAAGCATAAAGTTCAGAACTTGCTTGACTCAAAGGCTATCAACTTCACCAAAGAGGGGCCTAATATGAATCAAAACCCGATGTTGAATCATGGGGTGGCAAGAGCTAATGCTATTATTGAGGGAGAAAGGTTGAACTTGATAATTGATGTTGGGGATTTGAAGACTCCGTTGAGTTTCGTGAAGGCTAATTTGTTGAAGAAGGGGTGTTTCTAGGGTGTTCTACTGACTGCTCAGAATGTGAAGCGCAACCTGAGGGCTGTGATCTTTTGAATAAGGGTATCTAGAGAATGATTAATGACAGTTGTCTGCAATTTGACAGGGTTGTAAACGAAGATGTTGAGGATAAGGTGAGTAATGATAGAAGCGAAGTTGCTACAATATCTATTCCATACCGAACAATCAATATTTCATCGCCTGTTAGGGAAGTTCCGGTTATCATTATTGTTCCTAGACCTGTGTCGTACGAGAACAAAAGCCACCCCATGGAACTATGGGGCAGAGGTGTTCTGTAATGGGCAGAATCAAGAATTAATAGGGTCTTGGTACGAAATTTCTTCAGTTGAAAATATAATGGGTGCTGGAGGTATCACTAAAAGTGGCAGGATCTTTTCCCCACCGTAAAGTATTGTTGACAATGGGAAAGGTAAGACCGTCGTGGAAGAAGATGTTCAGCAACAGGTTGACCATGATTCTTTTGCAAAAGACGCAGAGGAATTTATGAGAACCATTAAAAAAAGTGACTACAAGATTGTGGATCACTTAAATCAGACTCCTTCGAAGATTTCCATTCTGTTATTATTGTTGTGTTCGGAGACACATCGCAACGCTTTATTGAAAATCTTAAATTCAACATATGTATCCCAGGAGATTTCTGTTAATCAGTTGGAAGGGTAGTCACTCATGTAAATGCTGGTAATGGTTTGGGTTTTACGGACCTGGATTTGACTGCTGCTCGGAGGAACCATAACCATGCTTTACACGTATCAATGGAGTGCAGAGGGTCCCTGCTGTTGCTTGTCCTGGTTGATATGGGATAATCCCTCAATGTACAACCGAAGAAGGCGTTGATGAAATTAGACACCCAAGGGTTGATCTGTACGCCCGGTGACTTAGTTATAAGAGCTTTTGATGGCTCCAAGAGGTCAGTGTTTGGGGAGATCACCATTCCTATATAGGTTGGGCCGGAGATTTTTAACGCAACTTTCTACATTATAGATATCCAGCCAACCTACATTTGTCTGCTTGGTCATCCATGGATATATGTTGCGGGAGCAGTTATATGAACTTTGCATCAGAAGCTGAAGTATATGATGGAGGGTAAAGTGGTTACCGTGTATGGAGAGGAAGACATTATGGTTAGCCATTTGTCATCCTTCAAGTACGTTGAGGTGGATGGGGAGATCCACGAAACAATCTGCCAGGCTTTCGAAACAGTTCAGATTTAGGAGAAGTTTCCCGTAGAAGTCAACGACCCAGAGGTTTCCATGTCATCATTCAAGGAAGCTCGTGCTATCATAGAATTTGGTTTTTCTCAGAAGTGGGGTCAAGTTCTTAATGTTCCCGTCAAGCAAGACAAGTTTGTCCTGGGATATAAACTCTTCAGTTCTTCTTAAGACCCTTCGAGGTACAGGGTACCTGTCCAATTCACCAGTGGTGGTGTCATATTTGACAGGATTCATGCCATTGAAGATGACAAAGGTGACAACGATTTCGATATGGATGTCTGGATTCGTCCATGTGCTCCCAGCCATAAGATATGCAACTGGACTACTGAAGAAGTAATTCATGTTACTAATGCAGATTAATGTTCATTGTTTTGATTATTTTCAATCCTACATTCTGCCCAAGGCGTAGTGACCCAATTTGTGGGGCCCTCTTGTTATTTTCACTTTATCATAAATAAAGGACGTTCTCACATTCAAATATTATGATCCCTGTTTTTTTTTGTTGCATTATACTAAATAGTAAAATAGAAATGTGTTTTGTTTGTTGCATCACATAATAAACATAAACATCATCATGCAGGTCTTTTCTATCAGATACCATTGATTCTGATTGAATATGGCTTCGTACGACTTTGATAAACCCATTTATCAAGCCGAAGAAGAGACTGGCGAAGACTGTGAACTATCTAAAGGGTTAGCTAGACTTCTCAAGCAAGAGGAAAGGGTCATTGTGCCTCATCAAGAGGATATTAAAGTCATTAATATGGGTATCAAAGACGACAAGAAATATGTTAGAATTGGGGTTGCATTCGAAGACAATATCAAGAGAATATTGGTTGAAATGCTCCATGAGTATAAAGATATCTTCGCTTAGTCTTACCAAGACATGCCTGGACTGGATACATATATTGTGGTACACTGGTTGCCTCTCCAAGAAGAATGTCCGTCAGTCAAGAAGAAGTTGAGAAAGACGATGCCTGTATGGCAGTCAATATCAAAGAAGAGGTTCAGAAGTAGTTGAATGCTGGTTTTCTTGTTGTCACAAATTACCCTCCTTGGGTCGCTAATATTGTTCTTATTCCTAAGAAAGATGGAAAGGTCAGGATGTGTGTTGAATATAGAGATTTGAATAGAGCGAGCCCGAAAGACGATTTCCCGCTCCCCCACATTGATGTGTTAGTCGATAACACAACTCAATATTCTGTGTTTTCCTTCATGGATGGCTTCTTTGGATATAACCAAATCAAGATGGGCCCAGAGGACATGGAGAAAACTACTTTCATTACACTGTAGGGGACCTTTTGCTATAAGGTAAGGCTCTTTGGATTGAAAAATGTCGGGGTAACCTATCAGCGGGCAATGGTGACCCTCTTTCATGATATGATTCATCATGAAATTGAAGTATATATTGATGGCATGATTACTAAGTCACAGGTGGAGGAAGGACATCTGGTCAATCTTCTGAAATTGTTTGAAAGATTGAGGAAATTCAAGTTGATGCTGAATCCTAACAAGTGCACATTCGAGGTGAGATCTGGGAAGCTATTGGGGTTCATTGTCAATGAATAAGGTATTGAGGTAGACCCTGCCAAAATAAAAGCTATACAAGAAATGCCTGAGCCGAGGATGAAAAAAGAGGTTCGTGGTTTCCTGGGGAGATTGAACTATATTACAAGGTTCATATCTCATCTTACAGCCACTTGCGAACTAATATTCAAATTGTTAAGAAAAGATCAAACTGTCAGGTCGAATGAAAATTTCCAAAAGGCGTTTGAAAGAATAAAAGAGTATCTGCAGGAACCTCCAATACTCATGCCTCCAGTTGCAGGGAGACCTCGATAATGTATCTTACGGTTCTTGAGAATTCAATGGGATGTGTGCTCGGTCACCAAGACGAGTTAGGTAGAAAAGAGCACACCATCTACTACCTGAGTAAGAAATTCACTGATTGTGAGTCGAGATACTCAATACTGCAAAAAACATGTTGTGCACTCGCTTGAGCTGCTAAGCGTTTGAGGAAGTACATATTAAACAACATAACACTATTGATTTCAAAGATGGATCTGATCAAGTATGTCTTTAAAAAGCAAGCACTCTCCAGAAGGATTTCCCGATGTCAAATGGTTTTAACAGAGTATGATATTCAGTATGTTTCCCAGAAAGCCATAAAGGGAAGCGTTTTGTCAGAATATCTTGCTGAATAGCCGATTGAGGATTATTAGTCGATGAAGTTTGAGTTTCCATATGAAGATGTCATGTTTTTGAAGATGAGAGATTGTGATGAGCCTTTACCTGATGAGGGTCCTGAGATTGGATCTCAGTGGAATTTAGTTTTTGACGACGCTGTTAATTCATATAGTAATGGAATCAGGGCAATCATTACAACTCCTCACGGTTCTCACATACCGTTCACTGCCCGATTGACATTTGCTTGCACCAATAATGAAGCCGAGTACAAAGCGTGCATTATGGGTTTATAAGAGGCCATTGATTTGAGAATCAAGAATCTAGATGTGTATGGTGATTCAGCCTTAGTCGTCAATCAAATTAAAGGAGAGTGGGAAACTCGTCAGGCCAACCTGGTGCCTTACAAGAATTGTGCAAGGAGATTGTTGACATTATTCGATAGAGTTGAGTTCCATCATGTGCCTAGGGCTTAGAATCATATTGCAGATGCCTTGGCAGTGTTATCATCGATGTATAAAGTGAATTTCTGGAATCAAGCTCCACCTATCACCATCATGCGTCTCGACAGACCCGCATTTACGTTTGCAATTAAGAGAGCATCAGATGGAAAGCCTTGGTATTTTGATATCAAGCATTTTCTCAAGACTCTAGATTACCCATCTGGGGTATCCAGTAAAGATAGGAAGACTCTAAGGACGTTAGTCGGTAACTTCTATCTGAACAAGGATGATGTGCTATACAAGAGAAACTTTGACATGGTCTTGCTGCATTGTATTGATGAACATGTAGCAAGCCTGTTGATGGATGAAGTCCACGAGGGTTCTTTTGGTACTCATGTCGGTGGACATGCCATTGCCAAAAAGCTGTTGAGAGTTGGGTATTATTGGATGACTATGGAATCCGATTGCTTCAAATACACTAGAAAATGCCATAAATGCCAGATTTATGCTGATAAGGTGCATGTGCCACCGACCCCTCTGAATGTGTTAACATCTCCTTGGCCCTTTGTTATGTAGGGCATTGATACGATTGGGAAGATTGAGCCAACTGCTTCTAATGGACATCACTTCATTCTGGTTTCCATTGATTACTTTACGAAGTGGGTAGAAGTAGCTTCCTTTGCCAATGTCACGAAAAAGGTGGTAGCTTGATTCATAAAGAAGGACATCATTTGTCGATATGGAATTCCAGAGAGAATCATTACTGATAATGGTTCAAATTTGAATAACAAAATGATGAAGGAATTGTGCCAGAGTTTCAAGATTGAACATCACAACTCTTCTCCATATCGTCTGAAGATGAATGGCTCTGTTGAAGAAGCTAACAAGAATATCAAAAAGATTGTGTAGAATATGGTTGTAACTTATAAGGATTGGCACGAGATGTTGCCCTTTGCTCTACACGGTTATCGTACTTTGGTGCGTACATCAATCGGGGCAACTCCTTTCTCACTGGTGTATGGTACGGAGGCAGTCCTACTATTAGAAGTTGAGATTCCTTCTTTAAGGGTATTATCTAATGTGAAGCTTGACGAAGCTGAATGGGTGTAAGCTAGGTTGAATCAGCTGTGCTTGATTTACGAAAAGAGATTGGCAGCCATTGCTCATGGCTGGTTGTACCAGAGTAGGATGAAAAAAGCCTTTGATCAGAAAGTGCATCCTCGGTGCTTCCAGACAAGTGGTTTGGTGTTGAAAAGGATCCTTCCTCCTCAGTTAGATCACAGGGGCAAATGGAATCCCAACTATGAAGGTCCATATGTGATAAGAAAGGTTTTCTCTGGTGGATCCTTATTACTATCTACTATGGATGGTGAAGATTTTACGTCCCCTGTGAACGCAGACGTAGTCAATAAATACTTTGCTTAAGAGAGACCCACTAGAAGGAAAAAAGAAAAGTCCAGGCAAAAATGGGGCATCCCGGTGAACCATAAAAAGAATAGGTTCGGGAAAAAAAATTAGGGATAAAAGAAAAAGAATAAACCTGCAAAGTTGAAAAACTGAAAAGGCGACTTTGGCAAAAATGAGTATCCCGATGGATTGAAAACCCGAAAGGGTGATCCATGCGAAAGTTAGGGGTTTTAAAATCAAACAACTACGGTCTATGTTCGATATATGAACTTATCTGATACACGGTTATCCCGAAGGAAAGGAATCAGTCCAATCAGTCTTTTCAGAAGGCGAAGCATGGTGAACATTGAAGACATACAGGTCATAGCTGAATTAACACATCGTGGATATTTGATCCCACATTGCCGACATTTGTATTTTTTTTTTTGCTTTTTTGCGCAATTTCCTCTTTTCAAGAATTTCATATGAATTGTAAATTTCCTATTTACAGGCCTTTCATCAATAAGTACTAATTTCAGTCAAAGATCTTTTAATTTCTTGTTTTTACTTTTACTGTTTTGTTTGCGAAAACGTCTGACCATTTTGATGAACATTACAGGTGGAAACATAAGGCTTTACAGAGCATAATAAAAGCAATGAATTTACTTGAACGATAAGTGTTATGAATGGTAACCGAGGTGGTTGTTCCATATAGAACATCCTATTGCTTTTTGTTTGTTTGCAGAATGATAGAATCTTCTCCCTAGTAGAGATTTTCTTCCCAACGATGAAGTTCTAACAGCAGTGCATGGTGAATTATTCCTCCCCTAGCAGAAGGTCAAAGTTGTATTCCCGGCCGAGTTTGATTCGTACTCCCCAGCAAGTGTTCAAAGGGTGTCTACTTCAGGTAGAGTGGTGTTGATATACGGTCAGGTATTTGTCTAGCAGGAATTTGCTCTTTGTTTTCCCGCAGCAGAGATTTTGTCCTCCCCACAGAATCTTGTTGTTGAATCAGAAGTGTTGTCACCAGTAGAGGCGTATCTCCAGCAGAACAAAGCTTCTGTATCCCTGCAGAGGCGAATCCCCAGCAGGGTGGATTTCAATTCAGTTTTATTCTCCAACAGAGTCGTTGTCCTTCGCCAACAGGGTCAGTATTCTTGGACTTCTTCCCCGAGCAGAGGTTAGTGTTGATTCTTTCGACAAGTACATCAATGACAAATTGATATCTCCAACAAAGTCCAATGATCATTGGCATCTATTAGGATCAGTTTTTGGACGAGCTCCCAACAGATGGTATTCTCATTCTCCTCGTGGAAGATGTTTTAAGCAGAGCTTGTTTATTCCCTAGTGTCGCAACTGCGAAAAAGGGCCGGCGGAAACAAACAGAAAAGTCGCCACCGAATGTTATTTATCCCAAAGAGAGGGAAAGTAAACAATTGAAGAAAACCTAAGAGAACGGGAAAGACAAGGTCATCGTAACCAAATCTTGGGTTCGGGAGTCGGTTACGCAAAGGGAAGGTATGAGCACCCCTCACGTCCGTTGTACTCAACGGGATCCATGCTTGTTGTCTAATCTATAGGTGAAAACTATCTAAAAGCTACTGCTAAACAGGGGTGGAAAGAAAGAACAAACTCGATAGGACATTTCCGCCTTATGCCTACGTATTCCCTAGTGCAATGGGAAAGTCAGAGTCAACGTAGTTCGGAAAATTACGGATGATGGGGGGAAGGTTGCTCGCCAAGACATCGTCGTCTTGTGCCTACGTATTCTCATCTGGTATGAGAAATCAGAGCAAACATAGTTCGGGTGACTACGGGGAAAAAAAAGAAAAGGGTGCTCGCCAAGACATCGTCGTCTTGTGCCTACGTATTCTCATCTGGTATGAGAAATCAGAGCAAACGTAGTTCGGGAAACTAGACCACTGGTTGATTAAATGTTTTTTTTACGAGCGACGTTAAATCTCCATTCCAGCAGTTAGGGACGATGCCTGTTTGCGGTAGAACGGAAAAGTAACATACTCTTTTCTGAAAATGAGGTTTGAAGACCAATCCCGAAGGATGAAAAGGTTTGAATTTTGTTTGTGAGATTTAGTGAAGTGAATTGAGTTAGTTTGAGACTTGCGTCGCACTAAAGCCTATGACACTAGGGCGAATGTGTCGCATATTGCTTAAAGGGCATACACTAAACACTCTAGACAAGCAAGGAGAACCCCCCCCCCCCCCCCCCCCACTCGTCATTCCTCACGTACTTAAGGCTCATAGCGTACGATGCTTGTCATTCTTTATTAAGTGTCTTGAAGAAAGTTTGAGGTGAGAAAAGAGACGCACACAAAGATCTAGGGGAAACTAAACACTAATTGTTGTCATGCAATGTGGCCCTAAAGTCAGGATTAGGAGGGAAACTAACCTAATATTGTTATGCTTGGATTGAAAGCCTAATGTCTCTACTACCCCTAACTTAATCGAAAATTAAGCCAGGCTAGGAATCCTAAGGGATCATGCGAATACAGGAGGTAAACAACAAGTAAACACGAAGCAACGCAATCACAGACAACGTCAGATATTAAACTCAGAAAATTTACAGAAAATAAGCACAAGTATATTTACAGACGCACTCGAGAATTAATAGAAAATCAAAATCGAGAATTAATATAAAATTAAAAGAGTTAATTGAAACCATGAGTCTAATCGTATGTTAGTTGTAAATCTAAATTAATATCTAAAGAAAACTAAAACCTATTTCTAATTCTAAAATTAAAAAACAAAACTAAATTCTAAAGTCTAATAAAAAAACTAGCTCTAAAGCTAATTATTATTAATATTAATCAATGATTAAACTAACTCTATACTAAAATAACATTAACTCTAATATAATCCTAGATTAATTACTAATATAATTCTTAAATTAAACTAAATATAAAATTCTAAGTTAGCTAAAGAAATCCTAAAATTCTAAAATATATTTCTAAATAAAAACTAACTAAAACCTAAATTAAAAAAAAACTAATCTTAAAATTAAAATATTAATATTAAAATAATTAAAACTAACTAACAATATTAATAAAAATCTGATTTAAAAACTAAGGAATACTTGTATTAATTAATTAAAATCTAATCTAACTCTAAGTTAAAATTAAATTCTAAAAAAACAATTCTAATCTAATTATAAAATAAAACTAATTCTAATTCTAAAATAATCTAACCTAAAATTAAACTAAATTAATGCTGATATACTAATTTAATACTAAAAAAAAATCTGACCTAAAATTAAATTAAAATTAATATACTACTAACTGAAATTTCTCTCTTCCCCACGATTTTTTCCCCTTCCCAACACGCTTTTTTCTATCTCCCACACGTTTCTGGTTCTCTCCCCATGTGGCCTCTTTTCCTCTTCCCAAAATTCGTCTTTTCCCAACGAATCTTCTCCGCTTCTCCCAACGCTTATATTCTTTTCTTCCTTCTGAACCCTCCTTCTTCTTCTAACGTGTCCTTTTCTTCTCCTACCGCGTCCTATTCTCTCCTACTTTATCTTTTCTCAAAAAAAAACTTTCTCCTCTTATGACAACATCTTCAACTTCACCAAACTTTGAAAATAATTCCCTCAACTTCTCCGCTGAATAATCTTCACCATTCCTTTCCCAAGAAACTTTTAGAGCCTTCTCTTGATCAATTCCACCACCACCGACACCGTCACCAACACCACCAGAAGCATCACTTCCTCTCTTTGAATCAAAACCGAAAGCATCTTTCTTAGCATGCATAGCACGAGTTTGAGCAATCTCATCCTTAAGCTGCTTGGCAATCCTATCCTCTTCTTCCCTCCCCTTCGTGACAGGATCAGGAGAGAATGCATCGCGCTCCCTCCGTTCGAGATCGGAAACCATTTTGCGGCGCTTTCCGTCGTGTTGAGATTGATGAAGCTCGTTATCGCGTTTGACGCGAAGAAGATTGTCGAATAACTTACGTGCTTTTTCATCTTTGAGGATGTCATATAAGGTTCGAAGCTGTTGGAAATTGGCGGCGGCGTTGGGGTCGTCAGGTCATTTGTTAGGGTGGAGTTCTAGAGCCTTTCGTTTGTAGGCTTTGTTGATGTCTTTTTCTGTTAGGTTTGAACCTTCTTCGCCGGAAGGTAACCCTAGCACCGTGTAGTGGTCGACGGTTGCATCCACTGTTTTAATTGTGTTGAGTGAGATGAAAGGGTGGAAATTGCTGCAAACGGAGACCCTATGCAAAGGAATAGGTGATGAAGTATTGACAGGGTTGTTGAAGATGATTTACGAAGGAGATTGGCAGAATGATGAAGATATGGTTGAATAGCTGTTGAAGAAGTGATCGGGTATGGAAAAAAGGGGCTTATGGATTCAAACTGTAAAAGAATGGAGATTGAGTTGTTGAATCAATGAAGAGGTCTTGTGAATTGATGGTGAGTTATTTTTTCCTCTCCTGTTCCCTTCTTTTTCTCTGTATTTTTCTTTGCTCTCTCCCCTCTTTTTATCCGTGTTTTCCTTTGCTTTTTAAAATCAAACTTAACACTTGTTGCTTCAGCTTGTGCTCCATCAGCTTTTTTGTCTATCTTATTGCAGGTTCCTTGTTGGTTTTGTTTTATTGTTGAGTAAAAGCAGGAGCAGCAGGGTTGCTGTGTTGGTTATATTGGAGAACTGGCTCGTACAAATGGTATTGTCTGGCGTGCGAGTTTCAGAATGCAGCGGTTTTGGCAATATGGTTTTGTGTCTGTTGGTGTGCATAGTGGCAGTATGTGGAGGAAGTAGCAGGGTTGTTGCAACTGATGCATTTGTTGTAGGAAATTCGACAAGTTGATGTGTGTATGGGATGCACATGTTTGATGTGAAGGAAAATGGTGCATTTATAGTTTCCAATAGCAACTTGAAATGATGGGGCCCATGAGACAAGAAATCACATGGTACTGTCTTAGATGCCTCGACCAAGGATAAACTCAACAAGAGTGCAAACCGTAACTACTGAAAATCAGATGAGATGTGTGCCTATTAAACTCAGTACTTGTACCGTGCCTACTCATTTCTTCTCAGACATGCATCAGATATGACACATGTTCTCTTCATATTGACAAAACAGCTTAATGTTGATACATGATCTTGAAGCATAAAAAATTCAAGTGCGCTTCTTTCTTCTACTACTTCTTTGAGATCATTCCATTGTCCATAAACCAAAACAAGAATGGTTTTTCGCTTACTTTGCAGTATACGTTGGAGAGAAAGCGAGGAGGTTCAAGAAAATGTGTGTGTTGGTTATTCCTTTTTGTAGTTTCATGTAGCTTAAAAAAGATATTGGACTTTTATTTATTTTTCTTTCTTTACACATGGCTAGTGTTTATGGATGTTTTTTTTTTTTTGGATTTTTCTTGTTGTAATTCTAAACATGAAATGGGCCAATAAAAAAAGAAAATGTAATGGGCCTAATAACAAGAATTGAAAATGGCTTATGATTGTTTTGGGTAATGAATGTAGAAATGGATATGGATTTAATTGGATTTGGAATGGTTTATGGAATGAGTTTAATTAAGTGGATTTAAAATAAAATGGTTTAATGGATATTTGAGTAGGGGTTGAGAGAAAAAAATGGAGTTAGAAAAAAATGATTTATGGATTTAAACTTAAAAAGTTTATGGATTAATGATAATTTGAACAAATGGATAATGATAAATAAAAGTATGGATATGAGGAAATAAATAAAAATGGACAAAACAAAGGTTATTGGATATTGAAGAAAAAGATTATGAATACGGTTGAAAGTGAAAAAGATTAGAAGATATGGTGTAAAGGGAAATGGAAACGGAAGAAAGGTTTATGGTAAAAAAATGGACTAGAATGGATTATGAACTCTGCTTAAAGACTGAATAACCAAATGAATCCAAAACCTATTTCAAGCTTTTCACCAACATCCGATTAAATGCACACAGCTACGACTGAACAGCTCTCAAAAGAAACAACAACCATCTGAGTGAGCCAACCTCTGAATCTCCAATCACTTTGAATTTATTTGAATAAATCTCCGGGAAGATAAATCCACAGCCTAAGCAAAACTGAACATATGATCACGATGATCCTGACCTATGAACCAAACTCTTCATGAACCATTACTTGGCAACCTGACAACCTCCACACGTGATAACAAATTGACCTTGAGTACACATCGCCTGAGAAATAGCCACTGATGCAGGTAACTTGAAAAAGAAGCAAGCCTTTGATGGTTTGACTAAAATGAGGTTAGACTTCTATTTGATCTTGACCGTGACTGAATAACCACCCATGAATTGAAGTTATACCACTGTTCTTGATAATCTTGATCCCTTATCCATGATGAGAAATAAAACCCTGATCCTGAACCAGCTGGCTATAAGCTTGCCAACCAACTTGAACCCAAGGACTGATGAAACCCCAGACCCTTGACGCCTGACCATTCTTGAAGAAAGTAAACTTGATACTTGATGATTTGATTCAGAACAAACACCTGATCCCATGTCTTAGATGGCCAATGCGAAGTATGATAATGAATTATGATCTAATGATGATGGAAATGAGCGCGAAGCAACAACCAGTCAAGCTTAGAAAAAGAGTCAGTAGGTTGGAATTTTTCAGTAGAGCTTTTCAGAAGAGCCATCCAGGGCGTAATTGATAACGCGAAATCATATCGTTTATTTGGCTTGATTTACATGCATTTATTTGTGACTATTATTAATTTATCTTGATTTATGTTCTATTATATGATTAATTTACTTCATTTTGCAGATTGGGGAGAATTTGGATTAAAGAAATAAAAGAAGAAGAAATTGAAGGAAAAGAGAGAAGAAAAATAGAAAAAATGGATTTTTCTGATGTGACGGTCGTCACAGGTCCATTACGACCGTCATGCGTGTGACGACCGTCACATTTCATGACGACCGTCACGCAGACAAAATATCAGTACGTTCAAATCAGAAGCAGCCACGATCAATCTCAACCGAATTTCTTCCTACACTTTCTCCACTCACTGCCCACTACTGGAAGTTACTCCCACTCCCTCCATAACTCACCCATGATCTCTGGAAGTTGAAGATTGAATTATCTCCTATAAATAGGCCTTAGATTCACAGTTTTAGGGGGGAACCTTCGATGTATCGAAGTACTGCCAAAATTCCCATTGAAGCCAATTTTACTTTCCTGCATTATTTTCCATTTCTTTTCCTTTCATTTCATTTGTATCGCTTTATTTGTTCCTGTACCTTTTAATTCTTGCCAAAGTAGAATCCTGCCGACATTGTGGAGGACTACTCAAGGATTCGAGATCAGTACGATTTACAGGTTTTTATTAATTGAATTATTATTTTATTTCTGTCAGTATGCATGTTATATTATCCTGCTGCCATTGTTTATTTATGTTTGCATTAATTATCATCTCTAGCTAAATTATTTTTATCGGTATGTAACCGAATTGGTAGGACAGGATTTGATAGTAACCGACACCTTCCACTTTTACAAACAACCTTTCTGGCCGTAGTTTTTAATCTAAATTCTAAATAAACCTTTGTCACGACAGTGATAAGCTATTTACGGTGGTTTTTCCACGACAGTGGGAAACCATATTAAGGTACGAACCAACAAGCGACAGCCGAGGCTAGAACCAGATAGTAAAAACTAGGCATTGATTTTAGACACAGCGAAAGCGCTTTAAAAGAAATTAGAATCTATTTGTTTACAAAAAGTAGTTTTAATCCCGAATGGGATAGCGAAAGCGTACATTCAGCCCTTAGAATTATGACCCGAGTCAACAACCATCGTGAGACGAAGGTCTTTAAACGAGTAAGTTCTCCTGAAAAGTGTTTGCAATAGACAAAAAGGCACCGGTAACCTGCCAAATTCCCGATAGCTAAAGCGTTACATACCGATATTCCTTTACCGCATTTCTTTGAACCAAAAATCTTTATTTCTTGTGCATTTAATTTCATCCGCATTTAACTTTCCAAATTCCATTAGCCTTAGCTTTACGCCGTAGCAATAGATAACGGTAGATTGACATTGGTCTCTGTGGGTTCGACAATCTTTTATATTACTTCGATATTTCCGTGCACTTGCGGACGCATCAGTAATCCTCAACAGGGTTAGTTTGCTGGTCTTCTCAGCACTCCCCTGGGTTGTGTTCCTTTGCATTTTCATTTTTGGATAACATCCTTCCAAATGCGTAGCATTTCCATTTCGTATGGAGCATTACGCCATTTTCAAACATATGCATCTGAAGTATAAGCCGAGTTTGATACCTTTAGTGCTAGTTGTCTCTTCGGTAGATGATGGCTTTATTCAGGAGATTTTCGTGTTATCCCCATCAAGGTGGATCTTTTGGTTGTTTATCTTATTTGGTTTCTCCCCGGCTAAGTCGTTTGTTTAAACGTCTTTTCCTTAATAGAGTTATTTATTTAACATCTCTTTCCTCAGCTGAGTCATTTGTTTAAACGTTTTTTTCTTTCTCAATAGTTTCGTTTGTTTAAATCTCTCTTTCCCCGTTGGAGTGTTCTTTTCAGGTTA
Source organism: Lathyrus sativus (assembly GCA_963859935.3). Classification (NCBI taxonomy): domain Eukaryota; kingdom Viridiplantae; phylum Streptophyta; class Magnoliopsida; order Fabales; family Fabaceae; genus Lathyrus; species Lathyrus sativus. Next base: position 286,167,193 of record OZ012739.1, on the reverse strand, counting down.
TGAGTCGGTTGATTCTATTTCCTACCTATTATGGGTGTGTCATTCCAACTCTTGGTTGGTAATCCCCAGTTTAGTCTGATGTTTTGTTGTTATTATTCAAACTCTTGGTTGGTAATCTTCATTTCATGAGTGCTATCCCAACTTTTGGTTGGTAACCTTTGCTTCATTCCAACTTTTGGTTGGTAGTCCATTGGTGGTTGGATGTTATCCCAACTTTTGGTTGGTAGTCCTTGTTGCACCCCAAAATTTGACCAACATTTATTTACCTAGCTTGTGTTCATTAGCACTATCATCTGCATTTCATTGGCATGTATGCAGTAGATCAAGAGGTATGATTACCAATCAAGAGCACCACAAGAGTTTGAAGCTAGCCAAGAGGGCTATTCAAGTGTTCAAGGATTGATATCTTTGTCAGAGAAGTTAAGAGATCCTCAGAGAGATTGGTTGAAACCAAGGTTGTGTGCCTCCTAACTTGAGAGTTGTGGGAGCCCCTCAGATGATTCTGAAGCTATGAGGATGGACTTGAAGCTTTGAGAGAGATTATGATATGTCTTGAAAGCCATCATGAAGCCTAGAGAGGTCATTGTACAAGATTAAAGAGACCCGTCCATGAGTGGTGTAATTAGGGTTTGACTAAGTCAACCCTAGGTCAACTGATGATTTGGAGAGGGTTGAGACCTAATCCAAGAGCCATGTGATCATGGATTGATGCATTGAGATTCTATAAGGAAGATTCCAAGATCAACTCATCATGATTGATGAGTTTGAGAAGTTTCAAGCTAGGGTTTCTAAGGCTTGACAGTGTAAAATCCCCTAGTTTGACCCCTATCTTCAAGGCAGTTTAGCTCAAGATGTGATTGTCATATCATCTTACCCCCAACATGAATGTTGTAGAGCTTGTTCTTAGCTTTAATTTGAGTACTATAAGTCCTTGATAGGATTTGTAGAGCTCAAGTTATGACTTTGACAAGTTACAGGTCATCTGAGGTATGTGAATCTGGGGCCTTGAAAGTCACCCAACTTGCATCCAACTTTTGCCCAAGAAGGATGATTCCTATGAACTTTTGGTCAACATGAATGTTTTTCCTTATCTTCTTAGATTTCTAGAGAGTACTAGAAGTCCTTTATAGGATTTGTAGAACTCAGCTTATGGCTTTGACAAGTCAAGGGCATTTTGGTCATTTGGAGATTATAGGGCATTTCAAGCATAAGGCCATAACTCCTATTTCCAAGCTTCAAATGGAAAAATATTCAACATCAAACTTTCTTAAAATGATGTTTTAAGGCTAGTAAGGAGGTCATGAGATGTTGGAAAGGCTTGTAGCTCAAAATGGTAAAAATGACCTAAAATGGAGGCATAAGTTAAATAAGTCCAAGTTGGAAATTGAAATTTCCAAGCTACACATCTAAACCATGGCATGTAATAGGTCATTTTGACTCCAAAGAACATTTTAGAAACAATGGTTCAGCCACAATTTTGATTTGAGGATCAGATCATGGACTTGCTTTGGAAAATGGTTGCTTGCATCTTAAGGTACAAATGCAAAACACAAGGGAACTCAATGGACAAGCTAGCTAAGTATCTTAACACCTCATATATCTCATCTAAGGAGATTTTCAGGTCAGAACAAGTTGCTGCAAGAGGCATAGCATGAGATGATACATGAGATGGATTGAAATCAAAAACTCATGGCATGAGAATCCCAAATTCTCATTGGATGATTCCAGAAAGTTCTAGATGGGTCTGAACCATCCTATATAGTGTTTAGAACTTGCTCAGATGTAAGGTTGGTGAGAGATTAGAGAGGAGAGTGAGATAGCCATTTCAATTTCTTCCATTGCAAGTTGAAATCAATTTCTACTTTCCACACCATTTCCATTGCTTCTTTCAATCCCAACACCTTCCATTGATCATACTGAATGTGTGCATACAAAATTGAGGGCAAGATCATGAATAATTGAAGAGATAGCAATTGGATTTTGGGAGCTGCAAGTCACCATCGAGTTTGGAGATTCAAGCTTTCTTGATTAAATCTTTTGCAAACAGAAGCTTTATCATCAATCAAGGAAGGTTTCTGAAGAGTTTGAGAGGTTGAAGTGGAGCTTTGACCTATCTGATATTCAAGATTTGACAGGTTTGTAACTTTTCCTCTACACCATAATTTAAGCATAATTAGTTAGAATTGTTAGGTTAAAATGGTTAGAGACAAGTAGGAGATGGATTCTGGGAAGTTTGAGATCATTTGATGAAGTTTGAGTTAGTGACACCATTTTTGTTTGGACCATGAACACGATGTATAGTGAGCTATAACATGAGTTTGATATCAAGAATTAACCAGTGTGAGGTGGTGATCATTCTGAGGTAATCAATTTCAAGAATTGTTAGAATTGAAGTTTGAGCATAGTTTTGATCTTGGATCGGGTTTAGAGATTGAGGGCATTTCAGTTGACTCTAAGGCCATGGTTGTGATCAGGGTGAAATTTAGAACAGGTTAGGGTTTTGAACCATGGATTTTGGTTGAGAATTGAGGTGATACGATTGTGGTGAAGATTGAGCTATGAAGCTCTGTTTCCATGGCTTCTTCATTCAAACCCTAGCTGGAGGAAGAAGATAAAGACATGGCCGTTGGATGGAGAGTGGACCCATTGACTGGGCGTGGATCTAAAGGCTGAGATTCAATTTCGCTTGAAGAGGGAAGTCTGAAGATACCCTAAGTGCTGCGTTTCATTAAGCTGTGGTATTGGGCTTAAGTTGATACTTGCTAGCCACACCCCACTCTCATGGCCCATTGGATTTTGAACTAGATTTCTTTACTTTATGCACCGTGTCTTTTCCTTTTTCTTTATATTTTTGAATTGATTTTCTGATTAAATCTTGGGCCTAACGCGCATTGTTATCCACACCCCCATTTTAGGGCCCATTCCCATATTGTACTGCATATTATTGTTATCTGCACCAATGTTTTCCCATTTTAATTTCTTTTTCTCCATTTTTCTTTAATCTTTGAAAAATCATATTAAATAGAAAAATGATGATTTTTGCATGGGGATTTTTTCTCCTATTTCATGTTAATGTCTAAAAAATTATAAAATCAAAATATTTTCATTTCATGCATTTTTAATAATTTTTGTGTATTTTCTATTTTAATAGCTTTTAATTCTTTTTATGTTGATGCATAGATTTGTAGAATTTTGTTTAGCTAGTTCCCTTTGAATTTTTAGGCCATTCGTTTAGGATAGTTAGATTAGGACTTTAGATTCCCTATGGATTTATTCCATAATTTTGTGATTAATTTTTGATTAGTTTTGATTAGATGACTTTAGGTTGTGTAGATTTAGGTCAATCCTTAACATAGGTCCACAATAGCACTAGAATTTTGGGTTTCTAGGTCAAGATAGATATTGGGACATATAGGGTATTAAGGGTAGTTATATAGGATCCCCTAGAAATTATATTAGATTTTAATATAATAGTATACTATTTTTAATGGATTTTTGTAATTGATTGTTGTTTGTGTTGCCCTTGTGGGCTTGTATTTTGTTTTGCCTTGCTTTGTGAGCTTTTGCTTGGCTTGGTGGGCTTGGTTTTGCTTTGAGGAGCATGGAGGAGCATAGTAGAAGACTTGAAGATTGATTAAGGAGCTTGAGAGCTTGAAGACTTGTTTGTTTTGTTGTTGTTTTAGGGTTAGGGATTAGGAAGAGCTCAGACTTAGTTAAGTTCTTGCTTAAACATGGATGGTATATTTCACCTCCATTCTTCCCCATGATTCAAGGTCCTTCCATGGTGTTCACCTCCCTCCTTTTTAGGGATAAGTGATGGTACCTAGGAAGTAGAACTTTTGGGGGAACCATTCTTTTGATTTTGAACCCTTATAGGTCACCTTTGGTGGTCAATAAGCAATTTGATGTCCTAGCTTATCCAGTTAAGTGATTTCCTCTGGTTTGAGTATCTTGAGAGATGTTGGGCTTAAGAGTGAAGATGAAGACTTTATTGAAGAGTGTGGAAGAGGATGATTCCCTGAGCACTGCCCTTGTAGCTGAAGCTTGAAGAGCAAGAAGAAACAGGTTGATACTTGAAGACCCAATGAAGATCCAGTAAAGACTGAGTGAAGAGCTGAGGCTTAAAGATTGGAGGATGAAGTTGACACCTCCAGATGATTGAGGATTACCCTGAGAAGCTTGTAGATGAAGAGAGAAGACCAAGTTGATACTGGTAAAGCAAAGAGAGCTGAAGCTTGAAGACTGAGTTGATGCTTATGAAGAGGATCCAATTGAGATTGACTGAAGAGCTGAAGCTTGAAGAACAAAGGAATCAAGTTGATACTTGTGGTTAAGAGTGAAGCCTGAAGGTGGAACTGATTAAGGAGCTGAAGCTTGAAGAAGAAGAATAAGTTGAAACTTATGTTGAAGGGTGGAAACCTGGAGAAGTAAATTGATATTTGTCAAGGGTGATTGGAGGTTTGAAGACTGAGTTGCTGTCAGAGGAGCTGAGGCTTGGGGTTGAGAGAGGAGTTGATCTGCTTTCTTCTTTGTTTCTTTTCTGTATTGATGTGCCTTGTTTGACTTGCTTGATTCATTAGAATAAGTTCATATCTAGACTAGCTTTAATCTAGGAGCATGATTGCACTAGAGGTTGAGTTGCTCCCTCTGCTTGTATTGTTACTGTATGGCTTTGCTTGCGGGTATTCGGTAGAGCCCTGCTCCCTTGCCCATGTGGTTTGCTTGATAGCATGATTTTGTCTCTTCTGTATGATTGCAGTTTACTGTATTTTGCTTGATAGCATGTTTATCTTTCTGTATGATTACTGTTATTCATTCTGGCTTGAGGTCGAGATGAGCTTGTGGAGGCTGATGCCCCACACACATTTCCTCCCTCACTTGCATTGCATGCATTTTACTGTTTACTGTTTAAGCTGATGCTTTACCTGTCTGTGTATCATTGACATGATCCCTTAGGACTCTCATTCCCTTTGATAAGGAAGTGATGATAGAACTTTAGGTTGAAGCCTATGCATGATAACTTCTAGGAGTTCCCTGTTTGAAACCTCAACCATAGGATGAATCCTTGACATGACAACAGTAGGACTTGATAGTCTCCCCGTAGTTGAGCCTGTTCTCTTCTCATCTCAAAACAGCTTAAGATACAGTAATCATGAATGATTTCTTTCGTACGTTACGAGCCTTAAGCTATCTGAGAAAGGATTGTTGGAGAGTTTCTTTTCAACAGTCTGGATGTTTCGTATGGCACCCTTTGGGTGACATGCGACACATTCACTCTCAGGTCATAGTCTTTAGTGCGATTGAAATTGCAAACACAATAAAAAAACACTTCTTTCGTAAAAGACAGAAACAAACTTCAAACCTTTTTGCCCTGTGGGCCCGTAATTCAAAGGAAGCTTTTCTGAAGAAAAGAGTGTCGTTAAACTTCAGCGCCAACGCAAACAGGCTTTGTCCCTAACTGCTGGAACTGCTGTTTAACCCTACTCGATAAAACAGATGAATCTGAACCCCCCTAAACTGTAGTGTCCCGAACTACGTAAGCTCTGATCTCTCATACCTGTTGAGGGTACGTAGGCACAATACTGATGTATTGGCGAGCTACCTTCCCCCGTAACCCGTCGTAGGCCGAACTACGTTGACTCTGATTTCTCATTCTCTGATGAGAATACGTAGGCATAAAGCGCGACGCTTTGCCGAGTCATTTTTCGTTTCTGTTTTAAGCCAGCCTTGATAGGTAGATAGATAAACCAACTCGTCCAGTAAACACAACAAGCGTGGATCCCGTCGAGTACGACGGACGTGAGCGGTGCTAATACCTTCCCCTTGCGTAACCGACTCCCGAACCCAGACAATGGTTGCGACGACCTTGTCTTACCCTTTTCGTCAGGTTTTTCCAATCGTTTCCTTTCCCGCTCCGAGGGATAAATAACGAAAGGTGGCGACTCTTCTGTTGTGCCGTCACCTTATTTTCGCGAAAGCGACAGCTGGCGACTTTGCTGGGGACCGAATCCAGAATCTCTGGTTCTCCGGTTCCCTATGTGATTCATTCCTAGCGCTTGTATGATTACTTGTTGGGTTGTGTTTATTTATCGCATTTTATTTCCCGCATTTTATTTTCAGTATGATATGATTATCTGTGCTGTTGTGGGAGGGGAATTCTAATGAGTGAGAAGCCAAACCCAGGCTTGAGTGAACATAGCATTACTTGTGGAAATTAGTGGGCTCGTGCTTGCTTTGCAGGCACTAGTGTCTCATGAAATCCACACTCAGATGAGGTTCTCCCGGTTGGCTTCTCTTTCAACCCTTTGGGTTGAGACGGTTGTTGGTTTGGAGGATTGTCGACTCTGGGGACCGATCATTTGTGATTCAGCCGAGTGAGGCCGCTTCATGAGCTGGTGATGCCACACCTTCTGGGTATCGTATCACTCCTCTTGAATGTATGTGACGCTGATGAAGGCATAGGATGCCGAACTTGAGTCAGTTTAGGTCCATACCTGTGAGCAGGGTTGAGTTCATTGCAGGAAACTTTGACCTTCAGACTACCTGGTTTTCTTGACAGCGAATCAGTTTTGTTGGGATCAGAGGATCTTATCATCAGATGTGTATTTTGTTCTTGATAGAGCAGGTTTTGATCAGAGGATCTTATCATCAGATGTGTATGTGTTCTTGATAGAGCAGGTTTTGATCAGAGGATCTTATCATCAGATGTGTATTTGTTCTTGACAGAGCAGGTTTACGACTGGGGTCTGAGGATCTCATTATCAGATGTTTATTCTTGATAGAGCAGAGTTTTGGTCATCAGTTGTTTGTTCTTGACAGAGCAGATTTATGATTGGGGTCTGAAGATCTCATCAGCAGATGTATGTTTGTTCTTGACAGGGCAGAGTTTCTTGGTCCTGTATCAGAGGTCCTTATTATTAGACATTTGTTCTTGACAGAGCAGATTTGTGGTCCGATACCAGGGTTTTCTTATTATCAGATATAGTGGTTGTTCTTGACAGAGCAGCGTCATGGTTTTGTTGATACAGAATCTCCACAGCACAGTTGCCTTGATCGCCTGCCGCATGATTGCATTTCACATTATTTTGCATACTCATTTGCATTTCATTAACGTGTGTCTGTGTTGCAGGTACCGTTTTCCCCGATCCAGGATTTCTTGCCTCCTATTGTATTGTTATGGGTTCTCTGAGGAAGACCGTGGCTTACAAATTCCCTGCCCCTGATGTGGTTCGGCTGACCGGTTTGATAGCTTTAGCAGATGATTCTCTGAGGGATGAGTTCAGAAAATCTTACGGCAAGTTGCTCAGTTTGGTTCGTAAACCTTCTGCATTCGAGTTGAATGGGTTGCACGCTCTGCTGCAGTTTTACGACCCTCCGTTGAGATGTTTCACTTTTCAGGATTTTGTTCTCGCACCCACGCTAGAGGAATATGCTGATTTGCTAGGTGTGCCTATCAAAAGGCAGATGCCTTTTGTTCATATGGACGCTGAGCCTGATCTGGCTGGTTTAGCTCCTTCACTTCATCTGGATGCCTCCGAGTTGGTATTATCTAGTTGGAACAAGGTTCTTGGTTTCTCCTTGCAGTTTTTAGTGGGAAAGGCTCAGCAGTGCGCCAAGGACGGATGTTGGGTCGCGTTCAACGCCATTCTCGCTTTGTGCATATATGGCATCATTTTGTTCCCCAATATGCCCGATTTTGTAGACTTCGATGCATTTCATATCTTTGCTTCAGGGAATCCAGTCCCTACCTTGATAGGATATGTCTACCATTCTATCCACTACAAAAACGAGAACAGGAGGGGCAAGAATGTCTCGTGCTGTATACCCTTGCTTTATAAATGGCTTGATAGTCATCTGCCCAAGAGGGGTCCTTTTGTTTCGTCTGCAGCCACATCTGAGTGGTCCGAGCGTCTGATGAGTTTATCTGCAGAGGATGTTGACTGGTTTGACAGAGATAGGCTGGGTACCGAGATCATCTTCAGCTGCAGCGGGTTTCCGAACGTGCCTTTGATAGGCAAGAAGGGCTGTATAAACTACAATCCGTCTTTGCTGGTCCGACAGTTCGCATATGCTTTGAGAGCTCCGCCGAAGGATGAAGAGGTACAGGAATCTCTGTACCTCACTGGTCTTCTAGAGAGGGATCTGTTATCTAAGCTTCAGCGCGCTTGGAATGGTATCAGTAAGAGGGGAAAGCCATTGCTGGGGAGAAGCAACAATCAAGCCTACCCTCCGTATGTGACTTGGATCAGAGCCAGAGCAGATGCTATAGGGATGCAGTTTCCTATGAAGTCAGAAAGCCCTCCAATAATTGAAGAGCCTACTATTGTGCCCATTCGACAGCATAATCAGGTGTTAGCTGAGAGAGATGAATTGAAGTGGGCAAATGAGGAATGGAGAAAGAATTGGCTCAGCTCCGAAGCGAGAGGAACGAAGTCGTTCATTCCTTCAAAAGGCAGACAGAGCTGGTGAACCAGCTAGGTACAGACCTGACTAAGCAGATAGCCGAGCGTGAGCGCATGGGTCAAGACTTCAAAGTTGTCAACGACGTACTGGCTACGAAGAAGCAGCACTTGGACGAAGCGTATCGGAGGATATCCAAGTTCAACCAGCATTGGAAGGCTTCCCTGGCCACCAGGAAAGAGCGGGAGGATAAGCTGATGCTACAAATCTCCAAGCTGGAAGCCCAGGTGAAGGATAGTGAGAAGAGGTTTGATGAAGAAACTGCTCGCAGATACGCCGCCGAAGGCCAGCTCAACAGGGCTCTCGCTAACCTGAAGGAGCGCAAACTGACGTTTGAGTCCAAGAAGAGGAAGTTAGAAGATTGTTTTGGCAAAGAAGCATGGGAAGATTCGGTCGAAGGTCTTCGGTACACCATTGTGCAGAGGGAATTACTCGTCGAGGGGTTGCTCACTCTGCCTGATCATCCAGAAACGAAGGAGTTGTTAGAAGAGTATCGCGCCCGTGGCCGTACTTGACTATTTGTATTCCTTTTGTTTTGATCATTGTTGTATGCTGACCATCACCAGGCTTGTTGGCTGAGGTCACGCTGTTGATTCATCTTGTACTCGCTGATGTTGTGTATTGCCTTGATGGGCTTTCTTTATATATGAGATTGTTATTTCCATGATTGGACTCGGACTTCTTATTATTATCAGCACTGGCACTCAGGCACTAGGATCGGGGGAAATCTCCCCAACACACAGACACACGTTTGCATTTGCATGAAGCATTTGCATAACGAGCATTTTGTTGTTTTTCCTAACCCTTTGGTTGTTTCAGGTTGTTTCAGGTTGTCTTAGGTGGTTTCAGGATTGACCAGAGACCTATTCACCGCTATCCGACCAGAGCTAATCAAACCAGGATCATGGAGCAAGTGCAAACTGATGTTCAGGAACTTCACGAAAGGATGGATTGCTTCATGGAGCTCATGCAAGCGGTCGCCAATGGCCAGGATCAGCTCAGAACTTTGGTTCAGCCTTTGATCTCAAGGGTTGATAGCAATGGCGTGCTCCATGGTGGGACCGTGCCTACTCCTCCACCAGTTGAAACTCCGCAGAATGGTGTTCCCGTGACCGGGGGCAACGGCAGTGCCAACGGCAATGTGATGGACAACCTGGGACTCAATACGACGGGCGTCAGTAATGGGAGTCTGGGAGCTAATGTCAATGTCGGGCTGGGCAACGACAATGCAGGCGTCGAGAATTTGTTCGGGCCTCAACCATGTCTAGAGGATCGTCAGGACGATGTGTTCTCTCAGAGAGGTGCTGAAGGGGAGCTGAATGCTGAAGCACGACTTAGATTCAAGGCACTTGAAGATAAGATGAGAGATATCGAGAATCAGAATACTTTGGGCGTTGATATGTCCAAATTGGGACTAATTGCTGATTTCAAGGTACCTCCCAAGTTCAAGGTACCTGACTTTGAGAAGTATAAGGGCACTACTTGCCCTCGTGTCCACCTGAGATCGTATTACAGGAAAATGTCTGCTCATTCTGATGACGAGAAGTTGCTGATGCACTTCTTTCAAGACAGTCTTTCCGGGCCATCCCTCGAGTGGTACATGAGTCTGGAGCCTACTAGTGTGCGCACGTGGAAGGATCTTGCTGAAGCATTTGTGCACCACTACCAGTACAATAGCGACTTGGCCCCGAACCAAGTCCAACTGCAGAATCTGTCGCAGATGAACAATGAAGGGTTTAAGGAATACGAACAGCGGTGGCGTGAGTTGGCAGCCAGGGTTCAGCCGCCGATGGTTGAACGTGAGCTCGTGCAGATGTTTGTTGCCACCCTCCCAGGGGTTTACTATGAGAAATTGGTTAGCGGTATGTCTGGGACGTTCTCAGATCTCATTATCATGGGTGAGCACGTCGAAAATGGGATCAAGATCGAGAAAATTCAAGGTGAGTCATCCTCAGCTGGGGGAGGTAGAAAGAATCCTTATGCTGGCAAAAGGCGAGAAGGAGAGGCGAGCGCTGTGACCAACGCTCGAAGGAAGGGTAAAGGTCCTCACCAGCAGGTGGCCAGTATAACTATCCCGGCAGTTCAACAGCAGCAGCAGCAGCAACCGAATCAACAGGGATATAGAAAGTATCAGAATCGGGCACCTTTGGTGAACCGTCACCTCGAGACACCGCCCATGTCGTACGCGCAAGTCTTGCAGACTTTGCTTCAGCTACAGTTGATCTAGAAGAGAACGCTGGCTCCCTTGACAGGGGCACCTCCGCTGGGGTACGACGCGAATGCCACTTGTGAGTTTCACTCAGAGGCACCAGGCCACACAGTAGAGAACTGCAAAGCCTTCAAGCATAAGGTGCAGGACATGGTGGATGCCAAGATCATCAACTTCTACGATAATGTGCCCAATGTCACGAAAAACCCTATGCCGAATCATAGGGGAGGCAGAGTGAACGCCATTATCGAAGACGGGAGTTCAAATTTGTTGATTGACGTCAGAGATCTGAAGACGCCGCTTAGCTTCGTTAAAGCTAAGTTGCTGAAAAGAGGGTTCTTTCCAAGTTGCGGAGAGCTATGTATGGATTGTGCTACATGTTCTGATGGATGTGAGCAGTTGGTAGAAGGAATTCAAAGTCTGATGACTGAAGGGATTTTACAGTTTAGCCGGAGGGCCGAATGTGGATCAGGAGAGATAGTGCTGAAGCAAGCTGATGAGGTCGCCACCAACACCATCCCTCGCCGGACGATAACTATTTCTGCGCCAAGGCCGCCCATATTACCATCACCCGAGCTGGGCCGATACCGTTCGAAAGCACTAACGCCGTCCCGTGGCATTACGGGGCTGAAGTCTACTGCAACAGACAGAAGTTGGAGCTAGAACCGTTTGGGTCGACCGTGGAGAACCTTGTGGGAATCAGTGGTATTACTCGCAGAGGAAGAGTGTTTGCACCACCAGAGGTCGTGGCGGATAAGGCAGTCAGAGCTGATGCGGCTGATAAGGGTAAAAGTAAAGTCATTGAAGAGGTCCCGCGTGGGGCAGAAAAAGACTTACTTGTTAAAGATGCCGAGGAGTTTATGCAGTTGATTAAAAAGAGTGACTACAAGATTGTGGATCATCTCCATCAGACGCCCTCGAAGATTTCCATTCTGAACTTGTTGCTGTGTTCTGAAGCACACCGCAACGCGCTGCTGAAGGTGTTGAACGCCGCATATGTACCGTAGGAAATATCGGTAAATCATCTAGAAGAGGTCGTAGCCCATGTAAATGCTGGAAATGGGCTAGGGTTCACGGACCTGGAGCTGACGCCAAAGGGGAGGAATCACAATAGCGCCCTGCACATCTCGATAGAGTGTAGGGGCACAATTATGTCGCACGTGTTGGTGGACACGGGTTCGTCACTTAATATTCTTCCGAAGAAGGTATTAATGAAGTTGGATACTCGTGGAGTGATTTCCACACCCAGTGATCTGGTTGTGAAGGCATTCGACGGAACTAAACGCCACGTTTTCGGGGAGGTGACCCTGCCAATCCAAGTAGGCCCGGAAATGTTCGACGCGGTCTTTTATATTATGGACATCATGCCTGCCTACAGTTGTCTCTTGGGCCGGCCGTGGATCCATGCTGCTGGTGCCGTGACCTCCACGTTGCACCAGAAACTCAAGTATGCTGTCGGAGGAAGCATCGTGACCGTGTGTGGCGAGGAAGACATAATGGTGAGCCATTTGTCATCCTTCAAGTTTGTGGAGATGGATGGCGAAATCCATGAGACTCTATGCCAAGCGTTCGAAGCCGTCAAAGTGAAGGAAGTAGCTCCTGTGGTCACAGAAAAGCCAGAGATGACTCTCTCCTCATTCAAGGAAGCTCGGGCCGTTGTCCAAGCCGGATCTACCCCAGGCTGGGGGAGAATTTTGGAGATACCTAACAAGCAGGATAAGTTTGGGTTGGGATATTCTCCTGGAGCTGAAGCTTCTTCTTCTTCTAGCAGTGCGTCGCGAGGTAAGGGGCCGATCCAGTTTACCAGTGGCGGAATGATTTTCGAAAGCATCAACGTGGTGTCTGAAGACAGCGGAGATAGCGACTGCGACCTCGACTCTTGGATCCAGCCAAGCAAGCCAGGCGAGGGCCTTACCAACTGGTCCGTCAAGGATATCATCCAGATGACAAGCGAAGAGTAATGATTTACTTTTTTCCAATCATTGTACAACCCTATGTCCTACCCGGGGCATAGTGGTTTTATTGTCAGGGCCTTGTTGGATTATGTACATGCATTTTGCTAATAAACCAAAGGCATTTTCTTCGTATTCAAATATTGTGATCTCTGTTATTCCTGTTTTATATTTGTTTTGAAAAACAATAAAATGGCAATGGGGTTTGTGCTATCCTGCACATCCTTGTTTTAAACTTAACCCTTGTTATTGCAGGATCCACATAACAGATGACATCGACTCTGGACCTTCTACGACTCACTTCGACTTCGATTGCCCGATATATCAAGCCGAAGAAGAGATTGATGAAGACGAAGACCTTCCTGAAGAGTTGGCCCGCTTGTTGAAACAAGAAGAGAAAGTTATTCTGCCTCATGAAGAGGAGATCGAGATTGTGAATCTGGGTTCTGAAGAACTCGTTAGAAACGTCAGGATAGGGGCCGCATTGCAGAGCGATGTCAAGCAGAGATTGGTCGAAATACTGAGAGAGTATAGTGACGTCTTTGCTTGGTCATACAAAGATATGCCCGGACTTGACACGGACATCGTGGTCCACCACTTGCCGCTGCGAGAAGATTGCCCTCCCGTTAAGCAGAAGCTTAGGAGGACGAGACCAGATATGGCCGTTAAGATCAAAGAAGAAGTGCAGAAACAGCTTGATGCTGGCTTCTTAGCGGTCACTACTTACCCTCCGTGGGTCGCCAACATAGTGCCTGTACCGAAGAAGGACGGTAAGGTACGAATGTGCGTCGATTATCGGGATTTGAATAGGGCGAGCCGTAAAGATGATTTCCTGTTGCCTCATATTGATGTGTTGGTCGACAACACAGCCCAGTTCTCCGTGTATTCGTTCATGGATGGCTTCTCCGATTACAATCAGATCAAGATGGCGCCGGAGGACATGGAGAAAATGACGTTTATCACCCCTTGGGGAACATTTTGCTATAAGGTAATGCCTTTGGGTCTGAAGAACGCAGGGGCCACTTACCAACGAGCAATGGTAACTTTGTTTCATGACATGATTCATCATGAGATTGAAGTCTATGTTGATGACATGATTGCGAAGTCCCAAACGGAGGAGGGACATCTGGTCAATTTGCTAAAGCTTTTTGAGAGGCTTAGGAAGTTCAGGTTGAGGCTGAATCCTAACAAGTGCACTTTCGGAGCACGGTCTGGAAAGTTACTGGGGTTTATCGTGAGCGAAAGAGGCATCGAGGTTGATCCTGCGAAAATAAAAGCCATACAAGAAATGCCAGTGCCAAAAACAGAAAAAGAAGTTCGTGGTTTCTTGGGCAGAATAAACTACATTGCAAGGTTTATCTCTCAGCTCACGGCCACGTGTGAACCGATGTTCAAGCTTTTAAAGAAAGATCAGGCGATTATCTGGAATGAGGATTGCCAGAAGGCATTCGACAAGATAAAGCAGTATCTTCAGGAACCTCCAATCTTGATACCCCCAGTGGCCGGACGGCCATTAATCATGTACTTGACAGTTCTTGAGAATAGTATGGGGTGTGTTCTCGGTCAGCACGACGAAACGGGCAGAAAGGAGCATGCCATTTACTACTTGAGTAAAAAGTTCACTGACTGTGAATCTCGCTACTCGATGCTGGAGAAGACGTGTTGTGCACTAGCCTGGGCTGCCAAACGTATACGACAGTACATGCTCAATCACACCACCATGCTAATTTCAAAGATGGATCCGATCAAGTACGTCTTCAAGAAGCAAGCGCTTTCGGGCAGGATTGCCAGATGGCAAATGGTGTTGACGGAATATGATATTCAGTACGTTTCCCAGAAGGCCATCAAGGGCAGCGTATTGTCTGATTACCTTGCCGAGCAGCCGATCGAAGATTACCAGCCGATGAAATTTGAATTCCCTGATGAGGATATCATGTTTCTCAAAGAGAAGGATTGCGATGAGTCGTTGCCCGAAGAGGGGCCAGATAGGAAATCCCAGTGGAAATTGATATTTGACGGGGCGGTTAATTCTTACGGAAGTGGCATTGGGGCGATCATCACGACTCCCCACGGATCCCATATCCCGTTCACCGCGAGACTGACGTTTCCAGTCACCAATAATGAAGCGGAGTACGAAGCATGCATCATGGGTCTAGAAGAGGCAATTGATTTGAGAATCAAGAACCTAGACGTATGTGGTGACTCGACGCTTGTGATCAACCAGATTAAAGGGGAGTGGGAGACTCGTCAATCGAATTTGGTGCCGTACATGAACTATGCCAGAAGGCTACTTCCGTTCTTTGATCGAGTGGAACTCCATCATGTGCCCAGGGCGGAAAATCAGATGGCTGATGCCTTAGCCACGTTGGCTTCGATGTATAAAGTCAATTTTTGGAATGAGGCTCCAAGAATTGTCCTTTCTCGTCTTGATAGACCTGCATTCGTCTTTGCGATCGAGGAAGCCGCTGACGGAAAGCCATGGTTCCATGACATCCGGACTTTCCTTATGACTAAGGAGTATCCTGCGGGAGCGTCAACCCAGGATAAGAAGACTCTGAGGAGGCTGTCTGGAAATTTTTATCTCAATCCTGATGGAGTTTTGTACAAAAGAAACCATGATCTCGTGCTACTCAGATGCGTAGATGAGAAAGAGGCGAGTATGCTCATGGAAGAAGTCCATGAAGGCACATTTGGTACGCACGCCGGCGGGCATGCTATGACAAGAAAGATCCTGAGAGCAGGATACTGCTGGCTGACGATGGAATCGGATTGTTTTAAATTCGCGAAGAGATGTCATAAATGCCAGATTTATGCTGATAAAATTCATGTGCCGCCGTGCCCGTTAAATGTCATGTCATCCCCGTGGCCGTTCTCCATGTGGGTCATCGACATGATAGGCAAGATCGAGCCCACTGCATCTAACGGTCATCGCTTCATTCTAGTAGATATCGACTACTTCACCAAGTGGGTGGAGGCAGCCTCGTATGCTAATGTGACCAAGCAGGTGGTGGCTAAATTCATAAAGAGGGACATCATCTGTAGTTACGGAATTCCCGAGCGGATCATTACCGATAATGGTTCGAATCTGAATAATAAGATGATGAAGGAGCTGTGCCAGAGCTTCATGATTGAACACCACAACTCATCTCCTTACCGGCCGAAGATGAATGGTGCCGTTGAAGCGGCCAATAAGAACATAAAGAAGATTGTTCAGAAGATGGTTGTGACCTACAAAGATTGGCACGAGATGCTTCCATTTGCGCTGTACGGTTATCGTACGACAGTACGTACGTCAATCGGGGCAACTCCTTTCTCCTTGGTGTACGGTATGGAAGTTGTCCTACCGTTAGAAGTGGAGATCCCTTCTTTACGAGTTTTGGTTGATGTGAAACTCGACGAGGCAGAATGGATTACGAATCGACTGAACCAACTCAGCCTGATGGACGAGAAGAGGTTGGCATCGATTGCGCATGGTCGTCTGTACCAAAGCCGAATGAAGAAAGCCTATGATAAGAAGGTGCGTCCTAGAAGCTTTCAGACGGGTGATCTCGTCCTGAAGAAGATTCTTCCTCCACACTCCGATCACCGGGGCAAGTGGACTCCCAATTACGAAGGTCCGTACGTCGTCAGCAAGGTCTTCTCGGGAGGAACTTTGTTGTTATCCACGATGGATGGTGAAGATTTTGCATCCCCGGTGAACACGGACGCAGTTAAAAAATACTTTGCTTGAAAGCGACCCGCTGGACAGTAAAAAGAGAGTCCAGGCAAAAATGGGGCATCCCGGCGAACCACAAAAAAGGAAAAAGGTTCGGGCAAAAATTAGGGATATAAATTGAAAAAATGTACACCCGCAAAGTCGAAAACCCGGATGGGCGACTTTGGCAAAAAAGGGTATCCCGGTGAACTGAAAACCCGCAAAGGGCGGTTCACGCAAAAGTTAGGGATTTGAAAAAGCAAATGACTGCATTCCACGTGTGGACTTTCTTTGTTTAGTGGTTTGGAAGACCTGAGGGCCGTTTATCCGAATCAATCTCTTCTGAAGCTGAAGCGTCGGAGAAGTATCGAAGTCGAGTGGGTCATAGAGGGATCAACTCATGGTGTTCGTCTACGCCTCGTTGCCGACATTTGTATATACTGATGTATATTTATGTTTCATTTTTTTGCGCGGCTTCCTCATTCCAGGAGCTTGCATCTGTTGTAAAACATTTTTTCCCATTCAGGGGTTCGTTATCAATGAAATGTATACTATCCAGCAATTCTGCTTGCCTGTTTAGCATTTATCTGTTTTGTTTGCGAAAAAGAACGCCGATGTTTTTGATAAAATGCGCATACATAAACTTACTGGCCTTGGCCACTGACTGTTGAAACAATGAATTACTTGAACATTGTCACGAGATAATAACCTTGATAGGTCTCTTTGAGAAGGGTATCTTGTCTGTTTGTTTATGTTGTTACAGGTGTAGCATATTCCAGACAGTGCGCCGTGCGTACCCCCAAGCAGGATGATTCCTCCTTCTCCAGCAAAGTTCAGCAGCCTCTCCCCGCAGAGTCCGAACGCGAGATCGTGAGCATTGATATGTCTCCCCAGGCAGAGAAGATTCTCTCCCCAATCAGATGCATCCTGAAGGAACGTCATCTCCTCAGCTGAGTCATTCACTGAAGTGTGCAGCAATTGGTAGTTCCAGACTGAAGTCTCCAGCGGAATTGAGATTCCCCACAGAGTCGTACTCTCCCCAGCAAGCAGAATGATTTCTTCTTCCTCAGCCGAGTTTGCAGATCCCCAAGAGAGCCGTGTCCTTGGAAGCCGCTCAGGCCATGATTGGTTTTCCCCAGTGGAGTGTTGAATAGCTGATGTTGTGTTTCCCCGCCAAAGCCGTTATCTCCAGGGAAGTAGCCGTGAAGGCCGTGCAGTTTATTCCCGCGATTGACATCGCTTTCCCTCAGCAGGTCCAGGTTCTCGTAGAGCTTTGTTCCCCTGCAGCAGTCAACTGAAGTTCACTTCCCTCAGCAGGTCCAGGTTCTCGTAGAGCTTCGTCCCCCGCAGCAGTCAACTGAAGTTTGTTTCCCCTGCGGAGTCCAATTGAGATTGGTGTGACCGTGTGGTTCTTTCTCCTTGACATGAGGATTCTCCCTTCAGCATTTATTTTGCTGACGGGATCGCATCATTTTGCATGACTGCATAGCATTTATCATAAACGCATAGCATTTCCACCGTGTGGAGCGTTGCGCCATTGCCGAAGCATATGCATAATAAGCATGATCTAGGTTGTTACCGTTCTTGTTTTGCAAGTGTTCCGCCGCTGAATTGATTGCTTAAGATGATTCTTGAATTCTCCCCAATGAAGTCGCTTGCTCAAGATGAGTCTTGAATTCCCCAGCAAGGTCGCCTGCTTAAGATGATTCTTAAAATCCCCAGTGCAGTCGCCAAAGTTGGTTGCTCAAGTTGATGCTTAGAGTCCCCGGCAGAGTGTTCGCTCAGGATGATCCCTGAAATCTCCAGCATAATTATCGGTTCAGGATGATTCTTGAAGTCCCCCGTGGAGTTATTTGTCCAAGATGATTCTTGAAGTCCTCAGCAGAGTTGATTCATCCAGAATGATTCCTGGATCGCCGAAGCAGAGTTACTTGATAGTTCTCTAGAGTCCCAAACGGAGATGTGTCATCCCCAGCAGGTTTCTGAACAGCGAAGTTGAAACTTCCCCTGAAGACTTGATGATTGAAGTCCGACCGTGTTAACGAAGCAGTTCTCTCAGCTGATGCGGAGTGCCTGATGGTAGAAGTTTGGATATCCCCAATTGGTTCATGATTGACCGAGAATTATATTCCCGACTTACTGATGAAGTCCGACTGATGCCCGAAAGTTTTCTTTGGATGCCTGACGGCATGATCGACCATGTATTACCGGTTACCGTGTGACCAATCCCCCAGCTAGTTGTCGTGCAACTAATATTTCAGTTTTCGAAGATTTGTTCCCATCAGAGTACCGTGTACTTGTGCAGTTGGCAAATTTTCGGGTTTGTTGGTATTCAACCGTCTTTTACCTTGATTGGCTGAGAGCCTTTCGCTCCTCACCCAGTTAGGTTCAAGTCGTTTGAATAGGGGCAGCTGTTGCACCCCAAAACCAACATTTATTTACCTATCTTGTGTTGATTAGCACTATCATCTGCATTTCATTGGCATGTATGCAGTAGATCAAGAGGTATGATTACCAATAAAGAGCACCACAAGAGTTTGAAGCTAGCCAAGAGGGCTATTCAAGTGTTCAAGGGTTGATATCTTTGTCAGAGAAGTTAAGAGATCCTCAGAGAGATTGGTTGAAGCCAAGGTTGTGTGCCTCCTAACTTGAGAGTTGTGGGAGCCCCTCAGATGATTCTGAAGCTATGAGGATGCACTTGAAGCTTTGAGAGAGCTTATGAGATGTCTTGAAAGCCATCATGAAGCCTAGATAGGTCATTGTACAAGATTAAAGAGACCCAGCCATGAGTGGTGTAATTAGGGTTTAACTGAGTCAACCCTAGGTCAACTGATGATTTGGAGAGGGTTGAGACCTAATACAAGAGCCATGTGATCATGGATTTATGCATTGAGATGCTATAAGGAAGATTCCAAGATCAACTCATCATGATTGAGGAGTTTGATAAGTTTCAAGCTAGGGTTTCTAAGGCTTGACAGTGTAAAATCCCCTAGTTTGACCCTTATCTTCAAGGCAGTTTAGCTCAAGATGTGATTGTCATCTCATCTTACCCCCAACATGAATGTTGTAGAGCTTGTTCTTAGATTTAATTTGAGTACTAGAAGTCCTTGATAGGATTTATAGAGCTCAAGTTATGACTTTGACAAGTTACAGGTCATCTGAGGTATGTGAATCTGGGGCCTTGAAAGTCACCCAACTTGCATCCAACTTTTGCCCAAGAAGGATGATTCCTATGAACTTTTGGTCAACATGAATGTTGTTCCTTATCTTCTTAGATTTTTAGAGAGTACTAGAAGTCCTTGATAGGATTTGTAGAACTCAACTTATGGCTTTGACAAGTCAAGGGCATTTTGGTCATTTGGAGATTATAGGGCATTTCAAGCATAAGGCCATAACTCCTATTTCCAAGCTTCAAATGGAAAAATCTTCAACATCAAACTTGCTTAAAATGATGTTTTAAGGCTAGTAAGGATGTCAAGAGATGTTGGAAAGGCTTGTAGCTCAAAATGGTAAAAATGACCTAAAATGGAGGCATAAGTTAAATATGTCCAAGTTGGAAATTGAAATTTCCAAGTTACACATCCAAACCATGGCATGTAATAGGTCATTTTGACTCCAAAAAACATTTTAGAAACAATGGTTCAGCCACAATTTTTATTTGAGGATCAGATCATGGACTTGCTTTGGAAAATGGTTGCTTGCATCTTAAGGTACAAATGCAAAACACAAGGAAACTCAATGTACAAGCTAGCTAAGTATCTTAACACCTCATATATCTCATCTAAGGAGATTTTCAGGTCAGAACAAGTTGCTGCAAGAGGCATAGCATGAGATGATACATGAGATGGATTGAAATCAAAAACTCATGGCATGAGAATCCCAAATTCTCATTGGATGATTCCAGAAAGTTCTAGATGGGTCTGAACCATCTTATATAGTGTTTAGAACTTGCTCAGATGCAAGGTTGGTGAGAGATTAGAGAGGAGAGTGAGATAGCCATTTCAATTTCTTCCATTGCAAGTTGAAATCAATTTCTACTTTACACACCATTTCCATTGCTTCTTTCAATCCCAACACCTTCCATTGATCATACTGAATGTGTGCATACCAAATTGAGGGCAAGATCATGAAGAATTGAAGAGATAGCAATTGGATTTTGGGAGCTGCAAGTCACCATCGAGTTTGGAGATTCAAGCTTTCTTGATCAAATCTTTTGCAAACAGAAGCTTTATCATCAATCAAGGAAGGTTTCTAAAGAGTTTGAGAGGTTGAAGTGGAGCTTTGACCTATCTGATATTCAAGATTTGACAGGTTTGTAACTTTTCCTCTACACCATAATTTAAGCATAATTAGTTAGAATTGTTAGGTTAGAATGGTTAGAGACAAGTAGGAGATGGATTCTGGGAAGTTTGAGATTATTTGATGAAGTTTGAGTTAGTGACACCATTTTTGTTTGGACCAAGAACACGATGTATAGTGAGCTATAACATGAGTTTGATATCAAGAATTAACCAGTGTGAGGTGGTGATCATTCTGAGTTAATCAATTTCAAGAATTGTTAGAATTGAAGTTTGAGCATAGTTTTGATCTTGGATCGGGTTTAGAGATTGAGGGCATTTCAGTTGACTCTAAGGCCATGGTTGTGATCAGGGTGAAATTTAGAACAGGTTAGGGTTTTGAACGATGGATTTTGGTTGAGAATTGAGGTGATACGATTGTGGTGAAGATTGAGCTATGAAGCTCTGTTTCCGTGGCTTCTTCATTCAAACCCTAGCTGGAGGAAGAAGATAAAGACATGGCCGTTGGATGGAGAGTGGACCCATTGACTGGGCGTGGATCTAAAGGCTGAGATTCAATTTCGCTTGAAGAGGGAAGTCTGAAGATACCCTAAGCGCTGCGTTTCATTAAGCTGTGGTATTGGGCTTAAGTTGATACTTGCTAGCCACACCCCACTCTCATGGCCCATTGGATTTTGAACTAGATTTCTCTACTTTATGAACCGTGTCTTTTCCTTTTTCTTTATATTTTTGAATTGATTTTCTGATTAAATCTTGGGCCTAACGTGCATTGTTATCCACACCCCCATTTTAGGGCCCATTCCCATATTGTACTGCATATTATTGCTATCTGCACCAATGTTTTCCCATTTTAATTTCTTTTTCTCCATTTTTCTTTAATCTTTGAAAAATCATATTAAATAGAAAAATGATGATTTTTGCATGGGGATTTTTTCTCCTATTTCATGTTAATGTCTAGAAAATTATAAAATCAAAATATTTGCATTTCATGCATTTTTAATATTTTTTGTGTATTTTCTCTTTTAATAGCTTTTAATTCTTTTTATGTTAATGCATAGATTTGTAGAATTTTGTTTAGCTAGTTCCCTTTGAATTTTTAGGCCATTATTTTTAGGATAGTTAGATTAGGACTTTAGCTTCCCTCTGGATTTATTCCATAATTTTGTGATTAATATTTGATTAGTTTTGATTAGATGACTTTAGGTTGTGTAGATTTAGGTCAATCCTTAACATAGGTCCACAATAGCACTAGAATTTTGGGTTTCTAGGTCAAGATAGATATTGGGACATATAGGGTATCAAGGGTAGTTATATAGGATCCCCTAGAAATTATATTAGATTTTAATATAATAGTATACTATTTTTAATGGATTTTTGTAATTGATTGTTGTTTGTGTTGCCCTTGTGGGCTTGTATTTTGTTTTGCCTTGCTTTGTGAGCTTTTGCTTGGCTTGGTGGGCTTGGTTTTGCTTTGAGGAGCATGGAGGAGCATAGTAGAAGACTTGAAGATTGATTAAGGAGCTTGAGAGCTTGAAGACTTGTTTGTTTTGTTGTTGTTTTAGGGTTAGGGATTAGGAAGAGCTCAGACTTAGTTAAGTTCTTGCTTAAACATGGATGGTATATTTCACCTCCATTCTTCCCCATGATTCAAGGTCCTTCCATGGTGTTCACCTCCCTCCTTTGGAGGGATAAGTGATGGTACCTAGGAAGTAGAACTTTTGAGGGAACCATTCTTTTGATGTTGAACCCTTATAGGTCACCTTTGGTGGTCAATAAGCAGTTTGATGTCCTAGCTTATCCAGTTAAGTGATTTCCTCTGGTTTGAGTATCTTGAGAGATGTTGGGCTTGAGAGGGAAGATGAAGACTTCATTGAAGAGTGTGGAAGAGGATGATTCCCTGAGCACTGCCCTTGTAGCTGAAGCTTGAAGAGCAAGAAGAAACAGGTTGATACTTGAAGACCCAATGAAGATCCAGTAAAGACTGAGTGAAGAGCTGAGGCTTAAAGACTGGAGGATGAAGTTGATACCTCCAGATGATTGAGGATTACCCTAAGAAGCTTGTATATGAAGAGAGAAGACCAAGTTGATACTGGTAAAGCAAAGAGAGCTGAAGCTTGAAGAATGAGTTGATGCTTATGAAGAGGATCCAATCGAGATTGACTGAAGAGCTGAAGCTTGAAGAACAAACAAATCAAGTTGATACTTGTGGTTAAGAGTGAAGCCTGAAGGTGGAACTGATTAAGGAGCTGAAGCTTGAAGAAGAAGAATAAGTTGAAACTTATGTTGAAGGGTGGAAACCTGGAGAAGTAAATTGATATTTGTCAAGGGTGATTGGAGGTCTGAAGACTGAGTTGCTGTCAGAGGAGCTGAGGCTTGGGGTTGAGAGAGGAGTTGATCTGCTTTCTTCTTTGTTTCTTTTCTGTATTAATGTGCCTTGTTTGACTTGCTTGATGCATTAGAATAAGTTCATATCTAGACTAGCTTTAATCTAGGAGCATGATTGCACTAGAGGTTGAGTTGATCCCTCTGCTTGTATTGTTACTGTATGGCTTTGCTTGCGGGTATTCGGTAGAGCCCTGCTCCCTTGCCCATGTGGTTTGCTTGATAGCATGATTTTGTCTCTTCTGTATGATTGCAGTTTACTGTATTTTGCTTGATAGCATGTTTATCTTTCTGTATGATTACTGTTATTCATTCTGGCTTGAGGTCGAGATGAGCTTGTGGAGGCTGATACCCCACACACATTTCCTCCCTCACATGCATTGCATGCATTTTACTGTTTACTGTTTAAGCTGATGCTTTACCTGTCTGTGTATCATTGACATGATCCCTTAGGACTCTCATTCCCTTTGATAAGGAAGTGATGATAGAACTTTAGGTTGAAGCCTATGCATGATAACTTCTAGGAGTTCCCTGTTTGAAACCTCAACCATAGGATGAATCCTTGGCATGACAACAGTAGGACTTGATAGTCTCCCCGTAGTTGAGCCTGTTCTCTTCTCATCTCAAAACAGCTTAAGATACAGTAATCATGAATGATTTCTTTCGTACGTTACGAGCCTTAAGCTATCTGAGAAAGGATTGTTGGAGAGTTTCTTTTCAACAGTCTGGATGTTTAGTATGGCACCCTTTGGGTGACATGCGACGCATTCACTCTCAGGTCATAGTCTTTAGTGCGATTGAAATTGCAAACACAATAAAAAAACACTTCTTTCGTAAAAGACAGAAACAAACTTCAAACCTTTTTGCCCCGTGGGCCCGTAATTCAAAGGAAGCTTTTCTGAAGAAAAGAGTGTCGTTAAACTTCAGCGCCAACGCAAACAGGCTTTGTCCCTAACTGCTGGAACTGCTGTTTAACCCTACTCGATAAAACAGATGAATCTGAACCCCCCTAAACCGTAGTGTCCCGAACTACGTAAGCTCTGATCTCTCATACCTGTTGAGCGTACGTAGGCACAATACTGATGTATTGGCGAGCTACCTTCCCCCGTAACCCGTCGTAGGCCGAACTACGTTGACTCTGATTTCTCATTCTCTGATGAGAATACATAGGCATAAAGCGCGACGCTTTGCCGAGTCATTTTTCTTTTCTGTTTTAAGCCAGCCTTGATAGGTAGATAGATAAACCAACTCGTCCAGTAAACACAACAAGCGTGGATCCCGTCGAGTACGACGGACGTGAGGGGTGCTAATACCTTCCCCTTGCGTAACCGACTCCCGAACCCAGACAATGGTTGCGACGACCTTGTCTTACCCTTTTTGTCAGGTTTTTCCGATCGTTTCTTTTCCCGCTCCGAGGGATAAATAACGAAAGGTGGCGACTCTTCTGTTGTGTCGGCACCTTATTTTCGTGAAAGCGACAGTCCTCTTCTATTCCCCGGTGGAGTTGTTATCCCAACTTTTGGTTGGTAATCCGTTGCTTGTTGGATGTTATTCCAACTTTTGGTGGGTAATCCTCAACTTAGTCTAAACCTTTGTTGACGGTATTCCGACTTTTGGTTGGTAGTCTGTCTTTCCTGGATGTTATTCCAACTTTTGGTTTGTAGTCTTTGGTTTCCCCTACGGAGTTGATGATTCCAAATTTCCGTTGGTATTCTTTGTTGTGGTGAGTTTGCCTTCGTTCGATGTTTCGATGTTATCCCAAATTTTGGTTGGTAGCCCTTGCTTGATTCAAACTTTTGGTTGGTAAGGTTTTGTTGACGTGATTCCAACTTTTGGTTGGTAGTCTTCCTTTGTTGGTTCAACTGTTGGGATTGAAGTTTTTCCCCGCAGATTTCGCCTTCGATCGATGTTCTAGTGATCCTAACTTTTGGTTAGTGGCATTGTTCGTCAATTTTTGGCTGGATGTTATCCCTTGTGGAGTGTTGAAGTGATTCCGACTCTTGGTTGGTAGCTTGTGCTCGAGTTTTGTTTGGCGTTCAGATGATTCTAACTTTTGGTTGGTAGCTTGTGTCGTACCTTTCATTGTATTCTAATTTGTGGTTAGTATACTCCTCAATGAGGTTACTGCTTTCAGGATGTTATTCCCCATCATTTTGCCTTCGGTTGGCATTGCGGTGATTCTAACTTTTGGTTGGTAGTCTTTGTTACTCCAACTCTTGGTTGGTAGTGTTTGATTTTTATCCCCAGGGAGTAACCTTTATCCCATCTTTTGGTTGATATCCTTTGGTTATTATCTTCTGATAGATATCCTTCCCCACAAAGTTGTATGTTTAGGCTTTTCTTCATCCCCCGTGGAGTTGTCTTTTCCCTCTGGTTGTAAGTCTGTTGATTGTATGTCCTGCAGACTTGATTTGATTTTTGTCCCTGAAAGGTTACCTTTGGTCAGCATTCTCGTTATCCCAACTCTTGGTTGGTATCCTTTGGTTGTTTATCCCAACTCTTGGTTGGTATCCTTGGATTGTTATCCCAACTCTTGGTTGGTATCCTTTGGTTGTTATCCCAACTTTTGGTTAGTATCCTTTGGTTGTTTATCCTAACTCTTGGTTGGTATCCCTAAGCTTTTTTTCCAACAAGTTACCTGATTTTGGTATCCGATTACCACTGAAGCAGAATATGTGTTTCTTGCATTTTCTTGCTTGTTTGAGTTTCTTTTCACACATGAACTTCATGGATTGATGTAATGCATTTATATGGATTGTTTTGGCATGTTTCATCATTCTTGAAAGTTTGATCTCGATTCTACCACACATAACGTCCTATTTTTGTTTGAATGCTTAGCATGTTCATGTTGCTTGATTGATGAATAATCACATGCCTTTCTTGCTTATATCATGTTAATTGATTATCATGAATATTTGCTTTCCTGGATTTGTGATGTATGTGTGGGTTTGCTTTTGATTCTGTTTGTTGCATGTCCTTTTGATTGTTCGATCATTTGATTTGAATTAAAAAGCATGTCGATCTTAACGATTCTTGTTGATACAATGCTGTTGATCAATTAGGTTTGATTGTTAAAGCATATCCATACTTGCATGATATCTATCTATGATTGGTGTTTGTTTATGATTAATTGCATTAAAGCATGTTTGCTGCCCTACTTTCCACAGTTGTGGTTATTCTGAACATTGCATGCTGCCTTTGCCTTGCTTGCTTGATGCCTACTTTTTACACCTGCTTTTGTGCTGAAACATGTGTTGTTATAGGTTGTGTTGCTTGTGTGCTGGATTTTATTGTTGTTTTGTGCAGGAGGCGTTGTTGTAGCTGTTGTTTTCACCTTGTTTCTTTGCTTTTTGCTTTGTCTCTGCATGCTCCCTTAGGGTTCCTAGTCCAAATTAATTTCTGATTAAATTTGGAGTAGGATAGACATTAGGAGTTTAATCCATGCATGATAACATTAGGTTAGTCCCTTTTAACCTCAACCTTAGGTCCATCTTTTGCATGCTAACATTAGGATAGAATCTCCTTTCGCATCTCGACCTTAGGATCACTTTGCATGACAACATTAGGGTCGAGTTTCCCTTAGACCTTTAGTGCGTCTCTCTTCTCATCTTAAAACACTTCCTAACTCATCTAATAAATACGATGAACATTGTATGCTACAAGCCTTAAGCCCATGGGAAATGATGAGTAGGGAGTTTCTCCTCACTTGTCTAGAGTGTTTAGTGTATGCCCTTTGGGCGATATGCGACGCATTCGCTCCTATGTCATAGTCTTTAGTGCAATGTGAATCAAAAAGAAAACTAATTAACTTCACTAAAACTCAAAAACAAAATTCAAACCTTTTTATCCTTCGGGATTTGCATTGCAAAATCATTTTCATAAAAGAGTACGTTACTTTTTCGTTCTACCGTAAACAGGCATCGACCCTAACTGCTAGAATGGGAACTTAACGTCGCTCATAAAAAACACTTAACCAACCTGTGGTTTTGTTCCCCAACTACGTTTGCTCTGATTTCTCATACTAGATGAGGATGCGTAGGCACAAGACGACGATGACTTGGCGAGCAACCTTCCCCCCATCACCCGTAGTTTTCTGAACTACGTTGACTCTTACTTTCCTATTGCACGAGGGAATATGTAGGCATAGGGCGGTGATATCCTATCGAGTCTCCTTTTTCTTTTTCATGCCTTGTTTATTAGTAGCTTTTAGATAAACACACCCTTTGATTAGACAACAAGCATGGATTCTGTTGAGTATAACAGACGTGAGGGGTGTTCATACCTTCCCCTTGCGTAACCGACTCCCGAACCCAAGATTTAGTTGCGATGACCTTGTCTTCTCCTTCCTTTTACATTTTCTTTGATCGTTTCCTTTTCCTCTCTTTGAGATAAATAACATTGGGTGACGAGTCTTCTGTTTTTCTGCCGGGTGTTTTTCGCAGTTGCGACAGGTAGTTTATGGGTGATTCCAACTTTTGGTTGGTAGTCTTTACCTTTCATTCCAACTTTTGGTTGGTACACGTCCCGGTGAAGTCAAATTTTGGTTGTTATTCTTCCCTGTCAAATCGCCTTCGGTCAACGTTCGGGTGATTCCAACTTCTGGTTGGTAGCCTTTGTTGGGTATTCTCATTTGTTTCTTCCCTAGGGAGTAGCCTTTATTCCAACTTTTGGTTGGTACCTTGGTTATTGTTCCGAATTTTGGTTGGTACGTTGGTTGTTAGTTTATCCCCTTGGGGTCGCCTTCGGTCGGTACTCTGGTGATTCCAACTTTTGGTTAGTAGTTGTTGTTCATCCCGCTTTTGGTTGTTATTTTCAGTTGATGTTTATCCCCTGCAGAGTTGTCTGGTTAGGCTTCTCTTCTCCCCCAGCAAAGTCTTTCTTCTCCCTAAGTCGTAAGTCAGTTTATTGTACTTCCTACATGTATTTTTTCCCCAGAGGGTCGCCTTTGGTCGACATTCCTGTAATCCCAACTTTTGGTTGGTAGTCGGTTGTTTTATTCCAACTTTTAGTTGATGTTCTTTGTTCGTATTAGAGTGTTTCCTCAGCAAATTGCATCCCAACTTTTGGTTGGTATCCGCTATTTTACACCCCCACAGGTTGTAAATTTCTGGGTTCTCTCGGTATTCAATCTCCCTGCACCTTGAATGTTTGAAAGCCTCTGTTATCATCCTTTCAGGTTCAAGTCGATTGAATAGGGGCAGTTGTAGCACCCCAAAATTTGCCTCCTCATTTCTTGGTTTACTGGCTTATGTTTCTCTGCATTTTTTCATTTCTGCATATCATGGCATTGGTTCTCGAGGCAGAGGATCAAGGTGTTTCTATGGCTCAGGGGTCTTTTTCATTGCAAAAGTTTAAACAGCGAGCGTCAGAGGCATTAAATTTATTTTTCCCAGCAATCAAGTGGCCAATTTTATTTTATTTAGCAAGTTATTTTCAGCACAGGATATCTCAGGCATTCTCATAGTTATAATATCCAAAGGCAAGTTTCAGAGGCTTAACAGGGCTCAAGACAAGCGAAAACTGACAAATGTGCAAGTTTCCCTCCAAATGGCATTATTTTTGAAAATTTGTGAGTGGTTAACCAATTAACAATTTTTCACTAGCAAATAGTTAATCGATTAACCAAAGGAAAATTTTTCTAGTAACGTGCATTTTCAATGCTGCCACTTTTGGGGTCTATTTTGATCACTTGCGAATTTAATTTTACACCAGAAAGAAGGATCTAGAATTACTCTAAATTTGGATTAACTTTCAAAATCAATTCAATTTTCCTCCGATTTTCCATTTCTAATCTCATTCCAATTTTCATAACTTCACTCCAAACCATAATTCTACTCCTAACCAAGAGCCTACTTAAGTGAATTGGCTCCAAACTTCACCAAAAATTTCCAATTTCAGATTTCACACTCTCTCATTCTTGAGAATTTGCTCTCAAAATTCTCTCAACTTTTCTACACTCCAAAACCTCCATTGAAGCTCTTTTTCACTTGAGTTATTTGATTCTTCATTGGAATCATTGAATTCTAGAGCTAAACCTCCATCATTCATCTCCATCATCTTCAATTCATCACTTGATTTTCGTTTGAATTTAGATATGATCTTGGAAGCAAGTTTATAAGTGATTCTTGGATCAATTTTGGCTTATTTTGGCTTGTTCTTCACTTCTATTGCAAGAAAGCTCTTGGATCTTGAAGATTTCTTGGGTTTCTAGCTTGGATCTATTAATTTGTAATGAGTCAACACTTTCTCTTGCCCTAGCGCAATTGAGGCCAGACCGTAGTTCTAAGTCCCGTAGGTTCCCTTACCTTGAAACCCCGACATACTACGTCCTTTCTACCGCAAACAGGTAACGCCTAAGTCTCCAATGGTCGAGCAGCATACACCTAACTGCTAGAATGCATACGCTAGTATCGTCAATCCTTTCTCTCACCCCTCTGTGATCGAGAACACCCCGGTTGCCCGTAGTATCCCGAACTAAGTAAGCTCTGATCTCTCATATCTATTGAGAGTACGTAGGCACAATACTGAAGTATTGGCAAGCCCCCTTCCCCGTAACCCGTAGTTAGCCAAACTACGTTGGCTCTGATTTCTCGTACCAGGCGAGAATATGTAGGCATAGGATGCAATATCCTAGCGAGCACATTAACAACTAATTTCTCTATTCTCTCGCTTCCGTGCGATCGAGACTTTCCCGTTGACGACCGATTTCCCTTTCTCTTGCCCTAGCGCAATTGAGACCAGACCGTAGTTCTAGTTCCCGTAGGTTCCCATACCTTTAAAACGCCGACATACTATGTCCGTTCTACCGCAAATAGGTAACACCTAAGTCTCCAATGGTCGAGCAACATACACCTAACTGCTAGAATGCGTACGCTAGTATCCTCAATCCTTTCTCTCACCCCTGTGTGATCGAGAACACCTTGGTTACCCGTAGTATCCCGAACTACGTAAGCTCTGATCTCTCATATCTGTTGAGAGTACGTAGGCACAATACTGATGTATTGGCGAGCCACCTTCCACCATTCGTAGTTAGCCGAACTATGTGGACTCTGATTTCCCGTTCTCTAACGAGAATACGTAGGCCCGAAGCGCGATGCTTTGCCGAGTCATTTTCTTTTCTTTTCAGACCAGCCTTGATAGGTAGATAGATAAAACCAACCCGTCAGATGAACACACCAAGCGTGGATCTCGTCGAGTACGATGGACGTGAGGAGTGCTAATACCTTCCCCTTGCGTAACCGACTCCCGAACCCAGACATGGTTGCGATGACCTTGTCTTATACCTTTTCGTCAAGTTTTTCCGATTTTTTCCTTTCCCTTTCTGTGGGATAAATAATGAAAGGTGGCGACTCTTCTGTTTTGCCGGCACCTTATTTTCGCGGTAGCGACATTCCCATCCCTTTATGACTGCTTTCCATGCTTTACTGTCCAGAGATTTCAAGAAGGCAACCACCCTAGGTTTCTAATAGTCATAATTACTCCCGTCCAGAACAGGTGGTCTGTTCACAAATCCTCCTTCTTTATCCATGGTACCAGACAGTATCGTCCCTAGATCTCACCCAGAACCAGAGCAGGATGCCTGCTTTGATACCAATTGAAATTATGGTATCAGATATTAGATGTCGAAGGAGATGTTTATGACACAAATATTTGTCTAATCAATAATAAGAACAAAGATAAACAAATAATAATTGTAAAGAGACACAGCAATTGTTGACCCAGTTTGATGAAAACACACCTACGTCTGGGGGCTATCAAGCTAGGAAGGAAATCCACTAAGTATAATTAGTTTGAAGATACACAGTAGACTCTCTCTAGTTTAGCATCTTCTCACCTAATCTCTACCCTTGCAATTTCTATCTAGGACACACCTAGATAAGAGACACCTCTCACTCCCCCTTAATCACAGCAGTGATAATACCAACAATTAAAAGACTTTAGAACGCACTCTTCAAAGACACAACTTGATCTTGCTTAAAAGCTTTAATCAAGTACAAAACACTCTTGCATATAAGCTTTGAGTGAATAATCTACAATTAACAACTTAGTCCAATTCACACATTAAACAATGAGTGAATGGCTCACAAATCTAGCACACACGAAGGCTGAACCTTACATAAATGCACACACTTTTTAATCCTTGCTTCTCTCTCTCTCCCTACCAAGCTAGGGTTTATGCTTCTTTAAATAGTAATGCAGAATGGGCTTGGGATGTGGCAAAAGTAACAACAGGTTTGAGAAGATTTCAATCTTCATAAATTTCAACAATGAAACAGATTTGATTTGATCAATCAGATCTAATAAAATCTTTCTTCCAATCTTCAATAAAATCTTATGATAAAAGCTTCAAATCAAATCAAATATGACCCACAATATTTGCATCAGAAACGCCTTAGTGAAACACCAAAATCTTCGCAGATTTTACACCAGATCAGTGCAACACAATTGCACAAAAAGGAATAGACACACAAACACATTCACACTGAATGTTTTGTCCATAAGTGTCAGGACATCATATTTGACATCATAAGGTAAGTCATGCTGCAACATCCAAAGCAACCTGTAGAACCTTAAAGGCAGATGTCACGATATCCTGTAGGACATCTTGTGATTACACCTAGTTATACCAAAATGCCTGCCAACCAAGGACTAACATATTATGTGATACATGTGCGTGTTTGCTTCCAATTATGTTAGTCGCATGTTCATTTAATTTCGTAATTGTTTTGAAAAGCATGTTGTTCTTTATTTGTTCATGATTGGTGTTTGCTCATACTTGATTGCATTGAAACATGCTTACTGCCCTGCTTTCTACAACTATTGTATTATGAATTTGCATGTTGTATTTGTTATGCTTGCGTGCTGCCTACCTCTTTTACACCTACTTTTATGTTGAATTGGTAGCTGTTAAATGTTGTTGTGCTGCCTTGCTGGATTTTGTTGTTATTTTGTGCAAGAGGCATTGTTGTAGCTATTGTTTTTACCTTGTTTTCTGGCTTTTTGCATTGCCTTTGCATGCTCACTTAGGATTCCTATTCCAATTTAATTTCTGATTAATTTTGGGATTAGGATAGACATTAAGAGTGTAATCCAAGCATGATAACAAGTAGGCTAGTCCCTTTTAACCTTAACCTTAGGTCCATCTTTTGCATGCTAAAATTAGGATAGATTTTCCTTTTCGCATCCCGACCTTAGGACCACTTTGCATGACGTCGTTAGTGTTGTACCCCAAAATTTGACCAACCACTTTTCTTAATCTTTGGCTTATGTTTCATTGCATCTTAGAATCTTGCATTTGCATAACATAGTTCTTACAGGGGATCAAGTGTTTGTTTGTGTACCATCCAAGAGGAAAGTATTTATTGGTTTCAAGCTCAAGCAAAGGCATTGGTACAAACCATCAGAAGATTGTCAAGGGGTACATAAGGTCTTATCACTGGTGTGAACATGAGGTAGAAGTTTTTTGAATACCTCAGAGGTCATGGAGGAGTGGAAATGGTCACTCGGTTCATCTAAATAATGCTTAGGCAAAAAGGGTGAAATTAGGGTTTCATTTTTTATCAGGCTAAATTTGTTTTTGAGAGCAAGACTTGTTTCCATGACTTTCCATATTCCCTAAGGTGTTTAGGTATGGGAGATTAACCATTAACTTTAATCAAAAGAACTTCAGTTGATCAGTTGTTTGAAAATCAGGAGATTTGGAGAAAAGTCAATTGTGCAGTGAAAAAAGTCAACTCCTGACTTTTTGAGGTCAAGATCATGATCCTTAATTTCAATATGACCAATGGGTGGGATTTGATCAAGAAAAGTCAAGGGAATCATGAAAATCAAAGGTTGTTGAAAGTTGCCAATTTGGGAATTAGGGTTTTAGAAACTTTCCATTTTTGGAAAGTTTTATGTTTGGAACATCCATCTTCAAAGCCATTTTTCTTCATGATCAAGGTTTCAAATGAACATTTCGCTAACATCAAAGTTTTTCCTTGTATTTCAAGCTTTCTTTTGAGTACCAATTCATAATCATATGATATTTGGAGCTCAAGTTATGATCAGTCAAAGTTGGAGATTTCAATGAGTTCAAAAGTTGTTAAGTTTGGGCAGATTTTTGCACCACTTTGCAAGCAAATTTTCATCACCTTCTTGATGTCAAATGAAACTTTGTCCCAAATGAAATTTGTAGAGTGTGTTCCAAGCTTTCCAAAGAGTCCAAGAAGTCCTCAATTGGATTTGAGAAGCTCAAGTTATGGATGTGCAAAGTTGGGAAAAAATAAGCCAATTTCATAACTTAGAATTTTTTCTAAGTTATTCATGAGCAGTTTTCTTGCCACGATTTTCAACCACAAATTTCATGATCTTCTAATCCTCAAATCAAGATAACTCCAACATGAAATTTGTTCTTCTCCATGCCCTCTTTCATTTGAGCACAAGATCAAAGCAAATGGAGTTGTGTGCACAAAGATATCATTACTCAAAGTTGGTGGTTTGAACATGTTTTCAAGACTCATATTGTGTAGCACTTTGGCATAACCTTTTATTTTCATCATACATCTTGTTGCATTCACAAACCATGCACATGAATTTACACTTTGAGCACACCAAACACTTCCCAAAATGGACCAACACAAGCATGTACCCTTGTTGTTCATTTTTGAATCCTTTGCCCAAACAAGAAAGAGACAAACCACCCTCATTCAGACCTTTGTAGCCTTAACCTATGTTGCTCTTCCCACTCCAACAGAACCACCTCCAAGACAAGCATGCTCTTGTTCTTGTTCATCACCCACCATTGATGAAGGGAATTTTGAAATTGTGCAAATCTATCCATTGATCTTTCACCACAGTAAAATCCTCCAAAATCCCCTTTTCACATCCTATTTAAGCTAACTAGCAGCTGGGCAAAACCCTAGCCTCCATTATTGCAAGAGAAACCAGAGTTTGTGAGCCATTTTCAAATCTTCCAAAACCTAAAAAACTACCTGTTGAAAACTGCATACCAGCAGCCCCTTCAACCACCCAATCACCTCAAAAAATCATACACACAACCCACAAATGACCTTTGGGAGGTGTTCAAACCTTTAAACCAGTCCAAAACTTCATATATAAAAAAAGTCACTTGTTTTTGAAAAAAGAAGAAAGCTCAAAGGAGGTACTGTGTGTCTGCTGCTAGCTTACTTTGGAGTTTGTAAGAGGTAAGTATTTCTAAACACTCTATTCTATGCATCAGTGTCATCAAAACATGTTTGAGTTTGTTTGTGTTCTTGGAGTTTGTTAACTCTCTTTTGAAATGATGTTTTGTTACTATGATGACAAGTCTACTGGTATTGGATGTACAACACTGTTGTGTTCATTTTTTGCAAGTTGTTATCATTGAGAGATACATTTTGAGTTTGTTTGGTTGATGCTTGACATTCTCATGTCAAGTTTGCCTCTGATTTGTCTGAGCTATGTGTGCTGCTTGTTTTTGTTTATGCTTGTTGTCATGAGGGTTTAGGCTTGCTTTGCTTCACTTCCAGTTTAGTGTTTTTAGGCTGTTTAGCTTGGTTGGCCAATATGGGACTCAATATGTATTCACTGTTGTTGTGCTAGTTCTTTTGGAATACATAGCATATTGGTTATTTTGGGCTGAGAGGTATTCTACATAGGTGCTTACCTTACTGTCAATATCTCTGGTTGAGGGTAGGTTCAACAATTTGGTAACTATCATTAATAAGCTAGAATTCATTAATTAAGATGGGATGTTCTAACTTGTTTGCTCAACTGTACCATTCCTGTTGCTAAACCAGTGTGGCTTTGTTATGACCGCGGGCTGTCATTTAGGGGGTTTATTGCCATAAGTTTTGTAAACTTGCATTTGTGAACAAGATTTGGACTATTTGTTATTGGTTAGCATTGTTATGTTGAGATCCATAGTTATTGTCAGGATTTGTTTTTGAGGATTTAATTTGCCAACTCATTACTGGCTGCCTGTACCTTTTTAACAAGAATTGGATTTGTGCTTAGCAAGGTTTTAGTTCTCATCATGGGACAGTTTTAAATTGGTGTGTGAGTTTTAGTATTATGACAACTAGACTGTTGTTGTCTTGAGATAAGGATTTAGTACAGTTAGCCCTCTTCATTTGATAAGATTTTGTTGCCCTTTGGTTTTAGTACTGTGCTTGTTGTCCAGCTTTTTTTGAAAGGTTTGTCAATTTGGTTTTCTCATCAGTTTTGCCTTAACCCCTTGAGAATTTATCTAAGGTCATCTCAATGCCTTTGTGTCTAGTTTGCTAGCTTGATTGTGATTTTGTCTTGGAAAGTTTGAGAGTTTTCATCTAATCTTTATGGACGTAGTGTGTGGTTTTGACAGATCAAGATTGGTACTGTCATGAGATAGAGGGTTTGACTGGTGCCATCAAGTCTTGGGGTTATGATGCATTAGGTTTGGTTAGTTCATGATGGCAAATCATAGACAGTCTAGGAGAGGTTGTTTTGAGGCTTTAGGTTTGTGGGACTCATTTCTGTTTAGAACCATGAGGATAGTTTGGTGTGGTTCAGGTTGGGATCCTATTGACATTATTGGCATTTTGGTGCTTTAGGTAGGATTTTTGAGTCTAGATTGAGAAATTCAGGAGGCTTTCTCTGCTAGCATGCTCTGGCGGGAGGGGTTTTTGCTGTAGTCATAACAGATGGGGGTTTACATTTCATTGAATTTACCTTGATGCTTAGCTTGCTATCCAAGTTTGCAGGAAGGTTAGTCAACCTAGATTCCATCAAGATTGTTAGGCTTTGATAGGATTATCATAAGCAGGCTGGTTAAGGGTGGTAAATTTAGTGGATTTTCTGTTAATGTACCTTGATGTGGGGGAGACTCTCATCATGAGTCTAGTTGTTTTCTTAGCAGAATGGATGATAATTAGTGGACTTATTGCACTAAAGTTTACATAACCAAATTGTGTGGCTGCTTCTGTTTTCAAACAAACTCCTTGGATCACACTTGTTGTGTTGGAAAACTTTCAATCATGTTGGCTACTGTTAGAATCATGTATGTATGGGCCTTAGCATAGGATTTGGAAACCCTTGTTGTATGATGTTTAAGACTGATTTTTAGGAATGCTTAGCACCAAGATTACTTTAAGCATATTTATGCATGCCTTTGCCATGTGGTTTTGAGGATCTGCCATGATGTGCTTGGTAGTATCATTGGCCTTTTATTGAGTTTTATGTTAGTATTCTGTTGAGAACCTATACCATGTTTTTACAGCATCCTTCATCCAATCTCAGTTTGTCTCTTAAAATTACTGATCTAGGTTCATGGTTGCTCCCTGTTTGAGACAATTGGGTTTCATGTGTTTTTATGTGGATTTGATTGGTTAAAACCCTGATGTTTGAATTGGTAAAACTCAATGAGTGTCCCAACGGGTATGCATTATGGTTTGGGAGCTGCTGCCATAATCCATCAGTGGATGTTGATGAGGTACAAAACCTGCTGCTGGTGTGACTGTTGTTCAGTTGGGCCTTTAAGAGCATTAGCATGGTGGATTTGCTTTGTTCTGCCAAGGATTGTTGTTGGTTTAAGTAGGCTGATTTTTTTTGGTTATCAATGTATTTGAGGGCTAGTTACCATGTTTATATCAAAGGATGTTTGCTTCAGTCTTGGCAACAAACTATTGGTAGATTCAGTTGGTGGTATGAGCCTATCCATGTCATAAGCTGCTGTCCAGTTTGGATTTGTTTGAGTTGTAAACATTGAGTTTTAGTGTGGTAGATGCTGAGCCCTTATTGTTGTTGGCCATTAGTATCTATGCTGGTGTAAATTGGCTTCTGCTAATGTAGTGAAGATATGGATGTTTCCCCTAGAACTGTTTGGTGTTAGGATAAGATTATGTTAATTGGTGGACCTTTTGTATTGGTGTTATGCCTACTGGCTAGGCAAGTTGGAGGGTTTTGACCAGTTTAGTCCCATCAGGTTTTGGCTGTTGCTGTAGAGTTGTCCAAGTTCATAACAGATTGGAGTTTCTTCTATGTTGGCACATTTGAGTTGTTGATGAGCCTGTTGTCCCAGCTTTTGTTGTTGAGGTCATTGCTTTGTTTCTTTTATCAGGCTTGCATTTAGTCATTAGAGCTTATTTAGGCTTACTCCATGTCTTGGTTGAGATGGTCAGATTGCAGGGCATGCCCTCACTTTGTGTGGCTCTGAAGCCAGTGTAGTATAGATTACAGTTGTTGTCTTGGTCTGTTGATTAAGCGTTGTTGACACACAATACTTCAATTTCACCAACTTGCAACTCATATATCTTTTTATTGGTCTGAGTTTTGTTAAGTGAATTTCCTGTCATGAACAATTGTTGAACATATACCACAAAGATCAGGTTTTGGCTCAGTCATTTTGCATTGGCTGCAATTATTGATAAAGTTATTTTTTGGATTCTATGGCAACAGCTTTGAGAGTGCCTTTGCAGCCTCACTTTTCTGGAATTTGTTGTGTTGGATTCATGTTGTGCTTAACTAATGATATGTTTGAATGAGAATTGTTTGAAGTTGTGATAGTGTTGGTTTCATCACAACCAGTCTCGCACTTTCAGTCCTAAACTTCACCCTTTGCAACTCAACAACCATATTTTGATTCAGTAGGATTTAAGATTCCTCATTGAACATGATTACTCTACACCATATTCGAAACTTGATCGAACCCTTGTTTGATCCTAGATGCATCAGTTTCAACCTTTAAACTCCAAAATGCATTTCAAACTCCACATGTTCGTGAGCCATCGGATTTTATTTTGTATGCATAATTTGGAAAAATTAACAGCACCTTTGTGATCCTTGTGAAATTTCAAGTGAGATGGACTTTTGTTTCATGGAATTTGGTGAAGAATTGAGGGAGTTGTGTCGAAAACGCATTTTGGTTGTTTTGCCTTGATCTTGCCTAGATTTGCCCATAAATCATGTGGGTTTCAGGTTATATATTTATGGGGTGGCATTAATACACGGATGTATCACCACCCTAGTGGTTAAACGTCTTGCCATAAGAACTTGTCTAACCTTGAGAACCCATGTTCGAGCCCAGTTGGGGGCGTTTTTTTTCTTCTTTTCTTTTATTTTTCACGCTTTAATATTTGTTCTTTTCTTTTCCTTTTTCTATCACATGCGTGCGCTGGTTGGGATGGTTATGATCTGGCCTGCAGCCATGAGGTCAATGGTTCAACCCCATGTGAAAAGCATTTCTTCTTTTTTTTTAGCACTTATTTGTTTTGTCTTAATTCTTTTCCTTTTTATTTTATTTATTTTTAAAATAGTTCTTTTTTTAATATTATAAAAAAACCAAAAAATCTTATTTTATTATTTTAATGTTCTATTTTATCTTGCTTTCTTTTTATTTTATTTTATTTCCTTCTTCTTTTGTTTTATTTATTTTGAAATAGTTTTAAATGTCTAAAAATCCAAAAAAAATTCATTTCTTAGTATTTTAGTGTGATAAATTATTTTTCTTCTTTTTATTTTAATTTTCATTTTAATTTTCATTTTATTTTGTCATTTTTATTTTGAATTAACAAATTAATGTGTTTTCTCTTCCATTTTATTTTATCATTTCCTTTTCTTTTTCATTTCATTTGTGAGTGAATTATTTGGTGTTTACTTGGCCTTGTGCCATGATCCCCCTAGGATTCCTAGTCCCTCCGTTTAGGATGGGAGTAGGAGAGACATTAGGTGTTCAATCTTATGCATGATAACATTAGCTTAGTTTTCCCCTTTCACCCCAACTTTAGGAGCATTGTGCATGATAACTTTAGGGTCCAGTTTCCCCTTAGTTTGAGTCTTTCTCTTCTCATTTCCTAAACATCTCAAAACACCTAATAAAGAAAGATTTGTGTCGTACGCTTGTTGTACCCCAAAATTTGCCTACCCTATTTCTTACTTGGTTTATGTTTCATTGCATTAGCATATCATTGTTCTAGCATTCACATTGCATAGTCATGTTGCATTTTACAGGGGATCAGGAAAGGTGTGCTTAGCCAATTGAGGTTATCAAAGGTTCAAGGCCTAATCAAGAGATTATATTCAAGTCATCAAGTGGTTATCATCATCAAACGCAAGTCAAAGTCCTTGAAGAAAGGCAAGCAAGTGAATGTGGTTCATCTCTTGTCTAGGAGCCTATCTGAGGATCATCTGAGGATTATAAGCCCATGTTTAGGGGTGGAGATTGCCATTGAAGCTCATTAGAGGCCTTGAGGGTCATGGTGGAGTTTAGTCAAGGGTTCATGGCAAGTATGGAAAGTCACAGTTGAAGGTGTTGCAATTAGGGT
Source organism: Lathyrus sativus (assembly GCA_963859935.3). Taxonomy (NCBI): domain Eukaryota; kingdom Viridiplantae; phylum Streptophyta; class Magnoliopsida; order Fabales; family Fabaceae; genus Lathyrus; species Lathyrus sativus. Next base: position 286,127,918 of record OZ012739.1, on the reverse strand, counting down.
TTTCATCTGGCAAACTTTGAGTCAACTGTGCTATTAAAGGAGATTAAGACTCAATTCTAAGTCTTTGTAGTCAGGGGATGTTGTGTTGAGGAATTTGGGATGTCATTCCAAGATCAATTCAAGAAGAATGCAATGTGTGAGGAGTTGCTAAACTAGGGTTCTCAGGGTAAAATCCCTTATTTAGTGCCTGGATTCAAGACCACTTATCTCAAGATATAAGTTTCATATCAACTTTTGACCAACATGGAACTTGTAGAGAATGTTCTTAGCTTTAATTTGAGTACTAGAAGTCCTTGATTGGATTCTTATAACTCAAGTTATGATCCAGACAAGTTACAGGTCATCAGATGAATGTGAATTTTATTTGTGAAAGTCCACCAACTTCCAAGGCACTTTTGACCTAGAAGGATGTTTCTCCTCCACTTTTGGCTAACATTAAAGTTGTAGGTCATGGTCTTAGATTTCCAAAATGTACTTTAAGTCTTTCATCTGATTTGTAGAACTCAAGTTATGAGGTTTACAAGTTAGGGGTATTTTGGGAAAGTGAGATTACAGGCCATTTTGGATTATGGGTCATTTCACTATCTTGTGAACCTCAAATGAAGTTTTTCCCAACATGAAAATTGCTCAAAATGGGATTTTAACTTCAACCATGTGTCAAGGAGGCTTTGATTTGGCTTAGAACAAGAGTTGGTTGGAAGGAATTTGACAAAAGGCATTTTTAAAGGCATTAAAAGAGAAAAAAATCCAAAGTAATTCACAAGTGTTCAAAAAATGACAAATGAGTGCATATTTTGATTGGAGATAACATTTTGAACACATTGGTATTGGTATAAAATCATTTTGATGCATATATATTTCATGGATTTTCCTTTTGTTACTTCATGGTGAAGCTACACATCAAAGATCCACCATGGGATGAAATTGAAGGTGCAATCTGAGCCATTCATACTCAACAGGTCATTTGCATTGAGTTTAAAGCTTGTTGAAGCTAGGAACAGAGCAAATTCGTGGATGCCATGATCACATTTTTGAAGGAAAATTGAATTTTGGATATCTTAAATTGGGCTTCCAATGGGCCTGATAACTGTCCAAACACATCATATATAAGTTCCTGATCCAGTTTAGAGCAAGTTTGGAAGCATTTTGGTGAAGAAATCAGTTGTGGCAGTTAGAGTTGGAAGCTTCAAAGTGAGAATCGTGATTTGAGTTGAAGATCATTTCAAGACCAATTGAGGATTCCATTAGCTTCAGAGATCATCCTTGAAAGTTCCTGCACCTTTTGGAAGCAAGATTCAAGCTGAAACCACTCCAATTTCAAGCTTCATTACAGGTTTTCATCCTTTGAATTTACTCCTATTCTAGGCTGTTTTAGATAGAATTGAACATGTGGCTAGGCTTAGGGAAGAACATAGATCGTTTTAGGATCATAATCTTGAGGTTTAGTGACGATTTAGGTTTTGGTGAATTTTCTGTTGGCCTTCGAAACTGATCATTCATGGAGAATTAGCAAGATTTAGATAGAGCGTTGCGTTCCTTGTGAGAAGACGAGAAAAATCATACCATTTTTATCCAGTTTGGTTGAGATTTGATATCTTGATACTGTAGCCTCGCCGGAGAAGACAACCGGAGGTCTTCTCCGGCCACCACGAAGCACTTCCCTCTCTTTTTCAGATTCAAAGGTTGACGATGAGCCATAACCATTAGATCTAGGTCTTTAGTTGACCAAGTCACCAGATCCTGCGTACCAGATTTCACCTCATCTAGGGATGACCTTGACTTTTGACGTGTCTCACTGATGGCCCTTAGATCTTCATACTTTTACATTGAACGCCCTTGATTAGACCCCACCATGTGCTTCAGTCAACTAAACAACATCAAAACACTAATCAAAATGTAGAGTTCCATTTAATGAGGTGGCGCGCGCGTGTCCTTTAGATATGTAGAGTGGTCCTCTCATCCAAGGGTTGTGGTTATTTTCTGCATTTTTAATTTCTTTATTTCATTTTCCAATTTCTTTAATTGCTTTAATCTTCTAAAAATCATAATAAATTGAATATTGGTCCGAAAATCATGGAAAAAATATGTGCATGATCCTTGATTAATTCCTGATTTTTCCATGCCCTTGGATTTTATTTTTGTGTTATTTTCAATTTATTCTCCATTTTTCCATTTTATTGAATTCATTTAATTTGGCATTTTGGGCTTGTTACTTGCTGATTTTTGTATTCTTCTTTGGTATAGAATTAGGAGTTAATATTTTGATGGCTGGTAGTAGATACATTGATGAGGTTATAGGAATTGTATTCTAATTTTTCGATAACTCTAAGTTCTGTTTTGAACTAGGTTTTTAAAGGCTTCCCCATGTGAACCTTCATTTGACACCTTTTGGTTTAGAATTTCTTTAGTGCCCTTCAACAGTGATTTAGGCTCTGATCCTTTTACCATAGGTTTTCAACACATTTAGGATCCCTTAGAAAAATTTATAGATTTTTAGGAGTTGATTTAGTATTTTAATTAGATTTAATACTTAGGCTGTTTTTAGGGTGCTTCTAACATAATGCTTCCCTAGTTGAACTTCAAAAGTGGCCATTAGTTCATGATAAGTTTCCAAATATTTTTTGATGGTTTAGTAGGCATGTTGGTGCTTCTGTAGACTTAATCTTAAGGTTTAATTTGGTGCATTAGTTCCCTTTAGAGAGTTGCTTTTAGAGCTTGTAGAATTAGGTTTTTTAGAGCCTTTAGAAGTTTCTTCCTTTTTCATAATTGTAGTTTGCTTTGGTTTGCATTCCATTTCCTATCCAATGATGCAAGGTTCCTTTGTGATAGCATAGTCCCTCCTTTGGAAGGACTAGAGGCCTACCACAAAAGGTAAAACCTTTGAGGATACCAATCTTAGATGAGTGGTTGAGTGCCATGATGGATTCCTTTGGTTTCCATCATGCTTCCCCTCATCATGCAATAATCTTTGTGTTAATTCATATCGTCCCTCGATGGAGCAAGTTGAAGCTTGAAGGTGAAGTCCTTATTCCCTTCTCTCTTGATGGATAGGTTGGACATGAAGCAACAACAGACTATTGGGCTGCTTTACTACGAGAAGACTGCTTTGTTGTTGGGCTGCTGGCTTGCTGTTTTGTTTGTTGTATTCTTGTTGATTGACTGTATTTGTGTGACTGTTTATTTGGTGTGTTGAATTAGAATAGGCTTTCATGTAGTTGGTTCTAGGCCTAAGTGCATTGAAAGGTTGAGCTTGGCTCCCTTTGCTTGTTTGCATCAGAGGTTGAGTCTGCCTCCCCTGCTTGTCTGTTACTGTTTGGCTTTGCTTGTTGGCTGAAGGTTGAGTTTGTCTCCCTTGCCTGTGTGTTGTGTTGCTTTTGCTTGTTTGCTCTAGAAGTGAGTTTGTCTCCTTCTGCTTGTATTGCTGCATTGCATGCATTTTACTTACCGTTTTATTCTTTTGGGTTATTTCTTTGTTGTTGCTTTCCTTTGCCATGTTCCCTTAGGGACTCTAACTTCTCTTGTTCAAGAGAAGTTATGACAGACATTAGGGTTCTAACCATGCATGATAACATTAGGTAGCTCCCTCCTAACCTCAATCAACTTTAGGATAGGATTAGTTCCCCTTTAGTGCGTCCTTTCTCTTCTCATCTTCAAACATCTTTAAAACACTTAATAAAGATTAACACGTGTTGTATGCTACGAGCCTTAAGCACTTGATAAAGGGTTGTTGGAGGGTTTCTCTTCAATAGCTTGGGTGTTTAGCATGGTAACCTTTGGGTGACATGCGACGCATTCACTCTTAAGTCCAAGTCTTTAGTGCAACATGAGTTACAAACAAAACTCAAAACACTTCTTCTCTAAAAGACTTCAAAAACAAAGATCAAACTTATTTTTTGTCCTTTGGGACCTTTAATCCTTGGAAATCATTTTCATAAGGAGAGTTTTGTTAACTCTCGGTTCTACCGCAAACGATAAACGCCTAAGTCTCCAAAGGTCGAGCTGCATACACCAACTGCTGGAACCGTTTGTTAACCCTACTCGGGTAAAACATTTTGAACCATTCTGTGGTCTTGTTAGCCCGAACTACGTTTGCTCTGAACTTTCACGCCGTGTGAAAGTACGTAGGCACGAGATGCGATATCTCGGCGAGCAACCTTCCCCCCTTTTTCACCCGTAGTTAGGCGAACTACGTTGACTCTGACTTTCCCATTACACGAGGGAATACGTAGGCACGAAGCGTGATGCTTTGTCGAGTCAGTTTTCTTTTCTTTTTCAGACCAGCCTTGATAGGTAGATAGTAAAACCAACCCGTCAGATAAACACAACAAACATGGATCCCATCGAGTACGATGGACGTGAGGGGTGATAATACCTTCCCCTTGCGTAACCGACTCCCGAATCCAGACATGGTTGCGATGACCTTGTCTTATACCTTTCGTGAGGTTTTTCAGATCATTTCCTTTCCCTTTCTGTGGGATAAATAACGAAAGGTGGTGACTCTTCTATTTTGCCGGCACCTTATTTTCGCAGTAGCGACAGCTGGCGACTATGCTGGGGAGGAATAGGCTACTGGGGACTTTTCCCATCCCCTATGCTGGGACCGTTTCCCATCCCCTATGCGAGTCAATCCTAGCACTTGCATGTTTATCTGTTGGGTTTGCATTTATTTATCGCATTTTACTTTCCGCATTTTATTTTCAGTATGATATCATTATTGTGCTGTTGTGGGAGGGAGGCTCTGATGAGTGATAAGCCAGACCCAGGCTTGAGTGTATACCTAGCATTAGTTGTGGAAAGTAGTGGGCGCGTGCATGCTTTGCCTATACTAGTGTCCCGCAAAATCCACGCTCATACGAGATTCTCCCGGTTGAATTCTTTTCCAGCCCTTTGGGCTTGAGGGGTTGTTGGTTTGGAGGGTTGTCGACTCTAGGGACCGATCATTTGTGACTCAGCTAAGAGGCCTCTTCAGGGAGTGATGATGTTGAACCAGAAATGGTGAACGTATCATCATTTCGTGAAAGTCTGTGACGCTGGGAAACGCATAGGATGCCATACCTCTTCAGTGATTAGGATTCATACCTGTGAGCAGGGTCGGGTTATTGCAGGAAACCTTAACCTTCAGACAACCTGGTTTTCTTGACAGTGAATCAGTATTGTTGGTATCAGAGGGTTCTTATCATCAGAGATGTGTTCGTTCTTGACAGAGCATAACTATTGACATCAGGGTCTTATTGTCAGGGCAGTACTGTGATTATGTTGGAACAGAGCCTTGGTTTCCTGCACAGCACACTCTTGATCTCCTACTGCATGATTGCATCTTGCATTTTTGCATATCCATGTGCATATCATTAACGTGTGTCTGTGTTGCAGGTGCATATACTATCCCCCGGTTCCGGTAATCTTGCGCTCTGTTTTGCTAGCATGGAATCATTGAAGAAGAATGTGGCTTACAAGCTCCCTACCCTAGATGTTACTCTGTTGCTTCGTTCGATTGCCTTGGCAGATGATACAGTGAAAGGGGAATTCAGGAAATCATATGGGAAGTTGCTCAGTCTGGTTCGTAAACCTTCAGTCTATGAGTTGAACGGGTTATATGCATTTCTACAGTTCTATGACCCTCCGTTGAGGTGCTTCACTTTTCCATATTTCATTCTTGCGCCTACCTTAGAAGAGTACGCTGAGTTGTTGGGTGTACTTGTTAAGAATCAGATGTCGTTTGTTCACATGGATGCTAAGCCTAATCTGGCTAACCTAGCTACTGCCCTTCACCTGGATGCTTCAGAGCTGCTTCTGACCTCATGGAATGGAGTTCCTGGTTTTTCTCTACAGTTTCTGGTTGGGAAAGCCCAACAGTGCACTAAAGACGGTTGTTGGATCGTATTCAATACTATTCTCGCCCTCTGCATCTATGGCATTGTCTTGTTTCCTAACATGCCATACTTTATAGATTTGGACGCCTTCCATATCTTTGCATCGGGAAATCCATTTCCCACCTTGCTTGGTGATGTATATCATTCCGTCCATTACAAGAATGAAAATAGAAGGGGTAAAAGTGTGTCGTGTTGTGCGCCCTTACTCTACAGATGGTTTGATAGCCACATGCCCAAGAAGGGTCTCTTTGTTTCCTCTGCAGCCACAGCTGAGTGGTTTAAACGCCTGATGGGTTTATCGACAGAGAGCATCATTTGGTTTGATCGGGATATGCTGGGTACTGAAGTTATCTACAGCTGCAGTGGTTTTCCTAATGTGCCCTTGATCGGAAGAAAATGATGTATTAACTACAATCCCTCATTACTTGTCAGACAGTTTGTGTACGCCTTGAGAGGTCCGCCAAAAGACGAAGAGATGCAGGAATCTCTGTACCTCACGGGGGTTCTAGAGGGGGATATGTTAGCCAAGCTCAAGCATGCTTGGAACGACATCAGCAGACGAGGGAAAGCGCTGTTGGGTAAGAGCAACAGCCAGGCTTATGCTCTTTATCTGACGTGGATTCAAAGCAGGGCAAAAACATTAGAGATGCCTTTTCCACCTACTAAGCAAGAGTGCCCTCCAGTGGTTGAAGAACCTACTACGGTGTCCATTCAGAAATACAATCAGGTATTAGTTGAGAAGGAAGAGTTGAAGAAGACCAACGAGGAGTTGGAAAAAGAACTGGTTCAGCTCAAAAGCGAGAGGAACGAAGTCGTATATTCCTTCAAAAAACAGACAGAGTTGGTGAACAGGCTAGGCACAGACTTGACCAAACAGGTGGCCGAACGTGAACGTTTGGGTTTGGATTTCAAGGTTGTCAATGATGTGCTTGCCACCAAAAAGCAAGACCTGGATAATGCATACCGGAGAATCTCCAAATTCAACCAGCAGTGGAATGCCACTATAGCCAGCAACAAAGAGCGGGAGGACAAGCTGAAGCAACAGATCTCCAAGTTGAAGGCTCAGTTGAAGGCCAGTAAGAAGAAGCTTGATGATGAAACTGCTCGTAGGTACGCCACTAAGGACATGTTAAACAAGGCTATCGTGAACCTGAAGGATCGCAAGCGGATTTTTGAGTCTAAGAAGCGAAGGTTAGGAGACTGTTTTGGCAAAGGAGCGTGGGAAGATTCCATTGAAGGTCTCCAGTACACCATTATGCAGAGGGAGTTACTTGTCGAAGGGTTACTCACTCAGCCTGATCATCCCAAAACGAAGGAGTTGCTAGAAGAGTTTTGTGCCCGTTGCCGCACTTGACTATCTTGTAATTCTTTGTAGTTTCTGATCATTGTTGTATGCTGACCATCACCAGACTTGTTGGTCGAGGTCATGTTGTTGATCCTCCATGTATTTAGTGACATTGTATGCTGCCTTGTTGGGCTTTATATATATACGAGACGTTATTTCCATGACTAAATCTGGATTTCTTATTATCAGCACTGGCACTCTGGCACTAGAATCGGGGGAGAAATCTCCCTAAGGCACAGGCACACGTTTGCATTTTGCATGAATCATTTGCATAACAGGTACCTCGAGCTGTTTTTCTAACCGTCTATTGATGCAGGTTGTTTCAAGATTGCCGATCAGCAAATTCATCGTTACTCTACAAGAGGTAATTGCAAGAAAGCTATGGATCAAATGCAAGCTGAGATGCAGGAGATGCGCGACAGGATGGCGCAATTCATGCAAGTCATGGAAACTGTGGCCAAGGGCCAAGATCAGCTTCAAACTCTGGTGCAGCCTCTGATTGCACGAGTTAATTGTAATAGTGTGCTACATGGTGGGGTTGCTACTAATCCTCCTCATGGCGAGACTCCTCGAGTGGGTGATGCTGTACCAGTGGTCATTCTCAATGCTGGTGAGAACGGCAATGGAGCTGGGAATGGGAATGTAGTTGGTAATGGTAACGGACATGTGGAAATTAACGGAAATGTTGGAGCTGGAAATGCTGGTTTTGGTGTTGGTGACGGAAACACTGGTGTAGGTATTGGTGGTGCCAATGTAGTCTATGGCAATGCGGGCTTTGGCAATGCAGGTTTTGGAAACGCAAGCAACAATGGTTCTGGGATGGGTGCCTACAACGCTGGTTTTGGGTCGGGTGTTGCTAATCATAGCTTTGGTAATGTGGGGTATGGTCCCAGGTTTAATCAGAATGGCTTTGGTCCTAATACCGCTTACGCTGGGTATGATAATGTGGATCCTCATTGGGGAGAGGATCGTCAAGAGGATGCTTTCTCTATGCCGGGCATGGGTCTTGAGATGACCACAGAAAATGACCAAAGGTTCAAGCTGTTGGAGGAACAAGTGAGAGGTCTTGCCAATCATAATTCCATGGGGTTAGACATGGCTAATATGGGGTTGGTTCCTGGCTTGAGGGTGCCGCTCAAGTTTAAAGCGCCTACTTTTGACAAGTATAAGGGGGATACCTGCCCAAGAGTTCATGTACGGTCTTATTATCGGAGAATGTCTGCTTATTCGAGTGATGAAAAGATGCTGATGCATTTTTTCCAAGATAGCTTGTTTGGACCGTCACTGGAGTGGTATATGGGATTAGAACCCACTCAGATCGGTAGCTGGAAAGAGTTGGCGGAAGCCTTTGTAAAGCAGTATCAGTATAACAACGACCTTGCTCCAAACAGGCTCCAACTTCAGAATCTTTCTCAAAGGAATAGTGAGAGTTTTAAAGAGTACGCCCAGAGGTGGCGTGAGCTTGCAGCGAGGGTGCAGCCACCCATGGTAGAGCGTGAGTTGATGGATCTCTTTGTGGGAACTTTCTATGGTATGTATTATGACAAGCTTCTCGGTTGTATGATGGGTAGTTTTTCTGATATGATACTCCTGGGAGAGCGTATAGAGAACGGCATCAAGATCGGAAAGATTCAAGCAGGAGAATCAGCCTCAGCTGGAGGAGGGAAAAAGGTATTTGGAAATAAAAAGCAGTGAGACACTAATTCGGTATATAGTGCTCGAAAAAAAGATAGAAGTCAGAATTATCGCAGGCAGCAGATTGCCAGTGTGACAATTCCCGTACCTCAACAGCAACAACAACAGCCGCAGCAGCAACAGAGACAACAGAATTCTTCTCCGCAAAGGTTCCAAGGTCGGGATAGGACCGTGAAAAGAGTATTTGATGTTCCTCCAATGTCGTATGCTCAGCTTTTTCAAACTTTATTACAACTGCAGCTTGTTGAGAAAAGGACGTTAGCTCTGCCGAAGGGCACGCCTCCTTTTGGTTATGATGCCAATGCACATTGTGAATTCCACTCCGGGGCCCCCAGTCACAACATAGAAAATTGTCATGCATTCAAGCACAAAGTGCAGGACCTGATAGATAGTACGGATATAAACTTTGATCATGGTCCACCCAATGTCGAGAAAAATCTGATGCCGCCTCATGGACCTGCAAAGGTGGGTGCTATCTTGGAAGATATCAGTCTGAATTTGATCGTGAATGTAGATGAGCTGAAGACGCCTCTGGGCTATTTAAAGAGCAAGTTGCTGAAGGGGGGAGTCTTCCCTGGTTGTGATGCGGATTGTGTTGACTGTTTAGCCCAGCCTGAGGGATGTGATAGTTTAAGAAGAGGTATTCAAGGTCTGATTAATGAAGGAATGCTGCAATTCGACCGTACTGCTGAAGAGAAGCCTGTTGAGGCAATAACTGAAAAGCAGGATAAGTTTGGTTTGGGATTTTGCCCGTCATCGTCATCTTCATCACAGAACGCGCCACGGTTCAAGGGGTCGATTGTGTGTACTCTAGGAGGAGTTAGTTTTGAAAGAATTAATGTTGTGTCTGACAGCGGAGGTGGAGATAGCGACTGTGACCTGGATTCATGGATCAAGCCCAGCGTGCCAGGACAAAGCCTATGCAACTGGTCTATTCGGGACTTTATTCAAGTGACGACAGAACAGTAATGCCTTGTTTTTTCGATTATTGTACAACCATACGTCCTACCCGGGGCATAGTGGTTTTGTTTCAGGGCCTACTTGTTTATGTCTGTGCTTTGCTTTAATCATCAAATAAAGGCGTTTTTCTCATGCAAATTTTGTGATACTTGTTTTTTCTGTTTTTATTTTAACAATAAAATGGCAACGTGGTTGTGTGGTTTGTCTGCATATCATTTGAAGCATTTAACCATTTCCCTTGCAGGATCCATATTTCAGATGACACCAATCAAGAACTCCCTATGACTCGCTTCGACTTTGAGCATCCGATATTTCAAGCCAAGGAAGAGATTGTTGAGGATGACGACTTACCAGAAGAGCTGACTCGACTTTTAAAACAAGAAGAGAAAATCATTCTGCCTCATCAGGAGGAAATTGAGGTCATTAATTTGGGTTCTGAAGAAGTTGTCTGGAATGTTCGGATAGGGGTTGCGCTGCAAAGCGATATCAAGCAAAGACTGATCGAGATGCTTCGAGAGTATAGTGACATCTTTGCTTGGTCTTATGAAGATATGTCTGGGTTAGACATTGATATTGTGGTCCACCGCTTGCCATTGCGTGAAGAATGTTCGTCGGTCAAGCAGAAGCTCAGAAGAACGATACCAGATATGGCCGTAAATATTAAAGAGGGAGTACAAAAATAGTGGGACGCTGGTTTTCTAGCTGTTACAACTTACCCTCATTGGGTCGCCAATATAGTACCTGTACCGAAGAAAGATGGTAAGGTACGGATGTGTGTCGACTATCGGGATTTGAACAAGGCGAGCCCTAAGGATGACTTCCCGCTTCCTCATATTGACGTATTGGTCGACAATACTGCTCAGTTCTCTGTGTTTTCCTTCATGGACGGATTTTCGGGCTATAATCAAATTAAGATGGCACCGGAAGATATGGAGAAAACAACGTTCATTATCCCGTGGGGAACGTTCTGCTACAAAGTGATGCCCTTTGGTTTGAAGAACGCTGGGGAAACATATCAGCGTGCTATGACAATGCTCTTTCATGACATGATGCATAAAGAGATTGAGGTCTATGTTGACGATATGATTGCCAAATCCCAGACGGAGGAAGAGCATCTGGTGAATCTTCTGAAATTGTTTGAGAGGCTTAGGAAATTCAGGCTGAGGCTGAATCCTAATAACTGCACCTTTGGGGTGAGATCTGGAAAGCTATTGGGGTTTATTGTTAGTGAAAAAGGAATTGAGGTTGATCCTGCAAAAATAAAAGCTATACAGGAAATGCCAGCGCCAAAAATAGAGAAAGTGGTTCATGGCTTTTTGGGGAGACTGAACTACATTGCTCGGTTCATATCTCATCTCACAGCCACGTGTGAACCAATGTTTAAATTGTTGAAAAAAGATCAGGCAATTGTTTGGGATGAAAATTGTCAAAAGGCGTTTGAAAAAATAAAAGAATACTTGCAGGAACCTCCGATATTGATACCCCTAGTAGCCGGAAGGCCACTAATCATGTACTTGACGGTTCTTGAGAACATCATGGGTTGTGTTCTCGGTCAACATGACGAGACTGGATGAAAAGAGCATGCGATCTATTACTTGAGTAAAAATTTCACAGATTGTGAGTCCCGTTACTCGATGCTCGAAAAGACGTGTTGTGCACTTGCTTGGGCTGCCAAACGTTTGATATAGTACATGCTAAATCATACAACCATGCTGATTTCGAAGATGGATCCGATCAAGTATGTGTTCGAAAAGCAGGCGCTTTCAAGAAGGATTGCCTGATGGCAGATGGTACTAACATAGTACGACATTCAGTATGTTTCGCAAAAGGCTATCAAAGGTAGCATTCTGTCAGAGTACCTTGCCGAGCAGCCAATCGATGATTACCAGCCAATGAAGTTTGATTTTCCTGACGAGGATATTATGTACCTAAAGATGAAAGACTGTGAGGAGCCGGTACATGATGAAGGTCCTGAGCGGGGTTCCCAATGGCAATTAATATTTGACGGTGCTGTTAATTCATACGGAAGTGGAATTGGGGCAATCATTACTACTCCCCATGGGTCTCACTTCCCGTTCACAGCCAGATTGACATTTCCAGTTACCAATAATGAGGCTGAATATGAAGCGTGTATCATGGGTCTCGAGGAGGCTATTGATTTGAGAATTAAAAGTCTTGATGTGTATGGAGACTCCGCGCTAGTCGTGAACTAGATCAAGGGAGAATGGGAGACTCGTCAGCCTAATCTGATACCTTACATGAATTATGCAAGGAGGTTGTTGCCTTTCTTTGACAAGGTAGAATTTCACCATGTGCCGTGGGCAGAAAATCATATGGCAGACGCTCTTGCAACGTTGTCTTCGATGTACAAAGTTAACTTCTGGAATGAGGCTCCTAGAATAGTTATCTCTCGCCTTGATAGGCCCGCTTTCATATTCTCCATTGAGGAAGCTTCTGATGGCAATCCGTGGTATTTTGATATCCAGAATTTCCTAAAGAACCAAGAGTATCCGACTGGGGCATCGAGCCGCGATAAGAAGACTCTTAGGAGATTGGCTGGCAACTTCTACTTGAATCCAGATGGTGTTCTGTACAGGAGAAACCATGATTTGGTGCCATTGCGATGTGTGGATGAGAAAGAAGCTAATCTGCTTATGAAAGAGGTCCACGAAGGTACTTTCGGCACGCATGCCGGCGGACATGCTATGTCTCGAAAGTTATTACGAGCAGGATATTATTGGCTGACGATGGAAACAGATTATTTCAAGTTTGCGAAGAAATGCCATAAATTCCAGATTTATGCAGACAAGATTCATGTATCGCCAAGCCGTTTGAATGTTATGGCGTCCCCGTGGCCTTTCTCCATGTGGGGCATTGATATGATTGGCAAGATTGAGCCCACCGCATCCAACGGACACTGGTTCATCTTGGTAGCTATCGATTACTTCACCAAATGGGTCGAAGCAGCGTCATACACTAATGTTACCAAACAAGTGGTAGCCCGGTTTATCAAAAAGGACATCATCTGCAGATACGGAATTCCCGAAAGAATCATTACTGACAATGGTTCAAACCTGAATAATAAGATGATGAAGGAATTGTGCCAGAATTTCAAGATTGAGCATCACAACTCATCTCCCTATCGGCCCAAGATGAATGGCGATGTCGAAGCGGCCAACAAGAACATCAAGAAGATAGTGCAAAAGATGGTTGTAACATATAAAGATTGGCACGAGATGTTGCCCTTTGCTTTACACGGTTATCGTACGATGGTACGCACATCAACCGGGGCAACTCCTTTCTCACTAGTGTATGGTATGGAAGTTGTCCTACCATTGGAAGTTGAGATTCCTTCTTTGAGAGTTTTACTTGATGTCAAACTGGATGAGGCAGAATGGATAAAGAATAGACTGAATCAGCTCAGCTTGATGGATGATAAGAGACTTGCATCTATCGCATATGGTCGGTTATATCAGAGCCGGATGAAGAAAGCTTTTGACAAGAAGGTGCGCCCTCGAAGCTTTCAGACGGGCGATCTTGTGCTGAAGAAGTTTCTCCCACCACAATCAGATCACAGGGGCAAATGGAATCCCAACTATGAAGGTCCATATGTCGTTCGAAAGGTCTTCTCTAGAGGAGCCTTATTGTTATCCACCATGGATGGCGAGGATTTTACATCCCCTGTGAACTCGGACACAGTTAAAAAATGCTTTGCTTAAAGAGACCCGCTGGACAGAAAAAGAAAGTCCAAGAAAAAATGGGGCATCCCGGCGAACCAAGAAAAAAATAGAGAAAAAGGTTCGGGAAAAAATTAGGGATAAAAACTGAAAAGATGTACACCCGCGAAGTCGAAAACCTGAAAAGGCGACTTCGGCAAAAAAGGGTATCCCGGTGAATTGAAAACCCGAAAGGGCGATTTGGGTAAAAGTTAGGGATTGAAAAAGCAAATGACTGCGGTCCGAGTGGATACTACATTGCTCAGTGGTTTGGGAGTACCTGAGGGTCGATTATCCAAGTCAATCTCTTCTGAAGCCAGAGCATCGGGAAAGTGTCGAAGTCAGGCGAGTCATAGGAGGATCAGCTCATGGTGTTTGTCTGTACCATGTTGCCGACATGTATACAAATTTCTTTGTACCTATGTACATATCTGTATTTGTTTTTGTGTAGCTTCCTCTTTTCAGGAGTTGCATCCACTGTAAAAACTTTGCCTATTTACAGGCCCATTATCAATAAATGCATATTATTCAGTACTTGATGGTTGTCTCTTGTTTTAACTTTTACGTTTTTGTTTGTGAAAAACGTTGATGTTTTGATAAACTTACACGTGTATACACTTGCAGGCCTCGGCCAATAATTGTTAAAACTTCGAATTAACTGAACAATTGTCACAGATAATGACCAAGATAGTTCCTTTTGTGTAGGATGTCTTGTTTCGTTCATATTTTGCTGGGTCGTTACCTTTGAAGCAAACCACCAAGGGATCGTGTTTCCCCAGCCGGAGTTCCTTAACGTAGGAGCAGGCTCCATGTGAAACTTGTTCCTCCCCAACAGATGGAGTTTTCATTTTATCCCCGGAAGAGTTAGATGCAGGCTAGTAAGCAGTCAGGAAGGTATGTGCATTCCCAGCAGTTGGTCAGGTGCACATTTAATCCCCAGTGAAGTCCTCACAGAGTACAATCAGGTTGTCAGTGTTTTGAAAGGATCATCCCCGCGCAGGACTGTCCTTTCTGTTCTCCAGCAGGTCGTCTTTCCTCCATTAGGTTGATCATCCTCAGCAAGGTTCGTAACTCCGAATATTTTAGGGCTATCCCACAGCAGGATTGTTTCTTCCCCCAGCGGAAGTTTGGTTTCGTTCCTTCAGCATTTATTTTGCGGGAACGCCTCTTTGCATTTGCATCGTGCATAGTATCTACCCAAACGCATAGCATTTCCATTCCGTATGGAGCATTACGCCATTTTTCAAACATATGCATTCTGAAACATAAGCCAGGTTGGTTACCTCTTTGTTTTCAGGTGTTTTTCCCTGCAGGTGATTGGAATTCTTGTTCAGAATGGATTTCAGATATTCAAATTCTTGGCATGAGATATGCGACGATAACGTTTGTCCTATCATGTGTCCCTCATCAGAGTTGCTTGATTGAGTTTCTTTTCTTCCCCAGCAGAGTTTTCCTCAAATTGTTGTTGTGTCAGCATTAAAAAACTTCATGATTTAGACCTTTGGAGTTGTTGCCCATTTTTGTTCAAGATGGATGTCTGGCAGTTGACGTCAGAATTTCCCTACAGAGTTGCTTGTTCAAGTTTTCGGATGCCTGATTCGCGCTTTACGTAGTGCTTGCTCGTTTCTTTGGAAATGGAAGATCAAGGATAGTACAGTGATGACGCGCTTTATGTAGTGCTTGCTCGTTTCTTTGGAAATGGAAGGTCAATGACATTATATTGACGGACCGCGCTTTTATTTAGTGCGTTGCTCATTTCTTCGGAATTGGAGGATCAAGGATAGTACATTGATGACGCGCTTTACGTAGTGCTTGCTCGTTTCTTCGGAAATGGAAGATCAAGGATAGTACATTGATGACACGCTTTACGTAGTGCTTGCCCATTTCTTCGGAAATGGAAGATCAAGGATAGTATATTGATGACGCGTTTTACGTAGTGCTTGCCCGTTTCTTCGGAAATGGAAGATCAAGGATAGTACATTGATGACGCGTTTTACGTAGTGCTTGCTCATTTCTTCGGAAATGGAAGATCAAGGATAGTATATTGATGACGCGCTTTACGTAGTTCTTGCTCGTTTCTTCGGAAATGGAAGATCAAGGATAGTATATTGATGACGCGCTTTACGTAGTGCTTGCCCGTTTCTTCGGAAATGGAAGGTCAATACCCTTATATTGACGGTCTGCGCTTTTATTTAGTGTGTTGCTCGTTTCTTCGGAAATGGAAGATCAAGGATAGTATATTGATGACGCGCTTTACATAGTGCTTGCCCGTTTCTTCGGAAATTGAAGATCAAGGATAATATATTGATGACGCGCTTTACGTAGTGCTTGCCCGTTTCTTCGGAAATGGAAGATCAAAGATAGTACATTGATACCGCGCTTTACATAGTGCTTGCCCGTTTCTTCGGAAATGGAAGATCAAGGATAGTATATTGATGACGCGCTTTACGTAGTGCTTGCCCGTTTCTTCGGAAATGGAAGATCAAGAGTAGTATATTAATGACGCGCTTTACGTAGTGCTTGCCCGTTTCTTCAGAAATGGAAGATCAAGGATAGTATATTGATGACGCACTTTACGTAGTGCTTGCCCGTTTCTTCAGAAATGGAAGATCAAGGATAGTACATTGATGACGCGCTTTACGTAGTGCTTTGCTCGTTTCTTCGGAAATGGAAGGTCAAGGATAATATTTTGATATGGTCCTACGGCTCGGTGCCCGCTTATTGTAGCGTATATTTGAAGATTGATTGTTGTTGATCTAATGTGTGGATTCAATGCCTGTGGTGTCACACAAGTGGTCGATGTCGAAATCAGGTTATGTATCAGATGATTGATCAGTTTGTTGTCGTGACAACCAGATTCAATTTTCTGGATATTTTTCCCCCAAGCAATCGTTGCAGTTTATTTCTTAGGTTAGCAAATTTCCGAGTTCTTTGGTATTCAACCGTCTTTTACCTTGATTGTCTGAAAGTCGTTCGCTTTTCACCCAGTCAGGTCTAAGTCGCTTGAATAGGGGCAGCTGTTGTACCCCAAAATTTGCCTACCCTTTTTCTTACTTGGTTTATGTTTCATTGCATTAGCATATCATTGTTCTAGAATTCACATTGCATAGTCATGTTGCATTTTACAGGGGATCAGGAAAGGTGTGCTTAGCTAATTGAGGTTATCAAAGGTTCAAGGCCTAATCAAGAGATTATATTCAAGTCATCAAGTGGTTATCATCATCAAAAGCAAGTCAAAGTCCTTGAAGAAAGGCAAGCAAGTGAATGTGGTTCATCTCCTGTCTAGGAGCCTATCTGAGGATCATCTAAGGATTATAAGCCCATGGTTAGGGGTGGAGATTGTCATTGAAGCTCATTGGAGGCCTTGAGGGTCATGGTGGATTTTAGTCAAGGGTTCATGGCAAGTATGGAAAGTCACAATTGAAGGTGTTGCAATTAGGGTTTTCATCTGGCCAACTTTGAGTCAATTGTGCTATTAAAGGAGATTAAGACTCAATTCTAAGTCTTTGTAGTCAAGGGATGTTGTGTTGAGGCATTTGGGATGTTATTCCAAGATCAATTCAAGAAGAATTCAAAGTGTGAGGAGTTGCTAAACTAGGGTTCTCAGGGTAAAATCCCTTATTTAGTGCCTAGCTTCAAGACCACTTATCTCAAGATACAAGTTTCATATCAAATTTTGACCAACATGGAACTTGTAGAGCATGTTCTTAACTTTAATTTGAGTACTAGAAGTCCTTGATTGGATTCATAGAACTCAAGTTATGATCCAGACAAGTTACAAGTCATCAGATGAATATGAATTTTATCTGTGAAAGTCCACCAACTTCTAAGGCACTTTTGACCTAGAAGGATGTTTCTCCTCAACTTTTGGCTAACATCAAAGTTGTAGGTCACGGTCTTAGATTTCCAAAATGTACTAGAAGTCTTTCATCTGATTTGTAGAACTCAAGTTATGAGGTTTACAAGTTAGGGGTATTTTGAGAAAGTGAGATTATAGGCCATTTTGGATTATGGGTCATTTCACTATCTTGTGAACCTCAAATGAAGTTTTTTCCAACATGAAAATTGCTCAAATGGGATTTTAACTTCAACCATTTGTCAAGGAGGCTTTGATTTGGCTTAGAACAAGAGTTGGTTGGAAGGAATTTGACAAAAGGCATTTTTAAAGGCATTAAAAGAGAAAAAAATCCAAAGTAATTCACAAGTGTTCAAAAAATGACAAATGAGTGCATATTTTGATTGGAGATAACACTTTGAGCATATTGTCATTGGTAGAAAATCAGTTTGATGCATATTTCATGGATTTTCCTTTTGTTACTTCATGGTGAAGCTACACATCAAAGATCCACCATGGGATGAAATTGAAGGTGCAATCTGAGCCATTCATACTCAACAGGTCATTTGCATTGAGTTCGAAGCTTGTTAAAGTTAGGAACATAGCAAATTCGTGGATGCCATGATCACATTTTTGAAGGAAAATTGAATTTTGGATATCTTAAATTGGGCTTCCAATGGGCCTGATAACTGTCCAAACACATCATATATAAGTTCCTGATCCAGTTTAGAGCAAGTTTGGAAGCATTTTGGTGAAGAAATCAGTTGTGGCAGTTAGAGTTGGAAGCTTCAAAGTGAGAATCATGATTTGAGTTGAAGATCATTTCAAGACCAATTGAGGATTCCATTAGCTTCAGAGATCATCCTTGAAAATTTCTGCACCTTTTGGAAGCAAGATTCAAGCTGAAACCACTCCAATTTCAAGCTTCATTACAGGTTTTCATCCTTCGAATTTACTCATATTCTAGGCTGTTTTAGATAGAATTGAACATGTGGCTAGGCTTAGGGAAGAACATCGATAGTTTTAGGATCATAATCTTGAGGTTTAGTGACGATTTAGGTTTTGGTGAATTTTCTGTTGGCCTTCGAAACTGATCATTCATGGAAAATTAGCAAGATTTAGATAGAGCGTTGTGTTCCTTGTGAGAAGACGAGAAAAATCGTACCATTTTTATCCAGTTTGGTTGAGATTTGATGTCTTGATACTGTAGCCTCTCCGGAGAAGACAACCGGAGGTCTTCTCCGGCCACCACGAAGCACTTCCCTCTCTTTTTTAGATTCAAAGGTTGACGATGAGCCATAACCATTAGATCTAGGTCTTTAGTTGACCAAGTCACCAGATCCTGCGTACCAGATTTAACCTTACCTAGGGCTGACCTTGACTTTTGACGTGTCTCACTGATGGCCCTTAGATCTTCATACTTTTACATTGAACGCCCTTGATTAGACCCCACCATGTGCTTCAGTCAACTAAACCACATCAAAACACTAATCAAAACGCAGAGTTCCATTTAATGAGGTGGCACGCGCGTGTTGTAACACCCTTCTAATCCCCACGGAATATTACATAATTAATCAGAGTAAAAATAACATGCTTTCAACCAAGGGTGTCACACTTAAAACTTCAAACACCTGTCATGCTCATCAACACTTCAATAAATAATCATGTATTAAAATTTCAATTAACATGTAGCAGCGGATTCATTTATCCAATGATTTTTCATAAAAGAAATATTTGTTTTCCTCACATAAATCAACAAGGCTCGAGCACTAAGGCCAACTTCTTATTATTTCAATAAACAAGGAAACATAGTATATATATCTAAAACATAAACCAAGCGATCCCAGTTTTACACGACCAGAGCATGACTCGACCCAACATAAATAAATCGCTAAATAGCTACACCAATAGCGGCCTCGAATCTACAAGCAGCTCTACTCTGAAAACTTGCACGATGTCATGTAGGACATCATTCCAGCAAAAGGGTGAGAAATATTACCATAATAATCGATGCATAAGATCATGTGCATAAACAATCATAAAATGCACATATGTCACATTTTCTCACCACAATTCATAATTCACTCATATACATCACAATATACATATATATAATCCAAGCATATCATCATGCATATTTTTGCTATTCCAAAAATCCACATAAATATACACAATATGTTTAGTCACTACACTTTACATGAACATATATAATTATGTTTATCTCACCAATTCACGATTACACATTCACCTTTCTCAATTACGCAAGTAATGCACATACGCGTATTCCACAATCCTCACCATACTTCATCATAACTTATCACATACTTTACAAAGCATACTTATATAAACAAATATGGGCAATATAAATATTCACAAAGCATCCCCACATCATGCGTACACTCACATTTCCACAATCTTATCATTCACACATAAGCATCTCTTCATGCATATGTCATATATCAATGTGACTCAACGACTCAATGCAACTCATGCAATGCGGTACCGACTCTCGTTATCTTTTTTTAGTTTTTACATTAAACCCGGTCCACTCTTCTAGACCGATAACCCGTTATCTTTTTTCGGTTTTTACATTAAACCGGGTCCACTCTTCTAGACCGATAACAAAAAAGGCCCGTCCTCTAAGCCTTCAAACCCACTCTTCTAGGTTTGGGACAAGCCACTAGTTTCCACAAAACTAACGGACATTGCCTCTTGACTAAATGATGCATATGCAATCGACAATCAAATGCACTTAAGACCGAAATCTTAATCTCATGCATTCAAATAATTCATCTCTTCAAGAATTATAACAATGATTGCACACACAACATATTCGCATGACATTCATCAATGTATTCATAATTCAACACTATCACCACATTATCACACAATGCACACATATCTACGATATGTTCTCATGCATTCTTCACAGTTATCAAACAATGCACATATATCCACGATATGTTCTCATGCATTATACACATTTAATCACATACATACAATATGCATTTACAACATTTATTAAGCAATGCACACATATCCACGATATGTTCTCATGCATTCTATTCATACAACCACATACAAACAATATGCATTCACAACTCAATATCATCACCACATTATCAACGATGCACGCATATTCACAATATGCTCCCATGCATTCTACACATATAATCGCATACAATATGTATGCGTCCACAATATTATACCCAATGGCAATATACCTCATCACAAATCATCATGCATTCTTATTCAAATTAAACAATGCACACATAAATTCCAAAAGGCCACATAGTCAATAAAATCCAACGTCTAGGATTCATGCCAAACAGCTTCCCACAACACATATACATACAACATATAACACTCCATTCCAATAAGAATCTAACCCGATCGAAACCACAAACAACATGGAATGAAAACACAAATGCTGACATGTTCGCTACTGCCTCGCCTAGTGAGCAGCTAGCGAACCTTCACTACATGTTCGCTTAGCGAACCCAAATAGAGGCTCCAGACCTCACTCGCTACCTTGTTCGCCACAACGAACTCCCAGCGAACCATTCGCTACCCCATTCGCTACCCAACGAAGGGCCCTCTCCCATTCTGTTTTCGTTCGCTGCAGGCTCGCTAGGCGAGGACCCAGCGAACGCTCGCGACCAGCTCGCCTAGCGAACAGCTAGCGAAGGTCTGCGATCAGAATTTCTCCACTGTTCCAGAATTCCCAACTCTCTCCAGAACTGACCGATTTTCCACAAATCAGTTCCAATAGCTTTAGTATCATAAACCTCGACTATTCTACATCGTTTACAACAGATTCTACCCGATAAAACACTCATTCTACCGATAAATCCAACTTCTGCCCTAAAATGGAAATTGTAGTAAAACATCCAAAAACCCAACCCAAGCATACATAATCACATACATTGATCAAATAATAATGTTTCTCACCCTTACCTTGGTTTAATCGAAGCTTGAAGCGGATCCTTGAGCTTTCCAAGCTTTTCCTTCTTCTCTTCTTTCTTTCTTTCTTTCTCTTCTATTTCCTTTATCTTACTATCTTTTCTTTTCTCTTCCTCTTTCCTTATATACTTTCCTTTATTTTCTTTCCATTCCATTTCTCTCCTCAATTATCTACCAAATAAATCCAATTAATCCAAATCATTAAGATTAATTCCAATAAACCAATTAATTAACATAATTAATTAATTAATGAAAATTTGGGTTGTTACAACCCTCCCCCACTTTAGGAATTTTCGTCCTCGAAAATGTTACCTGGTTCAAACAGTTCTGGATAAGACTCCCTCATTTGGCTCTCCAGTTCCCAAGTCACATTTCCACCAGCCGGTCCTCCCCAAGCGACCTTCACCAAAGAAATCTCTTTACCTCGAAGTTGCTTCTCGTTCATCAACCCGAACTGGCAATGTCTCAACAATCAAATCCTCTCTCACTCGTACACTATCCATCTGAATCAATGTACTTCTTCTGCTTAAACATATGAACACATCATGCAATTCTCACAAGCGACAGCGATAAAACATACTAACATGCTATTTCCCCATGCTTTCGCCGCGCCACTCTGATACAGATCAACAAAACACAGAGGGTGCTTCCGAGACCTCAAAACTCGACCAACACTAGTTACTATCATGACTCTCAAAACACGTCCTTTCTCGGATCCTTTTGATCTTTTCAGTCGTCTCTTACACAGTTCTCAGGTCCGACTACAACACTCTCGCCGGATACACGTCAATCCCAAGGAGTCCTACACCTCTTACCAAACAAAGTCTCATACGATGCTATTTCGATACTAGAATAATATCAGTTATTGTCGGTAAACTCAATCAGCAACAATTAACTATCCCATGATCCATCTTGATCCAATCACCAAGCTCTCAACAAATCCTCTATATACTGGATAGTTCTCTTTGTCTGCCCATCCATCCATGAATGCTAGACAAAGTTCAATCCCATCATGACACCCAAAGCGTCTGCAACTCTCTCAAAATCCAATTGAAAAACTCTGATTCTCATCCGACACAATATCCATGAAATACTATTCCGTCCCACTCAGAAATATTCAACAGTTGCATCTGACTCAATGATCTCTGATGTTTATTCTTCGACATTCTGATAAGTCTCATCCAACATATACAAACTCAATCGCTTCTCCCTTCATCTGTGGTCATCAAAATAATTCCTCAAATTCGGTCACATCTTCCTAGTACCTGCATGGATACTCCCTCTATCTCAATGTCCTTCTTCCAGCGTACTCTCATCAAATTTACACTATTCAAAACACAACCATCCCGGCATCTCATGTCACCATTTCCATAAATCTGAAAATCACCTCTTCGAACCCATCCATTACATTCAATCAATCTATTAACTCGAATTAGAATTCTGACCTCCTCGAATCTCATCGAGAATACCAATAGTCAGTCTCATCATATAAAGCTCAACTCCATGAGAAGTCTCTTCACAGACCACACTCGTATTCCGAATTTACTCAATCAGACCTAACTTCATTACCGTCATCATCGGTACATACAGAGATTTCCAATGCAATAACTCAGTTACCATTTAGTCTCACTCGAATGGTAACTCAACCAAAACCATACTCTTTCAGTAGTCCCAATTATTTCCTCTACATCATATTCAACTTCTCAAATCAAACAATTACCTTAAGATCTTAAGATCATTAACCATCTCAAATCTCAACTAAACAATTGAGGCTTCCAAACTCCGGTACAATACTCAACAACAACCAACTCTAAATCCCTTGTCTGATACTTCCCTTATGTAGTTTAAGTTACCTTAAAGCATAACCAAAACTCGCCGAAGTTGCACTTAACATATCTCCCAATCATATCAACAAAGCATTACCATACAACGAATAGTTCTGTCGGATTCGGCAAAACCAACACACGAGTTATTGACAACTTTCTAAAACTCTTTGAACTTCTTCACAGTGGCATATCACTACTTCTTCTCCAATACTGATAACTCTAATTCTCTATGTGCAACATGATCCTTTATACTCTTCGACGCATCCAAACACCATCGATTGCATAACCACCACTCACTTAATTAAGAATTGAGAACCCCTTGTCCATCGGACACTCAGTTGTGAACTTATGGCGAAAACAGAAACTGCACTCTTCGCGCTTACCACAATATCCAAATATAGTCCGCCAATAAATACTAAATCCCACGTTACTACTTCCCCATCCCATAGAGCACTGTAATATCTTCCAACGCTTTTAATCTTGCGTCATTCCAAATTACGGTTTTCCGTTACGACAAAAACACAAAAACGACCTCGTATTCCACATCATACTTTCCTTAATAATCACTGAAAGTTATTATCCATTCTCATACTCGACCTCACACTTTGTTGTCGTAGCATACACACCAACCACAAGCCTCAACACAACTTAATTAATCTTAATTCCTCGGCCACTCAACAAACATATAATATGAGGCTTCCAATATCTGATTAGTCCCCGCAACTAAGTCGATCACAACTCAACTTCATGTCTTGACTGTTTATCACTCATCTTGTCAGGATAACTCTCAGGATACCACAATCAAACGGTAAACCGGCAACTTCTCCACTTTCATTAACACTCCAAATTCCCCTCAAAATCAAAAATCTCATCAAAACAATTCTCAAGCGTTCGACTTCACTCAAAACAATTCACTGCACCACACCATCTAAGCTTGCAAGACACATCTATCTCATCCAACACAATCCCAACTACTATCAACAAGAGATTAAGGGTGATCAGTTCCTCAATTTGTCAATAGACAGCCAAAATCATACTGGGCATAGACCATCTTTACCAAACTATAATGGAGTCTGACCACACACGGAGCTACAACTCTAAACTTGCAGCACCCTGGAGGATCACAACTTTCTCCCCCACTTGGATCATTCCCTCCTCTGCCGACAAAGGTTAAACAACAAACATGTATCGACAGTGTTTTCACACACATGTCGCATACAAGGGAACAAATAACATTAGACAACTTGGCCGGACGGACCGACCTGCTCTGATACCACTAATGTAACACCCTTCTAAACCCCACGGAATATTACATAATTAATCAGAGTAAAAATAACATGCTTTCAACCAAGGGTGTCACACTTAAAACTTCAAACACCTGTCATGCTCATCAACACTTCAATAAATAATCATGTATTAAAATTTCAATTAACATGTAGCAGCGGATTAATTTATCCAATGATTTTTCATAAAAGAAATATTCGTTTTCCTCACATAAATCAACAAGGCTCGGGCACTAAGGCCAACTTCTTATTATTTCAATAAACAAGGAAACATAGTATATATATCTAAAACATAAACCAAGTGATCCCAGTGTTACACGACCAGAGCATGACTCGACCCAACATAAATAAATCGCTAAATAGCTACACCAATAGCGGCCTCGAATCTACAAGCAGCTCTACTCTGAAAACCTGCACGATGTCATGTAGGACATCATTCCAGCAGAAGGGTGAGAAATGTTACCATAATAATCGATGCATAAGATCATGTGCATAAACAATCATAAAATGCATATATGCCACATTTTCTCACCACAATTCATAATTCACTCATATACATCACAATATACATATATATAATCCAAGCATATCATCATGCATATTTTTTCTATTCCAAAAATCCACATAAACATACACAATATGTTTAGTCACTACACTTTAAATGAACATATATAATTATGTTTATCTCACCAATTCACGATTACACATTCACCTTTCTCAATTACGCAAGTAATGCATATACACGTATTCCACAATCCTCACCATACTTCATCATAACTTATCACATACTTTACAAAGCATACTTATATAAACAAATATGGGCAATATAAATATTCACAAAGCATCCCCACATCATGCGTACACTCACATTTCCACAATCTTATCATTCACACATAAGCATCTCTTCATGCTTATGTCATATATCAATGTGACTCAACGACTCAATGCAACTCATGCAATGCGGTACCGACTCTCGTTATCTTTTTTTGGTTTTTACATTAAACCGGGTCCACTCTTCTAGACCGATAACCCGTTATCTTTTTTCGGTTTTTACATTAAACCGGGTCCACTCTTCTAGACCGATAACAACAAAGGCCCGTCCTCTAAGCCTTCAAACCTACTCTTCTAGGTTTGGGACAAGCCACTAGTTTCCACGAAACTAACGGACATTGCCTCTTGACTAAATGATGCATATGCAATCTGTCGCTACTGCGAAAATCGGCGCCGGCTGAACATAAGAGTCGCCACCGTGCGTTATTTATCCCAACGGAGGGAAAGGAAACGCTCAGAGTAAACCTACTGCAAAGACGGGAAAGGAATGGTCATCGCAACCAAATCCTGGATTCGGGAGTCGGTTACGCAAGGGGAAGGTATTAGCACCCCTCACGTCCGTCGTACTCGACGGGATCCACGCTTGTTTTCTGGTACGGATTGTTATTCTATCTACTCTACATGTCAGGGGTTAAAAGAAAAGAAAATGACTCGGCAAAGTATCGCACTTTATGCCTACGTATTCCCGTCTGGAACAAGAAATCAGAGTCAACGTAGTTCGCCTACCTACGGGAAAGGAGGGGAAGGTTGCTCGCTAGGATATCGCATCCTATGCCTACGTACTTTCATACAGCATGAAAGATCAGAGCAAACGTAGTTCGGGCCACGTAATACACAAGTCTGTCTTGATTGTTTTTATTCCTTCTGAAAAAGGTTTTTCTGATTAACAGTCCCAGCGAACAAAAAAATGACGTTTTGATGAGTTCACATTCTTTTACGGAAGAAGTGTCTTTTATTGTGTTTGAAATCTTACTGTGTTTTTCTGTTTGTTTTGAGAAAGAAGAGACAGAACTCTAACCTACGGTTGCAAAAGGAATCACACTAACCTAATGTTATCATGCATGGGTTAAGACCTAATGTCTATCATGCTCCTCTCTTGCACAGAGAGAAACAGAGATCCTAAGGGAATAGAAGGGAACAGAAACAAAAGCAAATATACAATAAAGCAGTAAAATGCATGAATGCAGCAATACAAGCGAGGCAAGGGAATCCCACTCAACCTCGAACCTAGAAAACAACAGGCAAAAGTGAACAGAATTCACTTTCAACCTTACAGGGTAAACAGCAAACAATACAGTCAGGGAAAACCAATCAATACATCAAAAATGAAACAGCTTAAAAATAAACAGCCACAGCAGCTCTGCATCAGCATCTGCAACCATCTTCAGGCTTCAAGCAAGCATCAGTCTTTAATCTTCAATCTCCCAATGGATTTTCTTCAAGTCCCAATCTCCAAGCTGAGGAATCAATCACAAGAGTGAACTGGGTGTTAAGCAATTAGTTGACCACCAAAGGTGGCAAACAGACTGCTAACAACACATAGAATATTTCTCTCAAGAGTTCTATCTCTTAGACACTATCACCAAGCCTTCCAAAGGAAGGGGGTGAGTGTCTTAGAGAGACTCTGCATCACAGAGAGGGATGGAGGCAATCAAGACCTTCCATGTTTGAGAATCAAGTTTACTACTCTAGAGCTCTGCCTAGCTCCTAAACCCTATAGCCTTCAACAACTGCCAGCAAGGGATACTCCTCATCAACTCTGGAAGTTGGTCTTCATCCTCTGATCTTCAAATAGGCTTCATCTTCTCAGTCTTCAGCTCTCCCAATCCCCAAGCAAACCCAATACCCCACACAGACAAATGAAATAACCCTAGAGAGGGCACACCACACAGTCAAGCAAATATAGACAGTATACTGATAGTAATAGTAGAATAGGGGAAACCTACTACTTTCTAAGGGATCTATTAGCTACCCATAACCCCTATAGTCCCATACCCCAAAGATTCAATCTACAACTCCTAAGGGAAATGACTTAATTCTCCTCTGTTATCTCCTAAACCCTAGTTTTAATCATGTTTTTCACACCTAAACAAATCACCTAAGATTAAGTCCTAAAAATATGAACTAAATTGTATACAAGATAAAGGTCTAAGCTAATCAACCTAAAAAGAATGGATTAAAAATGTTAAAGCATCTAATTAAACTAAAATCAACAAATTCATGTATTAAACTAAACATTATTTAAACCTATTTAAAAGAAAAATATGCTAAAAATATAAAAATAAAATGAAGTATTAATTTTTTTATGTGATAATTTTCTTAACAAAATTATGAACAATATGCAAAAACAACCAATTAAAAATGAGCAATTTTCTATTTGTTATGATTTTTTTAAAGAATTAAAAAAATATGAAAGGAATTAATAGAATTAAATTGGAAATGGGTGCAGAAAGTAATTAAAATCAGTTGAAATAAGAGAATGGGCCCAGACTGGGGGACGCGCATAGCAAGCGCGTCTGGGCCCAATGCATTCAGAAAATATAACAAAAATTAAAAAACAAGAAACGGTGCCAATAGCAACAAAACTAGTTATAATCTCATTGGGCCTTGCGTTTGGGGGTACGAATAGCAAGCTTGGTTCAGGCCCATTCTGAGGGAATTAATGAAACGCAGCGTTTCTGCTTTCACATTTCCCTCCGTTTTCCAATTGAATATTAGCCATAGGATTGGTCTCAGAGTCAAGGTCAAACGATAGATCCAACGCCCAGGGTTCGTCTTCAACCTTGGAACCCTAGGGTTTCTGAAATTCCACCTTCGTGCATGAACTCTCCACTTCCCTGTTCTCCCTCCATTCTACATGAATCCACACGATGTAAAGAGCAAAGTTGATCCTCTCTCTTCCCTCTACACAGCCATGCCATTAGCTCCTTCTAAAACTCAACCAAGCTTCAAACCCGATAGGTATAACAACTCGGTTCCACCATTTTCACCTGACATCAAACTTGAGAATTCTTGCTAAATTCTATCCTAACATGATCTACACCTTATGCTGATCAACCTGAGCTATTCATTCAAGATTATAGTGCAATAAGCTATGAGTTACAAACCCTAACAGTCTTGGTACACCTATGGCAAACCTCATGAAACTTCCTCAAACTTTGTGAAATCCATCATCTAACCTATCTTAACAGTT
Source organism: Lathyrus sativus (assembly GCA_963859935.3). NCBI lineage: Eukaryota > Viridiplantae > Streptophyta > Magnoliopsida > Fabales > Fabaceae > Lathyrus > Lathyrus sativus. Next base: position 286,099,401 of record OZ012739.1, on the reverse strand, counting down.
CTAACCTAACAAATCTCTATGATTCTAACTAAAACAAGCAAATCGAATGAGAAACCAACCTGGTGTAAATGATGAAAACAGGTGGGGAATTCTTCAAATACACTGCTTGCAATGCTTGGAGATTGATCAGTGAGCTTGATCTTAAGTTCTGTATGCAAAAGATCTTGCTCCAATGCCTTGAATCTTGCAATTCCAATTTTCTTTCTCCTTGGATGATGAAGTTGTATGGCACGATTCCTCTTCAATTCAACCAAATTTTTATGTGAATTCTGATCTATGAAAGATGTTGATGATGATCAAATCAAAAAACTTGGAAATTGATAGAGATTTGAGGGAGTTTGAGAGGGTTTTGCAAATTGGAAGAATGATGTGAAACTTGGTATCATGAGCACAATGAATCACCAAACATGGCATGAAGCTACTCCATTCAATATATAGATGAGAATAGAAAGTCCTAGAACTTTGGAGAAACTTCCCATGCACACTTTCCCTTGGATTTGGATTATGTAACTTCTTTTGTAAGTAACCAAACATATCTTTCAAATATTGAACCAAACTCAAAAATCCACTTTTGCCAATCTTCTTAAAACATTTTTTCCAATCAAAATGACCTATAATTTCATCCCATTTGGCCAAATTATGAAAAATCTCAATTTTAGGTCATTTTTTATTCATTAAATTCACCAATTTTGAAACCTTGTGCTATGAGCCTTTCCAATCTTTCATGATCACTTTTATAGACTCAAAATGTCATTTGGAGCAAGTTTGATGTTGTGAAGTTTTCCATTTGAAGCTTTCTTGTATGAGTTTTGGGCATAGGCTTGAAATGACCTGTAATTCTCAGATGACCAAAATACCCTTTACTTGCCAAGACCATAAGTAGAGTTCCACAAATCATATGAAGACATACCATACCATTATAGAAATCTAAGACAATGGGGAACAATTCTTATGTTGACCAGAAATTCATTTGAAATCTCCTTGAGGGGTAAAAGTTGCTTGGAAGACAAGTAACTTTCACAGACAAAATTTCAGATACCTCAGATGACCTGTAACTTGCAAGGACCATAACATGAGTTCTATAAATCTCTTTGATGTCTTCCACCACTCAAATTAAATTTCTTGAGATCCTCTAAAAGTTTCATGTTGACCAAGGATCCATTTGAAGCTTGCATTTTGACTTATCTTGCTTGGAAATTTGACCTAAATTAGGGGATTTTACACAGAAACCCTAATTTAGAAACTCCTCTTCTCCTTGATTTCTCTTGATTTTTTTCTTGGCATATCACCATATCCTTATCCACATGCCAAATGATGAACCCCACATCTCTCCAATAGACCTTAATGCCTTTCAATCAATCAATTGACCTAGGGTTGACCTAGAGTTGACCCAGATGAAACCCTAGTTGACTGTCTTCAACTGCAGCTCTTGTGATCATATCAATGACTTGCCTCCTTCTCCAAATGACTTTATATGTCTTCCATGATGTCTATATACCGTCCATGACCTCCATTCACAGCTCACAACTTCTTTGATGATCTTCAAATACACTCAAGATAGGAGAGAGATCCACTGCTTGGTCCAATGACTTCCTGGACTTCAATTTCTTTCTGATGACTTGGATAAGCTTGAATTTGAATAATAACCTCTTGATAGGCTCATAGAGATGAGAATAGTACTTAGTCCCTTGTTGGATGACTTGCTATGCTATGCTATGCAAATGATTAGACTATGTACATGACTCTATATGCAAATGCTAATGTAATTGAAACATAAACCAAGTGAAATAGGTTGAGCAAATTTTAGGGTGCAACAGCTGCCCCTATTCAAGCGACTTGGACCCGATTGGGTGAAGAGCAAACGGCCTTCAAAAATTCGAGGTACGAGACGGTTGAATATTAAGAACCCGGAAATTTTCCAACCGCAGAAATAAACTGCAACACTGCTGGGGAAACGACATCCATCAACTGAATCTGGTTGTTACAGCAACCAATTGATCCATTGGCGACCGTGCTGGGGATTATTTTCATCAGCCTGAAAAAGATTCTATCATCGCAGGGACAAAACTTTGTCCACGTTGGAATGCCTGTTTCGTCAACACGAAGAAATCTCAACTAAAACTTGTCCACGTCAGGACTCCACCTGCCGTCAACACGGAAAAATCTCGGCGACTTCGCTGGGGATTACTTGTCTGCATTTCATCAGCACGAGGAGATCCTATCAACATAGGAATGAATTGTCCACGTCAGGAATAAATCGTCCACGTTAGGAATAAACTTTCCACGTTAGGAATAACCTTTCCACGTTAGGAATACATCGTCCACGTTAGGAATAAAATTTCCACATTAGGAATAACCTGTCCACGTTAGGAATAACCTGTCCACGTTAGGAATAACCTTTCCACGTTAGGAATAACCTTTCCACGTTAGGAATACATCGTCCACGTTAGGACTAAACCTTCCACGTTAGGAATACATCGTCCACGTTAGGACTAAACCTTCCACGTTAGGAATACATCGTCCATGTTAGGACTAAACCTTCCACGTTAGGAATAAACTTTCCACGTTAGGAATCACATCTCGTCTTGATTTGTCCACGTCAGGACTCACATCTCGTCTGCACACAAAAATCCTATCAGCATGGGGGTAAAATCGTCCACGTCAGGACACCGTTTCGTTGACCCGAAGAAATATAAATTCGTCCACGTCAGGACTCGCGCATCTTCGACCCGCTGAGGAAATAAAACTTGTCCACGTCAGGACTCACGCCTTGCCAACACGAAGAGAGATAAATTTTTCCACGTCAGGACTCGCGCATCTTGACAACACGAAGAACTATGAACTTGTCCACGTCAGGACACACATTTTGTCGATATGAAGGAACATATCCGCTGGGGATAAATGGTCCACGAAGAGTAATCAATTTTGTCCGCGTCAGGACTCTACATTCCATCAATACGGAGAAATCGAATCTGTCCACATTAGGACTAGCACATCTCGTCAACCCGAGGAAATAAATATGTCCACGTTAGGACACCCATTTCTCTAGCACGAAGAAATCCCGTCAATATAGGAATAAATTGTCCACGTCAGGGCTCATATTTCGTCAACGCGAGGAACTCCTATCAATATAGGCAATAAAATTTTGACAACTCCGGGGGAATACTCCTGCCAACTAGTAAGAAAATACATCCGTCTGTTCCTACGGGAAGATACTCTGAACACAATTTCTCTGCTTATCTCCACAGTAACTAACTCCATTGGTCCCAACCCACAAACCTTTTAGCACTGACGTGACAACGACTTTGAGGCGGACTCTACTGGGGATATTTGGAAACCAAACTACCGGACGCCTGTTCTGATAACCGGCGGCAGCCTCTGAAATTCTGATTAATGAAACCCTTTGATGCTGACGTAACAACAAATTTGAAAAAAATAATCCGCTGGCCGGACTAGAGAAACTTCAACAAGCAACTTTGGCGGGGAAAACAAGAGAAATTTAAACAAATAACTCTGCTCGGGGACAAAGAGAAGCTTAACCTAATAACTCTGTGGGGAAAATAGTAAGATGAACCGTATCATCACACGTCTCACGGCGAGACCTCGAATGTCTGGTCATAGATCTAAGCTAGAACTCCATACTCCTGCTAAGAAAACACACCTGAAAGCAAAAGGTTAACCAACCTGATTTATGTTTCAAAAATGCGTATGTTTGAAAATGGCGTAATGCTCCATACGACATGGAAATGCTACGCGCTTTTTTATTTGGTGGATGCAAGTATGACACTATATGCCGATGCAAATGCAGACTCGAACTGCTGGGATACAGAAACCGCTTTAGCAAAATAAATGCTGAAGACAACGCCAACTCCGCTGGGGATGGCCAGGTGCTACAGAATTATTCCAGCAAAATGAATGCTGGAAGAGTGAAGTCGACTCAGCTGGGAAATTGGGAACTTAAACCAAGCACCTCATTGAAGTAACACCCTGCTGGGGAATATAACTCTGCTGGGGAGATAGCAGATGAGCTTGGTATGATTGAACTTCTGCTGGAGAGCGAACGGATATCACACGGTATTTTGACAAAATAAATGCCAGGGCGCCCCACCAACTCTGCCGGAGAGAGTCTTAATCTTCGAGTTCCACTGGGAGGAATGAAAATACTTGCTGAAAAGAGAACTCTCTTGGGGAAAATCAACTGACTCCACTGGGGGAGAGTAAATGACCCTGCGGGGAAGGGTAAACTGCCTGAATACAGCTCACAAATATTAATCTTCGGAGGCTAAACCAACTCTGCTTGAAAATAAGGGAATCCTCTTGGGGGACACCACACTGTCTGAACACAGCCTACAATCTTGGAATCGCCAAACTCTGCTGAAGATAAACGACTTTGCTGGAGAACGTCCTTTGGATAAGCTACGACTAGCTGGGGGAATTCGATCCTTCTTCAGGAAGAACATTGCTATCTTGGGAACGCGACCTGCGTGGGGGTCGAGTCTTTCGTTACTGCAATCTTTTGATCGTCTTCTTCATACGACTATGAACCCTACAACAACACAAACAAGACAAGACAAGCCTATGCAACCAAATCTATTCAGGTTAGCGTTAGTGACATTGTTTTCAGTTAATTCAAAGTTTTAGCAATTATTGGCAAGGGCCAGCGGCGTTATGCACATGCTAGTTTCATCAAACCTAGGCGTTTTATCATGCACAAAACAGTAAAGAACCAACATCAAATACTGAATAACATATTTTATTGATTGGGCCCCTGAATGGGCGGAGTTTTTGTACACGGGATGTAACTCCTGAAAAGAGGAAGCTACGCACAACAAATATACAAATATGCACAAGAAGCATAAATATATTGACAAATTAAATTTGTACACATGTCGGCAACGGGATGCAGACGAACACCACGAGCTGATCCTCCTATGACTCGCCCGACTCTAATGCTTTCCCGGTATCCACACTTCCGAAGAGATTGTATCTGATAATCGACCCCTCAAGTATATTCTCCCGCACTAATGCTCAATGCAGTATCAAATTCGGACCGCAGTCATTTGCTTTTCAAATCCCTAACTTTTGCGTGAACCGCCCTTTACGGGTTTTCAGTTCATCGGGATACCCTTTTTTGCCGAAGCCGCCCAGTGTAGGTTTTCAACTTCGCGGGTGTACATTTTTTTCCATTTTATCCCTAACTTTTGCCCGAACCTTTCATTCTAATTTTTGGTTCGCCAGGATGCCCCATTTTTGCCTGGACTTTCTTTTTTCTGTCCGGCGGGTCAATTTTAAGCAAAGTATTTTTTAACTGCGTCCGAATTCACAGGTGACGTAAAGTCTTCGCCGTCCATGGTGGACAACAACAACGCTCCTCCTGAAAAGACTTTCCTGACAACGTACGGCCCCTCGTAGTTAGGGGTCCACTTGCCCCTGTGATCTGCCTGTGGCGGGAGAATCCTTTTCAGCACAAGGTCTCCCGTCTGAAAGCTCCGCGGATGTATCTTCTTATCATATGCTTTCTTCATTCGGCTCTGGTACAAACGACCGTATGCTAGAGAAGCTAGCCTCTTCTCATCCATTAAACTCAATTGGTTCAACCTGTCTTTCACCCATTCTGCCTCGTCTAGTTGGACGTCTCGTAGCACTCTCAGCGAAGGGATCTCAACTTCCAGTGGTAGCACTGCTTCCATTTCGTATACCAACGAGAACGGGGTTGCCCCGGTTGATGTGCGTACCGTCGTACGATAACCGTGCAAAGCGAAAGGTAGCATCTCATGCCAATCCTTATAGGTCACCACCATCTTTTGAACGATCTTCTTGATATTCCTATTGGCCGCCTCAACAGCGCCATTCATCTTGTGTCGGTAAGGGGAGGAGTTGTGATGTTCGATCTTGAAATTCTGACAGAGCTTCTTCATCATTTTGTTGTTCAGGTTTGAATCGTTGTCAGTGATTATCCGCTCGGGGATTCCATATCTGCAAATGATATCTCTCTTGATGAATCTGGCCACCACCTGCTTAGTCACATTTGCATAAGACGCCGCTTCCACCCACTTGGTGAAATAATCGATTGCTACTAGAATGAACCGGTGTCCGTTAGAAGCTGTCGGCTCGATCTTTCCAATCATATCGATTCCCCACATCGAGAATGGCCATGGCGATGACATCACATTTAGAGGTCTCGGAGGCACATGGATCTTATCAGCATAGATTTGGCACTTGTGGCACTTCCTTGCAAACTTGAAACAATCAGTTTCCATAGTCAGCCAAAAATAACCTGCCCGCAGCAGCTTCCTCGTCATAGCATGCCCACCAGCATGTGTACCGAAGGTACCTTCATGTATCTCCTCCATGAGCAACTTTGCCTCTTTTTCATCTACGCAACGCAGCAGCACCAAATCGTGATTTCTTCTGTACAAGACACCGTCTGGGTTCAAATAGAAATTACCCGCTAATCTCCTGAGAGTCTTCTGATCTTGACTGGATGCCCCAGCCGGATACTCTTTATTCTTCAGGAAATTAAGGATATCAAAATACCACGTTTTGTCGTCGGATGCCTCGTCAATGGCAAATACGAAGGCTGGTCTGTCAAGTCGAGAGATAACAATGCTGGGAGCCTCGTTCCAGAAGTTGACTTTGTACATAGAAGACAAAGTGGCCAGGGCGTCAGCCATATGATTCTCCGCTCGTGGTACATGATGCAATTCAACTTTGTCAAAGAAAGGCAACAATCTCCTCGCATAGTTCATGTACGGTATCAAATTAGGCTGACGTGTCTCCCATTCCCCTTTGATTTGATTCACCACCAGAGCTGAGTCTCCGTATACGTCCAGATTCTTGATTCCCAATCAATGGCTTCTTCAAGCCCCATTATACAAGCTTCGTATTCGGCTTCATTATTGGTAACTGAAAAGGTCAATCGAGCGGTGAACAGGATGTGCGACCCGTGTGGAGTAGTGATGATTGCCCCTATTCTGCTACCGTAAGCATTTACAGCTCCATCGAAGATCAACTTCCATTTGGAACCCAACTCTGGTCCTTCGTCTGGCAACGGCTCCTCGCAATCTTTCATCTTTAGGTACATGATATCCTCATCAGGAAAATCAAACCTCATCGATTGGTAATCTTCAATAGGCTGCTCCTCCAAGTACTCTGACAGTACACTCCCCTTTATAGCCTTCTGCGAGACATACTGGATGTCATATTCAGTCAAGACCATCTGCCAACGGGCAATTCTCCCTGATAACGCCTGCTTTTCGAATACATATTTGATAGGATCCATCTTCGAGATGAGCATGGTTGTATGATTTAGCATGTATTGCCTCAAACGCTTGACGGCCCAGGCTAACGCGCAACAAGTTTTTTCAAGCATTGAATATCGAGATTCACATTCAGTAAATTTCTTACTCAAGTAGTAGATCACATGCTCTTTTCTTCCTGTCTCGTCGTGTTAACCGAGAACACAACCCATGCTTCCCTCCAGAACTGTCAAATACATAATCAAGGGTCTCCCTGCCACTGGGGGTATCAAAATAGGAGGCTCCTACAAATACTGCTTTATTTTATCAAACGCCTTTTGACAATTTTCGTTCCACGTTACAGCCTGATCTTTCTTCAACAGCTTGAACAATGGTTCACACGTAGCAGTTAGGTGAGATATGAACCGGGCGATGTAGTTCAACCTCCCTAAAAACCCGCGCACCTCTTTCTCTGTTTTAGGCGTCAGCATCTCTTGTATGGCTTTTATTTTTGCAGGATCAACCTCTATTCCTTTTTCACTCACGATAAACCCCAGCAGTTTACCCGATCTCACCCCGAAGGTGCACTTGTTAGGGTTCAGTCTCAGCCTGAACTTCCTAAGCCTTTTGAATAACTTCAACAGATTCACCAAATGCTCTTCCTCCGTCTGGGATTTGGCAATCATATCGTCAACATAAACTTCGATCTCCTTATGCATCATATCATGAAAAAGAGACGTCATTGCACGCTGATACGTTGCCCCAACATTCTTCAATCCGAAGGGCATCACTTTGTAACAAAATGTTCCCCAAGGCGTAATGAAAGTAGTCTTCTCCATGTCTTCTGGCGCCATTTTAATCTGATTATAGCCCGAGAAGCCATCCATGAAGGAGAATACGGAGTATTGAGCAGTATTATCAACTAGCACGTCGATATGAGGAAGCGGAAAATCATCTTTCGGGCTCGCTTTGTTCAAGTCACGGTAATCGACGCACATTCTCACTTTACCGTCTTTCTTTGGCACTGGTACAATGTTAGCGACCCATGAGGGATATTTTGTCACAGCTAGGAAACCAGCATCCCACTGTTTTTGAACCTCTTCTTTAATCTTCACTGCCATATCGGGTCTAGTTCTGCGAAGCTTCTGCTTGACCGGCGGGCATTCTTCTTTCAACGGCAGACGGTGCACAACCATATCTGTATCGAGCCCTGGCATGTCTTCATATGACCAAGCGAACACATCACTATACTCTCTGAGCATTTCAACCAGTCTTCGCTTGATGTCGCTCTGCAGCGCGGCTCCTATACGAATGTTCTTTTCAACCCCTTCCGACCCCAGGTTAATAATTTCGATGACCTCTTCATGAGGCAGAATGACTCTTTCTTCTTGCTTCACCAACCAAGACAATTCTTCGGGAACGTCCCCATCTTCAACAATCTCTTCTTCGGCTTGAAGTACCGGGTGTTCAAAGTCGAGACGAGTCATAGGTGGTTCAAGGATGTCATCTGAAAATGTGATCCTGCAAAAGGAACGGTTAAATGCTTCAAAATGCGTATAAAGCGAATAACCACGTTGCCATTTTATTGTAAAATACAAAACAGGAAAAACAGAGATCGCAATATTTGCACATGAAAAAACGCCTTTTATTTAATGATTAAACACGCAATGTTCATAACAGTACGACCCTAAGCAAATCATGATGCCCCGGGCAAGACACCAGATTGTTCAACAATTAAAAAACAAAGCATTATTGTTTAAGAGTCACAGGAACAATCTCTTGAATAGACCAGTTGCACAATCCCTGTCCTGGCACGCTTGGCTGAATCCAGGCGTCCATATCGCAATCGCTGTCTCCCTCGTCAGACTCTGAAGCAGCGTTGATGGTCTCATGACATACTCCACTAGCAGTGATGGTTATTGGTCCTCTGAAACGGGGTGCCCCCACAGCAGGTGTTGATGACGACGGTTGATATCCTAACCCGAATCGGTCCATCTTCACAGGAATATCCAGCACTTTGCCCCAGCCCTTTGTCTCACCAGTCTCTACCAGAGCTTGAGCTTCTTTATACGACGAGACGGCTACCTCCGACGCTTTGCTCGGCCCGGGGCCTTTGTCTTTGATGCGCAACCCTTCAAATGCCTGACAGGGTGTTTCGTGAATCTCTCCATCGACCTCCACATATTTAAATGATGACAGATGGTTGACCAGGATGTCTTCTTCTCCGCAGACTATGACCACGCTGTCTCCGACCATATATTTCAACTTTTGATGCAAGGTAGACGTGAGTGCCCCAGCCCCATGGATCCAGGGTCTTCCGAGAAGGCAGCTGTATGCAGGCTGGATGTCCATGATATAAAATTCAGGCACGAAAACCTCCGGCCCCACCTGTAGAGGTAATGTTATAGATCCAAAAACTGTTCTTCGCGTACCATCGAATGCCCTGACCACCAAGTCACTGGGCGTACACAATATTCCTCTGACATCTAGCTTCATCATCGCTTTCTTGGGCAGCACGTTTAAAGACGATCCGGTATCGACCAGTACATGCGACATGACTGATCCTCTACACTCGACAGATACGTGCAGCGCCATATTATGCTCCCTCCCCTTCGGGGTCAAATAGAAGTCTGTAAAGCCCAAGCTATGGCCTGCATTCACATGTGCCAACAATCCTTCCAGCTGATTTACGGAAACATCTTGGGGTACGAAGGAAGTATCCAGGACTTTCAACAAAGCATTTCTGTGAGCTTCAGAACACAATAGCAACGACAGTATAGATATCTTTGAAGGCGTCTGTTGCAGATGCTCAACAATCTTATAATCACTTTTGCGAATCAAGCGCATGAACTCTTCCACATCTTTCGATGCCGCTTCTTTTTCATTCCCCTGCACTGGGACATTCTCAATCATCTTTCCTTTCCCCTTCGCCAATCTTTCGGCCTCTACCTCAGGCGATATGAAGATCCTACCACTTCTTGTCATACCTCCGGTACCAACAACACTGTCCACAGTCTCAGCTGGCTGCTTATTAACATCCATTTTTACCCCGTCATAATACACTTCCAACCCATAGGACCATGGGACTGCCTTGGTGCTTTCGTACGGGATTGGTCCGGCCTTAGTGATAGTGATTGGCGGTCGCTGGGCCGGTGCCGTTATAGTGATTGTCTTTCGAGGAATCGTCACAGTGGCCACATCACTTTGCTTATCTGCTAATTCCCCTGCAGGTTCTTCAATTGCTGCTCGGTCAAATTGCAGTGTGCCGCCATCTATTAAAGCCTGAATACCTTTCTTTAAGTCATCACAACCCCCAGCTCGGGTCCAGCACTCTAAGCAATATTCGTCACATCCTGGATAGACACCCCCTTGCAATAATCGGCTCTTTATTTCACACAACGGTGTCTTTAAATCGTCGACATTCATAATCAAATTTAAACCCTCCTCGGTTAAAATGGCGTTTGCCCCATGATTGGGCATGGGTTTCTGCACTATGTTCGGACCTGCCGTTCCAAAATTGATAGCCTTACTATCTAATAGATCCTGCACAACATGCTTGAATGCATGACAACCCTCTACATCGTGGCCCGGGGCCCCTGAGTGGAATTCACAGTGCCTGCTTGCATCATAACCATACGGAGGAGTGCCTGTTATTGGTGCCAGAGTTCTCTTCTCCACCAAGTTCAAACCCAAAAACGTCTGTAGCAAATCTGCATACGTTGAAGGAGGCTTTTCAAAAACTCTCCTTGGTTTACCCCCCTGGAATATGCGCTGGGCAGGTTGTGCCCCCTGTTGTGGCTGCTGCTGCTGCTGTTGTTGTTGTTGAAATGGTTATTGCTGAAACGGAATAGTAACACTTGCCACCTGCTGCGGCTGATTATACTGGTTTCGACCTCTGGCCCGGCCTCGGCCTCGGCCCCCAAACACTGCGCTTGCATCGCCCTGACGGCGCCCACCAAAAGCCTTTCTGTTACTGCCAGATGCAGTAGATTCCTCAGCTTGGAATCTTCCCTGCTTAATGTTACTCTCAATCTTTTCTCCCATCAGAATTAAGTCTGAGAAACTGCCCAAAGAAGTGTGAAACAACTTGTCATAAAACATGCCGGTGAATGTTCCGATGAACATGTCATTCATTTCCTTGTCCTCCAAAGGGGGATGGACTCTAGCAGCCATGTCGCACCATCTCTGCGCATACTCTTTAAAGCTCTCACCCTTCTTCTGAGACAACCCTTGCAATTGTACCCGGTTGGGTGCCAAGTCGCTGTTATACTTATAGTGAGCTACAAATGCTTTTGTCAGCTGCTTCCATGTCTTTATATGCGTTGGCTCCAATCCCATATACCACTCTAGGGACGGACCCGACAATCTATCTTGAAAGAAATGCATTAGCATCCTCTCATCAGTTGAATATGCAGACATCCTTCTGTAATATGACCGCACGTGCACCTTCGGACAGGTGTCCCCTTTATACTTATCAAATGTGGGAGCTTTGAATTTGATTGGCACCCTCAAGCCAGGCACCAGACCCATTGTTGACATGTCTAAGCCGGCAGCACTTTGATTCACGACCCCCCACATCTGCTCTTCTAGCATTCTGATCCTCTGGGAGTCATCCATAGGTCCCTCGAAACCTCCACCAGAGAAAGCGTCCTCTTGCTGATCTTCCTGCCAGTTACCATTCCCAACTCCATACCCATCGTATCCATTGTTACGGCCAGCTCTAATCTGATTCATCACCGGGCCTCGCCCCCTGTTACCGCATCCCGGAGCGACTCCAGCCGGTCCAAAAGCCATTAACCCAGCGCCGTTTCCATTTCCGAATCCTCCATAACCCTGATTAGTCACGCCATATCCGTCCTGCCCGAAGCCTTGAGTATTGAAACCATATTTCCCAATATTATCGAATCCCTGGTCATTGAAGCCAAATCCAGCATTACCGAAGCCATTGCCTCCCATATTATCACCCAAGTTGGCATCACCAAGCCCAACGTTATGGACAGCAGTCTCGTTCCCAATTCCAACGTTACCGTTCCCAGCAGCAGTAGCGTTGTTGACATTGACAGCCGGTATGTTGACTACAGGTGGAGCCACTGGTGTGGGAGTACCATCCCCATGAACAGTGTCGACTCACACAGACTGATGATCCTCATTCCCATGCCCAGCGTTTCTTGCCAACAGAGGCTGCACCATAGCCTGTAAATTCTCCTGACCCTTTGCAATAGTCTCCATTGTCTGCATAAAGAGTGCTAGCTTCTCGCGCATGTCTTGCATCTCGTTCTGCATTTGATCCATGATTCTTCGGCAGTTGGTGCGAGTGGAGTAGCGGTGCGGGCGCTGATCTGCAATCCTGAAAAAGACCTGGTACAGAGCAGGAAATAAGATACCATCCAATGATTACCTGTAATGCAATATGAATGCAATGCAATGTGTGTCTGTGCATTAGGGAAATTCATTCCCCGATTCTAGTGCGAAGGTGCCAGTGCGGTGACAGTGCTAGCAATATGAAGATCGGAGCTGAATCATAGAAAGCCTCATATATTGCAGAGAAATCCATTAAGCCAAGAATACAATATCACTGAGTACAATAAGAAGGCATGACCTCAACCAACAATCCTTGTGATGGTCAGCACTATGCAAATAAAGCATACAAGTTAATACATGAAATGATCAAGTACTCCCATAAGCCCGGTACTCTTCTATTAACTTCTTGGTCTCTGGATGACCTGGTCGGGTAAGCAGCTCTTCAACAAGTTGATTTCTTCGTTTGAGCACACGTCGCACGTCTCCAGCAGTTTCCTCCCATGCCCCTTCTCCGAAGCGATCCTCTAACTTCCGCTTCTGAGACACAGCTTTGTTCCTGCCCTCGATGGCCTTATTCAACGCATTCTGGAGACTATACCTGGTCATCACTTCTTCTTCATACTTCTTAATGCTAGCCTTCAACTGCTTTTCGAGGTCAGAAATTTGCTGCTTCAACTTATTTTCCCTCTTTTTATTGTTGGTGAGCGTAGCATTCCAAGTCTTGTTACAAGAAGAGATTTCTCGGTGTGTTGTGTCGAGTGCTTTCTTTTTGGATTCCAACATGTCATGGGAGCTTCTGAACTCTTGCCCCAGACGTTCACGCTTCTTCTTCTCCTCAGTCAACTCAGCGCCTAGCCTGTTTACTAGCTCGATCTGCTGCTGGAAAGAACGTACAGCCTTATTCTTCTCACTCCGTATCTGAGCTAGCTCCTTTTCTAACTCTTCATTAATCTTCATCAAGGCTTCCTTTTCTTTCACAACTTGCTCGTAGACCTCCATAGTGACAGTGGTTTGTTCTTCCACCGGCATATGAACAGGGACTGGTGCAGCTGGAAATGGCATCAGTAACTGTCTTGCCCTCTCCTGGATCCAAACTTTGTAGGGTGTATATGCCTGACAATCATTCTTCCCCAACAGCGGTTTCCCTTTTCTGTTAATACGCATCCAGGCATGTCGAAGCTTGGCTAGTAACTCTCCACTCAAATCACCAGTGAAGTACAGAGATTCCTGTACTTCTTCCTCCTGAGGTGGGTTCTTCAACGCATATCCAAACTGGCGGACAAACAGAGATGGGTTGTAGTTGATGCACCCTTTTCTCCCTATCAACGGAACATTAAGATACCCCGAACAACTGGAAATAAGCTCAGACCCCAACAAGTCTCGGTCAAACCACTCAACGTCTTCAGAAGATAGCCTCATCATACGCTCTGGCCAGTCAGATGTAGTTGCACTATCCACAAAAGGTCCCTTCAAGGGAAGATGGCTCTTAAACCACATGTACAGCAAAGGCACGCAACAAGAGACATTCTTGCCTCTCCTGTTCTCATTTTTGTAGTGCATCGAATGATAGAAGTCCCCGATCAGTGTAGGCACCGGGTTGCCAGCAGCAAACAGATGAAATGCATCCATGTCCACGAAGTTTGGGAAATTGGGAAACAACACTATCCCATAAATGCATAGAGCCAAAATAGCGTTAAAGACCACCCAACACCCATTCTTGGCGTACTCTTGAGCTTTACTAACCAAAAACTGGAGAGAGAAACCCGGAACCCCTCGCCAAGAGGTCATCAGCAGCTCAGAAGCATTCATGTGCAAGGCCTTAGCTAAATCCTCCAACTTGGGCTCAACGGCAGAGTGAATAAAAGGAACTGCATTCTGTACCGGCAGCTCAGTAAACTCTACATACTCCTCCATGGTAGGCCCCAAGATAAAATCAGCAAACGTGAAACATCTCAAAGCAGGGTCGTAGAATTGCATTAAGGTGTACAGCCCATTCAATTCATCATCAGTGGATTTGCGAACCAAACCCAACAGTCGTCCGTAACTCTGCCTGAAGCTTCTACGGACATCCTCATCTGCCAGAGAAATCAAACCCAGGAGTGGAGTAATATCAGGAATAGGTAGCTTGTATGCAACTGTTATCCTCAAACCAACCATGATCAATACTCAGAAGTCCAGACACTAGAAACAGGGAATATGCAAATGCACCTGCAGCACAGACACACGTTAATGGGATGCAATGATAATGATTATGAAAATAATGCAATGCAAGCAACATGCAACAGGGACCAAGTGCTATAGCTGAGAAGCCTGAACCATATCAACAAGTCTCAGATAGACCCTCTAGAATTCCTCAAACCCTGGTCTCAGACAGACCCAACATGAATCTCTAACACTGGTCTCTGATAGACCTCATAACATAACTCCAACTGGTCTCTGACAGACCTCAAACCATAACTCTGACTGGTCTCTGATAGACCTCTTCACTGTCCATAAATACCCAGGATCTCAGATCAAGAAATAACCGGTATCTGAAGGTCTAGTTACCTGCATAACCCCAAACCCTCTCACAGGTAGATGTCCTAGTAACTGACAAAGGTATGGCATCCTATGCGGTCGTCGGCGTCATAGACTTTCAGGGTTGATGATACGATTCCCAGAAGTAGTGGCATCATCAAATCCTGAAGAGGCCTCACTTAGCCAACTTCCAAATGATCGGTCCCCAGAGTCGACAATCCAACTAACCAGCAACCCGAGCCACCCAAAGGGCAGGACAGGAGGCCAACCAGAAGAACCTCGTCTGAGTGTGGATTTCGCGGGACACTAGGACATGCAAAGCACGTGCGCGCCCACTAATCTCCACTCTAAATCTAGGTGCACTCAAGCCCAGGTCCGACTTATCTCTCAATCATGGAACACCCGTCACACCCCACAATACAGCAATAATAATAATAATAAAGCTAAAAGTAAAATACAGAAAAAGTAAATCCATACAAAATCCTCGACGGGAAAACAAGCGCTAGGATTGACTCGCTTAAGGGACGTTGGATCCCAAATGCATAAGGAACTATCGCAGTCCTTAGCAGCCAGGGGACGTTGGATCCCCAGCAGAGTCGCCAGCTGTCGCTACTGCGAAAATCGGCGTCGGCTGAACAGAAGAGTCGCCACCGTGCGTTATTTATCCCAACGGAGGGAAAGGAAACGCTCAGAGTAAACCTACCGCAAAGACGGGAAAGGAATGGTCATCGCAACCAAATCCTGGATTCGGGAGTCGGTTACGCAAGGGGAAGGTATTAGCACCCCTCACGTCCGTCGTACTCGACGGGATCCACGCTTGTTTTCTGGTACGGATTGTTATTCTATCTAATCTACAGGTCAGGGGTTAAAAGAAAAGAAAATGACTCGGCAAAGTATCGCACTTTATGCCTACGTATTCCCGTCTGGAACGAGAAATCAGAGTCAATGTAGTTCGCCTACCTACGGGAAAGGAGGGGAAGGTTGCTCGCTAGGATATCGCATCCTATGCCTACGTACTTTCATACAGCATGAAAGATCAGAGCAAACGTAGTTCGGGCCACGTAATACACAAGTCTGTCTTGATTGTTTTTATTCCTTCTGAAAAAGGTTTTTCTGATTAACAGTCCCAGCGGACAAAAAAATGACGTTTTGATGAGTTCACATTCTTTTACGGAAGAAGTGTCTTTTATTGTGTTTGAAATCTTACTGTGTTTTTCTGTTTGTTTTGAGAAAGAAGAGACAGAACTCTAACCTACGGTTGCAAAAGGAATCACACTAACCTAATGTTATCATGCATGGGTTAAGACCTAATGTCTATCATGCTCCTCTCTTGCACAGAGAGAAACAGAGATCCTAAGGGAATAGAAGGGAACAGAAACAAAAGCAAATATACAATAAAGCAGTAAAATGCATGAATGCAGCAATACAAGCGAGGCAAGGGAGTCCCACTCAACCTCGAACCTAGAAAACAACAGGCAAAAGTGAACAGAATTCACTTTCAACCTCACAGGGTAAACAGCAAACAATACAGTCAGGGAAAACCAATCAATACATCAGAAATGAAACAGCTTAAAAATAAACAGCCACAGCAGCTCTGCATCAGCATCTGCAACCATCTTCAGGCTTCAAGCAAGCATCAGTCTTTAATCTTCAATCTCCCAATGGATTTTCTTCAAGTCCCAATCTCCAAGCTGAGGAATCAATCACAAGAGTGAACTGGGTGTTAAGCAATTAGTTGACCACCAAAGGTGGCAAACAGACTGCTAACAACACATAGAATATTTCTCTCAAGAGTTCTATCTCTTAGACACTATCACCAAGCCTTCCAAAGGAAGGGGGTGAGTGTCTTAGAGAGACTCTGCATCACAGAGAGGGATGGAGGCAATCAAGACCTTCCATGTTTGAGAATCAAGTTTACTACTCTAGAGCTCTGCCTAGCTCCTAAACCCTATAGCCTTCAACAGCTGCCAGCGAGGGATACTCTTCATCAACTCTGGAAGTTGGTCTTCATCCTCTGATCTTCAAATGGGCTTCATCTTCTCAGTCTTCAGCTCTCCCAATCCCCAAGCAAACCCAATACCCCACACAGACAAATGAAATAACCCTAGAGAGGGCACACCACACAGTCAAGCAAATACAGACAGTATATTGATAGTAATAGTAGAATAGGGGAAACCTACTACTTTCTAAGGGATCTATTAGCTACCCATAACCCCTATAGTCCCATACCCCAAAGATTCAATCTACAACTCCTAAGGGAAATGACTTAATTCTCCTCTGTTATCTCCTAAACCCTAGTTTTGATCATGTTATTCACACCTAAACAAATCACCTAAGATTAAGTCCTAA
This sequence comes from Lathyrus sativus, assembly GCA_963859935.3. Taxonomy (NCBI): domain Eukaryota; kingdom Viridiplantae; phylum Streptophyta; class Magnoliopsida; order Fabales; family Fabaceae; genus Lathyrus; species Lathyrus sativus. The sequence continues at coordinate 286,081,996 of OZ012739.1, read as the reverse complement.
AAATATGAACTAAATTGTATACAAGATAAAGGTCTAAGCTAATCAACCTAAAAAGAATGGATTAAAAATGTTAAAGCATCTAATTAAACTAAAATCAACAAATTCATGTATTAAACTAAACATTATTTAAACCTATTTAAAAGAAAAATATGCTAAAAATATAAAAATAAAATGAAGTATTAATTTTTTTATGTGATAATTTTATTAACAAAATTATGAACAATATGCAAAAACAACCAATTAAAAATGAGCAATTTTCTATTTGTTATGATTTTTTAAAGAATTAAAAAAATATGAAAGGAATTAATAGAATTAAATTGGAAATGGGTGCAGAAAGTAATTAAAATCAGTTGAAATAAGAGAATGGGCCCAGACTGGGGGGCGCGCATAGCAAGCGTGTCTGGGCCCAATGCATTCAGAAAATATAACAAAAATTAAAAAACAAGAAACGGTGCCAATAGCAACAAAACTAGTTATAATCTCATTGGGCCTTGCGTTTGGGGGTACGAATAGCAAGCTTGGTTCAGGCCCATTCTGAGGGAATTAATGAAACGCAGCGTTTCTGCTTTCACATTTCCCTCCGTTTTCCAATTGAATATTAGCCATAGGATTGGTCTCAGAGTCAAGGTCAAACGATAGATCCAACGGCCCAGGGTTCGTCTTCAACCTTGGAACCCCAGGGTTTCTGAAATTTCACCTTCGTGCATGAACTCTCCACTTCCCTGTTCTCCCTCCATTCTACATGAATCCACACGATGTAAAGAGCAAAGTTGATCCTCTCTCTTCCCTCTACACATCCATGCCATTAGCTCCTTCTAAAACTCAACCAAGCTTCAAACCCGATAGGTATAACAACTCGGTTCCACCATTTTCACCTGACATCAAACTTGAGAATTCTTGCTAAATTCTATCCTAATATGATCTACACCTTATGCTGATCAACCTGAGCTATTCATTCAAGATTATAGTGCAATAAGCTATGAGTTACAAACCCTAAGAGTCTTGGTACACCTATGGCAAACCTCATGAAGCTTCCTCAAACTTTGTGAAATCCATCATCTAACCTATCTTAACAGTTCTAACCTAACAAATCTCTATGATTCTAACTAAAACAAGCAAATCGAATGAGAAACCAACCTGGTGTAAATGATGAAAACAGGTGGGGAATTCTTCAAATACACTGCTTGCAATGCTTGGAGATTGATCAGTGAGCTTGATCTTGAGTTCTGTATGCAAAAGATCTTGCTCCAATGCCTTGAATCTTGCAATTCCAATTTTCTTGCTCCTTGGATGATGAAGTTGTATGGCACGATTCCTCTTCAATTCAACCAAATTTTTATGTGAATTCTGATCTATGAAAGATGTTGATGATGATCAAATCAAGAAACTTGGAAATTGATAGAGATTTGAGGGAGTTTGAGAGGGTTTTGCAAATTGGAAGAATGATGTGAAACTTGGTATCATGAGCACAATGAATCACCAAACATGGAATGAAGCTACTCCATTCAATATATAGATGAGAATAGAAAGTCCTAGAACTTTGGAGAAACTTCCCATGCACACTTTCCCTTGGATTTGGATTATGTAACTTCTTTTGTAAGTAACCAAACATATCTTTCAAATATTGAACCAAACTCAAAAATCCACTTTTTCCAATGTTCTTAAAACATTTTTTCCAATCAAAATGACCTATAATTTCATCCCATTTGGCCAAATTATGAAAAATCTCAATTTTAGGTCATTTTTTATTCATTAAATTCACCAATTTTGAAACCTTGTGCTATGAGCCTTTCCAATCTTTCATGATCACTTTTATAGACTCAAAATGTCATTTGGAGCAAGTTTGATGTTGTGAAGTTTTCCATTTGAAGCTTCCTTGTATGAGTTTTGGGCATAGGCTTGAAATGACCTGTAATTCTCAGATGACTAAAATACCCTTTACTTTCCAACACCATAAGTGGAGTTCCACAAATCATATGAAGGCATACCATACCATTATAGAAATCTAAGACAATGAGGAACAATTCTTATGTTGACCAGAAATTCATTTGAAATCTCCTTGAGGGGTAAAAGTTGCTTGGAAGACAAGTAACTTTCACAGACAAAATTTCAGATACCTCAGATGACCTGTAACTTGCAAGGACCATAACTTGAGTTCTATAAATCTCCTTGATGTCTTACACCACTCAAATTAAAGGTCTTGAGATCCTCTACAAGTTTCATATTGACCAAGGATCCATTTGAAGCTTGCATTTTGACTTATCTTGCTTGGAAATATGACCTAAATTAGGGGATTTTACACAGAAACCCTAATTTAGAAACTCCTCTTCTCCTTGATTTATCTTGATTTTTTCTTGGCATATCACCATATCCTTATCCACATGCCAAATGATGAACCCCACATATCTCCAATAGACCTTAATGCCTTTCAATCAATCAATTGACCTAGGGTTGACCTAGAGTTGACCCAGATGAAACCCTAGTTGACTATCTTCAACTGCAGCTCTTGTGATCATATCAATGACTTGCCTCCTTCTCCAAATGACTTTCTATGTCTTCCATGATGTCTATATACCCTCCATGACCTCCATTCACAGCTCACAACTTCTTTGATGATCTTCAAATACACTCAAGATAGGAGAGAGATCCACTGCTTGGTCCAATGACTTCCTGGACTTCAATTTCTTTCTGATGACTTGGATAAGCTTGAATTTGAATAATAACCTCTTGATAGGCTCATAGAGATGAGAATAGTACTTGTTCCCTTGTTGGATGACTTGCTATGCTATGCTATGCAAATGATTAGACTATGTACATGACTCTATATGCAAATGCTAATGTAATTGAAACATAAACCAAGTGAAATAGGTTGAGCAAATTTTAGGGTGCAACACAATCGAAAATCAAATGCACTTAAGACCGACATCTTAATCTCATGCATTCAAATAATTCATCTCTTCAAGAATTATAACAATGATTGCACAGACAACATATTCGCATGACATTCATCAATGTATTCATAATTCAACACTATCACCACATTATCACACAATACACACATATCCACGATATGTTCTCATGCATTCTTCACAATTATCAAACAATGCACACATATCCACGATATGTTCTCATGCATTATACACATTTAATCACATACATACAATATGCATTTACAACATTTATTAAGCAATGCACACATATCCACGATATGTTCTCATGCATTCTATTCATACAACCGCATACAAACAATATGCATTCACAACTCAATATCATCACCACATTATCAACGATGCACGCATATTCACAATATGCTCCCATGCATTCTACACATATAATCGCATACAATATGTATGCGTCCACAATATTATACCCAATGGAAACATACCTCATCACAAATCATCATGCATTCTTATTCAAATTAAACAATGCACACATAAATGCCAAAAGGCCACATAGTCAACAAAATCCAACGTCTAGGATTCATGCCAAACAGCTTCCCACAGCACATATACATACAGCATATAACACTCCATTCCAATAAGAATCTAACCCGATCGAAACCACAAACAACATGGAATGAAAACACAAGAAAACACAAATGCTGACATGTTCGCTACTGCCTCGCCTAGCGAGCAGCTAGCGAACCTTCACTACATGTTCGCTTAGCGAACTACTAGCGAACCCAAACAGAGGCTCCAGACCTCACTCGCTACCTTGTTCGCCACAGCGAACTCCCAGCGAACCATCCGCTACCCCATTCGCTACCCAGCGAAGGGCCCTCTCCCATTCTGTTTTCGTTCGCTGCAGGTTCGCTAGGCGAGGACCCAGCGAACGCTCGCGACCAGCTCGCCTAGCGAACAACTAGCGAAGGTTTGCGATCAGAATTTCTCCACTGTTCCAGAATTCCCAACTCTCTCCAGAACTGACCGATTTTCCACAAATCAGTTCCAATAGCTTTAGTATCATAAACCTCGACTATTCTACATCGTTTACAACAGATTCTACCCGATAAAACACTCATTCTACCGATAAATCCAACTTCTGCCCTAAAATGGAAATTGTAGTAAAACATCCAAAAACCCAACCCAAGCATACATAATCACATACATTGATCAAATAATAATGTTTCTCACCCTTACCTTGGTTTAATCGAAGCTTGAAGCGGATCCTTGAGCTTTCCAAGCTTTTCCTTCTTCTCTTCTCTTCTCTTCTCTTCTTTCTTTCTCTTCTATTTCCTTTATCTTACTATCTTTTCTTTTCTCTTCCACTTTTCTTATATACTTTCTTTTATTTTCTTTCCATTCCATTTCTCTCCTCAATTATCTACCAAATAAATCCAATTAATCCAAATCATTAAGATTAATTCCAATAAACCAATTAATTAACATAATTAATTAATTAATGAAAATTTGGGCTGTTACACGTGTCCTTTAGATATGTAGAGTGGTCCTCTCATCCAAGGGCTGTGGTTATTTTCTGCATTTTTAATTTCTTTATTTCATTTTCCAATTTCTTTAATTGCTTTAATCTTCTAAAAATCATAATAAATTGAATATTGGTCAGAAAATTATGGAAAAAATATGTACATGATCCCTGATTAATTCCTTATTTTTCCATGCCCTTGGATTTTATTTTTGTGTTGTTTTCAATTTATTCTCCATTTTCCATTTTATTGAATTCATTTAATTTGGCATTTTTGGCTTGTTACTTGTTGATTTTTGTATTCTTTTTTGGTATAGAATTAGTAGTTGATATTTGGCTGGCTCGTAGTAGATACATTGATGAGATTATAGGAATTTTATTCTAATTTTTAGATAACTCTAAGTTCTGTTTTGAACTAGGTTTTTAGAGGCTTCCCCATGTGAACCTTCATTTGACACCTTTTGGTATGAATTTCTTTAGTTCCCTTCAACATTGATTTAGGCTCTGGTCCTTTTACCATAGGTTCTAAACACATTTAGGATCCCTTAGAAAAAATCATAGATTTTTAGAAGTTGATTTAGTATTTTAATTAGATTTAATACTTAGGCTGATTTTAGGGTGCTTCTAACATAGTGCTTCCCCTAGTTGAACTTCAAAAGTGGCCATTAGTTCATGATAAGTTTCCAAATATTTTTTGATGGTTTAGTAGACATGTTGATGCTTCTGTAGACTTAATCTTAAGGTTTAATTTGGTGCATTATTTCCCTTTAGAGAGTTGCTTTTAGAGCTTGTAGAATTAGGTTTTTTAGAGCCTTTAGGAGTTTCTTCCTTTTTCATAATTGTGGTTTGCTTTGGTTTGCATTCCATTTCCTATCCAATGATGCAAGGTTCCTTTGTGGGAGCCTAGTCCCACCTTTGGAAGGACTAGAGGCCTACCACAAAAGGTAAAACCTTTGAGGATACCAATCTTAGATGAGTGGTTGAGTGCCATGATGGATTCATTTGGTTTCCATCATGCTTCCCCTCATCATGCAATAATCTTTGTGTTAATTCATATCATCCTTGATGGAGCAAGTTGAAGCTTGAAGGTGAAGACCTTATTCCCTTCTCTCTTGATGGATAGCTTGGACATGAAGCAACTACAGACTGTTGGGTTGTTTTACTGCGAGAAGATTGCTTTGTTGTTGGGTTGCTGGCTTGCTGTTTTGTTTGTTGTATTCTTGTTGATTGACTGTATTTGTGTGATTGTTTATTTGGTGTGTTGCATTAGAATAGGCTTTCATGTAGTTGGTTCTAGGCCTAAATGCATTAAAAGGTTGAGCTTGGTTCCGTTTGCTTGTTTGCATCAGAGGTTGAGTCTGCCTCCCTTTGCTTGTTTGTTACTGTTTGGCTTTGCTTGTTGGCTGAAGGTTAAGTTTCTCTCCCTTGCCTGTGTGTTGTGTTGCTTTTGCTTGTTTGCTCTAGAAGTGAGTTTGTCTCCTTCTGCTTGTATTGCTGCATTGCATGCATTTTACTTACCGTTTTATTCTTTCGGGTTATTTCTTTGTTATTGCTTTCCTTTGCCATGTTCCCTTAGGGACTCTAACTTCTCTTGTTCAAGAGAAGTTATGACAGACATTATGGTTCTAACCATGCATGATAACATTAGGTAGCTTCTTCCTAACCTCAATCATAGGATCAACTTTGCATGACAACTTTAGGATTGGATTAGTTCCCCTTTAGTGCGTCCTTTCTCTTCTCATCTTCAAACATCTTTAAAACACTTAATAAAGATTAACACGTGTTGTACGCTACGAGCCTTAAGCACTTGAGAAAGAGTTGTTGGAGGGTCTCTCTTCAATAGCTTGGGTGTTTAGCATGGTACCCTTTGGGTGACATCCGATGCATTCACTCTTAAGTCCAAGTCTTTAGTACAACATGAGTTACAAACAAAACTCAAAACACTTCTTCTCTAAAAGACTTCAAAAACAAAGATCAAACTTCTTTTTATCCTTTGGGACCTTTAATCCTTGGAAATCATTTTCATAAGGAGAGTTTTGTTAACTCTCGGTTCTACCACAAACGGTAAACGCCTAAGTCTCCAAAGGTCGAGCTGCATACACCAACTGCTGGAACCGTTTGTTAACCCTACTCGGGTAAAACATTTCGAACCAACCCATGGTCTTGTTAGCCCGAACTACGTTTTCTCTGATCTTTCACGCCGTGTGAAAGTACGTAGGCACGAGATGCGATATCTCGGCGAGCAACCTTCCCCCCTTTTTCACCCGTAGTTAGGCGAACTACGTTGACTCTGACTTTCCCATTGCACGCGGGAATACGTAGGCAAGAAGCGCGATGCTTTGCCGAGTCAGTTTTCTTTTCTTTTTTAAACCAGCCTTGATAGGTAGATAGTAAAACCAACCCGTCAGATAAACACAACAAGCATGGATCCCATCGAGTACGATGGACGTGAGGGGTGCTAATACCTTCCCCTTGCGTAACCGACTCCCGAATCCAGACATGGTTGTGATGACCTTGTCTTATACCTTTCGTCAGGTTTTTCCAATCGTTTCCTTTCCCTTTCTGTGGGATAAATAACGAAAGGTGGCGACTCTTCTGTTTTGCCGGCACCTTATTTTCACAGTAGCGACAACGCTACGAGCCTTAAGTACTCGAGGAATGATGGTTGGGGGGCCTCCTCTCAATTATCTAGAGTGTTTAGCATATGCCCTTTGGGCGATATGCGACGCATTCGATATCGATTCATAGTCTTTAGTGTGACATGAGTTTCAAATCATAACTCAATCCACTTCTTGTCTTAAAAAACACAAAACAAAAACATCAAATCTTTTTCATCCTTCGGGATTTTTATTGGAAAACCATTTTCAGAAAGAGTTTTGTTAAGATTTGATTCTACCGCAAACAGGCATCGTCCCTAACTGCTGGAATCATTGTTTAACCCTACTCGGTCTAAAACACTTGAACCAATCTATGGTCGTGTTAGCCCGAACTATGTTTGCTCTGATTTCTCGTACCAGGCGAGGATACGTAGGCACAAGACGATGATGTCTTGGCGAGCAACCTCCCCCACCTTCACCCATAGTTTTCCGAACTACGTTGACTCTGACTTTCCCATTGCACGAGGGAATACACAGGCATAGAGCGGCGACACTGTATCGAGTCTCTTTTTCTTTTCTTTGTCCCCGTGGCCTGTAGCTTAGATAGTTTTACACCCTTATAGATTAGACAACAAGCGTGGATCCCGTCGAGTACGACGGACGTGAGGGGTGATAATACCTTCCCCTTGTGTAACCGACTCTCGAACCCGAGATTTGATTGCGATGACCTGTCTTATTCCCTTTTCGTAGGTTTTCTCTGATCGTTTCATTTCCCTCTCTTTGGGGTAAATAACAAACAGTGGCGACTCTTCTGTCATTGTCGGCCCCTCTTCGCAGCGATGCGACAGTTGGCGACTCTGCTGGGGACTTCTGTTCCCTTATACAAGTCAATCCTAGCGCTTGTATGTTTTGTCTTTGGGTGTGTATATATGTGTATATGTGTTGCATTCACATTTTTTATTATTGCATTTTACTTTCAGCATGGTTATATATATAATGTTGTTGTGCTATGGGTGGGGGTGTTCCATTGAGAGATAAGCCAAAACCCAGGCTTGAGGATACACATAGCATTAGAGTGGAGAGTAGTGGGGACCTGCAGGTTAGGCGTGCACTAGTCTCCATGAAATTCGCATTCAGACGAGGTTTTCTGTTGAAGACATCCTATCCTGTACTAGGTCGAGAAAGGGTGTTGGATCTGAGAGCTGTTGACTCTGGAGACCGATCACTTGGGAGTCAGCTAAGTGAGGCTGCTTCGTGAGATAATGATGCCAAACCAAAAATGGTGAACATATCATCGTTTCTCGAAAGTCTGTGAGGCTGACAACCACATAGGATGCCGAACCTTGTCAGATTAGGTCCATACTTGTGAGAGGGATTGGGTTTGCAAGGAACCTTGACCTTCAGCCTACCTGTTTGTCTCGTCAGTATGAACAGCTACAGTGGGATCCTGTACTGGTGTTATATGGTTTTCTCGCCGACGCGAAGCGCTGTTTCACTACCGTCAACAACACAACAGCCTTGATCCTCTGTTGCATTTCATATTGCATTGCATGGCATTTGCATTTCATTCGCATAGCAGGTGTTCGAGATTGGGTTTTGTTATCCTGATCCATTTTTCTTCGGAACTAGACATTAGCTTTTCAAGGAAGACAGAAGTGACTATGGAGCAGATTCAAGCTGAGTTGAGGGAAGTCTAAAGCCAAATGGGACAGTTTATGGTGGATATACAAGCCTTGTGTCTGGACCAGAAGATGCTAAGGGAGGAAGTTCATCAGTTGAAGACTCAGATGGGCTTGATCTCAAAAGTCATAAGAAATAGGATAAGAAAGGAAGGCGATCATGTGCCAGAAGCTGCAGCAGAAATGGCTATTCCACCTTTACCTGTGGAACCTCTCCCAAGGCGTGAGGTGCCTCAAAGATCTTCTTGTCAACCTGAGGTTCCAGAATTTCCCTACCAGCAGCTATCTCCTGTCCCCCAAGGCAATCCTAGGATTAGGAGGTATGCTCAAAGGACGAAGCAGCTCGACAGAATCTTCGACCAAATCCCTATGACTTATGCTCAGTTGTTGCAACTCTTGCTTCAACTTCGTTTGGTTAAACTTCGGACTATGTCTCCACTTACTGGTAAGCCACCACCAAACTATGATGTAAGTGCCCATTGTGATTTCCATTCTGGGGCACCGGGGCATAATATTGAGAACTGCAAAGCTTTTAAGCATAAAGTTAAGGACTTAATTGATTCGAAGGCGGTTGAATTCGCGTCGGGCGGTGTAAGCGTACCAGGTGGTCCTATTCCATTCACAGCAAAAGAGGTGGATGTCCTTATCCTCTCCCCTGAAGTTGCATCACGTCAGGATTTTGTCTTGCAATCTGTGATTTCAGAGTCTTCGTGCCCACAACTATTGCCTGTTCCTGGGCCAAGCCTGAGGATGAAAGTACTGGAACAAAGGGAGTCCTTGATACCTCAGACTCAATCCCAAGACGTTTCAATTGTTCAGAGTCAACGATCTTTTGATTCTTTGCATCAGATATCTGTTCCCCACCATAGTCAACGGACATACCGTCATCAACCGCGTCAGCATGCCCGACCGAGACCAAGGAAGCCAAAGAGACATTTCACTCAGCTGTCGTTGTTGTACAGTCAAATATTGCCAGACTTGATCATAGGTGGATTGATAGTGCCGAAGAAGGTTAATCCAGAGATTCGTCCACTTCCGCCAGGTTTTGACGTAAGTTCCCATTGTGATTTTCATTCTGGGGCACAGGGGCATTCAACCGAAGACTGCAAGGTGCTTAAGAGCAAGATTCAGACTCTGCTTGACTCCAACAGGTTTTCAATCATGCCTCAGGGTATTCAGATCAACGATCCTCCATCTTCCAGTCATGTGGTTTCGGCAGCTAATGTTATGGGGGAATGCACCGAGAGAAGATGTTCAGAAGAGTATCATACTGACTTCGACGAGCAATTCTAAAGATGACTGGTTCAGCAGCAAATTAAGACTTAAAAGCCCAGTTCCCCAAAACTGACAATCTTTTTTATTATGTTATTTCTTTGCATTTGTAGTTTCTTGTTTGTTTAAGTGCGAACTTATTTGCGAATTTCATTTGTAAGACGTATTTGTTTTTGATTGATAATGAAAATGAAATGAATATGCATGTTTTGATTAAATCCATTCGTGTTCACTCAAATACTTTTTTATTGATGTCAAACGCTTGTTTAAGCGGAATCCGAGGGAGGATGACGAAGTTTAAAGACGCAAAGCTTCCAATTATATGCTTTCGAATAAAACCTATGCTAATGATGTACAGGCATTATTTCAAATTCCTAAACACCGGAGAGATAAAGAGTTAATCCCTAGTTAACTCCTTTGAGCCTAGTAGTAGGAGTTTCTTTCTGAAAATGAAAAACCCTCAATCTTAACCTGGGATAGGGTAGATCTCAGTTAATTTGACCGAGCATCCAAATTGCAGAAGGGAGTGTTCCCGTTCGAGGATCAATCACACCTATATAGGACGTACCTAAAGGACCACAGTGGTTATCCAAGGAATGAGACAGTCACAATTCTTCCAACGAGTCATACAAGCTGGTGTCACACGATTTGTTCCCGAAAAAAAATCAATCAAAAAAAATAATAGTAAAAAGCCCGCTAAGTCAATAACTTGAAAACAAGTGGTTTAGGCAAAAATTAGGGCATCCCGCTGGACTTCAAGAGAAGATATACTCCAAAGAGTCAGTCCAGGCAAAAATAGGGAAATCAGAAAAATGATATAGAACAAGTCGTGTGATTCCGGACACCAAAGTGAGTGTCTGTCACTCCGAAAAACTTGTGGTTTCCTGAACAATCACTCCTGTCATTCAACCTTTGAGAGGTGAACGCTTGTGTCGAATTAGCTGAACATAGGATTGAGGAGCATCAAGGAGAATGGGTGGGTTAAAACAAACTTAGAGCCTTATATCCTTTCTTTCTATAACCGTGAACCTGACCACGTTACAACCTTCAAAAGTCCTAATTGAAGCAGGTTTGTTTCGAAAGCATACTTCGGTAAAGATCGCGTCGAAACTGACTCCTAAAAGGATTTCTTCTTACCTTGTGGGTATTGAGATTGACATTCTGATAAGTGATACATTCACTATGTTACAACTTTTTTCCAGTGAACAGACTTGGATTTCAAAACTGTCATATGCATTGCATTAATATTATCATTTTCAAAATGAATGGTTTTACTTGCGAGTAAGCACTTGACATTAGGAGAGCTTCTACAATGCGGAGTTTGATCGAGATAAGATGCAAAACGCCGGAGAGCTCCGTTGATCAGGGGCATGTTAAGGGATCACATAAGAGGAGTCAGTCATTCCAAGATTCAGTTAATCTGGGGCAACCAGGTCGAGATTCATCAAATCTCTCGAAGGCCAGTCAAAGACGCCATTTCCTAAGGTCCGTTAATCTGGGGCAATCAGGTCGAGATCCAATGAATCTCTCGAAGTCAAAGGCACTTCTCCAAATCAGCCAGTCATGGGCAAAGTCATTGCGAGGCTGGGGCAAGCTACCCCAAGAGCATGAAAGCTCTCCTTATCCAGTAAACAATTAACTTGAAGAGGCTTAAAATGCTGAGGCAGTTCATATCAAACCGTCAGGGTACAGAAATCTCAGGTTTCCTTTCAAGGGAGGTTTTATAGAAGTCCCACAGGCTGGGGGAAAATTGGAAACAAAGGAACTGTTCCTCTCCATATCTTCAGAGCTTATCAGAGTTATTCAAGCAGGCGAATGTCAGGAAGTCATAGAAAACCTGTATCTAGATAGAGCATTTCTCAACCTCAGTTGTACCTGACCTTTCACGGGAAACCAAAAGCCCAATCACACTTGACACATCCAGTGGAGTTGCTACGTCTCTATCCCTACAAAGTGAAAATGTCAGACCAGAAGTATCTCACCAGCGATAATATACAGTCGAGATCAGTCTTTCCCCAGCAGGTTGGAACCCCGCACAATCAAGGTTATCCTCAGCAGGTCGAGATTGATATCTCCAACAGGGTAGGATCATCTTGCACAAGTAGGCATGGGATTATCCCCAGCAATGGAATGAATACAGAATTTCGTTTTCCCCACAGAGTCTGAACGACTGACTCCTTTCCCCTCAGAGTCCGGGTCATTGTTTCATTTCCCTAAGCAGAGGTCGATATTATTGAGTATTATGCTCATTTTCCCCAAGCAGAGGTCGATGTTGATTCCCTCCTTACCTAATCCCCAACCAAGTGAGTGGAGTAGCTTTCTTCCCAAAGATTGTTTATCTCCATCCTCAGCAGAAAGAGCTTGGGATGATTCCCCAGTAGATCTTATTCATAATCCCTAACGGATAGCGGATTAAATCTTCAGAAGAGCGGAATCTCTGACAAAATAGATCCATCCTTCATCAGTCCACCTCGATTCCCAGCAGAGTTGTCTGTTCCCCGGAATATTATATTCTGGCAAACCATCCATGGCTGATTTCCCCGATAGAGTGAAGTTATTTGTCTCCAGCCGAGTTGTTAGTTCCCTAGAAGAGTTGTATTCTGGTAGGCCGTCTGTGAGGTTTTCCTCAGCAGAGTTTGATTTTGATCCCCAGCAGAGTGGTTTTGTGCTTAGTAGAGCAGTTTTACCCAGAAGTTTTCTCGGAGGCCATCCAAGGCTTGTATTCCCCAGCATGAGCCCATTTGCGCTAGGCGTGCCTAGTATTCCCCCAGCAGAGTTTGTTTTCCTCTTTAGCATTTATTTTGCTAGAGTGGTTCCTTTGCATTTGCAGTGTGCATAGCATATTCCCAAACGCGTAGTATTTCCATTTCGTATGGAGCATTATGCCATATTCAAACATTTGCATTTGAAACATAAACCAGGGAGCTACCTCCTTGTTTGCAGGTGTATCTCTGGCCGATGACTGATATCTTTGCCTGAATGGTATCCAGACCATGGCAGTTTCCGTTAGCCCACATGGTATCCAGACCATGGCTTACATTTTCCCCCAGCAGCGTCGCTCGACTTCGATCGATGGTGTGATCATAAGCTCATGTGGTATCCAGACCTTGATGAGTATGTTGATGGTTTATTCTGCCCAGATAGCATTTAGACCATAGCGGTTTCAGATTCGTTCTGTCTGTTGAGTACCCAGACTCCAGTCAATCTCGTGGAGCATTCAGGCTCCAGTAATTTGAAAGATTTGCCCAGTCCATTGAGTATCCAGACTCCGGTCAAGCTCGTTGAGCAATCAGGCTCTGGCAAGTTGAAAGGTTCCTTATCCTCATATAGTATCCAGACCATGACAAGTTTATATGTGTTTTCTTTTGCCTGTATGGTATCCAGACCATGACAATATCAGATATGTTTTCCTTTGTTCGTTGAGTATCCAGACTCCGGTCACTTTCGTTGAGCGTTCAGGTTCTGGTAAACCTTGTTGGTTATTCCGTCCGTTGAGTATCCAGACTCCGGTCAATCTTCGTTGAGCATCGGCCTTTTATGTTGAGTATCCAGACTCCGGCTTTTTACGTTGAGTATCCAGACTCCGGCTTTTTACGTTGAATATCCAGACTCCGGCTTATTATGTTGATTATCCAGACTCCGGCTTTTTACATTGAGTATCCAGACTCCGGCCTTTCACATTGAGTATCCAGACTCCGGCTTTTTACGTTGAGTATCCAGACTCCGGCTTATTATGTTGAGTATCCAGACTCCGGCTTTTTATGTTGAGTATCCAGACTCCGACTTATTATGTTGAGTATCCAGACTTCGGCTTTTTACATTGAGTATCCAGACTCCGGCCTTTTACATTGAGTATCCAGACTCTGGCTTTTTACGTTGAGTATCCAGACTCCGGCTTATTACGTTGAGTATCTAGACTCCAGCTTTTTACGTTGAGTATCCAGACTTCGGCTTATTACGTTGAGTATCCAGACTCTGGCTTTTACATTGAGTATCCAGACTCCGGCCTTTTATGTTGAGTATCCAGACTCCAGCTTGTTACATTGAATATCCAGACTCCGACTTGTTATGTTGAGTATCCAGACTCCGGCTTATTACGTTGAGTATCAAGACTCCGACTTTTTTATGTTGAGTATCCAGACTCCAACTTCTTTACGTTGAATATCCAGACTCCGACTTTTTTACGTTGAGTATTTAGACTCTGACTTCTTTACATTGAGTATCTAGACTCCGGCTTGTTACATTGAGTATCCAGACTCCGGCTGATGACTTATCTTGCCTATGTGGTATCCAGACCCTGTCAGATTATAAAATTTTCTCTCTCGCTTGTGCGGTATCCAGACCCCGGCGGATTGTGATCTTCGATGGATGCGTCCATCTTATCTTTATATATCCCCAATAGAGTTTATTCAGTTTAAGTTTCATTCTACGGTTGTCAAATTTCTAGGTTCTTTGGTATTCAATCGCCTTTTACCTCGAATGTTTGAAAGTCGTTCGCTTTTCATCCCTTCAGGTCCAAGTCGCTTGAATAGGGGCAGCTGTTGTACCCCAAAATTTAACCAACCTCATTTCTTAATCTTTAGCTTATATTTCATTGCATCTTAGCATCTTGCATTTGCATAGCATAGTTCTTACAGGGGATCAAGTGTTTGTTTGTATACGATCCAAGAGGAAAGTCTTTATTGGTTTCAAGCTCAAGCAAAGGCACTGGTACAAACCATCAAAAGATTGTTAAGGGGTCCATAAGGTCTTATCAATGGTGTGAACATGAGGTAGAAGTTTGTTGAATACCTCAGAGGTCATGGAGGAGTGGAAATGGTCACTCGGTTCATCTAAACAATGCTTAGGCAAAAAGGGTGAAATTAGGGTTTCATTTTTTATCAGGCTAAATTTTTTTTTGAGAGCAAGACTTGTTTCCATGACTTTACATATGTCCTAAGGTGTTTGGGTATGGGATATTAACCATCAACTTTAATCAGAAGAACTTTAGTTGATCAGTTGATTGAAAATTAGAAAATTTGGAGAAAAGTCAACTGTGTAGTGAAAAAAGTCAACTCCTGACTTTTTGAGGTAAAGATCATGATCCTTAATTTCAATATGACCAATGGGTGGGATTTGATCAAGAAAAGTCAAGGGAATCATGAAAAATCAAAGGTTGTTGAAAGTTGCCATTTTGGGAATTAGGGTTTTAGAAACTTTCCATTTTTGGAAAGTTTTATGTTTAGAGCAGCCATCTTCAAAGCCATTTTTCTTCATGATCAAGGTTTCAAATGAACCTTTGGCTAACATCAAAGTTTTTCCTTGTATTTCAATCTTTCTTTTGAGTACCAATTCATAATCATATGATATTTGGAGCTCAAGTTATGATCAATCAAAGTTGGAGATTTCAATGAGTTCAAAAGTTGTTAAGTTTGGGCAGATTTTTGCACCACTTTGCAAGCCAATTTTCATCACCTTCTTGATGTCAAATGAAACTTTGTCCCAAATGAAAGTTGTAGAGTGTGTTCCAAGCTTTACAAAGAGTCCAAGAAGTCCTTGATTGGATTTGAGAAGCTCAAGTTATGGATGTGCAAAGTTGGGAAACAATAAGCCAATTTCATAACTTAGAAATTTTTTTCTAAGTTATTCATGAGCAGTTTGCTTGCCACAATTTTCAACCACAAATTTCATGATCTTCCAATCCTCAAATCAAGATGACTCCAACATGAAATTTGTTCTACTCCATGCCCTCTTTCATTTGAGGACAAGATCAAAGCAAATGGAGTTGTGTGCACAAAGATATCATTACTCAAAGTTGGTGGTTTGAACATGTTTTCAAGACTCATATTGTGTAGCACTTTGGCATAACCTTGTATTTTCATCATACAGCCCATTGCATTCACAAACCATGCGCATGAATTTACACTTTGAGCACACCAAACACTTCCCAAAATGGACCAACACAAGCATGTACCCTTGTTGTTCATTTTTGAATCATTTGCCCAAACAAGAAAGAGACAAACCACCCTCATTCTGACCTTTGCAGCCCCAACCTATGTTGCTCTTCTCACTCCAACAGAACCACCTCTAAGACAAGCATGCTTTTTTCCTTGTTCATCACCCACCATTGATGAAGGGAATTTTGAAATTGTGCAAATCTATCCATTGATCTTTCACCATAGTAAAATCCTCCAAAATCCCCTTTTCACATCCTATTTAAGCTAACTAGCAGCTGGGCAAAACCCTAGCCTCCATTATTGCAAGAGAAACCAGAGTTTGTGAACCATTTTCAAATCTTCCAAAACCTAAAAAACAACCTATTGAAAACTGCATACCAGCAGCCCCTTCAACCACCCAATCACCTCAAAAAATCATCCACACAACCCACAAATGAACTTTGGAAGGTGTTCAAACCTTTAAACAGGTCCAAAACTTCATATATATAAAAAGTCACTAGTTGTTGAAAAAAGAAGAAAGCTCAAAGGAGGTACTGTGTGTCTGCTGCTAGCTTACTTTGGAGTTTGCAAGAGTTAAGTATTTCTAAACACTCTATTCTATGCATCAGTGTCATCAAAACATGTTTGAGTTTGTTTGTGTTCTTGGAGTTTGTTAACTCTCTTTTGAAATGATGTTTTGTTACTATGATGACAAGTCTACTGGTATTGGATGTACAACACTGTTGTGTTCATTTTTTGCAAGCTGTTATCATTGAGAGATACACTTTGAGTTTGTTTGGTTGATGCTTGACATTCTCATGTCAAGTTTGCCTCTGATTTGTCTGAGCTATGTGTGGTGCTTGTTTTTGTTTATGCTTGCTGTCATGAGGGTTTAGGCTTGCTTTGCTTCACTTCCAGTTTAGTGCTTTTAGGCTGTTTAGTTTGGTTGGCCTATGTGGGACTCAATATGTATTCACTATTGTTGTGCTAGTTCTTTTGGAATACATAGCATATTGGTTATTTTGGGCTGAGAGGTATTCTACATAGGTGCTTACCTTACTGTCAATATCTCTGGTTGAGGGTAGGTTCAGCAGTTTGGTAACTGTCATTAATAAGCTAGAATTCATTGATTAAGTTGGGATGTTCTAACTTGTTTGCTCAACTGTACCATTCCTGTTGCTAAACTAGTGTGGCATTGTTATGACCGCGGGTTGTCATTTAGGGGGTTTATTGCCATAAGATTTGTAAACTTGCATTTGTGAACAAGATTTGGACTATTGGTTATTGGTTAGCATTGTTATGTAGAGATTCATAGTTATTGTCAGGATTTGTTTTTGAGGATTTAATTTGCCAACTCATTACTGGTTGCATATACCTTTTTAACAAGAATTGGATTTGTGCTTAGCAAGGTGTTAGTTCTCATCATGGGACAGTTTTGAATTGGTGTGAGTTTTGGTATTATGACAACTAGAGTGTTGCTGTCTTGAGATAAGGATTTAGTACAATCAGCCCTCTTCATTTGATAAGATTCGGTTGCCCTTTGGTTTTAGTAATGTGCTTGTTGTCCAGCGTTTTTTGAAAGGTTTGTCAATTTGGTTTTCTCATCAGTTTTGCCTTAACCCCTTGAGAATTTATCTAAGGTCATCTCAATGCCTTTGTGTCTAGTTTGCTAGCTTGATTGTGATTTTGTCTTGGCAAGTTTGAGAGTTTTCATCTAATCTTTATGGACGTAGTGTATGGTTTTGACAGATCAAGATTGGTATTGTCATGAGATAGGGGGTTTGACTGGTGCCATCAAGTCTTGGGCTTATGATGCATTAGTTTTGGTTAGTTCATGATGGCAAATCATAGACAGTCTAGGAGAGGTTGTTTTAAGGCTTTAGGTTTGTGGGACTCATTTCTGTTTGGAACCATGAGGGCAGTTTGGTGTGGTTCAGGTTGGGATCCTATTGACCATTATTGGCATTTTGGTGCTTTAGGTAGGATTTTTGAGTCTAGATTGAGAAATTCAGGAGGCTTTCTCTGCTAGCATGCTCTGGCAGGAAGGGGTTTTTGTTGTAGTCATAACAGATGGGGGTTTACATTTCATTGAATTTACCTTGATGTTTAGCTTGCTATCCAAGTTTGCAGGAAGGTTAGTCAACCTAGATTCCATCAAGACTGTTAGGCTTTGATAGGATTATCATAACCAGGCTGGTTAAGGGTGGTAAATTAAGTGGATTTTCTGTTAATGTACCTTGATGAGAGGGAGACTGTCATCATGAGTCTAGTTGTTTTGTTAGCAGAATGGATGATAATTGGTGGACTTATTGCACTAATTTTTACATAACCAAATTGTATGGTTGCTTCTGTTTTCAAACAAACTCCTTGGATCACACTTGTTGTGTTGGAAAACTTTCAATCATGTTGGCTACTGTTAGAATCATGTATGTATGGGCCTTAGCATAGGATTTGGAAACTCTTGTTGTATGATGTTTAAGACTGATGTTTAGGAATGCTTAACACCAAGATTACTTTAAGCATATTTATGCATGCCTTTGCCATGTGGTTTTGAGGATCTTCCATGATGTGCTTAGTAGTATCATTGGCCTTTTTATTGAGGTTTATGTTAGTATTCTGTTGAGAACCTATACCATGTTTTGACAGCATCCTTCATCCAATCTTAGTTTTTCTCTTAGAATTGTTGATCTAGGTTCATGGCTGCTCCCTATTTGAGACAGTTGAGTTTCATGTGTTTTTATGTGGATTTGATTGGTTAAAACCCTGATGTTTGAATTGGTAAAACTCAATGAGTGTCCCAACAGGTATGCATTATGGTTTTGGAGCTGCTGCCATAATCCATCAGTGGATGTTGATGAGGTACAAAACCTGTCGTTGCTGTGACTGTTATTCAGCTGGGCCTTTAAGAGCATTAGCATGGTGGATTTGCTTTGTTCTGCCAAGGATTGTTGGTGGTTTAAGTAGGCTGATTTTTTTTTGGTTATCAATGTATATGAGGGCTGGTTAGCATGTTTATATCAAAGGATGTCTGCTTCAGTCTTGGCAACACACTATTGGCAGATTCATTTGGTGGTATGAGCCTATCCATGTCATAAGCTGCTGTCCAATTTAGATTTGTTTGAGTTACGAACATTGAGTTTCAGTGTGGTTGATGCTGAGCCCTTCTTGCTGTTGGCCATTAGTATCTATGTTGGTGTAAATTGGCTTCTGCTGATGTAGTGAAGAGAGGGTTGTTTCCCCTAGAACTGTTTGGTGTTAGGATAAGATTATGTCAATTGGTGGACCTTTTGTATTGGTTTTATGCCTACTGGCTAGGCAAGTTGGAGGGTTTTGACCAATTTAGTCCCATCAGGTTTTGGCTGTTGCTGTAGAGCTGTCCAAGTTCATAACAGATTGGAGTTTCTTCTATGTTGGCACATTTGGGTTGTTGATGAGCCTACTGTCCCAGCTTTTGTTGTTGAGGTGATTGCTTTGTTTCTTTTATCAGGCTTGCATTTAGTCTTTAGAGCTTATTTAGGCTTACTCCATGTCTTGGTTGAGATGGTCAGATTGCAGGGCATGCCCTCACTTTGTGTGGCTGTGAAGCCAGTGTAGTATAGATTACAGTTGCTGTCTTGGTCTGTTGATTAAGCGTTGTTGACACATAATACTTCAATTTCACCAACTTGCAACTCGTATATCTTTTTATTGGTCTGAGTTTTGTTAAGTGAATTTCCTGTCATGAACCATTGTTGAACATATACCACAAAGATCAGGTTTTGACTCAGTCATTTTGCATTGGCTGCAATTATTGACAAAGTTATTTTTTGTATTCTGTGGCAACAACTTTGAGAGTGCCTTTGCAGCCTCACTTTTCTGGAATTTGTTGTGTTGGATTATTGTTGTGCTTAACTAATGATATGTTTGCATGAGAATTGTTTGAAGTTGTGATAATGTTGGTTCTGTCACAACCAGTCTCGCACTTTCAGTCCCAAACTTCACCCTTTGCAACTCAACAGCCATATTTTGATTCAGTAGGATTTAAGATTCCTCTTTGAACATGATTACTCTACACCATATTTGAAACTTGCTCGAACCCTTGTTTGATCCTAGATGCATCAGTTTCAACCTTTAAACTCCAAAATGCATTTCAAACTCCACATGTGCGTGAGCCATCGGACTTTATTCTGTATGCATAATTTGGAAAAACTAACAGCACCTTTGTGATCCTTGTGAAATTTCAAGTGAGATGGACTTTTGTTTCATGGAATTTGGTGAAGAATTGAGGGAGTTGTGTCGAAAACGCATTTTGGTTGTTTTGCCTTGATCTTGCCTAGCATTGCCCAGAAATCATGCGTGTTTCAGGTTATATATTTATGGGGTGGCACTAATACACGGATGTATCGCCACCCCAGTGGTTAAACGCCTTGCCATAAGAACTTGCCTGACCTTGAGAACCCCTGTTCGATCCCAGCTAGGGGCGTTTTTTTTGCTTGGGTTCAACCCCATGTGAAAGCATTTCTTTTTTTTTAGCACTTATTTGTTTTGTCTTAATTCTTTTCCTTTTTATTTTATTTATTTTTAAAATAGTTCTTTTTTTAATATTATAAAAAAACCAAAAAAATCTTGTTTTATTAGTTTAATGTGCTATTTTATCTTGCTTTCTTTTTTTTTTTATTTCGTTCTTCTTTTGTTTTATTTATTTTGAAATAGTTTTAAATGTCTAAAACCCCAAAAAAAAATCATTTCTTAGTATTTTAGTGTGATAAATTATTTTTCTTCTTTTTATTTTAATTTTCATTTTATTGTCATTTTTATTTTGAATTAACAAATTAATGTGTTTTCTCTTCCATTTTATTTTACCATTTCCTTTTCTTTTTCATTTCATTTGTGAGTGAATTATTTGGTGTTTAGTTGGCCTTGTGCCATGATCCCCCTAGGATTCCTAGTTCCTCCGTTTAGGATGGGAGTAGGAGAGACATTAGGTGTTCAATCCTATGCATGATAACATTAGGTTAGTTTTCCCCTTTCACCCCAACTTTAGGAGCATTGTGCATGATAACTTTAGGGTCCAGTTTCCCCTTAGTTTGAGTCTTTCTCTTCTCATCTCCTAAACATCTCAAAACACCTAATAAAGAAAGATTTGTGTCGTACCCTATGAGCCTTAAGTACTCGAGGAATGATGGTTGGGGGGCCTCCTCTCAATTATCTAGAGTGTTTAGCATATGCCCTTTGGGCGATATGCGACGCATTCGCTCTCGAGTCATAGTCTTTAGTGCGATATGAGTTTCAAACCATAACTCAATCCACTTCTTGTCTTAAAAAACACAAAACAAAAACATCAAATCTTTTTAATCCTTCGGGATTTTAATTGGAAAACCATTTTCAGAAAGAGTTTTGTTAAGCTTTGATTCTACCGCAAACAGGCATCGTCCCTAACTGCTGGAATCACTGTTTAACCCTACTCGGTCTAAAACACTTGAACCAATCTGTGGTCGTGTTAGCCCGAACTACGTTTGCTCTGATTTCTCGTACCAGGCGAGGATACGTAGGCACAAGACGACGATGTCTTGGTGAGCAACCTCCCCCACCTTCACCCGTAGTTTTCCAAACTACGTTGACTCTGACTTTCCCATTGCACGAGGGAATACGTAGGCATAGAGCGACGATGTTGTATCGAGTCTCTTTTTCTTTTCTTTGTCCCCGTGGCCTGTAGCTTAGATAGTTTTACACCCTTATAGATTAGACAACAAGCGTGGATCCCGTCGAGTACGACGGACGTGAGGCGTGCTAATACCCTCCCCTTGCATAACCGACTCCCGAACCCGAGATTTGGTTGCAATGACCTGTCTTATTCCCTTTTCGTAGGTTTTCTCTGATCGTTTTCTTTCCCTCTCTTTGGGATAAATAACGAACGGTGGCGACTCTTCTGTCATTGTCGACCCCTCTTCGCAGCAATGCGACAGCTAGGACCGAGTTTCCCTTAGACCTTTCGTGCGTCACTCTCTCTCTTCTCATCTCAAAACAATGCTAATAAACTTAATAAAGACGATGAACATTTTGCGCCATGAGCTTAAGTATATGGGAAATGATGAGTGAGGAGTCTCTCCTCACTTGTCTAGAGTGTTTAGTGTATGCCCCGTGGGCGACATGCGACACATTCGCTCCTATATCATAGTCTTTAGTGCAACGTGAATTAGAAAGCAAACTAACTCACTTCATTATAACTCACAAATAAAATTCAAACCTTTTTATCCTTCGGGATTGGGTTTCAAACTCATTTTTAGAATGAGTACGTTATTTTTCCGTTCTACCGTAAAGAAGCATCGACCCTAAATGCTGGAATGAGAACTTAACATCACTCATAAAAAACACTTAGCGAGCAACCTTCCCCCCATTACCCGTAGTTTTTTGAACTATGTTGACTCTTACTTTCCCATTGCACGGGGGAATACGTAGGCATAGGGCAAAGATATCCTATCGAGTCTCTTTCTTTTTCTTTGTTCTCGTTTCCATTTAGTAGTAGCTTATATAAAACACACCCTTTGATTAGACAACAAGCGTGCATCTCGTTAAGTACAATGAACATGAGAGGTTCCCATACCTTCCACTTGTGTAACCAACTCCCGAACCCAAGATTTGGTTGCGATGACCTTGTCTTTTTTTGTTTTTCAGGTTTTCTTCGATCGTTTCCTTTTCCTTCTTTAGAATAAATAATGTTCAGTGGCGAATCTTCTGTTTTTCCGCCGGGTGATTTTTATAGTTGCGACAACGCCGAAAAAACGTTCGAACAGAGTCATGAGGGAGGTCCAAATAGTTGATAAAATCTTTTAAAAACTTGACAAAATGCTTGTTTCCATCAACTAAAAATGATGAAACTTGACTAACCATGATCCAAAAGTGTATTACTTTTGAAAGGTTGTGTTTTTGCAGGAAATGACAAAGGAAAACATCAGTTAAAAGCAAGAAGAATTCATGCCCTGAAACTTTCACATTGCGAGCAAAAAGTTCACTACGTGAAGAAGGAGCGAGCAATAATAAAAGAGAAACAGACTCAAAATCACCAAACTTAGCTTGAAGCAAGAGAAGCGAGAGGAAGAAAAACACCTTCGTATCGTGAGCCAATACTTTGTTATGTGAAGGTTGCTATGCGAAGAGGAAGCGAGCAACAACAGAAATAAACAGAAGCAAAAACACCCAATTTCGCTTGAAACAACAGATGCGAGGATAGTTTGCAACGTGAACTTCACTTCGCATAGCGAAGTATGGCGGTTCCCAAGGGTGGTTTAAAATTCTTCATGGTTAAGCAAGCTGACTTTGCATAGAGATTAAAACTTCACATAGCGAAAGTGCCTCATCTCAACTAGTATAAAAGGAGTGCAACAAAAGCATTTGAAAATCATCACATCAGAAATAGACATTGTAATAGATAATTGTAATAGTTTAGTGGGAGAAGAGAGTCGAGAGAATCAATTTGGGTTCACATCAAGAATTGAGAGATCATCCTTGATGCAAATTCATCTGCAATTCTACCTTTTTGTACAAGCTACCATGATAATGGATATCTAAGTTTTCTCTTGTTAGGATTGGAAGGAACCTACAATAATCATAAGTATTGTTATTGATTCTTTCTTTAGTGAAATTTTGTAATTCATTATTATCGTTTAAACCTTTGTTTTGTCAATCTAAGCTTGTAAGTACGAATTGTGATTCAAAAATACATTCTTATTATAGCTAAAGATTATAATAAGTTAAACACTATGTTCTAGACATAGAAATATGGTTTAACTTTCATAAATGATATTTGGTTTTTAATGCGATTATTTAGTTTAATTGATTGAAAAATCATCGATTAAACTAAATCAATTGAAATCTCAGCAAGCATATAGGCATATATGCTATTGTGAGTGAATTAATGAAGATAAGGTGAAAAACAAGTTTAATTAAAGAAGTATCAATCAAAGTCATATGTGCACGGTAGCGGAATTCCAATCCTGACAAGTTTTCTATCATTTAAACTTTACTTTAACAAATTTCGATTTTATATTCCATTACTTTAAACTAACCAATTTACAAACTTCACTTGAAAATGATAACAATTACCAATTTTATATTCAATACTTTCTTTTGATTTACTCAACATCAAAATGGCGTCGTTGCTGGGGACTGGCGTTTAGATATTACGAACAAAACAACTGTTGATATCTTTTTAAGTTCTAAATTTGTTAAAAACTGTATATATCTTTTCTCTTTTCTTTATCTTACATTCTCCTAACATTGTATTGGCTAGAAATTGCAAGCTTTGTGCATGTGAGGTACAAAACTAGAAGACTTATTTCCTTTTGATCCTGAGATAGAAAGAGCAATCCGACAAAACAAACGACAAACAAAGAAGAAGAAAAAGCTAGCCAAAAAAGATCTCAAAAGAAAAGAGCTTCGGCCTCAACACATTCAACAAAAGAAACCATGGCAGAAGGTGGACCTAAAATCGTGAATGGAGGACCTTGTCAAAGCAGCCCAAGACAGTTGTCTAGCCTCACAACAATCCAACCAACCGATAAGCTGAAATGAAAATAGGATTATTGAAGATCAGTTATGCAGACCTAGATCACGAAGATCCGTAGACTCACTTTACTAAGTTCTATAAATTGGTTGGTATGTTAGGAGCACCTGAAGTGGAAGAAGAAGCAGTCTTCATGCAATTGTTTCCGCAATCACTAACCGAAAAAGCAAAGGAATTGTATCTAGACTAACCCACTCAAACCATGAAAATTTGGAATGTCTTGGAAGAAAACTTTCTGAATCAGTTCTTCCCACACAACAGATTCATGGACGCCAAAATAGCAATAGTCGCATTTGCTCAAAGTGTAACAGAGACTCTATGTGAAGCATAGAAGCGTTATAAGTCTATACTATGGAAATGTCTGAATCATGGCTTCTATGAACTCACACAAATCCACATCTTCCGTAATGGATTACCACCACAACCAAAGCTTCTACTTGATGCAACTGCCGGTGGTTCGTTACTATCCAAAAGTGCCGAAGAGGCAGTGTCTATCATAAATCGTATGGCTCTCAATGACCATCAAATTCAGTATAATAGAGGCACTGCATAAAGGAAACCAGGATTGCTAGATTAGGTCCTAACGATGCAATATTGGCAAAAAATAAACTTCTCACTCAAACAATAGAGGAATTAACCATGCAGCTGTCAAAACTTCCACAACAGCTCAAGGAGATGCACGACTCGGATAACAAACCACAACAAGTAGCTTTATGAGAGCTATGCATTGGTGACCATCCAACAGGTTTTTTCCCTCCAATGAATGAAGAAGTGAATTATTTGGGAAATTGACAAAAGCAAGGTACGTATCATGCGAACCAAAACTATCATAGAGGTCACAATGCTAACTATGGCCAAGGTTGGAGACAAAATGACACTGGACCATCAAATTGGCAAAATACTTACCAGAGCCACAACCAGAACTTACCTGAACACAATAGAACCGCTAAGTTGGAAGATACTTTGAACAAGTTTATGCAGCAGCCCACGGCAAACCAGAAAAATACGGATGCTTCAATCAGGAATCTTGAAACACAAGTATGACAGATAGTTAAACATTTGACTGACCAACAAGGAGGAACATTCATCACAAACATGCAAAATAATCCAAAGGAACATTGCAACGCAATCACAACAAGGAGTGGTAGAGTGATTGAAATGGAAGTTGGTGAAAATGCGGAGAAAGAAAGAGTTATGGTTAAAAGAAGAGAAAAACAAGATGAAGAAAATGAGAAGGAAGTAGAAAAGAAAAAAATTGAGGAAGAGGTAGTTGAAAATGAGAAGAATTTGAGTGATAAGTGGAAAAAGTAGAAAATAAGAGAAGAGAAAGAAAAGATGATCAATCCGCCTGCACAAAACCTACCGCATCCTCATGCTCCTACCAAGAAGGACTAAGAAAGGCAATATACGAGATTCCAAGATATTTTCAGAAGGTTACAAGTTAACATTCCATTGGTTAGAGTACCTGGGCATATCCCAACATACGTGAAGTTCATGAAATAAATTCTAACAAAAAATGGAGAATCATGGATGAAGAAATAATTCAAGTGGATGCTAACTGTAGTGATGTTATTCAGAACACTCTTCCACAAAAAGAAATTGATCCTAGAAGAGTTAGGTTACCTATTACTATAGGAAACATAAATGTTGGAAAGGCATTGATTAATCTCGGTTACAACATAAATCTCATTCCTTTATCAATGTTTAAGAGGATAGGTAATATGGACATGAAACATACGAAGATGACACTACAACTAGCAAACAAATCCATCACCCAACCATCAGGAATATTTGAAGACGTATTGGTTAAAGTCGATAAATTTATATTTCCTATAGGTTGTGTGGTTATGGATATTGAGGAAAATGATGATACTCCTCTAATTTTGGGCCGACCTTTCATGAAGTCGGAAAAATGATGATAGATGTAGATAATGAGTTAATGAAGGTTAGAGTGCAAGATAAAGAGGTCAATTTCGATTTATTTAAAGACATAAAGAATCCAATCGCCAAAGGAATATGCTTCAAAATGGATGCTAATTCCAAAGAACAAGAGGACGAGGCAAAGCCACGTGATAATGGTAAAAATGCTTCGATCATTTCAGAAAAACCACCTTGAATTCACTTGAAAAAGCATCGAGCTAAAGACGTTAAACAAATGCTTGTTGGGAGGCAACCCAACCTTTTAAATATTTATGGTTTTTTTTTTACAGATTTCGAAAAGTGAGAAGAAAATGGCATGGCATAACACAAGAAAATTTTGACCGAAATCTGAAAATTTCGCTCAACAAAAATTCCAATCATGCCAGTTACTTCACTTCAGTGTTTTATGTTTTATATAGTATTTAGCTATAGAAGTGTCCTATGTACAGTCCCTAATATTGTCCTTAATCTTTTTTCCTCTAAATTGAGTTTAAAAGGAAAAGAATGGAAAGACTAAGTTACATGAAACAATGAAGGTGCAATGGTAATGATAAAATCAGACAAAAGTCACGTAAGGTACATGTTTACATGCTTTGTAAAATGTTAGCATGATTGTGAGTTTTTTTTCCCACAAATTCATATCATGCCTAATTTTGCAATGTATACATTTCTTGCTTGAATCATTTAGTAAAAACTAGAAGAAGCGAGGAGAACATCCATTGTTTAAATATACACATTACGCGCGAATAATCCTTGTGTTGAACTCGGTTGATTCATGATAAATCTGGTCAATCCATTTGAGCTTTGAAAAAGCATAAAGAAGATCAAAGGTAATTGTTTGTTATTGAGAGAAACCACCAAAGCCAAAAGAACCTCATCATAACCAGAAAGTAACTGAGCATTTATACACCTATTTGAACTAGAAAAAAAAGGATGGATCAAATTTTGAAAATAATACAAAACCACTTGGAAAACCACTTAGTGAAGTTTTGATATATTCCAATTTTGTGTGTATGCACAACCTGAACTATAATGATATGAATCATCAAGAGCTGCACTCATGAAAAGAAATAAGTTGGGGAGAAATTTGATGATGATACAAAGGGGAAAAGAAAAAGAAAGAAACTTAAATGAGAGAAAGAAATACAAAAAAATAAAAATGTGCTATCACAGAGAAAATGAAAGATTGAAAAGAAAAACAAAAGAAAAGAGGCAAGATTATGGTGATGAAGCAATAAGTGAAGTAATTTACAAAGGTGGACAAAATTTTTAAAAACTTAGCTTTAGGAAAAAAAAAACATTTCCTTATGAAACTTGACCATATTACAAACTCCACAAAGTCCTTTGTGATTTATGCTTTAAAATGCTTGATGATAACACGAAATCATATAGATATTTTCATGCATAATTCAACTAAAGTCTAACCGTTTTCGATCCGATTTCGGGTTATTTCCGTATATTTGTCTGATGTTTTGCAGGTATTCAACGATCACGCCTAAACAAGGCAACATGAAGAAAAGGAGCAATCTCAGATGAAATATGGACGAAAAAGGAGTGAAAACACAATGAAAAGCGCAGCAATCAGTTTTTGCTGATGTGACGACCGTCACAGCTTCATGACGACCGTCACACGGGTGACGACCGTCACACCTTGTGACGACCGTCATGCAGGCAAAAACGCCCCACTTAGATTTCACGTCAAAAGAGCAGTTCCAATTCCCATTAAGTGGACCACTACTCCCTAAATTATCTGCCTCAAGGTCCATCATCCTCAGAGA
Source organism: Lathyrus sativus (assembly GCA_963859935.3). Lineage (NCBI taxonomy): Eukaryota > Viridiplantae > Streptophyta > Magnoliopsida > Fabales > Fabaceae > Lathyrus > Lathyrus sativus. The sequence continues at coordinate 286,053,871 of OZ012739.1, read as the reverse complement.
TAACCGTTGGGATTCCACTTCTATAAAAAGGGAAGCAGGGGACTTCAGAAAGGGAGCTGCATTCATACCACGAAGTACTGCCGAATTTAATTTCCAGAGCAATTTACTTTCCAGTTTTTATTTGTATCCATTTCCCTTTACATTTCCTTATTCCCATTTCCGCTCTTTTGTAATTGCTATTGCACCGTACGATCAAATTGGCACTAAAGACCAGAATCCTGTCAACATCTGTGGAGGATCTGCCCAAAGGCCAATTGGCATATTTACAGGTTTTCATTTTGATCGACTTCTGTTTTATTATAATGCAATTTATTATTTATTATTCTTATTTATATTTTGTTTTTCCCAATTCCATGTCTATCTAAACTTAGGTAATCGATATGTAGTAATAATTCGAATGGGATTTGATAACCACTGGTTTGAAAACTTTCTTTTCACAAAAGTAATCTATGGTCTGAGTGTTTAAAATTGATTCACTGAATAAACTTTGTCGCGAAAGCGAGAACTTATTTAAAAGTAGTTTTACCACGAAAGTGGGAAATTAATTAAGATACGAACCAACAAGCGAAAGCTGCGGTAAGGTCAGATAGTAAACACTAGGCATTTGTTTTAATAACAGCGAAAGCACTTTAAAATGAATTAGAACTTAGAGATTTCCAAAAAATGATTTTAACCCCGAACGGGATACGAAAGTGTACGTTTGGCCCTTAGGATTATGATTAGCGTCAATAACTATCGTGAGACAAGAGTCTTCAAATCTCCATTTTCTGCTTAAATAAACTGTGAAAACTAGTTCATACACCAGTAATTTATCAAATCCCTGAAGAACACAATTACTACGTATCGATTCAATTAATTAAAATCTAAATAGTAATCTTAGTTCCCTTTTTAGTGACAATCTTACCCCCTTAAACATATTCTACCTAGCTAAACACAGTAACTCCCGAGAACACTAGTTTGATTACGAGTCCCTGTGGGATCGATATCTATTATTACTACGCGATAGACACCCGAATAGCTTCTCACCAAGCTATCGTCAGGCTTTAGACGTTAAAAACAGCGCTTCAACCCAAATTTCCCTCGTTATTGCATTTCATTTTTCTTTAAAATTCTACTTTTAAAAATCCAACAAAAATTCTAAAATTACTACTACTTTCTACTTTCGTTCATTTTCGTACTTTTATTCTTATTTTATTTTTTCTCTTTTGTCTTTTGTTTCTACCACCTTTCGTTTCTAAAAATCCTGACTTCAATTTCCTGTTTCAAACTTTTCAGGATTTTTAAAGTCTTCAAAACATTCCTTCTGTTTTCTCCGAATTACCTGCGAATATGGCCGAGTACGACTTCACAAAGGTTCACTTCAGAGGACTCGCTCAAAAGGCAAGATTTGCAGCACTGACCGAAAGAGAATTCGCCTTAATGTTGTATTATGACAAGGCTACTATGGATAAACTAAGGATCACGAATAGCATTCAATACCTGTTCAATCAACTGGGTTGGGAGAACACTGCTCTAAAAACACGTGTCTCTACCTACAAGGATCTTACCTACGAATTCCTTAGTTCTTTCAGATATACACCCAACTATGGTTTTGGATCCAGCACAGAGTTGATTACCTTCCGATTGTTTGGAATGGACCAAACCCATAGCCGGATGTCACTAGCTAACCTCCTAGGATTCCCTAGCGGACCGCACGTGTTCATCAGTGCAGAAGATGACGATATTGATTTGCAATTCGATCACTTCTGGGGTAGAATCACAGGCGACTATCACCCTGAACCAGACAAAATGTACAATGATGACATTCATAACCCAGCCTTCAGATACTTCCATAAGATACTAGCTCACACCTTGTTTGGAAAATAAGAAAATATTACCACAGTGTCTAAGGAGGAGTTATTCATCATGTTCTGTGCTTCTCAGGGACGGACAGTAAATGCAGTGCCTTTCATGATGAGATCTTTCAAACGCCTCACGCTGGAACCTCAGACACCTATTCTCATAGGAGGCCTAGTAACAATGATTGCCCACGAGCTTGGCCTTAGATTCCATTTAAATGCCAGCACTCGTTTTGGTACCATTAGACCCATGAACATACAATTCTGCTTTAACAGGCGCATCTTACACTACAACATTTGTTGTCTCTGGCAACACTTTTTTAGATAACATTTAAAAATTGTTGCCTAAAATTCGTATAGGCAACGATTTATGGCTGTTGACAAAAATATAATAGCCACCCTTGATAATCGTTACCTAAAATACTTTTGGGGACGTTTTTGGAGCGTCACACTTTTATTTTTTGGGCAACAATTGTTAACTGTGCCCTTAACTATTATTGGGAACGATTTTGGAGTGTCATTATATTATTTCTTTAGGAATGTTTGATAATTGTACCCTTAAATATTTTTGGGGACATTTTTAAATTGTTACGTTAGTTTTAATAAAAGGCTACATTCCTTCAATGTTGCATAAAAGTTTAGCAACATCAAATTTTTGGTGGCAATCTTCCCTCCAAACTTATACACTAAAAAATAAATATTTCCCTTTAAACATTATTAGAAAAAAATTTAAATATAAAAAATAATATATACTACTATAGAATAGGCAAATGAAAATTATACACATGTCTTCTAAAAAAATATTAAACTGATCAACTCATTACTCTCTATCCACATATCAGAATAAAATATATAAAAAAATTTATAAAAAAAAAGAAAAAAGAAAAAAACTTGAAAAGGAAAACGAGAGGTTCTCCTTCTTCAAACATTCCACCGTCGAATCTCATCCAAAACCCACTGTCTGCTCTCACCAGCATCAGACTAGAAACCACTTCCGGCGAATTTCTCCAATTTTCAATACTTGACGATGACGCCTTCTGATCCGCCATTTTATCCCCTTCCCGCATATTAACTGCTCACTCTAGCCCCGTCGCGCCACCTTTGAGACCATCGAAATCACCGTCCTTTCTTACAATGATGATGTATTCCATTTCATCTATTTTACTCTTTATTACATTTGTGTTTCTATTTTATCGTAATCTACTTCATTCTCTTTAGGTCGTTCGTGCGAGCAACATCGTCGTTTTCTTGGTTAAACCTCAATTAGATATTTCCTCGATTTCAGTGTGGTTTGGGAAAGAAACTTCGTCGTTTTATTGACTAGCTTTGTTGTTTTTGTTGCAGTGAAGAATGTTGTGTTGAAATTGAAGCCACTTCTAACTAAGGATAAGCTTTTGGTGACACAGCTAGCATTGGAGAGATCATCTTAATAAGAAGGTAAAGACCAAGCTTTTGAAATCTTGTTTCAATCGACTACATTATACTAGAAATATTTTACACAGCTAGCATTAGAGAATGGTTTTGCAATGTAATTTATTTATTCTTGGAAATATTTAGGGTTTAGTTTGGGGGTGGAGGGTTCAATATCATTTTAATGTGATTTATTTCATGAGAATTGGAGTTTTGATGTTTTTAATTTCATTGTTGAATTGAAATTTGGATTTGTGAATATTTGGTTGCAAATTTTGATGTTTACTTTCTATTGGAAACAACAAAAGTGGTCTGTTTGTGTTGATACCTTATTAATGTGATTAGTTGATTGGATGTTCTGATGTGGTTTTGATTTCCTCGGCGTATTTCCTTGATTGTGTTAAGTTGAATGCTTCCCTTAATTTATTAGTGAAGTCTTAGTTGATTGTGAATTCTCTGGCTCACTCAGAATGTGAGTTTTGTTTGTGTTCACATATGTACCTAGTTTTGAAAATTGTTCCTTGTTTGCATCTGTTGGTAACTTGCTAATGGTAACTTTCTGTGACATTGGTGAAGGACATGTCTGTTAAAAATGCTGATGCTGAAGTTTTCCAGAAGAATACTTTGGAGTTCAATTTGTATGAGCCTAGAAAGGATAAGATTGTTAAGGGTCAGCTGCTGGGGACGGCTATTGTAGACTTAGCGGATTATGGTATACTAAGAGAGAGTTCAAGCATTAGTGTACCATTGAACTGCAAGAGAAACTATAGAAACACGGATCAGCCACTTTTATTTGTCAAAATCGATCCTGTTGAAAAGAACCATACTAAGTCTACGTTGAAGGACAGTTTATCAAAGGAAAACTGCAGTAGCGGTGATTCTGTATCGACATTGATGAGCGGGGAATATGCTGAGGAAGCCGAGATTGCTTCTATTACCGATGATAATGTTTCCTCTCATTCATCTTTGGCTGCAGTTATAAATTCTCCCAAGTTGAGTGGGTATATGCTTCCTAACCATGAAGAGGTACTCATGTTTTCCCATATTCTATTCTATTCTTTTATTCGTAGTAGGAACATATACTTCTTTAACTATAATTAGTCAATAATAATGTGTGGCGTTTTGTATTGTTCTCCGTCCCTATTCCATGAATAAGATCATAAAGTTAGTTCCCTTTCAAGTTAAATTGTTCTAATGAATCAATGCAAGGAAAATAAGAAATTCTGTTTTCATGTGATTATCAACATGCGGTCTGCTTGAATAGCATATATAAACCATATAGTGATTGTTACTTAATCGCAGAATGGATCAGCTCGAGAAAATGGTAGGAATGACAAGGAACATCACCTGGTTTCAGAAACAAGGGATGGAAAATTAAATAAGATGCAAGAGGATATGTATGTGAGACAAGAGAGGAATCCAGGAAATGGTCATAATTCTATGGAAAATACTCCCAACAATGGTTTAGAGACAACCCAAAAGCATGTTGTTTCTCCTAGTGCTGATTTTTTTCCCATATCCTTGGAGGAAAGTTCAACAAGTAGATCCAAAAGCAGTGATCATGAAAATTCGAATCAGGAGATTCAGGTCAAGGCTACAAATGAAATTGGTATTTTTACAAATGAAATTCGGAGTAGTGATTTGTATTTTTACATATGAAATTGGTAAAAATTTGTTGTGAATTGTGGTAACATGATATTACTTTATATGTGCATATACCTTTGAGCTCTTCGCACTTAACTCGTCTTTAGTTTTGCATTCTGATTTGAGGTGGTTGTTTATTTCTGCTGGTTAAGTAGAATTTTGAGATATGTTTGTCTTTTTTCTTAACATAAACTTGCAACATTTGATCTTAACTCGTACAGAAGTATGCATTTGAAGTATTGAGTCTATTGACTACTAAATTGGTTGTGATTGTTCATGTCTATATATAACTTTTATGCTCTGCCATACATGTGATATCTGATATGCATGTTAAGTAAATGTTTTTAAAATGAAATATTGGCGATAAGTTATTAAGCCAATTTTGGAAGTTAGTTATTCATTCGATAAGAAATTACAAATATTGTATGGGAAAGAGTCTGTTCTTTTATTTTTGTTTTATGAAAGTTGATTTGCCATATTAAAGATATATTTATTGTTATTAATTGCAGGAAATGTCAGCTTCTGTAGTTGATTTTCCAAAGCACCAAATGTATCGTCACTGAAAGTGAATAATTGCCCAGCAGATGTTACAACAGCAGTATGACATGGTCCACATGAATAATTGAAACAAAAGGTACATAAGTACCTCTAATCAGACATGTTCAATTCTATTGTTAAACAAAAGAGGTTGGCTCGGCGACTAAGGCGGTAGCAAAATATTATTAACGTTTCATTGTTTTCACGCAGATCTATGGAGAATATGTGAGTGGATCCATTAGTGATGAACACAGACAAGATGTTATCTGCAACTCTTGCCCTGGTGCAGGGGCCTGTGGTGGAATGTATACAACCAATACCATGGATTCTGCAATAGAATCTATGGGCATGTCTCTTCCATATAGGTAAGTACATTGGTAGATTTTTGGCACTGTCTTTTTTAGTGTGCAGATCCTTATAATTATATGCAGAATACTACATCATTAGACATTTTTATGACTTAACACATACTTTGTGGTCATGTTGTAGATTTGATAGACTAAGATAATTTTATCAAGTATGCTCCTTAATGTTTATTATGCTCCTTATGCAAAAAAAATTGGTAGTAGAAATCCAAAAATTGAAATACTATCACTGATTTAATTTGTTTGGTGGTAGCACTTGGTCACTTCAAGAATTCAATTGTTCTTGAAATTTTCACACACGTCAGCTACTATGTCAAGGTACACATGGAATCTTTTTAGAGCTCTTCTTCAATCATGTCTTTTTCATTGCCAATGAATAGTGGTAAACCATATTATGAAAAATGTTTTATATAATAACATTGCCATGTGAATTGTTTGTTGCATCTAAATGCTAAGCAGGAGAGCACCCAAATTATCAACTTGTGTAATTGGTTACTTTATGAAAACATATGCTTTTAATTATGTTATTTATATATTCTAATTTGGGATTTTAGATTGGAGGGAATGTAATAGGACCCAAGATGAGAAGGTGGACTCCAAGATACTACTAGGACCTCTAGAAAGAGTGAATCAAACACACATGTACTCCATGATTTTTGCAGCTGGCCAGTTCTACTGCAGTTGCAAGCTTAACTATGCAACAACTTTCATCTAGTTTTCCTGCTGTTCTGTTCACTTGTTCTCGTAGTGAGAGAAATTAGAAGTAGAAGTCAAGATGCACTTGGTGAACTTGCATTGAAAATCCTTGATATAAATGATCCTTGGTCCTCCTATCTTTTATTATAACATTTACAATTTTGTTGTTTAAAATATGTATAGTAAAAGTAGATATTGATTGCAATTTTCTTTAGATTTTATGATATTGTTACGCGAGGGGGAGTTCTATACTCAGTTACATTTATGTTTTGGTTTGTCACAAATTCACTGGATATTTGCAATGTGAGCCTTTTACAATACTATTGATTTTTAGATGCAATGTACTGAAACTTGTTACTAATATACATTATCCTTGTTATATAAATAGTAGCTCAACTTGTTCTTTAGTAGAAATAATTTAAAGAAAAAAACTAATACTATATTTAAAAATATTTTAGTAGATAATAATTAAAATAAAATAAAATTTATAAAAAAATGTAAATACAACCTCGCAATACAGCCTCGCGACGCACGTTTTTGGGACGGATTTGCAACTGTCATAACATGCAAATTGCGGCCGTTATAGCCGTCGTAACTTGCAAAAATAACCGTCGCAATTTTTCAATTTTCTTGTGGTGTTTAAGGCAACGATTATTAAATGTAGGTGCATATGGCAACGCTTAAAAAGCGTCGCCTCATAAGCCACAAATAATCGTCCCCTATTCCTTTGGTTTAGGCAACGTTTTTCAAAAGTGTGCCCAAAAAACATGAAAAAACGTCACCTTAGACAATAGGCAACGCTCGCATAGGAGACACATAGAAAACGTCCCCTATTCTTTTAGGCAACGATTTTTAGAGTTATAGCAACATTTTTCAATTGTTGTTGGAGAGCCTAAATGCTGTAGTGTTAGGGACTATGGGACCTGGACCGTATGAGTACCTTATTAACGAAAAACCAGTACAGCTATTCACACTGCCTGACCATCTGATGACAAGCATCCACAACAAGGATAACTGGCTCTACGAATTGGATGAGCCTATGGGACCTCCTTCACCACAGTCAACACCCCAGAACTATATGTATGACAGTGACCACATCTCTGAGGCACACGACTATATGTACTATGAGGACGCTGCCTCTGAAACTGAAGTAGACCCTATGACTCCTCCACACTACAATACTTATCCTGAGCCTATCCCTGAGGAAACCACCGACAAAATGGATGTCGTGTTACTCAGATTGGACGACGTTGATAAAGCTCTGACTAATGTAAAAGCTGATATCGCAAGCATGCACAGCGAACTGGTAGGCTTCATGGATCTAGTCTGCGACCAACTCGACTACTATTCACAGAAATTCGATGATTTGAAGGCACAAAAAAATAACTATTAGCTCGTAGCAGTAGTTTCAGTTTAGTCTAGTCTAGTTTAGTTTAATTTAATCATTTGGATTTTTCGCATTGTTCGTTTTCATTATGTATTACATACAATTGTTTCCATTTTATGTTATTTCAATTCTAGTTTTTATTTAACTATTCTGTTTTCGCATTAATTGTTGTTTGTTGGCTGTTATATTACATCACCGTATCAATACTAAGCTTTAAAATCACCACGAGTACACCCTCAGAGCAAAATTCTGCGTTCTGCAGATTTTGCTGATGTGACGACCGTCACAGCCCCATGACGAGCGTCACGCGGGTGACGACCGTCACACCTTTGTGACGACCGTCACGCAGTCCAGAACTGCTATCTGATAAAACAGGGTTCGTGTTCCCTTCCACTCCCCCCATTATCACTTTCAAACATCCAAATTCCTACCCCACTACGAATTTTCGTCCTCCCCACATTGAACTATAAACTTCAACTCCTAATTCAACCTCCAAACCATCGTTCTGTCATTTTTCCCTCTCTGCAGAAAAACCCCAAAACCTCAGAAACCTCTCCATCTTCCAACAATGGCCAGGAACGCAGATGTCAGCAACATTTCCTTCCCTGAGGGCGAGTTAGGCGAAAGACAACGAACCCACTACATTGCATTTCATCAGAGGTCACTCCAGCCGACTCACTACCCGCACCTTCCATCACTTATGGAGCTCGGACTCCTTGAAGGTGTAACCTGGATGCTTCAAAGAGCAGGCATCTGGAACCTCTGCACCAACCCACAGCCAACCTACGAACAACTCACCCTTGAGTTCTTGAGTTCGTTCACTTACGTCACCAGCAGCGGCGAACTTAACCAGCACACAGGTGTCGCATGCTTCCGGATGTTTGGCGTCAACTATCAGGTGAATCATAATCAAATTTCCAGCATCCTACAGCTACCTCGCGGCGACAACGCTCATCGCCGCATCACCGATCAGTTCCAGCATGAAGCCTTCACGCTGTGGTATCAGTTGACCGGCCTAAATGCCGATGGTTGGGACTCCCTGCACGCCACTCACATCCATAACCCAGCCATCAGGTACTTTCACAGAGCGTTGAGTAACACTATCTTCGCCAGAGACAGCAACCACAAAGTGAACTCCAAGGAGCTCTTCTTTCTTCATTGCGTCTTCAACAATGAACCCGTCAACGCTGCCCCGTTTCTGCTGGCTCACATTCAGGCCAACTGCAACCGTGGCTCGAAGCCATTCTACTTTGGCGGGATTGTCACGGCTATTGCACTTGGGCTGAACCTTGGCGACCGCCTCCAGCACCTCCATTCCATCCCCTCGGTGTTCCTTGACACCGACCACTGCAGAGCCTCCCATCTCATCCGTTCCCGAGCTGACGGGAAATACCATCCGGTTGTGCGTGGCAAGACCGTCCGAAGCATCATCCTTCCGTTCCGCACCCGCATCCATCCAGAGGACCGTACCAACTAGTTGTTCGACCTCACTGCCCCTCCTGCTGCCGCTGTTCCCACTCAGGATCCCACTCAGGATTCCGACGATGAAATCCAAACTGAGTTGGACAGGTCCGAGCAGCCAGAGGCATCGCAGCCTCCTCCTCCAGTAGGTACATCTTCTCACCGCCGCCGTCACCATCCCGTGCCAGACTACACGGAAGAGGACCTCCATCGCTCCCTAGACCAGCAGGCACAGATACTCACGATGCTGCAGCAGCAGAATCAGCGAGTTGACCAGTTCGAGGCTTGGCACCGGACTCAAATGCAACAACTTCACACCGGCCAAGCTACGATCACTGAGAGCCTAGCGAATCTGACCCTGCAGGTCGAAGGACTCCGAGACACGGTCTACCACACCGGTGCCATGAGCTATGAGGATAGAGTAGCCCTTGCTAGAGCCAGAGGACGCCAGCGCGGACGTGACAGAGGCCGTGACTAGATTTTCATTTTTTCCTTCATTGTTTACTATATTTCAGTATCCTGTATTTTCATTTTCAGTTGTATCTCCCTCTCGCATGCTTCAAGAATCAGTGAGGACACTGATCGAGATAGTGTGGGAGCGGAGCCTTATTTCCACTGTACTCTGAACTTCCTTTATTTCCTTTATTTCCATTTCACTGCACTTTGAATTTTAGTAATATCTATTTTTACACTTTCTATTTCTAGTAAATAAAGCTCGTCTATATATTTTTCACGTTAAGCAAACTATCCCCACATTATTCAACGTAAACAAAAATTTTAGTTCGTTCCTCAAAAGCAAAAGCATCATGAGAATGCACCTGAGTTCAAACCAAGCTTTGAAACTCCGAGGAAACAACAGTTCTAACAAAACCAGTATCGTCCAGACACCTTAGATCTCTAGTTTATGCGAGTCGGTTTCACCACCTACGTGTACCAAAGTCTCAAGTGTCTACGCAAACTCAACCCCAAGTAGTTTATACTAGCAGTCAGCACCATCCTAAAAACACTTCTAAGCGAGTGACCGATGCAAATAAGTGTATGATCTCCAAAAAGATGAAAAATCATGAAAAGAGAGCTAAAAAAGCCCAAGAATATAAGATACGTTTCCTTCTAAGTTAGGTGCTCCTCACCCGAGCATTTAGCCCAACGGCACGAAAAACTCATTGAAAATCAATGACATAAAATTATGATCGATGAAGAAGATCAAAAACAAAAATGAGATCATATTCACTAACAGGTCGACTTGCCATGAAAGTATGCGGACAACGGGCTTAATGTGATTGCGCTAGAACAAACAGGGTGAACTTGCCACGAGAACCTTGACACCAAGATACAGTAGCATGACTGAGACCGATTTGCATAAAAAGGAGACCTCTGAAGACTTGTAGTCCAGTGTCGTCATGATACTCGTCTTGTTCCTACCAAGAATCCCGGTTTTTCCAAACTCTGCGAACGAAGAAGTTGCCTCGTGCTTGCCGACTTTTCCATGTTTTACTTGAGGACAAGCAAAGATTCAAGCTTAGGGGAGTTTGATAACACGAAATCATATAGATATTTTCATGCATAATTCAACTAAAGTCTAACCGTTTTCGATCCGATTTCGGGTTATTTCCGTATATTTGTCTGATGTTTTGCAGGTATTCAACGATCACGCCTAAACAAGGCAACATGAAGAAAAGGAGCAATCTCAGATGAAATATGGACGAAAAAGGAGTGAAAACACAATGAAAAGCGCAGCAATCAGTTTTTGCTGATGTGACGACCGTCACAGCTTCATGACGACCGTCACACGGGTGACGACCGTCACACGGGTGACGACCGTCACACGGGTGACGACCGTCACACCTTGTGACGACCGTCATGCAGGCAAAAATGCCCCACTCAGATTTCACGTCAAAAGAGCATTTCCAATTCCCATTAAGTGGACCACTACTCCCTAAATTATCTGCCTCAAGGTCCATCATCCTCAGAGATAACCGTTGGGATTCCACTTCTATAAAAAGGGAAGCAGGGGACTTCAGAAAGGGAGCTGCATTCATACCACGAAGTGCTGCCGAATTTAATTTCCAGAGCAATTTACTTTCCAGTTTTTATTTGTATCCATTTCCCTTTACATTTCCTTATTCCCATTTCCGCTCTTTTGTAATTGCTATTGCACCGTACGATCAAATTGGCACTAAAGACCAGAATCCTGCCAACATCTGTGGAGGATCTGCCCAAAGGCCAATTGGCATATTTACAGGTTTTCATTTTGATCGACTTCTGTTTTATTATAATGCAATTTATTATTTATTATTCTTATTTATATTTTGTTTTTCCCAATTCCATGTCTAGCTAAACTTAGGTAATCGATATGTAGTAATAATTCGAATGGGATTTGATAACCACTGGTTTGAAAACTTTCTTTTCACAAAAGTAATCTATGGTCTGAGTGTTTAAAATTGATTCACTGAATAAACTTTGTCGCGAAAGCGAGAACTTATTTAAAAGTAGTTTTGCCACGAAAGTGGGAAATTAATTAAGATACGAACCAACAAGCGAAAGCTGCGGTAAGGTCAGATAGTAAACACTAGGCATTTGTTTTAATAACAGCGAAAGCACTTTAAAATGAATTAGAACTTAGAGATTTCCAAAAAATGATTTTAACCCCGAACGGGATACGAAAGTGTACGTTTGGCCCTTAGGATTATGATTAGCGTCAATAACCATCGTGAGACAAGAGTCTTCAAATCTCCATTTTCTGCTTAAATAAACTGTGAAAACTAGTTCATACACCAGTAATTTATCAAATCCCTGAAGAACACAATTACTACGTATCGATTCAATTAATTAAAATCTAAATAGTAATCTTAGTTCCCTTTTTAGTGACAATCTTACCCCCTTAAACATATTCTACCTAGCTAAACACAGTAACTCCCGAGAACACTAGTTTGATTACGAGTCCCTGTGGGATCGATATCTATTATTACTACGCGATAGACTGTGCACTTGCAGTTAGTTGTATTAGACATAGAAAGTCGCGATCACTTGAATATTGAATTTCTTGAATGAAAACATGAATTCATCAGGATGTTGACCAAGATTATGGATGAGTGTATGTTCACCACATGATTAAAAAAATTCAATGTCTTCATCACTTTTATGAAGAAGAGTGCTAGGATATGATTCAAGTGAATTGTGTCATTGACTTTTTAAGAACATGATTTGATCTTGTGGGCAAGAACTTGACTTCATAATCATGCTCTGATTCTACAATCAGTTGAACATGTTTCTTGCTTAACAAGTAGTCATTTGAACCATTCATGTTTCAAATTGTTATTTCAAATACTTGATTAATGATACGGAAAACATTTTGAAAAGCTCATGCTCTTGATTGAGGGCAACCAAAAAATTAAGTTGGGGAGAATTTGATGAAGGTTCAAATAGTTGACAAAATCTTTTGGAAACTTGGCAAAATGCTTGTTTACATTAACTAAAAATGATGAAACTTGAATAACCATGATCTAAAAGAGTATTACTTTTGAAAGGTTATGTTTTTGCAGAAAATGACAAAGGAAAACATCAGTTACAAGCAAAAAGAATTCATGCCCTGCAGCTTTTGCATCACGAGCAAAAACTTCGTTACGTGAAGGTCGCAACGCGAAGAAGGAGCGAGCAACAACAGAAGACAAATAGAATCAAAATCACCAAACTTCGCTTGAAGCGAGAGAAGCGAGAGGAAGCAAAGCACCTTCGCATCGCGAGCCAATAATTTTCTACGCGAAGAGGAAACGAGCAACAACAGAAAGAAAGTGAAGCAAAAACATCCATTTTTGCTTGAAGCGACAGATACGAGCAAAAGTGGTGATAGTTTGCAACACGAACTTCACTTTGCATAGCGAAGTATGGCAGTTTCCAGGGGAGGTTTAAAATTCTTCATTGTTAAGTAAGCTGACTTCGCATAGCAGCCAAAACTTTGCATAGCGAAAATGCCTCATCTCAACCAGTATAAGAGGAGTGCAACAAAAGCATTTGAAAATCATCACATCAAAAATAAACATTGTAATAGATAATTTTAATATTTTAGTAGGAGAAGAGATTCGAGAGAATCAAGTTTGGTTTGCATCAAGAATTATGCAAATTCATCTCCAATTCTACCTTTTTATACAAGCTACCATGACAATGGATAGCTAACTCTTCTCTTTTTTGGATTGGAAGGAACCTACCGTAATTGTATGTATTGTTATTGATTCCTTCTTTAATAAAATTTTTTTATTAATGATTATCGATTAAACCTTTGTTTTGTAAATCTAAACTTGTGAATAGGAATTATGAGTGAAAAATACATTCGTATTATAGCTAAAGATTATAATCAGTTAAACGCTACGTTCTAGACATAGAACTAGGGTTTAATTTTCATAAACGATATTCGGTTCTTAATGCAATTGTTTAGTTTAATTGATTGAGAAATCATTGATTAAACTAAATCAATTGAAATATCAGCAAGCATATAGACATATATGTTGTTGTGAATGAATTAATAAAGATAATATGAAAAGCAAGTTTATTTAAAGAAGTATCAATCAAATTCATACGTTCACGGTAGCGAAATTCCAATCCTAACAAGTTTTCTATCATTTAAACTTTACTTTAACAGATTTCGATTTTATATTCTGTTACTTTAAACAAACCAATTTACAAACTTCACTTGAAAACGATAACAATTGTCTCAACATTGGTAATATCATATCGGTCTCTGTGGATAAGATATTCAATACTTTATTTTGATTTACTCAACATCAAGCCGCCACCGAACTTTATTCATTTCAAGGAAGGAGTAGGAAAATATTTCAAAATAAGAAGATGATCATTGCAACCAAATTTTAGGTTTGGGAGTCGATTACGTAAGAGGAAGGTACTAGCACCCCCTTCATCCGTTGTACTCAACGAGAAACTCTTAAATCAATTCGTGAGAAAAGCTATCTAGGTTTGTTTGTTTTCTTCTAAGGGAGTAATAATAAAGGATTCATTTCTAAGGGGGAAATGGGTGGTTTTTTATTAGGGTGCTCGCTAAGGATTGGGGTCCTTGTGCCTACATATCTTTCATTTGAAAAAAATGAAGAATTAGAACGTCTGTAGTTCATGGGACTACGGGAAAAGTTTTAGGGTAAAAAGGAAAAAGGTAGCTTGCTAGGACTTCGCAATCCTATGCCTATGTATCCTCGTAGTACAATGAGGAAGTTAGCGCAATTGTAGTTCGGAGGACTACAGTTGGTTGGTGTCTTTTTTGAGCAAGTGTTTAGGTTGCATTCTAACTGCTAAATGTTAGCTTGTCTGCTCACTATGGGAGGCAGAAGCACTATTTATAGGCGTAGAAGAAGGGACTAAACAATATTCTTTGCAAAAGATATTTGAGTTGTAGATTAAATGAATTAAGGATTTTAATTAAGAAAAGAGAATTTCATTCGAGTGTTTTAGGGTGTCAATCGAATGGGGGTGAGAAACAAGGTTTAATTGGTTGAGTGTTTTAAGGAGAATGACGATTATTTGATAAGAACGAGACGTGGGTCTCGCAACCAATTAATCGGGGCATTACTGGGATGCTAGATCTCAACGACACATTTTTCATTCAATTAATTACGAAATTTGTTTGGCGGACAATGAACTTTCCGAAGAGTGTTCAAAAGTACCACGTGGAATGCTAGACTCCAATAGCTCCTCTTTGTCCAAGTAATTAGGGGAGGTATTTTAGGAACAAAAGGTCGAATCACATACAACCCAAGGTGTACTCCCCAAGAGCAGTCATTCAAGGATCTAAGGAATGTGAGACTCCAAGAACCCATTTATTTCACGATTTAATTAAGAAAGATTTTTAAATGGTTAAGTGTTTTAGAAACAAAAGACTGAACGAAAAATAACCCAAGGCATGCGCCTCAAGAGCAATCGTTCAAGGATTCAAGGAATGTGAGACTCCAAGAACCCTTTTCTTTCGTAATTACTTAAGAAAATAGTTTTGGGTGTGACCTTAATCGAAAACAAAATCGAATTTAATTAATTGGTGTTGGACTATATTTAGTTCATTTTAGAGATACCAAGATAATTTCAGTTACCAACATTAACCATTCTAATTGTAATTATTCTAACAATAGAACTATAAAGAAATCAATAATATTCAAATAATAATCCTATTCATTAGAGAGAATAACAAGAACTTCAATAAAATAACATTTTTTACTATATCATTACTTAAAATAATAATAAACTAGAAAAGAATTATTAATAAAAATAGAATAAGGTGCAAGAAATAACAATATGGGTGAAGTTTCTAAATAAGCACACTCTAAGGACCCATAAAGCCCATTAAATGAGCCAGCCCGGATGCCCCTTTTAACTTCACTCAGCCGACCCTATATTTAAACAAAGAATAAAAGAGGTTGTTACCTAAACTACCTCCAAATTACACACGTGGCAGGTAAAAGAAAAAAAAGAAGTGAAAGATTCAACTCTCTGTATGCCTATAATTGGCATGTGTTCACTCGCCCTTCCCTCTTTAAAAAAAAACAAAATCAGTAAATGTGGTTGAGGTCTATTAAATGGTAGGGAAATGCTACTCATGGAAAAGACAATCATACTGATTCCATATAAATCGTCTCTTAATGATAATAATTAAAAATGAGCAAGCATTATTCTATGAGGCTAAAATCATACGACTCCTCCTTTTCTCAATATTCTCTTCCTTCATTAAATGCCATGAAAAAAAGAATTAAATAATATTGCCCACAAGACCAAGATAGTACACGTGATATTGTGCATGATAGCCACATAAATAGCAGTGACATGCATCTGGGAACATCAAATCGTGATAATACATTAATCATAAGAAAGTAACAATTGTTTTTTTTTTGAAAAGAAGAAACTCTTTAATAAAAATGAAGAATAAATTAATATCATAAAGGAAACACAACATTCATTACTTTTTTAACTCATTCGCTTTCTCTCAAAGAAGTCTTTCATTTCTATCATTATTCTCTTTCGCTTCAAATCATCACGGTCGGAGATCACAACACCACCCTCTTCTCCAGCAAACCACTATCACCAAGCCATAAAAACAAAACACCACCCCCTAAATTTGGCTAGAGATCACAAATCCAAACTTCGTTCGTTCAAAAACTCAACCTAACCTCAAGATTGGAGTGCACTTGAATCCAAAATAAACCCCTCAAAACAACCTCAGTTCGTTCCCAACAAACACCACACAACAACTAAACCATAGAAAACTAAACCCTAAATTTTCAATTAAGAATTAAATGGCAACAAGGAATCTCATCAAGCAATTAGAATGGGGATCTTAAACAATATAACAGGGCAAGTGTTACATCAAGTATAAATCAAGCGGAAAGAGGAAGAACTTACACGATTGAAGCTAGTTCGATGAGAAATCTGGCGAGGTAACTTAACTTAACTTTCTCACTCTTTTTAATTTTCTACTTCTTCTTCTTTGGTCTACTTCTTTTCCTTTTCCTTATTTGGTTTGATTTTGTGGCCTTACTGTGTGTTACAATGTTCGTATATCTGAGGTTCTCTCTTCACACTCTGAATTTCAATGTGAATTTTAGAGTTAAATAGAACAAAAGAGAGCTTTAGTGTAGGGTAGGATGATTTTGACATAGTAACATTAGGGTTTTCTATGTGTATCATTTATAAATGATTGGGGTGGTATTTATAGGAGAATTTGGGAGCTTGTTGGTACGTGTGAAATTAGGGGATTTTCAAAGGAATATCCCTTAATTCGTGTGAGCATGAGTTGTGTGAATTTTATACCGTTAGAGAGAATTTTGCAATGAGATTTTGTGGGACCTTTATGAGAATTTATTCTAGAACGTGTGGTTTTTCCTTGAGATTTTTATTGAGTGACTAGGCAATTCATGGACATTTTACTATGTTGATGTGGTGGTCTTTTTTGACTCAAAATAAGTTCCGACTTTTACTTCTTGTTTATGAATTTTTGAAAAGCTTTGAATCTTGCTGTGAATCTCATTTTTATTACTGATGTGCATCTGGTTCTTGTTGTTGAAATGGACTGAAGATATCTTGAAAGCTCCATGACTTGTGCTTTTGTATTATGAATTTACCATAAGATTTGTATGGCAAGAAAGTAAAATACAATGGGAGAAAATAAAGATAGCAGAATGCAAAATGAACAGATTAACATGAGATTCTTTGGGTTACCAAAGAAGCATCTCGATGCTAGGAATGGAATCTCCAAGTCGCACAAAGTAGTACCTTATTACTTAAGACTCTTTTGGGACATTTAGAGTAGCATATCATCAAAATGAGATTCTCTTCATTGCATGAAGCAGTACCTTATGGTTTAAGGCTCTTCAGAGATATTTGGAGCAGTATCTCTGCAAAAGGGATAGTGAGATTCTCTAAACCAGCAAAGCAATATCTTATTGATCGAGATATTCCAACTAGGGGGAACGACACCTCAATTGCATCTAATATTCTTCAAGGATACTAGAGCAGATAAAAACGAAAGGCATGAGACCTTCTAGATCATGCAAAGCAGTGCCTTATCAACTAAGGCTCTTCAAAGATGTTAGAATAATATCTCAGTGGAACATGAGACTCTTTGGGTGGACGAAGCAGTACCTTATAGACTAAGGCTTTCCGGGGATACCAAAGCAGTATCTCAAGACAAATAAGACTCTCTGATTTAACGAAGCAGTGTCTCAAACAATGGTATAAGACTTTCTAGGTTATACGAAGTAGTACCTGATGAAGGCTCTTCGGGAACACTAGAACAATATCTTTACCCAGACATGAGATTCTTTGGGTGGTTGAAGTAGTACATTATAAATTAAGGCTCTTAAATGATACAAAACAATATCTCAACAAAACATGAGACTCTTTGGGTGGTCGAAGCAGTACCTTATAAATTAAGGCTCTCTGCGAATACCAAAGTAGTATCTCAATAAAACGTGAGACTATTTTGGTGGTCAAAGCAGTACCTTACAAATTAAGCCTCTCCATGGATACAAAAGCAGTATCTAAAAAAAGGGCATGGGACTTCCTAGATCATGTGAAATAGTACCTTATAAATTAAGGCTCTTCGGGGATACTAGAACAATATCTCAGCAAAACATGAGACTCTTTGGGTGGTCGAAGCAGTATCTTACAAATTAAGGCTCTCTGCCAATACCAAAGTAGTATCTCAAGATAAATGAGACTCTCCAATTTAACGAAGTAGTGTCTCAAACAACGGTATAAGACTTTCTAGGTCATACGAAGCAATATCTAATGAAGGCTCTTCGGGAACACTAGAACAGTATCTTTACCAAGACATGAGATTATTTGGGTGGTCAAAGCAGTACCTTACAAGTTAAGGCTCTCGGATGATACCAAAGCAGTATGTCAAGACAAATGAGACTCTTTGGGTGGATGAAGCAGTACTTTATAGACTAAGGCTATTTGGGATACCAAAGTCGTATCTCAAATGCCAAACGTGAGGATTTCTAATTCATATGAAGTAGTACCTTACAAATTAAGGCTCTTTAAGAATACTAGAATAGTATCTCAACAAAAAGGGCATGAGACTTCCTAGATCATGTGAAGCAGTAACTTATCAATTAAGGCTTTTCGGGGATACTAGAACAATATTGTAACACCCCAAAATTTGCCTCATCGTTTCTTGGTTTACTGACTTTTATTTCTCTAAATTTTTGCATTTCTGCATATCATAGCATTGGTTCTCGAGACATGAGATCAAGGTATTTCTGTGGCTCAGGGTTCCCTTTTGTTGTAAGAGATCGAACAGTGAGCATCAAAGGCTCCGACATTTATTTTGCCCAGCGATCGAGCAATCATTTTTATTCTTTTCAGCAGGTTATTTTTAGCTCAGGAGACGGTGTACAAACTATCTCAAGCATTCTCACAATCATAATATCCAAGGGCAAGTTTCAGAGGCTTAACAGATCTTATAACAGGTGGCAATGGGATATTATACAGGATTCCCTCCATTTGGCGCCAAATTGGACATTTTTTGAATGTGGTAATCGGTTACCACATATGGGTAACCGGTTACTTCAAGTAAAATTTTCCAAGAAATTCAAATTTTCAGCATTGCAAGTTTTCCAATCATTTTCAACCATTGATTTCACTTGATCATCATTGGAAGGATCTAGAATTGTTTCAATTTTCACCATTTCTCTCCAAATTTCAAACACTTCATTCCTAATTCCACTCCTAATTTCCATTCCAAATGCTAATCCACATTTTAAACCATATTTTGATTCCAAACCTAGAGCTTATTTAAGTGAATTTGCTCCAAACCTCACACAATTACCTTCATTTTTCAGATTTCACATTCATTCTTGAGAATTTGCTCTCAACTTTTTTCACTTCCAAAACCTCCATTAAAGCTCTTTCCACTGAATTCATTGATTCTTCATTGGAATCCTTGAATTCGAGAGCTAAACCTCCATCATTCATCTCCGTAATCTTATCATTCAATTTTCGTTTGGATTTGGATCTAAATTTGGAAGCTAGATTGGAAGTGCTTTTTTGAGTCAATTTTGCTTGATTTTGCTTGTTCTTCCTTTCTACCATAAGGAAGCTCTTGGACCTTGAAGATTCTATGGGTTTCTAGCTTGGATATGTTCATTTTAAGTGAATCAACACTCACCAAAGTAAATCTTAGCTTTTAAGGTTGGTAATTCTAGATCTAATTTTGTTTTGAGCTTATTTGCATAATCACAATGTGGATCCATGGCTTTTGTTGCTTTTTGATCCATTTTGATGATTTAGATCTTGGTGACTTATGATTTCAGTGTTTGCTTATGTTTATATGATGTTTGATCATTGATATTTGATGTTAATTTTGTGCTTAATTGATAACATGTTCATATGAGTGATTGGATAAGTTGTTGGATGCTGAAAACTGATTTTAAAAGCTGATTTTCTATTTTTAGTTCAGTAGTAACCGGTTACCACATATAGGGTAACCGGCTACCCTTCACAAATTTCACGTTCCAGGCCGTTTTCACAGCAAGTAACCGGTTACCTAATTATGAGTAATCGGTTACCACCGAACAAAGTGCCTTATTTTTGCATTTTTCTTTCTTGTTTGGTATCCTTTTCACATGTAAACTTCATGGATGATCTGATGCATTTATGTGGATTGTTTTTGACATATTCCATCATTCTTGAATGTTTGACCTTGATTCTTCGACGTGTAACTTTTGGTTTTAGTTTTGAGTGTTTAACATGCTATTGTTGCTTGAATGATGAATGATCACATTGTTTTGCTTGCTTGTATCATGTTAATTGGTTATCATGAATGTTTGCTTTACTGGATGTTTGATGCACGTTTGCATTTATTTTCGATTCTGATATGTTGCGTGTTGTTGATCGATTATGTTTGATTGTGGAAACATGTTCACATTTCATGATATCTATCCATGATTGGTGTTTGTTTATGATTAATTGCATTCAAGCTTGCTTGCTGCCTACTTTTCACAATTGTTTCTCTTTCTGAACTTGCATGCTATCTTTGCCTTGCTTGCTGCCTGCCTGCCTTTTTACACCTGCTTTTATGCTGAAACATGCGTTGTTATAGATTGTCTTGCTTGTGTGCTGGATTTTATTATTGTCTTGTGCAGGAAGCGTTGTTGTAGCTGCTTCTCTTACCTTGTTTCCTTGCTTTTTGCTTTGTCTTTGCATGCTCCCTTAGGATTCTTATTCCAATTTAATTTCTTATTAAATTTGGAGTAAGATAGACATTAGGAGTTTAATCCATGCATGACAACAAGTAGGCTAGTCCCTTTTAACCTCAACCTTAGGTCCATCTTTTGCATGCTAACATTAGAATAGAATCTCCTTTCACATCCCAACTTTAGGACCACTTTGCATGACAACGTTAGGGCCGAGTTTCCCCTTAGACCTTTCGTGCGTCTCTCTTCTCATCTCAAAACACATTCTAACTCACCTAATAAATACGATGAACTTTCTGCGCAAGGTTTAAGCACATGGGAAATGATTAGTGAGGGGTTTCTCCTCACTTGTCTAAAGTGTTTAGCGTATGCCCTTTGGGCGATATGCGACGCATTCACTCCTATGTCATAGTCTTTAGTGCAACATGAATCACAAAGCAAACTAATTCACTTCACTAAAACCCACAAACAAAATTCAAACCTTTTTTATCCTTTAGGATTTATGTTTCAAACTCATTTTTGGAAAAGAGTATGTTGTTTTTCCGTTCTATCGCAAACAGGCATCGACCCTAACTACTGGAATGGGAACTTAACATCACTCATAAAATACACTTAACCAGCCTGTGGTTTTTGTTTACCCGAACTACGTTTGCTCTGATTTCTCATGTCAGATGGGGATACGTAGGCACAAGATGACGATGTCTTGGCAAGCAACCTTTCCCCCCATCACCCGTAGTTCTCCGAACTATGTTGACTTTGACTTTCCCATTGCACGAGGGAATATGTAGGCATAAGGCAGTGATGTCCTATCGAGTCTCTTTCTTTTTTTTATTTTGTTCTCATTTCCGTTTAGCAGTAGCTTATAGATAAACACACCGTTTGATTAGACAACGAGCATGGATCCCATTGAGTACAACGGACGTGAGTGATGCTAATACCTTCCTCTTGCGTAACCGACTCCCAAATCCAAGATTTGGTTATGATGACCTTGTCTTTTCCCGTTCTTCAGGTTTTCTTCGATCATTTCCTTTCCCTCTCTTTGGGATAATAACATTTGGTGGTGACTCTTCTGTTTTTCCGCCGGGTGTTTTTCGCAGTTGCGACAAATATCTTAGCAAAGCATGAGACTCTTTGGGTGGTCGAAGTAGTACCTTACAAGTTAAGGCTCATCGATAATACTAAAGCAATATCTCAAGGATAAATGAGATTCTATGAATTGCACAAAGCAATACCTTATAGATTAAGGCTCTTTGGGGATTCTTAGAGCAGTATCTCACATTAAATCTGATGGGGGAAATAGTTTGAGCAAAAATTTCTTTCGGAGGAAACGTGTTAACAAAGCTCTGTAGGGGAAAAGCTCACAAGAAAATTTTAAGATAACCTCAGCTTGGGGAGAAACAAGAGCAAAAGATGTTGGGGATTATCAATATCAACCATAAAGTTGAAGAATGACTTGCTAAGGAATAGAGTTCCATGAGCACGCGCGGGGTATTGACTCTTTTTAGAGGAATACTGCCAACTTTGAAGGAGGACTGCCCAAGATGATCATTGATTTATTCTGGATCCTGGTATGATAT
Source organism: Lathyrus sativus (assembly GCA_963859935.3). Classification (NCBI taxonomy): domain Eukaryota; kingdom Viridiplantae; phylum Streptophyta; class Magnoliopsida; order Fabales; family Fabaceae; genus Lathyrus; species Lathyrus sativus. The sequence continues at coordinate 286,031,266 of OZ012739.1, read as the reverse complement.
GTTTAATATGATGTTCCACTTTGGGTGGAAATGCCATGCATCATGCATATGAAGATCCAGCTGTTGGGGATTCTTATGCATGTATGAATGCACAAGACTGGTTGTTAAAGCTTCTTAAAAGAGAGGCTATGCACATATATGCTAATGCTTAATATGATTGAGTATGATGTTATTCCTACATGTCATGCATGTGATAATGCAAATGATTGGGCATGCTGGCGATAGTTCTTTCTTTTGAGGGTGAGAGCCTTGTGGGCGCCACTAGGGATTGGATTTGGTAATTGCCAAATGAAATTGGACTTTGGTTATTTTAGTGATTGCCAATAAATTGGACTTTCAGGTTTTATGAGGATGTCAACAGGGGTGGACTTTTAGTGCTTGCCAATAAATTGAACTTTAAAGGGTAAACTTGAAGGTGCCAACAAGAGTGGACTTTTGGGTAGTTGCCAATAACGGATTTGGACTTTGAAGAATGGATATGACTACTCAACCTCTCAAACTTTGAGCCGTTGTGAGCGACTAGGGAACCTGATTGCCCGTTTTCGCAGTAGCGACAGCTGGTTATTTATCCCACGGGAGGGAAAGGAAACGCTCACCCGTGCTGGGCTACAGAAATATTCACTGTTGCGGAGTTACATTGAGCAGATCCCTAAAAGGACTATGCTGCTTATGCTGAAGAGCTAGAATAGCTAACAACTGGTTTGATGCTTTCATGTGGTGAAGCGTCATTGGGACTATCAAACTCGCTCCAGGTTCTCCAAACACCAAAACAAATTTCATTGTTTTTTAAACATTGTTATTATTAACCGAAATTTCAAAACAAAGTTTAGCAAAAATAAAATTAATTTGCAAACAAGCAAATAAAGTCAAAAGTGAGCATAATTTAGTGAGAAATCTCTCCTTTTATTTATTTTACCCCTTAATGGGTAAGTATATACAAGATGCAATTCCTTAATGAGGTAATTGCGGTGCAGGAAAAAAATACAATGGCAATATAAATTATTGAGGTTCCATTGAGTTTCAACACTGCTATGGTCCTTATGATTTCGAAGACTTCAACGTCTTGCTTCTTAGTAAGACAGCTGGATTGATTCCTTCCTTCAGTAGTTCATCAAGATCAAGTAGATGTACAGACTAGATACTTTTCCTTGGAGTTTGTCCTTAACTTTTGTCTGAATCGCCCTTTCGGATTTTCAATCCACCGGGACGCCCTTTTTTGCCTGAGCCGCCCTTTTGGGTTTTCAATTCAGTGGGCCTATTTTTTTATTTTATCCATAATTTTTTCCTGGACCGCCCTTTTGGGTTTTCAGTCCACCGGGATAGCCATTTTTGCCTAAGTCTCCTTTTCAGGTGTTCGACTTAGTGATAACTCGATTTAGTATCGCAATTTTTGGCTCATTGTCGCAACTGCGAAAAACACCCGGCGGAAAACAGAAGAGTCGCCACCTTTCGTTATTTATCCCATGGAGAGGGGAAGGAAACGATCAGAAAAACCTGACAAAAAAGGGAAAAGACGAGGTCGTCGCAACCAAGTCTGGATTCGAGAGTCGGTTACGCAAGGGGAAGGTATGAGCACCCCTCACGTCCGTCGTACTCGACGGAATCCACGCATTGTTGTCTATCTAAAAGGGTGATCAATCTATCTACGCTAAAGGTCAAGGGACAAAAAAAAGAAAAGAAAATAAACTCGGCAAAGCATCGCCGCTTTGTGCCTACGTATTCCCTCGTGCAATGGGAAAGTCAGAGTCAACGTAGTTCGGCTAACTACGGGTAAAAGGGGGAAGGTTGATCTCCAAGACGTCGCGTCTTGTGCCTACGTACTTTCATCTGGTATGAAAGATCAGAGCAAACGTAGTTCAGGCTAAAAAGACCATAGGTTGGTTCAAAAGTTTTTAGGCCCGAGTAGGGTTAACAAGTAATTCTAGCAGTTTGTGTATGCAGCTCGACCATTGGAGACTTAGGCGTTACCGTTTGCGGTAGAACTAAAAGTTAACAACACTCTTTCATCTGAAAATATTTTCCTGATTAAGAACCCCAAAGGGTGAAAAAGATTTGAAGTGTTTTTGTGTTTTTTAGAGAAGGAGTGTTTTGAGTTTGATTTGTAACTCATGTCGCACTAGAGACTATGACCTAAGAGCGAATGCTTTGTATATCACCCAAAGGGTGTACACTAAACACTCTAGGTCATTGAGAGAAAGCCCCCCAATCACCATTTCTCAAGCAGCTTAAGGCTCGTAGCGTACAACACTTGTCATTCTTTATTAGGTGTTTTATGAATGTTTGAAGATGAGAAGAGAAGAAAGGACACTAATGGGAGACTAATTCAATCCTAAAAGTTATCATGCCAAGTGGACTTAAAGTTGGGATACACAAGGGAACTACCTAATGTTATCATGCATGGTTAAGCACCTAATGTCTATCATAACCTCAAAAGTTTATAGAACTTATGGGGAGCATGGCAAAGAAAAACAAAAGAAGAAGAAGAAGAAGAAAGAACATGCAAATGTAAACATGCAAACATAAGATGCACAAGTAAGAATGAAAGTGGGAGGAAAATAGTGTGGGGCAGTAGCCTCCACAAGCTCATTTCAACCAAGCATGCATATGAGAATCCAAGAAAAGAAGAGAAAAAGAAATGCACAAGATGATCTCAAATAACAAAGAAAAGCCACACAAAGATGCATCAAAAGTAGGATGAAATGACCTAAGTCAAACAACATCAACCACAAGTGCCAAAAGTCAAACCAAATGAAATGAAAAGAAGCTCAAAACAAAAGTGAGGATGGGAGGCTATATGAGGACAGAAAGGACCTCATAATGTTCACTCAACCATAAGCATCACCAACCAAAAGCAAAGAAGCACAAAGAACACAAGTAAAGTCCTCAAGGATTCATCACTTTAGGTATGCTTCAAATACCTCCAAAGGAGGGACCAAGACACCTTAAATGAGACTCCAAGGTCATGGGACAGAATGGGAGATGAGAGAATAAAGCTCAAAAGAAAAAGCAAATACATCCAAAGAGAAAGCAAGCATAAACACCAAGGGATGCAAGCAAAGCACACATGGAAACTCTAATTGAAAACTCAAAAGAAAACAACCAAAAGAGCAAGCAAAACAAAATGTCATGACCTAAAAATGAGCAAGCATCATCCTTAACATGCTACCAACATGAATCAAAAGGCATTAAGGGCTCAAAGGATCCATAAATTTCATCTCCAAGACAAACTAGGTCAATGTGTATGTATGAACCTCCCTTTGGGGTAACTTGATTGCAAGTTACCTCAAAATTAGGAAAATGATTCAAAAATACCCAAATAAAATGCACAAAGCACCTAAACATGTTGGCAAACAGAGGCCAAGAAATCACAATCAAAATCAATTCACAACACCACCAAAGAAATTGATTCACAAGGGTGTTCCATTATGAATGAGGATTGTCGAGGGTCAAATGAAATGCAACAAAAGTCAACCCAAAAGTCAACCAAATAGGGGCAAAATGGTCCTCACAAATTCGTCAACACATCATGGATATGAGGATGAATTTTTAGTCATTAGATCAAAAGGAGATGGATGAAGCAAAACAAGAACTAAAACAAGTCAAGAAAAAGTTCAATTAAAACACTTCCAATCCAATAATCCCATTTTAATTCAAAATAAAATCATAAAATAAAATAAAAATTTTCTAAAAAAAATAGACATCTCAAAGTGTCCATAAACTATTTTTGTGGAATTTTTGGATCATTGGAAGTATTTTATTTGATTTAAAATGCAAACAGAAACAAAACAAAAATAAAAAAGAAAATAATAAAACATTGGTGCAAATAGTAAATAAAAAGCGTATAAAACAAAACTGGGCTCAAACAGGGGGTGCAAATAACAACAGAGGCCCAATCCAATTAAACTCAGCCAAACAAATGAGAATTGATCTCAGCCACACAAACCAATTATCAGTCACACAATCCAAAGATCCACATCCTGACACTCGTGCAGTCAACTTAAAAAAAAATAAAAAGCAATTAAATCATAGCAACACGATTTAACCTAGTCAAACGAATCAAAGGTTGAGGTGCATCATAATGAAATGCACCATTTCATTTAAATCCCAGTCCACACAATCATGGCCACACATTATGATTACCAAACAAACATCCAAAGGCCATTAAGCTGTCACGTCATAAATGAATTTCAGCACAAAAAAGAAATTAAATGAGTACCATCAGATCAAGGTCCAGTCAAACAATCAAACACGAATCCAGCGGCCACGCACCATCTTCCCCATTTAAACATGAGAAGCAGAGGGAAAACCAGGTGACCGGAACCACTGTTTCGGTCATCTTCTCTGGTGGGTACTCCGGCGAGGCCATATCCAAACTCAACCAAATCAAGCAAACTCTTACTCAAAACTGATCTACATCTTCCCTAGATCACAAATATGCATTTAGTTTTCATTTTTAGTTAACACACAAGCCAAATCGAAGCCAGACAGTTTGGATCTCAAAACACAAATCCTCACCAATGCTAGTCAATTTTAGTTATAAACGATCTACACAGTTCCTAGGTCTTAATCGTGTGAAAATGGCATTCAAATGCATCACAAACAGAGAGAAAATTTGATTTGAAGGTTACCTAGTGAAGAGCTTCCACTGAGCCTTCTACACTTGAAGAAGCTTGATGAAACTCTGCAGATCCACTCAAGGAAGCTTGAGGAAGATGAATTTCACCTTGAATTGCTCTGAAAACACCTCAATTATGTTTCACGATTTTGAAGTTTCACCATTCTTCTTCAGCTGTTCTTGAGCTCCCAGGGTACGAAAATGCATGAATGAGCTCTCAAATTTCATTTGAACTTTATATATGATGGATTGGTGAAGGTTTGGAGGCCCAATTACAACTCAATTGCATCAATTTTGAAAATGCCCAATTCCACTTTTCCCATGTCCATGCATACGTGAAACAACCATAATTCCCCTTGTTTTTTATTCCAAAACACTACTGGGACCTTAATTTGATCATGTGGATGATGTTCAACCCTTGGTTTGATCAAATGGTGGATATTGGATTATCAAAATTTCAGTTGAAATGGCATTTGAGAAACACATGAAAATGGCACCAAAAATGAAATCCAAAATTGGCATATTGTTTGTTATATCTTTGGCACTCAAAAAATGCATAAGGTTGGTACAAAATGATCCAAAATCAATTAATTCCATTTTCTCCTTTTAAGCTTTTCTTCATGAAAAAGTCACACACCAATTCTTCAATCCAAGCCAAATACATGACTCCTTGATGTTTGGTCGAACAAATGACCCCATTTGGAGCATGTTTCATGTTGGAAATATCTTCATTTGAGGTATGCAAGATAGTGAAATGGACCTATAATAAAAATGACTTGTAATCTTACTTTTCCAAAATACCTCTGCCTTGTAAGCCTCATAACCTAAGTTCTACAAATCAGATGAAGGACTTCTAGTACTCTTTGGAAAGCCTCATAACCTAGGTGGTCTTGAAGTTGGGCACTAAACAGGGGATTTTACACTGAGAACCCTAATTTAGTAACTTCTCACACTCTTGATTCTTGATGAATTGATCTTGAAATGATATATTAGACATCTCAGCACAACATCCCATGACCATAGAGACTTAGAATTGAGTTTTAATCTCCTTCAATTTCATAGTTGACTGAAGGTTGACCAGATGAAAACCCTAGATGCACCACCCTTGACTGTGGCTTCTTACACATGACACAACAACTTGGACAAGCTCCAAAATGGCACTCAATGAGCTTTCTCAACATCCCATATCCATAATTATGAATTCACAATCCTATGATGATCTTCAACTAGTCTCCAAGTTAGGAGATATTCCACATACACCCATCAACTCTTTCAAAGAGCAATGACCACTTCCTGATGACTTGATGACCATTCATGCTTGAGTAAAACCCCTTGCGTAGGCTCAACATTCTTGGTAACCCTCTCTTACCATGCACAACCTCTTGATCCCCTGCTCAATGAACAATGCTATGCAATGAAAATGCTAGAAGAAAATGAAATGAAACATAAACCAGGCTAAGAAAAGGTTGGTCAAATTTTAGGGTGTAACAGTTGCCCCTATTCAAACGACTCGGACCTGGCTGAGTGAAAAGCGAACGGCTTTCACGCCATCAAGGTAAAAGGCGGTTGAATACCAAAGAACCCGGAAATTTGCCAACCGCAGAAAATAAAACTGCAAACAAGAATCTCCGGAGATAACTACTCTGATTACAAACATACTCCGTTGGGGAAAAGAAAAACTTAACGAGTAACTCTGCTTGGGGAAAACTATAAAAAAAAAGGGAATATTTCAAATTGCCTGAACCTAGATATTCAACGAACAAAATGAGGCAACACTTGCCGGAGTCTGGACACTCGACGTAGGGACCGGAGCCTGGATGCTTAACGTAACAAATCGGAGCCTGGATACTCAACGTAAGAATATACCATTTGCAAATTCAATGGAGTTTGGATACTCAACGGAGAAGCCGGAGCCTGGATGCTCAATGTAAAATTGACCGGAGCCTGGATACTCAACGGAGAAGCCAGAGCCTGGATGCTCAATGTAAAATTGACTGGAGCCTGGATACTCAACGGGCCAAGAAGTTATCATAAACTGGAAATGTATCGGAGCCTGGATACTCAACGAAATTGGAATCACGAAAAAAAATTGTCGGAGTCTGGATACTCAACGCACAAGAGAAATTACCACATATTGGAAATTTGTCGGAGACTAGATACTCAACGTAATAAATCGGAGCCTGAATACTCAACGAAAATAAACCGGAGCCTGGACGCTCAACGAAGATTGACCGGAGCCTGGACGCTCAACAAAGATTAACCAGAGCCTGGATACTCAATGGACGAAGGGAAAATATCACAAATATACCCGTCAAAATCTGAACACCACACTGTCTTCACCGGATTCTAGACACTCAACAGAAAAAAGCACAATAATATCAATCACCATGGTTTGGATACCACAACCATCTTTACCAGAGTCTGGATACTCAACGGAAAAAGGAAAACCCCATCAATTGGGAAGGGACCGGAGTCTGGATACTCGACGGACTAAAGACTTCAACATAAATACTTATCATGACCCGCTGAAATCCGAAGACACTATTGGGGAATAACATGAGCCGGGGTCTGGATACCGCGCGGGCTGCCGGAAATTTCCATGGTCTGGATACCAAGGGAAAACATCAAACCTCTGAAGATAAACCTGAAACAAAGAGATAACAATCTGGCTCATGTTTCACATGCACATGTTTGAAAATGGCGTAATTCTCCATACGAGATAGAAATGCTACACATTTGGGTAGATTTATGCATGCATGCAGATGCAACGGAACTGAATCAGCAAAATAAATGCTAGAGATACATAAACCACCCTGCTGGGGGAAACAACCTACTCATGCCAATAACAATTGGACTTATGTCAAGAAACGGGCCCTCACTGGCCTTCTGCAAATAAAATACCGAGGTAACATTTCTCCATCCTGCTGGGGAAATCACTCTCTTCCCACTTGTTGAGGATTTCTCCGCTGATGGACGAACCTAACCAGGCTGCAAATTACTCAGTGGGAAGAAAATCCAATCACAACTCAATGGGGAGTGCATCCGGACATGCGCTTTGCGGGGATTGAATATGCACCAACTGCTGAAGGAAAGCGTACACGCTACCTGCTCACTCAAACTGCATATAAACTCCACTAGGGATAGAGATGCAAACTTCACCTATTGGGGAAATAGACTCTGGCTGGAGATAAGACGAACTTCATCCACACCTCTTTGCCCCAAGGGTAACGACCCTGCAAAACTAAACAAACAGACAAGATATCCTACACAATCGGAACTATCTCAGTAATCATTTGTGACGTTGTTCAATTAATTCAAAGTTTTAATAATTATTGGCCAAGGCCTGCGAGTTTATGTATGTGCAAGTTTATCAAAACATTGGGCGTTTTTCACAAACAAAACAGTAAAAGTTAAAACAAAACAAACAAGATACTGAATAGTATATGTTTATTGATAAATGGCCTGTAAATAGGCAAAGTTTTACAACAGATGCAACTCCTGAAAAGAGGAAGTTGCGCAAAAACAAATACAGATATGCACAGAAATATACAAAAGTGTACAAAAATGTCGACAATGCGGCACATACAAACACCATGAGCTGATCCCTCTATGACTCGCCTGACCCTGAAGCTTTCCCGACGCTTCGTCTTCAGAAGAGATTGATTCGGATAAACGGTCCTCAGGTTCTCCCAATCCACTAAGCGATGAAGTTCCAACGCAGATCATAGTCATTTGCTTTTCAATCCCTAACTTTTGCCTGAACCGCCCTTTCGGGTTTTCGATTCACCGGGATACCCATTTTTGCCAAAGTCGCCTTTTCAGGTTTTCGAATTTGCGGGTTTACATCTTTTCATTTTTATCCCTAATTTTTGCCCGAACCCATTCCTTTTTTATGGTTCGCCGGTGTCGCTACTGCGAAAATCGGCGCCGGCTGAACAGAAGAGTCGCCACCGTGCGTTATTTATCCCACGGGAGGGAAAGGAAACGCTCAGAGTAAACCTCGCACAACACGGGAAAGGTATGGTCGTCGCAACCAAAACCTGGATTCGGGAGTCGGTTACGCAAGGGGAAGGTATTAGCACCCCTCACGTCCGTCGTACTCGACGGGATCCACGCTTGTTTTCGGGTATGGATTGTTATTCTATCTACTCTAAAGGTCAGGGGTTAAAAAGAAAAGAAAATGAAAATAAAAATGACTCGGCAAAGTATCGCACTTTATGCCTACGTATTCCCGTCTGGAACGAGAAATCAGAGTCAACGTAGTTCGCCTACCTACGGGAAAGGAAGGGAAGGTTGCTCGCTAGGATATCGCATCCTATGCCTACGTACTTTCATACAGCATGAAAGATCAGAGCAAACGTAGTTCGGGCCACGTACGACACAAGTCTGTCCTTGATTGATTTTATTCCTTCTGAAAAAGGTTTTTCTGATTAACAGTCCCAGAGGACAAAAATGACGTTTTGATGAGTTCACATTCTTTTACCGAAGAAGTGTCTTTTATTGTGTTTGAAATCTTTATGTGTTTTTCTGTTTGTTTTGAGAAAGAAGAGACAGAACTCTAACCTACGGTTGCGAAGGGAAACAAACTAACCTAATGTTATCATGCATGGGTTAAGACCTAGTGTCTATCATGCTCCTCTCTTGCACAGAGAGAAACAGAGATCCTACGGGATAGGCAGAAACAGAAACAATATCAGATATATACAGTAAAGCAGTAAAATGCATGGATGCAACAGCACAAGCGAGGCAAGGGAGTCCCACTCAACCTCGAACCTAGAAAACAATAGGCAAAAGTGAACAGACTTCACTTTCAACCCAGCAGGGTAGACAGCAAACAATACAGTTCAGAAAACCAATCAATACATCAGAAATGAAATACAGCAAAAGAAACAGCATCAGCAGCTCTGAAACAACATCTGGCTTCAAGCAACCTCCAATCAGCTACAGGCTTCAACAAGCATCAATCTCCATCTTCATGGCCTTCAGACAAGGGCTTTGATCATCAGTCTTCCATCTGCAATGGCTTTTCTTCAAGCTCAAACCTCCAGGATGAGGGATCAGTCACAAGAGTGAATGGGTGTTAAGCAATCAGCTGACTACCAAGGGTGGTGAACAGACTGCTTCTAACACAAAAGACATTTCTCTCAAGAGTTCTATCTCATAGACACTATCACCAAGCCTTCCAAAGGAAGGGGGTGAGTGTCTTAGAGAGACTCTGAATCACAGAGAAGAATGGATGCAGACAAGGCAATCCATGTTTGAGAAACAATCTTTCTAATCTAGAGCTCTGCCTAGCTCCTAAACCCTAGTCTCCTCAGCATCTGCTAGCAAGAAACTCCTCCTCAACTCTGACAGTTGATCTTCAATCTTTGAATCTCCAATAGCTTCATCTTCACAAATCTTCAGCTTCCCCAGGGCCCCAGACAAACCCAATACCCATACAAACAATCAATAAACCCCAGAGGGCACACCACACCAGACAACAGATATAACAGACAGTAATAATAGCAGTAGGGGAATCCTGACTTTGCTAAGGGATCTAATAGCTACCCATAGCCCATATAATCCCATAACTAATTTATTCAAACCCTAAGTCCTAAGGGAAATGAAATCAAACTCCTAAGTTGTCACCTAAAACCCTAGTTTTGTTCCTGATATTCAAGCATTTATTAATCACCTAAAATTAGCCTCTAAAAATGGAAACTAAAATATTTCTACAAGCTTAACATCTCATCTAAACAATATGAAAAGAATGATCAAAAAATATCAAAGCATGTGAGAGAACAAAAATCATAAAAATAATGCATGAAATGAACTATTTAATATGACATTTATTTAGAAAATATGAAAAAAATATGAAATAAAACTAAAAATGAAATTTTATTTTCCTATAATATTCTAGACATTTTAATGAAGATATGGTAAAAAGAATGGATTAAAAAGCATTTTTTATGAATTATTTATGATTTTATGAAAATGGTAAAAATAAATGAATTAAGAAAATTGAAATGAATTAAATGAATGAGGGGGGTATGAAAAGAAATTCGCCCCAGTTGATATCTGGATGGGCCCTCAGACAGGGGGTGCAGATAACGAATTGCCAAGGCCCAGGATCCATTCAGAATTAAAGAAATAAAAAGAGAAACGCTGGGGGTGAGAAGAGTGACAAATCACGTTAGAAATTGGTTTGGGCCTAGTTGCTGGGGGTGGGGATAACAAAAGAGACTCAGGCCCGCCCGTTTCATTTAATGAAACGGTGCGTTTAGAGCCAAAGTCCTTCCCTCCAAATTTCAGATTGAATGATAACCACACGATCACGCTATCAGTCAAAGGTCATACTCAACATGAAAGGCCACGATTTCATCTTCTTCAATTGGCCTGAAACTTAGGGTTTCCCTTCACCATGGCAGCCATGCACGACCTACATTCCACCTCTCTGTTCTCATCCTACACGCCATGAATCCTCATGCTGTGAACATGAAATCTACTCCCCAGCTCTCCCTCTACAATCCTAGGGCATCAATTTTCTTTGAAATTCATCACAACAACAAATCCGATTGAGTCAACATCTGGCCTCCATAGAAATGCACTGATACGAACCTTCACCATTCTTCCTCAGACTTAACCTAAACTAAACTACACCTAATGGAGATTAACCTATGCTATCAAGCCACAAATATGATGCACTAATCTAAGAGATATAAACACTAACAGTTTGTTACACCTGTCACTAACCATCACCAAATCGTTCCAAATTCATCTAGCTTAATCTCCTAACCACCTAGATCAATTCTACACTAACAAAATCATGTGAAACCAACAGAATTAAGCAAATCGAAGGAAAATTTACCTGATGAGAAACCTTGAAAACAGCTATGGAAGTGGAAGATATGAAGCTTTTGAGACTTGGATCTTGATTCACCACTTCAATACTCAATTCTGTATGCACAATTTTGGATGTTCCTTGCTTGAATCATGCAATTCACTTGAACTTGTGATTTTGATGATCTTGAGAAAAGCACTCGAAAGTGGATGATAACTACCAAAACCTTGCTTCAATTATGATCTATGATGATGATGGAGTAAAATTGAATTGATCTTGATGAAGATTGATGAAGAATTTGAGAGATTTGGAATGAAACTTTTATGAAAAAGTGTGAGAAATTTTGTGGAATTCTTGGTGCAAATGAGGCCAACCCTTGCCAAATTCATCTTTCATGAATATATAGACCCCAATGGTACATTCTAGATCCATCTTGCACATTCCCTTGTTTTCAAACTTTGGCTCATTTTGGATTATGTTTCTTCAATTACAAGTAACCATGGATAACTTCATTTTTTCCTTCTAAACTCAAAAAAGTGCTTGAACCAATGTTCTTAGAATTGTTTTTCCATTCAAAATCATATATTGGAAGTCTTCATTTGGACTTGTAAATCTCCCAAACCCCTTTTCAACTTGAAATTATTCACTTTATAAGCCTTTTTAGTTCATATTTTGACCAATTATGTAACATCATGCTATGAGCTTCTCCAATAACTTGTGACCTTCTTTCTAGACTTAAAATCCCATTTGGAGCAAGTTTGATGTTGTAAGTTTTTCCATTTGAGGCCTCCTTGTATGAGTTTTGGGTATAGGTTAAAATGACCTGTAATTCACAAATGCCCAAAATACCCTTTGCTTGTCAAGACCATAAGTTGAGTTCTCCACATCATATGAAGGCATACCATACCATTCTAGAAAGCTAAGACAATGAGGAACAACTCTTATGTTGACCAAGAATTCATTTGAAATCTCCTTGAGGGGCAAAACTAGCTTGGAAGTCAAGTCACTTTCACAGACAAAAATTCAGACACCCCAGATGACCTGTAACTTGTAAGGACCATAACTTGAGTTCTATAAATCTCCTTGATGTCTTCCACCACTCAAATTAAAGGTCTTGAGATTCTCTACAAGTTTCATGTTGGCCAAGAAGCCATTTGAAGCTAGAATTTTGACTTATCTTGCTTGGAAATTTGACCTAAACTAGGGGATTTTACAGAGAAACCCTAATTTAGTAACTCCTCTTCTCCTTGATTTCTCTTGAATTCTCCTTGTCATATCTCCATATCCTTCTTCATATGTCAAATGTTGATCCCCACATCTCTCCAATAGACTTGAATGCCCTCTTAAGTCAGTCAATTGACCTAGGGTTGACCTAGGGTTGACCCAGATGAAACCCTAGTTGACTGTCTTCAACTATAGCTCTTGTGCTTTCATCAATGACTTGTTTTCTTCTCCAAATGACTTTGTAAGTCTCTCATAAGGTCTAGATGCTCTCCATACCTTCACTCCACAGCTCACAACCCTCTTGTTGATCCTCAGATACCCTCAGCTAGGAAATGGACTCAAGGCTTGATCTGCTGAACTCTTTGCTTTCAAATTCTTTCCTGATGACTTGAATGAGGTTGAATTAGGATAATAACCTCTTGATAGGCCTCTAGAGATGAGAATAATGATTAGTCCCCTGTTGAATGACTTGCTATGCTTATGCTATGCAGATGGTTAGTCTATGTACATGACTCTATATGCAAATGCTAATGCTGATGAAACATAAATCCAAGGAATAAGGTTGAGCAAATTTTAGGGTGCAACAGCTGCCCCTATTCAAGCGACTTGGACCCGATTGGGTGAAGAGCCCGGAGCCTTCAGACATTCGCGGTACGAGACGGTTGAATACTAGTGAAACCAGAAATTTGCCAACCGCAGAAATAAACTGCGCTCCTGCTTGCGGAATGACATTCATCAGCTGAATCTGACTGTTAGAGTAACCCACTGATCTCGCGCGACCGTGCTGGGGATTGTCTTCATCGTTCTGAAGAGGATTCTGTCATAACAGATTGCTTGCTTGTCCATGCTAGGACTCTGTCTGTCATCAATACGAAGAACTCTCAACTAGAACCTGTCCACGTCAGGACTCCACTTGCTGTCAACCCAGAAAAAATCTCGGCAACTCCGCTGGGGATACTTCATCTGCATTTCCGTAAACTGAATCGCCCACGTTAGGAATAACACTCTTCCACGTTAGGAGTAACACCTGTCCACGTTAGGAATCACATCGTCCACGTTAGGAGTAACGCTTTTATCTTTCCACGTTAGGAAGCAATCTTCTTTCCACATAAGGAGAACTGCATCAATCTGTCCACGTAAGGACTCCAATACCACTTGACGTGTCCGCGTCAGGACTCCGATCTTTCCACGTAAGGAATACAACCATTTCTGAACTTGTCCACGTCAGGACTCAACTTTTCTTGCATCTGTCCCCGTAAGGACTAATTTCCTTCTTCCACGTTAGGAATATCTTCTTCGATCTGTCCGCGTCAGGACTAAACTCTCTTTCCACGTCAGGAATAATCCATTTCTTTCCACGTCAGGAATCAATCTTGATATGTCCGCGTCAGGACTTTGATCTTTCCACGTCAGGAATACCAACTTCTTTCTGATTTGTCCGCGTCAGGACTCATTTTTCCACGTAAGGAATGCCATCTTAATCTGTCCACGTAAGGGCTCTCTTTTTTCCACGTTAGGAATCTCCGTCTTTCCACGTTAGGAATCACCTCTGTTGATAGGTCCGCGTAAGGACTACATCTTTCCACGTTAGGAATAACACTCTTTGATCTGTCCGCGTTAGGACACTGATCTCGTCTTGATTTATCCACGTAAGGACTCAGGCGTCTTCGACTCACTGAGGAAATAAGACTTGTCCACGTAAGGACTCACACCTTCGACTCACTGGGGAAATATCCGCGTTAGGACTTACACTTTGCCAACAACACGAAGAAGGATAAATTTGTCCACGTCAGGATTCTTGTACCTTGTCATCACAAAGAACTACAAACTTGTCCACGTCAGGACGCACATTTCACCATTACGAATAAAGGTATCTGCTGAAAACAAATGATCCACGTCAGGATACCAACACGAAGAGTAACCAATCTTTTGTCGACGTCATGACCTCCCTTCCTCCAAATTTCGAGAGACCGAATCTATCCACGTCAGGATTAACGCACCTTACCAATCCGGTAAAACAAACCTGTCCACGTTAGGACGCCCACTTCTGAAGAAATCCCGTCATTCTAGGAGTAAACTGTTCGCGCTAGGACTTGGTTCTTCAATGATCCTCACCCACAAACTTCTTAGCATTGACGTGACAGCGACTTCGAGATGAGCTCTACTGGGGATGTCCGGAAACCAACTATCGGACGCCTGCTCTGATAACCGGCGGTGGCCTCTGAAATTCTGATTTATGCGACCCGTTGATGACAAACAAACTCTGCTTGGGGATAAGGAGATTCTTATCATGGCCACTCTGGCTGGGGAAAATAAGAGACATTTGCATAAACGACTCTTCTGGAGACAAAGAGAGTTTTCATCATGCCGACTCTGTGGGGGAATACCGCCGAAACTGACATTGTCATTGAATATCTCCTGCCGAGATCTTGACTGTTTGGTGATTTATTTGAGCAAGAGCTCTCTCCACCTGAACTACTAGAGTACAGAAACTGCTTCAGCAAAATAAATGCTGGAAGGGTAACGCCGACTCGCCGGGGATAGCCTGATGCTACAAAATTATTCCGGCAAAATAAATGCTGGTAGGATGAAGTCGACCCTGCTGGGAAGTTGGGAACTCAAACCACACGTCTTGCTGAAGTAACCCCTGCTGGGGACAATAACTCTGCTGAGGAATAGCAGATGCGCACAGCACGATCGGACTTTCTGCTGGAACGTGAACCGATATCACCAGTATCCCTGACAAAATAAATGACAGGACCCAACCTCAACTCTGCTTTGGAGAGTCTTGACCTTCGAATTCCGCTGGAAGAAAAGAACATTTGCTGAAAAGAGAACTCCGCTGGGGATGGCTGGATTCTCTTGGGGAAAATTAACTGACTCCACTGGGGAAGAGTGCCTGACCCTACGGGGGGAGATGAACCTGTCTGAATACAGCCTTACGATCTCAGAATCACTAAACTCTGCTGAGGACGAGTAACTTCTCTGTAGCACGTCCTTTGGATAAGCTACGGCTAGCTGGAGAATTCTATCCTTCTTCAGGAAGAACATGCCTGACCTGCGTGGGGATCAAGCCTTTCACTATTGCAATCTTTTGATCACCTTCCTCGTACAGTTATGAAACCTGCAACAACACAAACAAAACACGACAAGCCTATGCAATCCAAATCGATTCAGGTTAGTGACGTTACACTCAGTTAATTCAAAGCTTTAACAATTGTTGGCAAGGGCCAGTAATGTTATACCCATGCTAGCTTCAATAAACTTTAGGCGTTTTATCGTGCGCAAAACAGTAAAGAACAGGCATCAAGTACTGAATAACACATTTTCATTGATTGGGCCCCTGAATGGGCGGAGTTTTTGTACACGGGATGTAACTCCTGAAAAGAGGAAGCTACGCAAAGCAAATATACAAGTATGCAAGTATTCACAAGAAGCATAAATATTGACAAATTAAATTTTGTACACATGTCGGCAACTGGATGCAGATGAACATCACGAACTGATCCTCCCATGACTCGTCCGACTCTTATACTTTCCCGGTATCCCTACTTCTGAAGAGGTTGTATTCGATAACTGACTTCTCAAATATATTCTCCCGCATAGATGCTCATTGAATTCGAATTCGGACCGCAGTCATTTGCTTTTCTCATCCCTAACTTTTGCGTGAACCGCCCCTTACGGGTTTTCAGTTCACCGGGATACCCCTTTTTGCCGAAGCCGCCCAGTGTAGGTTTTCAACTTCGCGGGTGTACATTTTTCAATTTTATCCCTAACTTTTGCCCGAACCTTTCATTCTGTTTTTGGTTCGCCAGGATGCCCCATTTTTGCCTGGACTCTCTTTTTTCTGTCCAGCGGGTCTATTTTAAGCAAAGTATTTTTTAACCGCGTCCGAATTCACAGGTGATGCAAAGTCTTCCCCGTCCATGGTGGACAACAATAAAGCTCCTCCTGAAAAAACCTTACTGACAACGTATGGCCCTTCGTAGTTGGGGGTCCACTTGCCCCTGTGATCTGCTTGCGGCGGGAGAATCCTTTTCAGCACAAGGTCGCCCGTCTGAAAGCTTCGCGGAAGTATTTTCTTGTCGTACGCTTTCTTCATTCGTCTTTGATACAAACGACCGTATGCCAGAGAAGCTAGCCTCTTCTCATCCATCAAACTCAATTGGTTCGATCTGTTCGTTACCCATTCTGCCTCGTCCAGCTGAACGTCTCGCAATACCCTCAGAGAAGGGATCTCAACTTCCAATGGTAGTACCGCTTCCATTCCGTATACCAACGAGAACGGGGTTGCCCCGGTTGATGTGCGTACCGTCGTACGATAACCGTGCAAAGCGAAAGGTAGCATCTCGTGCCAATCCTTATACGTCACCACCATTTTCTGGACTATCTTCTTGATATTCTTATTGGCCGCTTCGACAGCGCCATTCATCTTGGGTCGGTAAGGGGAGGAGTTGTGATGTTCGATCTTGAAATTCTGACAGAGCTCCTTCATCATTTTGTTGTTCAGATTAGAACCATTATCCGTGATTATCCGCTCGGGAATTCCGTATCGGCAAATGATATCTCTCTTGATGAATCTAGCCACCACTTGCTTCGTTACATTTGCGTAAGACGCCGCTTCCACCCACTTGGTGAAATAATCGATTGCTACGAGGATGAACCGATGCCCGTTAGAAGCCGTCGGCTCAATCTTTCCAATCATATCGATTCCCCACATTGAGAATGGCCATGGAGATGACATCACATTTAGAGGACTCGGAGGCACATGTATTTTGTCAGCATAAATTTGGCACTTGTGGCACTTTCTTGCAAACTTGAAACAATCAGTTTCCATCGTCAGCCAAAAGTAACCTGCCCGCAGCAGTTTTCTCGTCATAGCATGTCCACCAGCATGCGTGCCAAATGCACCTTCGTGAATTTCCTCCATGAGAAGCTTTGCCTCTTTCTCGTCTACACAACGCAACAACACCAAGTCGTGGTTTCTTCTGTACAAGACGCCATCCGGGTTCAAGTAGAAATTACCCGCTAATCTCCTGAGAGTCTTCTGATCTTGACTGGATGCCCCAGCCGGATACTCTTTATTCTTCAGGAAGTTAAGGATATCAAAATACCACGGTTTGCCATCAGATGCTTCATCAATAGCAAATACATAAGCTGGCCTGTCCAACCGAGAGATGGTGATCTGGGGAGCTTCGTTCCAGAAGTTGACCTTGTACATGGAAGACAAGGTGGCAAGGGCGTCAGCCATTTGATTTTCTGCCCGCGGCACATGATGCAATTCAACTTTGTCGAAGAAAGGCAACAATCTCCTTGCATAATTCATATAATGTATCAAATTGGGCTGCCGTGTCTCCCATTCCCCTTTGATCTGATTCACTACCAGAGCTGAGTCTCCGTATACGTCTAAATGTTTGATTCGCAAATCAATGGCTTCTTCAAGCCCCATTATACAAGCTTCGTATTCGGCCTCATTGTTGGTAACGGCAAAGGTCAATCGGGCAGTAAACGGGATGTGCGACCCGTGCGGCGTAGTGATAATTGCCCCTATTCCGCTACCGTAAGCATTCACAGCTCCATCAAATATCATCTGCCATTTGGACCCCGGCTCTGGTCCTTCGTCTGGTAACGGCTCTTCGCAATCCTTCATCTTGAGATACATGATATCCTCGTCAGGAAAATCGAATCTCATCGGTTGATACTCTTCAATAGGCTGCTCCGCCAAATACTCGGACAACACACTCCCCTTTATTGCCTTTTGCGAGACGTATTGAATATCATATTCAGTCAAGATCATCTGCCAACGGGCAATTCTACCTGACAACGCCTGCTTTTCAAATATATATTTGATTGGATCCATCTTCGAGATGAGCATGGTTGTATGATTCAGCATGTACTGCCTCAAACGCTTGGCGGCCCAGGCTAGCGCGCAACAAGTTTTCTCCAGCATTGAGTATCGAGATTCACAGTCCGTAAATTTCTTACTCAAATAGTAAATTGCATGCTCTTTTCTCCCCGTCTCGTCGTGTTGACCGAGAACACAACCCATACTTCCCTCAAGAACCGTCAAATACATTATCAAGGGTCTCCCTGCCACTGGGGGTATCAAAATAGGAGGCTCCTGCAGATACTTCTTTATTTTATCGAACGCCTTTTGACAATTATCGTTCCACGTTACAGCTTGATCTTTCTTTAACAGCTTGAATAATGGTTCACACGTGGCCGTTAGGTGGGATATGAACCGAGCAATGTAGTTCAACCTCCCTAAAAACCCGCGCACCTCTTTCTCTGTTTTAGGCGTCGGCATTTCTTGAATCGCTTTTATTTTAGCAGGATCGACCTCTATTCCCCTTTCGCTTACGATAAACCCCAGGAGCTTACCCGATCTCACCCCGAAGGTGCATTTGTTAGGGTTCAGCCTCAGCCTGAACTTTCTAAGTCTTTTAAACAACTTCAACAGATTCACCAGATGCTCTTCCTCTGTCTGGGATTTGGCAATCATATCGTCAACATAAACTTCGATCTCTTTATGCATCATGTCATGAAAGAGAGTTGTCATTGCACGCTGATATGTTGCCCCAGCATTTTTCAAACCAAAGGGCATCACTTTGTAGCAAAATGTTCCCCACGGTGTTATGAAAGTAGTCTTCTCCATATCCTCTGGCGCCATTTTAATTTGATTATAGCCTGAAAAGCCATCCATGAAGGAGAATACAGAGTATTGAGCAGTATTATCCACTAACACGTCAATGTGAGGAAGTGGAAAATCGTCTTTTGGGCTTGCTTTATTCAAATCTCTATAATCCACGCACATTCGAACCTTGCCATCTTTCTTTGGCACTGGCACGATGTTAGCAACCCATGAGGGATACTTCGTCACAGCCAGGAAACCAGCGTCCCACTGTTTCTGAACCTCCTCTTTGATCTTCATTGCCATATCTGGGCGAGTTCTGCGAAGTTTTTGTTTGACAGGCGGGCAGTCTTCTTTTAGTGGCAGGCGATGCACAACCATATCAGTATCGAGCCCTGGCATATCTTGATACGACCAAGCGAATACATCATTATACTCTCGGAGCATTTCAACCAGTTTTCGCTTGATATCACTCTGCAGTGCGGCTCCGATACGAACATTTTTCTCAACCCCTTCCGACCCCAAATTGATAATTTCGATAACCTCGTCGTGAGGCAGAATGGCTCTTTCCTCTTGCTTCACCAACCAAGACAGTTCTTCAGGAACGTCGCTATCTTCGACAACCTCTTCTTCGGTCTGGAATACCGGGTGCTCGAAGTCGGGAAGAGTCATAGGTGGTTCAAGGATGTCATCTGAAAATGTTATCCTGCAAAAGAAAGGGTTAAGTGCTTCAAAATGCGTATAAAGCGGATAACCACGTTGCCATTTTATTGAAAAATACAAAACAAGAAAGACAGGGATTACAGTATTTGCACATGAAAAACGCCATTCATTTAATGATTAACGAAGCAATGTTTATAACAACACAGCCCTAAGCAAATCCTGATGCCTCGGGCAAGACATCAGATTATTCAACAATTAATAAAGCAAAGCATTACTGTTTAAAAGTCACAGGAACAAGCTCCTGAATAGACCAGTTGCACAGTCCTTGTCCTGGCGTGCTTGGCTGAATCCAGGCATCCATATCACAGTCGCTGTCCCCTTCATCGGACTCTGAAGCAGCATTGACAGATTCATGGCATACTCCACTGGCAGAGATGGTGATTGACTTTCTGAAATGGGGGGCCTCCACGGAAGGAGTTGATGACGACGGTCGGTACCCCAGTCCGAACCGGTCCATCTTCACCGGAATGTCCACTACTTTGCCCCAGCCCGTGGCTTCTCCTGCCTTCACTAGCGCTTGAGCCTCTTTATACGAAGAAACAGCTATCTCTGGCACTTTGCTTGGCCCGGGACTCTTGTCCTTGATGCGCAAACCTTCGAATGCCTGGCATGGCGTCTCGTGGATCTCCCCGTCGACTTCCACATATTTAAACGAAGAAAGATGGCTGACCAGGATGTCTTCTTCTCCGCACACGGTGACTACACTGTCTCCGACCATATACTTTAACTTCTGATGCAGGGTTGACGTGACAGCCCCCGCCCCGTGAATCCAAGGTCTTCCCAGCAAGCAGCTATACGCAGGCTGTATATCCATGATATAAAACTCCGTTGCAAACACTTCCGGCCCCACTTGCAGAGGCAAGGTGATCGATCTGAAGACTGTTCTCCGCGTGCCGTCAAACGCTCTGACTACCAAATCACTTGGTGTACACAAAATCCCTCGAACATCCAGCTTCATCATAGCCTTCTTAGGCAGCACATTCAAAGACGACCCAGTGTCAACCAATACGTGCGACATTGTCGACCCTCTGCACTCAACAGATACATGTAATGCCATATTATGATCCCTTCCTTTCGGAGTCAAGTCGAAATCAGTAAAGCCCAGACTGTGGCCTGCATTTACATGTGCCAATACCCCTTCTAGCTGGTTCACGGAGACATCCTGTGGTACAAAAGAAGTGTCCAGGACTTTCAGCAAAGCGTTCCTGTGGGCTTCCGAACACAACAGCAATGACAGAATAGATATTTTGGATGGCGTTTGCTGCAGATGCTCCACGATTTTATAGTCGCTCTTCCGAATTAAGCGCATGAATTCTTCGACATCCTTAGATGCTGCTTCTTTTTCATTTGCTTGAACCGGAACATTTTCCACCGCTTTCCCCTTTCCTTTCGCTAGCCTTTCGGCTTCCACTTCAGGAGATATAAAGATCCTGCCGCTCCTCGTCATGCCTCCTGAGCCCACAACATTATCCACAATCTCCGCCGACTGCTTGTTAACATCGATTTTAATCCCGTCACAATACACCTCTAGCCCATATGACCATGGAACCGCTTTCGTGCTCTCATACGGGATTGGCCCGGCTTTAGTTATAGTAATCGGTGGTCGCTGAGCTGGTGCTGAAATAGTGATCGTCTTCCTAGGAATTGTCACTGTGGCAACATCACTCTGATTATCCATTACTGCCCCTGCCGGCTCCTCAGTTGCTGTTCTATCAAACTGCAATACACCTTCATCAATCAAGGCCTGAATGCCTTTCTTCAAATCCTCACACCCCCCAGACAGGGCCCAACAATCTAAGCAGTACTCATTACAACCCGGGTAAACACCTCCTTGCAACAGTCGGCTTTTTATTTCGCTCAGCGGCGTCTTTAAATCCTCAACATTCATAATCAGATTCAGACCTTCCTCAGTCAGCACGGCATTCGCCCCATGATTAGGCATGGGTTTCTGGACTATATTCGCACCGGTCGTTCCGAAGTTGATAGACTTGTTGTCCAAGAGATCCTGCACAACGTGCTTAAAAGCATGACAACCTTCGATATCATGGCCCGGGGCCCCAGAATGAAACTCGCAGCGCCTATTTGCATCATAGCCGAACGGGGGAGTTCCCGTTATCGGTGCCAAGGTTCTTTTCTCTACCAGATTCAATCCCAACAAGGTCTGCAATAAATCAGCATAGTTAGAGGGAGGCTTCTCAAATACTCTTCTCGGCTTACCACCCTGGAATTTTCTCTGAGCTTGCTGTGCCCCCTGCTGAGGCTGCTGCTGCTGTGGCATTGGTTGCTGCTGAACCTGTTGTTGTTGCTGGATTGGTTGTTGTTGATACGGGATGGTGACACTCGACACTTGCTGCTGCTGACGATATTGATTTCTTCCCCTGCCTCGGCCTCGGCCTCGGCCTCCAAATACCGCGCTAGCTTCGCCCTGACGGCGCCCACCATAAGCTTTCCTATTACTGCCAGATGCAGTTGATTCATCGACTTGGAACTTCCCTTGCTTAATGTTCCGCTCAATCTTTTCACCCATCAAAATCAGATCTGAAAAACTAGCCAGAGACGTATGAAACAGCATATCATGAAACAGCCCGGTGAATGTGCCGACAAACATGTCGTTCATTTCTTTATCTTCCACAGGGGGACGGACCCTGGCAGCCATATCGCGCCACCTTTGCGCGTATTCTTTAAAACTCTCCCCCTTCTTCTGCGAAAGCCCGGCCAACTGGACCCGATTGGGTGCCAGATCACTGTTATATTTGTAATGGGCTACGAACGCCTCTGCTAATTGCTTCCAAGTCTTGATATCAGTGGGCTCCAACCCCATGTACCACTCTAAGGAAGGACCCGATAGACTATCCTGAAAGAAATGCATGAGCATTCTTTCGTCAGTGGAATATGCAGACATCTTTCTGTAATAAGCTCGTACATGAACCTTCGGACATGTATCTCCTTTGTACTTATCGAACGCAGGCGCTTTGAACTTGATTGGCACCCTCAGCCCAGGTACCAAGCCCATTGTTGCCATGTCCAGACCCACAGCACTCTGGTTTAGGACTCCTTTCATTTGCTCTTCCAGCATTCTAATCTTTTGAGAATCATCCATCGGCCCGTCAAAACCCCCTCCAGAGAAGGCGTCCTCCTGCTGATCCTCTTGCCACATACCGTTTCCAGCCCCGTATCCATCATACGCATTATTACGTCCAGCTCTGACCTGATTCATCCCTGGAACTCGGCCTCTGTTGCCATACCCTTGAACACCTCCAGCAGGACCACCAGCCGTAAAACCAGCACCGTTTCCGTTTCCAAAACCTCCGTAGCCCTGATTGACCATACCATAACCATCTTGCCCAAAGCCTTGAGCATTAAAGCCATACTTGCCAGTATTGTCGAATCCCTGATCGTTGAATCCGAACCCAGCGTTGATAAAACCATTGCCTCCGAGATTATCTCCCACATTGACATCACCCAGCCCAGCGTTATGGACAGCAGTTTCATTACCTACTCCGACGTTACCATTCACAGCAGCGGTAGCGTTGTTGACGTTAGCAGCATTCACATTGACGACAGGCGGAGCCACTGGCGTGGGAGTGCCGTCTCCATGAGCAGTATCAACCCGGACAGACTGATGATCTTCGTTACCATGACCAGCATTGCGAGCCAACAGAGGCTGGACCATGGCCTGCAAATTCTCTTGCCCTTTTGCTATAGCCTCCATGGTTTGCATGAAGAGGGCGAGCTTCTCGCGTACATCCTGCATCTCATTCTGAATCTGGTCCATGACTTTCCGACAGTTGGATCGTGTAGAATAGCGGTGCGGACGTTGATCTGGAATCCTGTTAAGTACCTGAATCAGAGCAAGAGATAAGACACCATTCATAGATTACCTGTTATGCAATATGAACATGAATGCAATGCAATGTGTCTGTGCATTAGGGAAGTTCATTCCCCCAGTTCTAGTGCGAGGGTGCCGGTGCGGTGACAGTGCTGACAATAGGAATATCGGAGCTGAATCATAGAAAGCCTCATATATTGCAGAGAGAATCAATAAGCCCAGGGTACAATATCACTGAGAGTACAAAGATGGCATGACCTCAACCAACAATCCTGGTGATGGTCAGCACTATGCAAATAGAGCATACAAATAATGGAATGATCAGATCCTCCCAAAAGTCTGGTACTCCTCTATCAACTTCTTGGTCTCCGGATGGCTTGGTCGATCAAGCAGCCCTTCAACAAGCAGGTTTCTCCTCTTAAGGACACGACGTACGTCTTCAGCAGTTTCTTCCCATGTCGCTTCTCCGAAGCAATCTTCTAGTTTTCGCTTTTGGGACACTGCTTCATCTCTGGATTTGATTGCCTTGTTCAGTGCATGCTGGACACTATACCGGTTCATCACTTCTTCCTCACACTTCTTGATGCTAGACTTCAACTTCTCCTCGAGGTCGGAAATTTGCTGCTTTAGCTTATCTTCCCTCTGCTTGTTGTTGGTGAGAGTAGCATTCCAAGTCTTATTGCAAGAAGATATCTCTCGGTGTGCTGCGTCAAGCGCCTTCTTTTTGGCTTCCAGCATGTCGTGGGAGCTTCTGAACTCTTGCCCCAGACGTTCGCGCTTTTTCTTTTCCTCGGTCAACTCAGCTCCTAACCTGTTTACTAGCTCAATCTGTTGTTGGAAAGCATATACGGCCTTGTTCTTCTCACTGCGTGCCTGGGCTAGCTCCTGCTCTAACCCTTCATTAATCTTCATTAAGGCTTCTTTCTCCCTCACAACCTGTTCATATGCTTCTCTAGAAACAGTAGTCGGTTCTTCTACCGGAATAGGATCAAGAATTGGTGCCTCTGGAAACGGCATCTTCAACTGACTAGCCCTCTCTTGAATCCAAGCTCTATAAGGTGCATAGGCCTGACAGTCATTCTTTCCTAACAACGGCTTCCCTTTGTGGTTAATACTCGTCCAGGCACGTCGCAACTTGGCCAATAATTCCCCCTTCAAATCTCCAGTGAAGTACAGAGATTCCTGTACTTCCTCCTCTTGAGGTGGATTCTTCAGCGCATATCCAAACTGGCGAATGAATAGAGAAGGGTTGTAATTGATACACCCTTTTCTTCCTATCAATGGCACATTAGGGTACCCAGCACAGCTAAAGATGAGCTCAGATCCCAACAGGTCTCTATCAAACCACTCCATATCTTCCGACGATAGCCTCATCAAGCGTTCTGGCCAACCAACTGGAATTGTAGTCTCTGCAGCAGATCCTCTCTTAGGAAGGTGACTCTCAAACCACATACTCAATAAGGGTACACACAGATGAACATTCTTCCCTCTTCCCTTCTCATTCTTGTAATGCAGCGAGTGGTAGAGATCTCCGAGTAAGGTAGGTACAGGATTACCAGCGGCGAACAAGTAGAAAGCATCGAAGTCCACAAAATCCGGTATGTTGGGGAATAAAACTATGCCATAAATGCACAAAGCCAACACAGCATTGAAAGCAACCCAGCACCCATTCTTGGCGTACTCTTGGGCTTTACCCACTAAGAACTGAAATGAGAAGCCTGGAACTCCACGGGAAACAGTAGTCACAAGTTCAGAAGCATCAACATGCAAGGCTTTTGCCAATTCCTCCGGCTTGGGTTTGGCATCATAATGAATGAATGGAACCTGGTTCTGCACAGGCAGCTCAACATACTCAGCGTATTCCTCCAAGGTTGGTCCCATAATAAAGTCAGAGAACGTGAAACACCTCAAAGCAGGGTCGTAGAATTGCATCAAAGCATACAGCCCATCCAACTCTACCTCTGTAGGTTTGCACACCAATCTCAATAATCTACCATAGCTCATCCGGAAACTCCTACGAACACCCTCATCAGCAAGAGAGATCAACCCCAGTAAAGGAACAATATCAGGCGTAGGCAATTTGTAAGCAACCGTTCTCCGTAGGCTAGTCATGATCAAATACTCAGAAGTCTGGACACTAGAACTAGGGAAATGCAAATGCACCTGCAGCACAGACACACGTTAGTGAAATGCAAATGATAATGGATATGCAAGGATGCAATGCAAGTAACATTCAACAGGGACCAAAGCTGCAGCTGGATAGCCTAAACCCAATCAAGAAAGGTCTCAGATAGACCATCCAGAAGTCACCAAACCCTGGTCTCGGATAGACCTAAAGTAAAACTCCAACACTGGTCTCTGACAGACCTCAAACCATAACTCGAACTGGTCTCTGATAGACCTCAAATCACCTCCAATTGGTCTCTGACAGACCTCATAACACATCTCTGACAGACCTCATAATACATCTCCAAATGGTCTCTGACAGACCTCAGAATACATCTCCAAATGGTCTCTGACAGACCTCAGAATAAATCTCCAAATGGTCTCTGACAGACCTCAGAACTCTCCATAAATAACCCGGATCTCTGATCAAGAAATAACCGGTAATCTGGAGGTCTAGCTACCTGCATAACCCTGAATCCCCTCACAGGTGGGTGGCCCTATAACTGGCACAAGGTACGGCATCCTATGCGGTCGTCAGCGTCACAGACTTTCAGGGTTGATGATACGATTCCCAGAAGGAGTGGCATCATCAATTCCTGAAGAGGCCTCACTCAGCCAACTTCCAAATGATCGGTCCCCAGAGTCGACAATCCAACTAACCAGCAACCCACGCCAACCAAAGGAAGGGGCAGGAGGCCAACCAGAGGAACCTCGTCTGAGTGTAGATTTCATGGGACACCGAAGCAAGCAAAGCAAGCGGGCGCCCACTAATTTCTACTCTAATTCTAGGTGCACTCAAGCCCAGGTCCGGCTTATCTCTCAATATCAGAATACCCGTCACACCCCAATACAGCAATAATAAACAATATATAAAGCTGAAAATACAAGGTTAGAAATATACAATAACTCCATACAAAATCCTCAACGGGAAAACAAGCGTTAGGATTGACTCTCTCAAGGGACGTTGGATCCCAAATGCATAAGAACCATCGCAGTCCTTAGCAGCCAGGGGAGGTTCGATCCCCAGCAGAGTCGCCAGCTGTCGCTACTGCGAAAATCGGCGCCGGCTGAACAGAAGAGTCGCCACCGTGCGTTATTTATCCCACGGGAGGGAAAGGAAACGCTCAGAGTAAACCTCGCACAACACGGGAAAGGTATGGTCGTCGCAACCAAAACCTGGATTCGGGAGTCGGTTACGCAAGGGGAAGGTATTAGCACCCCTCACGTCCGTCGTACTCGACGGGATCCACGCTTGTTTTCGGGTATGGATTGTTATTCTATCTACTCTAAAGGTCAGGGGTTAAAAAGAAAAGAAAATGAAAATAAAAATGACTCGGCAAAGTATCGCACTTTATGCCTACGTATTCCCGTCTGGAACGAGAAATCAGAGTCAACGTAGTTCGCCTACCTACGGGAAAGGAAGGGAAGGTTGCTCGCTAGGATATCGCATCCTATGCCTACGTACTTTCATACAGCATGAAAGATCAGAGCAAACGTAGTTCGGGCCACGTACGACACAAGTCTGTCCTTGATTGATTTTATTCCTTCTGAAAAAGGTTTTTCTGATTAACAGTCCCAGAGGACAAAAATGACGTTTTGATGAGTTCACATTCTTTTACCGAAGAAGTGTCTTTTATTGTGTTTGAAATCTTTATGTGTTTTTCTGTTTGTTTTGAGAAAGAAGAGACAGAACTCTAACCTACGGTTGCGAAGGGAAACAAACTAACCTAATGTTATCATGCATGGGTTAAGACCTAGTGTCTATCATGCTCCTCTCTTGCACAGAGAGAAACAGAGATCCTACGGGATAGGCAGAAACAGAAACAATATCAGATATATACAGTAAAGCAGTAAAATGCATGGATGCAACAGCACAAGCGAGGCAAGGGAGTCCCACTCAACCTCGAACCTAGAAAACAATAGGCAAAAGTGAACAGACTTCACTTTCAACCCAGCAGGGTAGACAGCAAACAATACAGTTCAGAAAACCAATCAATACATCAGAAATGAAATACAGCAAAAGAAACAGCATCAGCAGCTCTGAAACAACATCTGGCTTCAAGCAACCTCCAATCAGCTACAGGCTTCAACAAGCATCAATCTCCATCTTCATGGCCTTCAGACAAGGGCTTTGATCATCAGTCTTCCATCTGCAATGGCTTTTCTTCAAGCTCAAACCTCCAGGATGAGGGATCAGTCACAAGAGTGAATGGGTGTTAAGCAATCAGCTGACTACCAAGGGTGGTGAACAGACTGCTTCTAACACAAAAGACATTTCTCTCAAGAGTTCTATCTCATAGACACTATCACCAAGCCTTCCAAAGGAAGGGGGTGAGTGTCTTAGAGAGACTCTGAATCACAGAGAAGAATGGATGCAGACAAGGCAATCCATGTTTGAGAAACAATCTTTCTAATCTAGAGCTCTGCCTAGCTCCTAAACCCTAGTCTCCTCAGCATCTGCTAGCAAGAAACTCCTCCTCAACTCTGACAGTTGATCTTCAATCTTTGAATCTCCAATAGCTTCATCTTCACAAATCTTCAGCTTCCCCAGGGCCCCAGACAAACCCAATACCCATACAAACAATCAATAAACCCCAGAGGGCACACCACACCAGACAACAGATATAACAGACAGTAATAATAGCAGTAGGGGAATCCTGACTTTGCTAAGGGATCTAATAGCTACCCATAGCCCATATAATCCCATAACTAATTTATTCAAACCCTAAGTCCTAAGGGAAATGAAATCAAACTCCTAAGTTGTCACCTAAAACCCTAGTTTTGTTCCTGATATTCAAGCATTTATTAATCACCTAAAATTAGCCTCTAAAAATGGAAACTAAAATATTTCTACAAGCTTAACATCTCATCTAAACAATATGAAAAGAATGATCAAAAAATATCAAAGCATGTGAGAGAACAAAAATCATAAAAATAATGCATGAAATGAACTATTTAATATGACATTTATTTAGAAAATATGAAAAAAATATGAAATAAAACTAAAAATGAAATTTTATTTTCCTATAATATTCTAGACATTTTAATGAAGATATGGTAAAAAGAATGGATTAAAAAGCATTTTTTATGAATTATTTATGATTTTATGAAAATGGTAAAAATAAATGAATTAAGAAAATTGAAATGAATTAAATGAATGAGGGGGGTATGAAAAGAAATTCGCCCCAGTTGATATCTGGATGGGCCCTCAGACAGGGGGTGCAGATAACGAATTGCCAAGGCCCAGGATCCATTCAGAATTAAAGAAATAAAAAGAGAAACGCTGGGGGTGAGAAGAGTGACAAATCACGTTAGAAATTGGTTTGGGCCTAGTTGCTGGGGGTGGGGATAACAAAAGAGACTCAGGCCCGCCCGTTTCATTTAATGAAACGGTGCGTTTAGAGCCAAAGTCCTTCCCTCCAAATTTCAGATTGAATGATAACCACACGATCACGCTATCAGTCAAAGGTCATACTCAACATGAAAGGCCACGATTTCATCTTCTTCAATTGGCCTGAAACTTAGGGTTTCCCTTCACCATGGCAGCCATGCACGACCTACATTCCACCTCTCTGTTCTCATCCTACACGCCATGAATCCTCATGCTGTGAACATGAAATCTACTCCCCAGCTCTCCCTCTACAATCCTAGGGCATCAATTTTCTTTGAAATTCATCACAACAACAAATCCGATTGAGTCAACATCTGGCCTCCATAGAAATGCACTGATACGAACCTTCACCATTCTTCCTCAGACTTAACCTAAACTAAACTACACCTAATGGAGATTAACCTATGCTATCAAGCCACAAATATGATGCACTAATCTAAGAGATATAAACACTAACAGTTTGTTACACCTGTCACTAACCATCACCAAATCGTTCCAAATTCATCTAGCTTAATCTCCTAACCACCTAGATCAATTCTACACTAACAAAATCATGTGAAACCAACAGAATTAAGCAAATCGAAGGAAAATTTACCTGATGAGAAACCTTGAAAACAGCTATGGAAGTGGAAGATATGAAGCTTTTGAGACTTGGATCTTGATTCACCACTTCAATACTCAATTCTGTATGCACAATTTTGGATGTTCCTTGCTTGAATCATGCAATTCACTTGAACTTGTGATTTTGATGATCTTGAGAAAAGCACTCGAAAGTGGATGATAACTACCAAAACCTTGCTTCAATTATGATCTATGATGATGATGGAGTAAAATTGAATTGATCTTGATGAAGATTGATGAAGAATTTGAGAGATTTGGAATGAAACTTTTATGAAAAAGTGTGAGAAATTTTGTGGAATTCTTGGTGCAAATGAGGCCAACCCTTGCCAAATTCATCTTTCATGAATATATAGACCCCAATGGTACATTCTAGATCCATCTTGCACATTCCCTTGTTTTCAAACTTTGGCTCATTTTGGATTATGTTTCTTCAATTACAAGTAACCATGGATAACTTCATTTTTTCCTTCTAAACTCAAAAAAGTGCTTGAACCAATGTTCTTAGAATTGTTTTTCCATTCAAAATCATATATTGGAAGTCTTCATTTGGACTTGTAAATCTCCCAAACCCCTTTTCAACTTGAAATTATTCACTTTATAAGCCTTTTTAGTTCATATTTTGACCAATTATGTAACATCATGCTATGAGCTTCTCCAATAACTTGTGACCTTCTTTCTAGACTTAAAATCCCATTTGGAGCAAGTTTGATGTTGTAAGTTTTTCCATTTGAGGCCTCCTTGTATGAGTTTTGGGTATAGGTTAAAATGACCTGTAATTCACAAATGCCCAAAATACCCTTTGCTTGTCAAGACCATAAGTTGAGTTCTCCACATCATATGAAGGCATACCATACCATTCTAGAAAGCTAAGACAATGAGGAACAACTCTTATGTTGACCAAGAATTCATTTGAAATCTCCTTGAGGGGCAAAACTAGCTTGGAAGTCAAGTCACTTTCACAGACAAAAATTCAGACACCCCAGATGACCTGTAACTTGTAAGGACCATAACTTGAGTTCTATAAATCTCCTTGATGTCTTCCACCACTCAAATTAAAGGTCTTGAGATTCTCTACAAGTTTCATGTTGGCCAAGAAGCCATTTGAAGCTAGAATTTTGACTTATCTTGCTTGGAAATTTGACCTAAACTAGGGGATTTTACAGAGAAACCCTAATTTAGTAACTCCTCTTCTCCTTGATTTCTCTTGAATTCTCCTTGTCATATCTCCATATCCTTCTTCATATGTCAAATGTTGATCCCCACATCTCTCCAATAGACTTGAATGCCCTCTTAAGTCAGTCAATTGACCTAGGGTTGACCTAGGGTTGACCCAGATGAAACCCTAGTTGACTGTCTTCAACTATAGCTCTTGTGCTTTCATCAATGACTTGTTTTCTTCTCCAAATGACTTTGTAAGTCTCTCATAAGGTCTAGATGCTCTCCATACCTTCACTCCACAGCTCACAACCCTCTTGTTGATCCTCAGATACCCTCAGCTAGGAAATGGACTCAAGGCTTGATCTGCTGAACTCTTTGCTTTCAAATTCTTTCCTGATGACTTGAATGAGGTTGAATTAGGATAATAACCTCTTGATAGGCCTCTAGAGATGAGAATAATGATTAGTCCCCTGTTGAATGACTTGCTATGCTTATGCTATGCAGATGGTTAGTCTATGTACATGACTCTATATGCAAATGCTAATGCTGATGAAACATAAATCCAAGGAATAAGGTTGAGCAAATTTTAGGGTGCAACAGCCGGGATGCCCCATTTTTTCCTGGACTTTTCTTTTTGTGTCCAGCGAGTCTCTTTAAGCAAAGTATTTTTTAACTGCGTCTGCATTCACAGGGGATGTAAAATCCTTACCATCCATGGTGGATAACAACAAGGCTCCTCCAGAGAAGACCTTTCAAACGACATATGGACCTTCATAGTTGGGAGTCCATTTGCCCCAGTGATCTGATTATGGTGGGAGAATATTTTTCACCACAAGATCGCTCGTCTGAAAGCTTCAAGAGCGCACCTTTTTGTCGAAAGCTTTCTTCATCCGACTCTGATACAACCGACCGTATGCGATAGACGCTAGCCTCTTCTCATCCATCAGGCAAAGCTGATTCAATCTATTCTTTATCCATTCTGCCTCATCAAGCTTGACGTCGACCAAAACTCTTAAAGAAGGAATCTCAACCTCCAATGGTAGGACAACTTCCATACCATATACCAACGAGAAAGGAGTTGCCCCGGTTGATGTGCGTACCGTCGTACGATAACTGTGAAGAGCAAAGGGAAACATCTCATGCCAATCCTTGTAAGTAACAACCATATTTTGCACTATCTTCTTAATATTCTTGTTGGTCGCTTCAACAACGCCATTCATCTTCGGCCGATATGGTGATGAGTTATGATGCTCGATTTTGAAATTCTGGCACAATTCCTTCATCATCTTGTTATTCAGACTCAAACCATTGTCAGTAATGATTCGCTCGGGTATTCCATATCTGCAGATGATGTCCTTCTTTATAATACGGGCTACGACTTGCTTTATGACATTGGCGTACGAGGCTGCTTCGACTCATTTGGTGAAGTAATCAATGGCGACCAAGATGAAACGATGACCATTGGATGCGGTTGGCTCAATCTTGCCAATCATATCAATGCCCCACATGGACAAAGGCCATGGAGATGCCATAACATTCAATGGGCATGGCGGTACATGAATTTTGTCTGGATAAATCTGGCATTTATGGCATTTCTTCGCAAATTTGAAACAATCTGACTCCATAGTTAGCCAATAATACCATGCTCGTAATAGCTTCCGAGACATGGCATGCCCACCGGCATGTGTACCGAAAGTACCCTCGTGGACCTCTTCCATAAGCAACGTTGCTTCCTTTTCATCCACGCATCTCAACAACACCAAATCATGGTTTCTTCTGAAAGCACACTATCTGGGTTTAGATAAAAGTTTCCAGACAACCTCCTCAGAGTCTTCTTATCCTGAGCCGAAGCCCCTGGCGGATACTCTTGCTTCTTGAGGAAGTTCTGTATGTCGTAAAACCATGGCTTGCCATCAGCAGCCTCCTCAATGGCGAATACGAAAGTGGGCCTATCAAGGAGAGAGATGACTATTCTTGGAGCATCATTCCAAAAATTCACCTTATACATCGAAGATAGCGTTGCCAAAGCGTCTTCCATCTGATTCTCTGCTCGCGGCACATGGTGAAACTATACCTTGTCAAAGAAGGGTAACAACCTCCTTGCATAATCTTTGTAAGGAATTATATTCGGTTGACGAGTTTCCCACTTTCCCATGATCTGATTAACCACTAGCGCTGAATCGCCATATACATCCAAATTCTTGATTCTCAAATCAATAGCCTCTTCTAGACCCATGATGCACGCTTCGTACTCAGCTTCATTATTAGTGCAGGGGAATGTCAACCTGGCAGTGAACGGGATATGAGTACCATGAGAAGTTTTAATAATTGCCCCGATTCCGCTACCATAGGAGTTGACAGCGCCGTCAAATATCATCTGCCATTGAGAACCTTTCTTTGGACCTTCGTTGAGCAACGACTCTTCACAGTCTTTCGCTTTGAGGAACATGATATCCTCATCAGGAAATTCAAACTTCATTGGTTGATAATCCTCGATTGGCTGCTCAACAAGGTATTCTGACAGAACACTTCCCTTGATGGCTTTCTGAGAAACATAATGTATATTGTACTCTGTCAGTACCATCTGCCACCTGGCAATTCTTCCTGAAAGCGCTTGCTTCTCGAAGACATACTTGATCGGATCCATCTTCGAAATCATCATGGTTGTGTGATTAAGCATATATTGTTTCAAACAATATGCAAACGAGTACAAACCACATTGCCATTTTATTGTGAAAAATAAAAATAAGAAAAACAAAGATCACAAAATTTGAATGAGAAAAACGCCCTTTGATTAATTGATAAAGCAATGTTCAAACATAAACAATAAGGCTCTGAAATAAAATATGGTTGTGCTCCGGGTAGAACATAGGGTAGTACAATAATCAGAAAAAACAAAGCATTATTGTTCTGTCGTCACTTGAACGAATTCTTCAATGAACCAGTTGCGCAGGCTATGTCTTGGAGTACACGGTTTGATCCAAGCATCCATATCACAATTACTATCTCCCTCTTCGTCTGACACAGCATTGATTCTTTCGAAGATAACTCCCCCCTTAGTGAACTGCACAGGTCCTTTATAGCGTGGCACGCTCTGCGAGGATGAAGAAGAAAATGACGGTCGGTACCCTAAACCAAACTTGTCTTGCTTGTGGGGAATCTCCAATACCTGGCCCCATCCCTGCATTGCCCCAGTCTGTACCACTGCTTGAGCCTCTTTAAAAGAAGACATGGCCACTTCCGGCGCTTTGCTCACAACAGGAGACTTGTCTTTAATCTTGATTGTTTCAAAGGCCTGACAAAGGGTTTCATGTATCTCTCCGTCCACCTCGACATATTTGAAGGATGATAAGTGACTGACCATTATATCCTCTTCTCCGTACACCGTAACAACACTACCGCCAACCATATACTTTAGCTTTTGATGCAGCATAGAGGTCACAGCTCCTGCTGAATGAATCCATGGGCGGCCTAATAAACAATTGTAGGCTGGCTGGATATCCATAATGTAGAACACTACATCAAACACTTCCGGTCCCACCTGAATGGGCAATGTCACTTCTCCGAACACGGATCTTCGGGTATCATCAAACGCACGCACCACCAAATCACTTGGTGTGCAAATCAATCCCTGCATGTCCAACTTCATTAGTGTTGCACCCTAAAATTTGCTCAACCTATTTCACCTGATTTATGTTTTAATTGCATCATCATTTGCATATTGAATCATGTACATAATATAATCATTTGCATAGCCTAGCATAGTAAGGCATCCAACAAGGGATCAAGTGTCATTCTTATCTAAAGAAGCACATCAAGGGTTTATTCAAGATTAAGACCATCCAAGTGATCAAGAAATGTTGAAGCTTTGAGAAGTTTGAGGGTCAACCAGTGGATTTCTCTCCTAGTTTGAGGTGTATTGAAGGTCATCAATGGGGGTATGAGCTATAAATAGAGGGTATGGAATGTGTACAAAGCTTATGAAATGCCTAGAGGGTCATGTTGGAGATGAGACAAGTCATTGATTCAAGTACAAGAGCCACAGTTGAAGTGCAGTCAACTAGGGTTTCATCTGGGTCAATCCTAGGTCAACTGAGTGATTGAAGAGCATCAAGGCTTAACAGGAGGATGTGGGATTCATGAATTGATATGTTTATACATGTGTGGTGTTGTGCCAAGGATAAATCAAAGAGGATCAAGAGGAGGAGGAGTTACCAAATTAGGGTTTCAGTGTAAAATCCCCTAATTTAGGCCTAACTTCCAAGTCAGATAAGTCCAAATGCAAGTTTCAAATAGATTCTTGGCCAACATGAAACTTGTAGAGCTTCTCAATAGATTTAATTTGAGTACTAGAAGTCTTCAAGAATATTTGTAGAACTCAAGTTATGGTTCTTGCAAGTTATGGGTCATCAGAGGACACTGAAATTTATCTGTGAAAGTCACTTGACTTCCAAGCAACTTTTGCCCATCAAGGAGTTGTCAAATGGATTCTTGGCCAACATAAGAGTTGTATATCATGATATTAGCTTTCCATATAGTACTAGAGGTCCTCAAGAGGATTTGTAGAACTCAAGTTATGATCTTGGCAATCCAGGGGTATTTTGAGAAAGTTGAATTACAGGTCATTTTTCAACATAGGTCAAAATCTCCATCTTCCACTCCTCAAATGGAAAAATGTTCAACATGAGATGTGTTTATAATGGTGTTTTTGAGCTAGGAAATAAGTCGTGGGTTATTGGAAAGGCTTGTATCACAAAATTACAAAAATGGCCTAAAATAAGGATGAATTTTAAATGAACCAAGATTGAAAATTGGGATTTTTGAGCTATGGGTCCAAACCTAGCCATATGACATACCAAATTGATTGGAAAACACATTTTGAAAACATTGACATTGCCACATTTTTGAGGAGAGGGATTATTCTATGACTTGCTTTGTAAAATGGTTACTTACATCATAAGTAACAATTACAAAACCATTGTGCAAGGCATAACCAAGGCTCTAATGAATCCTAACACATTCAATATGTCATGTGGTGAGAATTTGGATCAGAATGAGGTGCAAATACAAGCTTGAAACTCAGCTGCCATATGTGAATTTCTCATGACATTTTCAAGTGCAAGAGATGTGGAACTTCTCATTGGATCAATCCAGAAGTTTCTAGAGCTTTCATTCATGTTCTATATAAGATTTAGAACTGGTTCCGAGCTTGGGTTGGTGGAGATTGAGGGAGAATTGAGAGATTGAACATTGAGTTTTCCATTTGCAAAACAGAATCGGTTACAGCCATTTGATCCACTTCAATCCATTCTTTTGATTTCAACATCTTCCTTTGGTGTTGGTGAGTGATTCCAGATAGATTTCTAGCCAAGATCGTGGAAGAATCGTGAGATTGCATTTTGAATTCATCCCTTGCAAGTCAGAATCGAGTTTGGTGATTCAAGAGGTTTCAAGCCAATTTGATGCATACAGAAGCTTGATCATACTTCATTGAATGTGTCTGGAAGATCTTGGAGCTTGATTTGGAGGTTTTACCACTCTGTTCATCCAAGATTTGCAGGTATGTAAATTTCGCTCCATGGCTTGATTCATGTAGAATTGCTAGGTTTTAAATGGTTAGATTCATTATAGATGATGGTTAGGACGTTTCTGGATTGAAATTGAAGCAAATAGAGACAGTTAGGTTTGATGAACATTTTCTGTTGAGGATCAGTTAGGCACGATCTTGAGGTTTCATCATGAATTGGATAGTTCTTATTGATCAGTGAGGCATGAGGAACATTTCTGTGGTGGTAATTTTGCAATTGATGGTGATTGAAACCTTGACACATTTTGAAGATTGATTCGGTTTTAAGAATTCATGGGGATTCATGAGATTTGGACTGGAGATTTGGAATCTACATGAAATTCTGGTCAAAATTGATATAGGACTTGTCACTTTTGGTTGCCTGTGTTTCTTGCTCGCCGGAGAAGACGGTGGTTTCCACCGTGGACCACCGCCTGGAAATACCTCAGGTCATCTGAGTTGAAGGAAGAAGATGATCTGGTAGACGTTGGATCAGGTTGACCCTTTGACTGGAGAGTGGATCCAATGGCCACGTTTTAAACTCAGAATTTGCCTCCCATTCCCAAAACGCGCCGTTTCAATAATTGAAGTGGCATCCCAGTCAGATCCCAGTCAGCTGCATGCGTGGACGCGCCCCAGCTCTCAGATGCGCTTACCAGTCCATGGATCCAATGGCTCTCTTTTATTTCAGCTTTTTATTTTCTTTTTTCATTTTTAATACATTTTAGTTTTATTTTTAATCCATTTGATTTCTAAAAATCATAATAAATCCAATATTGATCCAAAAAATATTTTAAAAATACCTCCATGATCCTGGATTTATTTGTGATTTTATGAAATTAATAAATCTCATTTTCACCCATTTTTCAATTTAATTTGATTTTCTTCATTTTATTAATTTCTTTAATTTTGTACATTTGATACATGATTTTGTGGATTTTCTTGTGATCAATTGGTGAATGTTTTTGAGTTGATTCTTGTTGGAATGATTAGATTAGAGGTACATGCTTCCTTATAGATTTTTCTCATATTTTTATGATGAAATTTAGGCTAGTTTTGAATGATGAGCTTTAGGGTGTTAGGATTAGGGTTTTACAACACTTAGGTGTAGTTTAGGGCATAGTTTGGAGACTTAGGGTTTGATTTAGGCCTTGGGGTTTATATGGGGTATAGGGTACATAGTTAAGTCCACTTAGAAATTAATCTAGGATTTTAGGATGAGTATTACTATTTTCTTTGATTTTTGCAAGTTGGTTGTTGATTGTGTGTTGCCATCTTGGGCATTTGGAGTGTTGCTTGGGTTTGGGCTATTCTAATTGGGTGTTGGGCTTGGGGCTTTGCTTGTTGGAGATTATGGAGACTTTGAGGATGATTGGAGACAAAGGATGAAGCTTGGAGCATGAAGAATCTTATTCTTGAAGATTGCTTTTGAAGACTTAGGAGATAGGAGAGCTAGGGAGAGCTTTAGATTAGACTGATTCTTCTTTCAAACATAGAGAGCTTCTTGTACCTCTATTCCATCCTATGACACAAGGTCCCCCAAAGAAGTTCCATCTCTCCTTAGGAGGGATGTAGAGCAGGCTTTGACTGGGTAGAACCTTGAGGATATCATTCATTTGCTGTGATAAGATCTTAGTGATTTCCCTGGGTTATCATTAAACCTCTTAACATTTCAACTTCATCTCTTAGTTGATTCTCTCCTGTGAGTGTTTGCCTTGAAGATGGAAGCCTATTGAAGATGAAGTTCATTGAAGGTTGGTGAAGATGAAGCTTGTACTGTCAAAGCTGGATATCTGTTGAAGATTAGGGTTTTGCTACTGTTTGAAGCTGTCTATTTGTTGGGGTTCAGTGCTTGCTAATGCTGGAGATTTTTGAGGATAAGGGCTTATCTAAAGCTTGGGGATCATTGGAGATTAGAGATGGGAGCTTGCCTAGAGTTGTTACTGTCAACCTGTTTGCTGTTAATCAACTGTAGCTGTCAGAGCTGTAGTTGTAGGAGCTGGTGTTGCTGTCAGAGCTGGTGTTGGGTTTTATTTCTTTTTCTGTTTTGATTGTTGGCTTGTTCAGCTTGCCCCTTAGGTTTGAAGTGAAGCTGTTTCACTTTGACTATTGTTTTCCCAGGTCCGAGGTTGAGTGGGACTCCCTTGCCTCGCTCGTATTTTTGCATCTCATGCATTTTACTGTGTATTGTATAGCTGCTGTTTCTTTTCCGTTTATCCCCTAGGATCTCTGATTTCCTCTGTGCAGGAGGGAATTATGACAGACATTAGGTCGTAATCTATGCATGATAACATTAGGGTAGTTTTGATTCCCATGTCAAACCCTAGGTTTTTAGACTTCTTTCTCATCTCAAAACAATTCAAAATACAGTAATAAGGATAATCGATGTCGTACGCTACGAGCCTTAAGCTATTTGAGAAAGGGTTGCTGGAGGGTCACTCTTCAGTACTCTGACTGCTTAGTGTGTTACCTCTAGGGTGACATACGACGTAGTCACTCTCAAATCATAGTCTCTAGTACGTCAGAGATTGCAAACATCATAAAAAACAGTTCTTGCGTAAAAGACTGAAAACAAACATCAAAATGTCATTTTTGTCCGCTTGGACTCTTAATCAGGAGAAAACCTTTTCAGAAAGATAAAAAACAGTCAGACAAATCTGTGTCTTCCGTGGCCCGAACTACATTTGCTCTGATCTTTCATGCAGTATGAAAGTACGTAGGCATAGGATGCCGTATCCTAGCGAGCAACCTTCCCCTCCTTTCCCGTAGGTAGGTGAACTACGTTGACTCTGATTTCTCATTTCAGACGGGAATACGTAGGCATAAAGTGTGATACTTTGCCGAGTCATTTTATTTTCTTTTAACCCCAGACCTTTAGTGTAGATAGAATAACAATCTGTACTAGAAAACAAGCATGGATCCCGTCGAGTACGACGGACGTGAGGGGTGCTAATACCTTCCCCTTGCGTAACCGACTCCCGAATCCAGGATTTGGTTGTGACGACCATTCCTTTCCCGTCTTTGCGGTAGGTTTACTTCGAGCGTTTCCTTTCCCTCCTTTGGGATAAATAACACACGGTGGCGACTCTTCTGTTTAGCCGGCGCCGATTTTCGCAGTAGCGACAGCTGGCGACTTCACTGGGGAAAGATTATCCCCTATGCGAGTCAATCCTAGCGCTTGTTTTCCCGTCGTGGGTGTTGTATAGATTTACTTTTCTGTCTTTACTTTCCGCATCTTATTATCAGCTTTATATTGTTACTGCTGTTGTGGGAAGAGGGTGATTTGCTGAGAGATAAGTCGGACCTGGGCTTGAGGTTACACCTAGACTTAGAAGTAGAGAGTAGTGGTTAGCCTGCTTGCTTAGCTCGCACCAGCTAGCCGCGAAATTTACGCTCGGACGAGATTCTCTTTGATGCTTCTTGCCTGGCCCTTAGGGCTCGACAAGTTGTCTGACCCGAGGGTTGTCGACTCTGGGGACCTATCAATTGGGATTCAACTAAGTGAGGCCGTTTCAAGGGATGATGATGCCACACCTTCTGGGTATCGTATCATCGTTCTTGAAAGTTTGTGACGTTGAACCCGCATAGGATGTCGTACCTCGTCTGCGAGTTAAGTACATACCTGTGAGGGGTAGGTGGGCTGTTTGCAGGAAACCTTTGACCTCAGAATACCTAGTTTATCTCTGTCAGGGGGATGTGGTTACAGGGTTCATTTGAGTGGTCGGTTTAAGATTTGATGGTCCTCAGGCTTCAGTACAGAGCAGCACAGTTCACCAGCACTGCACTTGGTCCCTTGTTTGCATACGCATGTGCATTTTCATGACTGCATTTCTTTAACATATATTTATGTTGTAGGTGATCATTCCCCTCTGATTCTAGTATATCTTCTAGCCAGATATGGAGTCCCTGAAGAGGACAGTTGCTTACCGGTTGCATTCGCCAGATATCAGTTCTTTGCTGGGATTGGTTGCCCTAGCATATGAGAGACTAAGGGCTGAGTTCAGAGTATCCTACGGGAGATTGCTTAGTTTGTTGTACAAACCTTCTGCATTTGAGACGACTGGGGTGTATACTTTGATGCAGTTTTATGAGCCGCAGCTGAGATGCTTCTTATTTCCCGACTATACTCTGGCACCCACTTTGGAGGAGTATTCTGCTATGTTGGGAGTCCCTGTGTTAGACCAGATGCCCTTTATACATGTTGATGCTGAGCCTGAGTTAGCTACGCTCGCCGAGATTGTCAGTCTGGACGTTTTTGAGTTCCCCGGAGGTTTGGTCAAGCTGAACGAAGCTTATGGTTTTCACCTGTCTGTCCTGGTTGAGAAGGCTACACAGTGCGCGAAGAGTGGATGTTGGGTTGCCTTCAGGGCCATTCTAGCTGTCTGCATCTATGGGACTGTCCTGTTTCCTAATGTGCCAGATTTTGTTGACTCAGATGCCTTCTTGATCCTTGCCTCGAAGAATCCAGTTCCTACTCTCTTGGGCGATGTTTATCATTCTATTCACTACAAGAATGAGAAACGTCATGGCAAGAATGTTTTCTGCTGTCTTCCTCTTTTGTACAGGTGGTTCCAGGGGCATCTGCCGAAGATAGGGCCTTTCGTTGATGCCATTGATACTTTAGATTGGTCTTCCCGATTGATGGGGCTGTCTGCTGAGAATATCATTTGGTTTGATCGGAGTATGCTTGGCACGGATATTATATATAGTTGCAGTGGCTTTCCGAATGTCCCCCTGATTGGACGGAAAGGTTGTATTAACTATAATCCTTCATTGCTGGTAAGACAGTTCGGTTATGCTTTGAGGGACGCTCCTATTGAGAAGGAGATACAGGAATCTCTGTATCTCACAGGCATATTAGACACGGCTGTTTTGATCAGATTGAGACATGCATGGGCTAACATCCATAGGAGAGGGAAAGCTTTGCTCGGTAAGAGCA
Source organism: Lathyrus sativus (assembly GCA_963859935.3). Taxonomy (NCBI): domain Eukaryota; kingdom Viridiplantae; phylum Streptophyta; class Magnoliopsida; order Fabales; family Fabaceae; genus Lathyrus; species Lathyrus sativus. The sequence goes on along the minus strand of OZ012739.1, from coordinate 285,989,580 downwards.
ACAGTAAGGCTTATGACCCTTATTTGGCTTGGATTCGCGAGAGAGCTAGTACTTCCTTGATGCCTTATCCTGCTGTGGAACCCCTGTATCTTCCGTTGATTGAGGTACCTGCTTCAGAAGAGAGTGAGAAGTATAACAGATTGTTGGCTGAAAACGAAGGATTGAAGAAATCCAATGATGAGTTAGAGAAGGAGATCTTCCAGTTACGTCGTGAGAAGAAGGAAGCCACCTTCACAGTGAAGGAACAGACTGAATTGATTAACAGATTGGGTTCAGAGCTGACAGAAGCGACCAACAAGAAAGAAAAAGTGGGGATAGCCTTGAACGGTGTCAGCAAGGTGCTTACTTCTAAGAAGGAACTTCTAAGCAAAGCTTATTCCCGTCTCAGCAAGTGGGAAGCTTTGTGGAATACCACGCTTACCAAGCGGAAGGAGCGTGAAGACGAACTGAAGCTGCAAATTGCCACGCTAGAGGCACAGATTAAAGCCAAAGACGCAAAGATTGCCGAAGAGACATCACTTAGGAGCGCTGCTGAGCTCAGAGTAAGTGACCTTGAGGAGAAGCCGAGAGTTTATGAAGTGAAGGCCGGTTCCAAGAGGTGCAGACTTGGCGAGAGTTCTGGCAAAGGAACTTGCCAAGATGACGCCACAAAGCTGAGATCCACTACCGAGTGGCATGCTTTACTGATACAGGAGCTGATCTCCCGACTAGGGCATTCAGAGACGTTGAGGGTATTGGAAGACGTCAGAGCACGCCATTTGGCCTGATTTATCTTTACCTTGCTGTTGATTGCACTTGTATTTTTGACCATCGCCAGGCTTGTTGGCCGAGGTCCATTCAGTTGTACTATTGTACTCAGCCTCTTGGCATTTGCTTATATACGAGGGTTTTCTGATTCCTTGCTTGCTTGATAGGGACTCCATTGTCGTGATGGCCTTCTCTCCGAAACTAGAATTGGGGGGCATATAACCTGTAGCATATTTACACAATTGCATTTGCATTCATATTGCATGACCAGGTATACTTGAATCTGTATCTTATTTCCTGCATCTGCAGGTTTTCAGGATTGACGAACAAAGAGTTCACCGCTACTCAATCCGAAACAACTGCAAGAGAATCATGGATCAAGTCCAAATGGAGATGCAGGAAATTCGCGAGAAGTTGAATTTGTTCATGCAAGCAATGGAGAACATTGCTAAGGGCCAGGAGAGCCTCCAGACTTTGGTACAGCCGCTGCTGACGCGGGATAATGGGACTGACAACAATGACCACAACTCTGCGCACGTTGAGACTATTCCGGAGGATGGGCCCCCTACGCCTGAAGTTCCCCCTGTAGTAACCCCACCTGTTATGGTCGTAAACGAGGGCGCTGGCACTGGCAATGGCAACGCAGGGAATGGAAATGAGACTGTTATTAACAATGTTGAATTTGGGGACGCCAACCAAGGCGGTGGTAACAACAATGGCGGTAATGGTTTTGGCAACAATGGTTTCGGCCACAATGATCAGGGATTTGATTACGTCAATCAGGACGGGAAGTTCGGCTTCAATGCTCAGGGTTTCGGTTATGACGGTTTCGGTAACGCTGACCAAGGGTATGGTGGATTTGGTAATATGAATGGTGTTGGGGTGATTCCTGTCAACACCGGGTTCGGACCTATTAGGGTCAACCAGGGTTTCGGTAACGGGGGACGAGGTCCCATGATCAATCAGCAAGGGTTTGGTCGCAACACTGGTTATGACGGATATGGAAATGGAAATGTGAATTGGGGCGAAGACTTCCAGGAGGATGCCTTTTCTGGGAGAGGTATAGGATTTGAAGGACCTATTGATCTTGTGCAGAGGATCAAGATGCTTGAAGAACAGATGAAGGGGGTAGTGAGTCAGAACTCCACCAGTTTGGATATGACTACAATGGGCTTAGTACCAGGGCTGAGGGTGTCGTTAAAATTCAAGGCTCCTACTTTTGACAAATACAAGGGGGTCACCTGCCCTAAGGTCCATGTCCGCTCTTATTACAGGACGATGTCCGCGTATTCAGATGATGAAAGGATGCTCATGCATTTCTTTCAGGACAGCTTATCCGGGCCTTCGCTTGAATGGTATATGGGGTTGGAGCCCACACAGATTAAAACCTGGAAGCAGTTGGCTGATGCTTTCGTGACCCACTACAAATACAACAGCGATCTGGCGCCAAACCGGGTCCAATTGCAGGGTTTGTCACAGAAGAGCGGGGAAAGCTTTAAAGAGTATGTGCAAAGGTGGCGCGATATGGTAGCGAGGGTGCATCCTCCTTTAATTGAAAGGGAGATGAATGATATGTTCATTGGGACATTTACGGGGGTGTTCTATGAAAAATTGTTTAGTGTGTCATTGAGAAGTTTCTCAGATTTGATTCTTATGGGGGAGATGATTGGGAACGGGATTAAAGTCGGAAGGTTCCAAGCAGGTGAGTCTACTTCAACAGGAGGTGCCAGAAAAGCATTTGGTGGTAGACGACAGGGTGATTCTAGTGCCGTGTGTCGCTTGCGCGAAAATAAGGTGCCGGCATGACAGAAGAGTCGCCACCTTTCGTTATTTATCCCTCAGAGCGGGAAAGGAAACGATCGGAAAAACCTGACGAAAAAGGGTAAGACAAGGTCATCGCAACCATTGTCTGGATTCGGGAGTCGGTTACGCAAGGGGAAGGTATTAGCACCCCTCACGTCCGTCGTACTCGACGGGATCCTCGCTTGTTTGTTTACTTGGACGGGTTGGTTATAATCTATCTGCCTATCAAGGCTGGCTGAAAAAGAAAAGAAAAATGACTCGGCAAAGCATCGCGCTTTATGCCTACGTATTCTCATCTGGAACGAGAAATCAGAGTCAACGTAGTTCGGCTAACTACGGGTGAAGGTGGGGAAGGTTGCTCGCTAGGATGTCGCATCCTATGCCTACGTACTTTCATCTGGTATGAAAGATCAGAGCAAACGTAGTTCGGGAAACTACGGGTTATCTCCTAAAAGAAGTGTTTTTTATTGTGTTTGCGATTTCAACCGCACTAAAGACTATGACCTGAGAGTGAATGCGTCGCATGTCACCCAAAGGGTACCATACTAAACATCCAGACTGTGGAAAAGAAACTCTCCCACAATCCTTTCTCAGATAGCTTAAGGCTCGTAACGTACGAAAGAAATCATTCATGATTACTGTATCTTAAACTGCTTCGAGATGAGAAGAGAACAGGCCCAACTAGGAGGGAGACTATCAAGTCCTACTGTTATCATGCCATGGATTCATCCTATGGTTGAGATTTAAACAGGGAACTCCTAGATGTTGTCATGCATAGGTTTCAACCTAAAAGTCTATCATCAAATCCTCATCAGAGGAAATGAGAGTCCTAAGGGATCATGTCAATGATACACCAAAACAGACAAAAGCATCAGCTTTAACAGTAAAATGCATGCAATGCAAGTGAGGGAGGAAATGTGTGTGGGGCTTCAGCCTCCACAAGCTCGTCTCGACCTCAAGCCAATCATGAAATAACAGTAATCATACTGAAAATAAACAACATGCTATCAAGCAATGACAGTAAACTGTAATCATACAGACAGGAGAAATGAAATGCTATCAAGCAAAATAAACACATGGGCAAGGGAGCTGGGCTCTACCGAATACCCGCAAGCAAAGCCAAGCAATAACAATACAATCAGATGCACTCATGCTCTTAGACTGAACTTATTCTAAATGGGCTTAGTCTAATGCAACAGACAAATCAGACAAAACACACAATACATCAAAGAAAACAGAAGAAAGCCTCAGCTCCTTCAGCAGCAACCCAGTCTTCAGACTTCAGAGATCACTTGCTTTCCAGGTATCAACCCTACAACATGAGTATCAACTCATCTTCTCCCTTTGAGCTTCAGCTCCTTTGATCAGCTCTACCTTCAGGCTTCACTATCTCCAGGGATCTTCAGGCATCAATTTGATCTTCACAGAGTCTTCAGACTTCAATAATCTTCAAGGAATCATCTTCCTCAAGGCCTCAGCTTCTACCTTCAATGGCTCCAATGCTCCAGCAAACAAGATTCAGTTACCAAGATGAGGTGGGGATGTTACAGTACTCACTGACTTCCAAAGGATGCCATTGAGAACTTAACATCAAAGGAAAGGCTCTCTCAAAGTTCTACCTTATAGGGCAAGGTCACTAATCCCTCCAAAGGAGAGAGGTGAACACCCTTAAGGGACTCTATGTCACAGAGAAGAAAGGAGGTGAACAAAACACTCCTTGTTTATTGAACAAAGCATTCTATCTAGGGCTCTGCCTATGCACCTATAAACCTATAAACAAAACAACAAAAGCTATGCTAAACTCCTCTGCAAGGTCTTCAAAGCTTCCATGATGATCCACAAGGTCTTCAACTCAATCCTCAAAGCTCACACACTCAAAAGAGAAGGAAAGAAAACACAACAATACAACTTATGCCTTTAAGCAACACACATACTATCCATACATTCAAAAATCAATGAAAAATACTAAAACACCATGCAATATTCTAGTAAAATTCTAGGGGATTCTATACATACTTACCCTTAACCCATATATTCCCCATACACTAATTTGGCCTAAAAACCCCAAAAATAAAATGTTGAAGTTCAAGTATACTACTTAAAACCCTAATTAGAGCACCTAAATGTCTAACTATCAAACTACATCAAATTTAATTTCTAAAATCAAGAGATAAATCCTACATGAAACTAGGGTTCAATATCTAATCACACAAAAAAGAATGAATTAAAAAACCTAAGGGAAGGTCCTAAAACAATTCTTGCAAGATAAGGTACAAACTAAAAGAAATAAAATACCCTATTTAAAAGAAAATACCACAAAAAAAATCCACATTAAAAATAAAATTTCATTTTTATTTTTATATTTTTCTACACAAGATTATCTAATCATAGAAAAAAGAATGACCAAAAAATCATCATTTATCAATTTTTAATGAATTTTATAAGATTGCAAAAATATAAAACAAATAAAAATAATTTAAAAGGGAGGGGGGTGGCAATAGAAGGGATAGGCAGTTCATTTCAATTGGGCCAACGCGCGTGGGGGGTGCGAATAGAACAGCTGGGCCCAGGATCAGTCACTAAACCAAACGGCTGCGTTTTGGTTTTTGAAAATTCCCTCCGTTTCCTCATTCAATCTGCGCCGTTGGATGCAACGAATTAGTCAAGCGTTCCAGAAATATCCAACGGACGTTGGTCATCGTCCCAGATGGATCCCTAGGGTTTTCAGGCGCAGCTCTTCATGCAAGAACTTCCCCTGGTTCGTTCTCCCTCCACACGCAATGATTCTCAACAATTCCAAAAGGAAAAAAGGGCTACTCATCAAGAGGAATAAGGTTGGACGAGTAGTTTTCCTTAATTCTCCATGAATCCTTCAAACAAAGAACTTCAAAGCTCGGGTACCACCATACTTCTCTGAAATCAAAGCTTCTAAAACTCAAATTGGATGATCCAATCTTGTTCTCTATGTTATGCCTACCATCCTGAGCTATTAATCATGTTCTAAAACCACTAAACCAGCCTGTTCTTGATCACAACAGGTTCTTGCACCTGCTATCAAACTTCATGGAATTGGCTCTAACCTTCAGAATTTCATCACCTAGTCTAGCCTAGCCATTCTAAACCTAACATGCGATCTACCTATGCATAATTACAGTGAAAGAGAGAAGAGAAAAAACCTGTCAAGAGGTTATGGTGGAGACTCGTGTGGTTGCTTTCAGGCCTTGAAACTTCCTCCAAATGGTCCTTGGATGATCAATAGCCTTCTGTTTGCACTTGTGATGAAGGGGAAGATCTACAATGGAAGAAAATCAGAATTGCTTCACTTTGAAGAAACTTCTTCAATGGCTGCCTCTCTCTTTCTTTCCCCTCTGAATCCTCTTGCTATCACCAACCTTTTCCTCCTTGTGCTTCACTCTTTAAATAGCAAGTGATGGAAGGGGCTAGAATCATCTAGATCTTTCTAGAAAGTATTGAAAATATCACCACATGAGAACTTGAAATATCATGATATCTTCTTTCATACCTTGCCAAAATCCCTTGAATATGTCTTTACATGAGATATTAAGTGTGCATGAAGGAAATCAGCCCTTACATTTGGCTTGTGTAAGGTTTTTCAACATTGCCTTATAATGCAAGTAATAGATTTACAAAGAAAGTCCCTTTTTTAGGCCTCAAATGAAAAATCTATTTGAACCAAAGTTCTCAAAATGATGTTTCCAATCAAAATGATATATTGGATGACCTATTTTGGATTCCTAGATCCTCCAAACCAATTTTCAAATTCAACTTTTCAAACTTATATGCCATTTTTAGTTCATTTTTGACCAATCATGTAACTTCATGCTATGAGCTTTTCCAACAATTTGTGACCTTCTTTCTAGACCTAAAATCACATTTTGAACAACTCTCATGTTTTGAGTTTTTCCATTTGAGGCTTGGAAATAGGAGTTTTAGGCATTGGCTAAAATGACCTATAACTAACAAATGACCAAAATACCCCTGTCTTGTTCAAACCATAAGTTGAGTTCCATAAATCCTATCAAGGACTTCTACCACTCAAATTAAAGCTAAGAAGATGCCCTCCAACATTCATGTTGACCAAGAGATCATAGGAATCATCCTACTAGGGCAAAAGTTGTCTGCAAGTTGGGTGACTTTCAAGGACCCAGATTCACACACCTCAGCTGACCTGTAATTTGTCAAAACCATAACTTGAGCTCTGCAACTCCTATCAAGGACTTCCACCACTCAAATTAAAGCTAAGAACAAGCTCTACAACATTCATGTTGTGGGGAAGATGAGATATCAATCACATCTAGAGCTAAAACTGCCTGGAAGATAGGGATCAAATTAGGGTTTTTTCACTGACAATCCTTGGAGACCCTAACTTGAAACTTCACAGACTCCTCAATCATGATGAGTTGGTCTAGGAATCATCTTTATAACATCTCTATGCATCATTCCATGATCTCATGGCCCATGGATTGGGTCTCAACCTTCAGTTATCCTAGGGTTGACCCAGTCAAAACCCTAATTCTACCATTCATGGTTGAATCTTCTGAATTCTTGCCTAATGACCTCTCTGGGCTTCATGATGGCTATCAAGACATCTCATAGGCTTTCTCAAAACATCAAGTTCATTCTCAAAGTCTCAGAATCATCTGAGGGGTACCCTCTCAAGCTATGAAGCATACAACCCTGGTTTCAATCCACTTCCTCTGAGGATCTCCTGAACTTTCTGATGAAGGTATCCATTTTCAAACACTCAATGAATAAATAATTGTTGGTCAAATTTTGGGGTGCAACACCGTGTTTGGTGGCAGAGGCAGGGGCAGAGGAAGAAATCAGTATGTTCAGCCGCAACAGATAGCTAGTGTCACTATCCCGCTTCCTCAACAGAGGCAGCCACAACAACAACAACCACAACAACAGCAAGGACAGAATCCTGGTCAGAGAAGGGTACAGAACACGAGAGCGAATGATGATCTGACCTCGCCGTCGAACAAACATCCAACCTCGTCGCTGGACAAATGATGATCTGACCTCGCCGCCAAATCTAAACGTTCAACCTCGCCGTCGAACAAACATCCAACCTCGCCGCTGGACAAATGATGATCTGACCTCGCCGCCAAATCTAAACGTTCAACCTCGCCGTCGAACAAACATCCAACCTCGCCGCTGGACAAATGATGATCTGACCTCGCCGCCAAATCTAAACGTTCAACCTCGCCGTCGAACAAACATCCAACCTCGCCGCTGGACAAATGATGCAACCCTGAACAATTCTGACCTGGGGTTCACCTCTGGTGAATGGAACAAAAGGTACACTTGCGTATTTGAAACTACTTCGCTGGGAATGAGAGACTTAACCGAGCGCACTCTGATCTGGGGTTCACCCTCAGAACCATAACGAACATCGGCATACTGCTGCACACTGCCCGCCGTAGAACTTCAACATTAAAGATATTTGAAACCCTGGCGCCTGGCCACTTCCAGCTTCAGCTAGAAAAGATCTTCAAGTACTTCTGAATATGAATGAAACCCTGGCCCCTGGCCACTCCAGATCCGCTGGAGAATCTTCAAGTTCTTCTGAAGATAGATGAAACCCTGCCCGTCGGCGATCCCAGCTTCAGCTAGAAAAGATCTCCAAGTACTTCTGAAGATAAACATCCTTGACCTTCAAAGATGTAAACTCTGCCCGTCGGCAACTCTGCAGGAGGTATCTTCGACTTCAGTCTAAAGAAATGGTCCTTGGCCTTCAAGGATACACGAATCTGCCTTCAGGCAACTCCACCTCTGCTATAGAGCATCCGAGACTTCAGTCAGGGATATACTTCGGCCTTCAGTCCGAAAAATGAATCCTAGGTCATTCATGACCTTGGGGATAACCTTGCCCTCAGGCACCTTCGCTTCAGCTTAGGAAAATCTGTGACTTCAGTCAGAGAAATGGTATCCTGAGCCATTCATGACTCTTACGGGGATTCAAAGACTTTGCCTTCAGGCAAAACTCCGCTTCAGCTGGAGAAACATCTTCGACTTCAGTCAGAAGAAACACTATCCACTTGATCGCAATCAATCATCACCTCAGGACAGCTGACTTGGTCTTCAGACCAATGCGGATCATCTTGAATACAAAATTTAGAACCTTGTCTTCAGCCACCCGTTGATTCATCAACATGGACATCTGAACTCACAGGAACCTTCTGATACTGCCCTAAGGCGTTTACGCAGTCAATCTTCAGATTAGACAACACTGTTGGAGCAGACATATCACGCTGCTAAGGACTTCAAGAATCATCTTGAATAAACAAATCCGTAGGGCACCTTCAAGAATCATCCTGAACCGATAACCTTTCTGGAGACTTCATTCTGCTGGGTGTTCCAGGAACCTTCCTGGGCAACTCTTGCTGGGGACGCTACTGGGGAGCTCAAGCATCATACTAGGCGAACAACTCGGGAAATTGCGCTGAGGCCTTAAGGATCACCTTAAGCAAACGGCCCTGCTGAGGAATTCAAGAATCGTCTTGAAGAATTCGCTGGGGATCTCAAAAATCATCTTGAGCGAGCGACAGTGGGGATTACACGGGGTCTTAAGAACCATCTTAAGAAAGCGACCTTGTTGGAGAGAATGTCAGGAATCCTCCTGAGCAACTGATCCTTCGGCTGGAAACCTGTAAGGCAAGAATAACAATGACCTAGATCATGCTCATGATGCATATGCTTCTGCGCTATGCCCCACTTAGTGGGAATGATACGCGTTTATGCTAAATGTTGTGCAATCATGCACGACGTTATGCAATCATGCACAATGCTATGCAGTGTCAAATGCTATGTTAAATGCCATGCAGTCATGCACAGTGATGCGATCCCGTCAGCAAAATAAATGCCGAAGGGGAATTCTCCTGTCAAGGAGAAAGAACTACTCAGGTAGAGGAATCATCCTGCTGAGGAAAACGTGGGCACGCCGATATCAATCAGGCTCTGTCTGGGGAACTGATCTTCCGCGGACTGCTGCAGGGAAAACAACTCTGTGGGGGGACAACTTCAGCTGACTGTTGCAGGGGACGAAGCTCTACGAGAACCTGAACCTACTGAAGGAAGGTGATGTCAATCGCGGGAGTGAACTGCGTGGCCGTCTCGGCTGACTCTTCTGGGGGTAACAACTCTGTGGGGAAACAACTTCAGCTGCTCCACACTTCGCTGGGGAAAGACCAATCATGATCTGATCAACCTTCAAGGACTCGGCCCTCCTGGACACCTGCAAACTCGGCTGAGGAAGGAGAAGTCATTCTGCTTCGCCAAAGGGAGTACGACTCTGGGAGATACAGCATCAGCCGCTCAACATCTGCTAGGGAAAATCCACTCATGGTCCCAACTGCTTCCAAGGATTCTGCTTTTCTGCGGACTCGGCCGGGGAGTGAAATCATTCTACTTCACGGGAGAGTACGACTCTGGTGCGGAATCTCAATTTCGCCGGGGAAGAAAGAATCATCTGTCTTCAGGGGAAAGTGCAACTCTGCAGGGGAATACAACATCAGTTGTTCCAATACTCTACTGGGGAAGAGGGAATCATCCAACTTCAGGAGAGAACATGACTCTGGTGGGGAATCTCAATTCCACTGGAGACTTCAGTCTGACACCATTAGTTACTGCATATTTCGGCGTACGACCAATTCCCTACGAAACCCGCACTTGTGACCCGGTGCTGGGGAAAGATGACATCATTCTTCGGTGCTTGGCTCAGCTGATGAGGTGACGCTCCTTCAGGACGCGTCTGCTTGGGGAAGAGAATCATCTCTGCATGGGGAGACATATCAATGCTCACTATTCTGCGTTCAGACTCTGCGAAGGGGAGACTACTGAACTCTGCTGGAGAGGGAGGGCTCGCACGGCATATCCTACACCTGCAACAACACAAACACACAAGACAAGATTCCCTCCTCAAAGGGTTCTATCCAGGTTATTATCTCGTGACAATATTCAGTTAATCAATTGTTTCAACAATCAATGGGCCTAGGCCCGTAAGTTTATGTATGCGTATTTTATCAAAAAAAACATCGGCGTTTTCATTCGTAAACAAAACAGATAAATGCTAAACAGACAAGTAGAATTGCTGAATAATGTGCATTTTATTGATGATGAACCCCTGAATGGGCAAAAATGTTTTACAACAGAGGCAAACTCCTGGGATGAGGAAGCCGCACGAAAAAGAAAACATAAATATACATCAGTATATACAAATGTTGGCAATCGAGGCGTAGACGAACACCATAAGTTGATCCCTCTAAGACCCACTCGAGTTTGATACCTCTCCGACGCTTCAGCTTTGGACGAGATTGATTCAGATAAACGGCCCTCAGGTCTTCCGAACCACTAAACAATGAAAGTCCATACGCGGAACGCAGTCGTTTGCTTATTCAAATCCCTAACTTTTGCGTGAACCGCCCTTTCGGGTTTTCAGTTCACCGGGATACCCTTTTTTGCCGAAGCCGCCCAGTGTAGGTTTTCGACTTCGCGGGTGTACATTTTTTCAATATATCCCTAATTTTTCCCGAACCTTTTATTCTGTTTTTGGTTCGCCGGGATGCCCCTTTTTTGCCTGGACTCTTTCTTTTTTGTCCAGCGGGTCTCTTTCAAGCAAAGTATTTTTTTAACTGCGTCCGCGTTCACCGGGGATGCAAAATCTTCACCATCCATCGTGGATAACAACAAAGCTCCTCCTGAGAAGACCTTGCTGACGACATACGGCCCTTCGTAATTCGGAGTCCACTTGCCCCGGTGATCGGAGTGTGGCGGAAGAATTTTCTTCAGGACGAGATCACCCGTCTGAAAGCTTCTAGGACGCACCTTCTTATCATAAGCTTTCTTCATTCGGCTTTGGTACAAACGACCAAATGCGATCGATGCTAACCTTTTCTCGTCCATCAGGCTGAGTTGGTTCAAACGATTCGTAATCCATTCTGCCTCATCGAGTTTTACATCAACCAAAACTCGCAAAGAGGGAATCTCCACTTCTAACGGTAGGACAGCTTCCATACCATACACCAAGGAGAAAGGAGTTGCCCCGGTCGACGTACGCATCGTCGTACGATAACCGTGCAAGGCAAACGGCAGCATCTCGTGCCAATCTTTATACGTCACAACCATCTTCTGAACAATCTTCTTGATGTTCTTGTTGGCCGCTTCAACAGCGCCATTCATCTTCGGCCTGTAAGGAGATGAGTTGTGGTGTTCAATCTTGAAGCTCTGGCACAGCTCCTTCATCATCTTGTTGTTTAAATTCGAACCATTATCAGTAATGATTCGCTCGGGAATTCCATAGCGACAGATGATGTCCCTCTTTATGAATTTAGCTACCACCTGCTTGGTCACATTAGCGTACGAGGCTGCCTCCACCCACTTGGTGAAATAGTCGATAGCTACCAGAATGAAACGATGACCATTGGATGCGGTGGGCTCGATCTTTCCTATCATGTCGATGCCCCACATGGAGAACGGCCAAGGGGAGGACATGACATTCAATGGGCACGGCGGCACATGAACTTTATCAGCATAAATCTGGCATTTGTGACATTTCCTCGCGAATCTGAAGCAATCCGACTCCATAGTCAGCCAGTAATACCCTGCTCTCAGGATCTTTCTCGTCATGGCGTGCCCGCCGGCGTGCGTACCAAATGTGCCTTCATGGACCTCTTCCATGAGCATACTCGCCTCTTTTTCATCCACACATCTGAGTAGCACGAGATCGTGGTTTCTCTTATACAGCACTCCGTCAGGATTGAGATAAAAGTTTCCAGATAGCCTCCTTAGAGTCTTCTTATCCTGGGTAGACGCACCCGCAGGATACTCCTTAGTCATGAGGAAGGTCTGGATGTCGTGGAACCATGGCTTGCCGTCGGTGGCACCCTCGATCGCAAAGACAAATGCCGGTCTATCAAGACGCGAAAGTACAATTCTTGGAGCCTCATTCCAATAATTGACTTTATACATTGAAGCCAACGTAGCTAAAGCATCAGCCATTTGATTTTCAGCCCTGGGTACATGATGAAGTTCCACTCGATCGAAGAATGGAAGCAGCCTCCTGGCATAATTCATGTACGGCACTAGATTCGCTTGACGAGTTTCCCACTCCCCTTTGATCTGATTGATTACGAGCGCTGAGTCACCATATATGTCTAGATTCTTGATTCTCAAATCAATTGCCTCTTCTAGACCCATAATACATGCTTCATACTCTGCTTCGTTGTTGGTAACTGGAAACGTCAGTCTCGCAGTAAACGGGATGTGGGATCCGTGGGGAGTCGTGATGATAGCCCCGATACCACTTCCATAGGAATTAACCGCTCCGTCGAATATCAACTTCCACTGAGACTTCCTATCTGGTCCCTCGTCGGGCAATGGCTCATCACAATCCTTCGTCTTGAGAAACATAATGTCCTCGTCATGGAATTCGAACTTCATCGGCTGGTAGTCTTCGATCGGCTGTTCGGCAAGGTAATCAGACAATACGCTTCCCTTAGTGGCTTTCTGAGAGACGTACTGAATGTCATATTCTGTTAACACCATCTGCCATCTGGCAATCCTGCCCGAAAGAGCCTGCTTCTCGAAGACGTACTTGATCGGATCCATCTTCGAAATCAGCATAGTGGTGTGGTTGAGCATATACTGTCGTAGACGTTTGGCGGCCCAAGCTAGTGCACAACACGTCTTCTCCAGCATCGAGTATCGAGATTCACACTCAGTGAACTTTTTACTCAAATAATAAATGGCATGCTCTTTTCTGCCCGTCTCATCGTGCTGACCGAGAACACACCCCATACTATTCTCCAGAACCGTCAGGTACATGATTAATGGCCGTCCAGCCACTGGGGGTATCAAGATTGGAGGTTCTTGAAGATACTGCTTTATTTTGTCGAATGCCTTCTGGCAATCCTCGTTCCAAGTAATCGCCTGATCTTTCTTCAACAGCTTGAACATCGGTTCACAAGTGGCCGTGAGCTGAGAGATAAACCTTGCAATGTAGTTTATTCGGCCCAGGAAACCGCGAACTTCTTTCTCTGTTTTTGGCGCTGGCATTTCTTGGATAGCTTTTATTTTCGCAGGATCGACTTCAATACCTCGTTCACTAACGATAAACCCCAATAACTTTCCGGACCGCACTCCGAAAGTGCACTTGTTAGGATTCAGCCTCAGCCTGAACTTCCTAAGCCTTTCAAACAGCTTCAACAAATTGACCAGATGCTCTTCCTCCGTTTGGGACTTTGCAATCATGTCATCAACATAGACCTCGATCTCATGATGAATCATATCATGGAACAAAGTTACCATTGCTCGCTGGTAAGTGGCCCCTGCGTTCTTCAGACCGAAGGGCATTACCTTATAGCAGAATGTGCCCCAGGGGGTGATGAACGTTGTTTTCTCCATGTCCTCCGGTGCCATCTTAATCTGATTGTAACCGGAGAAGCCATCCATGAACGAAAACACGGAAAACTGGGCTGTATTGTCGACCAACACATCGATATGAGGCAACGGGAAGTCATCCTTAGGGCTCGCCCTGTTCAAATCCCGATAATCGACGCACATGCGTACCTTACCGTCCTTCTTCGGTACAGGCACTATGTTGGCGACCCACGGAGGGTAAGTGGTAACGGCTAGAAATCCTGCGTCCAACTGCTTCTGGACCTCTTCTTTGATTTTTACAGCCATGTCTGGTCTCGTCCTCCTGAGCTTCTGCTTGACTGGAGGGCAATCTTCTCGCAACGGCAAGCGATGAACCACGATATCAGTGTCGAGTCCGGGCATATCCTCATACGACCAAGCAAAGACGTCACTATACTCTCGAAGCATCTCGACCAGCCTATGCTTGACATCATTCTGCAGCGCAGCCCCAACTCTGACATTTCTGACGAGCTCCTCAGAACCCAGATTTACAATCTCAATATCCTCCTCGTGAGGCAGAATAACCTTCTCCTCTTGTCTCAACAAGCGGGCCAATTCTTCCGGAAGGTCTTCGTCTTCATCAATCTCATCCTCGGCTTGATAGATCGGGCAATCAAAGTCGTAGTGAGCCGTAGAAGGTCCAGAGTCGATGTCATCTGTTACGTGGATCCTGCAATAACAAGGGTTAAGTTTAAAGCAGGAATATGCAGGTTAGCACGAACCTCGTTGCCATTTTGCTGTTTTTTCGAAATAAACATAAAATAGGAATAACAGAGAACACAATATTTGATTACGAAGAAAACGCCTTTTATTTATTAACAAAATGCATACACATAATCCAACAAGGCCCTGACAGTAAAACCATTATGCCCCGGGCAGGACATAGGGTTGTACAAAGATTGTAAAAAGCAAATCATTACTCTTCACTTGTCAGCTTGATAATCTCCCTGATTGTCCAATTGTGGAGGCGCTCGCCCGGCTTGCTCGGTTGAATCCAGGCGTCAAGATCGCAATCACTGTCTCCGCTGTCCTCCGACGCAGCGTTGATACTCTCGAAGATTACTCCCCCCTTGGTGAATAGGATCGGCCCTTTCCCACGAGATGAGCTACCAGAAGAAGATGAAGCTTCAGCTTCAGGAGAATATCCCAATCCAAACTTATCCTGTTTGATTGGTATATCCAAGACATGCCCCCAGCCTGGGGTGGAACCGGCTTCGACAACGGCTCTAGCTTCCTTAAACGAGGAGAGGTTCAACTCTTGCTTCTCTGCGACGACGGGAGCCACCTCCTTCACTCTGACGGTTTCAAAAGCCTGGCAAAGAGTCTCATGGATCTCACCATCCATTTCAACGTATTTAAAGGACGACAGGTGGCTTACCATGATGTCCTCCTCTCCACAGACTGTCACTATGCTGCCCCCAACAGCATATTTAAGCTTCTGATGCAGCGTGGACGTCACGGCACCAGCAGAATGGATCCATGGCCGACCTAAGAGGCAACTATAGGCGGGCATGATATCCATGATATAGAAAACCGCATTGAACGTCTCTGGACCAACCTGAATTGGCAGGGTCAACTCTCCGAAGACGTGGCGCTTGGTTCCGTCAAAGGCTTTCACGACCAGATCACTAGGCGTGCACGGCAATCCACGGGTATCCAACTTCATCAGTGCCTTCTTCGGAAGCACGTTAAGCGAGGAACCCGTATCCACCAGGACATGTGACATAATCGTGCCTCTGCACTCTATTGAGACGTGCAAGGCGCTGTTGTGATCTCTTCCCTTAGGAGTCAGCTCCAGATCTGTAAATCCCAGCCCATTACCAGCATTGACATGGGCTACTACTTCCTCGAGTTGATTCACTGATATCTCCTGCGGCACGTATGCAGCATTCAATACCTTCAGCAATGCATTGCGGTGCGCCTCAGAGCACAACAACAAGTTAAGAATCGAGATCTTTGACGGAGTCTGATGAAGATGATCTACAATCTTGTAGTCACTCTTCTTGATTAGTCGCATGAACTCTTCAGCATCTTTAACCAGCAAGTCCTTCTCTGCCCCTGCGGGGACCTCTTCGACAGCTTTACCTTTACCCTTATCCACAGCGTCAGCCCAGACCACCTTCTCTGCTGCAACCTCTGCTGGTGCGAACACTCTACCACTCCGAGTGATACCACTGACCTCAGTAAGATTCTGCATAGTGGACCCGAACGGCTCAAGCTCTATCTTCTGACCATTACAATAAACTTCGGCGCCATAATGCCATGGAACGGCATTGGTGCTCTCGAATGGGATTGGTCCGGCCCTGGTGATGGTAATAGTAGGCGGACGAGGCGCAGAAATAGTAATAGGGTGGCGAGGAATGGTAATGGTAGCAACTTCGTCTGCCTGCTTCAGCATAACTTCCCCTGATATACTCTCAACGCTCCGGCTGAACTGTAAAATACCCTCGGACATCAGACTTTGGATACCTTCGATCAGCTGCTCACACCCATCAGGAAGCGTAGCACAAGCCATACATAATTCTCCACATCCAGGAAAGAAGCCCTTCTTCAGCAACTTAGCCTTGACAAAACTCAACGGCGTCTTCAAATCTTTGACATCAGTCAGCAAGTCCGCACTCTCCTCGGTGATGACAGCATTCACGCCGCCCCCCTTATGATGAGGCATCGGATTCTTGGTGACGTTGGGCACGTTGTCAGAAAAGTTGATAACCTTGGCGTCCACCAAGTCCTGGACTTTGTGCTTAAAAGCTTTACAATTCTCAATCGTATGGCCAGGTGCCCCGGTATGGAACTCACAAGTAGCACTGGCATCATACCCCGGTGGTGGCGCCCCTGTTAAGGGAGCCAACGTCCTCTTTTGAACTAGCTGAAGCTGCAGCAAAGTTTGCAGAAGCTGCGCATATGACATAGGTGGAGTATCAAACTGACGGCTTGCCATAGGAGCCCGATTCTGATATCTTTTATACCCCTGATTATTCTGCTGCTGAGGTTGCTGCGGCTGCAGCTGCGGCTGCGGCGGAGCAGCTGGGATGTTTATGCTAGCAATCTGAGGCTGAGGGCCCTTGCCCTTTCTCCTAGCGTTAGTGACAGCACTGGCATCTCCCTCTCGACGCTTGCCAGTATAGGGTTTCTTGCTACCTCCTCCAGCTGAGGATGATTCGCCCTGAATTTTTCCGATTTTTATACCGTTCTCAACATGCTCGCCCAAAGTGATAAGAGCCGAGAATGTTCCCGACATGCCACTGACCAGCTTTTCATAGTAGATTCCGGGAAGGGTAGCCACGAACATTTGTACCAACTCACGCTCAACCATCGGCGGTTGAACCCGAGCAGCCAATTCACGCCACCGCTGGGCGTATTCTTTGAAGCTTTCATTGTTCCGCTGTGAGAGATTCTGAAGCTGAACTCGGTTGGGAGCCAAGTCGCTGTTATATTGATAGTGGAGAACAAACGCTTCTGCAAGCTCTTTCCAGGTGCGCACAGCAGCGGGCTCCAAGCCCATATACCATTCGAGTGATGGACCAGAAAGACTATCCTGAAAGAAGTGCATCAGCAACTTCTCATCGTCAGAATAAGCGGACATCTTTCTATAATAAGATCGGAGGTGGACCCGGGGGCAAGTGGTGCCCTTATACTTCTCAAAGGTAGGCACCTTGAACTTGTGGGGTACTTTAAAGTCAGCAATCAACCCGAGGTTGGACATGTCAACGCCCAATGTGTTCTGATTTTCTATGCTTCTCATCTTGTCTTCCAGCGCCTTGAACCTGAGTCGAGCCTCGGCATTCAACTCTGCCTCTACACCTCTCTGAGAGAATATATCATCCTGATGGTCCTCCAGCCACGGTTGAGGCACCACCAGATTTCCTGCACCAGCATTGCCGTTGACCGGCCCCATGTTAACATTGGCTCCCAAACTACCATTGACGGCGCCCGCCGCGTTGAGTCCGAGATTAGTCATCAGATTGCCGTTAGCACTGCCGTTGCCTCCGGCAGCAGGAACAACATTCTGTGGAGTATCCCCTTGAGGAGGAGTAGGCACGGCCCCTCCATGAAGTATGCCATTACTGTCAACCCTGGAGATCAGAGGTTGAACCAGAGTACGAAGCTGATCTTGACCATTCGCGACCACCTGCATCAGCTCCATAAAACGATCCATCCGCTCACGGAGCTCTTGAACATCTGACTGTACCTGGTCCATGATTCTCGTCTGATTAGCGCGAGTTGAGTAGCGGTGGATGAGTCTTTGATCAATCCTGGAGATCGGAAGCAGCGCGGAACCTGAAAAACCTGTTAACAATAAAGGTTAGGAAAAGCAATAAGATATACACCATGCAAATATGCTTCATGCAGATGCATGCGTGTGTCTGCGTGCGTGGGAGATTTTCCCCCGATCCTAGTGCCTTAGTGACGGTGCTGATAATAACAGGAAGAAGAAATCCGAGCCCAATCGTGGAAACATCAATCTCATATATATATAGAAAGGCCTGTCAAGGCTGTACACAGTATCAGCGAGTACAAATCAACAGCATGACCTCAGCCAACAAGTCTGGTGATGGTCAGCATACATCAAAGATCAAAAACAACAGGGATATAACTAGTCAAGTACGGCCACGGGCGCGATACTCTGCTAATAACTCCTTTGTCTCTGAGTGATCTGGCGAAGTGAGCAACCCCTCGACGAGTAGTTCCCTCTGCCTGATAGTATGCTGAAGCCCCTGAATTGAACTCTCCCAAGCGCCTTCGCCAAAGCAATCTTCCAGCTTCCGCTTCTTAGACTCAAACATCAGCTTATGCTCCTTCAGGCTAGCAATGGCTTTGTTGAGACGGGCTTCAGCGGAGTACCTGCGGGCGGTCTCTTCATCAAACCTCCGCTCACTGTCCTTCACTTCAGTCTCTAGCTTAGAAATCTGCAGCATCAGCTTGTCTTCTCGCTCCTTCCTGGTGGCCATGGAAGTCTTCCAATGCTGGTCGAACTTAGATATTCTCCGGTATGCTTCCTCTAGATGCGTCTTCTTCGTAGCCAACACATCATTAGCAGCTCTGAAGTCTTGACCTAAGCGTTCCCTATCAGCAATCTGCTTTGCCAAGTCTGCACTCAGCTGGCTCACCGACTCTGCTTGCTTTTTGAGGGCATACACGGCTTCGTTCCTCTCACTTCGAAGCTGAGCTAACTCCTTCTCTAATTCTGCATTTGCCCTCTTCAATTCATCACGCTCGGCTAATACCTGGTTGTGTTGATGAATGGACACAGTGGTAGGCTCTTCGACTGGTGGAGGACTCTCTGGTCTGACATGAGGGAATGGCATCCCTATAGCGCTGGCTCTGGCTCTGATCCAATCTGAATAAGGAGGATAAGCTTGGTTGTCGCTCTTCCCCAACAAAGACTTTCCTCTCGTGCTGATATTGTTCCACGCATACTGAAGCTTGGACAACAACTCCCCCTCTAGAATACCCGCGAGGTACAGAGATTCCCGTACCTCTTCTTCCTTCGGTGGATTCCTCAAAGCATATGCAAACTGACGAACTAACAATGATGGGTTGTAGTTGATGCAACCCTTCCTACCTATCAGAGGTACGTTAGGAAACCCACCACAACTGAAGATCATCTCGGTGCCTAACCTGCTTCTGTCGACGAACCAAACAACGTCCTCTGCCGACAAGCTCATCAGACGCTCAAGCCACTCAACCGTGGCTGCAGACAAGACAGAAGAACCCCTCTTGGGCAAATGACTATCAAACCACTTGTACAACAACGGTACACAGCATGAAACATTCTTCCCTCTCCGGTTCTCATTCTTGTAATGCACTGAATGGTAAACGTCTCCGATCAGAGTAGGGACTGGATTCCCTGAGGCAAAGATATGGAATGCATCAAAATCTACGAAATCAGGCATGCTGGGAAATAGGATGATGCCATATATGCATAAAGCAAGGATGGCGCTGAAGGCGTCCCAACATTTGTCCTTAGCACACTGTTGAGCCTTAGCTATCAGAAACTGCAGAGAGAACCCTGGGACCTTGTTCCAACTCGTCACCACTAACTCAGAAGCGCTCAAATGGAGTGAGGAAGCCAAGCTAACCAGATCAGGTTCAGCATCCATGTGGACAAAAGGCATCTGCCTTTTGATGGGCACACCCAACATATCAGCATACTCTTCCAATGTCGGCGCGAGAACGAAGTCATGAAAAGTGAAACACCTCAAGGGAGGATCATAAAACTGCAGCAGAGCATGTAACCCATTCATCTCAGACGCGGAAGGTTTGTAGACCAGACTAAGCAACTTGCCATAAGACTTCCTGAACCTATCCTTCACAGAATTCCCTGCCAGGGCTATCAAACCAGTCAGCTTCGACACATCGGGGGTCGGGAATTTGTACGCAACAGTCTTCCTGAGAGAAGCCATAACAACAGTAGAAGACGGGAAACCCTGGATCGGGGAACGACACCTGCAACACAGACACACGTTAATGGAATGCAGATGAATGCGTAAACTACTGCAAAATGCAGGTATGCAATAATATATCCAGGTGGCTGCTGTGGCGACTCGGTATCGACAGTCACTGATGAGAAGGAAACCCCGGTGTAAGACCACTAATCTGATCTGCTGAGAATAACCATCTGATAGGACCGAGATCAAAATTCTGTTCTGACAAGAGTAAGTGACTGATAATAAGGACCCCGGGTGCAATATCAAGGAACATCTGTTGAAGTCTTCAGACCCCAAAATCAAAAATCTGCCCTATCAAGAACAAACACACAGCTGCTGATGAGATCTTCAGACCTCACTCAAAATCTGCTCTATCAAGAACAAATAACATCTGCCGATGAGGTCTTCAGACCTTACTCAAAATCTGCTCCATCCAGGACAAACCACTGATGATAACATACTGATCAAAGCCTGCTCTATCAAGAACAGACAAACACCCGGCGACAAGATCCTCTGATCAAAAACCTCTTGCTCTATCAAGAACATGTCTGCAACTGAGAACCCAACATAACTGATTTACTGTCAAGAAAACCAGGTAGTCTGAAGGTCTAAGTTTCCTGCAATAAACCCAGTCCCACTCACAAGTATGAACCTAGACTGACTCAAGGTATGGCATCCTATGCGTTCATCAGCGTCACAGACTTTCAAAACTGACGATACGATTCCCAGAAGGAGTGGCATCATCAAGTCCTGAAGAGGCCTCACTTAGCTGAATCACAAATGATCGGTCCCCAGAGTCGACAATCCACCAAACCAGCAACCGTCTCAACCCAAAGGGTTGAAAGTGAAGCCAACCGGATGAACCTCGTCTGAGCGTGGATTTCATGAGACACTAGTGCCTGCAAAGCAAGCACGCGCCCACTAATTTCCACTCTAAGTCTATAGTGCACTCAAGCCTGGGTCTGGCTTCTCACTCAATCAGAACTCCCATCCCACAACAGCACAAATAATCATATTTTACTGGAAATAAAATGCGGGAAATAAAGTGCGAGAAGTAAAAATGCGATAAATAAACGCAACCCAACAAGCAAACACACAAGCGGTAGGATTGACTCGCAGGGAACCGTTGGAGTCCCCAGCAGAGTCGCCAGCTGCTGGGGACGGTCCCAGACAGCTAGGAAGGAAATCCAAGGCGAGACTCGCATAGGGAACCATCGTAAGTCCCCAGCAGAGTCGCCAGCTGTCGCTTGCGCGAAAATAAGGTGCCGGCATGACAGAAGAGTCGCCACCTTTCGTTATTTATCCCTCAGAGCGGGAAAGGAAACGATCGGAAAAACCTGACGAAAAAGGGTAAGACAAGGTCATCGCAACCATTGTCTGGATTCGGGAGTCGGTTACGCAAGGGGAAGTTATTAGCACCCCTCACGTCCGTCGTACTCGACGGGATCCTCGCTTGTTTGTTTACTTGGACGAGTTGGTTATAATCTATCTGCCTATCAAGGCTGGCTGAAAAAGAAAAGAAAAATGACTCGGCAAAGCATCGCGCTTTATGCCTACGTATTCTCATCTGGAACGAGAAATCAGAGTCAACGTAGTTCGGCTAACTACGGGTGAAGGTGGGGAAGGTTGCTCGCTAGGATGTCGCATCCTATGCCTACGTACTTTCATCTGGTATGAAAGATCAGAGCAAACGTAGTTCGGGAAACTACGGGTTATCTCCTAAAAGAAGTGTTTTTTATTGTGTTTGCGATTTCAACCGCACTAGAGACTATGACCTGAGAGTGAATGCGTCGCATGTCACCCAAAGGGTACCATACTAAACATCCAGACTGTGGAAAAGAAACTCTCCCACAATCCTTTCTCAGATAGCTTAAGGCTCGTAACGTACGAAAGAAATCATTCATGATTACTGTATCTTAAACTGCTTCGAGATGAGAAGAGAACAGGCCCAACTAGGAGGGAGACTATCAAGTCCTACTGTTATCATGCCATGGATTCATCCTATGGTTGAGATTTAAACAGGGAACTCCTAGATGTTGTCATGCATAGGTTTCAACCTAAAAGTCTATCATCAAATCCTCATCAGAGGAAATGAGAGTCCTAAGGGATCATGTCAATGATACACCAAAACAGACAAAAGCATCAGCTTTAACAGTAAAATGCATGCAATGCAAGTGAGGGAGGAAATGTGTGTGGGGCTTCAGCCTCCACAAGCTCGTCTCGACCTCAAGCCAGTCATGAAATAACAGTAATCATACTGAAAATAAACAACATGCTATCAAGCAATGACAGTAAACTGTAATCATACAGACAGGAGAAATGAAATGCTATCAAGCAAAATAAACACATGGGCAAGGGAGCTGGGCTCTACCGAATACCCGCAAGCAAAGCCAAGCAATAACAATACAATCAGATGCACTCATGCTCTTAGACTGAACTTATTCTAAATGGGCTTAGTCTAATGCAACAGACAAATCAGACAAAACACACAATACATCAAAGAAAACAGAAGAAAGCCTCAGCTCCTTCAGCAGCAACCCAGTCTTCAGACTTCAGAGATCACTTGCTTTCCAGGTATCAACCCTACAACATGAGTATCAACTCATCTTCTCCCTTTGAGCTTCAGCTCCTTTGATCAGCTCTACCTTCAGGCTTCACTATCTCCAGGGATCTTCAGGCATCAATTTGATCTTCACAGAGTCTTCAGACTTCAATAATCTTCAAGGAATCATCTTCCTCAAGGCCTCAGCTTCTACCTTCAATGGCTCCAATGCTCCAGCAAACAAGATTCAGTTACCAAGATGAGGTGGGGATGTTACAGTACTCACTGACTTCCAAAGGATGCCATTGAGAACTTAACATCAAAGGAAAGGCTCTCTCAAAGTTCTACCTTATAGGGCAAGGTCACTAATCCCTCCAAAGGAGAGAGGTGAACACCCTTAAGGGACTCTATGTCACAGAGAAGAAAGGAGGTGAACAAAACACTCCTTGTTTATTGAACAAAGCATTCTATCTAGGGCTCTGCCTATGCACCTATAAACCTATAAACAAAACAACAAAAGCTATGCTAAACTCCTCTGCAAGGTCTTCAAAGCTTCCATGATGATCCACAAGGTCTTCAACTCAATCCTCAAAGCTCACACACTCAAAAGAGAAGGAAAGAAAACACAACAATACAACTTATGCCTTTAAGCAACACACATACTATCCATACATTCAAAAATCAATGAAAAATACTAAAACACCATGCAATATTCTAGTAAAATTCTAGGGGATTCTATACATACTTACCCTTAACCCATATATTCCCCATACACTAATTTGGCCTAAAAACCCCAAAAATAAAATGTTGAAGTTCAAGTATACTACTTAAAACCCTAATTAGAGCACCTAAATGTCTAACTATCAAACTACATCAAATTTAATTTCTAAAATCAAGAGATAAATCCTACATGAAACTAGGGTTCAATATCTAATCACACAAAAAAGAATGAATTAAAAAACCTAAGGGAAGGTCCTAAAACAATTCTTGCAAGATAAGGTACAAACTAAAAGAAATAAAATACCCTATTTAAAAGAAAATACCACAAAAAAAATCCACATTAAAAATAAAATTTCATTTTTATTTTTATATTTTTCTACACAAGATTATCTAATCATAGAAAAAAGAATGACCAAAAAATCATCATTTATCAATTTTTAATGAATTTTATAAGATTGCAAAAATATAAAACAAATAAAAATAATTTAAAAGGGAGGGGGGTGGCAATAGAAGGGATAGGCAGTTCATTTCAATTGGGCCAACGCGCGTGAGGGGTGCGAATAGAACAGCTGGGCCCAGGATCAGTCACTAAACCAAACGGCTGCGTTTTGGTTTTTGAAAATTCCCTCCGTTTCCTCATTCAATCTGCGCCGTTGGATGCAACGAATTAGTCAAGCGTTCCAGAAATATCCAACGGACGTTGGTCATCGTCCCAGATGGATCCCTAGGGTTTTCAGGCGCAGCTCTTCATGCAAGAACTTCCCCTGGTTCGTTCTCCCTCCACACGCAATGATTCTCAACAATTCCAAAAGGAAAAAAGGGCTACTCATCAAGAGGAATAAGGTTGGACGAGTAGTTTTCCTTAATTCTCCATGAATCCTTCAAACAAAGAACTTCAAAGCTCGGGTACCACCATACTTCTCTGAAATCAAAGCTTCTAAAACTCAAATTGGATGATCCAATCTTGTTCTCTATGTTATGCCTACCATCCTGAGCTATTAATCATGTTCTAAAACCACTAAACCAGCCTGTTCTTGATCACAACAGGTTCTTGCACCTGCTATCAAACTTCATGGAATTGGCTCTAACCTTCAGAATTTCATCACCTAGTCTAGCCTAGCCATTCTAAACCTAACATGCGATCTACCTATGCATAATTACAGTGAAAGAGAGAAGAGAAAAAACCTGTCAAGAGGTTATGGTGGAGACTCGTGTGGTTGCTTTCAGGCCTTGAAACTTCCTCCAAATGGTCCTTGGATGATCAATAGCCTTCTGTTTGCACTTGTGATGAAGGGGAAGATCTACAATGGAAGAAAATCAGAATTGCTTCACTTTGAAGAAACTTCTTCAATGGCTGCCTCTCTCTTTCTTTCCCCTCTGAATCCTCTTGCTATCACCAACCTTTTCCTCCTTGTGCTTCACTCTTTAAATAGCAAGTGATGGAAGGGGCTAGAATCATCTAGATCTTTCTAGAAAGTATTGAAAATATCACCACATGAGAACTTGAAATATCATGATATCTTCTTTCATACCTTGCCAAAATCCCTTGAATATGTCTTTACATGAGATATTAAGTGTGCATGAAGGAAATCAGCCCTTACATTTGGCTTGTGTAAGGTTTTTCAACATTGCCTTATAATGCAAGTAATAGATTTACAAAGAAAGTCCCTTTTTTAGGCCTCAAATGAAAAATCTATTTGAACCAAAGTTCTCAAAATGATGTTTCCAATCAAAATGATATATTGGATGACCTATTTTGGATTCCTAGATCCTCCAAACCAATTTTAAAATTCAACTTTTCAAACTTATATGCCATTTTTAGTTCATTTTTGACCAATCATGTAACTTCATGCTATGAGCTTTTCCAACAATTTGTGACCTTCTTTCTAGACCTAAAATCACATTTTGAACAACTCTCATGTTTTGAGTTTTTCCATTTGAGGCTTGGAAATAGGAGTTTTAGGCATTGGCTAAAATGACCTATAACTGACAAATGACCAAAATACCCCTGTCTTGTTCAAACCATAAGTTGAGTTCCATAAATCCTATCAAGGACTTCTACCACTCAAATTAAATCTAAGAAGATGCCCTCCAACATTCATGTTGACCAAGAGATCATAGGAATCATCCTACTAGGGCAAAAGTTGTCTGCAAGTTGGGTGACTTTCAAGGACCCAGATTCACACACCTCAGCTGACCTGTAATTTGTCAAAACCATAACTTGAGCTCTGCAACTCCTATCAAGGACTTCCACCACTCAAATTAAAGCTAAGAACAAGCTCTACAACATTCATGTTGTGGGGAAGATGAGATATCAATCACATCTAGAGCTAAAACTGCCTGGAAGATAGGGATCAAATTAGGGTTTTTTCACTGACAATCCTTGGAGACCCTAACTTGAAACTTCACAGACTCCTCAATCATGATGAGTTGGTCTAGGAATCATCTTTATAACATCTCTATGCATCATTCCATGATCTCATGGCCCATGGATTGGGTCTCAACCTTCAGTTATCCTAGGGTTGACCCAGTCAAAACCCTAATTCTACCATTCATGGTTGAATCTTCTGAATTCTTGCCTAATGACCTCTCTGGGATTCATGATGGCTATCAAGACATCTCATAGGCTTTCTCAAAACATCAATTTCATTCTCAAAGTCTCAGAATCATCTGAGGGGTACCCTCTCAAGCTATGAAGCATACAACCCTGGTTTCAATCCACTTCCTCTGAGGATCTCCTGAACTTTCTGATGAAGGTATCCATTTTCAAACACTCAATGAATAAATAATTGTTGGTCAAATTTTGGGGTGCAACACCGTGTTTGGTGGCAGAGGCAGGGGCAGAGGAAGAAATCAGTATGTTCAGCCGCAACAGATAGCTAGTGTCACTATCCCGCTTCCTCAACAGAGGCAGCCACAACAACAACAACCACAACAACAGCAAGGACAGAATCCTGGTCAGAGAAGGGTACAGAACACAAGAGCGAAAAGAGTGTTCGACGCACCTCCTTCCACGTATGCAGAACTCCTCCAGACTCTGCTAGGTTTGAACTTGGTCGAAAAGAGGACTTTGGCACCGCCTACAGGGGCAGTACTTCCTTACGGATATGATGCCAACAAGCATTGCGAATTCCATTCCGGGGCACCCGGGCATGATATAGAAGCTTGTCAGGCATTTAAACATAAAGTTCAGGATTTATTGGATAGCAAAGCTATTAACTTTGGACAGGAGGGCCCAAATATAGTACAACAGCCTATGCCCAATCATAGGGCAAACGCCATCTTGACATACGAGAATTTGAATCTGGTGACGGATGTCAATGAGCTGAAGACGCCGTTGGGTGAGATTAAAAGCAAGCTGTTAAAAGGGGGTGTATTCCCGGGTTGTGATGAGTTTTGCTTGGATTGTTGGATACAGCCAGAGGGTTGTAATAAGTTGAGGCAGGGTATTCAGGCTATGATGGATAAAGGTACTTTGCAATTTGATAGAACTGCAGTTGAAGAGCCTGTAGAGGCGTTGTGTGATGAGCTGAACGATGTTGCAACGGTGACGATTCCAAGGAAAACAATAACGATAACAGCGCCCGCCAGGCGGCCGACGATCACAATTACTAAAGCAGGACCGGTTCCTTTTGAGAGTACTAAAGCAGTGTCGTGGACTTACGGGTTGGAGGTATATTGCGATGGTGAGAAAATTGAAGTTAATGGACAACCAGCTGGGGTTGTAGATAATGCTGTCGGAACAGGGGGTATGACCAGAAGCGGAAGAATCTTCACATCACTCGAGGTAGAGGCGGAAAGAGTAGCCAAGGGTAAAGCCAAGGTAGTTGAGGGTGGTCCTTCTCAGTCGAATGAAAAGGAAACGTCACTTAAGGATGTGGAGGAGTTTATGAGGCTCATTCGTAAAAATGATTACAAGATCGTTGAGCACCTCCAGCAAACGCCGTCAAAGATTTCCATCCTATCCTTGTTGTTGTGTTCCGAGTCCCATCGGAATGCTTTGCTGAAAATTCTAGACACGTCGTTCATTCCTCAAGAGGTTTCTGTTAATTAGTTAGAAGGGGTGATGGCGCACGTCAATGCGGGGTACAGTTTGGGCTTCACAGACTTTGATCTGACTCCGAGAGGGCGAGAGCACAATATGGCATTGCATGTGTCAGTAGAATGTCGGGGCACGGTCATGTCCCATGTTTTAGTAGACACTGGATCTTCCCTGAATGTGTTACCGAAGAAAGCAATGATGAAGTTAGATATCAGGGGGATTATCTGCACGCCCAGTGACTTAGTGGTAAGAGCGTTCGATGGAACGAGGAGGTCAGTTTTCGGATCAATAACATTACCGTTGCAGGTAGGGCCTGAAATATTTGAAACGGAATTCTATATAATGGACATCCAGCCAGCGTATAGTTGCCTTCTGGGGCGCCCATGGATCCATGTTGCAGGGGCAGTCACGTCCACGTTACACTAAAAGCTGAAGTATATGGTGGGGGATAGTGTCGTCACTGTAACACCCATTTCATTTCGATTAAATTTAATTGTGACTTTTGTCGTATCTCGTTGTGTCATAGTCGTACGAGGATGTCGGAAAAATTCTGGTTTGTCGGAAAAATTCTGGTTTTGTCGGAAAACTTCGAAAAATCATATCTCTTGATCCGTAAGTCGAATTTGACCCCCGTTCGAAGCATTGGAAAGCTAAAGAGATGTTATATCTGGGAAAAATGAAATTTTGCTACTATGACAACCGTCACAGGGTGTGACGACCGTCACACGAGCAAAAACTGCAGTTATGCAGAATTTGAACGTGTTCTGGTGGAATGAGAATTTGTAGCAAAAATATATTCCCGTAGACTCTTTTACCCTCAATTACATCATTTTAGGAAAGAAAAGACTAAAAAGAGAAGTTACGTAATAGAGAGAAAGGAAGAGAGAAGAATTGTTGATCGGTAGATTTGGAAGATTGTTGCAGAAAAATCACCGTAGAGCAGAAGCGGAATCGGAAAGCGTGGAATTGACCTCAATTCTAAGGTAAGGGTGGGGTTCAATTCTATAACTGTGGGTATGATCGAATTCATGTGGGGAATCGAGTCATAGGTATAGTTTTCGTTAATCGATAAATATTAAGGAAAAGGTTTCCCTATTGGGACAAGATTTTTATGTAGGAATGAATGTGTTATGTAGTTATTAGTGCGATGCTCTAAGGTTTCCTTATGGGTAAATACGTAGAACAAATATGCTATACGGTTATTTGTATAACGCTCTAATGGTTTTCCCTAATGGGCCAAAAAGGGCAGTTACCTGGTCGTGATTGATTTGTAATTAATTATGTGAGAAGATGTCGTAATGTTGTTATTACGATAAGATGTTAAAGATTAATTGTAGAATTGATGTTGATGTTATACCTGTATGGGAATAGCCGTTTTGTAGGAACACTTTGAGTTCCTATTTGTTGATGCGATGTTGTAATGTTCCTTTACATGAATAGTTGGGATGATGAACATATGATGCATATGAAATAGCAATGTTCTGTTATGGACGTTTTGTTGTAGGCTTGATGCCTTGTTGCATAGTCGGTGATGTTGTGGTCCATAATAGAGGTATTTCATGGCATAGCATATTAGCAATGGCCTGTATTGGCGGTCCTTGTGGCAAATTCTGTGATGGCCTGTATTGGCGGCCCTTAGTGGCAAATTCTGCGATGGCCTGTATTGGCGGCCCTTAGTGGCGAATTCTGCGATGGCCTGTATTGGCGGCCTTGATGGCAAATTGGTACCACATGCATATGCACAGTTGAGTCACATTGTTGAGTCACATGAAGTTGCATAATTATGTTAGTTGTATATTAATGTTATTTTACGTGAGATATGGATTGTTGCAGTTGTAGTCGATGATGTTTATGGTTTCGAAACTTATAATGGTGTGATGAGTTTCTGGCATGTTTTCTATCATGCTCTGTGTTATATTATTGATATCTCACCCTTTTCCGTTGTATGTTACCTCCTCTGGTGGTAATTTGCAGGTAGTCAGGAATAGAGCGTAGTTTTCGTTAAGGTGTCGTTGGTCGCTCTGATACGTAGCACTCTTGAGGGGATGAACGATTGTAGTCATTGTTTTATTTATCTTCTTGTTGCTGCATTTTACTAAATGTTTTCATTGCATTGGGTGCCTTTGTTAATGCGCCGAATGTTGGTTGTACGCACTAAGTCGGAGAATCGGTAATGCTGAATTTTGATGGAAAACTAGTTGTTTTAATGAATATATGCAAGCTGAAGTACTTGCTGAATTTTAATGGAGTTCTGTTTGTAATTTATGGTATTACGTTGATTATCATAAATGTTGAAAGTGCATGATGTTCCGCTGCAAAATAAATATGTTGCTATGTGAATAAGATGTTATATGAGTTGTTATTAGATGTTCATCCAAGATTATGTGCTATGTATCATCACTAAATGCATATTGTCCAATTAAATGGTAAAATGCATGTTTTGTAAGTTGAATATGTGACACCTCTGTTGCGTCTCAGTTCTTGTGCGTGTGACGGTCGTCATGACTCCATGACGGTCGTCATGCCTGTAAAATTCGTGCACTCTGATTTTGATTTATTTTAAATATCCGCCGGGTTAGATTGGGGTGTTACATTAGTGGTATCAGAGCAGGTCGGTCCGTCCGGCCAAGTTGTCTAATGTTGTTGTTTAATCCCTTGTATGCGGCATGTGTGTGAAAACACTGTCGGTACATGTTTGTCGTCTAGCCTTTGTCTGCAGAAGTGGGAAGGATTCAAGTGGGGGAGAAGCATGTGTTTCTCCGGAATGCTGCAAGTGCAGAGTGAAGGCTCAGTGTGTGGTTGAATGCTCTCATAGTTTGGCACAGATGGTTTGTACCCCATCATGATTTTCGGCTGCCTATTGACAAATTGAGGAACTGATCACCCTTAATCTCTTGTTAATAGTAGATGGGATTGTGTTGGATGGGATAGACGTGTCTTGCAAGCTTGGATGGCGTGAGCAGTGAATTGTTTGGAGTGGAACTAAGTGCTCAAGAATTGTTTTGATGAGTCGGTCGATGTAAGAAGGTGCAGAGATGTGCATTTTGATTGGAATTTTCGAGAGAGTTGTCGACGACTCGTGTGTTGATTGTTGCTAAACCCGACGGGACTAGTGGTGGTGTTTGGAGATGCTTTGTTGATATGATTTGGAGATATGTTAAAAGTAACTTCAGCGCGTTAGTTATGCTTTAAGGCAACTTGAAGTGCGTAAGAAGAATTATCTGACCAGTGTTCAAGAGTTGGTCATTGTTGTAGTTGTGCCGGAGTTGGAGGCTGAAATTGCTTAATCTGAGATTTTGTGAGGAAGCGATGTTTTACAGATGAAAGTCGGAGTAGATTGCGTAGTTGTGTCGGGTAATGTTAAGTCGTGATTGAGTATGCTTGTTTTATAAAATGTGGTTGATTTGGAAAATTTTGGCATTTTAGAGATTTGAGGATCTAAGATTCGGATTGAAATCGGACGTCGTAGAAATCGCGTTTGATGGTTCTAATTCAATGCCATATGTTAGGGGGGTATGAGTATGTGTTTGTTTCGAAGAAATAAATTGAATCAGTCGAATTTTCGGGCAAAAATGCAGAATTCCCGTAGCATATTTTGGGCAAAATTCTGGTTTTTCAGAAAACTTCGAAAATTCATAACTCTTGAACCGTATGTCGGTTTTGACTCCCGTTCGAAGTGACGGGAAGCTAACGAGATGATCTTTCTAGGAAAAATGGTTTTGGAGTCAGGGAATGAGCCAATTATAGTAGAATATTTGAAACGTGTCATTTTGGTAATTTTACTGTTGTGAACGGGTGCGGTTGATGTGTTATCATACTGTGTGTTTTCGGTATATAACGTGGTAGTTGATGCTTTGATTTGAAAACCTTACCGGTAACGATGATGATGGTGAAAAGAGTTAGAACCGATTGAGCAGTTTGGCGATACAAGTTTGGTCTGTGAAGAGACTTGTTATGGAGTTAAGCCGTGTGTGTTAGAACTTACTAGTAGTATTCTTGAGGAGATTCGAGAAGGTCAGAAAATCTGGTTTGAGTTGGTAGATTGGTTGAAGTTGATGAATCAAAGTCGAATAGTTGATTTTCGGATTTGTGGAAGTGGTATCGCGATATATCGTGATGGAGTTTGTGGTCGACTTAGTTACGGAAACTAGTCCGATATTGAGAACTCCACATTGTATGTCTGTTTGGATGGTCGAGGAATTAATTTGATTGAGTGGTTTTGAGACTTGTGTCTTGGGTGTATTCTAAGGCAGCAGATTGTGAAGTCAAATAGAGGGTGGACAGTGATTTCTGGTGATTGTGAGAAGAGGTTGGCGTGGAAAGCAATATTGGTGTACTTGAGGTTTAAAATATTTCAAGTTGAAACTGTGCTGAATGGTTTCCTAAGTGTGAAATGGTTGTTGTACATCGAATTCTAAGATCGCAGCTTTTTACGGAATCGAAATCGGACATACGGAAGTCGTTTAACGGTCGAAAATAGAAATCTGGACTGTCATGTTCGCCAAGAGATTCGCCTAGCGAAGTGTCCTGGGCAGAAAAATGTTGTTGAGTGGAGTAAGAATACTCTTGAAGAAGTGCCTTGAGATAGATGGAGTATCCATCCAAGTGCCATGAGGATGCGACCGAATTTAAGGAAATTGTTTTGGTGGCCATAGATAGAGAGTCACAGGAGTGAGTTGAGTATTCATCCGGGAGCGACGAATATGTATAGTGATTTGAAGAATCTGTTTTGGTGGCCTGGTATGAAGCGTGATGTAACACGATTTGTGTATGCATGTTTGACTTGTCAGAAGTAGAAAGTTGAGCATCAGAAACCTGTTGGGTTGAGGCAACCGTGAGAAACTCTATAATGGATATTGGATAGTGTTTCCATGGATTTTGTGACGGGTTTTCCAAAGAATTTGAAGGAATATGATTCAATTTGGTTGGTTATGAATGAATTGACAAGATTAACCCATTTCCTACCAATGAGGGAGAACCAGTCTATGTTGAAGCTAGCTGAGATGTGTATCGATGAAGTTGTGAAGCTGTATGAGGTGCCGTCGAATTTTGTGTCAGATGGGAACCTGAGTTCTTCATTGAGATTTTAGGAGAGTGTTGCAGACGTTTGAATGTCATGTCGAAGTTGGATTCTTTCTAGCATCTGTGGGCGGATGGGCAGACAGAGAGAACTATTCAGTATGTAGAGGATTTGTTGAGTTATGTTGATGTATGTCCGGCGAGAGTGTTGTGCTCGGACATGAGATTGTGTAAGAGACGATTGAAAAGATTAAAAGGATCCAAGATAAGATTTGTTTTTAGAGTTACGATAGTAACTGGTGTTGGTCGAGCGTGAGGTCTCGGAAATACCACTATGTTTTGTTTATCTGTATCAGAGTGGCGCAGCGGAAGCGTGGAGAAAGTAGCATGCTAGGCTGTTTTACCGCTGTCGCTTGTGGGAATTTCATGATGTGTTCATGTGTCCAAGCTGAGGAAGTACATTGATTCAGATGGATAGTGTACAAGTGAAGGATGATTTGATTGTTGAGGCATTGCTAGTTCAAGTTGATGGACGAGAAGCAACTTCGAGGTAAAAGGATTCTTTGGTAGAGGTAATTTGGAAGATTGGGATGCGAGAGTCGTATCTGGAGTTGGTTGAATCGAGGTAATTTCGAGGACGAAATTCTTTTAAGTGGGGGAGAGTTGTAACACCTGTTTCATTTTGATTAAATTTAATTGCGATTTTTGCCGTATCTCGTTGTGTCATAGTCGTACGAGGATGTCGGAAAAATTCTGGTTTGTCGAAAAAATTATGGTTTTGTCGGAAAACTTCGAAAAATCATATCTCTTGATCCGTAAGTCGGATTTGACCCCCGTTTGAAGCGTTGGAAAGCTAAAGAGATGTTCTATCTGGAAAAAAAATGAAATTTTTCTGCTATGATGACCGTCACAGGGTGTGACGACCGTCACACGAGCAAAAACTGCAGTTATGCAGAATTTGAACGCGTTATGGTGGAATGAGAATTTGTAGCAAAAATATATTCCCGTAGACTCTTTTACCCTCAATTACATCATTTTGGGAAAGATAAGACTGAAAAGAGAAGTTACGTAATGGAGAGAAAGGAAGAGAAAAGAATTGTCGATCGGTAGATTTGGAAGATTGTTGCAGAAAAATCACCGTAGAGCAGAAGCGGAATCGGAAAGCGTGGAATTGACCTCAATTCTAAGGTAAGGGTGGGGTTCAATTCTGTAACTGTGGGTATGATCGAATTCATGTGGGGAATTGAGTCATAGGTATAGTTTTCGTTAATCGATAAATATTAAGGAAAAGGTTTCCCTATTGGGACAAGATTTTTATGTAGGAATGAATGTGTTATGTAGTTATTAGTGCGATGCTCTAAGGTTTCCTTATGGGTAAATACGTAGAACGAATATGCTATACGGTTATTCGTACAACGCTCTAATGGTTTTCCCTAATGGGCCAAAAAGGACAGTTACCTGGTCGTGATTGATTTGTAATTAATTATGTGAGAAGATGTCGTAATGTTGTTATTACGATAAGATGTTAAAGATTAATTATAGAATTGATGTTGATGTTATACCTATATGGGAATAGCCGTTTTGTAGGAACACTTTGAGTTCCTATTTGTTGATGCGATGTTGTAATGTTCCTTTACATGAATAGTTGGGATGATGAACATATGATGCATATGAAATAGCAATGTTCTGTTATGGACGTTTTGTTGTAGGCTTGATGCCTTGTTGCATAGTCGGTGATGTTGTGGTCCATAATAGAGGTATTTCATGGCATAGCATATTAGCGATGGCCTGTATTGGCGGCCCTTGTGGCAAATTCTGCGATGGCCTGTATTGGCGGCCCTTAGTGGCAAATTCTGTGATGGCCTGTATTGGCGGCCCTTAGTGGCAAATTCTGCGATGGCCTGTATTGGCGGCCTTGATGGCAAATTAGTACCACATGCATATGCACAGTTGAGTCGCATTGTTGAGTCACATGAAGTTGCATAATTATGTTAGTTGTATATTAATGTTATTTTACGTGAGATATGGATTGTTGCAGTTGTTGTCGATGATGTTTATGGTTTCGAAACTTATAATGTTGTGATGAGTTTCTGG
This sequence comes from Lathyrus sativus, assembly GCA_963859935.3. Taxonomy (NCBI): domain Eukaryota; kingdom Viridiplantae; phylum Streptophyta; class Magnoliopsida; order Fabales; family Fabaceae; genus Lathyrus; species Lathyrus sativus. Next base: position 285,954,743 of record OZ012739.1, on the reverse strand, counting down.
CATGTTTTCTATCATGCTCTATGTTATATTATTGATATCTCACCCTTTTCCGTTGTATGTTACCTCCTCTGGTGGTAATTTGCAGGTAGTCAGGAATAGAGCGTAGTTCCCGTTAAAGTGTCGTTGGTCGCTCTGATACGTAGCACTCTTGGGGGGATGAACGATTGTAGTCATTGTTTTATTTATCTTCTTGTTGCTGCATTTTACTAAATGTTTTCATTGCATTGGGTGCCTTTGTTAATGCGCCGAATGTTGGTTGTACGCACTAAGCCGGAGAATCGGTAGTGCTGAATTTTGATAGAAAACTAGTTGTTTTAATGAATATATGCAAGCTGAAGTACTTGCTGAATTTTAATGGAGTTCTGTTTGTAATTTATGGTATTACGTTGATTATCATAAATGTTGAAAGTGCATGGTGTTCCGCTGCAAAATGAATATTTTGCTATGTGAATAAGATGTTATATGAGTTGTTATTAGATGTTCATCCAAGATTATGTGCTATGTATCATCACTAAATGCATATTGTCCAATTAAATGGTAAAATGCATGTTTTGTAAGTTGAATATGTGACACCTCTGTTGCGTCTCAGTTCTTGTGCGTGTGACGGTCGTCACGACTCCATGACGGTCGTCATGCCTGTAAAATTCGTGCACTCTGATTTTGATTTATTTCAAATATTCGCCGGGTTAGATTGGGGTGTTACAGTCACTGTTTGTGGAGAAGAAGATATTCTGGTTAGCCATTTGTCTTCGTTTAAATATGTGGAGGTCGACGGCGAAATACACGAGACACCCTGTCAAGCCTTCGAGGGATTGCGAATTAAGGACAAAGCTCCGGTGCCAAGTAAAGTATCAGATGTAGCGGTGTCATCGTACAAAGAGGCTCAAGCTCTAGTGCAGGCAGGCAAAACCAAGGGATGGGGTCAGGTATTGGAGATTCCTGTGAAGAATGACCGGTTCGGGCTAGGATATCATCCTTCATCGTCAGCATCTTCTTCAGGAGCGCCCAGGTTCAGAGGGCCGATAACCATCACACCAAATGGGGTGAGCTTCGAGACTATCAATGATGTTTCCGATGCTGAAGACGGAGATAGCGACTGTGATATGGACGCATGGATCAAGTCAAGCGTTCCAGGACAAAGTCTCTGCAATTGGTCTATCCGGGAAACTGTTCATGTGACAACTAAACAGTAATGATTTGTTTTGTTAATTGTTGAATAATCATGCGTCCTACCCGGGGCATAGTGATTTTGCTTAGGGCCATTTGGTTATGTACATTACATTGTTTAATCACGAAATAAAGGCATTTTTCATATACAAATGTTGTGATCCCTGTTTTTCCTGTTTTTATCTTTTACAATAAAATGGTAATGTGGTTATTCGCTTTGTCTGCATTTTGAAGCATTTGACCATTTCCTTTGCAGGATTACTATTTCAGATGACATCCATGAACCGCCTATGACCGCCTATTAAGCAGAAACTCCGAAGAACCCGACCGGACATGGCTGTGAAGATTAAGGAGGAAGTTCAAAAACAGCGGGATGCTGGTGTCCTAGCTGTTACAAAATATCCCTCATGGGTCGCTAATATTGTGCCAGTGCCAAAGAAAGACGGTAAAGTGTGAATGTTTGTAGACTACCGTGATTTGAATAGGGCGAGCCCGAAAGATGACTTTCCACTTCCTCACATCGATGTGCTGGTTGATAACACGGCTCAGTTCTCTGTATTCTCCTTCATGGATGGCTTCTCAAGCTACAATCAGATCAAAATGGCGCCGGAAGACATGGAGAAGACTACCTTCATTACTCCCTGGGGAACATTTTGCTACAAAGTGATGCCCTTCGGACTGAAGAACGCTGGGGCAACATATCAACGTGCTATGACGACTCTCTTTCATGACATGATGCATAAAGAGATCGAGGTTTATGTTGATGATATGATTGCCAAATCCTAGACGAAGGAGGAGCATTTGGTTAATCTGCTAAAACTGTTCAAGAGGCTTAGGAAGTTCAGGTTGAGACTGAACCCTAACAAGTGCACCTTCGGGGTGAGATCGGGCAAACTATTGGGGTTTATCGTGAGCGAAAAAGGAATAGAGGTTGATCCTGCGAAAATAAAAGCAATACAAGAAATGCCGACGCCTAAAACAGAAAAAGAAGTGTGTGGATTTTTAGGGAGGTTGAACTATATCTCCCGGTTCATATCTCACTTAACTGCGACGTGCGAGCCGTTATTCAAGTTGTTGAAAAAAGACCAGGTTGTGACCTGGAATGAAAATTGTCAAAAGGCGTTCGACAAGATAAAAGAATACTTGCAGGAACCTCCTATTTTGATACCCCCAGTGGCCGGGAGACCTCTGATTATGTATTTGACGGTTCTTAAGGAAAGTATGGGTTGTGTTCTCGGTCAACACGACGAGACCGGATGTAAAGAGCATGCGATCTACTATTTGAGTAAGAAGTTTACTGACTGTGAGTCCAGATACTTAATACTCGAGAAAACGTGTTGTGCGCTAGCCTGGGCCGCCAAGCGTTTGAGGTAATACATGCTAAATCATACAACCCTGCTCATTTCAAAGATGGATCCAATCAAATACGTGTTTGAGAAGCAAGCACTCTCCGAAAGAATTGCCCGATGGCAGATGGTGTTAACCGAATATGATATTCAGTATGTCTCACAAAAGGCTATCAAGGGTAGCATTTTTTCAGAGTACCTTGCGGAGCAGCCTGTTGAGGACTACCAATCGATGAGGTTTGATTTTCCTGACGAGGATATCATGTACCTGAAGATGAAGGATTGTGAAGAACCGTTGTCGGACGAAGGACCAGAGTTGGATTCTAAATGGCAGTTGATATTTGATGGGGCTGTAAATTCCTATGGTAGCGGAATAGGCGCGATTATTACTACTCCTCAGGGGTCGCACATCCCCTTTACTGCCCGATTGACTTTTCCCGTTACCAATAATGAGGCTGAATATGAGGCTTGCATTATGGGTCTGGAAGAAGCTATTGATTTGCGAATCAAACATCTGGATGTATACGGAGACTCAGCTCTAGTGGTGAATCAGATTAAAGGAGAATGGGAGACACGTCAGCCTAATTTGATACCATATATGAATTATGCAAGGAGATTGTTGCCTTTCTTTGATAAGGTGGAGTTGCATCATGTGCCGCGAGCAGAAAATCAAATAGCTGACGCCCTGGCGACATTGTCTTCCATGTATAAAGTTAACTTCTGGAACGAGGCTCCCCGGATTGTTATCTCTAGGCTTGATAGGCCTGCATTCATATTTGCCATTGACGAGGCTCCCGACGGTCAACCCTGGTACTTTGACATCCAGAATTTCCTAAAGAACAAGGAGTATCTGGCTGGGGCATCCAGTCGAGATCAGAAGACTCTCAGGAGATTGGCTGGCAATTTCTATTTGAACCCGAACGGTGTCCTATACAAAAGAAACCACGACTTGGTGTTGTTACGCTGTGTAGACGAGAAAGAGGCGAAGTTGCTCATGGAAGAGATACATGAGGGTACGTTTGGTACACATGCTGGTGGGCATGCTATGACGAGAAAACTGCTGCGGGCAGGTTATTATTGGCTAACTATGGAAACAGACTGTTTCAAGTTTGCAAAGAGGTGTCATAAATGCCAAATTTATGCGGACAAGGTCCATGTACCCCCAAGTCCTCTGAATGTGATGTCATCACCGTGGCCGTTCTCGATGTGGGGAATTGATATGATTGGAAAGATCGAGCCTACGGCATCAAACGAACACCGGTTCATTTTGGTGGCAATTGATTACTTCACCAAAAGGGTGGAAGCAGCATCATATGCCAATGTCACCAAACAAGTGGTCTCCAGATTTATCAAACGAGATATTATCTGCAGATATGGAATCCCTGAGCGGATTATTACCGACAACGGTTCGAATTTGAATAACAAGATGATGAAAGAGCTGTGCCAGAATTTTAAGATCGAACATCACAACTCTTCCCCTTACCGACCCAAGATGAATGGCGCTGTTGAAGCAGCCAATAAAAATATAAAGAAAATTGTCCAGAAGATGGTTGTGACGTATAAGGACTGGCACGAGATGCTACCTTTCGCTTTGCACGGTTATCGTACGACGGTACACACATCAACCGGGGCAACCCCTTTTTCATTGGTATACGGAATGGAGGCAGTGCTACCATTGGAGGTTGAGATTCCTTCCTTGAGGGTTCTACGAGATGTCTAACTTGACGAGGCAGAATGGGTTAAAGATAGAGTGAATCAGCTCAGCTTAATGGATGAGAAGAGGCTAGCTTCTCTAGCATACGGTCGGTTGTATCAGAGCCGGATGAAGAAAGCGTATGATAAGAAGATACACCCTTGAAGCTTTCAGACGGGCGACCTTGTGCTGAAGAGGATTCTCCCGCCACAAACAGATCACAGGGGCAAGTGGACCCCTAATTACGCAGGGCCATACGTCGTCAGAAAAGTCTTCTCTGGAGGAGCCTTGTTATTATCCACCATGGGTGGTGAAGACTTTACGTCTCCTGTGAATTCGGACGCAGTTAAAAAATACTTTGCTTGAAAGCTACCCGCTGGACAGTAAAAAGAGAGTCCAGACAAAAATGGGGAATCCTGACGAACCGTAAAAAATGAATAAAAGGTTCGGGCAAAAGTTAGGGATAAAATTGAAAAGATGTACACCCGCGAAGTCGAAAACCTGCATTGGGCGACTTCGGCAAAAAAGGGTATCCCGGTGAATTGAAAACCCGCAAAGGGCGATTCACGCAAAAGTTAGGGATTGGAAAAAGAAAACGACTGCGGTCCGAATCTGATACAGCTTTGCTTAAGTGGTTTGGGAATACCTAAGGGTTCGTTTATCCAACACAATCTTTTCCGAAAATTGAATACCGGGAAAGCGCCAGAGTCAGGCAAGTCATAGGAGGATCAACTCATGATGTTTGTCTGCACCACGTTGCCGACATGTATACAAATATTGTTTTGTATTTTTATGCTTTCTGTGCATGTATGTATGTGTGTGTGCGCAACTTCCTCTTTTCAGGAGTTGCATCTGGTGTACAAAACTTTGCCTATTCAGAGGCTTGTTATTAATAAAACATGTTATTCAGTATTTGATGTTTGTGCTTTACTGTTTTGTATGTGGAAAACGCCAATGTTCCGATGAACTTGCATGTGCATAACTTTGCTGGCCCTTGCCAATAATTGCTAAAACTTCGAATTGACTGAAGTAATGTCGTGCACGCTAACCCGAATAGATTTGGTTGTATAGATTTGTGTTGTCTCGTTTGTGTTTTGCAGGGTTCTCACCTTTGAAGCGAACGATCAGAAAAATGTGGCCCCAGCCGGAGGCTCGTGGTGAAAGACTTGACTTTGTGTGACGCTAATCCACATGCAGGTCGCACCTCATCCCCGAGGTCGAGACGATGATTATCCCCTACCGAAGGAAGGATTAGTTTCCCCAGAAGAGTATCCTCATGGAAGTTGTCCACAGGATATCCCCAGCAAGACAGAATCAGTGTCCCATGCAGAGTTTATACTCCCCAGAGAGTCGAGTACGTGCACGCTCAATCCCCAGCTGGGAGGATTCCCGCGGTGTATAACCAAGGTAGTAAGTTCAAAAGGATTAGCCCCACCGAGGATGGTTTTCTTTCTCCCCGCAGGTCGTCATGCTTTCGTCAGGATGATTATCCCCAGCGGAGTGGTAGTTCTGAGTTCGTAAACTGTACCCAGACAGTTGTCTCCCAGATGGGTTGCTTCTCCCCCCAGCTGAGTTAATCTTCCCAGCAGGTGTTATTCTTTCCTCCAGTGGAAATTGATGTGTAATCTCTACCCGGCAGAGTTGGTTGTATTTTCGGCATTTATTTTTCCAGAATACTTCGCGATACCCGTTCATCCCAAACAGGATGGTATTTGCTCTCAACGGCCGTGTTGAAGCAAGCTTGTCAGAGCTTCCCCAGCAGCCTGAACCTACATTTACATTTGCATACATTGTCATGTTTGCATCTACTCAGAAAACGCGTAGCATTTCCATGCCGTATGGAGCATTACGCCATTGCCATACATACGCATTATGGAACATAAATCAGGTTGGTTAACCTTTTGCTTTCAGGTGTGTTTCTCAGCAGGAGTATGAAGTTATAATTCATATCTATTACCAGACGATCGAGGCCTCGCCGTGAGACATAGGATGACACAGTTCATGTTATTATTCCCCACAGAGTTACTGGCTGAAGTTTCTCTTATCCGACCAGCGGAGTGTTTTCTTCAGGTTCGCTGTCACGACAGCATTTCAGGGTTTCATGAATCAGAATTTTAGAGGAGGTCACTTGTCGTCGAAACGGGTGTCAGGCAGTTATTTTCAGAATACCCCCAGTGGAGTTAGCTACTACCACGAACAAGCTAGGAAGCTATATCCAAGATATCTTTTCCCATAAGAATCAGGCGGAAGAAATTTCTTGTATGTACCAGGCAGATGTGTTATCTTTTCCCTTACGAATCGGGCGGAAGAACTTTCCTGTATGTATCAGGCAGATGTGTTATCTTTTCCCGTAAGAATCAGGCGGAAGAACTTTCCTGTATGTATCAGGCAGATGTGTTATCTTTTCCCGTAAGAATCAGGCGGAAGAACTTTCCTGTATGTATCAGGCAGATGTGTTATCTTTTCCCGTAAGAATCAGGCGGAAGAACTTTCCTATATGTATCAGGCAGATGTGTTATCTTTTCCCGTAAGAATCAGGCGGAAGAACTTTCCTGTATGTATCAGGCAGATGTGTTCGGAAGAACTTTCCTGTATGTATCAGGCAGATGTGTTATCTTTTCCCGTAAGAATCAGGCGGAAGAACTTTCCTGTATGTATCAGGCAGATGTGTTATCTTTTCCCGTAAGAATCAGGCGGAAGAACTTTCATGTATGTATCAGGAAGATGTGTTATCTTTTCCCGTAAGAATCAGGCGGAAGAACTTTCCTGTATGTATCAGGCAGATGTGTTATCTTTTCCCGTAAGAATCAGGCGGAAGAACTTTCCTGTATGTATCAGGCAGATGTGTTATCTTTTCCCGTAAGAATCAGGCGGAAGAACTTTCCTGTATGTATCAGGCAGATGTGTTATCTTTTCTCGTAAGAATCAGGCGGAAGAACTTTCCTGTATGTATCAGGCAGATGTGTTATCTTTTCCCGTAAGAATCAGGCGGATGAACTTTCCTGTATGAATCAGGCAGATGGGTTTTCCAGTTTGAATCAAGAAATGGATTTTCTCGTAGGAAGCAGGCGGATGAATTTTCCGGTATCCAAATAGATGATGATCCCGTGATAGACAGGGTATGTGAGCGGTACTCCCTATTTGACAAAAGTAGGTTCCCCTAGGAAGTCGTCGTGACTTCCTCGTATTAAGGTCCCCAGTAGAGTCCTCATCGAGTCGTTTGTGGGTTGGGACCAACGAAGGTAGCTACTGCAGAGGTAGGCAGAGAAACAGTATTCAGATGATTTTTTCCGTATGGAGCAGGCGGATGAATATTCAAGACAGAATTGTTTCCCCAGCGAAGTCGTCGGGATGTTGCTGTGTTGACAGAATATAGCGTCCTAACGTGGACAAAAGTTCTATCCCCGCGATGATAGAGTCTCTTCCAGGCTAGTGAAAATAATCCCCAGCACGATCGTTAATTGATCAGTTTGTTGCCGTAACAACCGGATCCAGTCAGCGGATGTTGTTTTCCAAGCAGTTTGTGCAGTTTATTTCTGCGGTTGGCAAATTTCCGGGTTCTTAGTATTCAACCGTCTCGTACCTCGATTGTTTGAAGGCCGTTCTCTCTTCACCCAGTCGGGTTCAAGCCGTTTGAATAGGGGCAGCTGTTGCACCCTAAAATTTTCTCAACCTATTTCACCTGATTTATGTTTTAATTGCATCATCATTTGCATATTGAATCATGTACATAATATAATCATTTGCATAGCCTAGCATAGTAAGGCATCCAACAAGGGATCAAGTGTCATTCTTATATAAAGAAGCACATCAAGGGTTTATTCAAGATTAAGACCATTCAAGTCATCAAGAAATGTTGAAGCTTTGAGAAGTTTGAGGGTCAACCAGTGGATTTCTCTCCTAGTTTGAGGTGTATTGAAGGTCATCATGGGGGTATGAGCTATAAATAGAGGGTATGGAATGTGTACAAAGCTTATGAAATGCCTAGAGGGTCATGTTGGAGATGAGACAAGTCATTGATTCAAGTACAAGAGCCACAGTTGAAATGCAATCAACTAGGGTTTCATCTGGGTCAACCCTAGGTCAACCCTAGGTCAACTGAGTGATTGAAGAGCATCAAGGCTTAACAGGAGGATGTGGGATTCATGAATTGATATGTTGATACATGTGTGGTGTTGTGCCAAGGATAAATCAAAGAGGATCAAGAGGAGGAGGAGTTACCAAATTAGGGTTTCAGTGTAAAATCCCCTAATTTAGGCCTAACTTCCAAGTCAGATAAGTCCAAATGCAAGTTTCAAATGGATTCTTGGCCAACATGAAACTTGTAGAGCTTCTCAATAGATTTAATTTGAGTACTATAAGTCTTCAAGAAGATTTGTAGAACTCAAGTTATGGTTCTTGCAAGTTATAGGTCATCAGAGGACACTGAAATTTATCTGTGAAAGTCACTTGACTTCCAAGCAACTTTTGCCCATCAAGGAGTTGTCAAATGGATTCTTGGCCAACATAAGAGTTGTAGATCATGATATTAGCTTTCCATAGAGTACTAGAGGTCCTCAAGAGGATTTGTAGAACTCAATTTATGATCTTGGCAATCCAGGGGTATTTTGGGAAAGTTGAATTACAGGTCATTTTTCAACATAGGTCAAAATCTCCATCGTCCACTCCTCAAATGGAAAAATGTTCAACATGAGATGTGTTTAGAATGGTGTTTTTGGGCTAGGAAAGAATTCATGGGTGATTGGAAAGGCTTGTATCACAAAATTGCAAAAATGGCCTAAAATAAGGATGAATTTTAAATGAACCAAGATTGAAAATTGGGATTTTTGAGCTATGGGTCCAAACCTAGCCATATGACATACCAAATTGATTGGAAAACACATTTTGAAAACATTGACATTTCCACATTTTTGAGGAGAGGGATAACTCTATGACTTGCTTTGTAAATTGGTTACTTACATCATAAGTAACAATTGCAAAACCATTGTGCAAGGCATAGCCAAGGCTCTAATGAATCCTAACACATTCAATATGTCATGTGGTGAGAATTTGGATCAGAATAAGGTGCAAATACAAGCTTGAAACTCAGCTGCCATATGTGAATTTCTCATGACATTTTCAACTGCAAGAGATGTGGAACTTCTCATTGGATCAATCCAGAAGTTTCTAGAGCTTTCATTCATGTTCTATATAAGATTTAGAACTGGTTCCAAGCTTGGGTTGGTGGAGATTGAGGGAGAATTGAGAGATTGAACATTGAGTTTTCCATTTGCAAAACAGAATCGGTTACAGCCATTTGATCCACTTCAATCCATTCTTTTGATTTCAACATCTTCCTTTGGTGTTGGTGAGTGATTCCAGATAGATTTCTAGCCAAGATCGTGGAAGAATCGTGAGATTGCATTTTGAATTCATCCCTTGCAAGTCAGAATCGAGTTTGGTGATTCAAGAGGTTTCAAGCCAATTTGATGCATACAGAAGCTTGATCATACTTCATTGAACGTGTCTGGAAGATCTTGGAGCTTGATTTGGAGGTTTTACCACTCTGCTCATCCAAGATTTGCAGGTATGTAAATTTCACTCCATGGCTTGATTCATGTAGAATTGCTAGGTTTTAAATGGTTAGATTCATTATAGATGATGGTTAGGACGTTTCTGGATTGAAATTGAAGCAAATAGAGACAGTTAGGTTTGATGAACATTTTCTGTTGAGGATCAGTTAGGCACGATCTTGAGGTTTCATCATGAATTGGATAGTTCTTATTGATCAGTGAGGCATGAGGAACATTTCTGTGGTGGTAATTTTGCAATTGATGATGATTGAAACCTTGACATATTTTGAAGATTGATTCGGTTTTAAGAATACATGGGGATTCATGAGATTTGGAATCTACATGAAATTCTGGTCAAAATTTATATAGGACTTGTCACTTTTGGTTGCCTGTGTTTCTTGCTCGCTGGAGAAGACGGTGGTTTCCACCGTGGACCACCGCCTGGAAATACCTCAGGTCATCTGAGTTGAAGGAAGAAGATGATCTGGTAGACGTTGGATCAGGTTGACCCTTTGACTGGAGAGTGGATCCAATGGCCACGTTTTAAACCCAGAATTTGCCTCTCATTCCCAAAACGCGCCGTTTCAATAATTGAATTGGCATCACAGTCAGATCCCAGTCAGCTGCATGCGTGGACGCGCCCCAGCTCTCAGATGCGCTTACCAGTCCATGGATCCAATGGCTCTCTTTTATTTCAGCTTTTTATTTTCTTTTTTCATTTTTAATACATTTTAGTTTTATTTTTAATCCATTTGATTTCTAAAAATCATAATAAATCCAATATTGATCCAAAAAATATTTTAAAAATACCTCCATGATCCTGGATTTATTTTTGATTTTATGAAATTAATAAATCTCATTTTCACCCATTTTTCAATTTAATTTGATTTTCTTCATTTTATTAATATCTTTAATTTTGTACATTTGATACATGATTTTGTGGATTTTCTTGTGATCAATTGGTGAATGTTTTTGAGTTGATTCTTATTGGACTGATTAGATTAGAGGTACATGCTCCCTTAGAGATTTTTCTAATATTTTTATGATGAAATTTAGGCTAGTTTTGAATGATGAACTTTAGGGTGTTAGGATTAGGGTTTTACAACACTTAGGTGTAGTTTAGGGCATAGTTTGGAGACTTAGGGTTTGATTTAGGCCTTGGGGTTTATATGGGGTATAGGGTACATAGTTAAGTCCACTTAGAAATTAATCTAGGATTTTAGGATGAGTATTACTATTTTCTTTGATTTTTGCAAGTTGGTTGTTGATTGTGTGTTGCCATCTTGGGCATTTGGAGTGTTGCTTGGGTTTGGGCTATTCTAATTGGGTGTTGGGCTTGGGGCTTTGCTTGTTGGAGATTATGGAGACTTTGAGGATGATTGGAGACAAAGGATGAAGCTTGGAGCATGAAGAATCTTATCCTTGAAGATTGCTTTTGAAGACTTAGGAGATAGGAGAGCTAGGGAGAGCTTTAGATTAGATTGATTCTTCTTTCAAACATAGAGAGCTTCTTGTGCCTCTATTCCATCCTATGACACAAGGTCCCCCAAAGAAGTTCCATATCTCCTTAGGAGGGATGTAGAGCAGGCTTTGACTGGGTAGAACCTTGAGGATAGCATTCATTTGTTGTGATAAGATCTTAGTGATTTCCCTGGGTTATCATTAAACCTCTTAACATTTCAACTTCATCTCTTAGTTGATTCTCTCCTGTGAGTGTTTGCCTTGAAGATGGAAGCCTATTGAAGATGAAGTTCATTGAAGGTTGGTGAAGATGAAGCTTGTACTTGTCAAAGCTGGATATCTGTTGAAGATTAGGGTTTTGCTACTGTTTGAAGCTGTCTATTTGTTGGGGTTCAGTGCTTGCTAAAGCTGAAGATTTTTGAGGATAAGGGCTTATCTAAAGCTTGGGGATCATTGGAGAGTAGAGATGGGAGCTTGCCTAGAGTTGTTACTGTCAACCTGTTTGCTGTTAATCAACTATAGTTGTCAGAGCTGTAGTTGTAGGAGCTGGTGTTGCTGTCAGAGCTAGTGTTGGGTTTTATTTCTTTTTCTGTTTTGATTGTTGGCTTGTTCAGCTTGCCCCTTAGGTTTGAAGTGAAGCTGTTTCACTTTGCCTATTGTTTTCCAAGGTCCGAGGTTGAGTGGGACTCCCTTGCCTCGCTTGTATTGCTGCATCTCATGCATTTTACTGTGTACTGAATAGCTGCTGTTTCTTTTCCGTTTATCCCCTAGGATCTCTGATTTCCTCTGTGCAGGAGGGAATTATGATAGACATTAGGTCGTAATCTATGCATGATAACATTAGGGTAGTTTTGATTCCCATGCCAAACCCTAGGTTTTTAGACTTCTTTCTCATCTCAAAACAATTCAAAACACAGTAATAAGGATAATCGATGTCGTACACTACGAGCCTTAAGCTATTTGAGAAAGGGTTGCTGGAGGGTCACTCTTCAGTACTCTGACTGCTTAGTATGTTACCCCTAGGGTGACATACGACATAGTCACTCTCAAATCATAGTCTCTAGTACGTCAGAGATTGCAAACATCATAAAAAACAGTTCTTGTGTAAAAGACTGAAAACAAACATCAAAATGTCATTTTTGTCCGCTTGAACTCTTAATCAGGATAAAACCTTTTCAGAAAGATAAAAAACAGTCAGACAAATCTGTGTCTTCCGTAGCCCGAACTACGTTTGCTCTGATCTTTCATGCAGTATGAAAGTACGTAGGCATAGGATGTCGTATCCTAGCGAGCAACCTTCCCCTCCTTTCCCGTAGGTAGGCGAACTACGTTGACTCTGATTTCTCGTTTCAGACGGGAATACGTAGGCATAAAGTGTGATACTTTGCCGAGTCATTTTATTTTCTTTTAACCCCAGACCTTTAGTGTAGATAGAATAACAATCCGTACTAGAAAACAAGCGTGGATCCCGTCGAGTACGACGAACGTGAGGGGTGCTAATACCTTCCCCTTGCGTAACCGACTCCCGAATCCAGGATTTGGTTGCGACGACCATTCCTTTCCCGTCTTTGCGGTAGGTTTACTTCGAGCGTTTCCTTTCCCTCCTTTGGGATAAATAATGCACGGTGGCGACTCTTCTGTTTAGCCGGCGCCAATTTTTGCAGTAGCGACAATTAGGGCTTTCTTCGGAAGTACGTTCAAGGATGATCCCGTATCCACAAGTACATGAGACATAACAGCCCCTCGGCACTCTAATGATATGTGCAACGCATAGTTATGGTTTCTGCCTCTTACCGTCAAATCCAAGTTTGTAAACCCCAAGCGGTTTCCTGCATTTACGTGCGCAACAACCCCTTCGAGTTGATTAACCAAAATTTCTTGTGGCACGTAAGCAGTATTTAGTATTCTCAACAGTGCATTCCTATGCGCCTCAGAACAACGTAACAACGACAGGATAGATATCTTAGAAGGAGTTTGCTGTAAATGATCGACTATCTTATAGTCACTTTTCCGTATCAGCCTCATAAACTCTTTTGCGTCCTTCAACAAAGATTCATTCTCCCCAGACTGAGAAGTTTCCTCTACCACTGGTCTTTTCCCCTTATCAACAATCACTTTCAGGTGACGAAAAGACCCGACCACTACGGGTAATGCCTTCTGCTCCCACAAGATTATCTATTGAATCCGCAGAGGGACCATTCAAATCTATTTTCTGTCTATTGCAATACACTTCGGCTCCATAGTTCCACGGAATAGCCTTGGTGCTTTCAAACGGTACGGGGCCTGCTTTAGTTATGGTTATTGTTGGTGGTTTTGGCGCATAAATGGTAACAGTCTTGTACGGAATGGAAATTGTTGCAATCTCATCCCTTTCTTCAGCCACCAACTCTTCAGACTTTCCTTCAACAGACCGGTTAAATTGTAAAATTCCACTATCCATCATCTCTTGAATACATCCTTTCAACTGCCCACATCCCTCAGGATTAACCAGACATTCAGCGCAATTTTCAGCACAACCTGGGCAAACACCCCCCTTCAACAATCTAGCTTTCACAAAGCTCAGAGGTGTCCTCAGCTCATTAACATCTGTTACCAAATTCAAAACATCCTCCTCGATAATTGCACTAACCCCAGCTTGCCCATGATTCGGCATGGGATTTTGTACCATATTAGAAACATCATTGGAGAAGTTAATCGCTTTACTGTCAATCATGTCCTGCACCTTATGCTTAAAGGCTTTACAATTATCGATATTATGCCTCGGGGCGCCTGAATGAAACTCACAGCGAGCATTTGCATCATACCCGGGTGGAGGAGGCCCAGTCAAGGGAGCCAAAGTTCTTTTCTAAATCAGTTGCAACTGCAACAAAGCTTGCAATAGCTGAGAATACGGCATGGGAGGCGCATCAAAATGCCTATTTGTTGCCCGACCTCTATCTTGATATCTTTTGTACCCCTGTTGATTCTGCTGCGGTTGTTGTTGTTGTTGCTGACGTTGTTGTTGTTGTGGTTGTTGAACTGCGGGAATTGTAATACTGGCAATCTGCTATTGCTGCCGATTCTGACCTCTACCTCTCCCACGTGAACTGGACACGGAATTGGTATCTCCTTCTCGTATCTTATTATCGAACACCTTCTTTCCTCCTCCAGCTGAGGACGTTTTGTTAGACTATGGCACGGATCTAGAAGGGGGGGTTGAATAGATCCCAATTAAAAATTTGAGTCGGCGCTACCAATTAAAAAAATTGGTTTTGAAAATTTGTTTTAAGTGCGGAAACGGCCGAGAAAAATATAGTCTAAAACGAACGGTTATTGGAAAACCGGATATGCGTAAGCCTTTGGATTAATGACAATATGGAAAAGAGAATCACAACACTAATCACACTTATCAATGATTTCCTTCACTTGTTAGGATTTCTAGTTCCAATGATTTAAAGAGAAAACCAAAACTAGATACACAAGTAAGATAATTTTGGTTTAGGCAATTTGCCAAACACTTGGTGTGCAAAACACTGCAAGTGATATTTATGTTGAATAAGTGATTCCAACTAGCCTAGTACAATGTCTTATTGTACTTTAGATTCAAAACACGGAGTTTTAACCTCTTACTCAATTGATATCACAGTTTAACAATAGTGTTTATACAAAAATCACTTATTCTTAAGCTAAAACATAAATGCTGAAAAATAGAGAAGACAAGTATTTGGTGAGGCAGTTCCCCCGTCGTCCTCGCTTCGGGGTACGTCTGCCCTCAATTCTAAAACTAGAATTGAGATAGATTTAATAGATATCACTTGTTGAATGTAACAGTTTATACAAGGATTGAACAGCAAATATACAACAGAAATCTCAAGACGTTAAATGTTGCTTTCACTCCTTGCCCCTTGATTCAAGATGAATCAAGTCCTCCGATCGTTATTGATAGACCTCTGATTCCAGCCACCTTATTAAATAACTCGTTGTTGTTCAAACCTTCGGCTCCGGCTGATCTCAACTGCAACGAATCGAACCCGAGATCTTCCCTTCAATATCACTGAATCCGCTACTAGACTGTTGAAGAACACCTCTTCACAATCACCTTCACTCAGTTGACCCTTGATGAAGAATCTCGTCCAAAACCCCCCCAAAATTCAAACCAATCTTGGAGGATAAAACCCTAACGGTTTTATTCAAGAATGAACCTGTCACAAGCTTCAACCCGAACTAGATTACCCAATCTAAGCTTTGAACCTTATCACCTTTAATCATTCACAATGCACTTCAAAAATGGTTGTGTGTAATTGATGTGTTGTGAGATGTTGAAGATGAAGATGAAGAATCTTGGACACCTATTTCACTATTTCTTATTCTTGAACATATGAATCAGTTTTTATCAAATGTTGAAATGACATAAGTGGTTGAACTTGTATATATAGTACCAGACCAACCAAAGACATAACAGCTTTTCAAATAGTAGAGGGAATCACTTAAAAACTGTATTTTCGCGTGAACGGTTGACCGCAGCAGGTCTGTGCGTCGACGCATAGCCTGCGTTTTTTGGAAATCTGCAAAATGTATCAGTATGCGTCGACCATACAGTCGGTGTGCGCTGACCCGTTAAAAATTATTTCCTTCATGCGCCGACCCTATGGTCGACGCATCCCTTCATGCGCTGACCAGTGGAAAATGCATTGATGCATGCGCCGACCCTATGGTCGACTCATGCCCTGCAAACCTACAAACATTGATCTTCTTGTGGTTTTTCATGCCTCTTGTCACGACCACATTTTATCTACACATCTAATATTTATTATAACAGTTTTTAGATAAATATAAAAGGATATGGTAGGTGATATGTTGCATTTGTTTAGTAGATTTGGAGTTTATAATTGCCAATTCATCCATGGTTGTAATTCGTCATCATCGAAATCTATATCGAGTGATGTCTTGCAGACTCGTGTGATGTATAGCGATTTGCCTCCGCATTCTCCCCCTTTTTGATGATGACAACCTGTATTCAACTAAAACAACCAACAACACAACAATATGCAACAATATGCAATGTATACACAAGCTCCCCCTTTCTTTTGTAATATGAGGTTGCAGAACAAACAACCATTAACTGTTGTGAACATCCTGGCTTGGCTTTGGTGCTTGCTACATGTTCTTTTCCCCCTTTGACAACATCAAAAAGAGAAATAGAACTCGTCAATTAACATAAAAACATAGAATAGGTGATAGCTTAGTCAATTACCAAACTTCACACATAAGAGTGATAATGAACAAAAAACTGGAATTAATAGATAGTGGAGAGAATACATGCAAATAGGTGAATATTCAAACAAACATAACACGGAATTACGGAAAGTACACAGGAAAAAAATATGCAACTATGTAACTAGTATCCCTGACCCCGACCTCGGCCCCTCCCCCGGTATGCAATATCTGGATTGCGGTGAGGATTCGAGAAGTCCACAAACGCTTCCACGGACATGTTAAGGTGATGGAGACAGTCTGCGATTTCCATTGCTTGCCTTTCATGTGATGCAACAAGAGCTTCAAAGCGGGCGTCCATCCTAGTTGAAAATGAATTTAACCTTTCATTTTGAGTACGAAGCTCAGCTCTGATCTGTTCCATTTGCGTATCTTGACTCCTCATGAAGGTCTGTTGATCTAACTGCATGGACTGCAGCATATTAAGTATTTCAGAGTTGTCCGATGGTGGAGGAGGTGATGAGTGCTGAGAAGGTTGATGATCTTGAGGGTAGCCGTGATATGGATCGTAGAATCTACCTAGGGTGGTCCAGCCTGTGTATTGCCATTCACCCCATCCCTGATTTGTGTAACCTTCTTCCTGTTTTTTAGATGGAGCTGAATGCTAGAGCCAATCAGTATTTGGAATCTCATGTTGAACCGGTGATTGATAATAGTCTTGTGTCTCGCATACGGGTTCTTGTACCTCTTCCGCTGCATTTTCTTCATCATCTTCCTGTTCATCTGGCTCTTCGCTTTCCTGTTCAGAACTGTCATTAGATTCATGAGTCACCCGAGGAATGTTTGCTCGACGAACAAACTTGTATGTCTGTCGTTCATCACACCAAAAATATCCCATCATGGCAAAGGTTTTGGTACTGAATTCTTTGTCAGAGGATACTGAAACACAAGGAAATGATGGGTATACAACATTTGTTGCGGTGAGAACTTCCGAGATAAACGACCCATACGCTAGAGCAGTGCCTCGTCCTGAATCTCTCAGAGCAAAAATCCTGCTTGCAATATAATATGGCCAGTTTATTTTGAGCTTATGTTTCAAAATATAGATGAGATGTACCTCAGCTTGTTCGACACGGGACAGGCCACCTTTTTTCGGTCGCAGGATGCGAGCGACAATCCACTGAAGGATGCACTCCCCTGTTTGGAGTTTGCCTGCCGTAACCGTTCTAGGAAAGGCATCACTGTTGACAATAGCATCTGAATAGGGCCTTTTGAGCATGTCATTCAGAGCACTCTTAAATTCGTATCCCGGCACCGTGCGAGAGTCTGTTACCTCATGAAGAGGTGGTGCCTTAGCAGCTACAGTCAAATCAAAATACTTATTCCAGACTTCAGAATTTACGTTTACCAGTTTATTGCTGACAGAGGTGTGGAAATATTGACTTTGAAAGTTGTCACGCATACTAGTGTAGAACACCCGGACTAAGTCCTCACTGTATTTTGTGTTGCACTCCAGAAAGTTGAAGAACCCCTGAAACTCCATCAGAGACAGAATTTGGGTGAGATGCATGTGCCTTCGTCGTTGCCTTGTAAAGAGCATGTTGCGGAACTACTACTCTTTTGCTGATATTCTTGTTGAAGTTTTCAACCACAGGTGGAGGAACTAGTGAAACAGCGGTAACGGGGACTAAAGTGGATGATGAGGCCCTTGATCTCTTTCCGATATTTTTGCGAAATAGAGAAGCCATTGATGATGATTTTGGGGGATTTATAGAGATGAACTGTAATGCCTTTGGAGAGAGTAGTTGGAGATTTATTTTGGAGAAGATGAGAACTATTCCTTTTTATAGAGAAAGGTTTAGGGTTTTGGTAAGAGGGAGGAGACAAGGGGACACAATTGATGTCTAGATGCAACTTACAAGAAAATTCACTTTCAAATCATAGTTGCTTTTGACTGCACATTTAATGGAGAAATGAAGAGATGGAACGGTTTTCAAAAGAAAAAAAATTCTGGGTTTTTGCGCGAACCGTCGACCATAACCCCTGCATGCGTCGATGCATACTGTGTGATTTTTGATAATTTGAAAGTCTACAGCATGCGTCGACCACTGCCCTATTTTGGTCGACTCATAGTGATCAAAAACTCAGTTTTCAATTTATGTCATGTAGAATGCCACACTTGATGCCTATTTACCCTTTCACAATATAATTTGCATCCAAGACACATAGTATTTGCAGCAAATGTCATATATATAAATACCATGATAGTCAAACGATATACTTAGTTTAAGTCATGAATGTTTAGAGAGAGAAAGAGAGAGAGAGAGAGAGAGAGAGAGAGAGAGAGAGAGAGAGAGAGAGAGAGAGAGAGAGAGAGAGAGAGAGAGAGAGAGAGAGAGAGAGAGAGAAGAGAGAGAGAGAGAGAGAGAGAGAGAGAGAGAAGAGAGAGAGAGAGAGAGAGAGAGAGAGAGAGAGAGAGAGAGAGAGAGAGAGAGAGAGAGAGAGAGAGAGAGAGAGAGAGAGAGAGAGAGAGAGAGAGAGAGAGAGAGAGAGAGAGAGAGAGAGAGAGAGAGAGAAAAGGAGCAATATCACCTTTATACCGACAACACTTGATAACAACATATTTGTGCTTGCAACAAAAACTAAACTTGTTAGAAGTACAAGAGTATAGGTGTAAATCGAGTAATACGAAACTACCAATCATTAAACCCGATCAGAAATGTCGAGAATGCCAAGTTCTCGACGGATATGAAAGAAAGGTTCAG
Source organism: Lathyrus sativus (assembly GCA_963859935.3). Lineage (NCBI taxonomy): Eukaryota > Viridiplantae > Streptophyta > Magnoliopsida > Fabales > Fabaceae > Lathyrus > Lathyrus sativus. The sequence goes on along the minus strand of OZ012739.1, from coordinate 285,935,566 downwards.
TGGCTAGCGGCTTTGTGAAAATGTCCGCTAGTTGATTTTTGGTGTCAACGTGTTCAAAGACAACGTCACCTTTCTCTACATGATCCCTCAGAAAATGGTGTCGAATTTCTATATGTTTGGTACGCGAATGTAGCACCGGATTTTTGGTAAGGTTTATAGCACTAGTATTATCACAAAATATTGGAACACGTTCTAGTTTTAAATTGAATTCCAATAGTTGCTGCTTAAGCCATATGACTTGCGCACAACAACTACCGGCGGCTACGTATTCCGCTTTGGCGGTTGACAAAAGCAACAGGCGCTTGTTTCTTGCTGTGCCAACTGACCAAGGAATTTGAAAATAAGTGACACGTACCGCTGGTGCTTTTCCTATCCGATTTGCAACCGGCAAAATCGGAATCGGAGAAACCTACCAATGAACAATCATTACCTTTGGAATACCACAGTCCATACTTCGGAGTACCAGATAGGTATCGAAGTATACGTTTGACAGATTTTAGGTGGGATTCCTTAGGACATGATTGGTATCTTGCGCATATATACACGCTAAACATAATGTCGGGACAAGAAGCAGTAAGATAGAGAAGAGAGCCAATCATACCTCTATACCTTTTTACCTCAACGTCCTTACCACTTTCATCTTTACTCATATTTACACATGTTGGCATAGGAGTGTCTATGGCTTTTGAATTTGCCATGTAAAATCTCTTGAGAAGCTCCAAACAATATTTTGTTTGGCTCACGAATGTTCCTTCTTTCAGTTGCTTGATTTGCAAACCGAGAAAGTATGTGAGTTCACCCATCATACTCATCTCGAATTCACCCTGCATAAGCTCAGAAAACTCTCTCACAAGACTCATGTTAGTGGATCCAAATATGATATCGTCAACATAAATTTGTACAAGAATTAAGTGCTTTCCTTGACGTTTAATGAAGAGAGTAGTGTCAACCTTTCCTCTTGAGTAGCCTTGATCAAGTAAAAATTTAATTAGTCTCTCATACCAAGCTCTAGGAGCTTGTTTGAGGCCGTATAAAGCTCTTTTCAGTTTGTAGACATGATCAGGATACTCATGAGACTCAAAACCAGGAGGTTGAGCAACATAGACCTCTTCATTTATGTACCCGTTGAGGAACGCACTCTTAACGTCCATTTGAAATAACTTAAAATCCTTCGCACAAGCGAAAGCAAGTAAAAGGCGTATAGCCTCGAGTCGGGCAACCGGCGCATAAGTTTCCTCATAGTCGATGCCTTCCTCTTGGTTATACCCTTGCGTGAATAAACGCGCCTTGTTGCGAGTTATTACTCCGTTTTCGTCTAGTTATTTCTAAACACCCATCGGGTGCCGATTACTCTATGACCTTGCGGAGGAGGGACAAGGTCCCAAACCTCATTTCTAGTGAACTGATTTAGTTCCTCCTGCATTGATAAAAACCAGTGTTCATCGAGTAGGGCTTCCTTAGGGTTTTTAGGTTCCATTTGTGAAACGAACGCGAAGTGATAACAGAAATTACTTAGCTTCGATCGAGTTGTTACACCCTTTGTGATGTCTCCGAGAATGTTTTCAATTGGATGGTCTTTGGAAGACTTCCAAGCTTGAGGGAGATCATCGTTTGAAGGCGGATGAACTTCCTCGGTTACAACATGGTGTACATCCTTATCCTCCTCAACTTTGGCTTTGTCAGGTTGATCAATCCCTGTCTCGCCACCTTTGAGTATGTCTTCTGTAGATGTACCTGCACCATGAACAACACTATCCTTTCCGACATTTCTCGAATAGGACTCATCAAAAGTAACATGCACAGACTCTTCTGCAGCAAGCAATCGTTTATTATATATTCTATATGCTTTACTCGATTGAGAGTATCCAAGGAAGATACCTTCATCGGCCTTGGAATCGAATTTGCCCAAGTTTTCCTTTCCATTGTTGAATACAAAACATTTGCAGCCAAACACATGCAAGTGAGAAACATTTGGCTTTCGCCCTTTGAAAAGTTCATACGGTGTTTTATTTAGAATGGGGCGAATAAGCACCCTATTCAAAACATAACACGCCGTACTAATGGCGTCGGCCCAAAAATATTTCGGTAAACCACTTTTGTTAATCATTGTTCTTCCCAATTCTTCTAAAATTCGGTTTTTTACGCTCCACAACCCCGTTTTGTTGAGGGGTGCATGGAGCGGAGAAGTTATGATCTATACCATGGTTACCGCAATATTCTTCAAATAAGTGATTTTCAAACTCACCTCCATGGTCGCTTCTAATTGATACAATGTTTGTATTTAACTTATTTTGGGAAAGCTTAGCAAACCTTTCAAAAGCAGCAAATGTATCACTCTTACTTACTAAAAAGATAGTCCAACAAAACCTAGAAAATTCGTCCACTATTACGAACCCGTAATAGTTTCCTCCTAGACTTTTAATCCTAGACGGCCCAAACAAGTCCATATGAAGAAGTTCGAGAGGTCTCGTTGTTGAAACGATCTTTTTGGAGATCTTTTTGGATTTAAATGAGATCCTCGTTTGCTTCCCTTTTTGACAAGCATCACAAAGGTGATCCTTGGTGAACTTTATTTTGGGAAGTCCTAAGACTAAGTCTTTTGAGACTAACTTATTTAGTAAGTCAAAGTTAACATGCGTTAAACGCCTATGCCATAGCCATGAGTCTTCACTCATAGTTATGAGGCATTTGTCGCTTGTTAACGATACTTCATTTAAGTCAAGCATATATACGTTGTTTACTCTAAAACCATTAAACATATTCTTCTTATCATTATCATGCACAATTTTGCAACAATCTTTTGAAAAAGATACATTGTATCCTTTGTCGCATGATTGGCTAATGCTAAGCAGATTATGTTTAAGGCCCTCGACAAGCAACACGTCGGAAATCGTAGTAGAAGAGGGATTACCTACACTACCTTGACCTAGTATTGCTCCGCGGTTGTTATCACCATAAGTTACATATCCTTTCTTCTTAGCCACGAAGTCTATGAGAAAGGATATGTCTCCAGACATGTGTCTTGAGCAACCACTATCGAGAACCCATCTTCTCTCGGTGGTCTCGATGCATTTTACCTATCAAAACATAATTAGCAAAAGGAGGTACCCAATGGCATGTTAGGTCCTAATATGTTAGCGACAAGATGGTTGCGTTTGGGCAACCATTGATAGATGCCTTTAGGAACCAGAAATCTCCTAAATCGGCATTTACCAATGGAGTGGCCTTTCTTGCAACAATATATGCATGCAAAATCGACTTTAGAGTACCTCGATTGTTTCCGGAAGTTTACCAAGTTCTTCTCGGAGTGTTGGATGCCATTCTTTCTCACGTAACGGTTGTACCGTTTAACGAACATCCCCATATCTTCGCTCTTGTCTTCTTCTTCTTCGTCACTTGAGGAATAATCACTTTACTCTTTTGCTTGAGACTTCGAGGAGGAAGTCTTGAGAGCTATTGATTTCTTTTCACTCACCTTCGTTTTTTCTTTCTTTTCCATCTTTTCGCGTTGGTCTAGGCTCAAGAGTACCTGTTCATGCTCTTGTAGTTTGCCAAACAATGTTGTCAAGTCTAATAAGGTAACATCATGTGCTTCTTTGATGGCGGTCACTTTTGGCTGCCATTCCCTGTTAAGACATCTTAAGATCTTATTAGTAGCAACATCATTGGAAACAGGCCTACCTAATGAATGTAAACGATTGATGAGATGAGTAAATCTCTTTTGCATGTCAGCAATGGTTTCCCCCTTGCTCCATGAAAAAGAGATCAAACTCTTGTGTTAATGTGTTGATTCTAGCCAACTTAACATCGTTCGTCCCCTCATTGGCGATTTGTAGTGAATCCCACATGGCCTTAGCAGTAGGACAATGGGATACACGATAGTATTCATCTACACCTAATGAGGAGATTAAGATATTTTTGGCTTTCCAATCATAATTGTATTTTTTCCCATCGTCATCGGTCCATTGTGCTTCGAGCTTTGGCACAACTACATTATCCGCATTGGTCATAGTAATTTCTATTGGACCATTGAGGATAACGTTCCATATTTTTCTATCTATGGAGTTTATGTGCACCCGCATACAGTCTTTCCAATAACTATAATTTTCACCGTTGAAAACGGGAGCTCTATTGTACGCCCCTTTTGGTTCGTTAGCCATTTTCTATCAACGTTGTATTTGAAGCACCGAGTAACCAGGCTCTGATACCACTTGTTAGTCTATGGCACAGATCTAGAAGGGGGGTTGAATAGATCCCAATTAAAAATTTGAGTCGGCGCTACCAATTAAAAAAATTGGTTTTGAAAATTGGTTTTAAGTGCGGAAGCGACCAAGGAAAATATAGTCTAAAACTAACGGTTATTGGAAAACCGGATATGCGTAAGCCTTTGGATTAATGACAATATGGAAAAGAGAATCACAACACTAATCACACTTATCAATGATCTAATTCACTTGTCAGGATTCCTAGTTCCAATGATTTAAAGAGCAAACCAAAACTAGATACACAAGTAAGATAATTTTGGTTTAGGCAATTTGTCAAACACTTGGTGTGCAAAACACTCCAAGTGATATTTATGTTGAGTAAGTGATTCCAACTAGCCTAGTACAATGTCTTATTATACTTTGGATTCAAAAAACAGAGTTTTAACCTCTTACTCAATTGATATCATAGTTTGACAATAGTGCTTATACAAAAATCACTTATTTTTAAGCTAAAACGTAAATGCTGAAAAATAGAGAAGACAAGTATTTGGTGAGGCAGTTCCCCCGTCGTCCTCGCTTCGGGGTACGTCTGCCCTCAATTCTAAAACTAGAATTGAGATAGATTTAATAGATATCACCTGTTGAATGTAACAGTTTATACAAGGATTGAACATCAAATATACAACAGAAATCTCAAGACGTTGAATGTTGCTTTCACTCCTTGCCCCTAGATTCAAGATGAATCAAGTCCTCCAATCGTTGTTGATAGACCTCTGATTCCAGCCACCTTATTGAATAACTCGTTGTTGTTCAAACCTTCGGCTCTGGCTGATCTCAACTGCAACGAATCGAACCCGAGATCTTCCCTTCAATATCACTGAATCCGCTGCTAGACTGTTGAAGAACACCTCTTCACAATCACCTTCTCTCAGTTGACCCTTGATGAAGAATCTCGTCCAAAAACCCCCCAAAATTCAAACCAATCTTGGAGGATAAAACTCTAACGGTTTTATTCAAGAAAGAACCTGTCACAAGCTTCAACCCGAACTAGATTACCCAATCTAAGCTTCGAACCTTATCACCTTTAATCATTCACAATGCACTTCAAAAATGGTTGTGTGTAATTGATGTGTTGTGAGATGTTGAAGATGAAGATGAAGAATCTTGGACACCTATTTCACTCTTTCTTATTCTTGAACATATGAATCAGTTTTTATCAAATGTTAAAATGACATAAGTGGTTGAACTTGTATATATAGTACCAGACCAACCAAAGACATAACAACTTTTCTAATAGTAGAGGGAATCACTTAAAAACTGTATTTCTGCACGAACGGTCGACCGTAGCAGGTATGTGCATCGACACATAGCCTGCGTTTTTTGAAAATCTGCAAAACGTATCAGTATGCGTCGACCATACAGTCGGCGTGCGCTGACCCGTTGAAAATTATTTCCTTCATGCGCCGACCCTATGGTCGACTCATCCCTTCATGCGCTGACCAGTGGAAAATGCACTGATGCATGCGCCGACCCTATGGTCGACTCATTCCTTGCAAACCTGCAAACATTGATCTTCTTGTGGTTTTTCATGCCTCTTGTCACGACCACATTTTATCTACACATATTATATTTATTATAACAGTTTTTAGACTAATATAAAAGGATATGGTAGGTGATATGTTGCATTTGTTTAGTAGATTTAGAGTTTATAATTGCCAATTCATCCATGGTTGTAATTCGTCATTATCGAAATCTATATCGAGTGATGTCTTGCAGACTCGTGTGATGTGTGGCGATTTGCCTCCACATATTTCACCAGCACTTATCTTCCCTAACTTGATACCATTTTCCACCCTCTCTCCGGTGATGATTAAGTCAGAGAAAGTACCCGACATACTGCTAATGAGCTTCTCATAATAAACGCCTGGCAGAGTGGCAACAAACATATCAACAAGCTCACGTTCCACCATAGGTGGCTGCACCCTGGCTGCTAACTCCCGCCATCTTTGAGCATATTCTTTGAAACATTCATTGCTCTTTTGTGAAAGACTCTGAAGTTGGACCCTGTTGGGGGCAAGGTCGCTATTGTATTGATAATTTTTCACAAAGGCCTCGCCCAAATCCCTCCAACTACGGACACTCACGGGCTCCAGGCTCATGTACCATTCCAACGAAGGACCAGATAGACTATCCTGGAAGAAATGCATGAGCAACTTCTCATCGTCTGAGTAGGCAGACATCTTACGATAGTAGGATCTCAGATGAACTCTCGGGCAGGTGGTACCCTTGTATTTATCAAAGTCTAGGACTTTGAACTTTGGTGGCACTCTCAAGTCCGGGATCAGTCCCAGGTTAGCCATATCCAAGCCCATAGAGTTTTGACTTTCTAGAGACTTCATTTTCTCTTCAATCATCTTAATCCTCCTATCAGCTTCGGAGGGTAACTCAACAGCCACAACCCTTGGAGAGAACACATCCTCTTGCCTGTCTTCATTCCAGAGGTGATCCATGTTACCATGTATAGCACAAGTGGTGTCAGGACCATAACCATTCCCATTATCGTTACCACCATTACCAAAACCAGTGTTATTGAAACCTGCAGCATTACCGGCACCAGCATCATGGCCACTCCCCCCAGCAGTAGGGATGACTAAGGTAGGCATGGAATTATCAGCCCGAGGAGTCTCAATACGAGGAGGGTTAACAACGTCCCCACCATGCAACACACCGTTTCCATCAACACGTACAATCAAAGGCTGAACTAGAGTCCGGAGTTGCTCTTGTCCATTAGCCACTCCTTGCATTACTTCCATGAATTGGGCCATCCGGTCCCTCATTTCTTGCGTCTCTGCTTGCATCTGCTCAATTACTCTCTTCTGATTCCCCCTAGTTACATACCGGTGAGTCGTTAGATCAGTAATCCTGAAACACTAGTAGACCACAGGAAAATAAGATTAACAGTTCCGATGCACCTGCAATGCGAAAAATACAAAAATGCAGACATGTATGTATGCAACAGGGAAATTACCCCCTCGATTCTAGTTTCCGGGAAAAACACAATGATAGAGAACCCTACAGACAAGCATATAACAGAAACTCTTCGTATATAATCACAGGACAACAGGAAAAGTACAAGCTACGACTGAGTACGATAAGGAAAAGACCTCAACCAACAAGCCTGGTGATGGTCAGTACAATAAACAATAAGCATCACTACAACAGAGATAAACAAGATAGTCAAGCTGGATGATGTGACTGGAAGTCCTCTAGTAGCTTCAGTGTCTCAGGATGATCTGGTCTAGCAAGCAGTCCCTGAATAAGCAACTCCTGCCGGCTAACAGTATGCTGTAGACTCTCAACATGGTCTTCCCAAGCTCCTTCCCCAAAACATGCCTCAAGCCTGCATCTCTTGGAATCAGCTCTCAACCTGAGATCCTTCAAGTTCGCAATAGCTTCATTCAACCTGTACTCACTATCCCATCTAAGTGATGCCTCTTCTATAATCTCCCCATCTTTGGCATTGAGTTGCGTCTTCAACTTGCTGATATGTAGCTTCAACATGTCTTCGCGCTCTTTGTTGTTGGTGAGCGTGGCATTCCATTGGTTCTCGAACTTAGAAATACTCAAGTAAGCCCTATCCAACTCTTCTTTCTTAGTAGCGAGAACACTATTAACAGCCTTGAAATCCAAACCCAAACGCTCCCTAGAACCGGTTTCCTTGGTCAGATCCATACCCAATTTGTTTACAAGCTCAGTTTGTTTCTTGAAGGAATGAACAGCATCAATCTTCTCACTTCGAAGCTGAATGATTTCTTTCTCCAATTCGTCATTAGATTTTCTCAACTCTTCCTTCTCAAACAATAACTGGTTGTATTTCTGAATGTCTACTGTAGTGGGTTCCTCAATCATGAGAGGATACAGAGGTACAACTGAAGGAAATGGCATCAAAAACTTCGCAGATCTATCATGAATCCAAGTCAGGTAGGGGTCATATGCTCGGCTATTACTCTTCCCCAATAAGGCTTTCCCCTTCCTGTGAATGTTGTTCCAATCATGCTCAAGTCTGCCTAAAGTCTCACCCTCCAATAAACTTGTGAGATACAGAGATTCCTGTATCTCCTCTTCTCTAGGAGGCTCCCTCAGCGCGTACCCAAACTGTCTGACCAACAGAGAAGGGTTATAGTTGATGCAGCCTTTCCTTCCGACCAAAGGGACGTTAGGAAATCCACTACAACTATAAATAATCTTTGCACCAAGCATATCTCAGTCAAACCAGGTAATGTTCTTTGCAGATAGACCCATCAACCTCTCCGGCCACTTTGAAGTACCAACGATAGCAACAAATGGACCGACCTTGGGTATATGGCTAGCAAACCATCTGTACAACAAAGGAACACAACAAGCTACATTCTTTCCCCTTCGTTTCTCATTCTTGTAGTGCACAGAATGATAAACATCTCCAAGAAGAGTAGGCACTAGGTTGCCTGAAGCCAAAATATAGAATGCATCTAAATCCATAAAATCAGGAAGATTAGGAAACAATATGGTGCCATAGATACAAAGAGCGAGAATAGCGCCAAATACAATCCAACAACCATCCTTAGTGAACTGCCGAGCCTTATCAACCAAGAAAACCAAAGGAAAGCCAAACACTCCATTCCATTTAGTCAAATTCCCCTCTATCTCTGAAGTATCCAAGTGTACTACAGCATCTAGCTCAGCCAGGTCAGGCTTAGCGTCAGTATGAACAAATGGCATCTGATCAAGAATGGGTAAGCCTAACAACATAGAATACTCCTTCAAGGTAGGTGCCAGAATATAGTCAGGGAAAACAAAACACCTCAGTTGTGGATCGTAGAACTGCAGAAGAGCATAAAGACCATCCATCTCGTATACCGAAGGCTTGCAGACACATGTCAATAACCTCCCATAGGAATGTCTGAAATCTTCCATAATCTTCCCATCAGCCATGGAAATCAAACTTAGCAAAGAACTAACATCAGGAGCTGGAAGCTTGTAAGCCACTGTTCTCTTCAAGGGCTCCCTATCAGCAATAAAGGAACAAGATCACCAGAATCGGAGAGGAAATATGCACCTGCAACATAAATACATGTTAATGAAATGCAGATGATAATGCAAATGCAAATGCAAACAGGGGATCAAGACTGTTGTGTTGTTGGTTGAGAAGAAACAATGTTCCACTTTAGCAAGAACAAAGTACCGACAATAGGACCCACTGATATCAGGAACACGGATTCACACTATAACAAACCGGGTAGTCTGAAAGCCAAGGTTTCCTGCACAACCCAATCCCTCTCACAGGTATGGACCTATCCACTGGTAAGGTTCGGCATCCTATGCGTTTGTCAGCGTCACAGACTTTCAAGAAATGATGATATGTTCACCATTTCTGGTTTAGCATCATAATCTCTTGAAGAGGCCTCACTTAGTTGACTCACAAATGATCGGTCCCTAGAGTCGACAACCCTCAAATCCAAAATTCCTTCGAGCCCAAAGGGCCAGAAAGAAAATCGTCAAAGAGAATCTCGTCTGAGCGCGAATTTCATGGTGAACTAGTACGAGCAAAGCAAGCACATCCACCACTACTCTCCACTACTAAAGTTATGTTTATACTCAAGCTTGGGTCTGGCTTATCTCTCAGTGGAACATTCCCTCCCCACAGCACAACAATAATGATATATGATACTAAAAATAAATGCGGAAAAATAAATAAAGCACATATATACAACACCCAAAGATAAACAAACAAGCGCTAGGATTGACTCACATAGGGAACCAGAGTCCCCAGCAGAGCCGCCAGCTATCGCAACTGCGAAAAACACCCGGCAGAAAACAGAAGAGTCGCCACCTTTTGTTATTTATCCCACAGAGAGGGAAAGGAAACGATCGGAAAAACCTAAGGAAAAAGGGAAAAGACGAGGTTGTCGCTACCAAGTCTGGATTCGGGAGTCGGTTACGCAAGGGGAAGGTATGAGCACCCCTCACGTCCGTCGTACTCGACGGGATCCACACATTGTTGTCTATCTAAAAGGGTGATCAATCTATTTACGCTAAAGGTCAAGGGACAAAAAAAAGAAAAGAGAAGAGACTCGGCAAAGCATCACCGCTTTGTGCCTACGTATTCCCTCGTGCAATGGGAATGTCAGAGTCAACGTAGTTCGGCTAACTACGGGTAAAAGGGGGAAAGGTTGCTCGCCAAGACGTCGCGTCTTGTGCCTACGTACTTTCATCTGGTATGAAAGATCAGAGCAAACGTAGTTCGGGCTAAAAAGACCACAGGTTGGTTCAAAAGTTTTTAGGCCCGAGTAGGGTTAACAAGTAATTCTAGCAGTTTGTGTATGCATCTCGACCATTGGAGACTTAGGCGTTACCGTTTGCGGTAGAACTAAAGTTTAACAACACTCTTTCATATGAAAAGATTTTCCTAATTAAGAACCCCAAAGGGTGAAAAAGATTTGAAGTGTTTTTGTGTTTTTTAGAGAATGAGTGTTTTGAGTTTGATTTGTAACTCATGTCGCACTAGAGACTATGACCTAAGAGCGAATGCGTTGTATATCACCCAAAGGGTGTACACTAAACACTCTAGGTCATTAAGAGGAAGCCCCCCAATCACCATTTCTCAAGCAGCTTATGGCCCGTAGCGTACAACACTTGTCATTCTTTATTAGGTGTTTTATGAATGTTTGAGATGAGAAGAGAAGAAAGGACACTAATGGGAGACTAATTCAATCCTAAAAGTTATCATGCAAAGTGGACTTAAAGTTAGGATACACAAGGGAACTACCTAATGTTATTATACATGGTTAAGCACCTAATGTCTATCATAACCTCAAAAGGTTAGAGAACTTATGGGGAGCATGGTAAAGAAAAACAAAAGAAGAAGAAGAAGAAAGAACATGCAAATGTAAACATGCAAACATAAGATGCACAAGTAAGAATGAAAGTGGGAGGAAAATAGTGTGGGGAAGTAGCCTCCACAAGCTCATCTCAAACAAGCATGCATATGAGAATCCAAGAAAAGAAGAGAAAAAGAAATGCACAAGATGATCTCAAACAACAAAGAAAAGCCACACAAAGATGCATCAAAAGTGGGATGAAATGACCTAAGTCAAACAACATCAACCACAAGTGCCAAAAGCCAAACCAAATGAAATGAAAAGAAGATCAAAACAAAATTAAGGATGGGAGGCTATATGAGGACAGCAAGGACCTCATAATATTCACTCAACCATAAGCATCACCAACCAAAAGCAAAGAAGCACAAAGAACACAAGTAAAGTCCTCAAGGATTCATCACTTTAGGTATGCTTCAAATACCTCCAAAGGAGGGACCAAGACACCTTAAATGAGACTCCAAGGTCATGGGACAGAATGGGAGATGAGAGAATAGAGCTCAAAAGAAAAAGAAAACACATCCAAAGAGAAAGCAAGCATAAACACCAAGGGATGCAAGCAAAGCACACATGGAAACCCTAATTGAAAACTCAAAAGAAAACACCCAAAAGAGCAAGCAAAACAAAATGTCATGACCTAAAAATGAGCAAGCATCATCCTTAACATGTTAGCAACATGAATCAAAAGGCATTGAGGGCTCAAAGGATCCATAAATGTCATCTCCAAGACAAACTAGGTCAATGTGTATGTATGAACCTCCCTTTGGGGTAACTTGACTTGCAAGTTACCTCAAAATTAGGAAAATGATTCAAAAATATCCAAATAAAATGCACAAAGCACCTAAACATGTTGGCAAATAGAGGCCAAGAAATCACAATCAAAATCAATTCACAACACCACCAAAGAAATTGATTCACAAGGGTGTTCCATTGTGAATGAGGATTGTCGAGGGTCAAATGAAATGCAACAAAAGTCAACCCAAAAGTCAACCAAACAGGGGGAAAATGGTCCTCACAAATTCATCAACTCATCATGGATATGAGGATGAATTTTTATTCATTGGATCAAAAGGAGATGGAAGAAACAAAACCAGAACTAAAACAAGTCAAGAAAAAGTTCAATTAAAACACTTCCAATCCAATAATCCCATTTTAATTCAAAATAAAATCAAAAAATAAAATAAAAATTTTCTAAAAATAATAGACATCTCAAAGTGTCCAGAAACTATTTTTGTGGAATTTTTGGATCATTGGAAGTGTTTTATTTGATTTAAAATGCAAACAGAAACAAAACCAAAATAAAAAAGAAAATAATAAAACATTGGTGCAAATAGTAAATAAAAAACGTATAAAACCAAACTGGGCTCAAACAGGGGGTGCAGATAACAACAGAGGCCCAATCCAATTAAACTCAGCCAAACAAACGAGAATTGATCTTAGCCACACAAACCAATTACCAGTCACACAATCCAAAGATCCACATCCTGAAACGCGTGCAGTCAACTTAAAAAAATAAAAAGCAATTAAATCATAGCCACACGATTAAACCCAGTCAAACGAATCAAAGGCTGAGGTGCATCATAATGAAATGCACCATTTCATTTAAATCCCAGTCCACACAATTATGGCCACACATTATGATTACCAAACAAACATCCAAAGGCCATTAAGCTGCCACATCATAAATGAATTTCAGCATAAAAAAGAAATTAAATGAGGACCATCAAATCAAGGTCCAGTCAAACAATCAAACACGAATCCAGCGGCCACGCACCATCTTCCCCATTCAAACATGAGAAACAGAGGGAAAACCAGGTGACCGAAACCACTGTTCCGATCATCTTCTCCGGTGGGTACTCCGGCGAGGCCATATCCAAACTCAACCAAATCAAGCAAACTCTTAGTCAAAACTGATATACATCTTCCCTAGATCACAAATATGCATTTAGTTTTCATTTTTAGTTAACACACAAGCCAAATCGAAGCCAAACAATTTGGATCTCAAAACACAATTCCTCACCAATGCCAGTCAATTTTAGTTATAAACGATCTACACAGTTCCTAGGTCTTAATCGTGCAAAAATGGCATTCAAATGCATCACAAACAGAGAGAAAATTTAATTTGAAGGTTACCTAGTGGAGATCTTCCACTGAGCCTTCTACACTTGAAGAAGCTTGATGAAACTCTGCAGATCCACTCAAGGAAGCTTGAGGAAGATGAATTTGACCTTGAATTGCTCTGAAAACACCTCAATTATGTTTCAAGATTTTGAATTTTCACCTTTCTTCTTCAGTTGTTCTTGAGCTCCCAGGGCACGAAAATGCATGAATGAGCTCTCAAATTTCATTTGAACTTTATATATGATGGATTGGTGAAGGTTTGGAGGCCAAATTACAACTCAATTGCATCAATTTTGAAAATGCCCAATTCCACTTTTCCCATGTCCATGCATACGTGTAACAGCCACAATTCCCCTTGTTTTTTATTCCAAAACACTGTTGGGACCTTAATTTGATCATGTGGATGGTGTTCAACCTTTGGTTTGATCAAATGGTGGATATTGGATTGTCAAAATTTCACTTGAAATGGCATTTGAGAAACACATGAAAATGGCACCAAAAATGAAATCCAAAATTGGCATCTTGTTTGTTATATCTTTGGCACTCAAAAAATGCATAAGGTTGGTACAAAATGATCCAAAATCAATTAATTCCATTTTCTCCTTTTAAGCTTTTCTTCATGAAAAAGTCACATACCAATTCTTCAATCCAAGCCAAATCCATGACTCCTTGATGTTTTGTTGAATAAATGACCCCATTTGGAGCAAGTTTTATGTTGGAAATATCTTCATTTGAAGTATGCAAGATAGTGAAATGGGCCTATAATGAAAATGACCTGTAATTTTACTTTCCCAAAATACCCCTGCCTCGTAAGCCTCATAACTTGAGTTCTACAAATCAGATGAAGGACTTCTAGTACTCTTTGGAAAGCTAAGATCATGACGAATAACTTTTATGTTTGGGTCAAAGTTAGGAGAAACATCCTTCTAGGTCAAAAGTGGCTTGGAAGTTGGTTGACTTTTGTTGACCAAAATCATATTCATCTGAGGACCTGTAACTTGCCAGCATCATAACATGAGTTCTAGAAATCAGATGAATGACTTCTAGTACTCAAAAGAAAGCTAGAAACATGATATACAAGTTTCATGTTAGGGTCAAGATTAGATGAGACTTGTATCTTGAGATAGGTGGTCTTGAAGTTGGGCATTAAACAGAGGATTTTACACTGAGAACCCTAATTTAGTAACTTCTCACACTCTTGATTCTTGATGAATTGATCTTGAAATGATATATTAGACATATCAACATAACATCCCATGACCATAGAGACTTGGAATTGAATTTTAACCTCCTTCAATTTCACAGTTGACTGAGGGTTGACCAGATGAAAACCCTAGATGCACCACCCTTGACTGTGGCTTCTTACACATGACACAACAACTTGGACAAGCTCCAACATGGCCCTCAAAGCACTCAATGAGTTTTCTCAACATCCCATATCCATAATTATGAATTCACAATCCTCTGATGGTCTCCAACTAGTCTCCAAGTTAGGAGATATTCCACATACACCCATCAACTCTTTCAAAGAGTAATGACCACTTCCTGATGACTTAATGACCATTCATGCTTGAGTAAAACCCCTTGCTTAGGCTCAACACTCTTGGTAACCCTCTCTTACCATGCACAACCTCTTGATCCCCTGCTCAATGAACAATGCTACGTAATGCAAATGCTAGAAGAAAGTGAAATGAAACATAAACCAGACTAAGAAAAGGTTGGTCAAATTTTGGGGTGCAACACTCATTATGCATGTTTTTGTCCATATTTTATCGAGTCTTTATTGTTATTCTGTCGCACTTTTACTTCGTTTTTGTTGTTTTTAGGAATCGGTCAAAATCATGGAAGAATCGGGAAATCGAAGCCTTTGGAGAAGATCTGCACAAAAAAGTAGTAGATTTTAGTGATTCTGCTGAGATGGCATTCGCCATCACTTATTGGTCGCCTTCAGCATTAAAGCAAGCATGGCGCTCGCCATGGCCCTTACGGCGATCGCCGTACAATCGCAGCAGCAGTTTCTAATTTTGATGCAATTTTAAAGCAGTTATCAGCAGTTCTACTTCCCTCCACTACTTCGTTTCGAATTCCTCTTTGTTGTAACTGATTGTTGGCCTATAAATACAAGCTCTTTAGGTAGTTTTTAGGGGGAATTTGACTGCGGAAGCGCTGGTGTTTTTTCAGTTTGAATTCTAGGCATTCTTAGACAGTTTTAGAAGCAGTAATTACTCACATTGAGGAATTACTACAATCCTGTATTTTCTATTGTGTACCAAATATTTTGAAGTTAATCGAAGCTCGCTGCCATTTTCTTTCAATTGTCAGTTTCTACAGGGTTTTTTTTTTTACTTCGAATTGCACTATTATTACTAATCTTGCCTTAAATTGTTTTAGTATGTTAGTAGAATTAAATGCATGTTTTAGTATCTTAAAAGTAATGATAATTATGTTTGGCTAAATCCTATTGAGTTCATTGTTGAGGACCACCGTTGCAGGCAGGACTCGGTAGTGAACTTAGTGCGGTAATGCGGTTTTTAAGTCGTTTCGGTTGTAGTTTCTAGCGGTAATTTAGGTAGCTTTATCGTGAGAGTGAGAAGTTGCTTACCATTGCTTTTTCACGAGAGTGAGAAGCATATTAAGGTTTGAGCCGAGATCTACGAGAGCGTGAGGAGCGAGCCAGATAGTAGAAACTAGGCATCCCGTCTAAAAATAGCGAGAGCTCTTTAGACGTCGTTTAGGATATTTCAGACTTCCAAAAAGTGTTCTTAATTATCGGGCGAGCGAGAGAAAAATCTTGGGGTTAAGCAATGCGGCTTTTGTCGAAACCGCGAGAGCGTGAGGCGGAGCCTTTGAGTCAGTGTATCCTACAAAATAAGCATCTGATCATAATTAGTACCTGTTTCCCACAAGTCCCTTAGGTTCGCGGAGATCTCCTGCTGGACTTGCTTTATTATTTAGTTCAGTTTCTAGTAATTCAGCCCCATTTCTAGTTTCGATCTGTTGTTAACCATTAGCCTTATCTTTGCACAACAACCATAGACCGCAATAGTTTGATTATTTTTCCCTGTGGGTTCGACAATCTTTTTAAGACTACACGATCAACTGTATGCTTGCAGATTAATCCGTCAAGTATCAGACGGTCGCGATCAAGTTTTTGGCGCCATTGCTGGGGACTAGATTTAGTCAATATTGTAAATATTTTGTTGCGCAGTATAAACTAAGGCAACTTTTTCTTTTTCTTTTCTTTCTAATTGTCAATTGTATACCAAGCACTCGCTCTCAAGGTGAAGAGTTAGAGCAGCCAATTGACGAAGTTGAGCGTTTTCTTAATTTAAGACACCGAATAAACGAATTATGTATTGAATATAACCTTCCAGATCCTATCGTGCTTTAATCAGATTCAGAGACCGAAACCGAGCCAACACAAACCATGGCCCAAGGACCTCAAACTCGTCCTCTGAAGGATTTCACTGTCCCATCGCAAGATGAACCTCACAACAGCATTGCTGCCCCAGTAATCAATCGAAACGATTTCGAGTTGAAACCATTATTGTTGCAAGTCGTTCAACAAAACCGATTCTCAGGAAGCCCAGCGGAAGACCCAAACTTACATTTATCCGTTTTTGTGAAATACGCTGACACTATAAAAGAAAATGGTGTTAGTCCCAAAGCGATTAGACTATGTATTTTCCCATTTTCTTTAAGAGATAGAGCTAAAGCTTGGCTCCAGTATCTGCCATCAAATTCCGTCACAACGTGGGACGAATTAAAAAGAGTCTTCTTAACCCGTTACTTTCCACTAAGCAAAACATCTATGCTAGGAGCGCAAATTAACGGTTTTAAGCAAAAAGATAACGAATCTATTTTCCATGCTTAGGAAAGATACAAGGACCTGATGAGGCTTTGTCCATATCATGGACTCGAACAGTGGCTGATAATTCATACCTTTTACAATGGGTTGTTGTACAACACCAAAATAAACTTAAGCGCCACAGCGGGCGGTGCCTTAATGGACAAACCATACAAAGAAGTCGTTGAACTCATAGAGAATATGGCTTAGAATCACTTCCAATGGGGTGGAGAACATGCTGCTCTCGAAAAATCAACTCCGAAAAGCAGAACGTATGGAGTCAATGCCATAGACCATATAAATGCTAAAGTTGACGCGTTGACTCAAAAGATTGAATGCTTAACCGTAACACCACCACCAGCCACCGTGGTCGTTGTTACACCAAGTTGCGAGTTATGTGGAACCCCTGGACATACAAATGCCAAATGTCAGTAATTGGTTGGTATCCTTACCGACCAAGCAAACTATGCTCAAGGAAACCCGTACTCGAACACTTATAATTCTGGCTGGAGAAATCACCCAAAATTTTCATATAAGAATAATAATGCCTTGCATCCACCAAGCCCAGCACCTGCTATTTCACCTGGTTATCAGAAAGGAGGACCATTTTCTCCACAAGTGCCCAGAAAGTTAAATCTAGAAATTATGATGGAAAACTTTATGAATGCTCAAGTTTAGCAAAACAAAGAATTTGCAAATCAAAATGCTCATACTAGCGAATTGATGAAACAAATGACGAGTAAACTTGATGCTATGGCTACTCACGACAAAATGTTAGAAACTCAAATTTCTCAAGTAGTCTAACAACAACCAACAATAGCATCCCCGACTGGAGCATTTCTTGGCCAACCACAACCAAACCCGAAAGGACATGCAAATGTCGTGACATTGCAAAGCGGAACAGAGTATGACGGACAGGTTCATCCGAGACTCAAAAACCCATCCATGCACCAAAATCCTAATCAAGGAACTAAGAAGGTGAATGAACCAAAAAATAATGAAAACAATGATAAAGACGAGGAGTCCATAGAGAAAGAAACACCATACGTTCCCCCTCCACCATATAAACCACGTGTACCTTACCCTCAGAGATTAACCAAAACTAAAAACGAAGGACAATTCAAGAAATTCATAGAATTTTTGAAATAATTGAATATCACCATACCATTCACAGAAGTTATTACGCAAATGCCTTTGTATGCCAAATTTCTCAAGGTGATCATGTCAAATAAGAAAAGACTTGAGGATAACGAAACTATTGCGCTCACTGTCGAGTGTAGCGCTATAATCCAAAATAACATGCCCCTTAAGTTAAAAGACCCAGGGAATTTTTTGATACCCTGTGTAATAGGAAAACACGTCATAGACAATGGTCTATGCGACTTGGGAGCCAGTGTTAGTTTAATGTTGTTGTCCACATGCAAGAAACTTAATTTAGGTGAATTGAGACCAACGAATATGTCTCTTCAACTAGCTGACCGCTCAGTCAAATATCCCATAGGTATGGTAGAAAACATCTCGATTCGCATAGGTCAATTCTACATTCCCACAGATTTTGTGATAATGGACATAAAAGAGGACTCCAATATACCCATTATATTGGGAAGGCCATTTTTAGCCACAACCGGAGCTATAATTGATGTTAAAAAGGGAAAGCTAACTTTCGAAGTTGGTGAAGAGAAAATCGAATTTATCTTAGCTCAGTTTCTAAGAGCTCTGGCTATTAATGATACATGTTACTTGTTAGATGTTATCGATGAATGTGAGAAAGAAATGGAGATGCAACCATCCAAATACTAAGATGCGCTTAAAATTCCAGCACCTCCTATATTCGAAGACGATGATTGGGAAACACCATTCATAGATGACAGTCTAAGAGAATGTCTTGCACTAACACCTGATCCAATGACAAGCCCAAACGAACCTACTATAGAACTTAAGACATTACCCAAAAATCTAAGGTATGAATTCCTAGACACCAAGCTCGAGAGACCAGTGATAGTCAATGCTGACTTAGGACAGATAGAAACTGAAAAGCTGCTACATGTTTTAAGGAACTATCCGACAATGTTGGGATACAATATCTCAGATCTAAAAGGTATAAGCCCATCCATATGCATGCACCGTATTATGTTGGAAGAAGACAGTAAAACCACTAGAGAACACCAAAGAAGAATAAATCCCATCATAAGCGATGCAGTCAAACAAGAAGTGAAAAAGCTATTAAAAGCAGGAATCATATACCCGATATCAGACAGGAACTAGGTCAGCCCAGTACATGTTGTACCTAAGAAGGGAGGTGTTACTGTAGTTAGTAATGAGAAAGGCGAAACTTTTGCAAAGCGAGTTCACACTGGATGGAGGATGTGCATAAACTATAAAAAGCTGAATAAGGCCACTCATAAAGACCATTTTCCATTACCCTTTATCGATCAAATTCTTGAACAATTGGCAAAACACTTCTATCTTTGCTATTTAGATGGATACTCAGGATTTTTCCAAATTACTATTCATCCCGATGACCAAGAAAGGACTACTTTTACCTGTCCTTATGGTACATTCGTCTATCGGCGCATGCCGTTTGGATTATGCAATGCGCCTACAACCTTCCAGAGATGTATGATGTTAATCTGTGCTGACTTTATAAATAATATAATGGAAGTATTTATGAACGACTTCTCTGTATGTGGGAAAGACTTCGCTGTAGTTTGTGTACCTTTCCCACATGTGTATGGAATTTGAGTATGCTTTGTCTGATTGTTGTTTTTTGATATTTTAATACCTTGTTGTTATGCATATAACGGTTTATATGGAGGTGTATTTGAGTTTGCAAATGTGTGTGGGGTTATATGTTGATGTTGTAATGATAATTTCCTGCCTTCCCGTGTAGATTTGCTCATTATTCTCTATTCCCTCAAACTCGTGTGAATATGTGTTGAGCTTTTTGTGTGTGTGTAAATCTTTATGCTCCTTCCCTTTTGAATCATGTCAATGTCTCCCTCTTATAGACTCTAATGATTTAATGCCATGATTTTGATTTGAATACTATTCGCTGCATAATTTTTTGTTGTGATAGGGTGTAATTTCTTCCCTTGTTTATATGCTTCAAAATTTAAACTTTTGATGAGAATTCACTGTTCATTATGGATGAATTCAAAGATGTTTGTGCACTATTTTGGAAAGAAACAAAATTGGTCTTGAATGTGAATTTGAAACTTGCCTTTCTGACTTATCTTGTCTGATGTTGTTTTAGATTTGGCCACCATTCTTTAATTCATAATATTGTGTGTCATTTCCTATTTTTCTAATGGTTGTGAATGATGCTCTCTTTAAAGGACCATCAACATATGCACAACTATTGGATGCATTAAATATAGGAAGGAAGTTTGACGGTGGAAATTTCCGTCTCGGTGAATCCGTCTAGAGGACAACATGGTTAGCTCAAATGTATTGGGTGAAGCCTTTTTGCTGTTTGTTGTTATGACCTTAATGTCTTCATGAAACAGGAATTATTCTTTTTCACAGCGGAACCGGCATTCCCTTTCGTGGTACTAACGATGTCGCCAACCTAACTTGTTTCTTTATCAATGGGAAGTCTCCTTATTGCTTATGAATATCTCTCAATTTTCAAACTGTTACTCATTCTCTTTAAAGAACGTAGTACAATTGTTAATTCAGAATTTGAAGATGCTTTTTGGTCGAGACGTTTTCAAGAACAAGGCTAGAACGTTGTTGCAAAATCCAATTTGCAAGGGTCACCCTTACTGTATATTACCAAACCACATGACACTTTAATTGTTGTAGTACAGTGCCTCCAGTTTGTGTAATCAATTTTGATTTAGCTACATGAGATGTAAACAAAGTTGAATTTTTTTTCATTTACCCATCGCATAACCTACTATAGTTATCCACAAATATTAATGATTTAACATTGTTGGTGTTTCCTAATCAAAGCTAATTGTACACTTTTTATATGTATCTCTAATTGATTATTATAAGCATCTGCACGATTTGCCTGAAGAGGATACATAATATACTATTGGAATTACTTACAACACTACATCACGAATAGTAAACCATACATTAGACAAGCTCATTGAATGGAATTTTGATTGGGTTTTAGGCCAACTACACACTACTTCAAAAATAAGCTCAATAATTTGGATTAATGGTTAGGAAAAGTGGATAAGATAGAATTGTCTATGGAAATGTACATTGCTTTGGTCATGGGAAGAAAAATTTTAGAGGTGTAAAAGATTAGTTAATGGACTTTTGAAAATCCACTTGTTATTTGAACTCTAAATTATTGACCAAAACAAATGCTCAAGATATCTGATGTTATTTGGACAAACTCGAATTGATGTACCCATTATCTTTAATATTCATTTTGAACACGTATTAATCGCATTCCTCTCCATGGCTTAACTGGCATCACCTTGACTAAATGAAACACTAAGAAAATCCTTTTAGTTGATGATAACCTCTTCGCGTGAACTATAAGGATACAACTTGAATTTCGACCTGCCATAGGATCTTATGTAACCCATTTTTTTTGGAATTCTGGGGAAAATGACCAATAGAAAACCCTAGGATTTTTTAATCATAATCCATTAGTCACCTCTCTGTAATGCTCGACTATAAGGACATATACTTGAAAATATTTCACCTACACAAACTGGTTAGTCACACACACAGAATTTCATAACCTGAAATCTCAAGAGATTATGGGCAAGAGCCAGATAATCTTACAAAGAGAAAACTGAGAAAGGTAAGACAAATGAAATCCATGATATGTTATGCATACGGTGCAAAATAAAATCAAAATCTTAGGGTCAAAATTAGGGTATGACAACATGTAACCATTGCAACCGTGTACATGAGGAAGAAGATATCTAAGTTATTCCCCCTAAACCACAAAACATATTCTTGTCACGGAGGAATAAAGCTTCCTCTCAAAGAGCACAAGAAAACCAACCTGAACATAATCTTGAATTATCAGAATTCAAGATATTATAAACACATACGGCAGAAGCCACAAACATTAGAAACACATACATCAGAAGATGCACACAACCCCGAACACAAGACACACCAAAATACATAAATCAAGATCCAGACAGGATGTTAAAACATCTTGTAAGACATTCTGCAAACAACTACAACAGAAGTAGCAGCAGACAACAGAGACATGATAGACACCAAAATAACCCTAAAATTGTTGCATATTGAAGGCAACAAGACTCTACCACGGGACTGGACTCTTTTACACAATAATCTCCTCCTTTTTAGCCAAAAATTGACAAAAATAACCAAGAAAAAAAGTAAACACCAAAAACAAGGGAAAAACACCAAACTAACCCAACAAAAAGAACAAAAAAAACTACTCACCCGAATAGGCAAATGCTAAAAACAAATGACTCAGCAGAAACATAAGACCCAAGCAACAAAAGAAAACACCAAACTGATAAAAAACACACATGAACTAACCAAGAATTTCTCCAAAGTCAATAAACTTGACTTGATCTTCATAAGCATCTTTAGAAGATTTACTCATGTTGAAATGTGTCTTGAAGAAAAATGTGAGGTAGAAGGTCTTTAAATATAAGAAGTGTTACCTAGCCTATAATGAACCTGGTTAGTAACAACAGACCAATCAAGGATAGCATTTTTGGAAGAGAATAAAATCACCCTCAGTAACCGTACACAACTCAGTCTTCTCTCTTTCCAAGCTTTGACCCTCACAAATGCACTGACAGTTCCTATGTCATTGAAAATGTTTTCCTTGAACACAAAAGCACACATTTTCCATGCCTTCCAGATGTAACTTACATATATCCAAAATCAATACCGACTAGTTAAAAAAAAACTTGACACGCTGAAAGCCACTTGTTAAATCTGGTTGATCCAGCTAGTCACAATATAATGTCCTAACATCCTGCTTGACATTGTATACTTTTACCAAAATACTCAAGTTGAAGCGCCAACTTCCTCAGCCTCAAACACAATCTAGAAATCAACATTAAAACTTTCAGACCCAGGACACAAAATTGATTAAAAAGAGAACCCTCTTAAGAATCAATGACAGACTTACCCACACATTGAAGCATAACCATACTGCTCTAGAGCATAAAGCCATCCACTGAACACCAACCTTACTTCTTTCAGCCAGATTCAACTGAAAACTGAACATAATGCCAAAACATCATATCTTACATCTCACATCCACCAATAAAGCCCCCTTTGAGCCCTACAATCATTCTGTAGAGAAAAATAAATTCTCCTAGACAATATTCATCAATGTTTCTTAGGTCAATCCTAAGAAGCATGAACAGTCCTGGTTCAAACCATCAACCTTACAAAGCTAGAACATCCAAAACCATAGCCATACTGCCAAGACCACAAGGTATATTAGTTGTACAATGTCAAGACATCATGTCTGACATCTCAACCTCACTAGAGATACAAGAACACAAGCTGCCTAAGAGTCAAGCCTGCCTTGTACAGGCTGCACCAATGCAGCAACACCATAGACAGGTACACAACTTCCTCTGTCACACATAATCAACTCTCCCCCTTAAAGAGAAAATACAAACACATGTAGAATCACTTGAACATCTTCATGTTCAAACAACAACTTCACTCTCCTTGTTCCACAACACACTCCTCCTTAGAACATATACTTACTGCAGAGAAAAACAACTTGATTCTCTCAGACACAAACAACCTTGTTCCTTGAGGATAACTCCTAGCAAATCAGAAGGCATAAGCACAGCGATATAAAAGCCTCACAAACATCTAAGAGACACATAAGTCCTATTAACTCTTTGGTTATGAAAGATGTCATGTACACTTGGTTTGACATCAAGCACATTCTCCACAACAAGAGAAAAACAATTCCTCAACCTTCTCCCTTCACAAGGTGCAGGCTAATACAATCTCCTTTTGAGATACATGCAACAAAATCATCTCCTCATAAATAGACTGAGCACCATAGAGATCAGAACACTTGGTTTGATATCCTTCTTCTGCATAAAACAGAAGGAACTTACCATGACTGACAATCATGACATACATTCTCACCACACTCCACTTCAGACTTGGCCAGTATCTCCATATATTACTCCACCATGATTAGATATGTCACTTCTGAATATAATGGTGAGTAACAAACTCTACACCATGAACTCCAAATTATTTCACATGAATAAACAACTTTCCTTTTTGGAGAGATAATCAACTAAGATAACGTTTCAACATCAGTTAAGACATCAGTCTCAATCACATGAACCATCTACTTTGGTTCTGGAGTCAAAGTCCATAGGAATTACTATTTGCATAGTAATTCATACACTTCCTTTTGCAAGGAACACACGAGGATCAGAATAGGTCACAACTGTAGCAGATCATAGACCATCACAGAAGGCAGAGTACCACAGAGAGAAATAAACTCTCATAAGTCTCATGAAGCTTCAACCCAGAAGCACAATGTTCAGACATCCTGTCTAAAATTACAAAGTCAACAACCATCCTTAAGCATCCAAAGAGGAGATTCCCTCTAACAGATACCAGTATGACTAACAATAAACACCAAGGTATAGACTGAGCATCTTACCGTAAACAGACATCTCAACAAGGTCTGCTTCTCCTCTGCCCTTCAGTCTTTTATCCTTTAAAATTCCATCTTACACAGTCCACCATAAGATAAAGTACATCAGCACTAGCAAGGGATAATGTTTCAACAGGTGATGACATCATAAACCTAGAGCAACAGGCTTGAGCGGGTAGTTCCTTGGAGCACACTCAAATAACACCTTCCTCCATAAGTGACCAATCAAAATACCTTCCACAAGGTCCTTGATCATGTGGGAAAAACAACAGAACTAGAACTTCCAGTACTAACACCCCCTTACCCCAGACAGAACTCTAGAACACTTATATCAAACATCTTAGATGAGACTCCAAGAAGAAGATATGAAAACACCTAGAAAGCATCAACTCCCTTGAGCTTTTAGCTATTGCATGATTCAAAAAGGTTGAGATAGACTTTGGAAACAACCGTATAGTTGGAGAGAAACCACTCCTAAGAAGACTAACTTATACAAAATGGTACAGCTCTAATGCACGCAAATTACTTTAGCTTGAACATCTTAATGTTCAGCATAATGTCAGAACATTTGATTTACATCAATGACTTGACTAGCCAAATTATGAAACCATAAATGCCTGAAACAGTCTTAAAAATCTAACTCTTAGAATTCCAGACATTATCCCACCTTGAATGGCTTTTCCACCATAATAGAACAAGAGTTCCATGTTCTCATAGACTTGATCATGAAATCAAGTTTGAGTAAATAACCTTCATCATGTACATATAAATGGGAAAACAACAACCACTCCTTTTCAAGATGACTCAAGAGAAGGAAAAAATACCTTGATGACAGTCTGCTTCAAGCATAATTCTCCAAGGGAATCGCCCATGCAAGATCAGAGTCACACCAGAGCTAAACCTAATAGAAGATGTAGTCACATGATAGACACAACTATCTGCAAGATCACTTATATTCAGCTTTGAAAGACCAGAAAAGTCTCCAAGATGTCAGGGTGAATGTCCTAGACATGTTTCTTTGACTTCTATATGCACAGAATCTGGTAGAGATGTTTTCACATTCCTTCAGCATAAATTAGGCCACGAGCTCCTTCAAAAGAGAAACAAAAGCCTAGCTCCAAATCAGGAAAAAAAATTGACCTAAAGAGAACTCACCAAAGCTGACGGTGTCTTGATCTTCATCTTCACCAGCATACATATACAAGACAAAACTCTTGGATAGAGGCCCAAAAACTTGTTGACCAAAAACCCCTTCAAGCACAGCCTTGAGAGAGTCCCTAACACTTTTGGTCACCACACATGTATCTGGCAATCAAAACACATGTTACACACCTCCTTTGGCCCAGGAGTTTAATCCTTTGAATAACAAGAGTTAGCACGCACTCTTCTTCCAAGGGCAAAACCACACACTCATTGATGATAGATATGCAGGAGAAGTTGTCCTTTCAAAGATCA
This sequence comes from Lathyrus sativus, assembly GCA_963859935.3. Lineage (NCBI taxonomy): Eukaryota > Viridiplantae > Streptophyta > Magnoliopsida > Fabales > Fabaceae > Lathyrus > Lathyrus sativus. The sequence goes on along the minus strand of OZ012739.1, from coordinate 285,909,418 downwards.
AATTGTACCAGAAAAATACTCCCTGAAGCTCACCTAAAACTCACTAGGGTGCCAACTCTGATACCAATTGATGATTTGGCATTTACATACCAGATGTTGAGACATATGTCACAACACTAGTAATCACAACAGAAAGGGCACAACCTATTACACAAACATTTGGCCATCTTGATGTTGATGTTAATACTGATGTAACAGAACATCAGAATACAAAGTCTTGCAAGATATTATGACATCTGTAGACTGACTGGACAATTTATCTAACCATTTAAATTGTGCAGAATTTTAAATGCGAAAAGATAAATAACACAATGGATTGTTAACCCAGTTCGGTGCAACACCACCTACATCTGGGGGCTACCAAGCCAGGAAGGAAATCCATTATCAGTAGTATCAATTCAGAGCTAAACTCCCTTGTTTACAACCCCACACTTAATCCCTACCCACTGCAACTTCCACCTAGGAACTCCTAGATATGAGAAATCACCATCTCACTCCCAATCACCACAATGATAAAAAAAAACACTCCCAGTTCTAGGGAATGCCACAAGAAACCAAAAACAAAGATGTACCCTCTTTCTTTTTAGGAACTATACAAGGTCAAGACTTTTGACCATGAACAATACTCGGTTTTGCTTAAAAGTTTCAACCAAAAATAATACTCAACTCTTGCTTCAAAGCTTCAAGTGAGAACAATATACAACCTAAATATATCTATCATGATGCATCAAAAGATACAAAGGGTGACTTACAAAGTCACACACAAGAGACTCTCAAAACCTAAGTTTTTAAAACTTTCCCTATTTTTTACAATAGTGAAAGTCATTAATCGCATTAGGTTTAGGTCTTCTTGTTAAATACTCCTCAGTAGTATATGGGCTTCAAAATCTTCACCTAAATATATCTTTATCCACATGCTAAGGGCTGCATAAATTGTGCAGAGAAAATCTCCTTGAATCTTGAAAAAAATTATCAAGTTTCCTAAATTGTCTCAACACCTAATTTAGCAACTTGTATAGAACTGGAGATATGAAAACATGTTCCAGATAACATCTTCTTGACCTGCGTAAATAACTGAGATATATCCAAAAGAAATATCACAGAATAAAATCAATTCTTGTCAAGATTGAAAACATCCAGAACAGATGTTCTGGTATAACATGTTCTAACTGTAAGAACACAGATTGTTTCTTAGTAATATCTCTATGTTTTGATGTTAACTCTTATGAAATTTTGTATTAAAGAATTATATACTCTAAAATTGGTTCATGAATATTTGCTGCAGATGATTAAAGTATATATACATCCAAGAGAAAATTAATCTGAACATAGAACTATGGAAGGCTCTGAAGAGTCAGAATCATCTTATAGAAGAATTTGAGCACTGTCTGCAGAAGGATCTGAAGCAGAAGCTACAGAAGAATCTGAAGCAGAAGCTGCAGAAGGATCTGAAGCAGAAGACTCTAATAGATCTGAAGACTCTGAAGCATTGAAGAACTTTGTATGAGAGTTAAGAAGCACAGTTTTTCAGAAGACTCTGAGAGTACTACACACTGTATGTACTGAGGATCTGATTCATAAAACTCTGCTTTGATAGAACTACACGCTAAAGCACACTTGCTGCATTACTCTGATTCAGCAAAACCTGATGGGTATCCAAGACTCTGATCATGCAAAATCTGATGGTTACCTTGCTGAAAAGAAATACTTGTTGAAGAAGAATTCAAAGTAATATCCTTTGATTTGGCTCAACGACTCTTTCCTCTTTCATGCTTGACACTAGAACACAGACCAGAAGCATTTCTCTGTGCATTCTACTTCCAGGAAAGGTCATGTGATGTAAAGACAAAAAGGTTCAGGCCTTTTCAGTACACAACCTCCAACGTCAAGACTTTGTGGACTACTGTGCATATAAAAGCAAGTCTTCATCATCTTCTTCAATAGAGAAAAAAAGAACCAACAAATTTGATATAGAAACTCTTACAAGCTCTCATAAAATATTCTTATTGCTGAGTTTATTCTTTTGTTCTTAACATTAAGTGAAAAATCACTGTTGTGATAAAGCTTGTTAGAAGCATTCAAACACTTGTATTAATCTTACATTTCATTGTAATAGTTCCTTAAGAAGATCCAGTTGGGATCAGTAGTTCTTGAGAAGACTTTGAGCAGTAGTTCTTAGTGCTTACTATTGTAATCAGTTGATTAAATAGTGGATTAAGTCCTTGTTTGAGAAAGGCAAATCACTCTAGATAGGGTGGACTGGAGTAGTTGAGTTCAACGAACCAGGATAAAAATACTTGAGTTTTTACTTCTAAGTTTTATCTTCATACTTATTCAACCCCCTCTTCTAAGTATTTTCTCACCTTCAGTTGGCATCAGAGCTCCGGTTCTGTGTGTGCTACCACTTCACAGTGACAGAAAAGATCCAGTGAGAAAAACTTTGATACTTATATTTGGTTGTTTATAATGGATGATGTTTCAACATCTAACAAGTATGAAGAAAGAGACAGAATCAGTACTAAACCCCCTATGTTTGATGGGGAGAAATTTGATTATTGGAAAGACAGGATTGAAAGTTTTTTCCTTAGTTATGATGCTGATTTATGGGATTTGGTCATAGATGGATATGTTCATCCCATTGATGGGAATGGCAAGAAAGTAGATAGAAAATCTATGACAGAAGCCCAAAAGAAGGAATTTAGAAATCACCACAAGGCTAGAATAATATTGTTAAATGCAATATCTCACACTGAGTATGAAAAGATCACAAATAGAGAAACTGCATTTGACATGTTTGAGTCCTTGAAAATGACTCATGAGGGAAACTCTCAAGTCAAGGAAACAAAGGCTCTGGCTCTAATTCAGAAGTATGAAGCTTTCAAGATAGAAGAAGCTGAATCTGTTGAAGCCATGTTCTCCAGATTTCAAATACTTACAGCTGGACTAAAGGTTCTGGATAAAGGTTACTCTACTGCTGATCACGTGAAGAAGATCATCAGAAGCTTACCTACCAGATGGATACCTATGGTGACTGCGCTGAAAATGGCTAAAGATCTGAACCAGATTTCCTTGGAGGAACTAATCAGCTCACTAAGGAGCCATGAAATTGAACTTGAGGAAGATGAGCCTCAAAAGAAAGGTAAGTCAATTGCCTTAAAATCTAATAAATCTGCTAAAGCGTTGCAGGTAATAGAGGAAAGCTCTGAAGAATCCTCATCTAAAGATGAAGATGAATTATCCATGATGTCTAAAAGAATAAACAAACTCTGGAAGCATAAAGGAAAGAAGTTTAAAAACTTCAGGAAGTCTGACCAAAGAAAGGAATCTTCTGGACACAGAAGATCTGGAAAAAAGGAGGTTGGCTGCTACGAATGTAAAGAACCTGGGCATTACAAAAATGATTGTCCAAAGCTTCTGAAAGAAAAGCCTAAAAAAAAATTTGATAAGAAGAAGAAGGTTCTAATGGCAACCTAGGATGATTCAGATACATCTGAATCTGAATCTGAGGCAGAAGAAGAATGTGCCAACGTAGCATTGATGGCAGACATAGAAGATCAGGAGGAAGGAATTTCAGGATCTGAATCTGACTCTGACGCTGAAGAGGTAATGGCTAAACTCACTAAAGATGAACTTATCAAAGTGTTATCAGAGGTTCTGAAGAGCTATAATAATATTAAGCTCAAATACAAGGAGCGTCAAAGCAATGTTGTATCTGAGAATAATATTCTCAAATCAGAAGTGGATGAGCTAAATGAAAAGAACTTAAAAATGAAAAATGATTTTGAATTAGCTCAACAAGACTCTGATTCTGAAACTGAGTCTGAATGCAAAAATATTTTGGAAAAGTATGACTACAGCTTTCAGAAGTTTCTTGCTAAAAGCATAGACATAAGCAAAATGGCTTCTATGATCTATGGAGTTAGCAGAAATAACAGAAAAGGAATTGGATATAAATCTTCCTCTGATTTAAATCCAAAACCTGTTGATAAAATTATCATCAAGAAGACTCCTTTATATTCCAATTTTGAATTTGGTCACTTGAATGATATTGAACACACTCGTTCTGAAAAGAACATTCATGTGTTTAAATCTAAGGCTAGTCAGAATAAACCTTATGTTGAAAAACATAAGTTTAGACGAACCTTCAGAACAACTAACCAAAAAGGACCCAAGAAGATCTGGGTACCTAAGAGTAAAATAATTCCTGTTTCAGATGTTCTTAGCAGCAAGGTCAGGACGCCAGTCATGGTACCTGGACTCTGGATGCTCGCGACATATGACGGGAGAAAGGTCTATGTTCCAAAGTCTGGAGCTTAGATCTGGAGGTGACGTGAAATTTGGAGGGAATCAGAAGGGCAAGACCATTGGATCTGGCACTATTGGAAATGGTAACCTTCCCTCTATTACTAATGTTTTACTTGTAGAAGGATTAAAGCATAATCTATTGTCTATAAGTCAATTAAGTGACAATGGCTATGACATAGTCTTTAATCAAAAATGTTGTAAAGCTATTAGTCAAAAGGATGGCTCAATCCTATTTAGTGGAAAGAGGAAGAACAACATTTATAAAATAAATCTTTCAGAACTTAAGGTTCAGAATGTTAAATGCCTCTTGTCAGTTAATGAGGAGCAATTGGTCTGGCACAGAAGATTAGGGCATATTAATATGAGACGTATATCTCAGATTAATAAACTTAATCTTATCAGAGGACTTCCTAAGTTGAAGTTCACCTCAGATGCTCTTTGTGAAGCATGTCAAAAAGGGAAGTTTTCAAAATCCTCTTTTAAATCAAAAAATGTTGTTTCTACTTCCAGACCATTAGAATTACTTCATATTGATCTGTTTGGACCAGTGAAAACTGCATCCATCAGAGGCAAGAAGTATGGATTAGTCATTGTTGATGACTATAGTAGATGGACATGGGTAAAGTTCTTAAAACACAAGGATGAGTCACATTCTGTGTTCTTTGACTTCTGCAAACAAGTCCAGAATGAAAAAGATTTCAAAATTATAAAAGTCAGAAGTGATCATGGTGGTGAATTTGAAAACAAATATTTTGAAAAATATTTTAATGAAAATGGAATTGCTCATGATTTTTCCTGTCCTAGAACTCCACAACAGAATGGAGTTGTAGAGAGGGAAAATAGAACTCTGCAAGAAATGGCCAGAACCATGATCAATGAGACTAATCTGGCAAAGCACTTTTGGGAAGAAGCAATCAACACAGCGTGTTACATTCAGAACAGAGTGTCTATAAGACCTCTTCTGAAAAAGACTCCCTATGAATTGTGGAGGAACAGAAAGCCCAACATTGCTTATTTTCATCCTTTTAGATGTATTTGTTATATGTTGAACACTAAAGAGAATCTTAGCAAGCTTGATTCTAAAGCACAGAAGTGTTTCATGCTTGGATATTCTGAACGCTCTAAGGACTACAGAGTATACAATACTGAAACACAGATTGTGGAAGAATCTATACATGTTAGATTTGATGATAAACTTGGCATTAAAAGGCCAAAGCAGTTTGAAAGTTATGCAGATAGAGAAGTAGTCTTCACAGACTCTAAAGGCTCAGAGGCATACAAAGCTCAAGTGAAGGAACCAGAAGCAACGCCAGATGCAATTCCTTTGACTTCTCAGATGAACAACTTAAACATTTCTGAAGAATCAACTGTTAGAGGATCATCTTCCAGAATCAAAGTTTCTCATCCAGAGAATGTGATCATTGGAAAGAAGGATGACCCTATCAGAACAAGATCCTTCCTCAGATCCTCTGAAGCATCATTATTTGGGTTGGTGTTAATAATTGAACCAACCACTGTGGATGAAGCTCTGCAAGACAATGACTGGATTATTGCCATGCAAGAAGAGCTAAATCAGTTCACTAGAAATGATGTGTGGGACTTAGTTCCAAGACCAAAAGGATTCAACATAATTGGAACTAAATGGCTCTTCAGAAACAAGCTTAATGAAAAAGGAGAAGTTGAAAGAAATAAGGCAAGGCTTGTTGCTCAAGGGTACAATCAACAAGAAGGTATTGATTACACTGAAACTTATGCTCCAGTGGCAAGGTTAGAATCTATACGCCTTCTTATTTCATTTACTGAACAATATAACATCACCCTATATCAGATGGATGTTAAAAGTGCCTTTCTAAATGGTATTATAGAAGAAGAGGTTTATGTTCACCAGCCTCCTGGTTTTGAGAGTGAAAATTTTCCAGAACATGTTTTTAAACTAAAGAAATCTCTGTATGGTTTAAAACAAGCTCCCAGAGCTTGGTATGAGAGATTAAGTAATTTTCTTCTGGAGAAAAATTTCATCAGAGGCAAAGTGGACACAACACTCTTTTGTAAAACATTTAAGAAAGATCTTCTAATTTGTCAAATATATGTGGATGATATTATATTTGGATCTACCAATACTATGCTGGGAAAGGAGTTTGCTTAATGTATGCAGGCAGAATTTGAAATGAGCATGATGGGAGAATTGAGATTCTTTCTGGGAATTCAAGTCAACCAAACTCCAGAGTGCACTTACATTCATCAGACCAAATATGTTAAAGAACTTCTGAAGAAATTTAACATGACTGATAGTAAGATGGCAAAGACTCCCATGCATCCAACTAGTACACTAGGCAAGGAAGAGGTAAGTAAGAAAGTAGATCAGAAACTCTACAGAGGTATGATAGGATCTCTTCTCTACTTAATTGCTTCTAGACCTGATATTCTGTTCAGTGTATGCTTATGTGCAAGATTCCAATCAGATCCTAGAGAATCTCACTTAACTGCTGTTAAGAGGATTCTAAGGTATCTGAAAGGTACTACTAACGTGGGTCTGTGTTACAGAAGATCTGATAAATATACATTAGTTGGATTCTGTGATGCTGATTATGCTGGAGACAGAGTAGAGCGTAAAAGTACTTCTGGAAGCTGTCAGTTTCTTGGAAGTCATCTGATCTCATGGTACAGCAAGAAGCAACCTACAATTGCACTTTCTACAACAGAGGCAGAATACATTGTTGCTGCTGGATGTAGCATGCAGATGCTCTGGATGAAGAGTCAATTAGAGGACTATCAGATCTTTGAGAGTAATGTATCTATCTTCTATGATAATACTTCTGCTATATGTTTGTCTAAAAATCCAATTTTACACTCTAAGGCAAAACATATAGAAATTAAACATCATTTCATCAGAGACTATGTTCAGAAGGGTATTATAAACTTAGCTTTTGTTGATTCAGATCATCAATGGGCTGATATTTTTACAAAACCCCTTGCTGAAGATAGGTTCAAGTTTATTCTAAAAAATATTGGTATGGATTTTTGTCCAGAATAATATTTATCAGAGGCAAACTTCTTAGATGCAAAATGTTTAATGCTCTGAAGTATTTCATCTGTTAATGTATTCATTTTCTTGAATTATTTTACTTGTTTAAATCTGAACTAACAATGCTCAGAGGATCTGAATGTTGTCTAATGTTTCATCTCTCAAGGGATTTTAGAAGCACAAGCAAGCAAACACGTGTAGCTCAGAAACTGAAAAGGTAGAGTGCACTTTACTGAATTAACGTTTGAAGTACTGCTTTGAAAATCTGACTTTTCTTGATTTTCCCCCCATCTGTCAGAATCATAATTGCTGTGCAATGATGTTTTTACTTTTTCATTTAATGCTATGTGAAGCGTGCCTATGTGACTGTTTGTGTATCTGATTTTATCTATAAATATCACAAATCACACCATTTCACACTTTTCACCTCACGAACCTTTTATGCATTTCTGTCGTCTCTTTGCTCTCCATCTAAACCCTAAACCTAAAACCTCTCACTCAAGAACAACAACGGCATCTTCTTCATCAACATCTGCTCATATGCAATCAACCATTGTTGTTTCTGCTCCTAATGCTGAAGCTTACAAAGAACCTGTGAGAACTCTTCTCACTCCAACTATAGAACTGGAAGTTCTGAGTGAATGCTTCATAGACTTTGAGTCCATTGAAGAAAATGGATTTAATATTTCTTCAACCATTCAAACTCAGAGTTGGACAAAGTACTTTGACAGGCTTATGGGTCATGTTTATCCAACTTTGGTGAAAGAATTATGGATGCATGCTCAGGTGTTCCCTAAGTTCATCCATTCTTTTGTCCTTGGAAAGGAGATTGTGATTACTGAGAAGCTAATCAGACAACTCATTGGGTACTCTGAAACTGATGGTGAAACCAGTCTACAATCTGCTCGTGTGGATCTTGCTGATGTGTTTCAAGAAGTTACTATTTCTGGGGAACCAACTAGCAAAGTAAGGGAACTAAAGCCAGTCTACAGGATCTGGGCCAAGATTTTCATGAGTTCCATCTTTCACAAAAAATCATAAAATTCCCCAGATTATGTCAGTGTTGAACAACTATACTTTATGTTCTGTATGAGCAAGGGAAAGAAGGTGGACTTGCCTTATCTTATGTTTAGTCACCTTCTGAATCATATAAAGGAAACAAGAGAAGAAGTAAGAGTCAAAACTGGAAAAGTTAGGAATTGGGTTCCTATGGGTAGACTGATATCAGACATTATAACAGAGAATGGTCTTGTGAAATATCTGTATGATACTGGATTGATAGAGGATCTGTCATATGTCATAGGTTCTGTCATCAATGGCAATACTCTGAAGAGGATGAAAGTCATCATAGAGCTTGCCAGCAAACCTAAGAAAATTGCTACGAAGGATGTCAGCAACAGAAGGATTCCTGTTGAAGATTTTCCAATGTTCACTGCTGACGAACCAAGGGAGATCATCTTATCCTACATAGCTGATTGTCTGTTAAATGGTGTTCCTCTGCCTGTGAAAATCGTCCAGAAGGAAGGAGAAGTTCTGCCTAATCCTGTTAGAGAAAGGCGTCCAAAGAAGATTGCTGAAGAAGGATCTGAGGCTCAGCCAAAGAGAAAAGCCTCTGAAGCGGTTGTTAAGCCTCAGAAGGTAAAGAAAGTGAAACCCACTCCTCCAGAAGCAAGTCTGGAAGACATAAGAGAAACTATCAAACAGGTATTAACATCTAATCCAACTCCAACCATTCACTCTCCATTACCTTCACCTCCTCCATCACCTTCTAGACCACAATCATCTGTACCACCATCATCTGGAATTCATACATCTGAACCCCCTCCATCTCAAACTACACATTTTCAACCATCTTATGTACAAACTCCAATTGAACAACCTCAAACAGAAATACAACCAGAACATCAACAACAAGAACCACCTCAGCCAGAACCTCAACCACAATAACAAACACAACCAGAACAACAACAACAATCACCAGAACATCAATCTCAACCCATTTCATCTGAACCTCCCTAAACAACACCATTTGAACATCCCTCAATAATAGAACAACTGTTACCTGTTCCAGAACCCTCAAATGACATTCTTGATTTGGAACCACTTGCAACCATGGTTGTCTTGCCATCCACCTCATGCCACTCCACTGAATCATCTGATTCTGAATTAGAAGTTCACTCACCCTCTTGTTTACACATTCCTGACCCACTCAAACCTGAATTTTCTGATCTATCAGCACCTGACCAAATAAATCGTAAACTTTCACTTCGTTCAAAATTCAACCTCTCAGATTTTCAAAATTCATCATCTGAAGTTGAAATTTCACCAACCCCTACACCTCAACTCACCATATCACAACCATCTGAACCTCAACCATCTGAACCTCAACAATCTGCACCTCAACCATCTGAACAACCCTCATCTAATCCAACACCTCCTAACACCACTTGTGAACAACCTCAGCCAAACTCTGAATTTGCTGAGAAAGTGACTCTTGAGGAATTTCTTTACCCTAACCCTAGATCAGATGTTGATAAACTGTTTGAAATTTTCAAAAAGGAAGTTCGTATGGGGATTGCACCTGTGGAAGAAGAGTGTTTGTTCAGTATAGATCCTGTTAAGTCTGAAGCTGCTTGGGATAAATTTATCTCTAAGTTCAACGTGGTGGCCTCTCATCTCAAGACAGTCTGTGCTGAAGATGCTAAGGCAAAGTTTGCTGAGTTGGTAAGATAGACTCTGATGAGCATTCCCAAACCACCAGTGATGCTTCTGGAAGCTGCTCCTGCTGAAGACTCTCCATCTGAAGATGTTGCATCTGATATGGACATTGATGCGTCTGCATCTGAAGTGAAGGCTGACAATTCAGAACTTGTGAAAGAGGTTAAGGAAATCAAGTCCTAGATGATCAAAAAGAACAAACCACTGAAGAGGTTAAGACTTGGATGGCCAAGCAAGAAGAGTCTACTACAAAGATCACAGATCTTCTGACCCTGATTGCATCTCGTCAACCTTAGTTTCTTTTCATGTTTTTGCACTACTGTTTTGCATCTGTTTTCTCTTGCTTGCTTTTTTATCATCTATTATGTGAACCATCTGAATGAATGAAATTGTTTTCTTTGCTTTTCTTCTATTATCTTTTCTGTCTTTACACATCTTTTTGATTATGACAAAAAGGGGGAGAAAAAGAATCTGATTGTTCAATCCATAAGCAAATACTAAAACAAAATTCAGACATATTATTAACTATCTCTGAATTTAAGTCTTTCAGATTCTATTGTTTCATCTGACAAAATAAAATTCATTGAAGTTATCATGAGAATTACCCAACCAGACTCTGATTCTTGAAGCAAATTGTACTCTGAGTCTAAACGCAAAACCAGACTCTGTGTTTGAAAGAAGTCATCAGACTCTGATTAACCAGACTCTGTGTTTGAAAGAAGTCATCCGACTCTGATTCTAAAATACACTCAAGCAAAAAGGGAAGTATCCTTTTCCTTAGAGTATTCATTTCAGGGGGAGATTCTTAATCTCAGGGGGAGTTATAATTATTGTTTTTTTATTGAACAAAATTTCTCATGTTTTGTCATCATCAAAAAGGGGGAGATTGTAAGAACACAGATTGTTTCTTAGTAATATCTCTATGTTTTGATGATAACTCTTATGAAATTTTGTATTAAAGAATTATATACTCTAAAATTGGTTCATGAATATTTGCTACAGATGATTAAAGTATATATACATCCAAGAGCAAATTAATCTGAACATAGAACTATGGAAGGCTCTGAAGAGTCAGAATCATCTTATAGAAGAATCTGAGTGTTGTCTGCAGAAGGATCTGAAGCAGAAGCTACAGAAGAATCTGAAGCAGAAGCTATAGAAGGATCTGAAGTAGAAGACTATAATAGATCTGAAGACTCTGAAGCATTGAAGAACTTTGTATGAAAGTTAAGAAGCACATTTTTTCAGAAGACTCTGAGAGTACTACACGCTGTATGTACTGAGGATTTGATTCATAAAACTCTGCTTTGATAGAACTACACGCTAAAGCACACTTGCTGCATTACTCTGATTCAGCAAAATCTGATGGGTATCCAAGACTCTGATCATGCAAAATCTGATGGTTACCTTGCTGAAAAGAAATACTTGTTGAAGAAGAATTCAAAGTAATATCCTTTGATTTGGCTCAACGACTCTTTCCTCTTTCATGCTTGACACTAGAACACAGACCACAAGCATTCCTCTGTGCATTCTACTTCTAGGAAAGGTCATGTGATGTAAAGATAAAAAGGTTCAGGCCTTTTCAGTACACAGCCTCCAACGTCAAGACTTTGTGGACTACTGTGCATATAAAAGCAAGTCTTCATCATCTTCTTCAATGGAGAAAAAAAGAACCAACGAATCTGATATAGAAACTCTTATAAGCTCTCATAAAATATTCTTATTGCTGAGTTTATTCTTTTGTTCTTAACATTAAGTGAAAAATCACTGTTGTGATAAATCTTGTTAGAAGCATTCAAACACTTGTATTAATCTTACATTTCATTGTAATAGTTCCTTAAGAAGATCCAATTGGGATCAGTAGTTCTTGAGAAGACTTTAAACTGTTGTTCTTAGTGCTTACTATTGTAATCAATTGATTAAATAGTGGATTAAGTCCTTGTTTGAGGAAGGCAAATCACTCTAGATAGGGTGGACTGGAGTAGTTGAGTTCAACGAACCAGGATAAAAATACTTGAGTTTTTACTTCTAAGTTTTATCTTCATACTTATTCAACCCCCCCCCTTCTAAGTATTTTCTCACCTTCACTAACATCTGCCTGGACATCTGCACAATGGAGAACTGAATAGCATGTTACAAAATCGCACACAACATCCTGTTGTGACGCATGTTTTAGCAAAATTGGTGTCAATCCTTAAGCTATGGAATCTTCATAAATGTTTTTATAATATTTATTCAACAAGGCCTTATGGCCGGGCCTAGTGGCAAGGGTGGTTTTGCTGGTACCTTGGGAGCATGGGTTCAATACCCAGCGCCCCGAGTCTCTTTTTTTTAAAGTCGTGCTTCTTTCTTTTTTTCTTGTTTTGAATTCATTTTCATATTTTTATTTTCTTTTTTATTTTAACCTTTTTTATTTTCTTCTAATTTATTTATCATGCCCACATATAAAAAATTAAAAATATTTTATTTTCTATTTTAATATTTATTTTATCATCTTGCATTTTATTAAAAAATCCTAAAAAGATTTGTTTCACTTTTGTTGTTTTTTTCTTGGTTAAGATAATTTCATATTTTCATTAGCATGCTAGTGGTTTCTTGACATGTTGATGCTTGGCTTTCACTTCATTATGTCATGTGTTGAATTTAATGATCATGCTATCACTTTGGTTTGATTCATGAGTAGATTTTAAGGTGTGAAGACTTGTATGTTCTTCATATGTTGTTTGCTTTAGTTTGTGTCCATGCCTTAAATTTGGTACTTGATAATGATATGTACATGTGATGTTTGTGCTTTGAGACATAATGATTCCATGATCTACATAGTTTTGTTTGAGGTTACTTGAAATGCTTTACCTTATGAGTTTGTGTTGGCTATATGTCTTGATGCTTGCTTTACATATGCATTACTACTTGTTTATGAGTTTAACTTTGACATCTGAGGCTTTGTTTTGTGTTTCTTGAGTACTACCCTCACGATGTATAACTTGCTTTAACATTTACTTGTGGTTCTTTGAATATTTATGATGGCTTATGTTTGAATCCAAGGGAAGGGTTTATGGTTGACTCTGTTGTCATGTGCACATGCATTGTTGTTCCCTTTGCATCTTTTACCCACTATATGATCCTTGTTTCCCCTTAGTTTGTTATCTTTAGATTGATTACCTTAAATTGTTTATTCTTAGGTTGGTCACCCTTAGATAATTCATTATTAGTTTCTCTTTTTCTAACTTAAATCTTTTCATAAGAAACCTTGACATTAGATCATTGATTTTTCAAACATTTTCCTAATAAATGCTTCAAGGCATCTTAAGCATATTAAAACCTTTTTCATAAGACTAAAAGACACAAACCATATTCAAAATGTTTTGCCACTTGGCTTTTCACTCTTAAAACCTTTTCTTAAGAGAGATTATACATGAGTCATTCCTAGTTGAGATGTAAACCTCCTACCCATAACATTATTGAGAAATATGTTGATTCTTTTCCACTTGAGAGAGGTATGAGGCATACTTGTTGGTTATATATCCAAGTTAGAGCTCTTCTCTCATTATGAAGCAAAGATCCATCTTCCACGTGTTTGTGGTGGATTAGTTGAGTATTCTCTTTAAGATGATAACTTGTGTCTTCTTTATTAAAATCCATCATAACAAACCTTTTTCTATTTGTACCCTGAACTATGAGGTTTTGATCCTTTATTGGTATGTAGGTACATAACTTTATGTCTTTCCAAACATTAAAATAATTAAAAAAAACATTTCTCTTCTCATCCCCCCAATCAACTTTTAGCAAACACTTTTAACCTAACACAAATAATACAAGAGGTTCCTATAGGATATTATAGATACTAGGGTGCTAGTACCTTCCCTTAGTATAACCAACCCCCTGTACCTTAGATCTCTTATCTTGCTTAACTTTTAGTTTTACTTTATGTTGTGTATGTTTATGTTGGGTTTATTCATTCTTTTCCTCTTCTCTTGGAAAAATAAAAGATCGATGGTGACATCTATGTTTTGTAAGTCTAGCTAACCAATAGCCATGGTCTCCCATTCTTCACCGCATCACACCTCAAAAACCCTTGATCGAAGATTGATCAAGTAACCAACAATGCCACTTTAATTCACCTATTATTGATACTTACTTGCAAGACACCCCTTATCCCAAGGCTTTCATCTGGGTGAATTAGGACCAAACGCACACTTGTTGAAACCCAAGATTTACCAACATGATCCACCATCTTACACTACTCCCTTGCAAGGCACCCCTTGTCCCAAGGCTTTCACTCGATCGGATTTGAATTGCGTAATCTTTTCTAAAACATTCAAATTCTCAATGATCTTAAAGAAAACCCCCAGCTCAGTTTTCTTATTTGAAACCCTCAAAGAACTCAACCCAATATTCTCGGTACAACAACCTAATTGGACGTTATCAACTCTAATATAGATGGTCACCTAATCAAAAAATAATTGTGTGTAGTTTGATTGTGTGTTTGCATAGAAGAGAGGTTGAAGATGATGAGTATGATTTAAAATGCTCGTTTATTGTAGGATTAACTTTAGAACCTTACTAGAAATGATGCATGTATCAAGTATTGATAAGTATGCAAGTTTGGAGGCAAATGGAATGCAAAAGAATGGAGACAATTGTGATTTTTGGAAAAATGCATAGTATGGGTCAACCTATGAAGGCTATAGGTCAACCTATGAAGGTCTTAGGTCGACCTACGAAGGTCTTATGTTAACTTATAACAGCCAGAACATGGACAAAACCTACAGGCTTTATATTGCAGTGTGTGTGTGTGTGTATGTGTGTGTGTGTGTGTGTGTGTGTGTCTGTGTGTGTCGACCTATAGACTGCATGAGTCGACCTATAGAAGAAAAATTTCTTCTATGTGTCGACCTATAGTCGTATGTGTCAACCTATGTTGTAGTGCTTTCATAAATAATTTGTTTTCAATGCATTTATGATGTATGAACCTTTTCTAAAACATGTTAATGTTTCCTAATGCTAAGATGCACATATAGAATCAGAGGACATCATCCAGTATACATTAACGCTAAAATATCATAGTTTTGACATCATTCAAAATACATCTAAGGGAAAGTTGCACTCACATACTCCCCCTTTTTTATGATGGCAAAACTTGAGACGATGCGTTTCGTGACATTTTATGTCTTCATGAAGACTCCCCATGAATATATGCGTCCAACTTTATCTTGTATACTTCTCCCCCTTTGAAAACATCAAAAAGAGACAAAGAAAACCATGAGAAGTATCTTATATCACATACAAACCAATATACCATACAGAGGCATTTTACAAAGATAAGAACATCACATGATAACACTCACATAAAATGATTGTCATATTGAAAAAGATTTCCTAAACATAAATACAAGCATATTAAGCAACAATATAACATAATTGCCACACCTTATGCCAAATAAAATAACACAAACATGAAAAATGAAGGATACAATGTAACCAAAAAATCTTGAGTTGCTACAAAAGCGACACAATTATGTGACATATGTCTTTGGTACTCCAGAAATGTTGCACATGGATGTGCTCTAGCAGGGCGATGTTTATTACCATTCTGACAAAAATAGGGATGTTATCATAACAATGACACACAACGAGAATTTTTCCAACATTATAACATGTTCAACCATATTACGTGCAAGAATACATAACAAGCCAAGTGCATAAAGAGTATATTTCAATCATATAAATGGAATGGCACAAATCACTATAAGCATATAATTGACATATATCAATAGAAATTTTTGGAAGTGGACGTCCATGATCTATTTCATACATAAAAAATATCAATACATTTAGAAGAGAAACAATATGCAACAATAAAAGCTTACAAAATAAAAAGGAAATGGAACAATATCACCTCACTTATGAGTTGATGAAGGATGCACTCGTAAGTAATAGAACTTCCAAGAAAAGTTAGAGCAAAAGTATATAAAGTGTATGCAATAATTCATATTTATGCAAGATTTGAGATATCAAGTATCCCCAATTTCATTCGAATGTTGAAAAATGGTTTGATCGCAAGAGGTTTTGTAAAGATATCCACAAGTTAATTTTTGATATCAACATGCTCAAATACGATGTCTCCTTTTTCAACATGGTCACGTAGGAAGTGGTGACGAATCTCAATATGCTTAGTGCGAGAATGTAACACCCGATTTTTGGTTAGATTAATAGCACTAGTATTGTCGCATATAATAGAAATACATTGTAGTTTTATATCAAAATTAAATAGTTGTTGTTTAAGCCACAAAATTTAAGCACAACAACTACCTACCACTATGTACTCTATCTTAGTGGTTGACAAAGCAATGTAAACTTGTTTCTTGTTGTGCCAACTTACTAAGGCATTTGAAAACATGTGGCATGTCCCAATAGTACTCTTCTTATCCGATTTACAATAGACAAAATCGGAATCGGTATAACCAACCAAATTAAAATCACTTCCCTTAGAATACCAAAGCCCATACTTAGAAGTACGATGAAGATATATAAGAATGCATTTTACGACTTTTAAGTGAGATTCCTTAGGAACCGATTGATAACAAGCATACATAAACATGTTAAACATAATATCTGACCTAGATGCAGTAAGCTATAGAAGATAACCAATCGTACCTCTATATTTTTTCACATCTACATCCTTATCATTTTCATTCTTTTCCAAGTTTCCATTTGTGACCATAGAAGTGTCGATGTATTTTGCGTATTCCATGCCAAATCTCTTTAGCAAGTCTTTGCAATATTTGGTTTGACACATAAATGTACCTTCGTTGAGTTGTTTTATTTAAAGACCAAGGAAGAAATTCAACTCCCTCATAAGGCTCATCTTAAACTCACCTTGCATAAGCTTAGAAAACTCCTCTATAAGTTGCATGTTAGTAGATCCAAAAATAATATCATCGACATAAACTTGAACTAGAAAAGTATGCTTTCCTTGGCTCTTAATGAAAAGCGTAGTATCACCTTTCTCCTAGAGTGTCCTTGATCGATTAAAAATTTACTTAGTAACTCATACCAAGACCAAGGGGCTTGTTTGAGACCATATAGAGCTATTTTGAGTTTGTAAACATGATTTGGATACTCGTGACTTTCAAAATCGGGAGGTTGAGCTACATAAACTTCCTTATTTATATAGGCATTAAAAATGCGCTTTTCACGTCCATTTGAAATAACTTGAATTCTTTGGCGCAAACACAAGCTAGTAGGAGGCATATAGCCTCAAGGCGAGCAACTGGAGCATAAGTTTCCTCATAGTCAATGCCCTCCTCTTGGTTATAACCTTGAGGCACTAACCATGCTTTATTGTGGGTTATCACTCTGTTTTTGTCAAGCTTGTTTCTAAAAACCCACTAGGTGTCGATTACTTGATAATTTTTAGGACAAGGGACAAGGTCCCAAACATCATTCCTTTTAAATTGGTTTAGTTCATCTTGTATGGTCATAAGCCAATTCTTATCAATTAATGCATCTTTAGCGTTTTTAGGTTCAACTTGAGAAATGAATGCAAAGTAATAACAAAAATTACTTATCTCAGAGTGTGTTGTCATGCCTTTGGTGATGTCTCCAAGTATGTTGTCGATAGGATGATCTTTGGATGTTCTCCAAGTCAAAGGTAGATCTTCACTGTAGCTGGACTTTGAATCTTCTCCTCTTCACGATCGTTATCTTCTTCCTTCTCATGTTCCACCACTTTAGGTTGATTAATTCTTTGTTCGATTCCATTGAGAATTTCTTGTGAAGATACACCTGCATCATGAAAAGAAACACCTTTCCCGATATTTTTCTGGTAAGTCTCATCAAAAGTAATGTGTACTGATTTTTCAATAATAAGTAATATTTTGTTATAAAACTTATAAGATTTACTAGATTGAGAGTATCTGAGGAAGATACCCTCATGAACTTTCGTATCGAATTTGCCAAGATTGTCTTTTCCATTGTTCAAAATATAGCATTTACGTCAGAAAACATGTAGATGAGAAACATTAGGTTTTCTACCCCTAAGTATTTCATAGGGAGTTTTGTCTAAAATAGGACGTATTAGAATCCTATTCAAGACATAACAAGTCGTGTTAATGGCATCATCCTAGAAACACATTGGTCAATTACCTTTATTAAGCATAATCCTCACTAACTCCTCTAAAACAAGATTTTTACACTTCACAACACCATTTTGTTATGGAGTTTTAGGAACGAAGAAGTTATGCTCAATGCCATGTTTATCACAATACTTCTTAAATATAAGATTTTAAAATTCTCCTCCATGATCACTTAGGATGGAAAAAAATTTCAAATTCATCTTATTTTGGAGCAAACTTACAAATTGTTTAAAAGCTAAATAGGTCTAATCTTTACAAGACAAAAAAATAACCCAAAAAATCTTGAGTAATCATATACAATCACAAATTCATAATAGTTACCACCTATTCTTTTGGTCCTTGAGAGACCAAAGAGGTCCATATGAAGAAACTCAAGAGGTCTCAATGTAGAAACAATGTTTTTAGATTTAAAAGAGAATCTTGTTTGCTTCCCCATTTGACACGCTTCACATAGATGGTCTTTTGTGAATTTCATTTTTCGCAGACCAATTACTGAATCTTTTGATGTTACTTTGTTTAGTAAGTCAAATTTGATATGAGCTAGGCGTCTATGCCATAACCAAGAGTTTTCACTCATGGTAGCTAGACACTTAGTTCCAACCAAGGATACATCATCTAATTTAAGCATATAAGTGTTATTAACCTTTAAGCCTTTAAACATACACTCCTTCTTTTCACCGTGTACAAACAAGAAACAAGTATTTGAAAAGGTAACTTTAAAACCTTTTGTCGTAAAGTTGACTAATTCTAAGAAGGTTACGTTTAAGATAATCAACAAACATAACATTGGAGATAGTAGTAGATGAGGGATTATCAACACTACCTTTTCCAAGTATTGCTCCCTTGTTGTTATCTCCGTAAGTGACGAACTCCTTTTTCTTTGGAACAAAGTCAATGAATAGAGATATATCACCCATCATATGTCTTGAACAACCACTATTAAGATACCACATATTGTCCGTAGTTTCAAGACATTCAACCTGTAGAATCAAACAAGACAAATAGGTACCTATAGAGGCAAATTTGTGAGTGTAAGCTATTGATTAACTTAACTCAAAAAGAAAGAGTCGCCACCACACTTTATTTTATCTAAAAGTAAAGGAAAAAGAGTGAACAAAACCTAAACAAGTTCTAAAACAAGAACAAATGAACAAAGACTGGGTAAGGGGGTTGGTTATGCTAAGGGAAGGTGTTAGCATCCAAAACATCTATAGTACTTTATAGGAATCCTTTGAAATATATATGCTTTTTGGTTTGAAAATTTTTGTTTGAAAAAATAGATTGGGGGATGAGAGGAGAACGATTTTTTAAGATTTTTGTGTTTGGAGAGACTTTTTGAGCCTCATGCCTATGTACCCACAAATTGCAATATAGGATCAAAACTCTGTAGTTCATGGTACAAATGACACAATTGGTTTTTTATGATTGATTTTAAATGTAAAGACAACTTGTCACTTCCAAGAGAATAGTTCTACTTAAAGAGATGACTCATGTCTAAACTTATGAAAAAAGTTTTAAATGGAAAAGTGCACAAAACACAAAAGGTTTGAATGAGTTTTTATATTTTTTGTCTTTTAAAATTAGTCAAAGTATGCTTAACATTTATCAAAGAAAGAAAAGTTTAAAAATCACTTGACTAAAGTTAGGGTTTATTGTGAAAGAGGTTCAAGTTTGAAAACAATAAGGTTTTGAGAAAGGGAGAAGATTTTGAAAATTGAAGAAGGGGAGGAGATAAAATGACTACCCTAAAAAGCAAAATAAGAG
The DNA here is from genome assembly GCA_963859935.3 of Lathyrus sativus. NCBI lineage: Eukaryota > Viridiplantae > Streptophyta > Magnoliopsida > Fabales > Fabaceae > Lathyrus > Lathyrus sativus. The sequence goes on along the minus strand of OZ012739.1, from coordinate 285,889,468 downwards.
CTAGAGATGGGAAGATCTAACCGCACAATGGGGAAACACTTGACAAGAAGTTAACATAAGCAATCCTCTTCCTTTTGGATTTAAACCACAAGCATAATAACCAGTTGAAACAAAGCTTTCGAGAAAATTCCAATTTAAGCCATAACAAAGTCAAGTGAAGTCCTTCCAAGGTTTAGAAGCCAATTAGGAGAGTCATGTACCAAATGATTTTCATAATACCAAAGTATCAACATCTGCACACAGAAAATTTCCCAAAAAACAGACAAAAGCAACACAAAAGATCCAAGGTCTCAAATCTCCAAGAGCAAAGGGCAAGGGTCCTAGATCTAAGTCTGAAGTCCAAAGTCCAAGGTCCGAGCATAAGGTCATAATAGTCCGGATTTAAGAGCCAAGTCTTTTAGTGTTTAAGTATTTATTAGTAGCTTAAGATAAGTATGCTCCAAGTGGACAAATAAAAAAATAGCATAAGCATAAACAAAGGTCCAAGTGGACAAAGAGAAAATAAGATAATAATATGATATGAAATGCTAAAATAAAAAGCATAAAAGTAAATTTCAAAAAGTAAAGAGCAATAAAGATAAACGACAATTAAAGTAAAGATTAGAATTAAAAATAAAAGGTTAGTAAGTTAGTGATTAGAAGAGAAAGATCAATTTGTTATTTTTTGGAGAGTACTCAACTAGACATCCACAAGCATGGAAACATGGTCTCATACATTATCAAAGGAAGGGCTCCAACTTGAATAAGATCAACAAGTATGCCACTAGCTCCTTTTGATAATAAAAGATCCAATTTATTCCATGTAATACCATAGAGAATGGAAGATTGATAACTCGCTTACAAAAACAACTCAATTATGATTTCGGGACAATTTAGCGTTATGTTAAGCAATTGTAATCAATAACAATGTTTGTGTTAATACAAGTTAGAGAAATGGTATGAAGGTCATTCTCCTAAGACTTATCACACTAAAAGAAAAAGGTATTGGTCTCACCTTAATTATAACTTCTAAGAGAAGTCTGGTGACATTTAAAGTTTTCATTGACCAATGTTGCAGTGAGAATAGGATATCAAATTATTAAATAATTTGAATCACAAATCTTAGATTCACAACTGGTTTTTAATTTATCCGAAGGAAAGGTCAAAGGAAGGAAAAACCTAATTTTGCATCATAAACACAATGCGGGAAAAGATCTAGGGTTCAGGGGTTGGTTAAGCTTAGGGAAAGTATTAACACCCTAAACTTCTGTAGTACTCTACAAGAACCTCTTGTTTTAATAATGTTATTTTTCTAAAATTATCTGCTTAAGGTTGTATGCTAAGGGTTAAAGGTTAAAGAATGACCTAAGGTTTAGTCCTAAGTTTACTCACCAAGATTCGCATCTTGTGCCTACGTATCCTGGGTAGGGGATGGAATCAGAGTAATCGTAGTTCCCCTTGAAAGGGAGGAAAAGAAACTTCTTGACGGTGGTCAAGGTTTCAATGGGGATGCAAACGTTCCTAAGGAAGCTCTTACGTGGAGTGTGGCGACTCCTATATCTATATTGAAAATTGAATTGAATTGAAAAGGGGTAAAACAGGTATTCCACGGCGGGAAACCTAATACGGAGTACGTCGACTCCTAATCCTAATGCTAGGCTAAAGGGTAATTTGGTCCACGGCGGGACGCCTATGCAATTAGGGTTTGAAAGGTGAAAGATTCAAAGGTAAGGACTATTGACACGGCGGTCAAACGGCTAGACCTATTCCTTCGAAGGAGAATTAACGGTGAATAATACAATGACAAATAATTAAGCAATGGAATTGAAGTATGGGAAAGTGCGAGAATGATAACGGAACAAAAGTGACGATTGCCTCGCATAAATTACAACCATAAAAAATGAAATACGACAAAATAAAGAATTAGTAACTGTACAAATGAGACATATGAAAGTCGGGCATAAAAATTAGACGAACATAAACGGCAAGGTTATAAATCAAGTCCGCAATTAGGTGACGGCTCAATTTGAAATTGAAAGTGAAGTGTTTGAAAGTTTGGTTAAAAAGGTTTTTAAAAAAAAGTTGTGAAATTAAATGGGTTTTTTAAGAAAATAGTAATCCGTATTTTAGAAGTTTTAGTAGTTTTAGTGTTAATGTACAAAAGAGTTTTAATTTTAAAATTAATTTTTAATTATGTTAGGTTTTATTTTTAAAAAAATCTTAGCTTTAAAAAAAGTTATTTTTTAATTTATACATGTTAAGAATTTATTTTTTTGTTAGAATCTAATTTTAAATTATAAAAAATTAAACTTTTAATTAAAGAAAATTAATTCCCCATTGATGTTTTGAATTAAGATTTTAAAAAATGGTTTTAATTTTTAGCCTTAAATTAAGTTTACCTTTTTTTAGTTTTAAACTTAAATTTTAATATTAAGTTTCTAAAGAAATGTTTTAATTGGTTTTTGATTAAGTTTTAATTATAAAATAAGCATTTCAATAACTTAAGAAAAAATAAAACAAAATGAAACAAATATAAAAAGGGGGGAAGGGGCAAATGCTGAAACATCTAGGGTTTCGTAACCCTCTTCTTCCTCCTCGCGAGCGGCGCCTCCATGGCTGAGCTCCTTGAAGCTTTTTTCCTCACTTTCTTCTGACATTTTCTTTCTCCTTTGCATGATACATGAAAAACGAAACAAACCGTGAAGAAAATTTGCTCACCCTTTAACGGGTTTGAAGCGATTTGCGCGGTAGCTTGCGGTGGTTGTTGGTCGGTTGTTGATGAACAATGATGATGTAAATCTGAATTCGCGGTGTGGTGGTTTAAGGTTGAGTTTTGGGTTTCCCAAAAGCTCCTTCTGTTCTTGCTTTTTGAACTCGCGGTGATGACGTCTTGGTTGTTTCAATGCTCGCTAAAGAACTTATTCTTCTTTTTCTCTTCGTGCCCCCCCCTTATGAACTTATGATATTCTGTTTATATTGATGAACTCGTGGGCTTGGGCGTGTTACTGTTGTTGCGATTCAATTTGTTTACCTTGTTGAATCATTCTCACGGATTTGTTGTTTGTTGTGGACTTGTTGCGATTTTCATGGCTTGCTTGTTGGATTTTTCCAGGATTTGTTTAATTTATTTTGGGACAGAAATTTTAGGAAAGGTTGTTACGTTTGATTTAGGTTCAGAAATTTGTGAAATGCAGTTGTTGCTGAACTGGATATCCATTTTTCATTTTAGATTTGGATATCCATTTTTCTTGATGGATTTTGGGGAATTTCCTTATGACTTGTTTGGCATTGAACGCAAAAGTTAATTATTTAGAATAATCACTTTTCCAAAAAAGCATTTTTCCTCTCTCTTGGAATAAACTCGAAAGATATTGTCGGGTCCGTGCTTGGGTCGGAAATTAAAAAGTCGGGGGATGCGGCGGCATTTATTTGTTGCCCCTCCCAACGTACCCGATGATGAAACTTTAACTAAGGGTATCAAAAATGACTAATAAAGCCACTTTTTGATTTATTCTAACCATTTAACAATTGTTTTTATCTGTTATCGGTTCTTTGCAGGTTTAAAAAGTCGAAGCAAAACATTGGACGCAGAGAACTCTTAGAAAAATTAGGAATTTAGAGCTTAGGAATTAATTTTGTAACTTTGAATAAATGTAATCGACAATTGTATAGAGATTGAAAATAAATTTAATAAAGAATGAACTTCTATTTTCCGATTAAATTCCTTGGATTAAATTCATCTGACTAAATTCATCTAATTAAGTTCATCCGACCAAATTCATCTGATTAAGCTCGTCCAAATAAATTCAATCTGATTAAATTCATCCAAATAGACCTGGACGTTCCAACCTCCGAATTTGACAGTTAAACAACCTTGCATAACTTAGAATTATATTTTATCCGGAGCAACTCCTGAGTTCATACAACTCCCTTTGCAAATTAAATCGTACTCATTAATAAAATTGGTGAATACGTCCTTGAACGGATAAGCAGAGAAATCCAATTAAACGATAAAACGAACTGTCCTCCGTATTTAAAATTCAAATTGTATCCCGAATAATCTAACTTTGTAACCTGAATCAACTCGACTGATAATCATGACCAAACCAACAGATATTCATTATAAATTCAACGCGAACCGAAATTCCACTTTTCCTTTAAAATCGACTGGTAACTAGCAGAAAGTAGAAAAACGTGCATACGTTAGAATATATATATATGTGTGTGTGTGTGTGTGTGTGTGTGTGTGTGTGTGTGTGTGTGTGTGTGTGTGTGTGTGTGTGTGTGTGTGTGTGTGTGTGTGTGTGTGTGTGTGTGTGTGTGTGTGTGTGTGTGTGTGTGTGTGCAATGAGCATTCTGAGTCCAAGTACCATTGATCCTGGAATCCTTCTTCATTTCTTGTTGTGACCATCAGCGACATCTCTTCTTCTTCATGGTTTTCCAGCTTTGCATCAATTTCTTGATTCTTCTTCTTTTTTGGACACTCACTAAAATAGTGATCATACTTCTGACAATTGTAACATTGAATGTGACTTTTGTTAGGTTTTCTACCACCACCTCTTCCTCTACCAGCAACACCACCTCTTGGGTTGCCTTGATTCCATCGTTTTCTCTGATTTGACCAGTTACCTTTCTGCTGATTTCAACTAGTTGAATTGTTGTAGCCTCTTCTGCCTCTGTTGCCATTCCAACTTCCTTTGCCTTTCTTTTCTTTTTCTGACTACGCCTGCAAAGCCATATCACTCTTCGACTTTCCTGCAGCTCTTTCAGTCATCCTTTGTTCATGAGACTAAAGTGTCCCTTGAAGCTCTTCCTTTATCAATGCTGACAAGTATTTCGCGGGACCCTCTTCATCAACACAATACTTCTCTTTTCATTAAACTTTTTTCATTACCATAGTAGTAAATTGTTCGCACGCGATTTTCCCACGAACAACCTCTGACCTCCTAACATATGTTTACTTGCGGGACCAGCAAAAAGTCCCAGAACAATCTGGTCGAGTCTATGCGATGCTGGTATAATAATAAATTAGACACAAACTTGAAGAGAAATGTATGCGAGTTTGGTAAACAAAAAAATAAAGAAAAAAAAGGCAAGATATCTATAAAATTTGGTAATGTAAATTGCTTTAAAAAGAAATATGGACGTTATCATACATTTTTGCAAGAGTGAACTCTTTTCTCTTAATGCTTGGTACTCAAAGTGTATCTCTTTGATAATGTTACAAAATGCCCCCCCTTTAAAATTAAAATGGACATTGCTTTAAATAGAAAAAGAAAATAATTGTTTTTCTCCTCATGATGGTCCTGGTGGCGACACGTGTTACTCCACCATATTTTTAACTTCCCCATGTTCTCAGCCTTTCAAATTTCTTCCCACTCAAAGGTTCTCATACTTTGTGTCAATTTCATTGGCCATGAATCGACACCTTCGACAAGATAACCTTCAGTCGACTCTCAATACATCTTCTGCTGGCATCGACTTGCGTCGTTTCCTTCACCATCTTTCTTACCTGTCGACCCACATGTCAGCCTTTTTTGTCAACTCTTTTTCAATCGAAGTCTTCCAGCCAACAAGATGCCCCCCAAAAATAAATTTTCAATTAAGCACTGTGTCGACTGAGAAACTTGGCGTTTTGGTTTCCTGCAAGATTTCGACTGCACCTTGGTAATGGCCCAGCAACACAATCATTTTCCTTCCACCGAATCAGCCACGTGTCACCCGATGTCTGACGTAATAATGGCGCCTTTATGCGCCACAATTTCCAAGAAAACTCATCATGCCTAGTCGCGTCCTAAGTTATGGGCTTTAACTCACTCCCACTCACTCTAGAATCGGAACAGTCCACTGCCTTTTCAACTGCATGCAATTTTTCTATAAATAGTTCTTTCCCACATTTGGTTTTCTTTTCCACCTTCTCTCACACTTTTCTTTCCTTCCAAATTTTTTTCTCCCAAAGTTCTCTTAATCTCTTTTTCAATGGCTTCCTCAACTGCTTCCGCAACTCACACAACTGGGAACAACCCAATTACTTTCGTTCTTTCTAAAGCCGAATCTCTCAGGCCCCTTCCCAATCCGACGTTTGCTGATGACGCGGTGATAGCAACCTGGCAACACCAGATGATCATACCTTTTGTGGTGGATGGAAAATTGCATGCTTTCCATGAGCCATATTCTGACACGAAACCCAGCCATGAAGAACTCCAAGCATTTTTCCCTTGCTACCTTCCTACCATACCCCTTGCTTTTCAGAAAGGCGGCACCTTCGACCTCAAGTTCATGGCGCCAAAAGCTAGGGTTTTTCAGTCGATGTCCACTCTTGGCAATAAAGATTATATCTCTTGGCTTAACAGAGTCCAAGGAAAACGTCAAGAGCAATGAAAAACAGTTGGCATTTTTGATGTCATTCAACTCTCTAGGAATTCTCACAGGGTTAACCCTTGCCTATTGCTGGCGTTGACGTATTTTTGGGAGGGGCCGACCAACACATTGCACTTCCCTTGTGGTATGTTAACGTTGACACTTTTTGACGTGGCGGCCATCACAGGCCTTTCTCCTAGGCGAAACCTTTGATCCAACTCTAGAAACGACCAACACTTTCGACTTTGATCGTGCTGGTTTCTAATAGTATATCGAGGATCATCATGATAAGGATTCCGACAAAGTGTATGATGAAGAACATATTGCCTTCCTCGCCCTTTGGCTGTTATACTACCTTTTCTGTCTTGTCTCTCTGCAAATAGCCAAAAGTTACATCAACTTGGTGATCCAAATACATGAGGGTCGACAGGTATTATTGGGTAAGCTGTTATTATCCTTCCTCTACCATTCTCTTGGTCTATCGACCTTGAGATTGAAGCTTCTCCACGAGACCACCAAAGCCTTGAATGTTTCAGGGCATATGTGGCTGTTACAACATTGGTTTAACGCCACCTTTGAGCACTACCTGGGTTATCCTGTGTCTGCAACAATGCAGCGTTTAAATGAAGAACGTCCTATAGAAGGCATTTGACTCACACTAATGACCACTCAGGAAACTCCCAATAAAACCGTATTCATGAAGTATCTCAACATGTTTGCGGAAACAACATCCTTCATCCCCAGAATGGCTCCCTTCGTGAATCGACGATTTGGTCCGGCGTGGTTAAAAAAATCCCTTCCCTAGTGTTTCCCCTAAAACGGTAGCAATGTCAAACTCTATATGGAGGGCGTTTCTAACTCTCACCATGTTATGCTTCCAAATCGAGACGGGGAATACATGCTATGGGTTTATGAACTACCAGCCCAACTTGGTGGCCCATCAGTTTGACTTGAGCCAGCTGCCGCCCTAGTCCTTGGTGCGGAATTCTTCTGATATTATTTGGGTTGGTCGATGACTAAACCTGACAGGCTAAAAGAATTGCCTTAAGTTTTCTAGGTCGACTCAACGCTTTAAGTTGCCTGTTTTTTCTTTCCAACCATCCTTCTTTACTACATAAGGCTTTAATGTTTGGCGGTCAAAGTACAAAACTCAATGTTTTCAATGTGACCTCTTCTTGGAAAACATGGTTGATGCTTTCGCTTCCCTTGCTGGTGAAGTCACCACTCTGACAGCTGTTGTGTCTGTCGATAATATCTAGGGAGCTGGTACCACAGAGGACCCCTCAAAGAAGGTACCGCCTTTGCTCTTCTCTTGTATTTTATTAATTTTCATTACCTAATCGTTTGTGCTTACTCCTCAGAGTCGAAAATAGGAACCAGTTGTTGCATCGACCTCAACAAGGCTTGCAAAGAAACAGGAAGTCATGAATCCACTGGTATTACATGTGTTCGATGCTTATTTGCACTTGTCTTTTACTGTTATCTTATCCTGTTGTTTGTTAGGCTCAATCTCGGGACTTTCCCTCTGAAACATTGACCTCCCCCCCCCCCCCCCCCCCCGGATACTCCGGTGGCAAAGAAAAGAAGGGTCCCAATCAAAAAGACACCTTTCAAAACACTCACTTCGACCGTAAAGCCTGCGGCTCCTGACAATCTGGCTGAGGTTTTCAAACTTGTTGACTCTGAAGTCCCCCCTCCAAGACAAACTACTGAGGTATTTCTCGTCTTTGTCCTTTTGATCCATATCTTACTTGGGTATTTTCTTACTTAATCTTCCTTCCGCAGGATACCGTGGTCGACTCAACTACTGTTGAAAATACTGACACTGTTACGGCTATCGCTGGAAATTCTCCTGAGACGGCGTCCCTTTTTAGTCCCCAAAAATTTGATGAGTTCCAAAGAGCATCGACGGAAGATGACCCTACAACGAAGACAACTCTGATTCAAAACACCACCAATGAGGCTGGCAGGGACGATGCAGCAACCAGTGGTAAGGAAAATCCCTTGATCAATCCTACTGCCGCCAAGGACAATCCAACTCCCAAAGGTTCTGCTGAAGGTGGTCCTCATGTCAAAAAAACTCTTACTCTAGAGGATACTCTAGCGATGAAGCAGTCGAACCCAGCAGAAACTTTGAAGGCCCTGCTCAAGCTTCGTAAGTCGCCTATGGACGCTCCCCTTGCTGGTTCGACGACCCTTCTTAACCCATAAATGGATTACTCTTTTACCCTCAAACTATAACAGCTGAGAATGTACCTATTTGAGGACGAATTTATGGCCACCATTGTAGAAGAAGTAGCTATAGCCTGTGACGTTTTGAAGATATTGGATGAACTTTCCTAATTTTGAGTTCCAGCTCCCATGGCCAAGTGCTTGATTGAATTCGAGGCCTTCTTTACCCAGCTGGCAAAAGACCTCTCTATTTGTAAGCAGGCTATGCTCAGATCAGGATGAAGATCAATGAGATGAAGCGTGAGTGGTACCTCAGCTCTCTTTGTGAAAAGAAACTTGAGGACTTCGAGGCCAAAAAACAAGAACGTTCCGATAAACGCCGCGTCATCGACCAACAAATATCTGACTATCAGGCCCAAATGGTTGAACTTACAAGGAAAATTGTTGAGGTCAAAAAGCAGAAGACCTCTTTGGACTCCATTGAACCTCTACCTGCTAAAGAAGTCATTAACCAAGAAGTCTCCCAAGGAATTGCCCATGTCAAAATGGCCCTTGTACTGGAAGGTACAATCAACCAAATGCTGCAAAAGAAGTATCTCCTTGAAAGTAAGGTAGATTACGAGAAGAACCTTTTTGAAGACTTTAAGTCCAGATTCCCTGTATAATTGTATTTTATATTCCGGTCGAACTTTTGTAACTCCGTTTGGAGCTTCTGTAAACTGTTTTGGCCCTCTATCCACGTGGGCCAATTATTAATGGAAAATTACCTCTGAATTCAAATCTCTTGTAGCATAGGCTTATATTTTTCAAATATTTTCCATTCACTCTTATGATTCGTCGATCCATACCTATCTCTTGGATCTCGTATGCATTGTTACTGAACGCTTTGATCACTTGGAATGGTCCCTCCCAATTTGATAATTATTTCCCTAACGTCTGATCCCTTCGATCCATATGCAACATTGCTTTCCACACATAATCATTAACTACAAAGGTCTTCTTTCTGACCTTCTTATTATATGCTTCGGCCACTCGTGCCTTTTGGCGTAATAATATATCTAATGTTGCCATCCTTTCTTCGTCTAAGTCTATGGTTTCGTCTAACATCATGTTCCAGTATTGTTCTAACGGAATGTCATGCTGACGTTGCACTCTAACTAGTTATAAACAAATCTCTGTTTACAAAATAGCGTCATGGTTGGGCGTCAAGCGAAACAGAGTCGAATTGGTCGACTCCTTAGGGGATGTTCAACAAGCCCATAAAATTTGATCCAAAGTCTTGTGCCAACTCTTGGGTTTCTTAGCAACGTGTTTCTTGATGAGTCCAATCACTACTTTGTTGGCGGATTCGACTTGACCGTTTGCCTGAGCATAATACGGTATTGAAGTAATTAACTTAAAACCTGTTTTGGCTGCAAACTCTTGCATCTTCTGGCCAACAAATACGGAACCTTGGTCCGTAGTGATGGTTTCAGGGATCCCAAATCTATACAAAATATGATTCTGGAAAAATTCGATCATAGCCTCCTAGTCCATTTTTACCAGAGGTACGACCTCTATCCACTTTGTGAAGTAGTCTATACCCACAAGGATGAATTTTTGTTGTTTCGACAAGGCTAGTCGGATTTTTCCTATGATATCCAATGCCCATCCACAAAAGGGCCATGGCTTGACGATTGTGTGTAATTCGTTGGCCAGTACGTGCTGAATGTTCGAAAGTTTTTGACAATCTTGGCACCTTTTTGCAAAGTCCATGCAATCCTTGAGCATGATTGGCCAATATACACCTTTTTGAAACAACAACCATTTCATCTTATGTCCAGCTTGGGGAGCCCCGCATGTCCCATTATGGACTTCTGAAACTGCTAGGTATACATTTGCGTCTCCTAGACACTTGAGCAACACCCCTTCTAGAGTCTTTTTCAGCAACTAATTTCCCATTAGGATGTAACTTAAAGCTTTGTATTTAATTTTTCTATCAGTACTTCCCACCATATTTTCCAAATACTTGATGTTTGGTCTTCTCCAATCATACAGTGATAGATTGCTGATAGCAAAAATTTTATAATTTCCTAAACTCTCCATTACGCTTTTTGTCGGAACGCCTGCCCCTCCAGTTTCTGGGTTTGATAAGCCTAATGACGGTAACACGTTCAACACCACCTTTTCCTTAATCTCAACGAAGTCTCTCAGCTTCCCTTCCGACACTTTGTACCCGAAAGCAATTTGGGCTAAATAGTTTGCCTCTTGATTTTCTATTTTGGGCATATGTGTAATGCTGACAACATCGAAGCGTTCAAAAAGTCGCTTAGCCATCCTGAAGTACACCACCAGTGTTCTTTGACGCATTTATACTCTCTGGTGATCTGTTTAATCACCAGTTCAAAATTTCCCTTTATTTCAACTCTCTTGACCCCTAAATCCTTAAAAATTTAAGGCATGTGATTAAGGTTTCATATTCTGCCTCATTATTTGAACATTGTCCGTCGACCCTACACTTGAATTTAGTAGGTCGTGCAGGGATATTATTAAGATTCCAATACCTGTTCCATTTTTATGACTTGACCCGTCGAAGTATAACTTCCAAGGATCAATGTCGACCACCCACAACAACAATTCGACTACTGCGTGATCGACAATAAAGTCTGCCACTATTTGACCTTTCATTGCCCTTAGAGGTACATATGTCAAGGAGAATTTAATTAACGCTAGTGCCCATTTTCCAATCCGACTATGCAGAATGAGTTTAGACAACATATGCTTAATAACATCAGAACGCGATGAAACGTAAACCTCAACTGGTTTAATATATTGCTTTAATTTCATACATGAGAAGTACAAGCATAGACACGACTTTTCAATCATAGCGTACCTAGTTTCAACATCTATTAACATTCGACTAAGGTAATAAATGCGTCTTTCGATGCCACAATCATTCTCTAGTGCTAACATTCTTCCTATGGTTGCGTCCAACGCAACAATGTACAACTTCATGCTCTTATTCATACTAGGTGGAAATAAAATAGGAGGTCTTGTGAGGTATTCTTTAATGGCGCCGAAACCTTTTTGCTGCTCCCGTCCCTAGTGAATATCACTTTCCTTCTTGGCCTTGAGCAATGGTGATAACACCTTCGTCTTGTCACTTAGGTTTGATATAAACCTTTTCAAGAAGCTTATCTTCCCCAACAAAGACTAAAGTTATTTCTTCGTCGAAGGAGGCTTGAGATCCAAAATTGCATTGGTCTTGTTTTGATTGATCTCGATGCCTTTTGTGGACTACAAATCCCAGGAAATCTCATGCAAGCACACAAAAAAGCACATTTTAATGGATTCATTTTTAATACATATTTTCTCATTCTTTCAAATGAACATCGAAGGTGGTCTAAGTGACCATTCTTCAATGAGGATTTTATGACAATGTCATCAATGTACACCTGCATGAATTTCTCAATAAAATCATGAAATATAGCATTCACGACCCTTTGATAAGTTGCTCCAGCATTTTTTAAACCAAATGACATCACAACCCATTCGTATGTTCCTAAGGCTTTGGGGCATCGGAACACAGTTTTAGGAATATCATCTTCGGCTATGAGAATTTGATTATAGCCGGAATACCCATCAAGCATACTCAAATATTCAAAACCTGCAGCTGAATCAACTAGCATTTCTGCTACAAGCATTGAATACTCATCCTTTAGGGTAGTGTTGTTCAGGTCCCTGAAATCTATACAAACTCGCAAAGTCCCATTTTTCTTGATAACAGACACAATATTCGCTATCCATTCGATATACCTTACAGTTATGATGAATCAGCTTTTGAGCAGTCTCTCGATCTCCTGCTTGATCTTTAGAGTGATTTCTGGAGCGTATCATCACAACTGCTATTTTATGGGTCTTTTTCCCGGGTGAATTGGAAGTCAGTGTTCCACCATACTTTGACTCAAACCAGGCATTTCACCATAATCCCAGGCAAAGCATTCTTTGTACTCTTTCAATACCTCGATTAGCTTGACGTTCATCTTCGACCCAATTTTAGTACTCACGTAAGTAGGTCTTTTTCTTATCCCATCTCCTAAGTCAATCTCTTAGAGTGGGTCTTGCGCTTTCTTTCTCTGCAACTCAACGGATGGGTCCTTCTCAAACCTCAAAGACTCATTATCATAGATGCAATCAAGCCTCCGACTTTCTGAAGCTGTTGTTTAGCCTCGTCGTCCATGTGCATTATTGTCGGTTTCACTAGCTACATCTCGTTGTTTTTCTGCTTCTAGTGCCGACTTTCTCTTGTTTTCAGCCAAATAGGCCGAAATTCGAGTCAAGCTCTTTGACTCAGTAGTCATTCTCATCGACTATTGGCCACCATGTTGGTGGAATTCCTTCTGTAGGCTCCATTGTCTCGTCAGCAGCATCCTAAATAAATCCATAATCAGGATCCAAATTTAGGACGCGACCCATATCGACAGAGGTATAAGACCCTGATCCATCGTCACAAGGTGCCACATTTGCTAGGTATTTATCAAAAGATTTCTTCGTACCCTTTGCTTCATCGATCTTATAATAGCTTTGATCAACTTCAATATTTTCGACAATGTCATCTTTCCTCCAAATGCTTAATCTCTGATGTAAATTTGATGGCACTGCCCCTATCCCATGGTTCCACTCCCAACCCAACAGCAAGTTGAAATTGACCTTTGAGTTTATAACCATGAAGAGCATTGATCAGGTGGTTATACCTACGACTAAGTCGACTTTGGACTACCCCAAGAATGTTGCTGATTTTCCCTTCATAATTAGATAAAGCCATGTTATGTTGTCGGAGATCAGCCTAAGTCTTCCCAATCTTCTTAAGCAGTGTATGAGGCATTAGATTGACAACTGCCCTTTTGTCTATGAACACTTTGCTGACTACCACTTCGTCGACCTTCGCTTTTATGAATAACGGCTTTAAATGGTACATCATTTCAAGGCTAGGTCTTTCAAACGTGGTCGTTTGTTCTTCCATCATGCCACTGTTCATAACATAATAACATAGCGGCTTGTCCTCTGTAGTCTCGTCTGGCACAAAATACTCTTCTGCTTTAGAGACTTCTGACACCCTATCATATTCTGCCGACAGTATTGACATGATGCCGCAGTTTATGATGAAATATTCACCGTATATGTCATCATTGGTGTTGTCATACATATCCTCGTCGAAATCGTCTTCTAATGACGGGGTATATTCCTCATCTGACTGGGGAGTATACTATGGTTCTTCCTCATCTAACTGGGAGTGTACTCTGGTTCTTTCTTGTTCTCGACCCCAGATGTGTACTTCAAACTCTGGGTTGACACCACCCCCTTTTCTCCTGAAACTTCCACAGTCACTGTTGTAGTTTGATTTGTCATGATTTTCTTCTTCTCGACCCACCGTGCCTTTGGGTATTGCCTTTTCAGTCCAAAGGTTCCGACAGGCTTCAATTATGAAGTCGAAGCCTCTTTGGTATCTTTTTTATTTTGTTGATACCGCAGCTACTAACTTCTTGTTGTAGGATTCTTCCCTTTGTAATTGGAGGATACCACATAGCCCCTAGATTCAGTCATCTTGTCAGAGACCTTTGCCTCCTTCTCTAGATCCAACACCTTCCACTTTGGCCTATTGCCCCCCCTTCTGGCTCACGAGTGCCACCCACTTATCCTATGGAGTGTCTCATGGCGGCACAAAAGTCTTGGGTCGTGCCTGCTGGAATAACTTCCTGTACTCTTTGTTTCGGCGAGGAGCACCGTTCTAGTCGAACACAAACCTTAGGACCAGTGGCTTGCTATCTTGCAGTGCCACTTTCTTACCCACTTCATACTTCTCAACAGCCTTTACATCAAAGACGATGTTGCATCTAGGGTACAACACAGTCTTCGACCCGCTCACCCTGCATTTCTCTTGGAAATTCGTCAGACTTTCGCCAGCTTGAGGGTAAACTGCCTTGAGTTCCTCCTCAGACTTCTTGTTGGAACCATCAGTAATATGCACACACATACAGTCTTTCCAGTAACTATAGTTTTCTCCATTAAAAACATGTGCTCTATTATAATCCCCTTTAGGCCCGTCATCCATTTTCTACTAAGTTATACTTGAAGCACGAAGTGAACCGGTGCTCCTAATACCACTTGTTAGACGATGACTTGGATCTAGAAGGGGGGTTGAATAGATCGCTTGCTTAAAAAGAGTCGGCGCTACCAAATAAAATTGGTTTTTAAAAATTGTTTAATTTGTGGAAGCTCGCCGAGGAACTATACCGTTTATAACAAACGGTTACTAGAAAACCAGATATGCGTCAAGCCTATGGGATCCGATAACGAGTAATGAGAATCACTATGCTAGTCACACTATCAATTTGATATAGTCCACAATGTGGTATGACAAGTTCCAATGCCTTAAAATATTCAACAATAAATGGGCAGCACACAAGGCTTTTGGTTCAGACAATTTATCATACATTTGGCGTGCAGAGCAAAACAAGTGAGTTCCGCTTTGAGTGAGTAGCTCAAGTTTCCTCGTATAATTAATGATAGTACTAGATTCAAAATCAGTTTAGCACTACTCAAATTGGTCCTAGATTGATATAATTGTTTGCACTAAAAACCACAAATATTAAGCAATGTAAAGTATAAGGCAAAAGACGCAACGATTTGTTGAGGAAGTTCCCCCGTCGTCCTCGCTTCGGGGTACGTCTGCCCTCAATTCTAATAATAGAATTGAGACCTTATAATATAAATTTAACTGTTCTAGAATTGTATATATAAGAATTGAATAGCAATCAAATAAACGAACACCCTTGTTATTGTAGATGCTATCTCCTCTTAACCCTTGATTCGAGTCGAATCAAGTCCTTCGACACCTTGTGAATAAACCCCTGATTGCAGCTCTATGTTTGAACAACCCTCCGTCTTTAAAACCTAGCCCGACTGATATCAATCACTCGCGTGTCGAACCCAAAACTCTCCTTCACAATCCTCTGTTTACCTTTACTAAATCGAAGGAACCCACCGCTCCTTGATTACCTCCACTCGGCTGAATATGTGTTGAGAAGAATCGTGCAAAAACCCCCAAATTTAGAGAATCTTGGAGGACAAAACCCTAGAGGTTTTATTCAAGAAAAACTTGTCAATTTCTCAACTCGAACCAGATTACCCAATCAGCAGCTTCGAACGTTATCACCTCTAACAATGCATAATGCACAACAAAGATTATTGTGTGTGATTGTTGTGGTATGCTATGAAGAAGATGAAAATGATGAGAACTTGAATTGACACCTATTTCACTTTTCTTGTTTTTCTCAATATGATTGATATGAAGTGAAAAGAGAAACTTAATATTTATACCAGACAAAACTATTATAACTGATAAAACCACTTTCCAAAAATAATAGACATAACAGAAAAATAACATAAAACAGCGAGCGGTCGACCCATGCAGAGTGCAGGGTCGACCTGAGCTAACCCGAGGAAAAGATTGTGCAAAATACACAACCATGCGTCGACCGGAACAAGGCATGCGTCGATGCATAGCCTGAATTTTTAGACAAATACAAATGCCAATAATATGAGTTGACCGGTAGGTTGACGTGAGCACACCTGAAGAAAATACAAAATCTAGACACATAATATGAGTCGACCGGAATAGAGCTTTGGTCGACTCATAGACCTGAAATTGCTAAAAATGCCTAATTTTATACTTTTGACTCTTTTAGATGATACCTATGATAGACCAATGAAGTTTAACTCATATGACACATATTTTGACAACTCTATATGCAACACCAGAGATATTTTATGCAAGCAAATACATCAGGAGAAACAAGTTATGCACGTGCAACATGGTGATAACGCCCAACATCAATCTTTCTATGAAGCTAAGTTTTGACATCATCGTGTCGCTACTGCAAAAATCGGCGCCGGCTGAACAGAAGAGTCGCCACCGTGTGTTATTTATCCCAACGGAGGGAAAGGAAACACTCGAGGTAAACCTACCGCAAAACGGGGAAAGGTATGGTCGTCGCAACCAAAACCTGGGTTCGGGAGTCGGTTACACAAGGGGAAGGTATTAGCACCCCTCACGTCCGTCGTACTCGACGGGATCCACGCTTGTTTTCTGGTACGGATTTGTTATTCTATTTATTCTACAGGTCAGGGGTTAAAAGAAAATAAAATGACTCGGCAAAGTATCGCACTTTATGCCTACGTATTCCCGTCTGGAACGAGAAATCAGAGTCAACGTAGTTCGCCTACCTACTGGAAAGGAGGGGAAGGTTGCTCGCTAGGATATCGCATCGTTTGCCTATGTACTTTCATACAGCATGAAAGATCAGAGCAAACGTAGTTCGGGCCACGTACGACACAAGTTTGTTTTGATTTTATTCCTTCTGCAAAAGGGTTTTTCTGATTACTGGTCCAAGCGGACAAAAATGACGTTTTGATGAGTTCACATTCTCTTACGGAAGAAGTGTCTTTTATTGTGTTTGAAATATTTATAGTGTTTTTTTTTCTGTTTGTTTTGAGAAAGAGGAGACAGAACTCTAACCTACGGTTGCAAAGGGAATCAAACTACCCTAATGTTATCGTGCATGGGTTAAGACCTAGTGTCTATCATGCTCCTCTCTTGCACAGAGAGAAACAGAGATCCTAAGGGAACAGTCGGAAACAGAAACAATAGCAGATATATACAGTAAAGCGGTAAAATGCATGGATGCAACAATACAAGCGAGGCAAGGGAGTCCCACTCAACCTCGAACCTAGAAAACAATAGGCAAAAGTGATCAGAAATCACTTCTAACCCAGCAGGGTAAACAGCAAACAATACAGTCAGGGAAAACCAAACAATACATCAGAAATGAACAGCAAAAATAAACAGCCACAGCAGCTCTGCATCAACACCTATCTTCAAGTCATCTCCAACAGCTACAAGCTTCTGGCAAGCCTCAGTCTCCATCTCCATGGCCTTCAAGCAAGGGCTTTGATCATCAGTCTTCCATCACCAATGGCTTTTCTTCCAGTCTAAATCTCCAAGCTGAGGAATCAATCACAAGAGTGAATTAGGTGTTAAGCAATTAGTTGACCACCAAGGGTGGCAAACAGACTGCTGACAACACATAGAATATTTCTCTCAAGAGTTCTATCTGTTAGACACTATCACCAAGCCTTCCAAAGGAAGGGGGTGAGTGTCTTAGAGAGACTCTGCATCACAGAGAAGGATGGAGGCAATCAAGACCTTCCATGTTTGAGGATCAATCTTACTACTCTAGAGCTCTGCCTAGCTCCTAAACCCTAGACTCTTCAACAGCTGCCAGCACAGAATGCTCTCCATCAACTCTGGAAGTTGGTCTTCCTGCTCTTGATCTCCAATGGCTTCACCAACACAAGTCTTCAGCTCTCCCAATCCCCAAGCAAACCCAATACCCCACACAGACAAAAGAAATAACCCTAGAGAGGGCACACCACACAGTCAAACAAATATAGACAGTATACTAATAGCAGTAGGGGAATCCTAATATTTTCTAAGGGATCTAATATCTACCCATAATCCCTATAGTCCCATACCCCAGAAATTTAATCTCTAACTCCTAAGGGAAATGAACTAATCCACCTATGTTATCTCTTAAACCCTAATTTTGATCATGTTATTCACACCTAAACAAATCACCTAAAAATAAGTCCTAAAAATATGAACTAAATTTTATATGCAAGCTAACATTCCATACTAATCAACCTAAAAAGAATGGATTAAAAATAGTAAAGCATTTACTCAAACCAAAATTAACAAATTCATGTATTAAACAAAATGCTATTTATACCTATTTAAAAGAAAAATATGCCAAAAATATAAAAATAAAATGAAATATTAATTTTTTTGTGTGATATTTTTCTTAACAAAATTATGAATAATGTGAAAAAACAACCAATTAAAAACTAGCATTTTTCTATTTTTTATGATTTTTTAAAGAAAATGAAAATTTGAAAGAAAATAAAATGGAAATTAAATGGAAAGGGTGCAACAAGTAATGAAATTCAGTTGAAACAACAAACTGGGCCCAGACTGGGGGGCGCGCATAGCAAGCGCGTTTGGGCCCATATGCATTCAGAAACTAACAAAAATTAAAAAAGGAGAAAACGGTGCAGATAGCAAGTATTTTAGGCATAATGGAATTGGGCCTGATTGGGGAGGGTGTGCATAGCAAGGATATCCAAAGCCCAGTCTGATTGGTTTTAATGAAACGGTGCGTTGCACCATTTGAAGTTCCCTCCGTTTTTCTTTTTCAATCGTGGCTGTTGGATCCAAAGCCAAGTCAAAGTCAGCAAGCAATCGTGTGGCCAAAAAGTTGTCTTCATCCTTAGAAACCCTAGGGTTTCTGAAACTCCCTCCACCATGAATGAAACTTCCACCACTCTATTCTCCTTCATTCTTCCATGAAATCACACGCTTCCAAAACCAAAAATGTTCTACCTCTTCCCCTCTACACAGCCATACCATTACCTTCCTCTAAAACTCAACCAAGCACTAAACCCGATAGGCATAACAGTCTGGTTCCACCATGATCACCTGACATCAAATCTCCCAATGCTTGTTCAATTCTATCCTAACATTATCTACGTCTCACACTGATCATTTTAAGCCATAAGTCCAAGATTATCTTGCATTATCATTGATGTTATAAGCTCCAACAGAATTAGTGCATCATGATCAACATCCATGAAACTTGTTCAAACTTGGTGAAATTCATCATCTAACTTAACTTAACCATTCTATGCTAACAAATCACTAACATGCTGGCTGAATCATACAATTCGAATAGAAATCCAACCTGGTGTAAAATGAAGAAAACAACTATGAAATTCTCTGATCTGATGCTTGTAATGATTGGAAATGGATCAGGGAACTTGATGATGAGTTCTGTATGCACTGAATCTTGTTCAATCCTCTTGGATCTTGCAATCACCAAAATCTTGCTCCTTGGATGATGGAATTGTGTGGCACGAGTTCTCCCCAATTCTAACCAATCTTGAGGTGAATTCTGATCTATGAGTGATGGTGATGAAGATCAGATCAAGAAAAATGGAGATTGATAGAGATTTGAGAGAGTTTGAATTGATTTTGCAAATTGGAAGAATTGTATGAAACTTGGTGTTATGAGCAAAGTGATTCACCAACCATGGCATGAAGCTCTTCAATACAATATATAGATGAGATTAGAAACTCCTAGAACTTTGGAGAAGCTTCCCATGCACTCTTTCCTTGCATTTTGGATTATGTAACTTCATGTGTAAGTAACCATGCATAACTTCTAATTCTTGAACCAAACTCAAAATTCTAATTTTTCCAATGTTCTCAAAATTATTTTTCCAATCAAAATGACCTATAATTTCACCTCATTTGGCCAAACTATGAAAAATCTCAAATTTAGGTCATTTTTTATTCATTAAATCCACCAATTTTGAAACCTTGTGCTATGAATCTCTCCAATCTTTAATGGTCACTTTCCTAGACTCAAAATGTCATTTGGAACAAGTTTGATGTTGTGAAGTTTTCCATTTGAAGCTTCCTTGTATGAGTTTTGGGCATAGGCTTGAAATGACCTGTAATTCTCAGATGACCAAAATACCCTTTGCTTGCCAAGACCATAAGTAGAGTTACACAAATCATATGAAGGCATACCATACCATTCTAGAAAGCTAAGACAATGAGGAACAACTCTTAGGTTGACCAGAAATTCATTTGAAATCTCCTTGAGGGTTAAAAATAGCTTGGAAGTCAAGTCACTTTCACAGACAAAATTTCAGATACCTCAGATGACCTGTAACTTGCAAGGACCATAACTTGAGTTCTATAAATTTCCTTGATTTCTCTTGATTTCTTCTTGACATATCACCATATCTTTCTCTACATGTCAAATGATGAACCCCCACATCTCTCCAATAGCCCTTAATGCCTTTCAATCAGTCAATTGACCTAAAGTTGACCCAGGGTTGACCCAGATGAAACCCTAATTGACTGTCTTCAACTGCAATTCTTGTGATCATATCAATGACTTGCCTCCTTCTCCAAAATGACTTTCTAAGTCTTCCATGATGTCCACATACTCTCCATGCTCAGCCCACAGCTCACAATTTCTTTGATGACCCTCAGATACCCTCAGATAGGAGATGGATGCACTGCTTGACCCATTGACTTCTTTAGCTTTCCAATTCTTTCTGATGACTTGAGTGAGATTGAATTAGAATAATAACCTCTTGATAGGCTCATAGAGATGAGACTAGTGCTTGGTCCCTGTTGGATGATTTTCCATGCTATGCTATGCAGATGGTTAGACTATGTACATGACTCTATATGCAAATGCTAATGCAATTGAACATAAACCCAGGTGAATAAGGTTGAGCAAATTTTAGGGTGCAACAGCTGCCCCTATTCAAGCGACTTGGACCCGATTGGGTGAAGAGCGAACGACCTTCAAACATTCGCGGTACAAGGCGGTTGAATACTAAGAACCCGGAAATTTGCCAACCGCAGAAATAAACTGCACCACTGCTTGGGGAACGATATTCATCAACTGAATCTAACTGTTTACAGCAACCCACTGATCTCGTGCTGGGGATTATTTTCATCAGCCTGAAAAAGATTTTATCATCGTAGAGATAGAATTTTGTCCATGTTAGGATTCCTCCTGCCGTCAACTCGGAAAAACTTCAACAACTTTGCTGGGGATGGCTCGTCTGCCTTCTCGTCAGAAATAAATCGTCCACGTTAGGAATAAACTCTTCCCCGTTAGGAATAACACCGTCCACGTTAGGACTATAACTTCGTCTGGATTTGCCCACGTCAGGACTAAACTCTTCCACGTAAGGAACACATCTTTTTTCATCTTGTGAATAACATCTTTCCACGTAAGGAAACCATAATCTTTCCGCGTAAGGAAACCCCTTTTTCTGATTTGTCCACGTAAGGAATACATCGTCCACGTTAGGACCCACCCTTCCACGTAAGGAATCACAATCTTTCTACGTAAGGAAACACAACCTCGATCTGTCCGCGTAAGGACTCCAACTTGATATGTCCACGTAAGGACTCAATCTTTCCACGTAAGGAATGCATCCTTCCACGTTAGGAATAACGCTCTTCGGGACTTGTCCACGTCAGGACTCCAATCTTCCACGTAAGGAATAAATCTTTCCACGTAAGGAATCACATCTCTTTCCACGTAAGGAATCACATTTCTTTCCACGTAAGGAATGCAACTCATCTTGATCTGTCCACGTAAGGACCCCAATCTTTCCACGCAAGGAATCACCTTATCTTGATTTGTCCACGTAAGGACTCCAATCTTTCCACGTAAGGAATCACCTCTTTCTTTTCCACGTAAGGAATCAACCTCTGTATCTGTCCACGTAAGGAATACAATCTTTCCACGTAAGGAATAACTTCTTTTTCCACGTAAGGAATAAATGTTCCCACGTAAGGAAACCAACTTCTTTTCTGAGTCTGTCCACGTCAGGACTGAACTTGCTTTTCCACGTAAGGAACTGAAGCTTCTCTTTCCACGTAAGGAATAACCTTGTCCACGTCAGGACTCACATTTCGTCTTGATTTGTCCACGTCAGGACTCACCTCTTGACTCGCTGAGGAAATAAAATCTTGTCCACGTCAGGACTCATGCTGCGTCAACCCGAAGGGAGATAAACCTGTTCACGTCAGGACTTGCGCACCTTCGACTCGCTGAAGAAAAACTGGTCCACGTCAGGACTCACATCTCAACCTACTGAAGTAATAAAGCTTGTCCACGTCAGGACTCGCGCGTCTTCGACTTGCTGGGGAAATAAGACTTGTCCACGTCAGGACTCACACTTTGCCAACAACACGAAGAAGGATAAATTTTGTCCATGTTAGGACTCTCGTATCTTGTCGTCACGAAGAATTATAAACTTGTCCACGTCAGGACGTACATCTCACCATTACGAAGAAAGACATCTGCTGGAAATAAACGGTCCACGCCAGGACACCAACGCGAGGAGTAATCAACTTTGTCCACGTCAGGACTTCACATTCGATCAATACCAAGAAATCAAATATGTCCACGTTAGGACTGACACATATCGTCAACTTGAGGAAATCAATCTGTCCACGTCAGGACCTCACTTCTCTAACACGAAGAAAACTTGTCAATAAAATTCGTCCACGCCAGGACTCATTTCTCCACTGGTCCCAACCCACAAACTTCTTAGCACTGACATTACAGCAACTTTGAGGCGGACTCTACTGGGGATATTCGGAAACCAAACTACCAGACGCCTGTCCTGATAACCGGCGGCAGCCTCTGAAATTCTGATGCCCGAAATCCTTTGATGACAAATAACTCTGCTTGGGGGCAAGGAGAAATTTTGCCTACAAACTCTGGTGGGGAAAATAATAAGATGAACCGTATCATCACACGTCTCACGGCTATCCACCCTGGTTTATGTTTCGAAATGCATATGTTCGACAATGATGCAATGTTTCATTCGACATGGAAATGCTACGCGTTTTTATTTGGTGGATGCAAGTATGCCACTGCAAATGCAGACTCGAACTGCTAAGATACAGAAACTGCCTCAGCAAAATAAATGCTGAAGATAATGCCCAACTCCGCCGGGGATAGCCAGATGCTACAGAATTATTCCAGCAAAATAAATGCTGGAAGAGTGAAGTCGACTCAGCTGGGGAGTTGGGAACTTAAACCAAGCACCTCATTGAAATAACACCCTGCTGGGGAGTAGAACTCTGCTGGAGAATGGCAGACGCGCCTGGTATGATTGGACTTCTGCTGGAGAGTGAACGGATATCACACCGGATTCTGGCAAAACAAATGCCGGGACGCACATCCAACTCTGTCGGGGAGAGTCTTAATCTTCGAGTTCCACTGAGAGGAATGAAAATACTTGCTGAAAAGAGAACTCCATTGGGGATGGGACGATTCTCTTGGGGAAAATCAACTGACTCCGCTGGGGGAGAGCAAATGACCCTGCGGGGAAAGGTAAACTTGTCTGAATACGGCTCACAAATATTAATCTTCTGAGGCTAAACCAACTCTGCTTGAGATGAGGAATCCTTCTGGGTGGACACCCCATTGTCTGGACACAGTCTACAATCCTGGAATCGCCACATTCTGCTGAGAGTAAATGACTTTGCTGGAGCATGCCCTTTGGAATAAGCTACGACTAGCTGGGGAATTCGATCCTTCTTCAGTAAGGAACATTGTTATCTCAAAAGCGCGACCTGCATGGGGATCAAGTCTTTCGTTACGAGCTTTTGCAATCTTTTGATCGTCCTCTTCATGCGGCTATGAACCCTGCAACAACACAAGCAAGACAAGACAAGCCTATGCAACCAAATCTGTTCAGGTTAGCGTTAGTGACATTGTTTTCAGTTAATTCAAAGTTTTAGCAATTGTTGGCAAGGGCCAGTGACGTTATGCACATGCTAGTTTCATCAAACTTTAGGCGTTTATCATGCACAAAACAGTAAAGAGACAGCATCAAGTACTGAATAACATATTTTATTGATTGAGCCCCTGAATGGGCGGAGTTTTTGTACACGGGACGTAACCCCTGAAAAGAGGAAGCTACGCACAACAAATATACAAGTATGCACAAGAAGCATAAATATAATGACAAATTAAATTTGTACACATGTCGACAACGGGATGCAGACGAACATCACGAACTGATCCTCCTATGACTCGTCCGACTCTAATGCTTTCCCGGTATCCACACTTCCGAAGAGATTGTATCCGATAATCGACCCCTCAGGTATATTCTCCCGCACCAATGCTCAATGCAGTATCAAATTCGGACCGCAGTCATTTGCTTTTCAAATCCCTAACTTTTGCGTGAACCGCCCTTTACGGGTTTTCAGTTCACCGGGATACCCTTTTTTGCCGAAGCCGCCCAGTGTAGGTTTTCAACTTCGCGGGTGTACATTTTTTCATTTTATCCCTAACTTTTGCCCGAACCTTTCATTCTGTTTTTGGTTCGCCAGGATGCCCCATTTTTGCCTGGACTCTCTTTTTTTGTCCAGCGGGTCAGTTTTAAGCAAAGTATTTTTTAACTGCGTCCGAATTCACAGGCGACGTAAAGTCTTCACCGTCCATGGTGGACAACAACAAAGCTCCTCCGGAAAAGACTTTTCTGACAACGTATGGCCCTTCGTAGTTGGGGGTCTACTTGCCCCTATGATCTGCCTGCGGCGGGAGAATCCTTTTCAGCACAAGGTCGCCCGTCTGAAAGCTCCGAGGATGTATCTTCTTATCATATGCTTTCTTCATTCGGCTATGGTACAAACGACCGTATGCTAGAGAAGCTAGCCTCTTCTCATCCATTAAACTCAGTTGGTTCAACCTGTCTTTCACCCATTCTGCCTCATCTAGTTGGACGTCTCGCAATACTCTCAGCGAAGGAATCTCCACTTCCAATGGTAGCACAACTTCCATTCCATATACTAACAAGAACGGGGTTGCCCCGGTTGATGTGTGTACCGTCGTACGATAACCGTGCAAAGCAAACGGTAGCATCTCATGCCAATCCTTATAGGTCACCACCATCTTCTGAACGATCTTCTTTATATTATTATTGGCCGCTTCAACAGCGCCATTCATCTTGGGTCGGTAAGGGGAGGAGTTGTGATGTTCAATCTTGAAATTCTGATAGAGCTCCTTCATCATTTTGTTATTCAGGTTTGAACCGTTGTCAGTGATTATCCGCTCGGGGATTCCATATCTGCAAATGATATCTCTCTTGATGAACCTGGCCACCACCTGCTTAGTTACATTTGCGTAAGACGTCGCTTCCACCCATTTGGTGAAATAATCGATTGCTACTAGAATGAACCGGTGCCCATTAGAAGATGTCGGCTCGATCTTTCCAATCATATCGATTCCCCACATCGAGAATGGCCATGGCGATGACATCACATTCAGAGGACTCGGAGGCACATGGATCTTATCAGCATAGATTTGGCACTTGTGGCACTTCCTCGCAAACTTGAAACAATCAGTTTCCATAGTCAGCCAAAAATAACCTGCCCATAGCAGCTTTCTCGTCATAGCATGCCCACCAGCAAGCGTACCAAATGTACCCTCATGTATTTCCTCCATGAGCAGCTTCGCCTCTTTTCCGTCTACACAACGCAACAGCACCAAGTCGTGGTTTCTTCTGTATAAAACGCCATCCGGATTCAGATAGAAATTACCCGCCAATCTCCTGAGAGTCTTCTGATCTTGACTGGATACCCCAGCCGGATACTCTTTGTTCTTCAGGAAATTAAGGATATCAAAATACCACGGTTTGTCGTCAAATGCTGCGTCAATAGCAAACACGAAGGCAGGTCTGTCCAGCCGAGAGATAATGATTCTGGGAGCCTCGTTCCAGAAGTTGACCTTGTACATGGAAGACAAAGTGGCCAGGGCGTCAGCCATCTGATTCTCCGCTCGCGGTACATGATGCAATTCAACCTTGTCAAAGAAAGGCAACAACAATCTCCTTGCATAATTCATGTAATGTATCAAGTTGGGCTGACGTGTCTCCCATTCCCCTTTGATTTGATTCACCACCAGAGCTGAGTCTCCGTATACGTCCAGATGTTTGATTCGCAAATCAATGGCTTCTTCAAGCCCCAGGATACAAGCTTCGTATTCGGCTTCGTTATTGGTAACTGCAAAGGTCAATCGAGTAGTGAACGGGATGTGCGACCCGTGTGGAGTAGTGATGATTGCCCCTATTCCGCTACCGTAAGCGTTTACAGCTCCGTCAAATATCATCTTCCATTTGGAACCCAACTCTGGTCCTTCATCTGGCAACGGCTCTTCGCAATCTTTCATCTTTAGGTACATGATATCCTCGTTAGGAAAATCAAACCTCATCAATTGGTAATCTTCAATAGGCTGCTATGCCAGATACTCAGACAGTACACTCCCCTTTATAGCCTTCTGCGAGACGTATTGGATGTCATATTCAGTCAAGACCATCTGCCAACAGGCAATTCTCCCTGATAACGCCTGCTTTTCGAATACATATTTGATAGGGTCCATCTTCGAGATGAGCATGGTTGTATGATTCAGCATGTATTGCCTCAAACGCTTGGCGGCCCAGGCTAGCGCGCAACAAGTTTTCTCAAGCATTGAATATCGAGATTCACAGTCAGTAAATTTCTTACTCAAGTAATAGATCGCATGCTCTTTTCTTCCCGTCTCGTCGTGTTGACCGAGAACACAACCCATGCTTCCCTCAAGAACTGTCAAATACATAATCAAGGGTCTCCCTGCCACTGGGGGTATCAAAATAGGAGGCTCCTGCAAATACTGCTTTATTTTATCGAACGCCTTTTGACAATTTTCGTTCCACGTTACAGCTTGATCTTTCTTCAACAGCTTGAATAATGGTTCACACGTGGCAGTTAGGTGAGATATGAACCGAGCAATGTAGTTCAACCTCCCTAAAAACCCACGCACCTCTTTCTCTGTTTTAGGCGTCGACATTTCCTGAATCGCTTTTATTTTTGCAGGATCAACCTCTATTCCTTTTTCACTTACGATAAACCCCAGCAGTTTACCCGATCTCACCCCGAAGGTGCACTTGTTAGGGTTCAGTCTCAGCCTGAACTTCCTAAGCCTTTTGAATAACTTCAGCAGATTCACCAGATGCTCTTCCTCCGTCTGGGATTTGGCAATCATATCGTCAACATAAACTTCGATCTCTTTATGCATCATATCATGAAAAAGAGTCGTCATTGCACGCTGATACGTTGCCCCAGCATTCTTCAATCCGAAGGGCATCACTTTATAACAAAATGTTCCCCAAGGCGTTATGAAAGTAGTCTTATCCATATCCTCTGGCGCCATTTTAATCTGATTATAGCCTGAGAAGCCATCCATGAAGGAGAATACGGAGTATTGAGCAGTATTATCAACTAGCACGTCGATATAAGGAAGTGGAAAATCGTCTTTTCGGCTCGCTTTATTCAAATCCCTATAATCCACACACATTCGAACCTTGCCATCTTTCTTTGGCACTGGTACGATGTTAGCAACCCATGAGGGATATTTCATCACAGCCAGGAAACCAGCATCCCACTGTTTTTGAACCTCTTCTTTGATCTTCACTGCCATATCTGGTCTAGTTCTGCGAAGCTTTTGTTTGACCGGCGGGCATTCTTCTTTCAATGGCAGACGGTGCACAACCATCTCTGTATCGAGCCCTGGCATATCTTCATACGACCAAGCGAACACATCACTATACTCTCGGAGCATTTCAACCAGTCTTCGCTTGATATCGCTCTGCAGCGCGGCTCCTATACGAATATTCTTCTCAACCCCTTCCGACCCCAAGTTGATAATTTCGATGACCTCTTCGTGAGGCAGAATGACTCTTTCCTCTTGTTTCACCAACCAAGACAGTTCTTCGGGAACGTCACCCTCTTCAACAACCTCTTCTTCGGCCTGAAATACCGGGTGTTCAAAGTCGGGACGAGTCATAGGTGGTTCAAGGATGTCGTTTGAAAATGTTATCCTGCAAAAAGAATGGTTAAATGCTTCAAAAAGCGTATAAAGCGAATAACCACGTTGCCATTTTATTGAAAAAATACAAAACAAGAAAAACAGGGATCTCGATATTTGCACATGAAAAACGCCTTTTATTTAATGATAAACACGCAATGTTCATAACTGCACAGCCCTAAGCAAATCATGATGCCCCGGGCAAGACATCAGATTGTTCAACAATTAATAAAACAAAGCATTACTGTTTAAGAGTCACAGGAACAAGCTCCTGAATATACCAGTTGCACAATCCCTGTCCTGGCGTGCTTGGCTGAATCCAAGCGTCCATATCGCAATCGTTGTCTCCTTCGTCAGACTCTGAAGCAGCGTTGATGGTCTCATGACATACTCCACTGGCAGAGATGGTTATTGGTCCTCGGAAACGGGGTGCCCCCACAGCAGGTGTTGATGACGATGGTTGGTATCCCAGCCCGAATCGGTCCATCTTCACAGGAATATCCAGCACTTTGCCCCAGCCCTTTGTTTCTCCAGCCTCTACCAGAGCTTGAGCTTCTTTATATGACGATACGGCTATCTCCGATACTTTGTTCGGCCCGGGACCTTTGTCCTTGATACGCAACCCTTCAAATGCCTGGCAGGGTGTTTCGTGAATCTCTCCATCGACCTCCACATATTTAAATGATGACAGATGGCTGACCAGGATGTCTTCTTCTCCACATACGGTAACCACGCTGTCTCCGACCATATATTTCAACTTTTGATGCAGGGTAGACGTGACTGCCCCTGCGCCATGAATCTAGGGTCTTCCAAGGAGGCAGCTATATGCAGGCTGGATGTCCATGATATAAAATTCAGTTGCGAACACCTCCGGCCCCACCTGTAGAGGCAATGTTATCGATCCAAAAACTGTTCTTCGCGTCCCATCGAATGCCCTGACTACCAAGTCACTGGGCGTGCACAGGATTCCTCTGACATCTAGCTTCATCATCGCTTTCTTGGGCAGCACATTCAAAGACGATCCGGTATCGACCAATACATGCGACATGACTGATCCTCTACACTTCACAGATACGTGCAGCGCCATATTATGATCTCTCCCCTTCGGGGTCAAATCGAAGTGTGTAAAGCCCAAGCTATGGCCTGCATTTACATGTGCTAACACTCCCTCCAGCTGATTTACGGAAACGTCTTGGGGTACGAAGGAAGTATCCAGGACTTTCAACAAAGCATTTCGGTGAGCTTCCGAGCACAATAGCAACGACAGTATAGATATCTTGGACGGCGTCTGTTGCAGATGCTCCACAATCTTATAATCACTTTTTCGAATCAAGCGTATGAACTCTTCTACATCTTTCGATGCCGATGCTTTTTCGCTTGCCTGCACTGGGACATTTTCAACCATCTTTCCTTTCCCCTTTGCCAGTATTTCAGCCTCTACCTCAGGCGATATGAAGATCCTACCACTTCTTGTCATGCCTCCTGAACCAACAACGTTGTCTACGGTCTCGGCTGGCTGCTTATTAACATCAATCTTTATTCCGTCACAATACACTTCCAACCCATATGACCATGGGACTGCCTTTGTGCTCTCGTACGTGATTGGTCCGGCCTTAGTTATGGTGATTGGCGGTCGCTGAACCGGTGTTGTTATAGTGATTGTCTTTCGAGGGATCGTCACAGTGGCCACATCACTCTGATTATCTGCTAATGCCCCTGCAGGCTCTTCAATTGCTGCTCGGTCAAACTACAATGTACCGCCATCTAATAAAGCCTGAACACCTTTCTTCAGATCATCACACCCCCCAGCTAGGGTCCAACATTCCAAGTAGTACTCATCACATCCTGGATAAACACCCCCCTGCAATAATCTGCTTTTTATCTCGCTCAGCGGTGTCTTTAAATCATCCACATTCATAATCAAATTCAAACCCTCCTCCGTCAGAATGGCGTTTGCCCCATGATTAGGCATGGGTTTCTGCACTATATTCGGACCTGCCGTTCCAAAATTGATAGCCTTGTTATCCAATAAATCCTGCACAACATGCTTAAAAGCATGGCAACCCTCTACATCGTGGCCCGGAGCCCCAGAGTGGAACTCACAGTGCCTGCTTGCATCATAACCATACGAAGGAGTTCCCGTTATTGGTGCCAAAGTTCTCTTCTCTACCAGGTTCAAACCCAACACTGTCTGTAACAAATCGGCATACGTTGAGGGCGGCTTTTCAAATACTCTCCTTGGTTTACCACCCTGGAATCTTCGCTGAGCAGGCTGTACCCCCTGCTGCGGCTGCTGTTGTTGTTGCTATTGTTGTTGTTGCAGCTGAAACGGTTGTTGTTGAAACGGAATAGTAACACTCGCCACTTGCTGCGGCTGATTGTACTGGTTCCGACCTCTGCCTCGGCCTCCAAACACTGCGCTTGCATCGCCCTGACGGCGCCCACCAAAATCCTTCCTGTTACTGCCAGATGCAGTTGATTCCTCAGCCTGGAATCTGCCCTGCTTAATGTTGCTTTCAATCTTTTCTCCCATCAGAATTAAGTCTGAGAAACTAGCCAAAGATGTGTGAAACAACTTGTCATAAAACATGTCTGTGAATGTTCCAATGAACATGTCATTCATTTCCTTATCTTCTAAAGGAGGACGGACTCTGGCAGCCATGTCGCGCCATCTTTGCGCATACTCTTTAAAGCTCTCACCCTTCTTCTGAGACAGCCCTTGCAATTGGACCCGATTGGGCGCCAAGTCGCTGTTATACTTATAGTGAGCTACAAATGCCTCTGCCAGCTGCTTCCATGTCTTTATATGCGTTGGTTCCAATCCCATATACCACTCTAAGGAAGGACCTGACAAGCTATCTTGAAAGAAATGCATTAGCATTCTCTCATCAGTTGAATACGCAGACATCTTTCTGTAATAAGCCCGCACGTGCACTTTCGGACAGGTGTCCCCTTTATACTTATCAAACGTGGGAGCTTTGAATTTGATTGGCACCCTCAAGCCAGGTACCAGACCCATTGTTGACATGTCCAAGCCCACAGCACTTTGGTTCAGGACCCCCCTCATCTGCTCTTCTAGCATTCTGATCTTCTGGGAGTCATCCATCGGTCCCTCGAAACCTCCACCGGAGAAGGCATCCTCTTGCTGATCCTCTTGCCAGATACCATTCCCAGTTCCATACCCATCGTATCCATTATTACGGCCAGCTCTGATCTGATTCATCACCGGGCCTCGCCCTCTGTTGCCATATCCCGGAGCAATTCTAGCAGGTCCAAAAATCATTAACCCAGCGCCGTTTCCATTTCCGAAACCTCCGTAACCCTGATTGGTCATACCATATCCGTCCTTCCCAAAGCCTTGAGCATTGAAACCATATTTCCCAGCATTATCGAATCCCTGATCATTGAATCCGAATCCAGCATTACCGAAGTCGTTGCCTCCCATATTATCACCCAAGTTGACATCACCAAGCCCAACGTTATGGACAGCAGTCTCGTTCCCAACTCCGACGTTACCGTTCCCAGCAGCAGTAGCGTTGTTGATATTAGCAGCAGGTATATTGACTACAGGTGGAGCCACTAGTGTGGGAGTGCCATCCCCATGAACAGTGTCGACTCGCACAGACTGATGATCCTCATTACCGTGACCAGCATTTCTGACCAACAGAGGCTGCACCATGGCTTGCAAATTCTCCTGGCCTTTCGCAATAGTCTCCATGGTCTGCATGAAGAGCGCTATCTTCTCGCGCATATCTTGCATCTTGTTCTGCATTTGATCCATGATTCTTCGGCAATTGGTGCGAGTGGAATAGCATTGCGGTCGCTGATCTGCAATCCTGAAAAAGACCTGGTACAGAGCAGGAAATAAGATACCATCCAATGATTACCTGTAATGCAATATGAATATGAATGCAATGCAATGTGTGTCTGTGCGTTAGGGAAATTCATTCCCCGATTCTAGTGTGAAGGTGCCAGTGCAGTGACAGTGCTAGCAATACGAATATCGGAGCTGAATCATAGAAAGCCTCATATATTGCAGAGAAAACCAATAAGCCAAGAATACAATATCACTAAGTACAATGAGAAGGCATGACCTCAACCAACAATCCTGGTGATGGTCAGCACTATGCAAATAAAGCATACAAGTTAATACATGAAGTGATCAGGTACTCCCATAAGCCCGGTACTTTTCTATTAACTTCTTGGTCTCTGGATGACCTGGTCGGGTGAGCAACCCTTCAACCAGTTGGTTTCTTCGTTTGAGAACACGTTGCACGTCTCCGGCAGTTTCCTCCCACGCCCCTTCTCCGAAGCGATCTTCTAACTTCCGCTTCTGAGACACGGCTTCGTTCCTGCTTCGATAGCCTTGTTCAACGCCTTCTGGAGACTATACCTGGACATCACCTCTTCTTCATACTTATTGATGCTAGCCTTCAACTGCTCTTCGAGGTCAGAAATTTGCTGCTTCAACTTATCTTCCCTCTTTTTATTGTTGGTGAGCGTAGCATTCCAAGTCTTATTGCAAGAAGAGATTTCTCGGTGTGCTGCGTCGAGTGCTTTCTTTTTGGATTCCAGCATGTCATGGGAGCTTCTGAACTCTTGCCCCAGGCGTTCGCGCTTCTTTTTCTCCTCAGTCAACTCAGCCCCTAGTTTGTTTACTAGCTCGATCTGCTGTTGGAAAGCATGCACGACCTTGTTTTTCTCGCTGCGTATCTGAGCTAGCTCTTGCTCGAGCTCTTCATTGATCTTCATCAAGGCTTCTTTTTCTTTCACAACTTGCTCGTAGGCTTCCTTAGAAACAGTAGTCGGCTCTTCTACTGGAATATGAACTGGGACTGGTGCATCTGGAAATGGCATCCGCAATTGACTTGCTCTTTCTTGGATCCAAACTCTGTATGGCGCGTAAGCCTGCCAATCATTCTTCCCTAACAGTGGCTTCCCCCTTCTGTTAATACGCGTCCAGGCATGCTGCAGCTTGGCTAATAACTCTCCCTTAAAATCACCGGTAAAGTACAGAGATTCCTGTACTTCTTCCTCCTTTGGTGGGTTCTTCAGCGCGTATCCGAACTGGCGAATGAACAGAGAAGGGTTGTAATTGATACACCCTTTTCTTCCTATTAATGGAACATTAGGATACCCAGAACAACTGAAGATGAGCTCAGACCCCAGCAAGTCTCGATCAAACCACTCGATGCCTTCGGAAGATAGCCTCATCATGCGCTCTGGCCAGTCAGATGTAGCTGCACTATCCACAAAAGGTCCCCTCGAGGGAAGATGGCTCTTAAACCACATGTACAGCAAAGGCACGCAACAAGAGACATTCTTGCCTCTCCTGTTCTCATTCCTGTAGTGCATCGAATGATAGAAGTCCCCGATCAGTGTAGGTACTGGGTTACCAGCAGCAAATAGATGAAATGCATCCATGTCCACGAAGTTTGGGAAGTTGGGAAACAACACTATCCCATAAATGCATAGAGCCAAAATAGCGTTAAAGACCACCCAACACCCATTCTTGGCGTACTCTTGAGCCTTACCAACCAGAAACTGAAGAGAGAAACCCGGAACCCCTCGCCAATAAGTCATCAACAGCTCAGAAGCATTCATATGCAAGGTCTTAGCCAAATCCTCCAACTTGGGCTCAGCGGCAGAGTGAATAAAAGGAACTGCATTCTGAACTGGCAGCTCAGTAAACTCTACATACTCCTCCATGGTAGGCCCCAAGATAAAATCAGCAAACGTGAAACATCTCAAAGCCGGGTCATAGAATTGCATTAAGGTGTACAGCCCATTCAATTCATCATCAGTGGATTTGCGAACCAAACTCAACAGCCGTCCGTAACTCTGCCTGAAGCTTCTACGGACATCCTCATCTGCAAGAGAAATCAGACCCAGGAGTGGAGTGATATCAGGAATAGGTAGCTTATAGGCAACTGTCATCCTCAAACCAGCCATGATCAATACTCAGAAGTCCAGACACTAGAACCGGGGGATATGCAAGTGCACCTACAGCACAGACACACGTTAATGGGATGCAATGATAATGGGTATGCAAATAATGCAATGCAAGCAACATGCAACAGGGACCAAGTGATGTGGCTGAGAAGCCTGAACCATATCAAGAAGTCTCAGATAGACCCTCCAGAAGTCCTCAAACATTGGTCTCAGATAGACCTCATACACAGCTCCAATACTGGTCTCTGACAGACCTCACATCATATCTCCAACGGGTCTCTGACAGACCTCATAACTTTCCAACTAGTCTCTGCCAGACCTCAGAACTCTCCAACTGGTCTCTGACAGACCTCAGAACTCTCCAACTGGTCTCTGACAGACCTCAGAACTCTCCAACTGGTCTCTGACAGACCTCAGAACTCTCCAACTGGTCTCTGACAGACCTCAGACCTCTTCATAAATACCCAGGATCTCAGATCAAGAAATAACCGGTATCTGAAGGTCTAGTTACCTGCATGACCCCAAACCCTCTCACAGGTGGATGTCCTAGTAACTGACAAAGTTATGGCATCCTATGCGGTCGTCGGTGTCACAGACTTTCAGGGTTAATGATACGATTCCCAGAAGGAGTGGCATCATCAAATCCTGAAGAGGCCTCACTTAGCCAACTTCCAAATGATCGGTTCCCAGAGTCGACAATCCAACTAACCAGCAACCCGAGCCACCCAAAGGGCAGGACAGGAGGCCAACCAGAAGAACCTCGTCTGAGTGTAGATTTCGCAGGACACTAGGACATGCAAAGCACGTGCGCGCCCACTAATCTCTACTCTAAGTCTAGGTGCACTCAAGCCCAGGTCCGACTTATCTCTCAATCATAGAACCACCCATCACACCCCACAATACAGCAATAATAATGATAATATAATGCTGAAATGTAAGTACAAAAATGTAAATCCATACAAAATCCTCGACGGGAAAACAAGCGTTAGGATTGACTCGCTCAAGGGACGTTGGATCCCAAATGCATAAGAACTATCGCAGTCCTTAGCAGCCAGGGGACGTTGGATCCCCATCAGAGTCGCCAGCTGTCGCTACTGCAAAAATCGGCGTCGACTGAACAGAAGAGTCGCCACCGTGCGTTATTTATCCCAACAGAGGGAAAGGAAACGCTCGAGGTAAACCTACCGCAAAACGGGGAAAGGTATGATCGTCGCAACCAAAACCTGGGTTCGGGAGTCGGTTACGCAAGGGGAAGGTATTAGCACCCCTCACGTCCGTCGTACTCGACGGGATCCACGCTTGTTTTCTGGTACGGATTTGTTATTCTATCTATTCTACAGGTCAGGGGTTAAAAGAAAATAAAATGACTCGGCAAAGTATCGCACTTTATGCCTATGTATTCCCGTCTGGAACGAGAAATCAGAGTCAACGTAGTTCGCCTACCTACTGGAAAGGAGGGGAAGGTTGCTCGCTAGGATATCGCATCCTATGCCTACGTACTTTCATACAGCATGAAAGATCAGAGCAAACGTAGTTCGGGCCACGTACGACACAAGTCTGTTTTGATTTTATTCCTTCTGCAAAAGGGTTTTTCTAATTACTGGTCCAAGCGGACAAAAATGACGTTTTGATGAGTTCACATTCTTTTACGGAAGAAGTGTCTTTTATTGTGTTTGAAATATTTATAGTGTTTTTTTTTTCTGTTTGTTTTGAGAAAGAGGAGACAGAACTCTAACCTACGGTTGCGAAGGGAATCAAACTACCCTAATGTTATCGTGCATGGGTTAAGACCTAGTGTCTATCATGCTCCTCTCTTGCATAGAGAGAAACAGAGATCCTAAGGGAACAGTCGGAAACAGAAACAATAGCAGATATATACAGTAAAGCGGTAAAATGCATGGATGCAACAATACAAGCGAGGCAAGGGAGTCCCACTCAACCTCGAACTTAGAAAACAATAGGCAAAAGTGATCAGAAATCACTTCTAACCCAACAGGGTAAACAACAAACAATACAGTCAGGGAAAACCAAACAATACATCAGAAATGAACAGCAAAAATAAACAGCCACAGCAGCTCTGCATCAACACCTATCTTAAAGTCATCTCCAACAGCTACAAGCTTCTAGCAAGCCTCAGTCTCCATCTCCATGGCCTTCAAGCAAGGGCTTTGATCATCAGTCTTCCATCACCAATGGCTTTTCTTCCAGTCTAAATCTCCAAGCTGAGGAATCAATCACAAGAGTGAATTGGGTGTTAAGCAATTAGTTGACCACCAAGGGTGGCAAACAGACTGCTGACAACACATAGAATATTTCTCTCAAGAGTTCTATCTCTTAGACACTATCACCAAGCCTTCCAAAGGAAGGGGGTGAGTGTCTTAGAGAGACTCTGCATCACAGAGAAGGATGGAGGCAATCAAGACCTTCCATGTTTGAGGATCAATCTTACTACTCTAGAGCTCTGCCTAGCTCCTAAACCCTAGACTCTTCAACAGCTGCCAGCACAGAATGCTCTCCATCAACTCTGGAAGTTGGTCTTCCTGCTCTTGATCTCCAATTGCTTCATCAACACAAGTCTTCAGCTCTCCCAATCCCCAAGCAAACCCAATACCCCACACAGACAAAAGAAATAACCCTAGAGAGGGTACACCACACAGTCAAACAAATATAGACAGTATACTAATAGCAGTAGGGGAATCCTAAAATTTTCTAAGGGATCTAATATCTACCCATAATCCCTATAGTCCCATACCCCAAAAATTCAATCTCTAACTCCTAAGGGAAATGAACTAATCCACCTATGAATAATGTGAAAAAACAACCAATTAAAAACTAGCATTTTTCTATTTTTTATGATTTTTTAAAGAAAATGAAAATTTGAAAGAAAATAAAATGGAAATTAAATGGAAAGGGTGCAACAAGTAATGAAATTAAGTTGAAACAACAAACTGGGCCCAGACTGGGGGGCGCGCATAGCAAGCGCGTCTAGGCCCATATGCATTCAGAAACTAACAAAAGTTAAAAAAGGAGAAAACGGTGCAGATAGCAAGTATTTTAGGCATAATGGAATTGGGCCTGATTGGGGAGGGTGTGCATAGCAAGGATATCCAAAGCCCAGTCTGATTGGTTTTAATGAAACGGTGCGTTGCACCATTTGAAGTTCCCTCCGTTTTTCTTTTTCAATCGTGGCCGTTGGATCCAAAGCCAAGTCAAAGTCAGCAAGCAATCGTGTGGCCAAAAAGTTGTTTTCATCCTTAGAAACCCTAGGGTTTCTGAAACTCCCTCCACCATGAATGAAACTTCCATCACTCTGTTCTCCTTCGTTCTTCCATGAAATCACACGCTTCCAAAACCAAAAATGTTCTACCTCTTCCCCTCTACACAGCCATACCATTACCTTCCTCTAAAACTCAACCAAGCACTAAACCCGATAGGCATAACAGTCTGGTTCCACCATGATCACCTGACATCAAATCTCCCAATGCTTGTTCAATTCTATCCTAACATTATCTATGTCTCACACTGATCATTTTAAGCCATAAGTCCAAGATTATCTTGCATTATCATTGATGTTATAAGCTCCAACAGAATTAGTGCATCATGATCAACATCCATGAAACTTGTTCAAACTTGGTGAAATTCATCATCTAACTTAACTTAACCATTTTATGCTAACAAATCACTAACATGCTGGCTGAATCATGCAATTCGAATAGAAATCCAACCTGGTGTAAAATGAAGAAAACAACTATGAAATTCTCTGATCTGATGCTTGTAATGATTGGAAATGGATCAGGGAACTTGATGATGAGTTCTGTATGCACTGAATCTTATTCAATCCTCTTGGATCTTGCAATCACCAAAATCTTGCTCCTTGGATGATGGAATTGTGTGGCACGAGTTCTCCCCAATTCTAACCAATCTTGAGGTTAATTCTGATCTATGAGTGATGGTGATGAAGATCAGATCAAGAAAAATGGAGATTGATAGAGATTTGAGAGAGTTTGAATTGATTTTGCAAATTAGAAGAATTGTATGAAACTTGGTGTTATGAGCAAAGTGATTCACCAACCATGGCATGAAGCTCTTCAATACAATATATAGATGAGATTAGAAACTCCTAGAACTTTGGAGAAGCTTCCCATGCACTCTTTCCTTGCATTTTGGATTATGTAACTTCATGTGTAAGTAACCATGCATAACTTCTAATTCTTGAACCAAACTCAAAATTCTACTTTTGCCAATGTTCTCAAAATGATTTTTCCAATCAAAATGACCTATAATTTCACCTCATTTGGCCAAACTATGAAAAATCTCAAATTTAGGTCATTTTTTATTCATTAAATCCACCAATTTTGAAACCTTGTGCTATGAATCTCTCCAATCTTTAATGGTCACTTTCCTAGACTCAAAATGTCATTTGGAACAAGTTTGATGTTGTGAAGTTTTCCATTTGAAGCTTCCTTGTATGAGTTTTGGGCATAGGCTTGAAATGACCTATAATTCTCAGATGACCAAAATACCCTTTGCTTGCCAAGACCATAAGTAGAGTTCCACAAATCATATGAAGGCATACCATACCATTCTAGAAAGATAAGACAATTAGGAACAACTCTTATGTTGACCAGAAATTCATTTGAAATCTCCTTGAGGGTTAAAAATAGCTTGGAAGTCAAGTCACTTTCACAGACAAAATTTCAGATACCTCAGATGACCTGTAACTTGCAAGGACCATAACATGAGTTCTATAAATCTCCTTGATGTCTTCCACCACTCAAATTAAAGGTCTTGAGATCCTCTACAAGTTTCATGTTGACCAAGGATCCATTTGAAGCTTTCATTTTGACTTATCTAGCTTGGAAATTTGACCTAAATCAGGGGATTTTACACAGAAACCCTAATTTAGAAACTCCTCTTCTCCTTGATTTCTCTTGATTTCTTCTTGACATATCACCATATCTTTCTCTACATGTCAAATGATGAACCCCACATCTCTCCAATAGCCCTTAATGCCTTTCAATCAGTCAATTGACCTAAAGTTGACCCAGGGTTGACCCAGATGAAACCCTAATTGACTGTCTTCAACTGCAATTCTTGTGATCATATCAATGACTTGCCTCCTTCTCCAAATGACTTTCTAAGTCTTCCATGATGTCCACATACTCTCCATGCTCAGCCCACAACTCACAATTTCTTTGATGACCCTCAGATACCCTCAGATAGGAGATGGATGCACTGCTTGACCCATTGACTTCTTTAGCTTTCCAATTCTTTCTGATGACTTGAGTGAGATTGAATTAGAATAATAACCTCTTGATAGGCTCATAGAGATGAGAATAGTGCTTGGTCCCTGTTGGATGATTTGCCATGCTATGCTATGCAGATGGTTAGACTATGTACATGACTCTATATGCAAATGCTAATGCAATTGAACATAAACCCAGGTGAATAAGGTTGAGCAAATTTTAGGGTGCAACACATCGAAACAAGCATATCTTGTATACGAGGCTTTGCCCTTATATACTCCCCCTTTTTTATGATGGCAAAACACATAGGACATGTCTGCATAATATGCGTTATCCTCCCCTTGCTTGATGCCTTCATTCCTACTTACTCATTTGCGTTAAATGCTACGTCTTCACTTTTGATCTTTATGGCTCTATTGAGATGCTTGACACTTTCTCCCCATTTGACAACATCAAAAAGAAATAAAGAGTGGTCAAGGTATGGTAAACAAATAATAGATGCTCATCTCAAAACATGCACAACAGAATAAACATTAACATACATCCACACATAACGCAATTAATGAACAAAGAACACATAGATAAATAACACCATACACAGACAAAAATAGTAATTGTTGCTAGAAAAGACAAACAAGTAATGACATATAAGTTCATGATTCAAGACATTTACACAGTAGAAGTACACTTAATACAAAGCAAAATGATGAAATGCAATATGCAAAATGCATAGCCTTCAATGTAGGTATCAAGTTTCTATGAAAATGTCATAATGCACATGAATTTGAATCATTAAAGCAATTTAAGTGGGAAAATGAACAGTTTTCAGAAAAAAGTTCAAGCAAATCGCGCGACGCGTCAACCGAAGGGTCTTATGCGTCGACGCATACTGTGTTGAAAAACACACGTTCAAAATACAAGAGGTATGCGTCGACCGGTAGTTCGACCTGAGCATACCCGGCTCAAATGCAAATTAGAAGTCATTTTTGTGAGTCGACCAAACCTTGCTTAGGTCGACTCATGCAGGTAAAACTAGCAAATTTTGACATTTTTTTTATCATATGGGCATACATAAGGACATAGATACACAACCAAAACATATTTTAAGCATTTAAAGAAGTAACATACATTCAACACTACATATACGACAAATATAACACATACTTTGATGCATTTTGTAAACATGAACATGAAAGAGAGTTAGTTAAGGAAAGATATTACCTCAACTCCAAATATAGCTAGGTGAACACACATATACTTTCAACAACTTCAATTGTTAGATATCCGATGAACAAAGTACATATAGACATAAACATATATAATATGCAAGAAATTTGACTAAACACGATCCGAAATATCGAGAATACCTAGTTCCCGTCAGATATGAAAGAAAGGTTTAGTAGCAAGAGGTTTTGTAAAAATATCAGCTAGTTGATTTTTAGTATCAACATGCTCAAAAACCACATCGCCTTTCTCCACATGATCCCTAAGGAAGTGGTGTTGAATTTTGATATGTTTGGTGCGTGAATGCAGCACAAGATTTTTGGTAAGATTAATGGCACTCGTGTTATCACAGAAGATCGGAATACGCTCAAGTTTAAGATTAAAATCGAGCAATTATTGCTTAAGCCATAGGACTTAAGCGCAACAATTGCCGTCTACGACGTGTTCCATTTTGGCGATTGACAAAGCAACAGAAACCTGCTTTTTGCTATGCCAACTTACCAAAGAGTTTGAAAATAAGTGACACGTCCCACTAGTACTTTTCCTATCTGATTTGCA
The DNA here is from genome assembly GCA_963859935.3 of Lathyrus sativus. NCBI lineage: Eukaryota > Viridiplantae > Streptophyta > Magnoliopsida > Fabales > Fabaceae > Lathyrus > Lathyrus sativus. The sequence goes on along the minus strand of OZ012739.1, from coordinate 285,848,427 downwards.
CCCCGCAAAGTCAGAATCAGAGAATCCAACCAAGGAACAATCGTTTCCCTTAGAATACCATAGCCCATACTTTGGAGTACCTGAAAGGTATCGAAGTATGCGCTTAACTGCTTTTAGATGGGATTCTTTAGGAGAAGATTGGTACCTAGCGCACATGCAAACACTAAACATAATGTCGGGTCTAGAGGCAGTAAGATAGAGGAGAGATCCAACCATACCTCGAAACTTTTTCACCTCTACATCCTTACCATTTTCATCTCGACTGAGATTTGCACATGTTAGCATTTGTGTGTCGATGGCTTTGGAGTTTGCCATGTCAAGTCGCTTGAGAAGCTCAAGACAATATTTTATCTGGCTCACAAAGGTTCCTTCCTCAAGCTGCTTGATTTGTAATCCGAGAAAATATGTGAGCTCCCCCATCATACTCATCTCGAATTCTCCCTTCATTAGATTAGAAAACTCCCTTATGAGATTCATGTTAGTTGATCCAAATATGATATCATCAACATAAATTTATACCAAAATTAAGTGTTTTCCTTGACGCTTAATGAAGAGGGTTGTGTCGACCTTACCTCTTGAATACCCTTGATCAAGTAGAAACTTGCTTAGATGTTCATACCAAGCCCTAGGGGCTTGCTTGAGTCCATACAATGCACGTTTAAATTTGTATACGTAATCAGGATATTCATGAGATTCAAAACCCGGAGGTTGGACAACATAAACTTCTTCATTTATATAGCCGTTAAGGAATGCACTTTTTACATCCATTTTAAATAGCTTAAAAATTTTAACACAAGCGAAGGAAAGTAAAAGACATATAGCCTCGAGTCGGGCAACCGGCGCATAAGTCTCTTCATAGTCGATGCCTTTCTCTTGGTTATACCCTTGCGCGACTAAACGCGTCTTGTTGCGAGTTATTACTCCATTTTCGTCCAGTTTATTCCTAAACACCCATCGGGTGCCAATTACTCAATGACCTCGCGGAGGGAGGACAAGGTCGTAAACCTCATTTCTCTTGAACTGGTTAAGTTCCTCTTGCATAGATAAGAACCAATGTTCGTCGAGTAAGGCTTCTTTTGGGTTTTTAGGTTCTACCTGAGAAACGAAAGCGAAATGATAACAAAAATTACTTATCTTTGACCGAGTCGTCTCCCCCTTTGATATATCACCGAGGATATTGTCGATGGGATGGTCTTTGGAAGATTTCCAAGCTGGAGGAAAATCATCTTTTTCAGACGGATGAACTACCTCGGTTTCTTCATGACGGTCATCTTTTTCCACCTCAATTTTGGCTAGGTCGGGCTGATCAATTCTCGACTCAGCACTTTTGAGTATGTCTTCCGAAGATACACCTGCACCATGAACAACACTACCTTTTTCGACATTTCTCGGATAAGATTCATCAAATGTTATGTGTACAGACTCTTCAACATTAAGTAATCTCTTATTGAAAATTTTATAGGCTTTACTTGACTGAGAGTATCCAAGGAAGATACCTTCGTCGGCCTTGGAATCAAATTTACCTAAGCTTTCTTTTCCATTATTCAACACGAAACACTTACAACCGAAGACATGTAGGTGAGACACATTTGGCTTGCGCCCTTTTAAAAGTTCATACAGTGTTTTGTTTAGAATCGGGCAGATAAGCACCCTATTCAATACATAACATGGCGTACTTATGGCGTCAGCCTAGAAATACTTAGGTAATGCACAACGCTCCATAACCCTGTTTTGTTAAGGGGTGCACGGAGCGGAGAAGTTATGATCAATTCCGTGTTTACCGCAATATTCCTCAAATAAATAGTTCTCAAACTCACCTCCATGATCGCTCCTAATTGCTATAATATTTGTGTTTAATTTGTTTTGAGAAAACTTAGCAAATTTTTCAAAGGCTACGAATGTATCACTCTTGCTAGCCAAGAAGATAGTCCAACAAAATCTAGAAAAATCATCTACTATTACAAAACCGTAATAGTTACCACCTAGGATTTTAATTCTAGATGGCCCGAATAAATCCATATGGAGAAGCTTAAGAGGTCTCGTAGTTGAAACGATGTTTTTAGATTTAAAAGAAATCCTCGTTTTCTTTCCCATTTGACAAGCATCACACAGGTGATCCTTGGTGAACTTGATTTTAGGCAGACCTATGACTAAATCCTTTGAAACTACCTTATTTAGCAAGTCAAAATTGACATGTGCTAAACGCCTATGCCATAACCATGAGTCCTCACTCATTGTCATGAGACATTTATCACTTGTCAATGACACTTCATCCAAATCCAGCATATAAACATTGTTTACTCTTAGACCATTAAACACATCTTTCATTTCATCATTATGCTCAATTAGACAACAATCTTTTGAAAACGATACTTTATATCCTTTGTCACATAATTGGCTAATGCTAATGAGATTATGTTTAAGGCCCTCGACAAGCAATACATCGGAGATAGTAGTGGAAGAGGGATTACCTACACTACCTTTTCCAAGTATTGCACCACGGTTGTTGTCTCCATAGGTTACAAATCCCTTCTTATTTGCCACAAAGTCAATGAAGAAAGATATGTCTCCTGTCATGTGTCTTGAGCAGCCACTATCGAGAACCCATCTTCTCTTGGTGATCTCAAGACGTTGTACCTATGAAAACAATTAGCAAGAATAGGTATCCAATTGCTTATTGGGTCCTAAGTTGTGAGTGAAAACATGGTCGCATTTAGGCAACCATTGATAAACACCTTTAGGAACCAAAAATCTCTTAAAACGAAATTTAGCAATGGTGTGGCCTTTCTTGCGACAATACAATCAAGAAAAGTTAACTTTTGAATTACTTTTGCTATCGTGATCTTTTACGACATATGTGTATTTTTGATATGGATTAACCATACTCTTTCTAAAATTAACTTTATCAATGAAAAAAGTAACTTTGGGCTCTAGAGTCTTGTTAAGTTTGGCATTTAGGTTTCTAACTTCATTTTGCCAAATGTAACAAGTATCACACCCGAAGTTAACAACTGTTTTTCTTAGATCCTAACAACCTACTTTTGTACTTTCCACTATGGAAACTTTTAATGTCTTTAGTTTCTTTTCAGAATCACGAATCTTTTGCTCTAGGTGAGAAAAGATTTGGTTATTTGAGGCAAGCCTTTTAAAGGCTTCTTTTGTTTCACAATGCAAATTATTAAAAGTAGTTTGCAATTCAAAATGAGACAATTTAGAGGAATTTTCATACTTAGCATGTCGTACCTTTTTCTTTTTGTTCTTTTGATGGGCGGAAAGACAAAGATTGACAGATTCATCTTCATCACTAGAGCTGTCATCCTCGGATGATTCACTATCGCTTTCCCAAGCAATATACGCTCTCCTTGGCTTAGGTTGCTTCTTATGTGACCTACTTGATTCCTTCTTTTTATCCTTTTTCTTCAAGGGACAATCCGGTTTGTAGTGTTTGGTCTTTCCGCAATTATAACACGACCCTTTTGTCTTATTTCCTTTATTGTCGTCATTTCTAGAGTATCTTGATTGTTTCCGGAAATTGACAAGATTTTTCTCGGAGTGTTGGATACCGTTCTTTTTGACATAGTGATTGTATCGTTGTACAAACAGCCCCATATCCTCACTCTTGTCATCATCTTCGTCATCACTCGAGGTGTAATCACTTTGCTCTTTTGTTTGGGACTTTGAGGAAGAAGTCTTGAGAGCAATAGACTTCTTTTCAATATTTTTCGTTTTCTCCTTCTTTTCCTTCTTTTCATATTGTTCTAGGCTTAGAAGCACTTGTTCGTGCTCTTGCAACTTTCCAAACAATGTTGTGAGATCCAAAATCATGAGATCGTTAGCTTCTTTAGTTGCGGTCACTTTTGGTTGTCATTCTCTGTTAAGACATCTCAAAATTTTGTTAGTAGCAACATCATTGGCAACTGGCCTACCTAGTGAGTATAATCTATTGATGAAATGAGTGAATCTCTTTTGCATATCCGCAATGGTTCCCCCTTGCTCCATGTGAAAGAGATCAAACTCTTGCGTTAACATATTGATTCTCGCTAGCTTAACATCATTAGTTCCCTCACTGGCAACTTGCAATGAGTCCTACATAGCCTTTGCAGTTAAACAATGAGAAACCCTATAATATTCATCAACTCCTAATGAGGAGATCAAAATATTTTTGGCTTTCCAATCGTAATTATATTTCTTCCCGTCATCATTATTCCATTGTGCTTCAGGCTTAGGCACAATCATGTTATTCTCATCAGTCATAGTTATTTCAATTAGACCGTTAAGAATAACATTCCACACCTTCTTGTCAATGGAATTAATATGCACACACATACAGTCTTTCCAGTAACTATAGTTTTCTCCATTAAAAACATGTGCTATATTATAAGCCCCTTTAGGATCGTCAGCCATTTTCTACTAAGTTATACTTGAAGCACGAAGTGAACCGGTGCTCCTAATACCACTTGTTAGACGATGGCGTGGATCTAGAAGGGGGGTTGAATAGATCGCTTGCTTAAAAAGAGTCGGCACTACCAAATAAAATTGGTTTTTAAAAATTATTTAATTTGCGGAAGCTGGCCGAGGAACTATACCATTTATAACGAACGGTTACTAGAAAACCAGATATGCGTCAAGCCTATGGAATCCGATAACGAGTAATGAGAATCACTATGCTAGTCACACTATCCATTTGATTTAGTTCACAATGTGGTATGACTAGTTCCAATGCCTTAAAATATTCAACAATAAATGGGCAACACATAAGGCTTTTGGTTCAGACAATTTATCAAACACTTGGCGTGCAGAGCACAACAAGTAAGTTCCGCTTTGAGTGAGTAGCTCAAGTTTCCTCGTACAATCAACGATTGTACTAGATTTAAAATCAGTTTAGAATTACTCAAATCGGTCCTAGATTGATATAATTGTTTGCACTAAAAACCACAAATATTACACAGTGTAAAGTATAAGGCAAAAGACGCAACGATTTGTTGAGGCAGTTCCCCCGTCGTCCTCGCTTCGGGGTACGTCTGCCCTCAATTCTAATAATAGAATTGAGACCTTATAATATAAATTTAACCTGTTGTAGAATTGTATATACAAGAACTGAATAGCAATCAAACGAACGAACACCCTTGTTGTTGTAGATGCTATCTCTTCTTGCCCCTTGATTTGATTCGAATCAAGTCCTTCGACAACTTATGAATAAACCTCTGATTGCAGCTTTATGTTTGAACAACCTTCAGTCTTCAAAACCTAGCCCGACTGATTTCAATCACCCGCGTGTCAAACCCGAAACTCTCCTTCACAATCCTCTGTTTACCGTTACTAAATCGACGAAACCCACCGCTCCTTGATTACCTCCACTCGGCTGAATATGTGTTGAGAAGAATCGTGCAAAAACCTCCAAATTCAAAGAATCCTGGAGGAAAAAACCCTAGAGGTTTTATTCAAGAAAAACCTGTCAATTCCTCAACCTGAACCAGATTACCCAATCAGCAGCTTCGAACATTATCACCTCTAACAATGCATAATGCACAACAAAGATTATTGTGTGTGATTGTTGTGGTATGCTGTGAAGAAGATGAAGATGGTGAGAACTTGAATTGACACCTATTTCACTTTTCTTGTTTTTCTCAATATGATTGATATGAAGTGAAAAGAGCAACTTAATATTTATACCAGACAAAACTGTTATAACTGATAAAACCACTTTCCAAAAATAATAGACATAATAGAAAAATAGCGAGCGGTTGACCCATGCAGAGTGCAGGGTCGACCTGAGCTAACCCGAGGAAAAGATTGTGCAAAATACACAACCATGCGTCGACCGGAACAAGGCATGCGTCGACGCATAGCCTGAATTTTTAGACAAATACAAATGCCAATAGTATGAGTCGATCGGTAGGTCGACACGAACACACCTGAAGAAAATACAAAATCTAGACACATAGTATGAGTCGACCGGAACAAAGCTTTGGTCGACTCATAGACCTGAAACTTCTAAAAATGCCTAATTTTATACTTTTGACTCTTTTAGATGATACCTATGATAGACCAATGAAGTTTAACTCATACGACACATATTTTGACAACTCTATATGCAACACCGAAGATATTTTATGCAAGCAAATGAATCATGAAAACAAGCATCATCAAAACAAGCATATATGTGAAGCTAAGTTTTGACATCATGAAAACGTGCAACATGAAAACAAGCATCATGAAAACGTGCAACATGGTGATAACACCCAACATCGATCTTTCTATGAAGCTAAGTTTTGACATCATCAAAACAAGCATATCTTGTATATGAGGCTTTGTCCTCACATTATCGACCATCGTGCATTCAATAGTTTCGGTTGTTAAATGCTTGTTGAGATCGTCAATAGTCTCAACCATCATGCAATCATACAACTTAGAGTACAAGACTTCTTCGACCTTCAGAGGGTCCGTGTCAACTTGCATTTTTGGCCTTTCGCCAAATTGAAGTCGGTCTTCCTTCAAAGCTTTCTGCACCAAACCTCTGAAAAGAACACATTGAGATGTCTTATGACCAAGGAAATTATGAAACTTACAAAATCCTCTTTTCTTCTTTTGTTCTAAAGGGGGATCTTTTGCCCCAAGAGGGACAATAATTTGACCGTCTTTAACTAATAAATCAAATATTTTGCCGCACTTAGATACATCCAAAGTATAAGTTTTCGCGACATATTTATCTGTTTTTTCAGTTTCGATAGGATTTTTTCCAATTGATGGTTTAAATAATTTACATGTGTAAGGAGGCCCTGACTTGTGCTAAGCTACGTTAACCTCGCTTTCGCCAACGAGCTCCTCATTGTTAGAAGAGTATTCGTCAGTGGCTACGTATGAAACTTTCTCTTTCTTGCGGTATCTGTTAGCCTGTGTTTTTTCATTTTTTAAACGTTCGACCTGTCGGACCCTATTAGCTAGTTGCGCCATATCTCTGAGATATTGTGTGTCTAACTTTTTTCTGATTGAGTAATGTAGGCCGTTAGCCGCCATCTCGACTAGCTCATGTTCAGGGACTTGCGTGAAGCATCACACCTTCAAAAGTCTAAACCTGTTAAGATACTGGTTCATTGGTCGAATCACTGGGTCAATGGTTTAACCGCATGACTATACCAAATTAAACTGAATAACTCAGTCGAATAAACTAATCTCTATAATAATACTATATAGTTATTAAACCAGTCGAACTGGACAACTGTGTCTTTAAAAAAAATCACGACACCTATAAAAATTTAAAATTTCAAAATATCATAACTTCACAAATTCATTCTTTATATTCAAATTCTGAACATAATCATCACATACAATAAAATAATACAAAATACAAATTCAAAATAAATTTTTAACAAAGTCTAATTACAACAAATACTGAATAACAAAATATATGTAGTATCTAAAATTTTTAATTTCAAGGATGAAATGTTTCAAATAAGTTTTGAACAAACTATACTTATATTTTAATTTTATTTTATTATTTAAAATTATCCAAACAACACCATTTTGTTTGAGAAAAAGCAAATATTTAACTCATCGATTTTTCAAAACCATCGATTCGTCGATTTTTATCAATTTTGGTCAATTTTAACCGATTTCTACTAGTTCACTAGTTTATACGATCTAACAATCGGATGAAACTAATAACCTCTTTAATTTTCGGTTCGACCAATCAATCCAAATCGACCAATCAATCCAATTCAATTTAAAAACATTGATCAATAATTTGATTTTGACGGAAAATAAAACTAGTTGCAAGAAAATCTCATAGGAAACTAAACTAAATTTAGGAGCTCTTATTTTGTATGAAAGAAAAATACTACTATGTTAGCCACTATAAATAGCAGGTAGGTGTGTTAAGTGTGAATGGGGGTACACCCATAACTTCTCATTCCAGCCCGGCCCGAATCTTGCAATGCTTGCCCGTTTTTCAATCTGTACCCTCTTTTCCCGTTTTTCAGTTCTCTCTTCTTCCTCCGAAATCGTTTGAACCAACGGAATTCGATTATCACTGCTTAAACCCTACACAGATTCATCTTCTCCATTGAAATGTCTACGCTAGAAATCGAAGCTCGAGAGTGAGTTTCCTTTACTAAACCCTAACCTATTATTAATTAACCCTATTTAATTTAATTGAATTGTAGCATTAACGTGAAATTTTACCTCATTGTTTTGTGATTTTTCAGTGTGATTAAAACTGTGCTTCAGTTCTGCAAAGAAAATTCATTGCATCAGACATTTCAAACTCTACAGAATGAGTGTCAGGTTTCTCTGAATACTGTTGACAGCATTGAAACATTTGTTGCTGATATTAATAGTGGAAGATGGGATGCAATTTTGCCGCAAGTTTCTCAACTTAAGCTTCCGAGGAATAAGTTGGAGGATTTGTATGAACAGGTATTTTGCATTTGAGTTATTGGGTATAGCTTAGAAAAATAATTTAACTTTATTGTATCTTTTGTTGTAGAAATAGCTTATAGATAAGAGCTTATGCTACAAGCTGCAAATTAAGTTGTTAATCCAAACAGGGCCATTGTACGATGTAACTGCGCCCAAATTAAGCTCTGGATTCTCTTATTTGAATTTTATTGGCATAAACAATTATTACAGTGTTTGGAAGAACTTATGAAAATAGCTTACTACATGTTCATAAGTTGTTTTCAGTTTATTTTCTTAAGCTCTTCAGGATCGCTTATGGAAATAGCTTATAATAAAAGTTTAACTTTTGGTTGTTATAGAAATAGCTTATACATGAGCAACTTGTGGTATAAGCTGCAAACTAAGGGGTTTATCGAAACAGGGCTATTTTATGTTACTATGCCCTAATTGAGGTTATTTATTAATAAGGGTGTGGCTATGGTTGCAGATTGTATTAGAAATGATTGAACTTAGAGAATTGGATACTGCACGCTCTATTTTAAGACAAACACAGGTTATGGGTGTCATGAAACAAGAGCAAGCTGAAAGATATTTGCGTCTTGAGCATCTTCTAGTTAGAACGTATTTTGACCCAAATGAGGTTAGCATATCTTTTTCTAATTCTCTATATGTTTGCGATTTTATGTTCTCCTTGCTATTTTGTTTTCACAATGATAAAATTGTGTCTTCATTTAGCTTTAATTCCTCATATTAAAACAATTACTATGTATTTGTATGCATTTGTGTAAGTACCAATTAAATTTTCAGCTAATTGGATAATTTTCATTTTAGCAATTAATTATTTTCGATGTCAATTAGAGCTAATGTAGTTTAGATAAGGATAAGTGTAGAAAGAAACTCCAACAATTATTGCAAAGGAGTGCTAAGTTAGATAGAAATACAGGATGGGCTGTCCTTTTAAACCTCAAAATTTGATTTGCTGTTCTTATGCTCTCTTTGAAAACTGAGTATTACAGATTATGGAACGACTTATAGAGCTTTTTACTAGTCATGAATCAGGGGTTTTTATTTGTTAAACTTGTGTTGTTTCAATGCACATGGCATGGGTTTGTGACTTGTGTTCTATGTGATAGGCTTATCAAGAGGCAACAAAAGAGAAGCGACGTGCGCTAATAGCCCAAGGTTTTTGTCTTTTCCTTTCTTGTTCTTACTGTATCTTATTGTGATATGATACCAATTTAATGATTATTGTTAAGAAATGTGGTTTGAGCCTAACTTAATCCTACAAAATCGGTTGGTAGATTGAGGACTGTCCCCACTTATAAACACATGTTCAGACCATATATTATCCGATGTATGACTCTTAACACACCCTTTCACGCCCAGGACTGGACATCTGGAGCGTGGAAATAAATGGTGGGTGGTCTGATAGCAAAAACCTCATTCTAGGTGGTCCACAGGATCTTTAAACCAAAGGCTCTTGATAACATTTCATTTATTCGAAGATTATTTTATTGTTTTAAGAGATATTTAATCAAGAAGGGGACCAGAAAAAGATTTTTTATTATTGTACTCACCAGAGTGTCACAACTCTATGCCTACGTATCCTCACGTTTAATGAAGAATCAGTGTACCGTAGTATTAGTGAATATGAATAATATAAAGTAAGGGCAGTTATGTAATTCCAACTGTGCTGAGTCATCACAGTTGAGTATCAGCTATATAAGCTGTAACCTAACTAATTGTATCCAACTAACACTTTCCGTTATGAATCAAGATGAGTTAGTTACAACTCTCTCTCTCTCTCTCTCTCTCTCTCTCTCTCTCTCTCTCTCTCTCTCTCTCTCTCTACCTATGCTCACTTTCTAACATGGTATCTAGAGCTTAACCTGATCCATAGCCATGGACTCCGATGCAAACTTGAACTCTGATAACACAACCAGAGCATCAACGAAGAATGTTCTGTTCAACTCAAAAAATGCATTCAAAATGTTTGTGCAACAAGTAACGTTGAAACTTGATGACAACAACTTTCGTTCATGGAAACAACAAATCAAAGGCGTCATTAGAACGCACAAGCTGCATCGTCTACTGGTAAATCCGGTAATTCCTCAATGATATCTCACTGAAGCAGATCGCACTAATGATGTGGAGAATTCTGCGTATGTGGAGTAGGAGCAACAAGACTCGTTGCTCTTCACATGGCTTCTCACAACGCTATCGGACTCGGTTCTTCCTCGAGTAGTTTGCTGCATTCATTCACATCAGGTCTGGGACGAAATTCATGAGTACATGTTCGCACACACAAATGCGAAATCATGCCAACTCCGATCTGAGCTAAAATCGATTACGAATGGTGAGAAGACAATTACGGAGTATCTCGCTCGAATTCAACACATTGTGGATGTTCTTGATTTGATCGATGATCCGATTTCGCATCATGATCAAATTGAAGCAGTTCTTGATGGACTACCAGAGGAATACAATGCCCTAGCCTCCATCATTCAGTATCATCCAAATTTGTGTCCAATCATTGAAGCTGAATCCATGCTTCTTTCTCATGAAGCAAAACTGGAGAAAGCGAAAAATAATGTTCTTGCTGAACATATCTTTGTCAATGTTGCTCAAGCTGCTTCTTCAGCACCTTCTTCCTCTGTTTAAGTTAGTCAAGATCCTTCCAACTTGTCTCAATTTGGTGCTGGTGTTGTGTCTAATTTTGGAGAGTCACATGGAGGTTTTCGTGGTGGGTCGTGGCTTTCAAAGTGGAAGAGGTGGTAGGTTTGGAGGCAGATCCAAAGTTCAGTGTCAAATTTTGCTTTAAGACTGGTCATGATGCTAGTGTGTGCTACCACAAACACACCTCCATGATGCCTATTGTGTGGCAATATGCTCCTCAAGGACCTTTGCAAAGACCTCCTTACTGGAACCAATGGACTAATAGTGCTCCTGCAACTATGCCTCCTTCTTATCCCAATCAATGAACTGCTACTCCACCTAATCTGTGGCTTGCTCCATCCTTAAGAGGTCCACCACCTGGCTTTACTCAGAAGCCTACTCATCAGCCACAAGCCTTTCTAACTGGTGCTGCTACAGAGGTCCCTAGTGCTAACAGTCACCTCTCTCAGGCTTGGTTCCCAGATTCAGGAGTCACACATCATGTCACCAACAATGCAGATTTCCTTTTAGAAAGCATGACTCTCCTTGGCACTGATCAAGTGTTATTAGGTAATGGCCAATGTGTGCCTATTACATCTGTTGGCTCAGCTTCCTTTTCTTCACCTTATCTCACACACACACACACACCCACCACACTTACACTTCACAATCTCTTATTGGCGCCTGCAATCACTAAAAACCTTATGTTTGTGAGCAAGTTTGCTAAAAACAACAAGGTATATTTTGAGTTCCATGCTGACAAATTCTTTGTCAAAAGACATGCCAATTCTAAAGTGGTGCTCAAGGGAGTGCCGAATAAAGATGGATTGTATTCCTTCCTCTCTCTTACCCAGTGTACCTACTGCATCAATAAACAACATCACCAGGGAGTCTTCTACTGCTGCCAGTCTTATCAGTCTTTCTTCTTATAGCTTGTGGCATAATAGGTTAGGGCATCCTCATCATGAGGCCCTTAGGACTATGTTGGAATCCTGCAACATTCCTGTGCCACACAAGTTTCCCTTGGATTTTTGTACCTCTTGTTGCCTTGGCAAAATTTATAGGCTACCGAGTACACTTTCACACACCACTTATGCTAAAGCTTTTGATTTACTGTACTTGGATGTATGGGGCCCAACTCCTATGAATTCTACTTGTGGTTATAAATATTTGTTGACATGTGTTGATGCCTGCTCCAAATACTCTTGGGTTTTTCCACTGAAATTGAAGTCTAATGTTATGCTCACTTTCACACACTTTGTCACTGCCATTGAGGTCCAGTTTGGCACCAAAATTAAATCAGTTCAAACTGATGGTGGAGGTGAGTTCAAGCACCTGAACTCACTGCTTTTTACTAAAGGCATTGCTCACAGGCTGGCTTGTCCTCACACATATCACCATAATCGTTCAGTAGAAAGAAAACATAGGCACGTGGTTGAAACAGGCCTTACCTTGCTTGCCCAAGCAAGTCTTCCCTTAAAATTTTGGGACCATATCTGTCTCACTGCCACCTACCTAATCAACAGAATGCCAACCCCCATCCTAGACATGAAGTCTCCATACTTCATGCCCTATGGCACTATTCCTGATTACAAACATCTCAAGACCTTTGGTTGTGCTTGCTATCCTCATCTCATCCAACAAGTTCTACTTTCGTTCTCAGGAGTGCATCTTCTTAGGCTACTCATCAAGTCACAAAGGTTTCAAGTGTCTTGATTCTAGTGGAAGAATCTACATTTCCAAGGATGTTGTATTTAATGAAATCAAATTCCCTTATCCCATGCTTGCCTCTCAACCTTCTCTCTCATCCCAAACTCCTACTTTAAACCTTTCTGCACCCTTTCCCATTTCACTTACTCTATCACCACCCACTGCCAATGGGATAATCAAACCTAGACTGCATCCTACATTACTTTTCTCTAAACTTGAACCCTCCTCACACAAGCAGCTTTAAAGGATCCTAAGTGGGAGGCTGCTATGAATGATGAGTATAAAGCCTTGCTTGACAACCATACTTGGACCCTTGCTCCATTATCTTCCTATAGGAAGGCTATAGGCTGCAAATGGGTATTTTGAGTCAAGCAAAATCCTGATGGTACTATCAATAAATACAAGGTTAGGCTTGTAGCAAAGGGCTTTCACCAACAAGATGAGTTTGATTTCACTGAGACCTTTTCACCAGTTGTGAAGCCTGTTACAATCAGGATCATTCTCACCATAGCCATTTCAAAAAGGTGGCATATCACCCAATTGGATGTAAATAATGCCTTCCTCAATGGTCTTCTTCAAGAAGAGGTTTACATGAAGGTCTTCTTCAAGAAGAGGTCTACATGAGGCAGCCTCCTGGCTTTGAAAGCAGCAACTCAGCTCACCTTGTTTGCAAGCTCAACAAGGCAATTTATGGGTTCAAACATGCTCCTAGGATCTGGTTTGAAAGGTTGAATCTAGGACTCAGGAACTTTGGATTTACCTCAAGTAGGTGTGATCCTTCCTTGTTCACTTTGGTCCTTCCTTGTTCACTTTGGTCACATCCAGAGACACTATCATTATGTTAGCGTATGTTGGGACATCATTGTTATTGGAAACTCTCTTTCTCATATTTAGGACTTGATTACCAAATTGAACTCTCAATTTGCTCTAAAAACAACTAGGTGAACTTGACGATTTTTTGGGAATTGAGGTGTCTCATAAAAAAGATGGCTCTTTGTTCTTGTCCCAAACCAAATATCTTAAAGATCTACTAGCCAAAGCCAAGCTCAGTGATGCAAAAGGAGTGCCTACACCTATGATCTCAAGTCTCAAACTCACCAAACATGGCACTGATGTTCTACAGGACGCTACCTACTACAGGTCCATAGTTGGTGCACTGCAGTATGCCACCATAACCAGGCCTGAGATTAGCTATGCTGTCAATAAAGCTTGTCAGTTTCTCTCTAATCCTCTGGACAATCATTGGGCAACTGTAAAGAAAATCCTGAGATATCTCAAAGGAACTCTTTATCATGGGCTGCATTTGCAAAGAGCCAACACTCAAGTTCCCCTATCTATAACAGATTTCCCTGATGCAGATTGGGGCGCTAGCCCAAATGACAGAAATTCACATCTGGGTACTGCATTTTTCTAAGCTCTAACTTGGTATCTTGGTGGTCAAAGAAGCAAACTTTGGCATCTTGGTGTAACCTAACTAATTGTATGCAACTAACACTTTCTGTTATGAATCAAGATGAGTTAGTTACAACTCAATCTATTCTTCTATCTCTTCTTTCTTTTTCAAGTATCTTATTCGTCCTCTGATATGCAGTATCTTATTTCAAGTAACTCCTGGTTGCCAACACATTCTAATTCTGGCCGAATTAACCCAACTCCAATATGAGGCCTATGATGATCTAATGATGATATTAGACACGAACCGTCTCTGCTATGAAATTTAGGTGGTAGCAGGTGAGAGCGGGCATTTCATAGTAATTTAGAGTCATCTTGAATTAACAGCTTCCGTGTGTCTTCCATTGTAGTTGTCAAAAATCACGGTTGAGAAAATAATAACTGAGTTAATATTTCTTCATTTTGTCGAATAAAAAGATATAAGCAGAGGAATCCGATGTGTGCAAGTTCTCAAATATTATCCGAATTTTGATGGGTCACGCTCTCTTGGTTGTGGTTCGTAATAAGTGGATGGCTAGAGGTCGTGGATGGTGAAATTGCTTTCGATAGGAAGGATTATGCATGTTTTGTCTTTGTTATCATGACACCGGGTCAGACCTCATTGTAGAACTAGTTTAAAAAAAATCAAAATCAGCTACCGATGGAAAAAGCAATTCTCTCATGCACGCACATTTCTTCTTCTTCTTCTCTGGCACTTCTTCTTCGACCCTTCTCTGACAATGAAGACTTTCCTCTTCTTCTGGCTTCCCTTTTTCTCTCATGCACGCACATTTTTTCTTCTTCTCTGGCACTTCTTCTTCGACACTTCTCCGACGATGAAGACTTTCCTCTTCTTCTGGCTTGCCTTTTGTTTTCTCCATCAGTAGCTGATTTTGATTTTTCTTAAACTGGTTCTACA
Organism: Lathyrus sativus; assembly: GCA_963859935.3. Taxonomy (NCBI): domain Eukaryota; kingdom Viridiplantae; phylum Streptophyta; class Magnoliopsida; order Fabales; family Fabaceae; genus Lathyrus; species Lathyrus sativus. The sequence goes on along the minus strand of OZ012739.1, from coordinate 285,833,315 downwards.
ATGGGGTCTGACCCGGGTGTCATGATAACAAAGACAAAACCTGCATAATGCTTCCTATCCAAAGCAATTTCACCTTCCACGACCTCTAACCGTCCACTCGTTAAGAACCACAACCAAGAGAGTGTGACCCATCAACATTCGGATAATATTTGAGAACTCGCACACATTGGATTCCTATGCTCTTATGCGATAAAATGAAAAAATATTTGCCCTGATTTTTGGCAACTATAATGAAAGGCACACAAAGCTATTCTCTCCTCCGTCAAATTCCATACATTAAGATGACTCTGGATTACTATAAAATGTTAGACCTTTTCAAAGCACTCAACCAAGCTGGAATTACTCCCCGCTCTTACAACCTAAATGTCATAGCAGACACGATTTATATCATCATTACATGTTCATAGGCCTCATATTGGAGTTGGGTTAATTCGACCGGAATTAGAATGTGTTGGTAATCAGGAGTTATTTGAAATAAGATACTACATATCAGAGGACAGATTTCGATTGATTAATTGCCGAAAGGACTACATATCAGAGGACAGATTTCGATTGATTAATTGCCGAAAGGTAGGGTCATGTGGAGATAAGTTTCAATTATTGACGTATCAAGAGGAAGAATTTGAATGCCAGCCGTCTCCTCCTCCTCAGTTCCTTCTCTTAATTTGATTGATTTTTCTCTACTAATTCTAAACTAATTAGTTATTCTTCCATTATGTTTTGTGCTTTTGATGAGGCACCTGTGCTATTGATGATTGTTCAATTAGCTAAGTGTTATTTACCGATGATTGTTCAATTAGCTAAGTGCTATTTACCGATGATTGTTCAATTAGCTAAGTGTTATTTACATTGTAAAGGTTAACTCAAATTTTAGGTGGTATTAGAGAAGTGGTTAGGTTAATGGTGATCAAAGTTATTGAGTAACTAAGTGTTAGGTTGACTCAGATTTAAGTGGTATTAGGTAGGGCTGTTCGCGGTTCAGTTTGGATCGGTTTTGAAGCAAAATAACATCCGATCCAAAGGTAAATTTACTCACGGTTTGATTCGGTTTTGGATGATTGATTAAAAAAATTCGACCCGATCCGATCCAATTTTATGCGGTTTAATTTGGATCGGTTTTTTGGATATCCAAATTACAAATTATAACTTTTATTAGTATTTTAAAAGTACTAATAAATAATAAGTTTGATATAATTTATATTATACTATATCAAAAGTTATATCAAAAGTTAATATTACAAGATGAAAATAATAAAAATAAATAGATTAAATCAAACTAATAAATTTATTTAAAAAGGTAAGTATCATCTGATATTAAAGTAATACAACATATATACTAATAAAAAATAAATAAGTATAAAAAATATATACTTGCAGTTTGGTTTGGTTTGGATCGGTTTTGAAAAATCAATCTGAAATTCAATCCGAACCAATCGATTTTTACAAAATGACATCCAAATACATCAAAAAAATTTCGGTTTTTTGTGGTTTTCGGTTTTTTTGGATCGATTTGCGGTTTTTATTTGGATTGGTTTGGATTTGAACACCCCTAGTATTAGGGAAGTGGTTAGGTTAATGAGGATCAAAGTTATTGAGTAACTAAGTGTTAGGTTGACTCAGATTTTAGGTGGTATTAGGAAGTGGTTAGGTTAATGATGATCAAAGTTATTGTGCTATTTTTTTGACATAAAACAATTTAGATGTTTAACAGAGTTCAAATATGATAAGATGAACAGTACCCCAGTAGAACAGAATTATAGAGAAAGAGAAATTGCAAGGAACTTGTGATTTTTCATTAATAAAATAAAGGAAATGCAATCTGAAAAACTACAAAAGCAGTTTGCTCTCTCAGAAGATAACTTCTTCTGGCCTAGTAACTTCCTAACCCCTTAAAAAAACAATAAACAGCAACTTAAATACAACCCACAACATCAGCCTATAACTAACTATTTGAATTTAAACTAACACACAAAAATTATATTACATATTTATTTTATTTCTCCTTTGATAAACCCTCCAAATGACAGGTTTACCCTTCTCCGTAGTTTGTGCGCTGTCAAAATATGTGGTTAATCACATTTAATTGGTGGTTAATGAATATAAAAAGGTGTCGCAACTCAGTATACATTAGCTATTCAATGAACACAATTAACCACAATTTACACATGTCATTACCAAAATTATCGGTCATTTGTATGATGGAAATAAGATACTTATATTGTTGGACTTATAAGATATGTTCTCCAATTCATGTTTTTGAACAATATAACATCTGTGTTTCCGTTTTCAGCTATTGCAGCCGAAGTGACTGTGGTGCCACCTTCCCGATTAATGGCTTTAATTGGTCAGGCTTTGAAATGGCAGCAGCATCAAGGTAATTCTTTTGGTTCAAGTACTTGAGCAATGAAGACCATTGTTTATATTTGCAACTCTTTGATGCCTAAGAATGAATTCTGTTTTTAAAATTTCAATTATAGGGATGCATCTTTCATTTCTCATTTAATTAAGCACACAAAGAGATTACTTTTTTATATTTTGGCATGACTAAATTTGCCATGCCTGGAAATGATAAAATGCTTGGCTGCCACCTATAAAGAAGTGATACATGGTTTTCCACCCTGTATCTGTATCAGATATGGTCACATATCAGAGTACGCCATTCTAATGCTGTAAAATGCTTTGTCGATACACATGCTATGAAAATTGAAACTACCAATTAATTGCACTTTAATTCACTGATTCAGGCTTCACTTCATTTACCTTCTCTGTCTGTACATACCCACTGGCTGCTTAGCATAGTTTTATTTACTCGCCCAAAATTTTATCTTTTACATGCCACCGACTATGACATCTTTATCAAGTCAGCCTTCATGTGAAGGGCGTGCCATTTAACCATTTACATATATAAAATATTTGATTCTTAACAATAGTGTTAATAGGTTTCTAAAGAATTTTTTAAAATTATATTCATTCAATTAATCGAATGTCTAGTAAACCAAAATGGTGTGTGCCACAGCCACAAAACAAAGTAGTGGTTTCTTTGATGTGCACCGTGGAAATATGTTGTGATATTTATTGGGTGAGTGAAAATTTTATATAGACTGTAAACATAATATGTAGAGTTTGGATTGATGGATGACAATAATTTGCAATTTATTAATCTTTTGTAATTATTTTTTTTACTTTCTTGTGCACTCTTTTAATTAAAGGAATGCTGTATTGCCGTCTTCATATGTTGCCACCATGCTACTTAGAGGATAATTTATATCTTGATGGTGATGCTTTGCAGGTTTACTTCCTCCTGGAACACAGTTTGATTTGTTTCGTGGAACAGCTGCTATGAAACAAGATGTTGATGACATGTATCCAACCACTCTTTCTCACACTATAAAGGTATGTTTTTTATATCCCTCAAGGCATTGTTTTTGTTACATTTTAATGGATAGTGTTAAGAAATGTGGTTGGGCCTAACTCAACCCTACAAAACCGGTTGGTAGAGTGAGGATTGCTCCCACTTATAAACACATGTTCATGCCATATATTGTCCGATGTGGGACTCTTAACACACCCCCTCACGCTCAGGACTGGACAACTGAAGCGTGGAAATAAATGGTGGGTGGCCCGATAGCGGAAACCATAGAAGGTGGCCCACCGGATCTTAAACGAGGCTCTGATACCATGTTAAGAAATGTGGTTGGGCCTAACTCAACCCTACAAAACCGGTTGGTAGAGTGAGGATTGCTCCCACTTATAAACACATGTTCATGCCATATATTGTCCGATGTGGGACTCTTAACAGATAGTAACATGTGATCAATACTTAATGAGACAACAACAAATATGCAGAGCCAAATATAGTTCTGCACGGTCATTTTTATTTGAAGAATGAACTTTCTGCCATCGAATTAATTATTGCTTTCATTATAGTTATGTTTTTCCTTGTGATGTAGAATCTTCCTGTAAAGTTTATTCACTTTTGTTTTATGGTATTTTTCTGTGATTCTTTTGCTTCAGTGAAAGTGAAACACGTTTTCTTCATTTATCTATTCCCCCTCTCCTTTTTTTGGACTCAATTTCCCTCTTCTTACTTTATTGGTTATTGGTTAAGGCAGAATGGCACATGGGAGTTTTGAAAGGGGTGTGATTAGGGTTTTATTAGATGTTATGAATCTGCAAGGTTGTTGTGGTATCTCATTTGCATATCACACGATTAAGAAATAGGATGTTTCTTTGAATACATTTTGTTAGTACAAGTCTTTGGAATTGTTTTTGGCAGCATGTTGGATAGCATTAATGTGTACAGTAGAACTAGGTTGTTTGTAGCTTTACTGTTATGGTTGGCCATTGGGTCGTTTTTGTTATAGTTCTCAATTTTACTTGCTTGTTCTCTGTTATAGTTAAAGTAGATTATTAGAAAGAAGATGGCTGGCTTTATCTCTTTAGGTGGCCGTGCATCTTTTCTTTAGGATGTTTTAATGTATTTTTGTCTGGATGGTCAAAGAGTCAGAAAATTATGAGAATGAGAATTTTCACCATCCTATGGATTGCATTAGTATGCGAGAATGATTGCAGAAAGTGATATTCTGTGGTCATATCATACTGGGTCGTTAGTTATCGGTTGAACAGTAGTTAATCTGGCCCGTATTTATGTTACCTTCTAGAGGTTGTCTTATTCTATCCTTTTATATTTTTCCACTATTATTTTCTATAAAATTTATTAGTTTCATTGATCTCCCTTTAAAGTTGAAGAATACATAGTCTGACCCTTTTCTCGTGTGTGCTTCTAGTTTGGGGCAAAAAGTCATGCAGAATGCGCTCGCTTTTCCCCAGATGGGCAATTTCTCGTATCATGTTCGGTTGATGGGTTTATTGAGGTATGCATAGTTGAATTTGAAACTTCCATTATTGGCTGTTTTTTCTCTTCCTGATTGTGGTCATTTTCTAGGTCTGGGATTACATAAGTGGAAAACTGAAGAAAGACCTCCAGTACCAAGCAGATGTAAGTTGGTTTTTATTTTAACCGTTTTATGTATCAAAAATCAATGTCTTGTATGTGATAAACTTCCCCGGAAAATTTTCTTGGCCCGTTGGTTTCAAATCACTTGGTTTTTCTCAGTATCTTTACTTTTATTGGTGCATTCAAAACCATAGAAAAAAAACTTAATTTATCAAATTTCTGTTGCCAATCAGGACTAATTTAAACTTGATCACAAAATGTAGATTTTTGCTGTAACATTAAGTATGATTTGGGGTTCACATGTTATATATAAATCTTGTCATTTTTTCGTAGACGTTTTTTTTGATTGTAAGAACTTGCAGGAAGTATTCATGATGCATGATGATCCGGTGCTCTGTGTAGACTTTAGCAGAGATTCAGAGATGATTGCGTCTGGGTCACAAGATGGAAAGATTAAAGTGAGTACTATTAATAATTTAATATGCATTGAAGGTGTTAGGAGCCAGCCTTTTTTAAGAATCTTATATTCTCGCATATCATTTTATCTTTTTCAAAGCTTGCACATATGATTGTTTAACATTTTTGCAAAATCGATCCTAGCTATAGAATAGAACTTGGTTAGTGAATTTGATCCTGTACACTAGTAATGCATGGTGGAGTTGTCAAAGAGTGGCAAATCGTGTCACTCTAGTAGTGGTTGTTAGTTAGTTAAATGGCTCCAAAGATTCTAAGAAAAGGGGGTTGAATAGAATCTACCGCATTTTGAAAAATAAACACTTTTTCTTAACTTGTAAAGGAGATTACTAAAGGAATGGAAGGAATTTTTATTTTGTAATAAAATTGATTGAACTTATACGGTGATTTTACTTAGACTAGTTCAATATACAAAGATTAATAATACACCAGCTAAAGGAAATTTTACTCACAAAAGTTCACTATTTCCCTCACATAGCCATGTTTTTTTTCTTATTAGTCACAATGTGCACCGTATTCTTTTTCCATTGTGCTCCTTGTTTTTTTTTTTTTGTTGTTGACTTGTTGAATATGCCTTAGATTCTAAGCAATTTATTCCCCCCTCCATTTCAAAACATATATTTGTCAGTCAGCTTCCGTTAAACATAGGTTCTATTCTTATGAGGAAAAAAAATTTAAGTTTCATTGTTTTTGTACTGAACTCTAAATTGTCAATAGAACAAATATTTCTTTGCCAATACTATTATGGTATGGCATATTTAATTCTCATGGACGGAAATCGTTTGCTCGGGTGGAGATGGTTTCTGCATGGGTGTTTCTTTCTGTGTTATTTTAATGATGCTATTATACTTATATTATGTGGCTTTTCTTGAATTTTATCTAACTGGATGTTTTTATTGAAAGCTGGCTATTAAATGCCAATGCATCAATGTACTTATGTACATATCGTAATCTTTGTGATTGTTTTATCTTTAAATGATATTTATAAATTTGATTGCAGTTCTTGTCAATGTTACAGTTGTAATGTGTTTTTGTTTTCACCAAAAACTATTAATGTGTAAACTTCAAATGGTATAATTCACATTTCATTTTAGGTGTGGCGTATTAGGACCGGTCAATGCTTGCGGCGTCTTGAGCGCGCACATTCCCAAGGTGTTACAAGTCTTTCCTTTTCACGTGATGGAAGCCAGTTATTAAGTACTTCGTTTGACAGCACTGCAAGGTTTTGTTATGTTAATTATATGTATTCTATAACTTTGTTCTATATAACCATTTTATGGGCCTTGCTCCTTCACCCAAAACTTCAAATTTCTACTGAAAAATGTTCTGTAACATTTTGACATGCAGTAATAACCAAGTGAGTATAAGCTAGTGTCGTTGATTATAGTTGATGGTGAGACAAAATCGAACATGCAAGCTAACACTAAATTAGCGAATAAACTTAATCTAAACCATATCACACCTTAGACCTTGTAAAATGTTACTCATAGAGTAACTCTGAGTTTGTGTGTATATATATTATATACGGAAAGAAAAGAAACTGCAGAATTCAATCATCCTGAACTTACTATCATGAAAAGTTTCAATGAAGAAAAAGAGATTTTATATTTAACACGCCATTTCTCAGAAAATGTCTTTGGTTTTGAGGCATGGACATATTTATTCGCAATCAAACTAATTCTGACATGCATGGACACATGTATATGCAATCAAACTAATTCTGACATGCATGGACACATGTATATGCAATCAAACTAATTCTGACTTGTATGGACATGGTGTCCAACTATTCCAGAATGTAATATTTATTTAGAAAAATGGGACTAACAATTGAACTGTAGACCAAATAAACACTAATGTCTTATTATGAGTTGAGTATTAAAAGCACTCGACAGATTGCAAATTGAATTACTGATATCCGTGCAATCCTTACATATTTAATCAAATATTTAGCAACTGCTGAGTGCAATTGTTCCTTTTGTAATATAGAATCCATGGACTTAAATCTGGAAAGATGTTGAAAGAGTTCCGAGGCCATACATCTTATGTGAACGATGCAACTTTCACTCATGATGGGAGTCGTGTTATTACTGCATCCAGTGATTGTACAGTCAAGGTCAGTTACTTGACAATATACACGTGGCAAGTGTCTTGTTTTTCACTTTTGTTCTTGAGACATGTACTTTTTCCTCCTTACTGCAGGTTTGGGATTTGAAGACTACAGACTGCATACAAACATTTAAGCCACCTCCTCCTTTAAGGGTGTGTCTTTAAAAAAAAATTTCATTTTCTTTTTTCTTTTTTATTTAGTTTTGTGATATCATTTTCCCTAATTTTATTTTCTGTAATTTCTGGTTCCGTTGGACTGATAGGGAGGAGATGCCTCAGTTAACTCTGTTTACATTTTTCCCAAAAGTACCGAGCACATTGTTGTTTGTAACAAAACCTCATCAATATACATCATGACACTTCAGGGACAGGTAAACTTAAAAGAGTTGATGACTAGAAGTCATTTCATTTATGCGCAGTTCTAATGTGTAACTGTCTTAATTGTAGATATAGTTTTTTTTACTTTCGTCTGAACTTACATATTTTGTTTAGTGTTTTATCAATGTTTGAGCTTGCTTTTCTTTTTTTATTGTAGGTTGTAAAGAGTTTCTCATCTGGTAAAAGAGAAGGCGGGGACTTTGTTGCAGCCTGTATTTCACCTAAGGGGGAATGGATTTACTGTGTTGGTGAAGACAGGTTGGTAGCCTCTCTTTTTTTTTTCTAACAAATTATAATCTTTCTTTTCCTCCCAGATTATAATTTGAAATTGTCATATTCTGTTTTTAATGGAATCTTCAAAATAAATGCAGGAATATGTACTGCTTCAGCTATCAATCTGGCAAATTGGAGCATCTGATGAAGGTATGTTTCTTGTATTGTATTGAGGATGTTGTTCTATTTATTTAGTGTGTAATAAAAGAATCTCTTGATTAATGGCAGGTCCATGAAAAGGAAATTATTGGTGTTACTCATCATCCACATAGGAATCTTGTTGCAACTTTCAGTGAAGACGGAACAATGAAGTTGTGGAAACCTTGATTTTTTGTTTTTTTATTATTGATGTACTTCTATGTCATGAACATCTGCGTAGGATGAGTAATGTAAATTATGGAGCTTAATTTAATGCATTGCTAGGAAATAGCTGTATACTGTTTGAACTGTAGGTCACTTACAATCCAACATATGCAAGTTTCAGAGAAACAGCACTAAGATTGTTCTTCACAGGAACTTACTGTGTAACTTCTCAATTTAAGAGTAGCGAACGAATATGATTGCGACAACAAAATTAGCACGTAATCAATTCATCTGGTTTATATATAATTCAAATATAGGTCATCCAATTCAACTCATCAGTGTAAGTCTTTTAGACTTATACATGATGTCAATATATCCTCGGCAACTTAAAATTGAGTGTGAATTTTTATGAGTTTGAATAATTTTAATTTAAGATGATATAATACTCTTAATATTAAAAATATATACTAAATAATAAATATTAATTTATTGTTTTATACAAACATTCTTTTAAATAAATATTTATCTATTTTTCAACTTTTTTTTATTCACAAGTTATAAACCAAAGATCTTGAGATGCTATTGGAAATGCACATTTATCATTTAAAATAAAATATGACTCCAACTTTAAATGTGTTACTAGTAGGATATTTGTGTGCCATGTGTGCCCGCAAAGATCAATTGATTTTATTTGATATATAATTTATTTAGATGCAGCTTGAAATATGAAATGATCGATTTAATTGCATGATTAACAATAATCATACAAAATGAATATGAATAGTATTAGAATAACCATACAAATAAGAATTTGTTTAGGCATGAAATATGATTGAGCAATTGAAAAAGATAATCTAAAATATAATATTCAGTTCCTTTGAAAGACAAACAATCAAAACATCAAATAATGACGTGTTTCTACTTAATTTAAGAGATTAATCTATATAATTGTTTTACTAAAAAAATTTGTTTTGGAATGTTCTTTTTGTCCTATATTCCAATGTCGACAAGGATAGTTTCATGGCTCGACAATAGTTGTGCATATTAGAGTTGAAATCTATTTCAGCATGTTGTTGAAATATGTTAGCTTTGTGTTTAAGTTAGTTTGTCAATTAAGCCTTGTTTGTAAGTCTAACTCTTAAGTTAACTTGTAGCTTAAGTTAATTTATTAGTATATAATTAGAGGTGACAATTGGATCCAATAAGACAAAATCCAATTCATCCATCAAAAAATCCATCCAATCCATCCACCACATAAAAAATAAGTTAATGGATTGGATTAAATGCATCCATTTATATGTATGAATATATTCAATCCATCAAACATATTTAAAAATCCAATGAATTATTTTTATTTTCATTATATTTATTTAAAAAAAATTAAAACTAGATTTTTTAAAAGAAAAGAATTTATTTTTTTCAATAAAAAAATCGGAATTTTTCCAAAAAAAAATCAATTTTTTTTGACAAAAAAATTGGTTTTTTTTTTCCGATAAAAATCTGTTTATTTTTAAAAAAAAAATCAGTTTTTTTCTAAAATAAAAAACTGATTTGTTTTTCAAAAAAAGATCTTTTTTTTCAAAAAGAAAAATTGATTTTTTCCGAAAAAAAACCGAGTTTTTTTTGAAAAAAATGATTTTTAAAAAAAAACAATTTTTTTCAAAACAAAAAATTGATTTTTTTTTCATAAATTTTTTTTCCAAAATAAAAGCCGAGTTTTATTTTTGGAAAAAAAATCGATATTTTTCAAAAATTAAAATATCAATTTTTTTTCTTGAAAATACAAAAAATTCAATTTTTGTCATGAATATATTAAAAAACAATTTTTTTTTAAATACAAAAAATGAATTTTTTGAAAATAAAATAAAAAATACGTTTATTTTTTCGAAATAAAAAAAAAATTGGATGGATGAATATCCATCCATTAAAAATATGTTAATGGATGGATTGGATTGAATAATTTTAAGAAATTTTAGTGGATTATTAATGGACTAATGAGTTATTTTAATCCATCCATTAACAATCCAATCCATATCCATCCAATCCATCCATTTTGTCACCCCTATATATAACTAGACTAGTTCTCTCAGGTTGTTGACATAGGTTAATTGTTGATATTCACGTGTAATCCTTGAACCCTTATTGAGTAAGTGAATAGTAAAACAATTTTAACCAATTCTTATCTTCTTCTTCCTTCTTCTCTATCTTTTGTAAGACCTAATAGGGTTTCTTGTGTTTGTTCAAGAAATTCAATATTTTTTCTCATATTTTGGTTTGTTCTTGACGACATAAATTCACAACAAACTGGTGCGGTGAGCGTGGAGGAGAAGATGTCGTTAATAAAGTATGAGATTGAGAAATTCACTAGTGTGAATGATTTCAGTTTGTGGCACTTGAAGATACAGGCCCTTCTTGTTCAACGAGATTTTTTAGAAGCGTTGAAAAAATTAGAGAAGATGGACGTTGCGCTATCAGAGAAGAAGACATCGATGGTCGTAAAAGCCCACAATGCCATTGTATTGAGCCTTGGTGATAAGGTTCTCCAGCAGGTTTCAAAGGAGAAAACTGCAGCAGGTGTGTGGGTGAAAATTGAAGGTTTGTATATGACGAAACCGTGGGTTAATCGTCTCTACCTGAAGCAAGCTTTGTATTCATTCAAGATGAGTGAAGACAAAGTCTTGACTGAGTAGCTGGATATGTTCAACAAGTTAATTCTTGATCATGAAAATATTAAGGTCAAGATTGATGATGAAGATCAAACGTTGTTGCTGCTATGCTCTTTACCTAAGTCCCATGCTCATTTCAAGAAACTTTCTTGTAAGGAAGAGAGTCGTTGACCTTTGAAGATGTTCAATCTGCCTTGTACGCTAAGGATTTGAACGAATGAAAGGGGCACAATCCATCTTCTATTGGTGAATGTTTGTCCGTTAAGGGGAAATTCTTGAAGAAATATGATAGGTTTGAGAAGTAGAAGAGTAAAGTTCTACAAAACTCTTACTATTAAGTATTATCATTGTAAGAAGGAGGGTCATACAAGAAAAGTATGCCCTGATCGACTGAACAATTATGGTGGACAGGATAATGGTAATGTAGTCATTATCCAAGATGATTATGAATCAACTAATGTCTTGGTGGTTTCAAGTAGTGACTATAGCAAGGAGAGTATTATGGATTCATGGTGTATTTGGTGTACTTGGCACATGACTCCAAACAAAGACATGTTTGTAGAATTGTATGATCAAGATGGTGGATCAATGTTGATGGGAAACAATAAAGCTTACAAAATTGCAGGGATTAGATATGTGAGATTCAAGCTCTATGATGAGTCAATAAGGCTATTGACTGATGTTAGGCATGTACCTGATCTTAAGAGGAATTTTATTTCTCTTGGTGAATTCGACAAGAAAGGATATGTTTCAATGGAGAGCAAAACATCCTAAGGGTAATGAAGGGGTCAAAGAAATTCTTGAGAGGCGTGAAGAAACAAGGTATGTATACCCTTGAGGCTGAGGTTGTAAGTGGTTCAGCAGACGTGGCATCCATAAAATTTGTATCGAAGGCTGATCTATTCCATAAGAGACTTGGTCATGTCAGTGAAATAGGCCTAGTCGAATTGGCGATGCAAAATATGTTGGGTGGTGACAAGGTCGAACAACTGAAGTTTTGTGAACCTTGTGTATTTAGTAAATCATATAGAATGAAGTTTACCAAAGGTAAACAAAGAACACATGGATCCCTTGATTACATTCATGTTGATCTTTGGGGGCCTGTAAGGAATCCTTCACACTCAGATGCAAAGTATTTTCTATTCATAGTTGATGATTACTCCAGAAAGTTATGGGTATTCATCCAGAAGAGTAAGGATGAAACTTTTGAAAATTTCAAAAGTTGGAAGACTTTGGTCGAAAACCAAAATGGCCAGAAGGTTAAGATGTTGAAGATCGACAATAGTCTTGAATTTTGCAATGAGACTTTCGATAACTATTGTGTTGCGTATGGTATTGTAAGGCATAAAACTATTGTAGGGACTCCCCAAAAAAATGGTTTGACTAAAAGGTTTAATCGAACCATTCTGAAAAGGGTGAGGCGCATGCTGGTAAGTATAGGATTGAAGAAGGTGTTTTTGGCAGAAGCTGCTGGGACTACAACATACTTGATGTCGTACCTCAAAAAAGTGAGAACGACCTCGCAGAGCACAATCGCAGGCTTGCAGGATGGACTTAACAGATTCACCACCGATCTTTATTTATTCCCATAGAAGAAAAGGGAAAATACTGAATAAAACCCCTAAAAGAAAAGACAAGGATATGGTCATCGCAACCGATATCTGAGTTCAGGAGTTGGTTACGCAAGGGGAAGATATTAGCACCCCTCACATCCCTTGTACTCAATAAGAACCATTTAGTTATGGTTGAATGCATGTTAGCTTATGTTAGTTTCTAATCTTCTGTTTATTTGGGTAGAAAAGAAAGAGAAGAGAAATGTTTTTGAATTTTTTATTGAAGAGAAAGGGGACCTAAGGGTTTTTATTACTAGGGAGCTTGATAAGACTTCACAATCTCGTGCCTACATATCCTCATAGTGCAATGATGAAATTAGAGCATTCGTAGTCCGGAGACTACGGTGAAAAAAGAAAAAGGTTGTTGGCCAAGGATTAGGGTCCTTGTGCCTACTTATTCTCGTTGTGAAATGAGAAATCAGAGCATCGATAGTTACGGGTAAAAAGTGTGGAGGCAAATCGCCACACATCACACAAGTCTGCAAGACATTGGTCAATGCAGGTTTCGATGATGACAAATTCCCTGGATAGATTGGAAATTATAAACTCCAGATCTACTAAACAGATACAACGTATCACCTACCATATCCTTTTATACTTGTCTTAAAACTGCTGTAATAAATATACTATGTGTAGATAAAATGCAATCGTGACCAGAGGCATGAAAGACCACAAACTGATGAATTTTTGCAGGTTTGAAGGGCATGAGTCGACCATAGGGTCGGCGCGTGCATCAGAGCAATTCTCCACTAGTCAGCGCACAAGGCAATGAGTCGACCATAGGGTCGGTGCATGAGGGAAAAACTTTCCAACGGGTCAACGCGTAAAGGCATGAGTCGACCATAGGGTCGACGCATAAGGGAAATAGTTTTCAACGGGTCAGCGCACGCCGACTGTATGGTCGATGCATACTGATGAATTTTCCAGATTTCCAAACAACACAGGCCATGCGTCGACGCACAGACCTGCTGCGGTCGACCGTTCGCACGAAAATTCTGTTTTTAAATGATTCCCTCTTATATTTGAAATACTGTTATGTCTAAAATTGGGTTGGCAATATATATACTTGTTTAACCACTTGTGTCATTTTAACATTTGACAATCTTTGATTCATGTGTTCAAAAACAAGAAAGAGTGAAATAGGTGTCCAAGATTCATCATCTTCACCTTCAACATCTCACAACATTTCAATTACACACAATCATTTTTGAAATGCATTTGTGAGAGATTCAAGGTGATAAGGTTCGAAGCTTAGATTGGAGAATCAAGTTCGGGGTGAAGCTTGTGACAGGTTCTTTCTTGAATAAAACCGTTGGGGTTTTACCCTCCAAGATTGGTTTGAATTTTGGGGTTTTTTGGACGAGATTCTTCATCAAGGGTCAACTGAGCGAAGGTGATTGTGAAGAGGTGTTCTTCACAAGTCTAGTAGCGGATTCAGTGATTTTGAAGGGAAGATCTCGGGTTCGATTTGTTGCTGTTGAGATCAACTGGAGCCGAAGGTTTGAACAACAACATGTTATTCAATAAGGTGGCTGGAGTCGGAGGTCCATCAACAACAATCGGAGGACTTGATTCATCTTAAATCAAGGGGCAAGGAGTGAAAGCAACTTTCAACACATTGAGATTTCTGTTGTATATTTGCTGCTCAATCCTTGTATAAACTGTTACATTCAACAGATGATATCTATAAAATCTATCTCAATTCTAGTTTTAGAATTGAGGGCAGACGTACCCCGAAGCGAGGACGACGGGGGAACTGCCTCACCAAATACTTGTCTTCTCTATTTTTCAGCATTTACGTTATATCTCAAAATAAGTGATTTTTGTATAAGCACTATCTGTCAAAATTGTGATATCAATTGAGTAAGAGGTTAAAACTCTGTTTTTGACTCCAAAGTACAATAAGACATTGTACTAGGCTAGTTGGAATCACTTACTCAACATAAATATCACTTGGAGTGTTTTGCACACCAAGTGTTTGACAAATTGCTTGAACCAAAATTATCTTACTTGTGTATCTAGTTTTGGTTTGCTCTTTGATCATTGGAACTAGGAATCCTAACAACTGAAGTAGATAATTGATAAGTGAGATTGGTGTTGTGAATTTATTTTCCAGATTGTCATTAATCCAAAGGCTTATGCATATCTGGTTTTCCAATAACCGTTCGTTTTAGACTATATTTTCCTCGGCCGCTTCCGCACTTAAAACATTTTTAAAACCAATTTTTAATTGGTAGCGCCGGCTCAAATTTTAATTAGGGATCTATTCAACCCCCCCTTCTAGATCCGTGCCATAGTCTAACAAGTGGTATCTAGAGCTCCGGTTATTCGGTGCTTCAAATACAACGTAGATAGAAAATGGCTAACGAACCAAAAGGGGCGTACAATAGAGCTCCCATTTTCAACGGTGAAAATTATAGTTATTGGAAAGACTGTATGCGGGTGCATATAAACTCCATAGACAGAAAAATATGGAACGTTATCCTCAATGGTCCAATAGAAATTACTATGACCAATGCGGATAACGTAGTTGTGCCAAAGCCCGAAGCACAATGGACCGATGACGATGAGAAAAAATACAATTATGATTGGAAAGCTAAAAATATCTTAATCTCCTCATTAGGTGTAGATGAATAGTATCGTGTATCCCATTGTCCTACTGCGAAGGCCATGTGGGATTCACTACAAATAGCCCATGAGGGGACAAATGATGTTAAGTTGGCTAGAATCAACACATTAACACAAGAGTTTGATCTCTTTTTCATGGAGCAAGGGGAAACCATTGCTGACATGCAAAAGAGATTTACTCATCTCATCAATCGTTTATATTCATTAGGTAGGCCTGTTTCCAATGATGTTGCTACTAATAAGATTTTAAGATGTCTTAACAGGGAATGGCAGCCTAAAGTGACCGCCATCAAAGAAGCACATGATCTTACCTTATTAGACTTGACAACATTGTTTGGCAAACTACAAGAGCATGAACAGGTACTTTTGAGCCTAGACCAACGCGAAAAGATGGAAAAGAAAGACAAAACGAAGGTGAGTGAAAAGAAATCAATAGCTCTCAAGACTTCCTCCTCGAAGTCTCAAGCAAAAGAGCAAAGTGATTATTCCTCAAGCGACGAAGAAGAAGAGGATAAGAGCGAAGATATGGGGTTGTTTGTCAAATGGTATAACCGTTACGTGAGAAAGAACGGCATCCAACATTCCGAGAAGAACTTGGTAAACTTCCGGAAACAATCGAGGTACTCCAAGGATGATGACTCAAAAGGTAGAAAGACTAGAGGGACGTGCTACAAGTGTGGAAAGCCCGGTCACTACAAACCGGACTGTCCGATGAAAAAAAAGGGAAAGGACAAGGAATCATCAAAGTCACACAAGAAATCATCAAAGCCTAGGAGAGCGTACATAACGTGGGAAAGCGACAACGACTCTTCCTCCTCTGATGAAAGCTCTAGTGATGAAGAAGAGTCCTTGAATCTATGCCTCTCCGCTCATCAGAAAAATAAGAAAAAACAGGTACGTCACTCTAAATATGATAAGTCCTCAAATATGTCGCATTCAGAATTACAAACCGCATTTAATGCCTTACACAATGAAGCAGTTGAAGCCTTCAAAAAACTTGCCTCTAATAAGAGAATTTTTACGTATTTAGAGCACAAAGTTAAAGAGTCCGAAAAGAAATTAGAGGACCTTAAGGCTTCCATTGTGAAAGGCAATGAATCAGATTGTAAGGAAAATAGAAATCCTTTCAACTTTGGGTGTGATACTTGTCATATTTGGCAAGGTGAGGTTAGAAACCTCAAGGCCAAATTAAATAAGGCACTTGAGCCTAAAATTACATTTGCTATTGAAAAAAAGGATTTTAAAAAAAGTATGATTAACCCATACCAAAAATATGCATATGTAATTAGGGATCAAGCAAGTAAAAGTGATTCTAAAGTCGACTTTGCATGCTTATATTGTTGCAAGAAAGGCCACTCCATTGGTAAATGCCGGTTTAGGAGATTTATTGTTCCTAAAGGCATCTACCAATGGTTGCCCAAACGCAACCATTTTGTCGCTAACCTATTAGGACCCAATATGCCACTGGGTACCTCCTTGTGCTAATTATGTTTTGATAGGTGAAATGTGTCGAGACCATTGAGAGAAGATGGGTTCTCGACAGTGGGTGCTCAAGACACATGTCTGGAGACATATACTTATTCATAGACTTTGTGGCTAAGAAGAAAGGGTATGTAACTTATGGTGATAACAACCGCGGAGCAATACTAGGTAAAGGTAGTGTAGGTAATCCCGCCTCTACTATGATTTCCGACGTGTTGCTTGTCGAAAACCTTAAACATAATCTGCTTAGCATTAGCCAATTATGCGACAAAGGATACAATGTATCTTTTTCAAAAGATTGTTGCAAAATTGTGCATGAAAATGATAAGAAGAATATGTTTAATGGTTTTAGAGTAAACAACGTATATATGCTTGACTTAAATGAAGTATCATTAACAAGCAACAAATGCCTCATAACTATGAGTGAAGACTCATGGCTATGGCATAGGCGTTTATCGCATGTTAATTTTGACTTACTCAATAAGGTAGTCTCAAAAGACCTAGTTTTAGGACTTCCCAAAATAAAGTTCACCAAGGATCACCTTTGTGATGCTTGTCAAAAAGGGAAGCAAACGAGGATCTCATTTAAATCCAAAAAGATAATTTCAACAACGAGACCTCTTGAACTTCTGCATATGGACTTGTTTGGGCCGTCTAGGATCAAAAGTCTAGGAGGAAACTATTACGGGTTCGTAATAGTGGACAACTTTTCTAGGTTTTGTTGGACCATCTTTTTAGTAAGTAAAAGTGATACATTTGCCGCTTTTGAAAAGTTTGCTAAGCTTTCTCAAAATAAGTTAAATACAAACATAATGTCAATTAGAAGCGACCATGGAGGTGAGTTTGAAAATCACTTATTTGAAGAATATTGCGGTAACCATGGTATAGATCATAACTTCTCCGCTCCACGCACTCCTCAACAAAACGGGGTTGTGGAGCGTAAAAACCCTATTTTAGAAGAATTGGGAAGAACAATGCTTAACGAAAGTGGTTTACCAAAATATTTTTGGGCCGACGCCATTAGTACGGCGTGTTATGTTTTGAATAGGGTGCTTATTCGCCCCATTCTAAATAAAACACCGTATGAACTTTTAAAAGGGCGAAAACCAAATGTTTCTCACTTGCATGTGTTTGGATGCAAATGTTTTGTATTAAACAATGGAAAGGAAAACTTGGGCAAATTTGATTCCAAAGCCGATGAAGGTATCTTTCTCGGATACTCTCAATCGAGTAAAGCATATAGAATATATAATAAACGATTACTTGCTGTAGAAGAGTCTGTGCATGTTACTTTTGATGAGTCCTACCCGAGAAATGTCGGAAAGGATAGTGTTGTTCATGGTGCAGGTACATCCACTGAAGACATACTCAAAAGTGGCGAGACGGGGATTGATCAACCTGACAAAGCCAAAATTGAGGAGGATAAGGATGTACACCATGATGTAACAGAGGAAGTTCATCCGCCTTCAAACGATGATCTCCCTCAAGCTTGGAAGTCATCTAAAGACCATCCAATTGAAAACATTCTTGGAGACATCACAAAGGGTGTAACAACTCGATCGAAGCTAAGTAATTTCTGTTATCACTTCGCATTCGTGTCACAGATGGAACCTAAAAACCCTAAGGAAGCCCTACTCGATGAACATTGGTTTTTTTCAATGCAGGAGGAACTGAATCAGTTCACTAGAAATGAGGTTTGGGACCTTGTCCCTCCTCCGCGAGGTCATCGAGTAATCGGCACCCGATGGGTGTTTAGAAATAAACTGGACGAGAACGGAGTAATAACTTGCAACAAAGCGCGTTTAGTCGCGCAAGGGTATAACCAAGAGGAAGGCATCGGCTATGAGGAAACTTATGCGCCGGTTGCCCGACTCGAGGCTATACGCCTTTTACTTGCTTTCGCTTGTGCAAAAGATTTTAAGTTATTTCAAATGGACGTCAAAAGTGCGTTCCTTAACGGGTTCATAAATGAAGAAGTCTATGTTGCTCAACCACCTGGTTTTGAGTCTCATGAGTATCCTGATCATGTCTATAAACTGAAAAGAGCTTTGTACGGTCTCAAACAAGCTCCTAGAGCTTGGTATGAGAGACTAAGCAAATTCTTACTTGATCAAGGCTACTCAAGAGGAAAGTTTGATACTACTCTCTTCATTAAACGCCAAGGAAAGCACTTAATTCTTGTACAAATTTATGTTGACGATATCATATTTGGATCCACTAACATGAATCTCGTAAGAGAGTTTGCTGAGCTTATGCAGGGTGAATTCGAGATGAGTATGATGGGTGAACTCACATACTTTCTCGGTTTGCAAATCAAGCAACTGAAGGAAGGAACATTCGTGAGCCAAACAAAATATTGTTTGGATCTTCTCAAGAGATTTGACATGGCAAATTCAAAGGCCATAGACACCCCTATGCCAACATGTGCAAATATGAGTAAAGATGAAAGTGGTAAAAATGTTGAGGTAAAAAGGTACAGAGGTATGATTGGCTCGCTTCTCTATCTTACTGCTTCGCGTCCCGACATTATGTTTAGCGTGTGTATGTGCGCCAGATACCAATCATGTCCTAAGGAATCCCACCTAAAATCTGTCAAACGCATACTTCGATACCTATCTGGTACTCCGAAATATGGACTGTGGTATTCCAAAGGTAATGATTGTTCATTGGTAGGCTTCTCCGATTCCGATTTTACCGGTTGCAAATCGGATAGGAAAAGCACCAGTGGTACGTGTCACTTATTTTCAAATTCCTTGGTCAGTTGGCACAACAAGAAACAAGTGTCTGTTGCTCTGTCAACCGCCGAAGCGGAATACGTAGCCGCCGGTAGTTGTTGTGCACAAGTCCTATGGCTTAAACAACAACTATTGGACTTCAATTTGAAGCTAGAACGTGTTCCAATATTTTGTGACAACACCAGTGCTATAAATCTTACCAAAAATCCGGTGTTACATTCGCGTACCAAACACATAGAAATTCGACACCATTTTCTGAGGGACCATGTAGAGAAGGGTGACGTTGTCTTTGAACACGTTGATACCAAAAACCAACTAGCGGACATTTTCACAAAGTCGCTAGCCAATGAGCCCTTCTTTCATATCCGTCGAGAACTTGGTATTCTCGACATTTCTGATCGGGTTTAACAATTACTACGTTCATAATTAATCTATTTACAACTATGCTTTTGTACCACTAACAAGTTTAGAGTTTGTTGCAAGTACAAATATGTGGTTGACAAGTGTGGTCGGTATAGAGGTGATATTGCTCCTTTCTCTCTCTCTTTATATCTCTCTCTCTCTAAACATTCATGACTTGAAACTAACTATATCGTTTGACAATCATGGTACTTATATATGTATATGACTAATGCAAATCATATTGTGAAAGGGTGAATAGGCATGATAAATAGGCAAGTGTGGCATTCTGCATAATATGAAACTAAAAAATTGGGTTTTTGAAGGTTATGAGTCGACCTAAACAGGACAACGGTTGACGCATGCTGTAAACTTTCAAAATTTTCAAAAACTGTACAGTATGCGTCGACGCATGCAGGGGCTATGGTCGACGGCTCGCGCAAAAACCCAGATTTTTTTTTGAAAACCGTTCCAAGTTTCTCTTCTTCTCCATTTAATGTGCAGTCAACTTTTGTTATGATTTGATATGGCATTTGTCTTGTAAATTGCATCTAGGCATCTATTGTGTCCTCTTGTCTCCTCCCTCTTCCCAAAAACCCTAAAACCATTCTCTATTAAAGGGAATAGTCTTCATCTTCTCCAAAATCATCCTCAACTACTCTCTTCAAAGTTCATCTCTACAAATTCTCCAAAAATCATCATCAATGGCTTCTTTTCTTCGCAAAAATACAGGTAAGAGATCAAGGGGCCTCATCATCATTTGCTTCAGTCCCCATTACCGCTGTTTCACTAGTTCATTCACCTGCTGTTGAAAACTTCAACAAGAGTCTCAGCAAAAGAGCCATAGTTCCACAACATGCTTTCTACCAGGCAACGGGGGAGCGCTTGCATCTCACCCAAATTCTGTCTCTGCTGGAAGTTCAGGGGTTCTTCAATTTTCTAGAGTGTAACACAAAGTACAGTGAGGATTTGGTCTGGGTGTTCTACACAAATCTGCGGGGTAACTTTTAAGATCAACATTTCCACACTTCTGTCGACAATAAACTGGTAAACATAAATTCTGAAGTATGGAACAAGTATTTTGATTTGACTGTCGATGCTGATGCACCACCTCTTCATGAGGTAACGGACACTCGTACGGTGCCAGGGTATGAATTTAAGAGCGCTATGAATGACATGCTCAAAAGACCCTATCCAAATGCCATTGTCAACAGTGATGCCTTTCCTAGAACGGTCACAGCCGGGAAACTCAGTACAGGGGAGCGCATCCTTCAGTGGATTGTCGCTCGCATACTACGACCGAAAAAAGATGGACTGTCCCGTGTCGAACAAGCTGAGGTACATCTCATCTATATATTGAAACATAGGATAAAAATAAACTGGCCATACTATATTGCAAGCAGGATTTTTGCTCTGAGAGACTCAAGTAGAGGCACTGCTTTAGCCTATGGGTCGTTTATTTCGGAAATTCTTGCCGCAACAAATGTTGTATACCCAACATTTCCTTGTGTTTCAGTCCCATCTGACAAAGAATTTAGCACCAAAACCCTTGCAATGATGGGGTATTTTTGGTGTGCTGAACAACGATCATACAAATTTGTCCGTCGCGCCAATATTCCTCGGGTGACTCATGACAGTTCCGATGACAGCTCTGAAGAAGAAAGTGAAGAACAAGGTGAAGAAGACGATGATGAAGAAGATACAGCTGCAGAGGTACAAGAACCTGTATGTGAGCCGCAAGACTATCATCAATCTCTAGTTCAAGATTCGCCTCCAAATACCGATTGGGTCCAGTATTTAGCTCCATCAGAAGCACAAGAAGACGATTATCCAAATCAAGGATGGGGTGAATGGAAATACACAGGCTGAACTACCCTGGGTAGATTCTACGACCCATATCACGGCTACCCTCAAGACTATCAACCTTCCCAACACTCATCACCTCCTCCACCTTCGGACAACTCTGAAGTCATTAATATGCTGCAGTCTATGCAGTTAGATCAACAAAATTTCATGAGGAGTCAAGATACTCAAACAGAGCAGATTAGAGCTGAGCTTCATACCCAAAATTAAAGGTTAAACTCATTTTCGACTCGGATGGACGCCCGTATTGAAGCTCTGGTTGAATCACATGAAAGGCAAGACTTGGAAATCACCGACTCTCTTCATCACCTCAACATGTCCGTAGAAGCATTTCTGGACTTCTCGGATCCTTACCGCAATCCCGATACTGCATACCGGGGGAGGGGCCGAGGTCGGGGTCGGGGATATTAGTTTCATAGTTGCATATTTCATAGTTGCATATGTGTTTCTTCTATGTACTTTTCATTTTTTCCGTATTATGTGTGCCTGAATATTCACCTACTTTGCATGTTCTCAAAATTATCTATTAATTCAAGTTACTTTTGTTCATTATCATTCTTATGTGTGAAGTTTGATAATTAACTATCACCTATTGTCTGTTCTCTGTTAATTGATGCGTTCTCCTTCTCTTTTTGATGGTGTCAAAGGGGGAGAAGAACATGTAGCAAGCTAGCAAGCCAACACCAAAGCCAAGTCAGGATATTAACAACAATTTGTTCTACAACCTTATATTACAAAAGAAAGGGGGAGCTTGTGTGTAATTAACAACAATTTGTTCTACATCCTGATATTACAAAAAAAAGGGGGAGCTTGTGTATACATTTGTGTATGGATTGCATATTTGGTGTTTTAGTTGTATACAGGTTGTCATCATCAAAAAGGGGGAGATTGTGGAGGCAAATCGCCACACATCACACAAGTCTGCAAGACATTGGTCAATGCAGGTTTCGATGATGACAAATTCCCTGGATAGATTGGAAATTATAAACTCCAGATCTACTAAACAAATGCAACGTATCACCTACCATATCCTTTTATACTTGTCTTAAAACTGCTGTAATAAATATACTATGTGTAGATAAAATGCAATCGTGACCAGAGGCATGAAAGACCACAAACTGATGAACTTTTGCAGGTTTGCAGGGCATGAGTCGACCATAGGGTCGGCGCATGCATTCGAGCAATTCTCCACTAGTCAGCGCACAAGGCAATGAGTCGACCATAGGGTCGGCGCATGAGGGAAAAAATTTCCAACGGGTCAGCGCGTAAAGGCATGAGTCGACCATAGGGTCGGCGCATAAGGGAAATAGTTTTCAACGGGTCGGCGTATGCCGACTGTATGGTCGACGCATACTGATGAATTTTCCAGATTTCCAAACAACACAAGCCATGCGTCGACGCACAAACCTGCTGCGGTCGACCGTTCGCGCGGAAATTCTGTTTTTAAATGATTCCCTCTTATATTTGAAATACTGTTATGTCTAAAATTGGGTTGGCACTATATATACTTGTTTAACCACTTGTGTCATTTTAACATTTGACAATCTTTGATTCATGTGTTCAAAAACAAGAAAGAGTGAAATAGGTGTCCAAGATTCATCATCTTCATCTTCAACATCTCACAACATTTCAATTACACACAATCATTTTTGAAATGCATTTGTGAGAGATTCAAGGTGATAAGGTTCGAAGCTTAGATTGGAGAATCAAGTTCGGGGTGAAGCTTGTGACAGGTTCTTTCTTGAATAAAACCGTTGGGGTTTTACCCTCCAAGATTGGTTTGAATTTTGGGGGTTTTTGGACGAGATTCTTCATCAAGGGTCAACTGAGCGAAGGTGATTGTGAAGAGGTGTTCTTCACAAGTCTAGTAGCGGATTAAGTGATTTTGAAGGGAAGATCTCGGGTTCGATTTGTTGCTGTTGAGATCAGCCGGAGCCGAAGGTTTGAACAACAACGTGTTATTCAATAAGGTGGCTGGAGTCGGAGGTTCATAAACAACAATTGGAGGATTTGATTCATCTTAAATCAAGGGGCAAGGAGTGAAAGCAACTTTCAACACATTGAGGTTTCTGTTGTATATTTGCTGCTCAATCCTTGTATAAACTGTTACATTCAACAGGTGATATCTATAAAATCTATCTCAATTCTAGTTTTATAATTGAGGGCAGACGTACCCCGAAGCGAGGACGACGGGGGAACTGCCTCACCAAATACTTGTCTTCTCTATTTTTCAGCATTTACGTTATATCTCAAAATAAGTGATTTTTGTATAAGCACTATCTGTCAAAATTGTGATATCAATTGAGTAAGAGGTTAAAACTCTGTTTTTGACTCCAAAGTACAATAAGACATTGTACTAGGCTAGTTGGAATCACTTACTCAACATAAATATCACTTGGAGTGTTTTGCACACCAAGTGTTTGACAAATTACTTGTACCAAAATTATCTTACTTGTGTATCTAGTTTTGGTTTGCTCTTTGATCATCGGAACTAGGAATCCTAACAACTGAAGTAGATAATTGATAAGTGTGATTAGTGTTGTGATTTTATTTTCCAGATTGTCATTAATCCAAAGGCTTACGCATATCCGGTTTTCCAATAACCGTTCGTTTTAGACTATATTTTCCTTGGCCGCTTCCGCACTTAAAATATTTTTAAAACCAATTTTTAATTGGTAGCGCCGACTCAAATTTTAATTGGGGATCTATTCAACCCCCCTTCTAGATCCGTGCCATAGTCTAACAAAAAGAGTTTGTTTATTGGTCGATTTTAGAGAAAGATATTTAGTCGCATTTAACATAAAACATTGTTTTACCCAAAACAAGTGAGGAGCAGACATTTGCATCGCAATAGAATGGATTTATAACTAAACATTTGCGGAAAATGCCTCTTATCTCGACTCAAATAGTTTGTGGATGAAGCAATATTTTACGTCGTCTCAAGACACAATATCTTTCGTTTATGAAAAAGTTTTAGGATTGCACAACAGTAAGAGAAATAGTTTGATTAGTTGGATATATTTTAGGTGAATAACAAACTTTTGATAAGAATCAATTGTTGAAAGAGTTACGCTAAAATGCTAGATTCCAAATGCCCTTTTCATTCAAGATTAATTGAGAAAAATGTTTGATGGACAACGAACGCTGGATAAAAATCAATTGTTCAAAGAGTTACGCCAGAATGCTAGATTCTAACGGCCCTTATTTGTCCAAGTTAATTATAGTGTTTTAAAAACGAAAGAAAAGAATGAACGGTTATCCCAATGCGTGAGGCTCAGGACTGTTGGTGCAAAGATAGAATAAATGATGAAATAGGGAAATATTCTATTAAAGAGAATGACGACTACAAAACATGATATTTGGTTACAATGATTGTCACCCTATTTATAAGCTAAAACTAGGGTTACTAGAATAAGATAAATACTAAAATACCCTCTAACAAACTTATGGGCTTAAGAAAGTAATATAATAAAAATATGAATTATTACTAATACCATCCCTTAATTCATATTCCATCAAAACTTGTAACACCAATTCCATCCCTTAATCTGAGAAATTGATCAGTCTTGATAGCTTTCGTCAAAACATCTGCCAACTGCTTCTGAGTGCTGCAGTGTACAACTTCTAACACTCCACTCTGAACTTGATGTCTCAGAAAATGATACTTGGTCTCAATATGCTTTCTTCTCCCATGCAACACTGGGTTTCTGGCAAGATTGATTGCAGACTTGTTGTCAATCATCAACTTCAGAGGTTTGTCTACTTTAATCTTCAGATCCTGCAACAGATTCAGAATCCACACAGCTTGGCATGCAGTAACAGCACCTGCAATGTATTCAGCTTCATAGGTTGACAACGCCACAACAGGTTGCTTCTTGGAACACCAAGAAATAGGACCTCCCAGAAATTTGAACAAGTACCCAGATGTACTTCTTCTGTCAACTCTATCTCCACACCAATCAGAGTCTGAATAACTCAGAAGTTCTGACTCATTATTTCCTCCAGAGGGAAATAACACTCCATACTTCAGAGTTCCTTTGATATACCTCAGAATCCTGACAGCAGCTTGGTAATGGGACCACTTAGGTTTACTCATGAACCTACTAACCATCCCAACAGAGTAGCAGATATCAGGTATGGTATTGCACAGATACCTCAGAGAACCAACCAGCTGTTTGAAGGTTGTAGCGTCCACATCCTTTCCTTCAGAGTCTGAATCCAGTTTCTGATTTGTATCAGAAGGTGTGACAGCCATCTTACAATTCTTCAGATCAAATCTCTTCAGAAGTTCTAATTCATACTTGAGCTGATGCAAAATGATACCTTTCTCAGAATATCTGAACTCCATCCCTAGAAAGTATGTCATTTTGCCTAGATCAGTTATTTCAAATTCATTCATCAGAACTTTCTTGAACTTGGCTATCTCCTGTTCAGAACTTCCAGTCAATAGTATATCATCAACATATAAACATACCAGAGTCATATTGCCTTCAGAAGTATGCTGAACATAGACACCGTACTCCATCTCACATTTCTGAAAGCCTTGCTTCTTGAAAAATGAATCAATCTCTGATTCCAAGCTCTGGGCGCTTGTTTCAGTCCATATAGAGCTTTGTATAATTTGTACACCATCCCTTCCTGATTCTTTTTCACAAATCCAGGGGGTTGTGACACATAAACTTCTTCTTCTAATGGACCATTCAGAAATGCAGATTTTACATCTAAATGCATCAGAGGCCAATTCCTGTTAGCAGCTATTGCAATCACCATTCTGATTGTTTCATGTCTTGCTACAGGTGCAAACACTTCAGAATAATCCAGCCCAAATTTCTATAGAAATCCTCTGGCTACCAACCTTGCTTTATGTTTGCCAATTGAGCCATCTGGCTTTAACTTCTGCTTGAAAACCCATCTGACGCTGATGGCTTTCTTGTCTTTTGGAAGTTCTGTCAGCTTCCAAGTCTTGTTTCTCTCTATAGCATAAAGTTCTTCTTTCATGGCCTTCAGCCAGAGCTTCTGCTTAAGAGCCTCCTCTGTACTTATAGGTTCAGAATCTACTAACATGGCACACTAAATAACTTCTCCTTCAGAGTCTACTTCAGTGTCTTGCAGCATGTCAAATTCTGCAAATCTTCTGGGAACGCTTCTGATTCTTTGTGGTCTCTGAACTTGTTCAGAGTCTTGAGCTTCAGAGTTTCCAGCTTCAGATGGTTGACTTCCTCTAGAGCTTTGACCATCTTCAAGATCTGGCATATTTTCAGAGTCTTGGCCATCTTCAGAGTCTGAATTTCCACCAGAATCTGGATTACCATCAGAGTCTGGATCATCAGAGTCACCTTCATCTTCTGAGTCTTCTCCAGAGTCAGAATCACTATCAGAGTCAGAATCAACGTCAGAGTTTACTTCAACTTCAGAAATTCTTAACTCTGACCTTTCTTCAGAAGTTCTAACATCAGAATCAAATTGAGACTTATCCCAATTCCAAACTTCTGATTCCTTCACAATCACATCTCTGCTGAATTCAATTTTATTGGTTTCTGGACAATAGAGCTTGTATGCACCTGTACTGTGGTACCCTATCAGAATCATCACTTTGCTTCTATCATCCAACTTCTGTCTTCTGGCTTCTGGAACATGTTTATAGCAAACAGAACCAAACACCTTTAGATGACTAACACTTTGCTTATCTCCAGTCCACTTCTGTATTGGAACTATTTCCTTCAACTTCTTCGTAGGACATCTGTTGAGTACATACGTTGCAGTGGCAACAGCTTCTCCCCAGAGCTTCTAAGGAAGCTTCTTCTCCTTTATCATGCTTCTCACCGTATCAAGCAAAGTACGGTTTCTTCTTTCAGCAAGACCATTGTGTTGAGGGGTATAAGGAGCAGTAACCTCATGCTCAATTCCATTCTCCTCACAGAACTTCTGGAACTCTTTGGAGTTATACTCACCTCCACCATCAGTTCTAAGAATCTTCAACTTCTGACCACTCTGATTCTCAACCTTCATTCTGAACTTCTTGAATTCATCAAACACCTCATGTTTAAATTTAATAAGGGATACCCATGTCATTCTTGTTAATTCATCAACAAACAACACAAAGTACTTATTCCCTCCAATTGATGCTACTGGAAATGGACCACACACATCAGAATGTACAACTCCCAAGGCATGTTTTGCTCTTGGAGCATCTTCTGACGCAAATGGCAAACGTGGTTGTTTTCCTTCCATGCAAACTTTGCATGACTTTTCAGGCTTCTTAATTGTAGGAATTCCATGTACCAGCTTCTTTGAATTCAGATGTTTTAGGCTTATGAAATTCAAATGACCAAATCTTCTGTACCACAGCTCACTCTCCTTCTCAGCACATGTTGCACTAAGACATTCTGAGTTTGCAGTTCTGACATTCACCTTGAATGTTCTATTCCTTCCCTGTTCTGACTCCATAATCAACTTCTGATTGCAGTCATACAACTTCAGAAGATTGTCCTTCATGGTAACTGAAAAACCTTTCTCAATTAATTGTCCCACACTCATCAGATTGCTTCTGATGCCAGGTACATACCACACGTTCTGAATCAATGCTGTTTTCCCATTGTTCAGAGTCACTCTGACATTTCCCATACCTTCTGCATTAAGATATTTGTCATCAGCACATCTGATCTTTGTTCTCTTTTCAGAGTCAAAGTCAACCAGCCATTTCTTGTTTCTAGTAAGATGATTTGAACAGCCAGTGTCCATATACCACCAGTCTGTCAGATCATCAGATTCAGAGGCCATCAATAGCACAGATTCATCATCAGAACTTCTGGCTATATTTGCTTCTTCTGATTTTCTCTCCTTGTTTGACCAACAATCTCTAGCAAAGTGACCAAACTTCTTACAACAGTAACATTGGATCTTCTTCTTGTCATACTTCTCTTTTCCCTTCTGAGCATTCTTTTGTCTATCAGAGGTTGAGCTTTCTAACTTCTGACCACCATCAGATCTTCTCTTGGCTTCTGACTGCTTCTGATACCTCCTATCAGAAGTTGCTTTCAGAGCCTGCTGCTCTACTTCCCTTTCAGAAGTTCTTTCAGTCAAATGCAACTCTTGCGCTTCTAAACTGCTCTGCAGCTCTTCAATTCTCATGGTACTCAGATCTTTGGAATGTTCTATTGCTACCACAATGTAATCAAATTGAGAGGTAAGGGATCTCAATACCTTCTCCATGATTGTTTCTTCAGAAAGAGTTTCTCCACACGCCTTCATCTCATTAGTGATCAGAATCACTCTGGAGATGTATTCAGAAACTTTCTCATTATTCTTCATGTTGAGATTCTCATATTGCTTTCTCAAGGACTGAAGCTTCACCTTCTTCACTGATGTGTCACCACCATAACATCTAACCAGTGTGTCCCCCGCAGCCTTTGCTGTCGTTGAATCTGCAATCTTCTCAAACACATTTACATCAACACATTGATGAATAAAGAATAATGCTTTCTGATCCTTCTTCCTTACTTTCTTCTGCGCGTTTTTCTGTTCATCTGTTGCATCTGCTGCTACCGGAACATAACCATCAGTGACAAGATCTAAAACATCTTGAGCACCAAACAGTACACGCATTTGGATCATCCAACGATTCCAGTTTTTACCGTCAAATACTGGAAGCTTGGTGTTCATGTTGCCGTTTCCGTTCATCTTCACCTTGCACAATACACTCAATGTTTCTCACACAGTGTTTCCCAACCCACAGAATAAAATTCTGATCAGATTTTGTTCAAGATTCAACACGAATCTAAGAATCAAAATCAAACACACAAGACCTCACGTTCACTCGTGTTTCCCGTGTTTCCCAATGAATCTGAACCGGAGCTCTAGATACCAATTTGTTGGTGCAAAGATAGAATAAATGATGGAATAGGGAAATATTCTATTAAAGAGAATGACGGCTACAAAACATGATATTTGGTTACAATGATTGTCACCCTATTTATAAGCTAAAACTAGGGTTACTAGAATAAGATAAATACTAAAATACCCTCTAACAAACTTATGGGCTTAAGAAAGTAATATAATAAAAATATGAATTATTACTAATAAGGACCGATCATTCGAGGGTTCTTCTCTCATGTTTATTTAAAAAAGTTTTAAAGTTGTGTTTGGGAAAATGTTTATCAATGTTATGTTTGATTTGGATCCAAAAGTAAGCCACATGATTAAAAATAAATCAAAGTCAAAAGCAATTGATTTAGCTCTAAACTAACTTAGAATGGATTCATATAAAAATCACTTTATGAGTAGCCGAGCAACTGACTCTATGCATTGAAACGATTTCGAAAGTTTAATTTAATTTTAACTCCAAAATTATAATGCAATGAAATCAATGCAACAATTAATTAAATGAAATCTTTTTAGCAAATAAAAAAACTATTTAACACTACTAAAAAACAAAATAATTAATTAAGTTATAATCTAATAAATAATTAATTAGTTAGCAAACTAGAATATTAATTAAGAAAATGATAAAAAAAGAACATAATAATTAAAAAAAGAAAAAAAAAAGTGGTGAATCAAAAGAATGGGCAGGCGTGTAAATATTAATTTGACTTGTATCCAAACAAAATGTCTAAAAAAACCTAAACCTATTCTAATTAAATAGAGAAATAATTAATAATAATAATAATAATAATAATAATAATAATAATAATAATAATAATAATAATAATAATAATAATAATTAATAAATGAAAAAAAATAAAATAAATGAGAACAAGATACTGTAACTATGGAACGCCTAGTATGCTTTTTTTCTAAGAAAAACTCTGACCTTTCGATCACTATAATTGATTCTATTATCGACTAAAGACATACATATGGCTTTGAAATAGAATAAAAAATAATAAAATAAGAGTAAGGATGAATAATGGTTAGAGTTATGTTAGTATAATTAGAAGAGCGTGGGTTCGCACGAATAAGTTTATTATTCAATAAGATTTAAGATCGTTATTGTTGTATAAATATTATTGTAACATCACTAATAAATACAAATAATTTAAGATAAATATACAACATATCTTCAATAAGGATGAGAATAAAGTGTTGTTAGTTATTAGTTATGCTTTGTTAAGTTTAAATTTAGTCTGCTAAAAATATCAAAACTCAAGTCAAACATCTCTTAAAGCTTATTTTTAGATTAATAAGAAAAAATCAAAATAGTAACCCCATACTTCATGCATCTGGTATATTGTGGTTCAATGCATGAATATATTAATACATTATTTGACTAAGGCAAAACCTCCAACATGAATTAATTTTCTGAAATAGGAATAAATTTGCATTTGTTTTTAATTTTCAATAAATTTTATTTCAATAGTCATTATCTTCCCTCTCTTACTTTGCTATTTAATATTTGATCTCAAACGTTTTTTCTTCTAGGAAGTGAAATACACTTCTCTACTTATTCAACATAGATTCAAGATAGATGATAAAAGCATCTGAAATAAGTGTTGTTTTAACCTATGTCGTCGCATAAAGTGAAACATAAGAAGACATCCACATTAATAACTGATTAATTTTATCAAAATGATCAACATCCAAGATAAACATGTTACGATGTGAATCTGAGTTCCCATTATCTGCATGCTCGCCGACTTACTCTTCATTGGCCTTACTTTCAACTTCTAACATTCTTGATTTCTGGCCTTATTTCAGCATGGGCAGGTTGTGGTGTAGTAAGATCACTATGACTTGATGACATAGGTTCATTTGCATCAGAAGGCGTAGGTTGTGACTGATGAAAGCTAAAGAGAATATACCTCAAATAAGTACAATAGTCAAAGAAGAACTCCGTTACCAAGATCCTACAGATTACAATAAGATGGCTTAACATAAAATCATATAAATCATCAAAAGTTTCTGCTAAAAACTCAACATATTTTGGATTTCATGCTTCATGTTCCTTTAGGTGATTATTTGATGAGATGGTACTATACATCTTTATTAACTATAGAAGGAGGAAGTTATAAATGAGTTCTAAGTTACACAAGCTCTACCTCGAGAGTTATTATTGCAACCTTTTCCGGTAAGCGGTAGGACGAATCTATTCCCTGTGACATGAGAACCTCCCAGTTACTTTCACTATATAAAGCAGAAATAAAACACAGTTATTAATTTAACTATAAAGAGAAATGCATTTACTTTTAACAACCATTCATTAACCACCTATGTGAAGGCTGAAAGAAACGACAAGTATATTTCTTGACCAAATGTTCGACGCCATCTATCACCCTCTCCAACAGGATCAATTTTGAAATCGTACTTTCCTAAAACCTGCAAAATTTATTGTATATGATGAATAACCCAGAAGCGAATATTATGATCTTTGGTGCGCAATAACTCACTGAGTAATTAGGCTCTCTGCAACACCTCTGGAATCATCGTTAAGTAACCTCCTAAAGAAAAAAGTTAAAAATATAAGTAACAGATGCATGCATGTTAAATGTATTTTAAATTGGACATTTTTAAATTCAATTGATCTTAAAATTGAGATTACAACAGGCACACTACATGTATTCTCTAATGCAAAACAAAAAATTAAGACTGAGGTTTAAACTGAGATTACAACGGAAAATAAAGAGGAGTAATGTGTGTAATGTTCATTGTTATAAAACACCAAATTTATGAGTAGGAAACACTTTTGGAAGTGGTAAATATTAAGAAGTGTGGTTGGGCCTAACTCAACCCTACAAAACCGGTTGGTAGAGTGAGGATTACCCCCACTTATAAACACATGTTCATGCCATATATTGTCCGATGTGGGACTCTTAACACACCCCCTCACGCTCAGGACTGGACAACTGAAGCGTGAAAATAAATGGTGGGTGGCTCGATAGTGAAAACCATAGAAGGTGGTCCACCGGATCTTAAATGAGGCTCTTGATACCATGTTAAGTAATTGTGGTATTAAGAACTCTTGACCATTATCAGTTCTAATGAATTTAACTATAATATTGTGTTGTGTGTATTAAACTGACAAAATTCATTATGTGTTGCCTAACCTCAGATTTAGATTTCATAAGAGTAAGCCAAGTATATCTACTATGATCATCAACAGCAGTAAGGAAATATGAATAACCATGAATAGACTTTAATGCAAGAGGACCCCATGTATCAAGATGTATCAAATCAAAAGGTTGAGCAGCTTTATTAAAACTTCTTTGATATGGCATATTCTTATGTTTAGCTAAGTGGCATATATCAAAAGTGCCTTTAGAATCTATAACAAGAAAGAGAAAATCAGAATGAAACATAGCCATTCTAGAATTAGAAAGGTGGCCTAATCTAACGTGCCACAAGGCTTGGTCAGGTATAGTAACAACATTAAGAACAGAGGTACCAAGAGCATGGGAAGGCTTCTTATTTTGCAGATTAAGATGATACAAGCCTTCAACGAAATTAGCAGAACCAATCATCTTGAATGACTGAGGATCCTGAATGAGACATTGAGAATGAGTGAAATTAACAACATATGGTAATTCAAGGCAAAGTGTTGAAACAGAAATTAAATTCATGGAGAAATAAGGTACATACAGGACATTGTGAATAGAAAAGGTAGAAGTAAAATGTATAGTACCCATTTGTCTAGCTATAGCAAAGTTGCCATTAGGTAACTTGATATGTACAGGATTGACATCATGAATAGAGTGATACCAATGAGAAAATCCACAAATGTGGCCACTGGCCCCAGAATCTATGATCCATGGGCTAACAGTAGAATTACTCAAACCAGTGGGAGTGGTTAGATTACCTGTGTTGGCCACTGAATGAGAGATTGTCACCTGATTGGAGGTACTAGCAGGTTTGGCACCATTTGATCCTTGTAATATATTCATGAGTGTTTGATATTGCTCAGTTGTGAGTTGTGGTGAAGACATGGCAGTATTACCAGGAATCTCAGTGTTTGAATTATCAGGGGATTGTTCTACACTAGCATTGTTTGAACTATCGTCAACAACAATGGTCAGGGGCGAGGGTCTATCTCAAGAATTCCAGTTCCTGTTCCCAACTCCTATGGGATGCCAATGAACTTCGCTACTGCAGTTGAAGGAATCTCATCTCAACCAATCTTAGTGCCTGGAGTTACTATTGGAGCTATCCTGCAAGTGCAGCCTAGTGTTGTTCAGATCCCGCTGAAGATAATCTGTTGGATGAGTATGACGATGTGCAAAACTATCATGCTGCTATCCCCATTGCTAGTACTGTTTCTACCCAAGATTCAGAAGCCATTAAAATGTGCCGTGATCTAGCTGAGAAACTCCGAGTCATGGTGGGGAACAACTCAAACTCTCTCTGTAACACCCCATTTAAATTATTGAGTCGCTTTTGTATTTCTGTGACGTATATTTGTTGTGATGTCCTTAATTAAGGGTATGAGGTTAAGAGCGAGAGTGAGAGCTGACCTTAGTTGGGGGTGAGGTGGACCTATAATGATGATTAAATTAACCATTTAATGAGGATACTATAGTCGTAGACATTATTTAATTATTATTAATTATAACATTCATTAGAGAGTGGTTACTATTATTATTATTATTATTATTATTATTATTATTATTATTATTATTATTATTATTATTATTATTATTATTATTATTATTAATAATAATAATAATAATAATAGTAGTTAAATTAAATGAATTAAAATAGGATTAAGAGGGTTTAGAGAGTATTAGCGGGTTGAGACAGTTAACACGTGAAAGAGGAAAAAGGCAGAGAAAGGAGAGCTAGGGAAAAAAGAACCAACTTTCTCCATTGTTGTTAAGGAAAAAGCTTCAATCCAAGGTAAGGGGGGATAATGGATTTCAATATGGGTGACTTAACATGAGAGGGTAGTGAGAGATCCTTTCTCTCATAGGAATTTTGTCTATTCTTGCTTTTTGGTTGATTTTCGTGATATTATGATTTCCCTGTGATTGCTGTTACTGTTGAATGATCATTGTATAATGTATATGCATGATTCTGGTACGAATATGAAGATTCGTGTGGAAATTCCCTGAAGTTGTGATAGAATACTATGGATTAACAGATATGAGAATTAAGGGTTTAACCTAAATCGAAACTAGATCTAATAGACAAAATCTAGAAAGAATAGAGTATAAGATTCATGGAAGTCGATCTAAAATATGAGTTTTAGGAGGAATAGGAAGGTAGGATGGTGAATCTTGGGTAGAAACTCGTAGAGAGGTTGAGATATGAGTTTTTGATAGATCTGCTGGTCAAGGGGACTTCCCAAGGGTTGTACGCGTAGCATACGTGCCCTGTCCCCAGTGCCAACACGACCATCTGGTGATACGCGTATGGTACGCGTATGGGCTTAGGAAATACACGTATGAGAGTAATCATATGCGTATGGAGTGACTCTGATGGGGTTTTGGGAGGAAGAAGCCTCTGGCCATACGTGTATGGTAGGGATGATACGCGTATGACAGCATGCAATACACGTATGGACCTTGTTGGTACGCGTATGGACATCATAGGATGACGTTTCCCCAGTTTTTGCGATTTCTGTCCAGTGTTCGCTTGGAACGCAATTCCGTTTAATCGGTAGGGTTAGTATGACTAAAATGAACTTAAGAAATATTAATAATGAATTAAATTTGGAGAATGTGGAATTATATGGGTGTGCCCTTATGAGTGTGTTGTGATGAATGTGAGCCATGATTATCGAATGTGGATAATCTTGTGCGATTGTGGTAATACCCGAGAGGATTACGGTGAGCGGATGGCTCATGTAGATCATTGATGATCGTGAATTATGCTTGAATTATTTTATTGTGTAATTGTGTTGCCATGCATTTCATGTCATGTGTCTTGTGGAGATGGCTAGGTAGAAATCCAT
Source organism: Lathyrus sativus (assembly GCA_963859935.3). NCBI lineage: Eukaryota > Viridiplantae > Streptophyta > Magnoliopsida > Fabales > Fabaceae > Lathyrus > Lathyrus sativus. Next base: position 285,797,556 of record OZ012739.1, on the reverse strand, counting down.
GATGGGTGTCTAGTTTCATCCGGACTTCATGTGGAAGTCGTTATAGAGATAAGTTGTAGTTCAGAGGAACCTATACGACTTATCCGGATTCCGACGGGAATCGGGTTCTAGGGTGAACCATATGTATTTGTGTTGGTACCACATGCATTGTGTCGAGTCAGTGAGTCACATTGCATAATTATATTGGAATATGAGCTTTGATGCCGAGTAATTGATGGGGGATGTATATGTGCGTTATACGTGTATGACTATATGTGTCGTGTGTAACTACTCCTTAGCATGTGTATTTCAACGCTTATTTATTGAATATAGTTCTCACCCCTTTTCTGTTTGCTGCGTCTGTGCTCTCTAGGGAGTACAGATGACCAGGTACTTGAGTAGTGCTTGAAGTGTGTTGCTATTTGACCGAGTCTTAGGAGTCGCTCTTGATACGTAACATGGGATGACGGGATTACGCTATATTTTATTTACTTTCTTGATTAATCGTTACATATCTCTTATTTATTAGATTGATGATGTATGATCACCTCGTGGTGGAACTATGTTTAAACAATTGATTTTTTGTTCCGCTGTTTAATTGAAAAACCCGATGGCATTGGTTTTGTTTAAATTGAATGAAGTGACTTAGTGTGATATCCCACTTATTTTGTGAACTCTGATATATTTTTATGTGATATTCCCATATATGTCTTATAATACGCGTACGGGGTAGAGTGGGGTGTTACACTCTCAGTGCTCCCAAGTTCAAAGTGCCTGAATTCTCAAAGTACAAAGGCCTCAGTTGCCCGAACATTCATCTGAAGATGTATTGTCGCAAAATGGCCGCATATGCCAGAGATGAAAAGCTAATGATTCATTGCTTCCAAGACAGTTTGTCTGGGGAATCACTCGAATGGTATATGCAGCTGAAGCGTAATAGTGTACGCGCTTGGGCTGAGCTAGCAATTTGCTTTTGTCAAGTAATACAAGTACAACACCGACCTTGCTCTGAATCGTACTCAACTTTAGAGTATGACTCAAAAGGACAATGAATCTTTTAAGGAGTATGCACGGTGATGGAGAAAGCTAGCTGCAAGGGTGCATCCACCTCTTGTCGACCGTGAACTGATTGACATCTTCATGGATACCTTGCAAGGCCAATACTATGAAAAGTTGATCGGTAGTGTTTCTGCTGGCTTCTCTGACTTGATAATCGTTGTTGAGAGAATTAAAGAAGGTCTAAGAGGTGGAAAAATCCAAGGAGGTTCTAGCAGCCAGATTGGGGCCAAGAAGCCTTTTAATGGATACAAGAAGAAAGATGGCGAAGCAAATGCCATCTCTATGCAGAAATGGCAAGATCCTCAACAAGCTCCCACTTCTTTGCCTTATCAAGTCCCTTACTACCCATATCCGTATGTTGTTGCTGTGCAATATGCTCCAATTCCTTATCCTCCAGTTGTTCAAGCAGCTCAAGCTCAAATTCCTCAGCAACAGGCTCCTCAGCAACAAGCCTACAATCAGTAAGGATATCAATATCCTCCTCAGCAACAACAACTGCAAGCTGCTCAAGAATAACAAGGTGTTCACCAACAGTGTCAGCAGAGAACGTGGAGGCCAAATAGAGTCTTTGATCGTCTACCAATGTCGTATGGTAAAATCTTTGCTCAGTTGATGGAGTAAAAGGATTTTGTTCTAAGAGATTTGGCTCCCCCAACTGTCATTCCTGCCGACTATGATGCAAATGCTCATTGTGAGTTTCATAAGGGCGCTCTAGGTTACACCATTGAAAATTGCAGGACTTTCAAGCACAAAATTCAAGACATGATTGTCAGGGATGCTATCAACTTCAACGGGAAGTCTCCAAATGTCATCGACAATCCTATGCTACCGGCCAACATTAAGTCGAATCAAATCCAGTCAAGTCAAGTTTGTCTCCCCGAAGAAGGCAGTTATGTGGCCATTTCATTATTTCCATTCTTGTATTTTGTCTTTGATCGTTTAAGTACTGTATGCTCTGGACAATTGCCATTCGTATTTGGTTTCATTGATGTATTGTTTATGCATATTTGGAATTATTTATGTCGTATCCACTCATTATTTTCACAATCAGAGACACATATTTTGTTCACTTCACTCTTTATCAACGATTTTTTAGCATGATTAGAGGGAGGATGATGAAAACGTAATACCCATAATTGCAAACTGTATGCTTTCAGACAGAATCTCGTCGATGATGTACAGGCATTGTTTCCATCCCCAAACACTGGAGATATAAGGAGTTAATCCCTATTAAACCACTTCGAGCCTAGAAGTAGCAGTTTCTTTCGGATATTCAAACCCTTACACTCAACCTGGGGCAGGGTAGTTGTTCAGTTAATCCAAGTTCCGCATTCGAATCAACAAAGCAAAATCTATAAGACATGACAGTTGTTCATCAATGACCCATGACTTGGCAGTCACAATCCTCCAACAAAATCCAAAAAAATCAAAAGCCTGCTAAGTCAATCACCTCAAAGGGGACTTAGGCAAAAATCAAGGCAATCCCGATGGATCTGACAAGTGAAGTCAGTCCATACAAAAGTTAGGGATAAAAAACAAAAGAGGTCCTCAAACCCTCAACAAAAACAAAATAAGATTCAGTGGCCACTCAAATCAAAAAGGTCACTGACATCCATCAAAATCAAAATAAGGTGACTGCCATTTCGAGTATACCTAGAATCATCAAGCTTACGCCGTCAAGACGAGTATGTGCAAAGTTAACTGAACGTAGGACTAAAGCTCATCGCGAAGAATGGGTGGGTATAAATAATACTTTGAGCCTAATATCCTTTGTTTCGATAAACCGTGAACCAAACCATGTTACAACCCTCGAAAGACCTAATTGAGGCGAGGTTTATTCTGAAAGCATACTATTGTAAGGTTGCGTAAACTGACTCCTCACATACATGTTAATCATCAACATCAGCGTTGTTATCCTCGCTATATCTTGTACACCAATTAAATTAGCACAATGTTTGGGCTAACGGTCCATTCATATCACTATCACGACACCATCAATAAACGACACTTTTTCAAAGCTTGTGTTGAGCTTTGCATTAATATTCCCATTTGTGAATATACAATTTTAATAACAAATCACTGTTGGACGTCCAAGACACCCCAACAAGGGGAAAGCAAACAAGGAACTTGACTTTTTGTGGCTAACACGAGGCAAGGCTACCTCAAAACCCACAAGTTGGGGAAAATCATTCAATAGCCCGATCAGGAGCACGTCATCTCAAAGTATCAAAGCTCAGCTTCCACATATCAAAACTAGTTAATCAGGGGAAGACCATTGCTATATTCAGACTGGGGCAAGACCAGGTCATCTTGATCATCAAGCAAAATTGGGATCTTCTCTGAAGCGAGTTCACAACAAATCACCAAGTACTCAGACTCGGGGCGTCAGAGCATCTTCGTCTACTTTAATCAAAGCATCTTCAGCAAACCGCGTGTCGAGGATATCAAACCCTCCCACCACCTAAAGTCCAATCCATATTGGCAACTACCAAAAGTCCACCAAGTTGGCGTTTTCCACCTGCATATCCAATTACCTGTCTACAATTATATGCATCATACACATCGCATTTGACATCATAAGCATACCTTAAACCATTGCATACACCCCCAGCTCTTGCATCTCTGCGCATCAGCATTTGCATTTGCATTTCCATTCGATATGGAGCATTTTTAACATCAAGCATTGACATGTGCGAGCCCAAGTCCAGGATCAATCTCATATATTTTTCAAGACTATCTTTAGCCCAGTCAGGGGCATCTTTTGCAAAACCGTGGGTTTCCCCTCGGGAAATTCGAGGGTACCAAAACGAGGTTCAGCCCAGCCAGGGGAAGCTTTTTCAAGACCATGGGCACCTCCCATGATGTTATTCCAACTGTGTGGTTCATCAAAATTCCAGGACGATGTTCAACCCAGTCAGGGGCATATTCTGAAAGACCGTGGGCATTCCCCACGAAGTTGTTCAATATTTTGTTGGGTAAATTCAAGAGTTTTAGAGTGACGTTCAGTCCAGCCAAGGGCATCTCCTTCAAATCCGTGAGCGTTCCTCACAAAGTTGTTCAACCTTTTGTTGGGAAAATTCAAGAGTTTTAAAGCAAAACTCAGCCCACTCAGGGGCGTCTTCTTCAAAGTTCATGGACGTTCGTCATGAATCTATTTCAACCTTTTGTTGTCAAAGTTATGACCCCCAAACAAGTCAGTGGGTGTTCCCCGTTGATTTATTTCAATCCAATCTTCCTCTTGGGCGTTCCCTAGTGAGTTGTCTCCAACAGACTTGACCTTTTATCAAATGTCTTACTATCATCCTTTTGGTGATAGCCGAACCCCGTCAGTTCAACCTAGCCTGCATCCTTTTGGTGTTAGTTGCCTCTAAGATTGGGAAGTTATTATCATCCTTTTGGTGGTAGTAACTTATGTGTTTCACTCTATCATCTTTTTGGTGATGGGTCTGTCATCCTTTTGGTGCCAGATTGTGCGAGTGACCCCTACATCCTTTTAGTGTCGGGGCTATATGTGTTTCACTCTATCATCCTTTTGGTGATGGGTCTGTCATCCTTTTGGTGCCAGATTGTGCGAATGTCGCTCTACCATCCTTTTGATATTAGTAGCCAGTGTGAGTTCGCTCCATCATCCTTTTGGTGATGGGTCTGTCATCCTTTTGGTGCCAGATTGTACGAATGTTCCCTACATCCTTTTGGTGTTAGGATTGTATGTGTTTCGCTCCGTCATTATTTTGGTGATGGGTCTGTCATCCTTTTGGTGCCGGATTGTGCGGGTATTCCCCTACATCAGGGCTATGATTTTTGCTCCATCATCTTTTTGGTAATAACAACTTGTGTAGTTCGCTCCATCATCCTTTTGGTGACGGGTCTGTCATCCTGTTGGTGTCGGATTGTATGAGTGTTCTCTATCATCCTTTTGGTGATAAACCCCCTGCATCCTTTTGGTGTTAGGATTGTGTGTGTAAGTTCTCTATCATCCTTTTGGTGATAGACCCCTGCATCCTTTTGGTGTCGGGTTATCTCTGTTATCATCCTTTTGGGTGATGACGATCTCTGCAAGTTATTTAGTGTCTGCTCGAGGGTTGACATTGAGTCGTACTCCACTTCCCGTGTATTTCTTTTCCTTTCGGAAAAATTCAGGGTCTTCGTCATATCTAATTGACTTCTACCTTGAAAGCCTAAACACCGTAGAAGTTCATCTTACTTGGTTTACCCCAATTAGATAGGGGACTTGTCATACCCCAAATTTGTCCTATCTTGTATAATGTTCATCTATACGTCCGTTCACTAACCATATTCAGAAAATACAAAAATATGTTGCTTCTACTTGTTTTCTAAACTCAGGAGATTGCAAGGTTGAATTTCATTAAATTAGGGTGCATTTGAGGATTCATTTTGAGGTTGTGTGTGCAGTGATGTTTTTAATATGGTCATGCAAGGGTTTGTTTCAAGGTTAAGGCATGGGTGTAATTTATTCAAGTAGTTGTGCCTGAGATTTCAATTAGGGTTGGTGCTAATTCAAGATAGTTATGTATAGACCAGGATATCAGTGCTTCATGGTTGAAGAATCAACAGAATCCAGTTCATCTTCCAGTTAGGGTCCTGTGGCGATTCTAGTTGTCTGTATGGAGATCAAGTTATTAAATTACATCCAGGTTTGAGTTTCATCAAAGGCTAATTCATCAAATTAGATTTCTAGGCAATGGAGTTCATATTTTAAATTCTGATTCTCAAAGCATAGTTCATAAGATCTATACTTTTGTCCAAGAGGGTCTACAGTGAAGAGTAGCGAAATTAAGAGATTGGTTCATGGTCGATTCTCTTTCTTAAGGTTAATTCGACTTACATTCGTTTCAAGCAAGGAGTGGAGAATTTTAGGATTTGGTTCTAATAGAATTCCAAGTTTAATTGTTATTGTTTTACATCAAGGAGTGGAGAATTTTAGGATTTGGTTCTAATAGAATTCCAAGTTTTAAGGTCCAAAAATCATTTCAAGGCCCACATTGCTACCAAAACATTACAAGGAAATTTCCAAAAAAAATATTAAACTAATTCCATTTTACATTTCAATCCCATTTTTTTCCTTAAGATTTACAAAACCCACAAAAATCCATAAATCCCATTCTTACAAAGTTCTTTACAAAATCACAGGAGAGTTAAGCAATGAATAGGAAACAATCCGCCCCACCTTGTTCATGAGAATTGATTTCAAAGTCATGCTCTTGACATACAAGCAGCAACCTGCAGCCACAATGAAAACTTGCACAACGTGATCCGTACGGCACCGCGACCCCACAATTTGGAAGAATTTCCACAACACGACAAGAACTTCAAAACCATGAGTCGTACGCACATCACCCACAATGACGACGACTACTTGGTGAAACGCAACAACAACAAACCGTTACGGTAATTTTTATTGCTAACCATTTCTGCCCTGCTCTTACTTTTAAAATGCATCATACTCCCCTCTCATTTGAGAGGCTGGGGGGGGGGGGCTAACCAAGGATTTCTGCAAAAATTTCCTCCATAAACGTTCCTCAACCTTCATCAATATAAATCCAAAATTTCCCCTGATTTCTTCTTCGCCCCTCAAGATCTCTACAACTACTCCCGAACCTTCCTTTAACCTTCAACCAAAATAACCTAAACCATAATTTTCTCTTTGCTAACAACACCCACCCTTCCTTCTTCAACTTTAACCACCATCCTCCCAAAACCAAATTGTAAATCTTCATAAACCATTACCCAAATCCACGAACCACAAAATCAAAACATAGAAACACACAAATCGAATCAGAATCCAAAGAAGAGAGATGAAGATGAGGTGAAATTGAAAAGATCTAGAGCGAGAATCAAAATTAGAATTTGAAGGTCAACCAAATTGCAAACGTGGACAAGGAACTGTAACGGACGAGAGCGAAAGGAGGAAAGGTTGAAGCATCAATATTGCGTGTAGATGTATTCGTGTTGATTCATGTTTTTCTTCTTTCTTTTTCAAATCCTTGTTTTTAATGGTAGTGCGATGATGGCGGCTTACAGTCTGAGGCTTGCTTTTTGTTTTCCAAAACCTGTTTCAGAAAGAAATAATCCAAATTTGTTTATTAAGAGTAACCATGTCATCCATTTTCAATTTGTTTTTATTTTTTCTAAGTGATTTGCTGATGGGCCTTTGAGCCTGTCTCAATTTATTGTTTCCACCCTTGTTATTCTTTTTTTATTTTATTTTATATAGATCTTACGGTCTAGGTCTATAATGATCTTTTCATACCATCACCCTTGCTTTTCAAAGTGCACCTTCCCTATTTTTTAGTTCTTTTGAAAATTATTTTTATTTAAGGTTTTCTTTTCATTTTTTATTTTTTAGGATTTCAAGTTTTTATCGATTTTACTTAACTCTAGTTTAGATTTCCATTTATTTCCATTTTATTTTAGTTTATCGATCGATGAAGTCTTTGGATTCGTAAACGTTAATTTATCAAAGTCAATAACCTTCACAATGTCAAATCTATGGAAAATGACCATTTGGGTCATTTTTCTACTTTGGGATCGTGATAGGTTACCCTCGATTAATTAACATGATTTTGTGATTAAGACGAAATCCCACCATTCTTTTGTCCGTGCGACACGATTAAATTGGATAATGATCCTCAAGATCATTTTTGTATCTTGTTTTTAGTACAAATATCAATTTACGCGACCTCCTATAGTACGAATTTCATCATAAGTCGAACTACGGCGGTTTAGCATTACATTTTGTCCCGATTCAATTCATAACAAACTAACGACTAACCTTTACTTTCTGTCTATATACAACTGCTTTATTTTCAGTCAGTATTATTCTGATCATATTATCTTATCCATATACTTGTTGATATTTATCTTGATATTTTATTGTGAATATTATCTTGTATATTATTCATATCTTGTATATATTCATATTCATTTATTCTCTTATTCACATTCTTTCAAAACACATAATATTTATCGAAACCATAAAATCCTAAATTGGTGGACAGTTGGTTGTTTGTCCGAGTGACAGATCTTTGGACTTTGTTAGAAACCCTATCTTAGAGTTGTGTTTAACTTTTGCTCAAGTCTTAGTTTAGGACACATTGCACACATACACAGCTTCCTCTTGGGCTACTTGTCAATGAGACCTTTTATTTCGTGCAGTCCCGTGTAATTTGCATGTACCCCTCTCCCATTCCGATGTATGCTTTCGTATTTCTTTGATTATGGTTTATCTTCTAGGAGCACCCCTAGGGACTAGCGTAGATTAAACTGTTTTTAAACTAATTCTCGATTCGTCATCGAGCCATCTTCAAACACCCCTTTATAAGTCGAGTGCTAGTCCGCATTCGTCATCAACCTATCGTGCACACTATCACCCTTCATTGTGGTTTCGATATTAGGAGCACCCCCAGGGACTAGCATTGTTTCTCACACTTTAACCCTTGATTCATCGTCAAGTCGGTTTCATTTTCAATCTAAACCTTTGACTCGTCGTCGATCTATTTTCAAACCCACTTCCATTTTACCACGGTTTCGCATGCAAATATAAGTCAAATCCTTGATCCCATGTCAAGAGGATTTTCTCAACAAACTGTTAAACCAATTCACCACCCTTTTCTCTTTTATAACTTTTCTCTTTTTTTTCTTCTTTTGTCTCTATGAGCCTAAAAACCTTAGTCTCGCACCAAGTGCATTTTCAGAACTCTTTTCCTAATAAACTTGGATTGTTGTAGAGTGGTTAAGCGAATGCCTTCTCCTATCCCGAGTGCTTGACATTATCTTTAGGGTTCACTATCGTAAAACACTTACCATTCAAGATAAAGCATCTTTAATAAGAGAATGAAGTTCTCTTTGTATTGAACTAAAGAGAGAGGATTGAGTGAAGACTTCTTTCTTTCTGAGTATTAGGATACTCACTGTAGAGTGTGTGGTCTCGGTACTCGTCTTTCAATATGAAGACGTGACTATGTTCACCACACCATTTTCACAATAAATCTTTTGAGATAAAGAATTAGGTACTACCCGCAAGGGGATACTATCCGAGGTCCTATTTTATCCCTAAAAATAACTTCCACAAATCAAATGTGACATCTTGCCTCAATGGCAAAAACTATCTCTTTTCAAAAGGATATGTTACGTCCATTCTACCACAAACAGGTAACACCTAAGACTCCACAAGCGAGCTTCAATACACCTAACTGCTAGAATGCACATACTAACATCGTCGATAAAAATACCGGCAAACCGTAGACTGAACTACGGCTGCTCTGATTCTTTACTTCTTTTAAGTAAAGATACGTAGGCACAAGGGCCCCAATCCTTGTCGAGCATTTTCTCATCTTTTTATCTGTAGTTTTCCAAACTACGTTGACTCTGACTTTCTCATACCTTTGAGAATACGTAGGCATAGGACTGCGAAGTCTTATCGAGTCTCTTCTTCCCCCCTGTTATCTTTTTCCCCGTTTCTAGCCTTTCTCTTTCCCCTTAGAACACACTTATATAGCAATACCCTTTAGCAAATACCTTCACGCATAGACAAACGAATGGTTTCGATCGAGTATGATGGATGCGAGGGGTGCTAATACCTTCCCTTCGCATAAACGGCTTCCAAACCCTTTCTCTTGGTTGAGAGACCATCTTATCCATTTCTTTCTTGGGGTTTTCTCGATGTTTCCCCTTCCCCTTTCGAGATGAATAAATTTCGATGGCAACTCTTCTATCTTTCCATTTTCTCCTCTCCGTCGTTGCATTTTCGAGTAGCGACAATATATATTTATTATTCAACTATGTTAACAATATTTATATTTTTTGTTTATGAAAGATGGGCCCAAAGACGGATGAATTACGATGCTAATCCTCGTTTCCATCTACAAGGATATCGAAACACATTGGACCACATGCAAGAAAAAGATGTAAGTTTGAAACCATAGAACCTATTTGTCGCATATACTCCTTAATGGTATTATAATTTTTTTTGATATGTGGTAGTTTATACGGAGGTCATACATTCAATACCCGGTGCCCAATCTTAGAGATAGCCAGATCTGAAGTGCTACAACTTCTCTTATATGTTTCTATACTGTTGAAATGCATCAAACAGATAGGGTAAAACTCTAGTTCAGATTTGAACAACAAATCCCTTCCCTTCCGAGGTGTCTAAGGGAGCACCACACAATGAAAATGAGAAAAGCCCAAAAATTTCATTGGCGAGACTTAAACAACGAGGAAGTGAGAGAATGGAAATGTAGAAGACATTTGATTTTGCAAGGGGACGCTGTAGTTAGTGAACGCAAGCTAAGCCAAGAGTATTTAACTTGGTTTCGTGTCATTCACTATGTGCATATTGCTCCAGACCAATTTTTGATCGATCCTCGCATGCAAGGTTCATCATCAACACAACCAACTGCCGCATCAATGCTTCAGGATGTGCCACCAAACTACACATCTCAATTTAGGGGGCACGCATCTTCATCAGCCCAGCATACATACCAACGTACACAGGCCACCGAACAACACATACATTATGCATCCTAATCCCAACACCAAACCCCCTACAACCCACTCCCTCAACAAAACTACAACTACAAATACAACCAACAATATCAACCCCAACCCAACCTTCAACCACCCTTACAGTTCACTCCAGTTCCACCGCCAAACTTTGATAAATCAAACCCTCAATTCCAACATCAAACCTTCAACAATTCATTCTCTCAACCAACCTCCACCTTCACGCCTGATGATGTCTACTACCCAACCCTCCAACAAACCCAACCTGAAACCTACCCCCAACCACCACAACCATCACATTCATTCCAACATTTTTTGTTGACGGAGGATCAACTGATGCAAATGCTAGATTTTAACATTGATGATCTTCTTGCCGAGCAACCTTCAACACAAGCAAAACCCCCTTCAAGGCAGGCGGACCCCCCTGCAACACATCACGATCAAGATATGTCTTCCGACTCATCTCAATCACCTACAACGAATGCAAATGAACGTATGGGCAGGGGATATCAACACAAGAGGGCCACTAGGTGTAGAACTGGGGGCCATTTTTGATAAAATTTATATGTAACATGTATTTCTCTTTAATATATTTTATTATTATATTTAATTAATACAACATAAAATATTTTATTATTATAATATATTTTTCATTAATATTTAATTATTATATTAATACAACATAAAATATTTTATTATTTTAATATATTTTTAATTAGTATTTAATTATTAAATTAATACAGCATAAAATATTTTATTATTATAATATATTTTTAATTAGTATTTAATTATTAAAGTAATATAATATATTTTATTGATTTTTATATTAAAATTATTAAATAAGCGGTTTATATGAAATATAAATATGAAAAAAAAACGAAAACAACACGTGCTCGCCACTTGAGTGGGCGAGCACCTAACCAAAAAACACCCAACATTAGCTCGCCACAAGAGTGGACGAGCACGTGGTGAAAATGGGGCACCATTATCATTTTTTTTAAAACTAGGGTATTATGGTATATAACATTTCAATCTAGGGTAGTGCAGTAAAAAAGTCCCGTATAGTGTGTTATACCTGTTACACGTTACACAAAGCTGTGGATGTCAACTTACAATGTATTAGAAAGACATCATTATCCACTATTTAATTATACCTGAAGCCTAAACCGTACTGTATACGACATTTAAGGAAAAGTAAACCTCAAAAGTTACTTGTAGCAGCTAGCTAAAAAGGTTTATAGTTGCTACACTTGGGCATGTACCAACAAGCTACCCCTGCTATGAATAGACGTGTAACAGAAATGACATCACAAGAACCAATGCATAATTTGTCACAATGATAAAGTCTATCGCAATAGGTAATATGATAATCATATAAATACAAAACACATAATAAGTGTCTTGGAAAACATACAAAACTTAGTAGATATGTCAATCTAATTAATTATTTGATTAAAAATGTTGTACTTCAAATTCAGAAAAGTTACAAAACATAGTTGTCCGATGTTGGCCAAAACTGAATTTTGTTTAGCTATAACTGAATCATATTGGAAAAGCTCACTTAGAGATGTTGCATATAAAACCAAACTTTTGTATCATATTTTAGTAGGTATCAGAATATTAGATTTTAGTAAATGGAAAAGCTTGCAATCTGCAACCACTGGTGTGCAATGTTTAAGTAGGTATCAATGAAAAGAAACATAAAAGAGTGCAAAAATTTCTTAATGGGTAGATCGGTGCAGCCACTGGTGTACAAATTTTTCTCCAACATAAATTGACAGCATAAAACTAAAATCATTTATGTACAAAGCTGATCCAATATAAATAGATTGAAACATAGTAGATATCTTGTTGAAACAAACAAAATAAGTAGATTGATAATAGTAGAATAAGTAGATTAAAACTAAATTTATATTAGATTTCTTGTTGAAACAAACAGAATAAGTAGATTGATAATATCAGATATCTTGTTGAAACTAAGCATTAACCAAAATCTTGTGTACAATATTGATCCTATATAAATTAACAACATAATAGTGGAATTTATTTGGCATTGAAAAATGATGACAAAACCAAGAAATTGGATATGCAAAACCAATATAAACATAAAGTCATAATGCAGACAAGATATACATCAAGGAAAAATATAAAACATTACCATAGAAATGCAAATGTTATATGATGTCATAGAGTGTTGTCGTAAAGCATGAGCAGACATACCAACATATTGTATACATTCCTTATTCCAAAACACAAAATTGCCAACCTTGTTTTCATGCTCCGCCTTGATTACAATTTTAACATGCCTGCATCTATGAACCATTAGCTCCACATGTACGCCTTAGATGTTAGAACCACCCACAAGCCTATCTATAAATACATAAAACTCACTTTGTTTATCTTGTGGAAAAATATGGTATTGGATGGTTCCTGCTATGACTTTCATGTTGGTAAAACTGTAAAATCGGGACAGGTATTGCCGACTTGGGAATATTTTATGTATGCTGTCAATTAGTTTGATCAATATTTGTAACAGACAAAGTGGAAATGCTTAATAAATTGTGATTGAATATATGTCATTTTGGTCTAAAGAAACCAAGACTACAAAAAGAGTAGCAGTATAGTTTAAGCAATTGTGATGGTCAATTGTGTTTAAATTTCAAGCTAAAGTTAACTAATTTCCATTGCCAATGTAACATATAGTTAACTATTAGGTTGTTCAAGCTAAACATAACTATGTTATGTTAAAAATATATTCGACAACATATTAGTAACTAATAAAGCAGTGCAAGAGAAGAAATGTGCCATAAAGAACATACCCTCTCAAGGACATGGATTATGGTTTCCTCTTCTTCAGCTGCTGCCACTTTATCACCACTTTCGCCCTCCATTAAAATATTATTATTAGCCACTACCCCTAAATAATTGTAAACATGTTCTTGAACCCTTAATGCAACAGGTTATAGCAAGACCTCACAAGGTTCAAGATCCAAATCGATCAAGTTTGTCACTTATGGTCACCTTAGTCAATTTCAAGGATTGCCTGCCATAGTTTGAAAATTCATGTAAGCATAGTGGACTTGCTTATGATTAGTAGGGATCGCTTGAATTTTACTCAATAATAAAGTGTTGAAATATCATGTTAGAAAATATAATAATATGATACTTACAAATGTATATCCTTTTTTACGGTATTCTCCTACGAAAATATAATAATAGAATACTAAGATCATAAAAGAGTACTCTAACTAACCTTAATAGACACCTTTTGCTTGTCCACATAAATGAAGGCAAAATTGGACGTCACAATAGCAAATGTGTGAGCAACGAGAGAGTATGCCACATTGTTTCCATGAATATTATATAGTCAGGAAACTTGTATTAGGTGACATTGAATAAAATGAAAAATAATATTTAAAAGGACGAACATTTAAGGAAGAAAATACCGTCTGATTAAAAACAAAAATTTGGGAGAAAGAAACAAAAAGGATGAACTATTAAGAGGATACACTCACTTCATCGAGTGTTGTTACAACTAAGCCTTGAGCATGCTCTTGTACAAACTTTTTTTCTCAAATCTTGCAACTTATGTGTGACAGAGCGACCTACAAACTTTAATGGTTGTATAACGACAGCTTTAATCTCCGCTGGTGGACAATTTGTCCATATTTCATATACCAAATTTTTTGTTGTTTGAACCAACTTTCGATATTTTTTTGCAAAAGCGCCTTTGAGCAATATCAATTGAAATACACCAAGAGTCAATTCTATAATTGCAACAGGTTCTGCTGATATTGTTTTCACATCCAAGACATAGTAAATATTTTCAAAAACCAAACTAATCTAAAACAACAATAAACATAAATCCTATGGCAAATGAAATGAACGTGAGCATTGAACAAGTGTTTCAGTGGATGTGAGTAAACGATAATACCTCATATGAAAAGGGAAGAAACTGGATCTGAAAGAAGGAAATAAACACAAACATGAATATCTTCACACCAAAAAATTGGATCTGAAAAAGTACAAAGCACAAGAAAAACAACCTAAAAACTAGAAAAAAGTATAAATTGTTAGTCAAGCAAAGTGTGGAATCGTGTAACATCATGTAATGAAAAAAACCAGAACAAACTCGTGAGTCCGAAATGAAAAAAAAAACTAGACATAAATGCATACATAATCATAGTGAATGGTGTAGTAAATGAAATGTAAAATAAACCTTAAGCGAAACTCAACATTACCAGTTGGCGAATCCAGATCAGTTGGAGCTGGAAAAATGAAAAGGAATCGGAAATGAATACTGAAAGGGAGGTGAAAGAGAGAATGGTGTCAAATGAATGTTGTTCAGAACTTTACCCGGGTAAAAGGTTGATTGAAAATTAAAAAAGATTTCACAAAAGGATGAACCATTTGGTATAATGGGATAATTCTATTGGTCAAATATTTTCTATTTAGTAAATTACCATTAAGGGTACTTTTAAGTGTAATTTAAAAATGATTAAAGGGTAGTTTAGGGTGTTAATGGGCATGTTCCATTATTAGTTAGGTAGTTGATATGTAGTAGCAGTAAATAATTTGATGAAAAGAAGAAAATAGGTGAATGAAGAAAATGTAAAATTTTTTGAAATGAAAAAATGTGAAGTTTAGTTATATATTTTTTCTATTTTCTATGCCTAATTTCTTTTGAACTTGGAAAGAAAAGTGTCATGTTAAAATAAGTATGAGGTTCATGTATGTTGTTTGTATAGTTAATGATGTGATATTATTTTAAAGAGATGATTATGAGTGATGGAAGTAAGATGTTGTGTTTTATAGAGTTGTGGTAGGCGAGTTTGAAGTGATGAATAGTGAAAAGATGAAGAAGATGAAAAGTGTATCGTGTACTGATCTCCTCATGTAATGTATTAGGTTTTATAAAATGATTAAGTATTTTTAAAAAGAGTGATGTATTAGGTTTTATAAAATGATTGAGTGTTTTCAAAAAGAGAATAAAAACAAATATTAAATAAATTTTTTTAAAGATGTGATGAATAAATTAAAAATAAAAATTAACTATTTAAATACACCTAAATAAAAATTATTTAAGTTAAAATGATTATTAACTAAAAATAAAAATGAAACCGGTTAAAAACGAATAAACAATATGGTATCAAAGTGTTCGAAAAAATAAAATGAATGCACCAAAATGATCAATGCGAAATAAACGATTCGGAAAAATACAACGTCAGGTCAAATTTCTAAATAAATTTCTCTGATTAAAAGGCTCAGGCTGATTAAAATGTGACCGAAACAGTAGTCAAAAAATTAAAATGAGCACGCCAGCTTAAACTATGTGAAATGTAGATTTATATAACTGACTTTGCAAGCTCGATTTTGAGACTTCTCGTCCATTGATTTTTCGCATAGTTGACATTCAATTTGACCAATTTGTCTGTAAATTCGGAAAATTATTCTGAATGACAATTTAGGCATTGTGCGAGATGAAGCGCCTGTTATGCTATGTAGATGAAGTAGATGCTATGATCATGCGTCGATTCAGAAATTCAAGATCAAAATTGGGGTATGACACTTGATAAATAAGTGTTCCTCGACAACATTAGGAATGAAGACACCTGAAAAAGTCTGGTCGGAACATCCATATAGTCTCGACACACTTAGAGTATTTGGTTGTTTAATCGATACTCATATTAGGAAAGACAAGGTAGTCATACCCCAAATTTGTCCTACTTGTAAATTATCCTTCACCTGTATGTCCATCTACTATCCATAATTTAGAAAATCCAAAAATATGTTGTTACTTTCATCTAAGTCCAAATTTCAGTTGAAGATATCAGGCCAAGGATAAGTGCAGTATGTATTGAAGTTCAAGGGTTTGATTTAATCTTAGTCAAGCAGGATTTTGTCTCATGATCAAGGTCAGGGTACATTAACTCAGGTGGTGTGAGTTTGATGTTCAATCAGGGTTTGTACTGATCCAAGGCATTTGTGATTTGACCAAGTTACCAGTCTGTATCAAGTCAAGTATTTCATGGCTGAGGTTCATCAAGGGATAATTTTACTGATTAGGGTTTTATGCAAGTCCAAATTTTATGTGATGAAATGAAGTTACAAATAGCCAATCCAGTGCAATTGGCCATGTATCTCAAGTCAATATGAGTCATGCCTGTGTGTGTCCATGTTTGAGGCATTGGTTCAAGAGATTTTAAGTACGCCATTTATCAAGATGATTGCAAGTTGATCCAATTTCAGTCATGCCTCAAGAATTTGTTTAAGAATGGTTAATATTCAGGAATTGGTTCACTTTTATTCAGATTCATGGTTTAATTCATGTTTTTCCGAAGTTCAGGATTTGATTTATTTCAAAGATCAATTCTCGATTCATTAAAGATTTCCTTGTTTCAAAACTCTGATTCATCCAAAGATCTAGATCACTTCATTTCTAAGGACTAATTCAAGATATTAGTTGCTTCAAGTGAGGATTAGACAAAGGGTGAAAATTGGCTAATGAGATTTCTTGGTTCACCTGGAAATTCTAGTTTTAATGATCATGTTAAAGGTTTCAAGCATGTTATTATCTTGACTCAAGTTCAAAGGATTGTGATCCCAAGCATGACTTGAATCGATATGAAGGGGTAAATAGCTATTAGGAAAAGTTAGGAATTTAAATTTCAAATTCAAGGAAGTGAAAATAGAAATTCAAGCGCATTACATCCAAATTTGGCAAAAGAACAAAAGGGCAAGTTTAAAAAAGTTTGTACAAAGCTTGAACCCATTATTAATAAAATTATACATAAAATTTTATTCATGGAAATTTTGAGGAAAGGCTTATGATTTAAAATATGTGAAGCCCATTCATTAATCCCATGTTTTTGTTTCCCTCATCTACTAAGTCCATTATACGTTTTATAATAAATGCATAAAAGAAAAGCTCATGGCTGCACATACACGGCCCATTTCATGACAACCATTACAATAAAACCAAGTTACAACACATGCCATGAACCCCAAGAAGTTTTACCTCATACCCCTACACTTGTACCTATACCCCTACATTAAAAATTTTTGGACCAAAATATCCTCGTATAAAAATTTATTATTTTTTAATTTTTTTATATTTTTTTATTTGTTTACCGGAAGACTTTTTGGAAGTCTTCCGGTTCACATTTTTTTTCCGTATGTTTACCGGAAGACTTTTTGGAAGTCTTCTTGTTCATATTTTTTCGTTTGTTTACCGGAAGATTTTTTGAAAGTCTTCCGATTCATTTTTTTTTTAATTTGTAATTAATATTTAAGATTTATTAACTTTATATAAAGACCAGTTTAGTGAATTTTTGAATATTATACTTAAAATATAAAAATTCTATAAATAGAGAATTATTTTCAGAATATTTTCTATTTGCTATAATTATTAAAATACAATGAGATTAAAATCATTTATTTTAAATGATCATAATAGTAAAATTTTCTCAAATATCTTATTAATCTTAAACATTAATAAATAAAATAAATTTAAATATAGGATATAAGTTTACATTATTCAATATATTTAATCAAATGAAAACATATGTGATAAATAAATAATGTATTTTAACTTAAAATGATCACAATAAGTTAACTTGCAAAATAATATAAGTAATAAATTAATAATGTATTTTATTTAAAATAATCACAATAATAGAATACGCAAATAATGTGTTTTATTTATAGGACTGATATAGTTTTATTGATTATTTAATTTTAAATACTACTATGAATATAGTATTTAATCTATACTTTAGAACTCACATAATTATAAATATAAAAAATATTGTTTTATTACCCATATCTTTATTTAATTAAAAAAATAAGAATATAAATTTATTATTTGTTTTTCATTTTTGTTTGATCTTTTTTTTATTTATAAATTTTTTGTATATTCTATACTGTGCTTACTTTAAATAAAATATATTATTTATTTTATTAAAAATATTAAATAAAGTGAAATAATTAAAAAGATCAAACAAAAATGAAAAACAAATAATAAATTTATATTCTTATTTTTTTTAATTAAATAAAAATATGGGTAATAAAACAATATTTTTTATATTTATAATTATGTGAGTTCTAAAGTATAGATTAAATACTATATTCATAGTAGTATTCAAAATTAAATAATCAATAAAACTATATCAGTCCTATAAATAAAACACATTATTTGCGTATTTTATTATTGTGATTATTTTAAATAAAATACATTATTAATTTATTACTTATATTATTTTGCAAGTTAACTTATTGTGATCATTTTAAGTTAAAATACATTATTTATTTATCACATATGTTTTCATTTGATTAAATATATTGAATAATGTAAACTTATATCTTATATTTAAATTTATTTTATTTATTAATGTTTAAGATTAATAAGATATTTGAGAAAATTCTACTATTATGATCATTTAAAATAAATAATTTTAATCCTAGTATTCTAATAATTATAGTAAATAGAAAATATTCTGAAAATAATTCTCTATTTATAGAATTTTTATATTTTAAGTATAATATTCAAAAGTTTACTAAATTGGTCTTTATATAAAATTAATAAATCTTAAATATTAATTACAAATTAAAAAAAAAACATGAACCGGAAGACTTCCAAAAAGTCTTCCGGTAAACAAACGAAAAAAATATGTACCGGAAGACTTCCAAAAAGTCTTCCGGTAAACATACTAAAAAAATGTGAACCGGAAGACTTCCAAAAAGTCTTCCGGTAAACAAATAAAAAAATATAAAAAAAATTAAAAAATAATAAATTTTTATACGAAGATATTTTGGTCCAAAATTTTTTAATGTAGGGGTATAGGTATAAGTGTAGGGGTATGGGGTAAAACTTCCTGAACCCCAACACGCTGCAATCAAGCCAATACAAAATTCTTCAGCAACCCGCGACCCGCTACGAAAACCTACTCGAGCGCACCAAGACCTTCGACGAAACTGCAAAAAGAAAAACTTCCGCAAAATTCCCAAATGCAGACCGTGATAACGCACACACATGATTACTAAGCTTAAATAACAAACTTCAAAACATCACATAAAGACAACAAAAACCAACGAACTTCATCAAACAAGCCTTCAAAACCTGACCTTCTTCTTCTTCCCTAAACCCAAACATCAAATTCTTCTTCCTCACAAAGTGAACAACCCTTCGTAGCCTCTTTCAACCCTCTCAGACACGTAAACCTCACCAACATTCACGTCAAACCACATTCAAACTTTTCTATTCATAACTAAAAAAAGACAATATAAACCGTGATTTCAACAGCCTTTTTGAAACTCATAAACTCCTAGAACCACAGCAAACCCGCACCAAAATACAGAGGGAAAGAAAAAGACGACTCAGATCCACTTTTAACCCGTTAAAACCTCTGAACTCACCTTCTGTTTCCATCCTTCTAAATCTTCTTCCATGATCCAACCTTCAATCCACCTGCTCAAACACTCGGCCAACACATTTATCCTTATTGAATCCCAAACCTAAAATGGATCTGAATTGAGAGTGAGTGCACACGAATAAATTGGGAATAAAGAAGTGAAGATGGACAAAAGACGGAGAACGCGATTCATGGAGTTCTTGTGACATTCCTCTTGTTTTTCTTTGTTTTTTTTACTAAAATTTTCAACTCACGTGGATTTTGGGGTTAAAAACCATTCGTGTTCTCCACCTTGCTCTGTTCCTTGTATTTTAATTCAAGGTGATGGGAATGTTCAATGAGATTCTTTGACCGTGCCCTTGGAGACATGTTTGAGTTGTCTTGCTGGCATATTTTTGTTTTGTTTGTTTTTAAAGTCATGTTTTATTTGAAGGTTAATGGGCTTAGCCCATATTTTTTTGCCTCTATGCACCCCCTTTGTTGTTTGGTTATCCGTGTCTTAGGTGGAGGGTGATGGGCCTTGTAAAGCCCAAATGTTCCCTCTTTATTTTATGCACCCTTTCATATTCATACCCCCATTTTCATTTTTTTATTGTTTAATGTTGATAGATTTTTTAAAGTTTTTTGAACTTGAAGATTTATTCTATTATTGATTTCGTTAAATATTTTACTAAAATAATTTGATGTTTGTTGATATTGAATCACACTTGATTTTATTTTACATATCATTTTCGCCTCGATTTCGTCTTGGATTTTATTTCCTGTTCATTTTGGGTCGATGAGGAGACCTCCATAAGTTGTTATCGGTCAAATTATTGATAGATAATAATTTATCCGAGACTGTTAGAACACAGATTGGTGTTTCTTATATCTCTATGTTTTGATGATAACTTTTATGGAATTTTGTAATGAGTAAATATACACTCTAAAATTTGTTCAAGTATTATTGTTTCAGGTATAAAATTAAATACGCTTAAAAGAAGCAAAATATATAAGTATAAAGAAACTATGCAAAGATCTGAAGCATCAGATGCAAGACTATCAGAAGATTCTGAAGTGCTGCCAGAAGGATCTGAAGCAGAAGCTACAGAATGATCTGAAGTGTTAATGAAAGAAGTATACAAAAGCTTAAAGCTCTGATCTTATCAGACTCTGAAGTTCTTTTCACTACAAACTCAGAGGCTTTGATTACCAGACTCTTATCATTAATATTCACGCTCAAAGCACATACTGCTGCATACTTTGATGAAGACTCTGATCAAGACTGAGACTCTGATACATTAAAGATATGATCATCTATCGAGACTCTGATACATTAAAGATCTGATCATCTATCAAGACTCTGATCTTATCATTCATCTTAAGCTCTGATCATCTTAAAGCATTCCATACCTTTTAAGCTTACTACAAGTTCTGAAGTGCAGATTGTGAAGACTTCATCTTGAAGGAAGCTTGTTGAAGAAGCTGTAAACTTGATTAGACGTGGTGCTACTTCCAAAGTAACCAACGGATAATTTGTCCAAAGAAGTGACGTGGTGCAAATCCCAAGGCTTCTACAACCATACGTTTCTGCAGAAAGCATATCTCTGCCCATACTTTTGGTTATGAAAAGTCATACAATCAAATATTATATTCAGCTGCACATCACTCAAGGCATTTGAAAAAGCTATAAAAGGAGAACTACTTCAACATTTTGAAGCTGCTAATTCACTACTCATCTTTTGCTCATTGCTAGATCACTTAGAAATAAATACACGTTTGATTCATAAAAGAGAAAATATCTCAAGATCTTACTCATTTTTAATCTTTCATAAAATCATAGTATTTGTTGTACTTAATCTTAAGTGTAAACATCACAATTGTGATACAGCTTATTAGAAGCATTCAAACACTTGTTAGTTTACATTAAATTGTAAGAAGTTCCTTAAAAAGACCAAGGTGTGGTCAGTAGTTCTTGAGAAGACTAAGACAGTTGTTCTTAGTGTTTTCTATTGTAATCAGTTGATCAATAGTGGATTAAGTCGTTGCAGAGAAAGGCAAATCATCTTTGATATGGTGGACTGGAGTAGTTGAGTTCAACGAACCAGGATAAAAACATTGAGTTCTTTTTATTGCCATATTTCTTAAAAACTCTCATTCAACCCCCCCTTCTAAGTGTTTTTCTCACCTTCAGAGACCACCTTCTTTTCTCTTTCAATTTCTTCTTTTTCGATTTTATATAATTTTTCGATCTATGAAGTATTTCAATTCACGAACATTGGTTTTCAAGGTTGATAACCTTCATTATTTCAAATCTGTAGAAAATGATTATTTGGATCATTTTTCTATACTTTGGGATCGTGAGAGGTTTCCCTCGATTAACTAACACGAGTTTTTGATTAAGACGAGATCTCACCCTTCTTTTGTCCGTACGACATGATTAAACCGGATAATGATCCTCAATATCATTGCTCTATCTTGTTTTTAGTACAGATATCAATTTACACAACCTCCTATAGTTCGACTTTCATCATAAGTCGAGCTACGACGGTTTAGCGTTACATTTCGTCCCGATTCAATTCAATAACAAACTAACGACTAACCTTTACCTTCTGCCAAATATACACCGCTTTATTTACCAGTCAATATTATCTTGATTTGTATTATCTTGTTCACATACTCGTTGATATTTATCTTGATATATTATTGTGAATACTCTTGTATATATTGTTATATATCTTGTATATTATTCATATCTTATATATATATATATATATATATATATATATATATATATATATATATATATATATATATATATATATATATATATATATATATATATATATATATATATATATATATATATATATATATATATATATATATATATATATATATATATATATTCATATTCATTTCTTCTCTTATTCACATTTTTTCAAAACACCTAATAACTATCGAAACCATAAAACCCTAAATTGGTGGACTGTTGTTTGTTTATCCGAGTGACAGATCTTTGGGTGTTGTCAGAAACCTTAGCTTGGAGTTGTGTTCAACTTTTGCTCAAGGCTTAGTTTAGGACACATTACACACACACACACGACTTCCTCTTGGGCTACCTGACAATGAGACCTTTTATTTCATGCAATCCAGTGTAATTTGTAAGTACCCCTCTCCCATTTCTGATGTACGCTTTCGTATTTCTTTGACTGTGGTTTATCTTCTAGGAGCACCCCCAGTGACTAGCGTAACTGTTTTCAAACTAATTCTCGATTCGTCATCGAGCCATTTTCAAACACCCCTCTGTAAGTCGAGTGCTCGTCCGCATTCTCCATCAACCTATTGCACACATTGTTACACTTCATTGTGGACTCGATATTAGGAGCACCCCCAGGGACTAGTATCGTTTCTCACACCTTAACCCTTGATTTGTCATCAAGTCGGTTCCGTTTTCAATCAAAAACATCGACTTGTCGTCGAGCCATTTTCCAAACCCACTTCCATTCCACCATGTTTTTGCATGCAAGTACAAGTCAAACCCTTGATCCAACGTCAAGCGAGTTTTCTCAACCAACTGTCAAACCAATTCACCACCTGTTCTCTTAAAACCTTGGTCTCGATCCAAGTGCATTTTCAAATTCTTTTCCTAGTAAAATTGGATGGTTGTGGAGTGGTTAGGCGTAAGCCTTCTCTTATCTCGAGTGCATGACACTACCTTTAGGGTTCACTGTCGTAAAGCACTTACCATCCAAGATCAAAACATCTTTAATAAGAGAATGAAGTTCTCTTTGTATTGCATTAAAGATAGAGGATTGAGTGCAGACTTCTTCTTCTTCGAGTATCAAGATACTCACTGTAGAGTGTGTGGTCTCGATACTCGTATTTCAATACGAAGACGTAACTATATTTGCCACACCATTTCCACAATAATTCTTTTGAGATAAAGAATTGGGTACTACCCATAAGGGGTTACAATCTGAGGACCTATTTCACCTTTAAAAATAACTTTCACAAATCAAATGTGACATCTTGCCTCGATGGAAAAAACCCTCTTTTCAGATAAGGACATGCTACGTCCGTTCTACCGCAAATAGGCAACGCATAAGACTCCACAAGCGAGCTGCAATACACCTAACTGCTAGAATGCGTATGTTAGCATCGTCTACCAGAGCTTCCCAGTAAACCGTAGGCCAAACTACGGCTGCTCTGATTCTTTACTTCTTTCAAGTAAAGATACGTAGGCACAAGAGCCCCAATCCTTTCCGAGCACTTTCCCATCTTATTTGTAGTTCTCCGAACTATGTTGACTCTGACTTTCTCATACTAGTTGAGAATACGTAGGCATATGACCACGAGGTCTTACCAAGTCTCTTTTCCCCCTTTTATATCCCTTTTCCCTGTTTCTCACCTTTCTCTCTCCCCTTAAAACATACTTATATAGCAATATCTTTTAGCAAATACCTTCACGCATATATAAACAAATGGTTCCCGTCGAGTACGATGGATGCGAGGGGTGCTAATACCTTCCCTTCGCATAACCGGCTTCCGAACCCATTCTCTTGGTTGCGATATCATCTTATATGTTTCATCTTAGGGTTTTATCGATGTTTTCCTTTCCTCTTATGGGATGAATAAAGTTCGATGGCGACTCTTCTGTTCTTCCATTTTCGCCTCTTCGTTGTTGCATTTTCGAGTAGCGACAACTTGGCGACTCTGCTAGGGATACCTAGAAAGCCAAACCTAGTTTGTTTGTCGCATGTGTGTTTTATTTGTTTTCATTGTTTTATTATGTTGTGTTCCTCTTACCTGGTGGGTTTATTGGGGATGGTTTGTAAGGATAAAGGCTTTCTACCCGAGCTTTTCTAGTATACACTAAGTTAGGAGGTGGTTGCTTTCTGATTTGCGAGACTTAGGACTCGTTGAGTTGGTTTGAATTCCAGCGCTCAAATGAGGCCCATTTGGGATGATTATGTCTTACGAATAGTCGTGATCACGCCTTTATTTCCGACCTGGGAGTCCGTGACTCTAAGGACCTTTTATAGAATCTTATTCCGAAGGTTACTAAACATAACTCTGTATTCATCCTTTGAAGGGATTACCATCTTATGGATCATCGTTATAATGGAAAACTTTTGAGGGTTAGGGCATGGGACTTTGTTTAAAGCCTTTGGGATGCCCTATTACAAACCAATAAATTGCCCACCTGAGGTGAGGGATATTTCTTTATTTTGACTTACAGGGTCTGTGACTTTGATCCCTGCTGTTGATCTGTTCTCGCGTGCATTATAGCATTGCATAAGCATAAGTATCTGTGCATCATTTTGCATATCATTCTCTGACAAAGCTCACCAATCCCTTGTTCGTAACCCGAGGTTGATTTCCCGACACTCATGTTGAACTTGTGGGAGCTGTGAAGCATTTGAAGCAAGAGGAACATAGACACCTTGAAAGTCCAGTTAGACGAAGCAAGCTGAGGTAGCTATGTCAGAGAACTCCCACCAGAATGTTGATTCCCCAGGATTACTGTGGCAACTAATCCACTGTATAGTCTTCTGCCTGATGACGATCTTCCACAAGTAAGCATTCCTACTCGACCTTAGAGGGTGCCATTAACTGATCCCATGAAGGAAAATATTTGTGCCATTAAGGAGAAACTCCAAGCTTTGAAAGTGCATGATACGCCCAGGCTTGATACTGCTAATATATGTCTAGTTACAGACTTGGTGATTCCTCAAAAATTCAAGATACCCAACTTCGAGAAATACACAGGCTTTAATTACCCGAAGTATCATTTGGTGATTTTCTATCGAAGAACGACCTCTTACACTCATGATGGTAAGTTGATGATCCATTATTTCCCAGAAAGTTTGAGTGGGGTGTCTTTGAATTGGTACATGGACTCAGAAAGAAGTTGTATCCAATCTGGGAGGGGCTTTTCTAAAGCATTACCAGTTCAATCTGGACGTGGTTCCCAGTCGCATGCAGCTACAAAGCCTATCTCAGAATAGCAGTGAATCCTTTAAGGAATATGCACAGCGGTGGAGAGAATTAGCGGCCAGAGTGCAACCACCACTCTTGAACAGGGAATTGGTTGACATGTTCATAAATAGTCTGCGTGACTCTTATCTTGAAAGAACGGCTGGCAGTGTGCCATCGAGCTTCTTTGACCTTGTAATATTAGGAGAACGCATCAAAAGCTATCTCGAGAATGGAAAAATCCAGGGTACCTCAAGCAGCTAGGCCAATCAAACTGAATCTCTCAGCAATTTCCAAGAGGAAGAGAAGGATGAAACAAATGCAGTCATAGCAAATGTTGAATATTCCCAGGGTACACCAACAAAACCCTATGGTCCCTCATCTTCTTAACATTTATCATCTTCAGTGCCCAAACATGCATCTGAAGATGTACTGTCGCAAAACGGCTACTTATGCTAGAGATGAGAAATTAATGATTTATTGCTTCCAAGATAGTTTGTTTGGGGCATCACTCGAATGGCATATGCAGCTGGAACATAACAGTGTATGCACTCGGGCTGAGCTAGCTGATGCATTTGTTAAGCAATATAAGTACAACACTGACCTTGCTCCGAATTATACTCAACTTTAGAGTATGACTCAAAAGGACAGTGAATCCTTTAAGAAGTACGCACAACGATGGAGAGAGCTAGCTGCAAGGGTGCATCCACCTTTGGTAGACCATGAGCTAATTGACATATTCATGGGTACCTTGCAAGGCCAGTACTACAAAAAGTTGATCGATAGTGTCTCCGCTGGATTCTCTGACTTGGTTATCATCGGTGAGAGAATTGAAGAAGGTCTGAAGAGCGAAAAATCCCAGGAAGTTCTAGCAGTCAGACTAGTACCAAGAAACTTTTCAACGGATATAAGAACAGAGAGGGAAAACCAAATACCGGCTCTGTGCAGAAAGGGAAAGCTCCTGCTCCTGTGCTTTATCAAATCACATACTACCAATATTCATATGTTGCTGCTGCACAATATGCTCCAGTGCATTATCTTTCAGTTGTTCAAGTAGCTCAAGCTCAAACGCCTCTGCAACAGGCTCCTCAACAAACAATTTTACAACCAACAGGGATATATGTACCCTCCTCAGCATCGACTATTGCAAGCCGCTCAACAAAAGCGAAATGCTCGCCAACAGCGTCAGTCTAATCAACAGAGAATGTGGAAACCAGATAGAGTCTTTTATCATCTGCCAATGACATATGCTAAAATATTTGCTTAGTTGATGGAGAAAAAGGTCGTTGTTCCAAGAGATTTGGCTTCCCAAACTGTCATTCTAGATGACTACGATGTAAATGCTCATTGTGAGTTTCATATGGGTGCTCCAGGCCATACCATTAAGGACTACAGGGCTTTCAAGCACAAAGTTTAATACATGATTGACAAAGATGCTATCAACCTCAGGGGGAAGTCTCCAAATGTTATCAAAAACCCAATGTCACTGGTCAGCTAGTGCCAGCCTCAATCAAATCAAATCCAGTCAAGTCAAGTTCATTTCCCTGAAGAAGGCAATCTTGTTGTCATATCATTTCCTTCTTCCTTGTATTTTGTCTTTGCTCGTTTAAGTACTATATTCTTTAAACATTGCCATTCATATTTGGTTTTCAGTAATGCATTGCTTATGCATGTTTTGAATTAGTTATGTCATATTCACTCAATTTTTATCATAATCACTGACATATATTTTGTTCGCTTCACTCTTTACCAACTGTTGTTTAGCATAATTGAAGGGAGGATGACGAAAACGAAATACCCATAATTGCAAACTGTATGCTTTCAAACAGAATCTCGTTGATGATGTACATGCATTGTTTCAATCCCCAAACACTGGAGATATAAGGATTTAATCCCTAATAAACCACTTCGAGCCTAGAAGTAGCAGTTTCCTTCGGATATTTAAAACCCTTACACTCAACCTGGGGCAGGGTAGTGTTCAGTTAATCCAACTACGCACTCGAAAATGCAAAACAATATCCAAAAGACATGACGATTATTCATCAATAACCCACGACTTCGCAGCCACAATCCTCTAACAAAATCTAAAAAATCAAAAGTCTCCTAAGTCAAGCACCTCAACGGGGACTTAGGTAAAAATCAAGGCAATCCTGATGGGTCTGAAAAGAAAAATTAGTCCATACAAAAGTTAGGGATCAAAAACCAAATCAAAAGAGGTCCTCAAACCCTCAACAAAAACAAAATAAGATCCAATGACTACCCCAAATCAAATTAAGAGGGGCACCGGTGACTGCCGGTTCATCAAGCATACCCCGTCGAGACGAACGTGTGCAGAATTAACTAAACGTAGGACTGAAGATCATCAAGAAGAAGGGGTGGGTACAAATCATACTTCGAGCCTAACATCCTTTGTTTCATAAACCATGAACCAGACCACGTTACAACCCTCAAAAGACCTAACTGAGGCGAGATTTATTCTAAAAGTGTATTATTGTAAGGTTATGTAAATTGACTCCTCTCATATATGCTAATCTTCAACGTTGGTGTCATTATCCTTGCTATATCTTTCGCACCAAAAAATAATCACAATGTTTGGACTAACAGTACATTCGTCTCTCACCATCACGACACTTCAATAAACGACATTTCTTTCAAAACTTGCATAAACTTTGCATTAAAGTTACCATTTATGAGTGTATAATTTTTAACTACAAATCAACGCTAGACATACAAGACACTCCAACAAGGGGCAATCAAGAAAGAACTTGACTTTTAGTGGCTGACACAAAGCAAGACTACCTCAAAACCCACAGGCTGGGGGAAATCATTCAACAGCTCGAGCAGGGGCAAGCTATCTCAAAGCATCAGAGTTCAACTTCAACTTCAGATTGGGGCAAGACCAAGTCATCCTGGCCATCAAGCAAGGTTGTGTTCTTCTCTGAAGCGAGTTTACAACAAACCAACAAGTACTTAGACTTGGGGCATCAGAGCATCTCCGTCAACTTCAATCATGGCGTTTTTAAACTGCGTATCGAGGATGTCAATCCCTCCCCCCACCCGAAGTCCAATCTGCATTGGCAACTACCTAAAATCCAGCATGTTGGCTGTTGTACCCTAAATTTTACCCTTAGATTTAACGATCATTTGCATTTCATTTTCATCGTCTATCATTCCCCTGTGTTATCGTTTCGTCTGCATCCTTGCATTTATCATTTTCCATCATACGCATCATATTAGATTCATAGTATTGTCAGCATTTTAGTTTAGTTTCGTTTGTCCATAGCATTGCATATCACTGCATCTAAGGGAAAAAAATTTGGTTATCTGTATTTAAATCCCTTTCACCATGATTTCTCGAGCCTTCGTTGCTCAAATCATCTGGTGAAGTTATTTAAATAGAGGCAACTGTTGAACCCCAAATTTTACCCTTAGATTTAGTGATCATTTGCATTTCATTTTCATCGTCTATCGTTTTTAACTAACCGTTGACCAGTTTGTCGAGTTTGCTCGTTTGTGCAGGTGTGTTGAAAAAGCTGGAAAATAATCCTGTGTGCCCTTTAATTCACGTGGGTGCAGATATGCCACCAAACCACGATCTTTTGATGGTTACAAGGTCGGATCATTCTTAGAGGTTCCCTAAGAAGCTAGGGTCTCCTATCTCCCGGTTACAAGACATTGGTTTGAGAATTGGTTAGAATTCTATGGCAGTATAGAAGTACAGTTCATCCAGATTTGAGAATCGGATTACTAGCCGTCAGATGAAAGGTTGGAATGTTAATCGATTTATGAACCGTATTGATTTTAGCGCGTTAAAGTTTGGACGAATTGGGATTTGAGCCTGTTCAAGAATTATTTTCAAAGAAGTTATCTAAACGAGCTTAAGTCCTTATTCACTGGTTTCTGTTCCGTTTATGAGTTAATTTTAAAAGCACAATTTGAGCCAACCCATGGTTTGCGTCGAATTCATAATGGCTATCAGTGGTTTCAAGTAATTGCAAGTTGTCAGAGATTCTAATTTTGGATTGCGAAAGTTAAAGTTATTCGGAATGAAACATGGATTGAAATTATTCAGAAATCAGAAGTTTAACTTTTTTGTGGAATTACAAATTCAAGTTACTACATGTTTACATTTTAAGTCCTAAAGTCTAAGTCCATAAGTCCTAAGTTGAGTCTTCGAGCTTTCGAATTCTTCGAGCTTCCCGAATCTCCAGAACCTACAAAAATATTGGAAAATTGGTTAGAAGTTGGATTCTCTTTAATCTAAAGGGATTTTAATTTATTTCGGACCCTCAGAGCATTTTCATCATCAGGTTCAGAAGGGCAGTAAGATTGCTACCAAACTCCCTTTCCAATAGCCTCAGGCCCAAAATCAGGCAGCGTCAATTCTGTTCGAAAAAAAGAAGAATAAGAGTTTTTAGGAAAAAATGATTTTTCTTCCAAACACGACCCAAAATGACAAGATTCCAATTTTTCCCAGGAACAACCGTCAAAATTAATTCTGAAAATGGAAGAGGATATTATCACCATAAAAACTCCGAAAATGGAAGAAGGATTAGCATCATCAATATCATCAAACAGAATCCGAAAACGGAATAAACATCACCATCAACAACCTTCTAAAATCATCATCAACATGTTGAGACATGTTATTTCAAAAAAGGAAAACTTTAAATCTCCTTCAAAACTGTTTAAAGAAGAAAAATAATATAAGAAGAAGTGAAAAACGAAGTTCGGTGGATGGAAAAATCTTTGAACAACATCATCCGAAAATCACCCATCCACAAATCCGTCACAAAAAAGCCAAACCGCGAAAATCAAACCAAAATCATCATAAGATCCGAAAAACCCACGGGCTCAAAACACCGTCATCATTGCCCCACAAACCCACAAATCGTCAAAACCCCAACGAATTCAAACCTAGAAATCTGAAACCACCAAAACCAAAACCTTAATCCGAGAAACCAAAAGGACGAAATCATCAACATCAAAAACTTCACCAAAATTCGTCCAAAACACAGAACCGGAAATCATACGACGAAAATCACCAAAACCATCCGCGAAATCACAAAGGCTCAGAATGTCACATCCATCATCGCCCTAAAACCAGTTCGAACGCCATCAAAACCATCATCACCAAAACCGTTCAAAAACCCACATGAAATCAAATCTCGAAAACCCACCAAGCGAGCTCAGAGTTTGGTTTTGTCATAGCTCAAAAATCAACCAAAAATCCATCACGAATCCGTCGTCACAACCGAACACAAACCACTGTAAGCCACCTGCTTTAACCCTTTTTTGTTGGTTTTTGTGTTTTTTCAGTGAACAGACAGCGGATAGAAGAAGAAAAGTGCGAACGAAGGAGAAAAAGAGAGTTTCTTTTCAGTTGAAGAGAGGAAGAAGGCCATTGCATGCGTGTGAGGAGAGGAAGAGAAAAATCATACTAAGAGAAACACAAGGGATGAAGCGCCGCAGGCCCTCCGGTTTTAGGGTTTACAAACCCTAAAACTCTTCCCCCTTTTTTATACTAATCTGGGTCGGGTCCTGAGGGTGATGACCCAGGCCCAACCCGTTTTTTATTTAGTTTTGTCTTGTTTTTTTATTTCATTTCTTTTGTAATTTTTATTAATTATTTTATAATAAAATTACTAACAATACTAACCCACTAACATATTAACAAAAAAAATCCGAAAATATTGTACAAATAAAAAAAACGATTTTTGATTGAAAAAATAGTAAAAAGTAATAATTTAAAGTTTTAATTTAAGTTTTTTTGTAATAAAAAAAACAAAAAAACAAAATTATGTTTAGATTTTAATTTTATTTCACTTTTTCTTATTAATAATAAAAAACCATAAAAATAATTTTTTTGCTAATTTACACTTAATTATTTTTCTTAAAAATAATTAAACCCTTTTTTAGTTTAAGTTCAACTATTAATTCTAACGTCTTTTAAAGACTTAGAGCTAATTTTAATTACACAAAACTCATAAAAACAATAAGAAAACAATTAGCTCCTAATTTCTAAATCAATTCCATTTCACCATTATTCCTAACTCATTCTCAACTTATCACTCAAATTTAACTCAGCTTCATTTGCTTATTGTCGCTACTGCGAAAATCGGCGCCGGCTTGACAGGAGAGTCGCCACCGTGCGTTATTTATCCCTCAGAGCGGGAAAGGAAACGCTCGAAGTAAACCTCGCAAAGACGGGGAAAGGTATGGTCATCGCAACCAAAACCTGGATTCGGGAGTCGGTTACGCAAGGGGAAGGTATTAGCACCCCTCACGTCCATCGTACTCGATGGGATCCACGCTTGGTGTTTATAGGTAAAAGGGTGTGTTATCTATCTACGCTAATGGCTGGTCTGAAAGGGAAATAAAAGGACAAGACTCGACAGAACATACGGTGTTCTGGGCCTACGTATTCCCTCGTGCAATGGGAAAGTCAGAGTCAACGTAGTTCGACTGCCTACGTCTAAACCGGGAAAAGGTTGCTCGCCAGGACGTCGCGTCCTGTGCCTACGTACTTTCATCTGGTATGAAAGATCAGAGCAAACGTAGTTCGACTAACTACGGGTAAACAGGGGGCTCTCACACAGCAGTGAGAAAACAACTGGTCTCTAAGGCTCAGGAACCTACAACTACGATCTGGTCTCAAATGCACTCGGGCAGGAGAAAGGGATAACAATGAGTCGTTAGCGGGAAAGTCTCGATCGCACAGCCGCGTGAGAACAAAAGGTTAGTTGTTAGAGTGCTCGCTAGGATATCGCATCCTATGCCTACATATCTTCGTCTGGTACGAAGAATCAGAGCAGCTGTAGTTCAGCTAACTACGGATCAAGCTACTCAAAAGCTCCTACAGAAAGGAAAGGGAAACCCTAAAACTATAGCTGAGAAACAGGGGAATCTACCTACTGCTATCACACCTGGTTGACCGTCCTAATGTCTATCATAACAACTCCGCAGCGGAGAAGTCAGAGCTCCTAAGGGATCATGGCAACAGGACTAAACTACAAACAAGAAACTGCAAAGTAAAGGAATACTGAAAATATGCATGAATGCAACAGCTAAACAAACAAGGCACAGAGGCCGCAAACCACAAAGGCAAGGGAGCTCAGCTCTACCAAATGCCAACAAGCAAAGCCACGCAATAACAAACAAGCAGAAGGAGGACCACCTCAACTTCTCATGCACACAAAGTCTACTTCTAAGATGCACCTACTCAGAACTATCTAGATGAACACCTAAGTCTAATGCAACATAACATCATACAAGTCAGACAACACAAAGAGACTAACCCTGAGCAGGGCCTCTAACAAACCTGAAATAAGCTCCTAATCTATCTCTAAACAAAACTCTATAACAATACCCTAAGCAAAGATCTAAGCAAAAACTCTAATCAAAACCCTAAGCAAGAGGAATCAATCCCAGTCTCCAAGCTTCAGAACAAGCTTACCAGAGAAAGGGAGCTAAGCAGACAAACTCATAGTGCCTTCCTCAGGAAAGTACCAGGAGGTTACTACTCAAGAGTCGTATCCTATGCGGCTCGACAACTGTGATCAGTTTACATTCCTCCTCAGGAGAAACTAAACTCACATGAAGGCTCCGGCATCACGGGATACTTGAGAAAACCTATATGCACTAAGGGAACTAAGTGAACAGACCCATAGGACCTTCCTCAGGAAAGTACTAGGAGGCTGACACTTAGGAATCGTATCCTACGTGGCTCAACAACTGTGATCAGTTTACATTCCTCCTCAGGAGAAATTAAACTCACAATTCGGCTCCAACATCATTGGATACTTACGAAAGAGGTGAGAAGAAAGAATGAAAGTCATTCATAGTGCCTTCCTCAGGAAAGTACCATAAACTCCCTTCAAACTTCAGGGTCTCAAACCTCACAAACAGATAACAAGCTCTTAGACTAAGCCTCAATCCACTGCAACCTTGCAAGCTCCAACAGGACTGCAACCAGCTCCTATCCTTGAGAAGAACCCACAGGCCAACAAACCACAAGAGACCATCTCTGAAGTTCAACCACAGTTGAACTTCAAAGTCAGAAGTCATCAAGACTTCTCCTATCTTCAGGCTCAGACAAATCATATCAGAACATCCTACAAAAATCTATCAAAAATCTAATGGGAGACCTACATGGCTCTATAACAACATACTGAAAAATCAGAACAAAATTCAACACCAGATGAAGGAACTAAAATCAGCAACACAGACATATCCACAAACCAATTTATTCAACATCAATAACAATGAAAAAATGCAATTAAAATGAAAATACATGATTAAGCTAATGTTTTTATACTATAAAATTCTACACTGAATTACGAGTCTACAGAAAAAAGAACGGAATTATTTGACTAAATCTACTATTTTTTATCAATTTTCTAATGACATGTATGCACTAAAAATATTAAAAAAAAGTTAATTAAATGGAAAATATACAAAAAATAGCAAACAAAAATAAAGTGACATTTTTATTTTTATATGATTTTCTAGACACTATGATGAAATGGTAGAAAAAAGGAGAATTAAAAAATCACTTGTTTACATTTTATTATGAATTATTTAATATGCAAAGAAAATAAAAGAAATTGAAAGAAAATAAAATTGAAATAAAACTGGAGGGGGGGTGCTAACAGCAAGGGATTCTAGGCTTATTCTGGCTTTGGGCCAGAGATGGGGGGTGCTAACAGCACTGGGCGCAGGGCCCAAACTTCATCAAAAACACTTAATGAACTCAGAAAGAAGAAAAACGCCTGGGGGTGCGGTTAGCAGATTTTCCAGTTACTATTTCACTGGGCTTACGCCCAGAGGGGTGCAAACAGCAATTAGGGCCTAAGGCCCACATCAATTCACTCTAGTTTCTCACACAGGGGGGGGGGGGGAATTGAGCAAATGGGGGTGCTTCTCAGCAATACGCGCTTGGGCTTAGCCCAATACCCTAACCCTAACCCAATTATTCTCTAAACAAAACCTAATCCCTTCTCCTTGACTCAGGTTACTGTTCATGCTCCTAACCCTAGCCGTTCGTCCATCTCTGCAACTCATCCTTTCTGCAACTCATCTGATCCTTCCTAATCAATCCAAACAAACCCTAAACGAAACAACTTCTCACCCAAACACCTCAATCCCTCACAAGAGTCCACTGTTCAAGATCTAACCTAAACTACGCTCTAACTGAGAATCCTAACAGAAGCCTACATTCAACAATCAACAACGATGAGTGGAAGAACGTCGTACCTGGCTTGAGGTGTGAACGACGCCGTGAACTGTTGACGTTCGTTGAAGCAATCCTTGAAGACGTTCGGTTGAGATTCTTGCGTTGAGATCTTGCTGGGGGATTTCTGGAGATCTCTTTGAAGATCAATGGTAATTGCATGAACACCGTTGAGGATTCTGGGGAATGTTGACGTCTGAGGATTTTCTGAGTCTTCCTTGAAGGACGAAGGATGAAGGTCAGAGGGTGTTCTTGGATGTTGATGATGTTCTGGAAAATAGCGTGAAGGTTCAATGACGTTCTGGAAACCTTGAAGGACGATGAAGGTTGATTTCTGGAAATTCTTTATGAAGAATGACGAAGATGGAAGATGATCTGGAGAGTGGTTCTTGCAGTTTCCGGCGAAGTCGATGTTTCCGGCGAGGGGATGATGAAGGTGCCGGAAGAGCAAGATGAAGATTGGAACGCTTCTGGGGATTCTGGGTGGAAAACGAACTCCGGCGAGCCGTTGCGGTGGCCGGAAGACGTTGGGGGTCACCGGCGGTGGGAGGTTATGGCGGATGCATGGCCGCCGGTGGGTTTTCTGGTGAAGCTCCGGTGAATGCTGGCGAGGTGACAAGTGGCGCAGTGGAGGTTGGGAAGGGGACGTGTGGCGGACGCGTGTCAGCAGAGAGAGAGAGGACTCTGAGTGGGACGCGTGTGGGGTCTGAGTGGGTGTAACGTGGGCTAGCTCTCTTTTCCACACGTGGCGTGCTTCTGTTTATATACTGATAATTGCTGGCACCTTCTAGAAGCTCCTGGACAAATCTGGAAATTGTTGGACTTGCTGGATCATTTTTTGGACGAATCTGGACCCATAATGCTGAACAAAAACTGCATTGGGCTGCACTAAAACCCAAACGAAAATAACCAAAAACTGTAAAAAAAACTGAATTAACTAAATCTGACTAATAACACTATTAAACCTAATTATCTACTTAAGACTAAACCTAAAACAGAATTAACACCTAATTAAACTAATTTCCTAATCAACTCTAAAAACTGATTAAAGCTCTAATTAATTCTATATTATCCTAATTAAAAAAATGATTAAGATCTAATACTTCTACTAATTCTCTATTAAAACTCTAACATTATTTAATATCTATCAAAATCTATCATTAATAAAAGAAAAAACTATATTATTTTCTATATTATCTAAAAAACAATTAAAACTTATTTAAATTCTTCTATACTCTAAAAAAGATTAAAAAACAATTAACCCTATTCAAAAATCTATATAAAATTCTAAAAAAGAGAATTAAACTATTAAACCTATTTAAAAATCTATATAAAATTCTAAAAATGATTTAAAAAACAATTAAACCTATTTTAAAAATCCTATAAAATTCTAAAAAGAGAATTAAACTATTAAAAAATACAAAAACTCTATTTAAATTCCAGAAAAATCTATAAAGCCTATCTAAAATTCACAAAAGTCTATTAAAATCCTAAAAATGCAGATGAATGCAAATGACCGCCATAAAAGAGCGCACGAGACCAGATCGAATCAAACAGAGATCCCCGGGCATCAGAATATCCTCAAAATCACTGTGCAAGCTAAAAATCACCGAGGAGCGCACAATTCCCCGAAAATAATACCCTTGGTGATCTGGACTGGATCTGCCATATCTGATAGATGATACTCAGGCTGTAAACTCTGATATCCCCTGCTTGTGCACAAATATCACGCGTCTGATTCGCGAATATGAAATTAAACCACGAGTCAGATAGGAGAATCAGTCGGTCAAATTTTAGGGTGCAACAGCTGCCCCTATTCAAGCGACTTGGACCTGAAGGGTTTGAAGAGCGCTCAGCCTTCAAACATTCGGAGGTACGAGACGGTTGAATACAAATAAAACCCGAAAATTTGCCAACCGCGAGCATATACCGTAAACTGCTTGGGGAATAAAGTCCAGAAAACCGAGTCCAGTTATTACGACACCAAACTGATCAATCATCTGATGAAGAACTCCTGATTTGAATACCCACTACTGGTGATACCCCGTATAACAAACCCTGAGGGTTGCAACGACATACCTGATCCTTTCACATTGCCTACTGATAGACAGGAAGAGAAATATACTCACATCGCCCAAAGGTGGACGGGAAGACACCCTGATTGAATACTCACCTCGTCTAATGATAGACGGAATCATCCTGATTGATGAAACAAAACGATTCACATCGTCTAAGGGTAGACGGGAAGAAATAATCTCCGAATTCACATCGTCTACTGATAGACGGAAAGAAATAATCTCCAAATTCACATCGTCTACTGATAGACGGGAAGAAATAATCTCCAAATTCACATCGTCTACTGATAGACGGGAAGAAATAATCTCCAAATTCACATCGTCTACTGATAGACGGGAAGAAATAATCTCCAAATTCACATCGTCTAAGGATAGATGGGATCATCCTGATTGATGAAACAAAACGATTCACATCGTCTAAGGGTAGACGGGATCATCCTGATCGATGAACAAATCAATTCACATCGTCTAAGGATAGACGGAAAGAAATTCATAATCTCCATATTCACATCGTCTACTGATAGACGGAAAGACACCATAACGCAATTCAACACCATCCTTTGAATTTCAGAATTCTTCTGTCTACGGAAATTGATGGAAAGATCAACATCCTTGAAGGGGCCACATCGTCAGTGTGGACTGACGGGAAGAAAACCACCTTTTAAGGAACCATGTCGTCAATAAGAATCGACAATCACGAAAACTGAACATTCTTCGAAGAGCCTCGACATCAATAAGGATTGATGGTCAGAAAAGTCCCTCTTAAACGTCATCATACCCAACAACCAGAAAGAAAACCAATATCCAAAATCGTTTTGAAAACCCTCAACAACCAAGGATAGCCGGAGAAGACTCGCTGGGGAAACACCTCATCGTACATATGATCTGGCAATAAGAAACCCGCTGAACAGTAGCTCGAAACTTCACATCGTCTGCTGACAGACGGAAAGGAAAGCCACTTGCTAGAAAAACTCTATTCTGAACCCTATTGAAAATCCACCAAAACTTCTCATCGTCTACTGATAGACGGGAAGAAAACCACATTCGTACTCAAGACGTCTAATGGTAGACGGAGAAATCCACTTATCGAAGGAACACATCGTCAATATGAATTGACGGGAAGAAAAGTCTGTCGATATCAGATGACTGCTCGATCAAAGCATAATTGTTGTAAGATCTGATACAAATAATCCGCTGAATCGTCTGAATACTGCTGCTGGATAAATGCCCCTGAACTGATCACAGAGTAACTCACGCGTCATGTGAGGCTGATAGAAAATCTGACTTATGCTTCGTATGCATATGCAAATGCTTTAATCTTTCTACAGCGTAATGCTCCATTCTGGATAGAAATGCTACGCATTTTGACGATGATATGCAAGTATGATGCAAATATGATAATGCATGCAATATGCCAATGCAGGCTCGAGCTGTCGGAGAGGGCTGGATACAGAACCATTTCAGCAAAATAAATGCTGAAGACGAAGCCAACTCTGCTGGGGATAAGCTGGATGTCACTGAATTATCCCAGCAAAATAAATGCTGGGAGAGTGAAATCAACTCCGCTGGGGATATTGGGAACTTAACCGAACACCTCGACGAAGTAATA
This sequence comes from Lathyrus sativus, assembly GCA_963859935.3. NCBI lineage: Eukaryota > Viridiplantae > Streptophyta > Magnoliopsida > Fabales > Fabaceae > Lathyrus > Lathyrus sativus. The sequence continues at coordinate 285,758,709 of OZ012739.1, read as the reverse complement.
CCCTGCCGGGGTATATAACTCCGCTGTGAAATAGCAGACGTGCTGAATATGATTGGACTCCTCTGGGAATAACTTACCCATACCAATGACAAATTGGTCTTTGCTGGAAAAAATGGAGGGAGTCCTCCTGCGCTCTGATGAAGCTCGGATCTGGAAATTGATGCGCCAACACGGATGGGCTTCACAGTAATCGCAAACATGGATTTGAGCTCTTAAGCTATCTTGCTGGGTCAGGTACAACTGACGCTGGAAAACATTCTTCCTGAATACACAGCCTTTTAGTGAAGAGTCAAGGGATAGTGACACGACTTCCCGCATTCGTCTCGCTCTCGAAAATCGACTGCATCTGCTCGAATAACTCCAAATGACCCTGTAGGTACGGAGAACAACAATCCTTTCGCTTCTGATATGCCCCAGCCTACAGGACATCTGTGGGGATAGTCCCTGAAAGGAAATCTGCAAATCTGAGCCCTGATGGTCTGATATAACATGCCCCAGCGTTCTGAGCTTCCGAGAGACACTTCACCTCAAATGCTCCTCGAATAACTTCTGCGTGCTTAAGATGGTCTGCCCCTGACTGCAATGACCTTGTCCCGATTATCTGATTCAGAGTAGTGCCCCTGACTACTAGACATTTGCCTGAATCTCAACCTGATTGCCCCAGGATAGCTGACTTCGAAAAGCTGACCTGACTGGGGATCACAATAAAAGCTTGCCCCTGCTCTCGGAACATTCGGGCGTTCTGCATTCTATCTTGACCATACTTTCCACTGTAGGAAGCTTTTCTACTGTCAAGCGCTTACTCGCAAGTAAAACAAGTTGTTCTGCATAAAAGATGTATTAATGCAACACATATGATAGCTTTGACATCCAATCTGTTCACTGGGAAAAGGAAAAACAGTTTATAGCATATAATGCACAAAACATTTATCAACATCAGTACCAACATGGTAAGAGGAACCTTTTTAGGAGTCAGAATCGACGCGACCTTTACCGGAGTATGCTTTCGAAACAACCTGCTTCAATTAGGACTTTTGAGGGTTGTAACGTGGTCAGGTTCATGGTTTTGAAAGAAAGGATAAAGGCTCAAAGTTTATCTTAACCCACCCATTCTCCTTGATGTTCTCCCATCCTACGTTCAGCTAATTCGACCCTAACGCTCACCTCTCGGAGGTTGAAAGATAGGAGTGATAGTTCGAGAAACTTTTGGGTTTTGGAGTGACAGCCACTCACTTTTCGTCTTTGACACTTGAGGTCACACGACTCGTATTTCCATCGAAGATTTTTCTTTTGATCCTTTTCATCTTTTTCTTTTCATATCCCTAACTTTTGCCTGGACTGACTCCTTTTGAGTTTCTCTTGATTTTTTTTTAAGTCCAGCGGGATGCCCTCATTTTTGCCTAAGTCATTTGTTTTGAAGTTTTCTTGACTTAGCGGGCTTTTGACTCTTCTTTTTTCGTTCGTTTTTTTTTCTTTCGAACAAGTCGCGTGACACTGGTTGTTTGACTCTTTGGGGAATGATGTGGCTGTCCCACTCTTGATTGAACCATTGTGGTCTTTTAGGCACGACCTCTAGGGACGTGATTGATCCTCGAACGGACACTCCTTTTGCAATTTGGACGCTCAGTCGAATTAGCTAACACCTACCCTGCCCCAGGTTAAAGATCGAGGGTTTTTCATTCACAGAAAGAAACTCCTACTACAAGGCTCAAAGGGGTTAACAAGGGATTATCTTCCTTATATCTCCGGTGTTTAGGGATTTGAAACAATGCCTGTACATCATCAACAGGTTTTATCTCAAAAGCATACAATATCGGTAGTTGCATGTCGGTCATTTTCGTCATCCTCCCCAAATTCTTCTTAACCAAGCGTTGGACATTTGCAAAAACAATTAGTGAACACGACTGGATTCAATCAAAACATGCATATTTATTTCATTATCATCAATTTGAATGAAAACAAGTTTTACAAACAAGCTTACAAATTCAAACAGGAAAGCAACTACAAATGTAAAGAAATGACAAGCTAAAACAAAGAAAATATGCTAGCTTCTGGGAACCGGGCTTTCATATCTGCCCTGCTGCTGAACCAGCTATCTTTATTAGAGGCAATTCGATGCTGTCCTGATCTGCTTTCAACGACCCAGCCAAGTTATAGAGCCCTTCCTCCTTCATTCAGATGATTCTAGGACCTCCCGGCCCGAAGCTGATTGCTGCACTATCAAGCAGATCCTGCACTTTGTGCTTAAAAGCATGGCAACCTTCTATATCGTGACCCGGGGCTCCAGAATGAAACTCACAGTGCCTGCTTGCATCATAACCAAACGGGGGAGCTCCCGTTATTGGTGCCAGAGTTCTTTTCTCTACCAGATTCAATCCCAACAATGTCTGCAACAAATCGGCATATGTTGAGGGAGGCTTCTCAAACACTCTTCTCGGTTTACTACCCTGGAATCTTCGTTGAGCCTGCTGTGCCCCCTGCTGAGGCTGCTGCTGCTGGTATCGGGTTGACCCTTGAACACCCTTTGTATCAAATGCAACATTGGTTTCTTGACCTTCAATGTATTGATTAACGCCCTCCTTATGCTTAGCCATTTTCTTTCTCAGATCTGCCCCAGGGATAGGCAACAGTTGTGGGCCTGGAGACTCTGAGGCCATGGAGTCCAGGATACGCTTCTGACCCACTGCAGCTTTAGAAACATCTGTCATTTTAGCATCGATCGAGACAGGAGCAATATGCACCGATACGCCGCCCGGCGTGAATTCAATATCGTGCGAGTCAATCAGGTCTTGAACATTGTGCTTAAAAGCATGACAACCCTCGATGTCGTGTCCGAATGCCCCGGAATGAAATTCACATTGCTTATTGGCATCGTACCCATGAGGAAACACTCTCGTTGGTGGCGCCAACGTTCTCTTCTCAACCAGATTAAACCTCAATAAGGTCTGCAAGAGCTCAGCATAGGTCATAGGTGGCGCCTCAAACATTCTCTTTGGTTTCCCTTCCTGGATCCTCCGCTGAGCCGGATGAATCTTCTGTTGCTGCTGCTCAGGTTCCACATGCACGGGTGGCGCAAGCTTCTTCATTGCGACTTCGAATAGCTGATCGTCTTCTTTCCTAAGCACATTCTTGACTACCTCCATGATCAAGCTCATTTGGATCTTCAGCTGACTGTTCTCCTCTTTGAGAATCTTCTGCTCCAGACGCATCTCTTGCATGTCTCTCATCATCTGCCCCAGCTGGCTTTGGACTTCGATCAATTCAAACTGATTCTGTTCCATGTCTCTGAAGGAATTCCTGCAACAAACTGGACGATGAGGAAATAAGGCCCCCGGTTCTGATATACCTGTTAAATGATAATGCAGCGCAGAAAGCAAACACATATTCATAACGAGACCAAGAAAAACTCAAGCTATACGCACACAGACGAACATCTCCCACACATGTACAACCAACAAAATCAGCAGATAAGCACAAATGAGTATGAATATAACGACCCCAGCCAACAATCCTGGTGGTGGTCGGCAGACACTAGTGCACAAAAGCTAAACGGATTAAGCAGAGAACACAGATGCGACATCCGGCGCAAAAACCTCTAGAAACTTCTCCCATACAACTGAACTTTCTGATTGACAATCTTCAGAGCACACACTTCCTGTGGAGTCTTCCATGACATTAACTGACGAACCCACACAACTGGAGGATGGAAAATCATTAATTTGAACAAAACCCTGAGGAGTGATGCAAATACGGCTAGAGTCTAACAGATCTTGAATCTGACTTCTAAGCACCTTACAATCATTGGTTGAATGCCCCTGTGCCCCATCATGGTACTCACAGCGGGCGCTGGCATCAAAACTTGGAGGATACGGTGGAATCACCGGCTTAGTCTCTTTCGGCACTATCAATCCACTTTTGACCAGATCTGGCAACAACTGATTGTACGACACTGGTAGCTGAGTAAACTGCCTTTCAGGCTTCCTTGGTCTTCGTGGAGCATGCTGACGTGATCGGCGATAGGATGATCGTTGACTTGAAGTGTCTGAAAACTGATCCTGAGATGCTAGAGATTCTGAGGTGGCATCATCTCCTTCCCACTCTTCTTGAGAACTGACAACTGACTCAATCTTATTAACTGGGACGTAAGGAACATCTCGAAACTTTCCATTCTTGAGTCCTCTCTCAACAATCTCTCCTAGTCTCATCAGGCCCACAAAGTTTGTGCAACTGAACAATTTGTCAAAATAATGGCCTTTCAGAGTACCCAGGAAGATGTCAACCAGTTCCCTTTCCGGAAGCGGTGGTTGAACACTAGCAGCCAATTCTTTCCATCTTCGCAAATACGTTCTGAACGATTCATTCTCCGCCTGAGACAATTCTTGCAGATCTACGAGACTAGGAGTCAAATCCAGGTTGTAATCGTACTGCTTCATGAAAGCTCTGGCTAAATCCACCCAGGATCGAATCTGATTACTCTCCAATTGCACATACCACCTTAACGATGCCCCAGTCAGGCTATACTGAAAGCAATGGATCATTAGTTGGTCATTTCGCACAAACGAAGTCATCCTCCGACAGAACATCACTAAATGCAACTTTGGACAGCTATCTCCCGTGTATTTTTCAAATTCCGGCACTTTGAACTTATACGGCAACACGAGGTCAGGAACCAAACACATGGCCACAGCATCCAGGTTAACGGCATCTTTCGCTTCTAAGGCTTTCATTTGCTCTTCCAATGCTCGGAGTCTTCTACCATCGTCAAGAGCTCTTGGGTCTACTAAACCGGTCACTGGAATATCTCTTCGGTAATTCATCACAGGGAAAGCAACACTTTGATTGTTAACAGGAGGATGACGTTCATTTCGGGCAACGAACGGCTCATGCCGATCTCGGTTCTCAACAGCAGGCTGCACAACTTGGGCTGCAGTAAGATTGTTTGCTTGCGGGAAGCCTTCCATGGAATCATACTGATGGTTGGACGCCATAGTAAACCTTGTCAAAGTGTTAGGAGCCTGGAAATTGCCTTCAGCCATAGCTGCCAATTACCTGTAACGGACTACACTGCTCGATTCTGCTTAAATTTGCTTCAGCCCCTTGGTCGTCTTCAGCACTCCACTCTTGCCTCAAACAATTCCCCGAGAATTACCCTCTGGTGAAAACAAAGGTTGGATAAGTGCTCTGACCTGCTAGAGAAATGCTATGCAGTATGATTTATGCAAACAGAAATACAAAAATGCTAACGTGCATGTGTGCATTGGAGATATTTTCCCTCCAATTCCAGTGTCAGTGGTAGCAAGACGAGATAAACCATAAAGACCATATTTGGAAAAAAAAACCTCATATATTTATTAGAATAACTGTCTTGTCAAGAAGTTACATAACTATGCTCCATACAGCTGATATGATGAGGAGGATCCCAGCCAACATGCCTGGTGGTGATCTCAACATACAGAATACAAAAGAGAAATCAAATACGGGTACGGTTGCGGAAGTCCTCGACCATCTTCTTTGTCTCTGCATGATCCGGTTGATAAATCAAACCTTCTATCAGTCGATCCCTCTTCCTGACCGTCCCCTGGATGTCTCTGACAAAGTCTTCCCAAGCTTTATCATTGGCACCGCCCCCAGGTTTGGGTCTCTTGGCATCTGCTCTATGCTGGAAATCTTCCAAATTCTTCGTGGCATCTGTCAGCTTGCGCTCGGCCTCGTATCGGCGACAGGCTTCCTCTTCAAGCTCCTCAGTCTTCACTTTGACCTGTTCTCCTAACTGAGCTACCTGTGTCTTCAGCTCTTCTTCTCGCTCCTTGCGCTTGGTCATAGTGAGATCCCAGTGCTCTCTGAACTTGGCTAGCTTCGTGTAGGCCCTTTCCAGCTCTTGCTTCTTGGTGGCCAACACACTACTAACTGAGTCTACATCTAACTCTAGACGCTTCTTGGTTTCAGTCAATTCCAATAGCGTAGTCTTCAGATGTTTCAGAGTTTCAGCCTGTTGCTTAGAAAAGTATCCTGTTTCAATCTTTTCATGCCGAAGCTGGGCATTCTCCTGCTCTAAAGCCTCTTTAGTCCTTGCTAGCTCTTCTTTCTCCGCCATCAGCTGCTTGTAGACCTGCATGTCCACAGTGGTGGGCTCCTCTACCGGAGAAGGATGCAATGGCTGAACCGCTGGATACGGCATAAGGAACTTCACAGCTCGCTCACGAATCCATTCTACATATGGGCTAGGAACTCGAGTATCCCCTCTGCTACCTGAAAGCTTCCCTCTCTTGTGCAAGTTTTTCCAGGCTTTCTCAAGTTTGGTCAGCATTTCTTTCCCTATTGCCCCGGTGAGATACAGAGATTCCTGTATCTCCTCGGGTTTTGGCGCTCCTTGAGGTACATACCCAAATTGCTTGATCAATAAGGAAGGGTTATAGTTGACACACCCCTTCCTTCCCACTAAAGGAACATTCGGGAATCCTTCGCATTTGAGTATGACTTCAGCTCCGAATACCTCTTTATTGACCCATACCACGTTCTCAGCAGTCAATCCCATTAAGCGCTCGGGCCATCCTAGAGAATTGATAGAGGTGACAAAAGGGCCTGACTTAGGCATATGACTGGTGAACCACCTGCATAGGAGAGGTACACAGCAAGACACATTCCTTCCTCGTCGCTTTTCATTCTGGTAGTGAGTTGAATGGTGGATATCTCCCAGCAAAGTAGGAACTGGGTTCTTCCCAGCCAAAATATAGAAGGCATCAGAATCAACAAAATCAGGAATGTTCGGGAACAACACGATGCCATAAACACATACAGCAAGGATGACGTCAAAAACACCCCAGCTACCCTTCTGGGCATATTCTCGAGCCTTCTCCACTAAGACATCCAACAGAAATCCCCATACATCTCCTCTTCTGATCATCTTCCCAGACAGCTCAGACTCTTTCAAGCACAGGATGGCAGAAAGCTCAGCCAGCTTAGGCTCAGCGTCCGTACGATAGAAAGGCATCTGCTCACGGATCGGTATATCCAGAAGTGCAGAGTACTCCTCCAGGGTAGGAGCCAAAACGAAGTCGGGAAATACAAAACACCTGAGCTCCGCGTCGTAGAACTGTAACAGAGTATAGATGCCGCTGGTCTCGTAGGCAGATGGCTGATAAACGTAGGTCAGAATCCTCCCATATCTCTTTCTGAAGTCACCCATTCCCCTCTTCTTAGCAATAGCAATCAACTCTAACAATAGACTGATATTCGGCGACGGAAACTTATAGGGCAATACTCTCTTCAGGTTTTCCATGTCTTGCTAGGAACAAACACCAGAACTGGAAGGGAAAATATGTACCTGCAATACACACACGTTAGTTGAATGCAGATGGTAATGCAATGATGCAATATGATAAATAATGCAATCTGTGAACACAGGGGCTATGCTGTAGCCTGAAGAGGAATATCTCTGTGATCAAGAACAGAAAACCAACACGGTCACCAGAATCTCATGCCACTAACTACCATCTGATACTCAGAATATCAATCCCCTGGTAAGAAAACCATCTGATCCTCTGTATCTGACGAGAATACCATCTGATAATAGCCTCAACCTCAGATAAGAAACCCATATGACCCAGACAACACACCTGGAGATGAATCAAGAACACCATCTGACAAAGGTACTGAATCATGGTTTCTGAAGGCCAGTTTTCCTGCAATAACCCAGTCCCTCTCACAGGTAGGATAGACCTAATCCACGGACAAAGGTACGGCATCCTATGCGGTCATCAGCGTCACAGACTTTCATGAATGACGATACGATTCCCAGAAGGAGTGGCATCATCAAGTCATGAAGAGGCCTCACTTAGCTGACTTCCAAATGATCGGTTCCCAGAGTCGACAACCCTCACGTCTGGACTCCCCTCAGATCCTCAGGACCGGAAAGGAGCACCTCTGCAAGAATCTCGTCTGAGCGCAGATTTTCGTAGGGAACTGTGCCTGCTCAGCAGACAGGTTCGTCTACTACTTCTCCGCAACTATATCTAGGTGTGTACTCAAGCCCAGGTCCGGCTTTTCACTCACAGTAACCTCCCTTTGCCCACAGCAATAATCATAATAATATAATGCTGAAAAATAAATGCGGAAAGGTAAAGGTACAGAAAAGTAAAGTGCAGAAAAGTAAAACACAATATGCACAACACCCAACAAATAAACACCCAAGCGCTAGGATTGACTCGCGTAGGGGATGGGAAACGGTCCCAGCATAAGGGATGGGAAAAGTCCCTAGATGCTATAGTCCCCAGCAGAGTCGCCAGCTGTCGCTACTGCGAAAATCGGCGCCGGCTTGACAGGAGAGTCGCCACCGTGCGTTATTTATCCCTCAGAGCGGGAAAGGAAACGCTCGAAGTAAACCTCGCAAAGACGGGGAAAGGTATGGTCATCGCAACCAAAACCTGGATTCGGGAGTCGGTTACGCAAGGGGAAGGTATTAGCACCCCTCACGTCCATCGTACTCGATGGGATCCACGCTTGGTGTTTATAGGTAAAAGGGTGTGTTATCTATCTACGCTAATGGCTGGTCTGAAAGGGAAATAAAAGGACAAGACTCGACAGAACATACGGTGTTCTGGGCCTACGTATTCCCTCGTGCAATGGGAAAGTCAGAGTCAACGTAGTTCGACTGCCTACGTCTAAACCGGGAAAAGGTTGCTCGCCAGGACGTCGCGTCCTGTGCCTACGTACTTTCATCTGGTATGAAAGATCAGAGCAAACGTAGTTCGACTAACTACGGGTAAACAGGGGGCTCTCACACAGCAGTGAGAAAACAACTGGTCTCTAAGGCTCAGGAACCTACAACTACGATCTGGTCTCAAATGCACTCGGGCAGGAGAAAGGGATAACAATGAGTCGTTAGCGGGAAAGTCTCGATCGCACAGCCGCGTGAGAACAAAAGGTTAGTTGTTAGAGTGCTCGCTAGGATATCGCATCCTATGCCTACATATCTTCGTCTGGTACGAAGAATCAGAGCAGCTGTAGTTCAGCTAACTACGGATCAAGCTACTCAAAAGCTCCTACAGAAAGGAAAGGGAAACCCTAAAACTATAGCTGAGAAACAGGGGAATCTACCTACTGCTATCACACCTGGTTGACCGTCCTAATGTCTATCATAACAACTCCGCAGCGGAGAAGTCAGAGCTCCTAAGGGATCATGGCAACAGGACTAAACTACAAACAAGAAACTGCAAAGTAAAGGAATACTGAAAATATGCATGAATGCAACAGCTAAACAAACAAGGCACAGAGGCCGCAAACCACAAAGGCAAGGGAGCTCAGCTCTACCAAATGCCAACAAGCAAAGCCACGCAATAACAAACAAGCAGAAGGAGGACCACCTCAACTTCTCATGCACACAAAGTCTACTTCTAAGATGCACCTACTCAGAACTATCTAGATGAACACCTAAGTCTAATGCAACATAACATCATACAAGTCAGACAACACAAAGAGACTAACCCTGAGCAGGGCCTCTAACAAACCTGAAATAAGCTCCTAATCTATCTCTAAACAAAACTCTATAACAATACCCTAAGCAAAGATCTAAGCAAAAACTCTAATCAAAACCCTAAGCAAGAGGAATCAATCCCAGTCTCCAAGCTTCAGAACAAGCTTACCAGAGAAAGGGAGCTAAGCAGACAAACTCATAGTGCCTTCCTCAGGAAAGTACCAGGAGGTTACTACTCAGGAGTCGTATCCTATGCGGCTCGACAACTGTGATCAGTTTACATTCCTCCTCAGGAGAAACTAAACTCACATGAAGGCTCCGGCATCACGGGATACTTGAGAAAACCTATATGCACTAAGGGAACTAAGTGAACAGACCCATAGGACCTTCCTCAGGAAAGTACTAGGAGGCTGACACTTAGGAATCGTATCCTACGTGGCTCAACAACTGTGATCAGTTTACATTCCTCCTCAGGAGAAATTAAACTCACAAGTCGGCTCCAACATCATTGGATACTTACGAAAGAGGTGAGAAGAAAGAATGAAAGTCATTCATAGTGCCTTCCTCAGGAAAGTACCATAAACTCCCTTCAAACTTCAGGGTCTCAAACCTCACAAACAGATAACAAGCTCTTAGACTAAGCCTCAATCCACTGCAACCTTGCAAGCTCCAACAGGACTGCAACCAGCTCCTATCCTTGAGAAGAACCCACAGGCCAACAAACCACAAGAGACCATCTCTGAAGTTCAACCACAGTTGAACTTCAAAGTCAGAAGTCATCAAGACTTCTCCTATCTTCAGGCTCAGACAAATCATATCAGAACATCCTACAAAAATCTATCAAAAATCTAATGGGAGACCTACATGGCTCTATGACAACATACAGAAAAATCAGAACAAAATTCAACACCAGATGAAGGAACTAAAATCAGCAACACAGACATATCCACAAACCAATTTATTCAACATCAATAACAATGAAAAAATGCAATTAAAATGAAAATACATGATTAAGCTAATGTTTTTATACTATAAAATTCTACACTGAATTACGAGTCTACAGAAAAAAGAACGGAATTATTTGACTAAATCTACTATTTTTTATCAATTTTCTAATGACATGTATGCACTAAAAATATTAAAAAAAAGTTAATTAAATGGAAAATATACAAAAAATAGCAAACAAAAATAAAGTGACATTTTTATTTTTATATGATTTTCTAGACACTATGATGAAATGGTAGAAAAAAGGAGAATTAAAAAATCACTTGTTTACATTTTATTATGAATTATTTAATATGCAAAGAAAATAAAAGAAATTGAAAGAAAATAAAATTGAAATAAAACTGGAGGGGGGGTGCTAACAGCAAGGGATTCTAGGCTTATTCTGGCTTTGGGCCAGAGATGGGGGGTGCTAACAGCACTGGGCGCAGGGCCCAAACTTCATCAAAAACACTTAATGAACTCAGAAAGAAGAAAAACGCCTGGGGGTGCGGTTAGCAGATTTTCCAGTTACTATTTCACTGGGCTTACGCCCAGAGGGGTGCATACAGCAATTAGGGCCTAAGGCCCACATCAATTCACTCTAGTTTCTCACACAGGGGGGGGGGGAATTGAGCAAATGGGGGGTGCTTCTCAGCAATACGCGCTTGGGCTTAGCCCAATACCCTAACCCTAACCCAATTATTCTCTAAACAAAACCTAATCCCTTCTCCTTGACTCAGGTTACTGTTCATGCTCCTAACCCTAGCCGTTCGTCCATCTCTGCAACTCATCCTTTCTGCAACTCATCTGATCCTTCCTAATCAATCCAAACAAACCCTAAACGAAACAACTTCTCACCCAAACACCTCAATCCCTCACAAGAGTCCACTGTTCAAGATCTAACCTAAACTACGCTCTAACTGAGAATCCTAACAGAAGCCTACATTCAACAATCAACAACGATGAGTGGAAGAACGTCGTACCTGGCTTGAGGTGTGAACGACGCCGTGAACTGTTGACGTTCGTTGAAGCAATCCTTGAAGACGTTCGGTTGAGATTCTTGCGTTGAGATCTTGCTGGGGGATTTCTGGAGATCTCTTTGAAGATCAATGGTAATTGCATGAACACCGTTGAGGATTCTGGGGAATGTTGACGTCTGAGGATTTTCTGAGTCTTCCTTGAAGGACGAAGGATGAAGGTCAGAGGGTGTTCTTGGATGTTGATGATGTTCTGGAAAATAGCGTGAAGGTTCAATGACGTTCTGGAAACCTTGAAGGACGATGAAGGTTGATTTCTGGAAATTCTTTATGAAGAATGACGAAGATGGAAGATGATCTGGAGAGTGGTTCTTGCAGTTTCCGGCGAAGTCGATGTTTCCGGCGAGGGGATGATGAAGGTGCCGGAAGAGCAAGATGAAGATTGGAACGCTTCTGGGGATTCTGGGTGGAAAACGAACTCCGGCGAGCCGTTGCGGTGGCCGGAAGACGTTGGGGGTCACCGGCGGTGGGAGGTTATGGCGGATGCATGGCCGCCGGTGGGTTTTCTGGTGAAGCTCCGGTGAATGCTGGCGAGGTGACAAGTGGCGCAGTGGAGGTTGGGAAGGGGACGTGTGGCGGACGCGTGTCAGCAGAGAGAGAGAGGACTCTGAGTGGGACGCGTGTGGGGTCTGAGTGGGTGTAACGTGGGCTAGCTCTCTTTTCCACACGTGGCGTGCTTCTGTTTATATACTGATAATTGCTGGCACCTTCTAGAAGCTCCTGGACAAATCTGGAAATTGTTGGACTTGCTGGATCATTTTTTGGACGAATCTGGACCCATAATGCTGAACAAAAACTGCATTGGGCTGCACTAAAGCCCAAACGAAAATAACCAAAAACTGTAAAAAAAACTGAATTAACTAAATCTGACTAATAACACTATTAAACCTAATTATCTACTTAAGACTAAACCTAAAACAGAATTAACACCTAATTAAACTAATTTCCTAATCAACTCTAAAAACTGATTAAAGCTCTAATTAATTCTATATTATCCTAATTAAAAAAATGATTAAGATCTAATACTTCTACTAATTCTCTATTAAAACTCTAACATTATTTAATATCTATCAAAATCTATCATTAATAAAAGAAAAAACTATATTATTTTCTATATTATCTAAAAAACAATTAAAACTTATTTAAATTCTTCTATACTCTAAAAAAGATTAAAAAACAATTAACCCTATTCAAAAATCTATATAAAATTCTAAAAAAGAGAATTAAACTATTAAACCTATTTAAAAATCTATATAAAATTCTAAAAATGATTTAAAAAACAATTAAACCTATTTTAAAAATCCTATAAAATTCTAAAAAGAGAATTAAACTATTAAAAAATACAAAAACTCTATTTAAATTCCAGAAAAATCTATAAAGCCTATCTAAAATTCACAAAAGTCTATTAAAATCCTAAAAATGCAGATGAATGCAAATGACCGCCATAAAAGAGCGCACGAGACCAGATCGAATCAAACAGAGATCCCCGGGCATCAGAATATCCTCAAAATCACTGTGCAAGCTAAAAATCACCGAGGAGCGCACAATTCCCCGAAAATAATACCCTTGGTGATCTGGACTGGATCTGCCATATCTGATAGATGATACTCAGGCTGTAAACTCTGATATCCCCTGCTTGTGCACAAATATCACGCGTCTGATTCGCGAATATGAAATTAAACCACGAGTCAGATAGGAGAATCAGTCGGTCAAATTTTAGGGTGCAACACTTATTATACATTATCTACATTTCAATTATCATGCTATTATCATTATCTGTTGCTTTATATTCTCCATTTATCCCATCTGAAGGAAAGGTTACCCCGTTTGACCGTCGTGCCAATGCTTTTACCCTCACCCCATCCTAGCCTTAGGATCCGAGTCGCCGTACTCGTGCTTAGGCATCCCGCCGTGGACACACCTTCACCATTTTCCCATCCTTGAGACTTTGATTCGCCATACTCATGCTTATGCGTCCCGCCGTGGACATACAACCTTTTATCCTAACCCTAAGATCAGGAGTCGCCGCACTCTATGTAGGTTCCCTTCATGGAATACTTACTTACCTTTTTTCAACTTAACCTTACAACGTATAATTCGGAGCCGCCGCACTCCACGTAAGCGCTTCCATATGAACGTTTACCTCCCCCTGGAACCTTGATCGCAATCAAGAAGTTCCTCTTCCTCCCTCTGTGAGGGGAACTACGATTACTCTGATTCCATCCCCTACCTCAAATACGTAGGCACAAGATGCGAGTCTTGGCGAGTAAACTTAGGACTAACCCCTTAGGTCCTTCCCTTTACCCTTTCACCCTTAGCATTACCTTTAAGCAGATAACCTTTAGCAATTAGCATTTTAAACAAGAGGTTCCTGTAGAGTACTACAGAAGTTTAGGATGCTAATACCTTCCCTAAGCTTAACCAACCCCCGAACCTTAGATCTCTTCTCGCATTGTGTTTACAGTGCAAACTAGGTTTTTCCTTTCTTTAACCTTTCCTTCGGATAAATCAAAGACCGGTTGTGAATCAAGATGTGGTTCAAATTAATAAATAATTTGATATCCTATTCTCACCGCAACAGAAAATGGCGACTTTACTGGGGATTACAGATATATCTTTTGAGGGTTATCCCTATCTTGTTTATTTTTGCTATTTGCTTTATTATCTGCTTGTATATATTTATGATGTATCTTGCTTGGGGTTCTATCATTGATGTGAGATAAGTTCTACACCCGGACTTGAGTGAAATTTTTATAGGAAGGTGATATATTCGACGAGGCTTATAGGGAGTTGTTGCGGTGAGAATCGTGATACCATGCTATTGATTAACTTGAATCTTTAATTCTTAAATTCACAACCGGACTTTAATTTATCCAAAGGAAAGGTCTAAAGAAAGAAAGAACCTTTTGCGCGATGTAACAACAACGCTAAGAGATTCGGGGATCGGGGGTTGGTTATGCATAGGGTAGGTATTTCACATCCTAAACATCTGTAGTACTCTACAGGAACCTTTTGTTTGATTGCATGCTAAGTTGGTAAATATTTGCTATGGATTGGGATAGGGTAAAGGTATAGGTTAAAACCTAATGATAGTTTCTAAGTTTGCTCGCAAAGACATCGCGTCCTCTGCCTACGTATCCTAACTAGGATAGAATCAGAGAAATCGTAGTTCTCCTTACTAGGGTTGAAGAACACTTGATTATGATCAAGGTTCAAAGGGGGGAACAAACATTACAATGCTTGTGTAGAGTTTAACAAAACTCTCTAGATCTATATTGAACACTCAAGAGGGGAGTAAGTAATCATATCCATAATTCTTATATAGAGTTTACAAACTCTATCCTAGGGTTATAATTGAATAACACTCCTAGTATAGGTGGGTCTTCTAGACTTAAGACAAAGTCTACCGGCTTCTAAACTAAGGTTAAAGATGACTTAACAAAGTCGGGGAGGGATGAATGAGCTTTCCATGACACAAGGGTCAATGGAGAGACTTTTCCTTTGGAAGGAGAGAGGGGGAGACAAATGGGATGAGAACTAAAAAAGTTCTATCACTTGGGGAATAAGTAAACTTAACAAATAAGCAATATGAGATAAGATCAAGACAAGTAAGCATGCAAATTACAATGAACATATACTTCAACTGATATTAAAGGTTACAACCAATAGTCAATCATCTTAACAAATATTTGAGGCATAATAAAGGTAACCACCATATGAATAAATCACAATTTGAAAGTAGGCAGGTCATAAGTTCAAAGCATGGTAAATGTGACAACAATGTGCATAGATGATAATCAAACACAATTAAATCAATTTAAACCTCATAATTTAGGAGGAAAAAATGAGACAAGATTATGGTGACATCCAAAGGGGGTATCCTAACATGTTAACTAACAAGGGGAATAAACATCTTACAAGAAGTTCAATCATGCTCAGAGGAATCCAACTGTAAGTTAGGTCACTAATTACAATAAATGAACAATTTTCAATATGAGCAAGGTATATCACAATTTATGACAACAAGCAATATTTTCACATCATACAAAAGTAGACATTATAAAAAACATGTTGCAAAAAGAATGGACCAAAAATGATAAAGTATGAACAAGTTACAAATATTTGAAGTTTTGATGAATTTTATGACAAATAAAACAAACAAATATAAAATAAAAGGAAAGGGCCACGCTGGGAATTGAACCCAGACCCTTTGGTTACCAATACACAACAACAACCAATATGCCACACACGCGCGCGCTTGGTAGGAAATGGAAGAGAGTAAAGAAAAGTAAATCAAACAAGGAAATTTTTTAAAAAAAAGCAAAAGGGTTCGACCTCCATCCGGATCGAACCCAGGACATGCAGATGAAAGGCACTTAGGTGACAAAGTTCTTACCACTGGGGTGGCTATACATCCGTTGATGTAGCCACCCCCATAAACATATATGGCATGGTTGGCAAGATTTCTGGGCTAAAGCATAAACAACCAAAATGGCAAATGCGTGAGGAATCGAAACTCATTCAAAACTCCATGGAATTGGATGAAATCTTAGTCTAATTTGACTGATTTTTCATGAGCAATACAGTGGTTATAACCAAATTCTGAGATAACAATCACAAATTGAAACACGAATGCTTATGCAAAATTGTCCTTTGAGTTGCATTTTGATGACCATGAACTGGAACAGGGGTGATTAGGATTGAAAAACAACATGAGCAAATCACAAATGAGATATTGAGAGTAATCTAACAAGAAATTAAAGCAAAGCAGCCCTGGATCCAAAAATAGTATATGAGTTGCAAAAGTGGCATTAATGTGGGCAGGTTGTCACAGATGCAAGCCGGGGTTCAGTTCATTCATGCAGGCAGCCTACCAATCCTAAACATGTTGATGCTTACATTCATAAATTTGAACAAAGCAACTTCAAGCAAGAGACAATGTATGATGCAGTTGTGTGTTTTGAAATTCAAGATGCAACATGATATTCTTTGAAATGCAATAAGGGACTCATGACAGATTTTGAGTATATTCATGTCAAGCCAGTGCCACAAACAAGTTATAAACATATACACCAATGATTCCATGCTTATGGATAAGATGCTAATCAAATAGAAATGGGAATGGTCTAACAACTGCAATTTGACATTTTGAAATGCAAGAAAGAATTCCATAGCAGGTTTTGAGGATACTTATGTCAAGCACTCATCACACACAGGTTACAAACAAGCTCTTTGATGATTTTACAACTTAAGGTTGATCACAAACTGAGTAGAGCAAACTTGGTCCAATAGTTGCAAAAATGACATGAATATGAAATGAGATGCAAACTGTTTCTATGGTACAATATGGAAATTTCAAAATGAGCAATTTTGTGTTATGCCAATGATGCACACATACCATAAATATGCTAAGTGATAATCTTATGCTAACAAAACAAGCTTACTACTTTCAAAACAAAAACATGACACAGTGATGGCAATTATAGCTTGAACAATGCATTTTGGAATTGAAATGGTGTACCAGATGAAAACAGGTCCTGTAATCTATACATACACCTTACAATCATGAAACTAAATATGATCCTACTCAAAATCAGGCACAAAACATCAAGGCAAAGTTTGGCATATTGGATGTTCTTAAAAAAAAACAGTTTTTTGCAAAAAAAGATGATTACAACATATGTTTACCTCAAGATCAGCTCAAACAAATTTCAATTTGCACATAAAAAATGAAATATGTACTTATGCATTAAGCTCAAAGAAAAGGGTTCAATTTCATACTGATTCACCAAGTGGTTGGTGGTTTTGAAAATGTGACATAAGTTGTAATAACAAGTTCAAAACAGCTTGAGTAGAAACAAAATCAACAATCAAAATAGCTCACACAACAAAACTGATAGATTCTTTGATCAATTCCAATAGACTGGTCTAGACAGCAATAAAACATACCAACATCAAATCCAACTTGCCAATTGATTAAAGCTGAGAAACCTACAACTGATCCTAAACAGGCTATTGACACAAATGCAAACCTAACATGATAATGCCTATATCATTTATCAATTTAAATCATTCACAGATGCAAGTTACAACCTTAGGATAACAAACCTTATGCATAAATCTCCAAGACAGTTAACAAACAAGGCTACTAAATCTTCACAGTGGGTAGAATAATGCTTGCCCATCAAATTTGATTAAGAACCAAACAAATCTAGAACTGATACAACCAGTTACAAAAGAAAGTGGTATGAGTGTGTGATACTGTCAAACTGCAGATGAAAGGTGTTCAATTCATCCATGCACACAACCTACCAACTCTAAACATGTTATCATTCTCATTCATAGATCAATCAAAACAAAACAGTGGTGATGCAGTTTGTGTATATGCAAAAAAGACCTGTTGGATTTGATGATGCACTTTGAAAGGGGAAACATGAGGCCAGTGATATCTACTCATACAAACATAACTCTCAGACTAGAAACATGATGATAAGTGGATTTGTACCCAATATTTAATCACATTTTGGCTCAAAGCAGAATTTGACATGATGATGGCATATTGAGGCAAAGTGATACATTTTGAAAATGTCATGCTAAATCAAATGAGACCATTCTCTACAATTCAAACTTACACATCAAAAACATGATTCTAAGTTTGTTTTAACTCACAAAACACACACATAACAAGCATATCAGAATTTGGCACTTTGATGGTGTGACTGCAAAACAGTTTTGATACAAAGATGATGCAACCAGATTTTTTTTCAAAATAATGCAATCCATGCTAAGATAAAGATGTACACACCACAAACATGTTACATAATGATTTCATGCAAAAGGAAATAGTCATATACCTTCAAAAACAGAAAAAGACATAGTAATGGTGTATTTGACTTTGGAAATGCATTTTGGAAGTGAAGTATTAAGCTAGATGCAAACAAATCATATAATCTATGCATACACATCATAAACATGTCAAAGGATACTTTCATACTCACAAAGCAATTCAAATCATCATCAAATATAAGAGAGCATATTGAAACTCAAGAAATGCAAAGACAACAATTCATTAAGGCAACAAGTAAGTTCATGGCATTTTGAGGCTTTAGACATCATACACACATTTCAAATGAGTAAAGAAGTGATATTATGCATATAGATCATGTGTAGTGCAATTGAAACAGAATATGAGGTGTTGGTGGTATCATGATATTTGAAAATGCAAGTGAAGGTACCAAAACAGTTTGAACACATAATGGAAATTTGAGCACATAGGCACCATACACATCTTCAAAACACATTATCAAATGAGTCTACCACTTAAAAATAAGGATCAACTAATCCAAACCAGAAATGACATGTCTACCCAATTTTGACAGTAAAACCAACAAAGAATTTCACAGCAAGCCTCAAGGTTCAAAACTCATGTTCTTAATATTTCAACCAAACCAAACATCAAGTGAGATCATATAGACATTAACCACTGATTTAGAACATTTGAGATACAAAATAACAAACACAAAACAGTCCAATACACAATTCATGGTAATGGTAAAGCTAAATGGCACAAAATGACACAAATGTGAAAACAAGAGCTACATTAGATTCAAACATGATCTTAAGGCAGGGGGATGTCATGAACAACTTATAAATCATTCAAATCTTATTAGTGGACCAAAGCTAAAGTCTCTAGGGCAAGCACCTTACATTTCAATGTTGGATACTTAAAAAACTACCATATAGACCAAAACTTCAAAAACAAGTTAGGCATGATATCTAAGTACAATCATTGTAACACATCACCAATATATCATTGAAAAATGAAAATACATTAATACAAGCAAGTAACATAACCACAAAACCTAAATTCTTGACTAAGAACTAGTATGGGACAACAATGGTATATTTCATAACAATCATCTCAAAAATGATAAACATGACAATGTATGATAAATAGAGATTTTAAACATCACATACCTCTTGTAGATGAGTCTTGAGTAAGCTAAGGAGCTAAGAAACCCAAAGATCTTCTTTTCTTGCAATGATATGAGACTTGCTTCCTCTTGAAGCAACCAAACCAAACTTTAGGACAGGTGGAGTTAATGGATTTCCAGCTGGTTTTTAATGCCTTAGACAATTATAATATGATGTATGAGAGGTGTATGGATGGTTAGAATAGCAAGGAAAGGCTTGGACCAAGATTTGACAAGTTTTGAGGGTTGTGGTCAAACTTTCTTAGTGTGAAAGTTGAATTTTGGCAATTTGATAGTTTTTGAAGGTTTAAAGGTATGGACACCTTCTATATGACATTTAAAGATTGTGTGGGTGGTTTTTAGAGGTTTGGAAGGGATGGAACTGGTCTTGAACAGAGTTTTGCTCAAGACAGTTTTTTATGAAAATGGAAGTTTTGAAAACTTTAGAATTCTTGATGAATGAGAGGAGAGTGAGAGCTGTGGTTTTATGATATTTTGCTCTGGTGTGTTTGAGTTTATAGAGGAGGCCTCTATTTATAGGAGAAATGAGGGTGAGGGCTGACTTGGTTTTTTCCATTTTTGGAGGGAGATTTGAGATTTTTCAAGTGAATCTTCCAAAATCTTTGTGGCAGCTCCAACACATCAGCTCCATGGACCAATGCTGAGCCAATATCAGTTGAGATGGGAAGGATGGGATGGCTATGAAGATAGGGGACTGCAGCTGCCCAACTTGCTTGAAAAGTTTCTCTTTCATGGTTTTAATGATTATTTTAATATCCACTTGTTATCAACTTTGCAATGCTCATCAAACCAACTCATTTTCTGGTTTTCTCCTCATCCACACCTCACATTATCAGTTTGAATTATAATCCAAGGGTTGAGGATAGCCCAAGTTGTGAAAAACTGATTTTTGGGAAGTGTTGGAGTGTGGTTTCAAATATTGACAGGCCCAACTTCTATGGTGCATAACTTCCTGCTCAAACATGCTATTGAGGAGTTCTACCATAATTTGGAAAGCCCTTAAGTAGCTCTACAACTTTCATGTTTTGGGAATTTCCAAATTCTTGATGGAACTAGGTTGAAAAACCCTTCAAAGTTCTGGAAAAAATCACTTACAAGTGTTAAATAACTTAGAATTTTTCTGAGTTATTTACCCTTCAAAAATGAATTTTGCTATAACTCCAATTCTATGCATTTTTTGATCATGGACTACTCTGAGACTTTTGTAGGACTTGTCAAGAGCTTTCCAATGAGCTTTGAACCACTTCATTTGGATGTGTGGTTGAGGAGTTATGGTCTTGCCCCTTTCAAAACCCTAATTCCCGACTTTTGCAATTATTCCCTAACCCTTGATCCAATGGTCATGAAATTTTATGGGGAGGTGTAATATGACATAAGGAACATTTTTTATTCACATCTTGAAGTCAAATTCCTTATTGTTGAAGAGTTGACTTTTTGGTCAACCGTTCGACCGATCGGTGTCTACCGAGTCGCCCGCTGGTGATCCGGACATCCTAAGGACTTGAAACTATTTGGATGGACTTTACTAAGCCATAGGAGCTTAATGGACCTTGATCCCACCGTTTAAATACTCTTTAAACCAAAGGTCAAACTACAGTTGACTTTTCCTGATCGGAAAACCCTAATCGGGCGTCTTGAACTGCACTGTTCTCAATTTCCGGGTGACCACCTCAAATTGAATCCATACTTGATCCAATGTTGTATTCTTGATGATGTGGAGACTTATTTGAAGTTGAATCAATCCAAAACATTGATTGATTAGACCACCGAAATCTCGATTTTGACGGTACGGAACCCTAATTCATCTGCATCTCTACAAAGATAAACTGAAAATGGGTTAAGGTTAGTTAATCAAGTGAATATAATCCTATAATGATGATGAGGATCTAAGGGGTCAAAATTTGGGGTGCAACAACAGTGAGTCCCGACCAAGCTGACTTAAGAATCACCGCTCAGTTGAGGCCCTCTTGGAATTAGTATTGTTGAACGAGTAGTCGTGACAACATTCACTATTTTCAACCTTGGAGCCTGTGATACTGGGGACCGTTACCTAAACATAACTTTGGCCTTATTTAGGACGTAGTGTGATGGCTATGAGGGAGTAGTCTCAAAATAGTTGCTACGTGATACTACACTCAAAAGAGGTTCTCTTGAGAATATTATTAACCACCGAGTCAGTCGGGAAATTGATAATATCTGAAAGATGAATTGACGACGTTGGACACCTTTTTAGAACCTTGTTCTGCAGGTACAATTAACCCTTAGTACATACCTTTCGGGATGGATAGACCTTGGCTCCGCTCATGTTCCTCTAACCTAGGACTGTTGTTTGCTTTTGTGTGTTTGTGCATTGCATTCCTGCATCATGACATTCCTGGTTTCAAGAATTTCAACTGTCCTTTGCAAATTCAAAGAGAATCTTGAATTTCAAATCTAAAACTTTTCCAGTTTTCCAGAAAAATATTTGCAACTGACCGTTGAAATCCTTGAAACCAACGCATTGCATTGTATCCTACTTTTGCATGTGTATTTTCCTTCCGGTTTCTCATCGTCGGTTCTCTCGCCTTCTAGTTCTGTCACCCTGAGTCCTCTGCATCAGTACAACACCAGAGCCTAAGCTCGAAAAAAGATGGCTGAACAAAATCAAGAGCTTGATCATGTTAGCAATGAACTAGAAGACCTTCGGGGAAGTGTGGGGAAGATTATGGAGATGCTACAGGTTATTCGTGCGAGAATGGATGCTCAGCCCACTGTTGTTTCTGAGATTACCAACATTGTTGTGGATCCTCAACCATCTGTTACTACTGCAAGTCTACCTCCTTATGGTCTTTCACCTGGTTTTGTGCCTACTCTTGCTGCAGTTTCTATTGCTCAACCAGTTCAACAGGTTGTTCCTTTAGTTTCTGAAGCTCCTCAAGTGATTCTGACCTTTGCACCAGCTGCAGTTCATACTCGGGTGCAACCTTATTTCAATAAACCGGTTTATGATATCCCTTATGTGAAGGATGACGAACACGAGTGTCATGAAAAGCTTCGTGAAAATGTAGAAATTATGGACAACAAGCTAAGAAAGATGGAAGGTGATCAAATCTTTGGTGCTGCTGCCAGAGATATATGTCTTGTATCTGGGTTGGTTATTCCTCCGAAGCTCAAAACTCCTAGCTTTGACCGTTATGAAGGTGCTACTTGTCTGAAGAGTCATCTGATCATGTACTACCGCAAAATGGCTGCTCATGTTGAAAATGACAAATTGGTGATACATTATTTCCAAGACAGTTTGAAAGGTGCTTCCTCAAAGTGGTATCTAACTTTGGATCAGTCTCGTATCAAGTGTTTTCAAGATTTATCCGATGCCTTCATCAAACATTACAAGTATAATATGGATCTAGCTCTTGATCGAAGACAACTGCTCAGTATGTCCCAGAAAAGTGCATAATCATTCAAAGAGTGTGCTCAAATGTGGAGGGAGATTGCTTTGCAAGTAGAACCTCCTTTGAATGAGAAAGAGCTAGCCGATTGGTTTGTTGACACTGTTCATTCAGAATTTTACAAAAGAATGGTTGGTAGTGTGACTTCAAACTTCTTTGATATCGTTGTTGTTGGTGTGAAAGTTGAGTTGGGTCTGAAAAGTGGTAAAATGTCAAGTACTGCTGGTAGTTCAAGCTCCAAAGATCATGCCAAGAAACCTTCATTCAGTTCTCAGAATAAGAAAGAGGGTGAAACTAATGTTGTAACTGCAAGCCGTTGAAGAAATCAACCTTGGCAGCATTAGCAAAACTATGTTCAACCTCAAGGTTATCCTGTTCAGTTTGCTCAACAATCATATGTAGCTACTGTTACACCTGCTTTCAATCAACAAGTTCCTACTTATCAGCCTGTGCAACCGGCTCCTGTCTATCAGCTTCCGATCTATCAACAACCTCCTAGTTATTAGCCCACACAAGCTCTTGCCAACTATCAACGAGCACCCAACGCTCCTGCTTATCAACAACCGAAGAATCAGGCACCTCGTCAGAATGTTCCCAACAGGAGACAGTACAAGCCGTGTCCTCCGATTCCAATGACTTTTACTGAGTTGTACCCTTCATTAGTTCAACAAGGTCTGATTACTACTAGAGCTTTGGGGCCACCTCCCAATTCACTGTCAGCCAATTACAACACCGCCGCTCATTGTTTATTTCATGAGGGTGCGCCCGACCATGATCTGGAAAGTTGATATGCTCTCAAGAACCTTGTAAGAGATTTGATGAAAAAGAAGATCATGTACTTTGATGATCCTCAACCAAATGTCAAGAACAACCCTTTGCCTAACCATGGGGTCGTTAATACTATTGAAGATCTATCTGATGAAAGCCTTATTCTTGATTTTGCTCAGATCAAGACTCCTCTCCGGGTTTTCCATTCCAAATTATTTGAAGCCGGTCTAGTGTCTACTTCTCATGGTGTTTGTACAAATTGTGATGTCAGTACCAAGGGTTGTTTATTGGTTCATAATGATATTCAGAAGTTGATCAACGATGGTTTCTTGCAAGTGGTTAACAAAGTGAAAAAGGATGAAATTGTTGTGATTGAGCCCGTCTTCAACTTATCAGAGCCAAATGTTAAAGTGCCTGTCTTCAACTTGCCAAGGTCAAGTTCTGCAAAGCCTGTGTTCAACATATCTAAGCCAATTACTCCTACAGTGAATCAGCCGAAGCCAGTAATTATTCAGAAGCCTAGTCTGTTTCATTTCAGTGATCCTAAAGTTGTACCCTGGAAGTAAGATATGACCATGATTGATAAAGAATCTGGGAAAGTTATTTCGAGGGAAGAATTGAAGACTGTTAATGAAGATGTGACCAATATAGCTGGGGCAAGCAAGATGACACGCAGTGGTCGTATCTATACTGCCCATTTCAATGAGGCACCGTCTAAAGAAACCACTACCACTGTGCCAGCCAAGGAAAAAGGTAACGAAGCAGTTACCAATGATGAAGATGCTGAATTTTTTAGGATCATTAAAAAGAGCGACTACAAAGTCACCGATCAGCTTCATCAAACTCCTTTCAAGATCTCAATCTTATTTCTTTTGATGAGTTCACCTGCTCATGGAACTGCTTTACAGAAGTTGTTAGCTCAAGCTCATGTCGCTCAAGACATTACTACCAGTCAGTTTGACAGTGTGATTACCAACATTACTGCCTGCAATACTCTTAGCTTCAGCAACGAGGAGCTACCAAGAAAAGGTCAGAATCATAACCGTGCTTTACATGTATTGGTGAAATGTCAAGAGGATAACTTCTCAAGGGTGCTTGTGGATACCAGTTCATCTTTGAACGTCCTACCCAAGAGAGTTCTTACCAAGTTGGCTTGCGAAAAGACTGAGATGAAGCCTACTTCCTTGATCGTCAAAGCTTTCGATGTTTCTCGTAGGGAAGTGATTGGAGAAGTTGAGCTGCCGATTTTGATTGGACCACATGTTTTCAACATCACTTTCCAAGTATTAGACATAAATCTGAACTACAACTATTTACTTGGAAGACATTGGATCCACGCCGCTGGGGCTGTAACTTCAACTCTACATCAGAAGATGAAGTTTGTGGTTGATAAGAAGCTAGTTGTTATACATGGTGAGGAGGATTTAATGGTCAACAACCTATCTTCTTTCCATTACATGGAGGCCGATGAAGACGCTTTGGAAACTTCTTTCCAAGCACTTGAAATTGCCAATGATGTCCTATTGGAAGTTGAAGAAACAGTGGGCCAGAGTACTCCATCTTTTGCATCTTTAAAGAGCATCATATCAACAATCAACAGGGGCATACCTAAAGGTTGGGGAGAAGTGATCGATGTTAAGACCAAGACTAATCGCCACGGGTTGGGTTACAAACCAACTCATGATAAAGCTTATACATATGTCAAAGGGCGTCCGAAGACTCTCCAAAAAGTGTTCGTGAGCAGAGGTTTTCAAGTCAATGCTATCAATGATGATGATGATGAAGACCTAAGCAACCTGGTATTCAAGAACGATGCAACTTTGAGCAACTGGGAAGCTATAGAGATCCCCGTGATTTTTCCCTTGTCAAAGTAATTTATTGTTTTCATTTGCTGCTTTCAAAATTCCATAGCTATGCCCAAAGCTATTGGATCATTTTGTAGGGCCATCTTTTCACTTTTCAAAAGAATATTAATAGATGCATTTTGTTAAATTCTTATTATTTCATTCGCGTTTTTTTTTTTTGCTTTTACCATTTAAAACGAAATTGGCAACCTTTTCAAAACTACAAAAAATAGTTTCTTTCTCTTGCATTTTCTTTGTGCATTTAATAAAATAAGCCTTCCATCATGCAGTGATATTCCAAACCTCGTTGAATCCAATGACTTTGCTTTCACTCCTGATTTTGATTCACCCATTTATCAAGTTGAAGATGAGGGTGAGGAAGATTTTGAAGTACTCACTAAACTGGTAAAATTGGTTGAGTATGAGTACATTGAGCTGCAACCGTATAAAGAGCAGGTATATTTGATTAATCTTGGCACTGATGAAGACAAGAAAGAGGTCAAGATTGGTGCAGCACTTGGGGCCGAGGTCAAGCAGAGATTGGTCAAGCTTTTAGAGGAATATGCTAATGTGTTTGCATGGTCGTATCAAGATATACCCGATTTAGACACTGATATTGTTGTTCACAAGCTGCCACTCAAGCCAGAATGTCTGCCTATCAAGCAGAAACTTCGAAGAAAAAGACCTGACATGGCTTTGAAGATTTGGGATGAGGTTAAAAAACAACTTGGCGCAGGTTTCCTTACAGTTGCGAAGTATCCTGATTGGGTAGCCAACATTGTCCCAGTGCCCAAAAAGGACAGTAAAGTCAGAATGTGTGTAGATTACAGGGATTTGAACAAAGAAAGCCTAAACATGATTTCCCTCTGCCGCATATTGATACACTTATGGATAATACAACCAATTTTGCAATTTTCTCTTTTATGGATGGTTTCTCCGGTTACAATCAGACCAAGATGGATCCTGACGACAGAGAAAAGACTACATTCATTACTCCTTGGGGAACCTATTGCTATAAAGTTATGCCCTTCGGTTTGAAGAACGCAGGGGTAACATATCAAAGAGATATGGCCGCTCTCTTTCATGACATGATGCATAAGGAGATCGAAGTTTATGTTGACGATATGATTGCCAAATCTCAAAATAAAGAGGACCATTTGGATCATTTGCTGAAACTGTTTGAATGACTCAGGAAATACCAGTTGAAACTGAATTCTACTAAGTGTACCTTTGGTGTTAGATCTGGAAAACTACTTGGTTTTATCGTCTGCCAACGAGGAATTAAAGTAGATCCTGATAAAGTCTGAGCCATTCAGGACATGCCAGCTCGCAGACTGAAACTCAAGTTAGATGTTTTCTTGGATAAATGAACTATATCTCCATATTCATCTCCAATATGACTGCTACTTGTGAGTCGATCTTCAAATTACTCTGCAAGGGTCAGGTTATCGATTGGAATTATGATTGTCAGCAAGCATTTGAGAAGATCAAAGGCTATTTGTAAGAGCCTCCTATCTTGATTCCTCCTGTTCCTGGAAGACCACTCTTCATGTATCTTAATGTTCTTGAGAATTCTATGGGTTACATACTGGGTCAACAAGATGAGACTGGACAGAAAGAACATGACATCTACTATTTGAGCAAGAAGTTTACTGATTGTGAAAACAGATATTCACTTTTGGAGAAGACTTGTGCGCTAGCATGGGATGCTAGGCGTCTCAGGAAATACCTGATTTGTCACACTACTTTGTTGATCTCGAAAACGGATCCAATAAAGTACATTTTTGAAAAGCCTGCTCAGACTGGAAGACTCGCCCGTTGGCACATGTTGTTATCTAAATACGACATCCAATATGTGACTCAGAAAGCTATCAAAGGAAGTATCTTGTCAGATTATCATGCAGACCATCTAGTTGAAGATTATGAGCCTCTCAAGTTTGACTTTCCTAACGAAGACATTGTGTTGGTGAAGGATTATAAAGAGCCAGGTCCTGATGAAGGTCCCGAGCCGGGTCTTTGTTGGAAGATGATGTTTGATGGTTCCTCTAATTACAGTGGGGATGGCATAGGCGTCGTTCTAATGAATCCAGAAGGTGGCTATACCCCATTTACAGCAAGGTTAGACTTTGAATGTACCAACAATATTGCCGAATATGAAGCATACATTCTTGGAATTGAAGCAACTATTGACCTCAGAATCAAAATTCTTGAAGTGAGTGGAGATTCAGCTTTGGTTATTTATCAAGTTACAGGTGAGTGGGAAACTAGACATGAGAAGTTAATCCCTTACAGAGCCTACATTGTTGAAATGATTGAATACTTTGATGAGATCACCTTTAAGCATGTTCCAAGATCTGAAAATCACATTGTCGATGCTCTAGCCATGTTAGCCTCAATATGCAGAGTCATATATTTCAATGATGCTACTCTCATTCAAATTAAACGCAAGATTGAGCCTGCCTACTGTCAGATGGTTGAAGAAGAAACTGACGACAAGCCTTGGTTTCATGACATTAAGAATTATCTGCTCAAACAAGAGTATCCAGCCAATGATAGTAATCTTGACAAGAAGACTCTGAGAAGATTGGCATCCAAATTCTTCATTAGCAACGATGTGCTATACAAGAGAAACTACGACATGGTTCTGCTCAGATGTGTTGACAGACGTGAAGCTGACATGTTACTTCAAGAAATTCATGAGGGAACCTTTGGAACTCACGCCAACGGTTATGCTTTGTTCAAGAAGATCTTGAGGGCTGGATACTACTGGTTAACCATGGAATCTGATTGCATCCAATATGCCAGGAAACACCATAAGTGCCAAATTTATGCTGACAGGGTCCACGTGCCTCCAACACTGCTGAATGTTTTATCTTCACCGTGGCCTTTCTCAATATGGGGCATTGACATGATTGGGGAAATTGAGTTGAAAGCTTCCAACGGTCACCGATTCATTCTACTTGCCAACGACTACTTCACCAAATGGGTAGAAGCTGCTTCTTACGCCAACGTGACCAAGCAAGTGGTTGCCCGTTTCATCATGAAAGAGATTATCTGTCGTTATGGAATTCCAAGTTGAATCATAATAGATAATGGGACCAATCTAAATAATAGAACCATGAAGGAGTTGTGTGAGAGTTTTAAGATTACACACCACAATTCTTCTCCTTATCATCCAAAAATGAATGGAATTGTTGAAGCTGCGAACAAAAACATTAAGAAAATCCTGCAAAAGATGGTCAAGACTTACAAGAATTGGCACGAAATGTTACCATTTGCTTTGCACGGATACAGAACTACGGTGCAAACTTCAACAGGGGCAACCCATTTCTCATTGGTGTATGGAATAGATGTCGTCCTCCCCATCGAAGTTGAGTTACCTTCCTTAAGGGTATTGATAGAAACCAAACTTGATGAAGCCGAATGGGTTTAAGACAAATTTGACCAGCTGAATCTTATAGACGAGAAGCGCATGACAACTATGTGCCATGGTCAGTTATACCAGAAACGGATGAAGAAAGCCTTTGACAAGGAAGTCTGAATCCGTGAGTTCCATCAGGGAAAGCTCGGGCTCAAGAAAATCTTGCCAGTTTACAAAGACATGCGTGGGAAATGGATGCCCAATTACGAAGGCCCATTTGTTATGAAGACGGTTTTCTCCGAAGGATCGCTAATTCTCACAACAATGGACGGTGAAGAGCTTTCACATCCCGTGAACTCTGATGCAGTCTGAAAATATTATGCCTAAAATAACCCGCTAAGTCGAAAACCTGGAAAGGCGATTTAGGCAACAATGGGTATCCCGGTGGATCATAACCTATGAAGGAGATCCGGGCAAAAATAAGGTATAAAAAAATACATAGCTCGCTAAGCTAAAAACCTGGAAAGGCGGCTTAGGCAAAAATGAGCGTCCTGGTGGATTGAAAACCCGAAAGGGTGATCCAGGCAAAAATTAGGGACAAAGGCATTTCACTGCATCAGCTGACACCGATCATCAAAGAAAATTTACATAAGATCAACTCCAATCCAATCGCTCTTGTCAGAAGTAGGATTTTGGGTAATCTTAGTTATTAGGGCCAGTAGAGGTCTTTGGATTCAATTTAACCTTTTCCTATTTGCCAATTTCATTGTATTTTCCATGGAGCTTTGCCATTAGCAGGCTACCATTCTTCAATAAAATTAAACCTTTTGCTATTCAATTTTTTCCATTTACGATATCTCTATTTCATCTTTGTTATGTAAATTGTTATTTGTTAATAATATTTTTGAAGGTGAAAAGTTTTCAAACTAAAAAATGTTTTGAAAACGCTTTGAAAGATATAAAGTTGCTTTGACCTGTGGAAATATCCGAAGGACATCTTCATTCCCCAGTAAGTCTCAATGTTGTAGAAGCACTTTTAAACCATTGCCTCATCGCAAATTCCCAGTGAAATATAAGCTGAAAACACTTTTGGACAGATCCAGTAATCTCTAGTGATTTTCAAGATTGCAGAGAATCTCCCCAGTATCTTCCAAGTGATGCCTATTATTCGAGGACCCACTTCCCAATGGAATCATCTTTTCCTCACTGAAGTTGCTATACTTTCCTCAGGAAATGTTCCACAGGAGGTTGCCATATTCTCCCCAAGAAGTCAATGTACTTTCCCCAGGCAAGTTGATGTACTTTCCCCAGGAAGTTTGATGTACTGTTTCCCAGGAAGTTGCTACACTTTTCCCCATGAAACCGCCTAGCTCCACATCTTCCCCAATACAACGGATATTTATTTATCCCTGGAAGTCGCTAATCCTAACATGACTCTCCTAGTGAAAAGGTATTCCTTGATCAGATTTAGATTCATGAAGGCAATCCTTCCAGTGAAGTCATGATATCATATCCCCAAGTGGAATTTTATTCTCCCCAGAGAATTTGGAACTTTGAAGCAAGATTTGGTTTCGCCATCAATCTTTCCTATCCTTTGATAGATGTACTTTTGCAGAGGTCGTCGGGTATTCCCCGTCGAGATGTTTATTTCATCTCCAATTTCCTCCACCTCATTTTGTCTGTTTTGTCAGCATCAGCATATGCATAAGCACAAGCATCAACATTTTGCATACTCGTTGCATTTGCATTTTGTTGCACCCCAAAATTTGCTCAACCTTTTCTTAACTTGGTTTATGTTTTATTTCATTTCATTTCTTTCTAGCATTCGCATTGCATAGCATGTTGCATTGAACAGGGGATCAAGAGTTTGTGCACCTTAAGAGAGGTGTTCTCAGAGCTTTGAACCAAGGCAAGGGTTGCCACTCAAGCTTGAGTGGTCATCAGGACATCTTGAAGTGGTCAAAGGACAAATGGATGTGTGTGGGTCAGCTCCTAACTGGGAGGCCAACTGAAGAGCATAAAGAGATTTTGAATTCATGATTATGGGTATGAGATGTAAAGAAAGCTCATTGAAGTCCTTAAGGGTCATTGTGGAGCTTATTCAAGTTGTTGTGTGAAGTGGAACAAGCCACGGTTGAAGGTATTGCAGTTAGGGTTTTCATCTGGTAAATCCTCAGTCAACCGTGCAATTGAAGAAGATAGAAACTCAATTCAAAGTCTATATGGTCATGGGATGTTGTGTTAAGACATATGAGACATCATTTCAAGTTCAATTCATCAAGGGTTAAGTGTGTGAGAAGTTACTAAATTAGGGTTCTTAGGGTAAAATCCCATATTTAGTGCCTGACTTCAAGACCCCCTACCTCAAGATACAAGTCTCATCTCAATTTTTGGCTAACATGGAACTTGTAGAGCATATTCTTAGATTTAATTTGAGTACTAGAAGTCCTTGATTGGATTTATAGAACTCAAGTTATGATCCAGACAAGTTACAGGTCATCTGAGGGATGTGATTTTGGTCAACAAAAGTCAACCAACTTCCAAGCCAGTTTTGACATAGAAACTTTTGGCCAACATGAAAGTTGTAGGTCTTGATCTTATCTTTCCAAATTGTACTAGAAGTATTTCATCGGATTTGTGGAACTCAAGTTATGAGGTTTACAAGTCAGGGGTATTTTGGGAAAGTAAGATTACAGGTCATAAAATTACAGGTCCATTTCACCAACTTAAGTACTTCAAATGGAAATCTTTTCAACATGAAACTTGCTCCAAATGGGTCCATTTGCACTACCAAATCATCTTTTGTCATGGTGGGGGCTTGGATTGAGAATTTGGGGTTTGAATTTTTCATAAAGGAGGCTTAAATTGAGAAATTGAGAATTAATGGATTTTAAACTTTTTCAAGGCAAGTTTGTGCATTTTTTGATTGCAAATAATAATTCAAAGACATTGCCATCTTCACATCGGAAATTTGGTGTCTCAAAATAAGCCATTTTCATGGTTTCTTCCTCTTGAAGTAACAAAGTGGAAATCAACCATAGGATCAAAATTAAGCCTCAAATATCATTCCTTTGATCAATACAATTGATTTGTAGTGGATTTGGATTGAAAAACAAGTTGGCGTAGTGGTAAAAACGTGTATGGCAATTTGAAAAAAGTGTGAAATGTGAAATTTTAAAATGGGCTGTTTAGCTTGAATTGAAGCCCCATTTGATCATAGACCCAATATATAAGTATTCCAGATGAAAATTGGAGCAAAGCTAGGTCATTTTCGTGCATGAACAGCCATAACACATTTTGAAAAAGTGGAGAAAAACTCAAAAACGAATTCTCAGATTCAACCACTTTCAGACCAAATCAAGCCTTCAAACACCTCAATTGAAGTTCATGGAGTGATTCTGAGCATTTTTCGTTAAGCTTCATCATAGTTTCAAGGCCCAGTGGAGGCTCTCCACTAGGTAAACTAATTTTCAACCTTACACTCTTAATATGCCATGGTGTTTCACCATTTTTGTTGCATTTGAATCCTTGAGTTGCATGGATCATTTCTGGATCATTTTTGTTTGAGTTTATGGTGTTTGATTTTATGAGCTCAAAACTTTGTTGATTCGGTTTGAAGAATTTTTGTGGTGTTTTGAGTTAATTTTTGTGGATTCTTACTCCTTGCAACATGTAGATGAGGTTTAGACCATTTAATTTGAATTTTGGTGAACTTCCATTTTTGCACGTTTAGCTTGTTGTTTAATTTTTGGATTTATTGTTGAGAGTTAGTGGAAATAAAGGTTGGATTCATGATCCTCACGACGAGTAGATGAGTTTTCATCTAAATATTATACAAAATGGTGGAGAATCGATGGAGCTACGGTGAGGGGAGTAGCTCGCGGCGGCCAGAGCAAGGAAGGAGACGACCGGAGCAACTTTCTGGTGTCTGGTACGTTTCAAGGAGGAAGACGAGCGACGTGGCTCGCTCTCATCCGTCCGATTGTGTTCTTTTGATCACGCGCGTTGAAACAAGACCTACCGAGTTCCGTTTTTAGCTTGTGCACATTCAACTTATACCCCAACTCATTAATTGAGGTGGCTCTTTGAGAGCCACATGATTGGATTACTTTGATGTTGATCATGCGGTTTACTTTGCTTTCCACCGTGTGCACAGTCAACTTAACCACATTTTGTATATTCAGAATTTTATTTTCTTTTTATCTCACTGGGCCCATTCGCGAGTTGCTTTCAACACCCCCAGCCTGGGCCCATTTGCCTTTTGCACTGAAAATGTTTGTTGTTTGCACCACATCTTTTCCATTTAATTGTTATTTTATTTTTTATTTTTCTGTTTTATACTGTTTCCAATTTAAT
This sequence comes from Lathyrus sativus, assembly GCA_963859935.3. Taxonomy (NCBI): domain Eukaryota; kingdom Viridiplantae; phylum Streptophyta; class Magnoliopsida; order Fabales; family Fabaceae; genus Lathyrus; species Lathyrus sativus. The sequence goes on along the minus strand of OZ012739.1, from coordinate 285,725,465 downwards.
CCAAATAAAATAGTTCCAATAGTTTAAAAATTCACCAAAAATAATTTTCATAAACTTTAAGATGTCTAGTTTTTTCTGGAAATTTTTATTTTATTTTTTTACTTTATTTTCAATTTAAAAACGAATTAAATATTGGGGCTGTTTTATTTGATTTAAATTGTGATTTTGTTCTTTCTTGATTTTATTTCTATGTTTAAATTTCTCATTTTTGCATGATTTTTTTGAGAATTTAATTAACATGTTGATTGATCTTTGGATATTTTTTTCATGATTTTTAGGTGTTGTTTCCATGTAGTTTGATTTGCATTTTATTCCCTCTCCATTTCTGCCTTAGTTTGGGACACTCTTGGTGTTTGCCCTCTGTTGAGGCACTTTCCTTTTGATTTTCAATCTCCCCTTTTGACCCCTGGTTCCTAATACCTTGGGGGTCCTTTGAGTTTTTATTTGGCATTTTTAGATGCATTTTATCATTTTTCATGTAGTTTGCAAGTTGCTTCATGTTTGTGCTTCTCTACTTGTGTACTTGATTTGTTTTGCTTCCAAAAGCTTGGTTGTGCATTATTGATGAACCTTATCTTGATTGTTTCATGTCAGGGGCTTGTTATAGGTCTTGTGTGCCAATTCATAGGTCTTTACCTTGTGCATAAGTTGTTTATTTGATCTCATACTTTCATGTTTGCATATTGTGTTTCCATAAGTGGTGTTTGCTTGCATTCTTTGATGTTGTTGTTTGCATTTGCTTATGATGTTTTGTTTTAGCTTTTGAGATCTATTCTCCTCATCCCAATTCTGTCCTATGAATTTGGAATACTACTTAAGGTTACTTGGTTCTTCCTGAGGAGGAACCTGAAGCTTGCCTAAAGTAGTGAATCCATGAGGACTTTTTCTCATTGTTTTTGTTACTTGTTTTTTATACATCTTCTTCTCCTCTTCTCTTGCATCTATTCATACTATGGCTTGAGGTTGAGATGAGCTTGTGGAGGCTACATCCCCACACATATTTCCTCCCTCACTTGCATTGCATCCTTGTCTTCCTTGTTGCATTTGTGTTTGCATTCTTCATTCACATTGTTTCTGCTTATTGTTTCTTCTTCTTTTTGTCTTCCTTCCCTTAGGATTTCTAACCTCTCTTGTTCAAGAGAGGTTATGATAGACATTAGGGTTTCTAACCATGCATGACAACATTAGATAGTCCCCTTTCAAGCTCAACTTTAGGTGCATATTGCATGACAACTTTTAGGGTTTGGTCTAGTCCTCCTTAGTTGGTCTCTTTCTCTTCTCATATTCAAACAACTTCAATCCACATAATAAAGCTTGACAATTGTTGCACGCTACGAGCCTTAAGCCATTTGGGAAATGATGATTGGGTGGTTGGCTCTCAATTATCTAGAATGTTAGTGTATGTCCTTCGGACAATATACGAAGCATTCGCTCCTAGATCATAGTCTTTAGTGCAACATGAGTCACAAACCAAGTTTAAAACACTTCTTCCTTAAAAAACACAAAAAAAAACTCAAACTCCTTTTCACCCCTTGGGTTCTTAATCAGGAAAACCTTTTTTCATAAACAAGAGTGTTGTTAACTTTCAGTCATATCACAAACGGTAACGCCTAAGTCTCCAATGGTCGAGCTGCATACACCAACTGCTAGAATTGTCTGTTAACCTTACTCGGGTAAAACTTTTGAACAGCCTGTGTTTTTGTAAGATCGAACTACGTTTGCTCTGATCTTTCGTACCAGACGAAAGTACGTAGGCACAAGACGCGATGTCTTGGCGAGCAACCTTCCCCCCTTCTTTGGCCGTAGTTAGGCAAACTACGTTGACTCTGACTTTCCCATTGCACGAGGGAGTACGTAGGCACAGAGCGGCGATGCTCTGCCGGGCAGTTCTTTTTCTTTCTCTTTTGTCCATAAGCCTTTAGTGTAGATAGTTTACACACCCTTTTTAGCTAGACAACACATGCGTGGATCCCGTCGAGTACGACGGACGTGAGGGGTGCTCATACCTTCCCCTTGCGTAACTGACTCCCGAACCTAGGACTTGGTTGCGACGACCTTGTCTTTTCCCATTTTCGTCAGATTTTTCCGATCGTTTCCTTTCCCTTCTTTGGGATAAATAACGATAGGTGGCGACTCTGTTAGTCATTTTCGACCTCCTTTTTCGCAGTAGCGACACATTTTCATATGTATTAACATCTGCATGTTTACTATCCTTGTTATCTTTTGTCGTTAATTTAACTATGGTTACCGCCGAGTAACTGGGTTTGTCTGTTCTCTCTAAGTATATCGTCAACCTTAGGCATAAAATACTCTACTTCCAGTTTCCCCATAAAGTTCAACCCTCGTGGATGATGGTTATTCCAGTTATCTTTTCCGTGCATGGATAAGATAATCCCCATTTAAGTTCATTCCCTCAAAGGAGTCTTGTTTGACAGTTTCTTTCTAGCTCGATCCTAGATTGAACTTCGGTCCCCGTCGGTCGCCGAACCCACCTAGACGTGCATTTATTTTGCACTATCTTTCAAGAAGAGACTTTTACAACGCCTTTGCAGATAACTGGCAGTCTCTCCTGAGAAGCTTATCATGCTTTGCCCCAAGATAAGTGGCAGTCTCGCCTGAGAAGCTTATCATTGCTACATTTGCAGATAAGTGGCAGTCTCATCCGAAAAGCTTATCATGTTTTATCCTTTGCAAATAAGTGGCAGTCTCTCCTGAGAAGCTTATCATTGCTACCTTTGCAGATAAGTGATAGTCTCATCCGAGAAGCTTATCATGTTTTAGCTTTTCCAGATAAGTTGCAGTATCACCTGAGAAGCTTATCATTGCTACATTTGCCGATAAGTGGCAGTCTCATCCAAAAAGCTTATCGTGTTTTATCTTTTCCAGATAAGTGGCAGTCTCGTCTGAGAAGCTTATCATTACTACCTTTGTAGATAAGTGGCAGTCTCATTCTGAGAAGCTTATCACTATACTATTTCTCCCCACTGTCGCATCGCTGCGAAGAGGGGCCGGCAAAGACAGAAGATTCGCCATCGTTCGTTATTTATCCCAAATAGAGAGAAAGGAAATGATCAAAGAAAACCTACGAAAAAGGGAAAAGACAGGTCATCGCAACCAAATCTTGGGTTCGAGAGTCGGTTACGCAAGGGGAAGGTATGAGCACCCCTCACGTCCGTTGTACTCAACGGGGTCCATGCTTGTTGTCTATCTAAAAGGGTATTAATCTATCAAAAGGCTGGCTCACAGGGACGAAAGAAAAGAAAAGAGACTCGATAGAGCATCGTCGTTCTATGCCTACGTACTCCCTCGTGCAACGAGAAAGTCAGAGTCAACATATTTCAGAAAATTACGGGTGAAGGGGGGCAGGTTTCTCACCAAGACATCATTGTCTTATGCCTACGTATCCTCGTCTGGCACGAGAAATCAGAGAAAATGTAGTTCGGGTTGACACGACCACAGATTGGTTCAAGTGTTTTACCTGAGTAGGGTTAAATGATGGTTCCAGCAGTTAGGGACAATGCATGTTTACGGTAGAACCAAGACTTAACACACTCTTTCTGAAAATGATTTTCCAAACAATCCCGAAGGATAAAAAGGTTTGTTGTTTTGTTTTTTGTTTTTTATGAAGAAGTGAATTGAGTTAAGATTTGTAACTCATGTTGCACTAAAGACTATGACTCAAGAGCGAATGCATCGCATATCTCCCAAAGGGCATACGCTAAACACTCTAGACAGATTGAGAGGAGGTCCCCCAACTATCATTCCTCAAGTACTTAAGGCTCGTAGCGTACAACACTTATTATCCTTTATTAAGTGTTTTAAGAGATTATGAGATGAGAAGATACAAGCTCTAAGGGAAAACTAAACAACCCTAATGTTATCACGCAAAATGCCCCTAAGGTCAGGATTGAAAGGGAAGTTTATTCTAATGTTAGCATGTTTGGATTGAACACTTAATCTCTCTGCTACTCCCATCCTAAACGGAAGGACTAGGAAATCCTAAGGGATCATGGCAAAAGACCAAGAAAACACAATATAAATCAATCACAAATGAAATGCAAGAAAGAGATGAAGTTGACTTAAACAAGTCAAGAAGCAATGCAAACATGATATGAAAGACTCACAAGATGCAACACAAACAAATGATTAAGGAAAAATGACTTGACCAAGTCAAAGAAAAAGTGAGATGAAATGGGAGAAGTTACAACTCCTACAACCATTCAAACATCAATCACTTACACCAAAAACTAAACACAAAGCACAATGCAAAGGCTATGATCAAATAGAAGATGGGAGAAAAAAAAGGCTTAGATAGCGAGCATGAGCAAAGCATATCAACCAAATAATCCAAATTGTTCATATGCAAAAGAAGAACAAACAAGTGCTAAAAGTGATCCATCGTTCAAGACAAACTCAAAGTAAGAACATGGATACCAAATTGTCTTAAATGATGACCAAAGCCCAAGGGACAGAAGTGAAACCAAAAGGAAAGGGTTCAAAATAAGATGGAAAGCAAATCACAAATAAGAAACAAGGCAAGGCAAATGGAAGAACCAAAGTTTTAAACCAAATTCAACACTTACAAACAAGTGGAAATGCCTAACTTCTAAGTAACTTGTGAAACAAGTTACACCAATGTATGACCTAAATATGAAAGACCAACATCTTGAGCAAGTTATAAACATGTAGCAACACTCACAAGATGCATGTTGGATTGTTAGAACAGGGATAGAGTATCGGGATTTGTTATCGTCCTCAGGGATTATGTGATATTACCGTCGTTCGACAGTTGCTAAGTTCTTAACTTATAGTAACAAGGGGGTTTTGGTTACAATAGCTTGCATAAAAAGTAAGCAATTGCGTAAAAGTTTTGGTTTTACGACTTGAGAAAGATTGTCAAAGTTAGGATTCGACGATCACTTTGTATGCATATGTTCGATCAAACAAAACTCATAAACTCCATTAGATGATAAACACATTCACAATATCCTCCAAATGTGATTATTTCTAACACACATTGTGGTTTTTCCCGTTTTGATTCATTGTTGATTTCTCACACAATCTATCAAAATGACAACTTTTAGGTTTGACATTTTAGTGAACAAACACATTCAAAACTATCTCTAGCTCAAGAATATAGATGGATGAAAACCTAAGTAAAGAGTTGGAAAACACCTTTCAATAATAAACCAACACAAAGAGTTATCATTAAAACAAGGTTTTCATCATACATTCATCATCAAAGAGTTTACAAATGAAGATCAACCCATAAACACACAAAGCTTATGACCATTTACATCTAACCTTGACAAAATGAAAGACTTAGCTACTCATTTTCATGGTAGCTTGAATCAAGAAGAAAAGGGAGAAGATGAAAGTACATCCACGTCGAAGAATCGAAGAAGGATGTGCTTCCACTTCTCTTGATTACACAATGAGCAAAAGCAAGAAAAACTACTGTTTTTAGGAGTTCTAGAACTAGGTTAAAATGTTACAAGATGATATATTTCAAGATTGTAAGTTATGATCCCTATAAAGCACTAAATAAAGTACAAAAGATGTTCTATTTTCCCCCATTTTCTAGGCGAACAGGGGCCTTCGCCAGGCGAACCAAATGAAACAAGGCACTTCAAAGTGCCTCCAGCAAGTAAACCGCCCTTCTGAGTTAACGTGCCTTCGCCAGGAGAAGGAATCATTCGCCAGGCGAACCTTCGCTGGCTTCACTCACCAGGCAAAGTTTATGTTGGTTTGCTACTGGAATATCCAAGGATCCTTCGCAAGCTCCTTCGCCAGGCAAATGGTAGTGAAGCTTCGCTGGAACCATTCGCCAGGCGAACTTCATGCCCTTTGGGTCTGGGAGTTTAATTTGAATTACTCGCCCTGGCTCGCCAGCACTCGCCAGGCGAACATTCGCTGGCACTCGCTGAGCTTCGCCAGGCGAATGTTCTGATATCCAGCTTCTTCCAGCAGCTTTGTCTCATCTTTTCCAAGGTGCTCCAACACTCCAACTAGTGTCAATCCTGCACACTAACAGCAACATTACAAGCACCATTCACTTGGACCAAAACAAAATGAAACTAAGCAAATCAATCTACTAATTCACACACTAATAGATAAAAGCAAGTAAAAATACTACTAATAGAGATCAAATATATACTATAATTGGGATCTAACAGGGATCATTAGAAATCATTTCCCAAAGAAACTAGGTCAAACTATCTTGTATGAACACCTTCAAAGGTTGCTTGACTTGCAAGGTTCACCAAAAATAGAAGAATGGTTCAATAAATTATAAATAAAATTCACAAAGTAACCAAGTCAAATGGCAAACAGAAACCAAAGTTTCAAAGTATAACTCAACTCAAGGCATCACCAAGTATATTGATTAACAACGGTGCTCCACCTTTTTGGGTATTAATCAAGGGTCAACAAAAAACAACTCAAAGTCAAACATAAAATGATAAAAAAATGAACCAAAATCAACCTCGAAGGTACTTCAATCCATCCTCTAAATGGAGAAGAAACCTTATTCATAGGTGATGTGAGTTGGTGGTTCAAATGTACATGATCAAACAAAGGCAACATTAAAAACACTTCCAATTGCAAAATTAAAATAAAATTGCAAAATAAAATAAAATCAGAAACAAAAATTATGGAAAATTAATCCAGGTCTTGAAATATGAGAAAAATATTTTTGGGGAATTTTCTGACAATTGGAAGTATTTTTAATAATAGAAAATGAAAACAGAAAAATAAAATAAAATAAAATGAATTAAAATAAGCAGGGGGTGCACAAGTAAAAGCAACATGAACTGAAACACGTGCAAAAGAGAATTAGGCTGCAGAACAGGGGGGCGTGGATAGCAAATCAAGCCCATCAGACCCAAGGACTCAGGATTAATGAAAGGTTGCATTTCATTAATCCCAGGTGGAGTCAACACGCCATGCAGCCTGGGTCAAACCAACAGAAATGCAACAAGCAAGCAAGTCAATAAATCAGCCCATGCCAACTCAGCTTAGACCTGAGAATGAACCAGACGCCGGAGCTAGGGCTCCGGTCGTCTTCTCCGACCATATCGCCGGAGCTCAGTCCATGATTCTCAACAGAAATTGCCAAAATGGTACCAATCGAAAGGTCTTGCTACAAGGATCTCAAATCCACAAATTAGTCAATCAAAATGTTCCAAAATAAAGAGAATCGAAGGATTGAAAATCAAACATGTCATCTGAAATATGATCAAACAAGAACAACAATGAATCAAACATGGCCTACTCAACGTAGGGCTTCAGATGCAACCAACATGAGCTTAGGTATGTGCCTAGAATGAGAGAAAAATGAAAGAGAAGCTTACTGAACGGACCAACTCTGTTGGTTCTTCAGATGCGCGCAAGCTTGACTTTCTTCCTTCCAATCCACTCCTTATGCTCTCAGGAAGAGGATGCAAGCTTCAATTGTAGTTGATTTGAGGTGAAAAATCATATTCGAAAATGAAAAATGTTTGGAAAATTTGAAATTCTCTCTGCTCTCTCCAACTGTAATTCTCTCTTCTCAGCATTAGGGCAACCTAGAATGCTTTTATATGATGGGTTTCTGATCACCATGCAAGGTCATGTTGGCTTATTGATGAGATTTGAAAAAAATGCTAAAAATGATGCCATCCTCATGCACACGCGTTTTTGCTTCCTTCACACCACATGAGCTCAACAATTTGAAGTGTGTGGAATGTACAACTGATTTGAATTGGTTTGGGCTTTGCATTTGATCCATACTCCAAGTTTGAAGTGAAAACTTTTTAAGGAAGAAATTTAAAAATGAGACATCTCATGGCATTTTGTGTTGGTCCATTTGTGGTAAGTTCCTTTATGATCATGTATTGGTGTGGAAAAGTTCAAATGTGGGACAAAATAAGACCTATAATGTACCAAGTTCATACCATGACCAAAAGTCAAGATTTCACCTTGAAAACCTCCCACATGGCCATGTAATTCCATAATTTCCATGAATTTTGAGTTCAATTATGTAAATAAAGCTCTTAGGTACAATTTTCATGTTGGTTGGAAATGCATTTGAGGTACATAAGTTCATGAAAATGACCATTGAAACAAATGACCTATAATGAAACTTTCCCAAAATACCCTTGCCTTGTGAGGTTCATAATTTGAGATGTAAAAATAGTATCAAGGACTTCTAGGACTTTTTGGAAATCTAAGACCATAAAGAACAAGTTTTATTTTCACATGAAGTTAAGGAGAAACTTGATTCTAGGTCAAAAATGCCTTGGAAGTGAGTTGGCTTTTTGTTGACCAAAATTCTATTCATCTGAGACCCCTAACTTGTTGGCATCATAACTTGAGATGTACAAACTAAATTGATGAGTTATTGTACTCAAAATAAATCTAATAACATGATCTAAAAGTCTCATATTTTCATGAAAATGATATTGAGCTTGTAACATAGGTGAAAATGGCCTTGAAGTTGGGCACTAAAGAAGGGGATTTTACACTGAAATCATCTGAATCCCTAATTTAGTAACTTCTTCCACTCTTTATTCCTCTTGATTTGATCTTGTAATGACATCTTAGGTGCTTCAAAATGACTTCCCATGGCTTGTGTGACTTGAAGACCAGTTTGGAAACCTCTCAAGTCCACAGTTGACCTTGAGTTGACCAAATGAAACTCTAACTCTAAGTCCCTTGACTGAGGCTCTTGCAGATGAATTGAATGACTACACAAACCCCCACCAAGCCTTTCCAAGGTATACAATGAACTTTAAAACCAAGTATTATCCAAATGAATGACCTCATGAACTCCTGGTGATCCTCTGATGGGCCTCTGATGATCCTCAAGATAGGAGGTAACAATCTCACTCCAATCTCTCCTTCCAAGGAGCTCTGACCCTTCTCCATGATGATGAAACCCTTGATGGTTTGCACAAATACCTCTTGCTTGAGCTTGAAACCAAAGAGACCCTCCCCTTGAATGGCACAAGACACCTCTTGATCCCATGTATAGAACAATGTTATGCAAATGCAGATGCTAAAATGCAATGAGACACAAACCAAGTTAAGAAGAAAAGGTTGGTCAAATTTTGGGGTACAACAGTTGCTCCTATTCAAACGACTTGGGCCTGAAGGGATGAAAAGCTAATGGCTTTCAAACTTTCAAGGTAAAAAACGATTGAATACCAAAGAACCCGGAAATTTGCCAACCGTAAAGAAACCGTAACTGATAACCGTAACCGATAAACTCTGTTGGGGAAAATATGATAAGATGAACGCGTCCATCAAAGACATCATTCTACCGGGGTCTAGATATTGCGTATGCTAATAAAACCAAACAGTGTGAGCCGGGGTCTGGATACCACATGGGAAAATAGATAAACCATCACTAGCCAGGGTCTGGATACCTCACATGCTAATGAAAACACCTGGTGTTAGCCGGGGTCTGGATACCACACAGGAAAATAGATAAACCATTAATAGCCAGGTTCTGGATACCTCACATGCTAAAGAAATGAACCGGTGGGAGCCGGGGTCTGGATACCGCACGGGATAAAGAAATGAACCGGTGGGAGCCGGGGTCTGGATACCGTACGGGCTTGAACAAATAAAACCGGTGGGAGCCGGGGTCTGGATACCACACGGGCTAAAGAAATGAACCGGTGGGAGCCGGGGTCTAGATACCGCACGGGCTAAAGAAATGAACCGGTGGGAGTCGGGGTCTGGATACCGCACGGGCTAAAGAAAAACACCATCACTAGCCAAGGCCTGGATACCACGCCGGTTAATTACATAAACACTAGCCAGGGTCTGAATACCACATATGCTAATGAAATAAACCGGTGAGAGTCGGGGTCTGGATACCACACGGGCTCAAGAAATAAACTGGTATCAGTCGGAGTCTGGATACCACACAGGCTAATGAAGTAATCACTATTAGCCAGGGTCTTGATACCACACAGGCTGAAAAGATAAACCATCGTCTGTTGAAGATACACCTGAAAGAAAGAGGTAACAATCTGGCTTATGTTTCAAATGCACACGTTTGAATATGGCGTAATACTCCATACGAAATGAAAATGCTACGCGTTTGGGAGAATGTTATGCACAACGTAAATGCAAAGGAAACGCTCCAGCAAAATAAATGCTGAAAAGAAGGAGCCAACCCTGCTGGGGATGATCGGGTGCCGAGTACAATTGGACTTATGCTGGGGAAAATAAGCCCTGGATGGATTCCTGGAAAAGAATTCCCCTGGGTAAACTGTTCCGCTGAGAATAAAAATCCACTCCTCTAGGGATCATAAAATCAACTCTGGTGAGGAAAGTGGCCCTGGACAGCCTACCAGAATACAACTCTTCTGGGAACAAAAGACTCGGCTGGGGAAACGAATCCACTTTATTGGGGAAATCATCCCTGGATGGCCTTCCAGAATACGACTCTACTGGGGAAGTAAAGCAAACTGCGGGGACTTACTCCACTTTGCCGGAGATTCCGCTCTACTGGCAATTTGAATCCACTCTGATAGGGATAATGAAGAAGATTTACTGGGGAGCTATCCCAAACTCTCTCTGCTGAGGATGGAGAATAAAGATTTCTGAGATGAGTTAACATGAGTATGATAGCGAGGATTTATGTGATTGATAGGCGATAGTGTGAGGATTACCGCGAGTATAATTTGAGGAATTAATATGAGATAATATGGGGTAGTATTATGAATTAATGTGTGATAATATGTGATAATATGATGGGCTAACATGAGGATGACTATGAGCTAATATGTGATTGGTACGTGATTATTATGATGAATTATATGATGATTTATGTGATGATGATGATTATTATGATGAATTATGTGATAACATGAGATATGATAAATTGTGTGATGATGATGATTATTATGATGAATTATGTGATAACATGAGATATGATGAATTATGTGATGATGATGATGATTGTTATGATGAATTATGTGATAACATGAGATATAATGATTTATGTGATGACGATGATTATTATATGACGATTTATGTGATGATGATGACTATGTGGATGAGTTATAACGTTTGATGAATATGAGGAATATGATGAATATGATGAATGATGATGCACCTATGATGTTATTATAAGGATTATTGTGACGTGTGCATCATGCATTCATATGCATCCGGACTTCAGTTCAGGACCTCGATTACTTTGGCTTCAATCCCACTGTGTGGATGTGAAGTATTTTGATGTGCTCTAGTTCTCTAGTAGAATCGATCCTATTGATGGGGATCTATGGAGGATTGATGTCTCAGTGTCCATCACGCTGTGATGATTGGTACCACATGCATTGAGTTGTGTCGCATTGCATTTATGAGTCTTTTTGTATGAATTGTGACATTGTGGCCTTCGAGGCAAATTTGAGGATATGAATGTATTGAATATAATTATGATGTCGTTTATGCATTAATTGTTATACATTGATTATTATGAACTCTTTTACTCATCCTGCCTGTTTGAATATTACCTCCACGTGGGTAATGTGCAGATGATCCAGTTTAGCTGTGGATGCCGTCGAGGAGTATTTTGAAGTTTTTGAGTGTTTTAGTCTTTTGGTCAGCTTAGAGGGTCTTTCTCTGATATGTAACATCGGGTTGGGTTCCTTGAGTTGATTTTATATTGTTGGAGTTATTTTGATTAATGTCCCGTTTTGAGGAAAACTATGGTTTATGTTTTGAGTTCCGTTGTTTTATGATGTTTTGATGTATTTTGAGAAAAACCGTGTTTTACGGAGTATTGACCTATTTTGATGACTTCGAAATGTACGCCCTTTTGTGGATTTTTAATGAGATTTATTTATTCGCTATGATTTTTATGTTATTTTACCTTAATAATTTTGGGGTAGAAAAAGGGTGTTACATAAACTGAGCGTTGTGTCTTAGACTGTTAACGCAAGGGGTTGAAACAGAAGGTGGTGGTGGTAGTGGTGGTGGTTCAGCCATGATTGACATTGCAATGGGTGTAGATGTAGAAGCTTCTCAAAACTCTCGTCTTTCTTGGGCAAGTTGCTGCCTCCGCTTATTTCTGATATTGAGCCTATGAGCAGTTCTTTCAATCTTAGGATAAAAAAGGTTAATCTGCAGGTACACTCCCTCGCATAAACAGATTCTGCATACTCAACCAAACCAATTAAAAAGCACAAGCAAAGTAACAGGGGTGAGAATACAATACAAAGTTCTTAAATCAATAAACTTTTGCAATGCTTGCAATATCAACAATCCTCGTCAACGGCACCATTTTGTTCAAACGATAGTTAAATGGGGGGGTTTTATTATCGTCTCCATAGGGATTAAGGATATTTTAATGCTTTCCTTTCAACAATTTATCATTTTAAGAATAAGGGTTTTCAAAGTTTTGTTCATAAAATTGTCACATTTTTAGTAGCAAAGCTTACAAATTCTAAAGATTTTTGTTAACAAAGTATATTAAAAGTAGTATTCATCTACCCTAACTTATACATATTCTTTCAATCTTGCATGTGAGGTCGGATTCAATTAATATCGTCATGCATTCTCTCAATATCATCCATGTCTAGAGCCGCGTCGTGAGAAATATCATATTCATCGCTACACGATTTCTCCATATAACCACCAATATAGTAAGCTTTAAGTTCAACACAAAGCAACTATCGACCATAGACCGATTTCTCTAATCTATAAACTGATAGATGAATATTTTAGGTCAAGTTTTACAAAATATATGTCTAGAGTTTTACAAAACAAGAATGGATCATTAAGAACAAAAATATTCATCATATGTTAATCATCACTTATTCACATACAAGTCCAATCAAAAGAAATACATACAAGCTAATGGTAGACTACCTCTACCTTTGATACAAAGGAAATTAGATACCTATAACTATGGTAGCTTGCTTTAAAATTCTTGGAAGAAGATGAATGAGCATTTACATCGAAGAATCAAACTTGGATGCGAATTCAGCTTCTATTTGCAAAAAATCACCTTTTGGTGAAGAAATGCTGAGAAATGAAGTTATTGTGTGTAAAAATGGGTTATGATCCCCAAAAATAGTGAAAAGTACTTATATGATACTTTTAGAATCTGTCTCGTCGCACTGCAAATCGTTTATGCGCCTATAGAACACCTTTTTAGGCACTTGAAGTGCCTCTGAAATGTTTTGGAAAAACTTTCTTTCTAACATGCTTCACAGAGAGCATCTGAAGTAAACTTCAGCTTAGGTAGGCCTTTGACTGACTCAAGTTTATTTAACTGAGAAATCCTCCTCATGCTAATATGACCCAAGCATCTATGCCACACCCACTGCTCTTCGTTAACAAGCATTAAGCATTTAACATTTTGGTTTTTAAGATCAGAAAGCTTTATTTTGTAAATGTTGTTTTTCCTCTTTACAGCGAAGAGAACTAAGCCATCTTTCTGACTAACAGCCTTGCACATTTTTTGATTAAAAACAATTTCATAATTTTTATCACTTAACTGACTTATAGATAACAAATTATGCATTATACCCTCAACATAAAGTACATTAGATATAAAAGGAAGAGATCCGTTACCAAGTGTTCCAGATCCTTTAATTTTTCCTTTCTGGTTTCCTCTAAAACCTACATACCCAACATCTTTAAGTTCTAAGTTTTGGAACATATGCTTTCTTCCCGTCACGTGTCGCGAGCATCTAGACTCCAGGTACTATGACTGGTGTTTTAACTCTTCTGCATAGGATATTTGCAACATATATTATTTTATCTTTTGGTACTCATAATCTTTTGGGTCCTTTTGGATTAGTTTTCCCAGAGTTTCTGACAACCTTAGGTTTTCGTACAACATTGAATTTTTGTGTTTGTACTGGTGTATAGGGATAAGATAAGGGAGATTTGGGTTTGTTATCTTGAAGTGGGATGTGATCATCATTTTCAGAATCATAACCAATTTCTCTCTTCCCATTGTGACTAACACCATAGATCATGGAAGCCATTATGCTTTTGTCTATGCTATTGTTCAAGAATTTTTGAAATTCCTTATCATATTTACATAAGATGGTTTCAGAAGGCAAATGAGCTTTAGAAAGAGTTTCTTCAACATTCTTTGGATGATATTGTCTTAAAAAAAATTTGTTAAGAAAGGTTACATAAGATGGTTACATAAGATGCTATTGTCTTAAACATTTTTTTGTTAAGAAAGGAATTTTCTTTTTCCAAAACAAAATTGTTGTCTTTTTGCTCAGAAACTTCTTTCTCTAGCTTAATACACTCTTCAACTTCATATTCATGAGCCTTTTTCAGGTCTTTGAATTTGAGTTGAAGTTTCTAATACCTATTTAGAGATTCTTACATACATAGTTCTAAATCAGCACGAGAAAATTCAGAAAGTACCTCTTCTGAGACATACTTTATTTCAGTTGTGTTTCCTTTAGATGTGGTAGCCATGAATGCTACATTGGCATGCTCCTCTTCAGAATCAGATTCTGGTATTTTAGATTCAGAGTCATCCCATGTTTCCATGAGACCTTTCTTCTTGAAGCTTTATTTTCTGGAGCATTCTTTCTTAAGCTTTGAGCATACATTTTTGTAGTGTTTGTGCTCCTTGCATTCATAGCATGTTACTTCCTTGCTTGTTCTTAATCTGAACGATCTCCTGTGTTTCTGGACCTTCGGAAGTTGTTTTGTATTTTCTTCCAGAGTTGTTTAATTTTTCTGGAGAGAAGAGACATTTCTTCTTTGTCATCAGAATCTTCATCATCAGAATATTCTACTTCTTCTTTCTCAGCTTAGAAGACTTTGTTTCTTTCTGATCTAGATTTTAGAGTGACATGTTTACCCTTTTTCTAGGGCTCATCTTCCTCTAACTCCATTTCATGACTTCTGAGTGAGTTAACTAACTCTTCAAGGCCTATTTTTTTTCCGGATCCTTGGATAACTTTAGCACAGTAACCATTGGTCTCCACTTCTTGGGGAGGCTTCTTATGATATTTTTGAAATGGTTTGCTGTAGACTAACCTTTGTTAGGAACTTAGAGTCCTGCTACTAAGGTTTAAAATCTTGAGAAAATAGTCTCAATAGTTTCATCGTCTTCCATTTTGAAGGCCTCATATTTTTGGATTAAGGCCAAAACCTTAGTTTCCTTGACTTGAGTATTTCCTTCATGGGTCATTCTCAACGAGTCAAAAATATCTTTTGATGTATCTCTGTTTGTAATCTTTTCATATTCATTATAAGAGATAGTGTTGAGAAGAATAATTTTGGCTTTGTGGTGATTCTTAAACTCACGCTTTTGTTCATCATTCATTCTGATTCTGGGAATGGGGATACCAATCATAGTAATAGGTATTTCATAGCCATTTGTGACAATGTCCCAAAGATCTGCATCATAGCCTAGAAAGAAACTTTCTATTCTATCTTTCTAGTTGTCGAATTTTTCTTCATCAAAGACAGAAGGCTTAACAATGTAACTATCTCTCTTGTTTGTGTTGGCGGCATCCATATTGTGTTTTTCTCACACTAAATCTCTCTACACCTTTAAGTTTTTGATTGATAAATCAATAACAGAACCAGACTCTAATACCAATTGAAGGTAGAGAAAGACACGAGAAAAGGGGTTTAAATTGGGGTTTTAAAAACTTTTTGACAAAAAAGCTTAACACAAACAACAAGATATACAAACTAAAAAATAAAGTGACACATTTAGTTTATACAAGTTTGCCTATAACGAGGATACATCTTGTCCACCCGACCAAGGTGATTTCACCTTCAATAAGGACTTAATCGACTAATCTTGAAAGATTAAAAAAGTTCGTCTAAGTGTTGGAAAATACCTTAGTCCTCTCAAGTATACAAAATAACACTTAGTCACTTGAGGAAAAATAATTTCAAAGAGATTACAATAGAAAGTGTTTACAATAGTGCTTCCGATAAGCTAATGAAACAAAATAAAGAAGAATCTTAATACACAAATATGAGCAACAACTTTTTGTGTTTGATAATACTCTCTTGATAGAATTTTTAGACTTTTCGTTTTCACTCTTGCAATGTTGCTCATTGTTTTTGCAATGAAGTAGTGACTCCTTTATATAGGCTTAATGGTAGAATGTTGGAGGGTAGAAACATCACTATCAGTGCCAGTTGCCATAACGGTAAACTGAAGATCGTGGGAGACAAGAGTAGTAAAGTCTCACAAACATTCCTTAACAATTTTGATGCACAATCAGTTTTTACCAATTTGGGGTTGTACCGTTGTAAAAATGAATTCATTTACACTTGGTTTGAGTAACACATTTCCAATTTTCTCAAAATTGTTATAGTAAACTGAGTTTTTGTCTTCCATGTGAAAAACAATCTATCTAATGTAGGCTTTCCCCATGTATTGAATATGAGAATATCCTCCGATATGATTCACTTGGATAAATCATAAATATATCTAAATTTGGCTTAACTTATGAATATACAACCATTTGATGAACCTTAAAGCATAAATTCAAGTAAAAATGCTAAGCGATTAAAGATGAACAATATAAGTTTACTTAAAGCTTTTACTCTGAATCAAGCAGATAAACTAGGGTTGTTTGATGATCTTTATCATATGATGATGGTATTCAACTTGAAAATATCTCAAGACTCGTCTCCAAGAAGACTCAAATAAGATCTTATATGAATGGCTTAATCAATAAGTCTTGGCTTTAAAGTGTGAAAGAGAGAAGTGCGAAAGCTTGCTCAGTCGTGTCTGAGTGAACAATGTGTTATAAAGACACAAGGGCATTATCATAAAGTTATATGGCTAAATTAAACACACAAAAACATATTTTAAAGCCTTTACTTCTCCAAGAAAATAACCTTAAAATGTTTTGGAGTGTAACCAGTAGAATCGGGATCTGTCAGAATAGTTTGGACTAGTTTTTTGAACTGTCTAATCAATTGGAATATATGCATAATCGATTGGGTTACTGAAAACATTGTCCATAAGCAATTATGGAAATGTCTTAATAAAGGGGCAATGTCTTTGTATCAATTATTTCAATGTTGAACCTCTGCAAATAATTATCCAATGCTTCAAATCAATTACCCTAAGTTCCCAATCGAGTAACTCATTAATTTGACCCATGGATCTTTTCCTTTTTCATGTCAACCTCTAGCCTATAAATAAACACATATCCCTTCATATTTTCACATCCAAAAATGTGAGATTTATATCTAAATCCTCACACACACACACACACACACGCGCTCTCTCTCTCTCTCTAAAAATTGTTTTGAAAAGGGTGTTATTGTAAATTCACCAGGTAGTATTTTTCTATTGGTTGAATAATTTATCATACAGAAGTGTTTGTTTATGTTCAAAGCTATACCTATTAAGAGAATTGTTTGGGGATTTAGTTTTAAAGTCACTGTTTCGGTTCATAAGCTTAGCCCATGTAAAAGCAATTACTTTCGTTCAAGATTAGTCTCGTCTAAAATTTTAACTTCAGTTTGTGGTCAACTCGTGTAAAAGCCCGATTCGGTTCAAGATTGGATTGGTGTAAAATCTCAACTTGGTTCATGGCTAACCTATTCAAAACCCCGATTCGATTTGGAGGATAGCCAGTTCAAAACTACAATTTGGTTTGAGATAAGTCCTTAAAAGTCTCATTTTAGCTTCGACACTAACTACTTCAAGTTTGTGTTTGGAAGGAAGGCTAACTGTCTCAGCTTGTTGTTCCTTATGGTTTAAGTTAGCCTGAAATTTTATTTTTTCTTGTAAAAGGGGGTTCGAGATTTTAACCCACTAAAAGCTCTTAAGCATTACTGGATACTCTCAAGATCATCTTTGAGACTTGAATATGTATTCTTAACCGAACCTATATAATTTTCTCGTGTTATTTATCTTACCATTAACTTTTTATTATCCGTTGTTACTACTCAATCACTTCTATCAAAAATATTTTTAACCTCTAAAAATGAAAATAATAATGTTTTAAACCATCATTTTTCAACCCTCACAATTCACCCTTTCTTCTGTGTGGAGTCATATGTCAAACATTCTTAACTCATACAACATTAGAGAGCCATTATGTGTATTTCTATTCAGAAATGAAATTGGCATCTAAAAGGCAATCCAACGTGCTAGCGGTAGCTTCGACTTTCTTCGAAGATTACCTTGTTCTTTGTTGGGAGATGTACCAGGCACTGGGTCAACGTTTAATTGATGGAATGTTATTGTATGGTCGATGTCGAGCATCTCATGGGATAAAATAACAAAGAGATTCACATTAGCCCAAAGATATTTGATCAATGTGTTCATTACTTCGGAAGGGATTTTGAATCTCATCTTCATGTACCTGATGGGATTATCATCAAGCTAAACGACTTTGAAATCACCCTTTAAAATTGGTATAAATTCATCTTTATGCACATTGAGATCTAACATATTGACTTTCCCTAGACCTTCTTTTGACACCACCGAAGTGGTGATGAGATTTTGAAGTATGACTTTACGGATACACCTTGTGCAACACCCGAGGCCGAAGACGGCGGAGGGTGGATGTAAACCTTGAGGCTAAATAGGGCAGATAGTGGTCGCCGAATTCACATAAGAATAAGAGGGATCTTAAAATTGTGCAGGGATGAGACTGCATGGTTGAAGGAAGGTTAATAAGGATTGATTGATACTACCTATACAAACAAGATACATCTTCTTTTCGGTAGCCTATAAAATAAGAACTCCATAGTTAAGCATGTTTAAATTGGAGTAGTATTTGAATGGGTGCCCTTCTGGTAAGTTTTCTAAAAAGCGTGTGAATGGAGACAAAACATTCTGTAAAGACCTGTGTTGGTGTTTGAGGTCAGTCAGTAATCTTGAAAGCAGTTTAAGGTCTTACAAATGGTATTAGAGCGAGACCTCTCCCAGTACGATGTGGTTCGTGGACGAACCAATCATAAGCTGGTGGACATGTAACACCTGAGGCCGAAAAGGATAGAGAGCGGATGTAATACTCAAGGTCAAATAGGGCAGATAGTGGTCACTGAATTCACATCGAAATGAGAGGGATCCTGAATCTGTGTAGGGATAGAACTACATGGTTGAAGGAAAACTTATAAGACTTGATTAATACTACCTATACAAACAAGGTGCATCTTCTTTTTGGTAGTCTATCAAATAAGAATTCCATAATTAAACGTGTTTGACTTGGAGTAGTATTTGGATGGGTGACATTCTGGGAAGTTTCCCAAAAAGCATGTGAGTGAGGATATGCCATGCTGAAAAGATGGGGTCAGTCGATAATCCTGAAAGTAGTCCAGGGAATTACACCTTACTACTTTTAAGTCTGTGTTGATTACAACCGGCTTCCTGGTGTTACTATGATATGTTGCTTTAAGGTGGACTGGAAAAGCCACGACATCCAGCTTTTCCAAAAAAAGACCTGTTAAAGATGCTTCTAAAAACACTTTTACACAAAAAAACTAGGAAGTAGAGGGTTAATCTTCTTTTTATTTCTTCTTATCCAAGCGATAATTATAAATCTTCCATTCCACAAGGCCGAGTTATGGAATCATTGAAGGCTAAGTGACCTCTGACGTTGCATGGACTAAGATCTAGAGAGTAGAGTCTTAGTTGTTTGAGCGTGTCAATGTAGAGGACATTAAACAGACTTTTTTTGTCTACGAGGAATCCTGATACTGCATGATCCGCTATAGTGGTTGTTATAATTAACAGTAACTCCGCATTTAAGACTTCATCTAATTTCTCACGATCTTGAAATTCTAGCACAAACCTGTCTTTGTGATTTGGTGTCAGTAGTTGCTTGGAGGAAGTTCTCCGGTGGTGGATCTTCGTTAGACATCACTTTCATACAGATCTCATCGATGACATAGAATTAAGGTGGTGTAAGATTGAAGAATTCGACAAGGCTCTTTAGTGTGATGCATGCGGTTATTACCTCCATCTTACGGAGGTCATGTTAAATATGTGGCTTTGAATTAATAATTATCTATTTGTGGAGTTTCGTGGGATTTAGAGGTCGATTCCCATAATGGTGCCACACTTTTGTATTGGAACCAGAATTGGCGTTAATTGTTGATGTATGAACATGTAAGCGATTGTGCTGATCGCTGGTACGATTGCGCATGATGAACCTATAAGGTTAGTACTGCAACGCCTAAGTCGATTATAGAGTCCAAGATGAGTGTAGTGAAAAGTGGAGATCAGAAAAATGTTCCTTAAATCTCACGCCTGCTAACTATATACGTTGGATAATCTCAATTGGGCCATGTGTGGTTAGGCCCTCACACCAGACCTTTGATTGGTCTAGAACAATTGTCATTGATTAATGATGTCTAAAAAAATCAAATAATTAATGAAATGTTTAAATAGTTAAGTCGTGCCTACAAGTAAGTGAGTTTTTAGTTTTCGTCTCTATATCTTTTTTTTCTTTTTAAAATAACATCTGAATGTTAAAATCCTTTTGTTATTCATTCTTAAAGTTAAAATCCACATGAATGATTTCTTGCAGATTCTAACTTTAAGGATGAATATCAAAAATGTTTTAGCATTCAAATATTATTTTAAGAAAAGAAAAAATACAGAGATGAAAACCCAAAACTTGTTTACTTTCGAGACAGTGTAACTATTTAAGCACTAATGACATTTTATAAAATTATTAAGAGTTAAAAATCACTTGAATATAGCACTTGAATAAGATGGTAAGAGATCTCTTTCAGCTTAGCCAGAAGTTCAAACTCGACTTTAAATACGCACTAGTGTTAAATTATTTTGAGAAAAAGTTTTACTACCTATTAAAGTTTTATCTAACTCGAGTGATTAGTCTCCCGATACACTTAATAATATCCGATAAAAAAAACACTTGAATGCCAATTCAATGAAAGTGCAATGAAATCAAACAACAACCAAATAACTAGTGAATAATTGGTTTATACGAAGTGGCTAATTCCTCACAAACTTAGAGAACAAGTAAATTAAATCCCAACAAGTAAATTAAATCCCAATTAAGAGATGTAACGGCACTTAATGCAGACAGATTACCTTCCACCGTAACAACATCAACATATGTAAAAAATAAAAATAAAAAATAAAAAACCATGTTGAAGGGAATAAAGATAAAACAAACCTTTAAAAAATATATTTAATTTAACTAATTTAATAAAAATAATAAACAAAGTTCATGTTCTTGCCATGGAAGTGATGGAATATTTATTATATCATTAAATTGAAAATTCTAAAAAAAATTGAGAGAAAGCACAACAACAGTGTTCTCAGTGTTCACGACAGTTTCATTCCTCTCCGATCAGATCCGTAACATAACATGCCCTCAGCTCAGGATCCATTCTACGTTGTCAAGTCCGAGATTCAAGAATCTGTAAGCTTTTTCTTCTTTTCTTTTAGGATTTACTTTCTCCTAAATTCGGATACGTAAAATTGGGATTTAGGGTTTTGAGTTAAAATTGAAGTGTGATCTGAAACTGAAAATTGGGATATTGCTAAAGGAAGGTTTAAATGTTTAATTGATGAGGTTTATTCTTGGTGGGTTTTGTGGAAATGTGTTTGATTGTGTGATTAATTGTCAATTTCAGATTGATAATTTGCAATCTGCTTTTGATCAATGGAAACGTACTTCTGATGCTGCAGAGCGAGTACGTGTTACAAAGGAGGTTGTTGCTGGATGTGAAAGTATAGAGTGGCAGGTAGATTCATTGGATGCACATGCATAATTGCTGAAAAAATGGCTTATTATAAATTAGCTTTTTCGTTATTCCATTATGTTCTTGCATTCATTTGCAGTGTTGTGTGCTTATTTTTAGATGGATTCTGTTGGGAAGAAATTGAAATGATTTGCCCTTCAAAGTTTAAAATATTTCAATGATCCCTTTATTAAGCTCCTAGAATTTGGAGTATTTATAAAGAGAAAGAAACAGGTGATCTTCAACATGTTTTTGAGTTTATTATTCTAAATCTTGGAATTTGGGTTGAGCCTAACTCAACCTTTCAAAACCAACTGAAAGTGAGGGCTGCCAAGGTTATAAACACTACACAAGTCATATCTCTAGGGAACGTGGGACTAAATTCAGCCCTTCACCTATGTTGTTAAACTCGGATAATGGCGTGGTGCGGCCATCTCAAAAAATGGAATGGAACGCAGAACGGAACGGGTGTTATTTTAGTGATGCGGACACTAATATATTTACTTACTAACACACACATAAGTCTTAAACAAAACATAGTTTCAAATTTCAATGAAATTTAAAAAAAAAAAAAAAACTTAACTAAAGCCTGTAATAAAAGCTCAAGCATCATGTGGAATGTTATCTAAGAAGATGAATGGAAGCTAGAAGGAGAAGGAGAGTGATAGGTGTGAAGCAAAGAGAGAAGTATGTGTCGTAGATTCAAAAGTTGCTGAGAGCTGTATTAGGGCTTTTCTTTAATGTTAAAATGTCCAAAATAGCCCTCGGCGTTTTAAAATTACGGGAAAACCAGACACGGAAGTCTCAGCTGTTCCAAGCCGCGTCACCACTTTTTCGTGCCTTTTCTTACTGATTTTTCGGTTGTTCTGGCCACATTGCCCAATTGTGCCGTCCCAGCGCGGTCTGATGCATTTTTCACCACTGTGCCGTTCTACGCCGATATATCGGCCGAGCTTAACAACTTACCCCTTCACACCCAAAGCAATGAAGGTGTTGGAGGTTGCAAAGAAGGCAACCCAAATGGCACAAGTAAGGGCTAGGGGCGGACCACAATATGAATAAAGAAGGAATTTCCAACACAATACTATTTTTGGAGTATAATTGCAAACTTATATAATAATAATTTTAATATGACATTATTAATATACTTTTTTAAATTATATATACTTATTATTTTTTCATTTTACCCTTTTTTTCCCTTCCCCTTGTTTATTTAAACATCAAAGTAACTCACAGCTAAGAAAATCATTGTCTATCAGTCTATCCTCTTATTTTCTCATCCTTTGCTTTCACATCTAAAACCTTAAGATGCCCCAGCCGTGCTTACTAGAAAGGTGCAGAAAATGAAATAGAGTTAAATAGAATATTGAAAGGTTAATATTGATACTGTTTGGTAAAGCGTTGAGAATGGGTAGAGTGTCACTTTAAGCTTATTTTTATGCTACACAAGAGTCTCGAAAATGTGGGTGGAGTGGAAGTAAATTGCATTTCGCTTTTAATTAATAAATATCATTGTACTAAGCTAGTCTAACATAATATTCAATTCAAATTTTCTACTTGCTACATTTCAGTCCAACAAACATGAACGAACTCTATTTTCCACCTAGAGTTACTTTCGTTACACATAAGACAGGGACGGTATTTGCTTTGATTTCTTTCTTTGTCCTACACGATCTTTAACTTTGCAACATAACCTATAAACAAATGCTAAAGTATTTTGTTTTGATAGAAAGGTGGATGAATTGGAAAAGGCCATTGCTGTTGCTTCTAAGGAACCTTCTTGGTATGGCATTGATGACGTGGAGATTGAAAATCGGAAGAGATGGACAAGCAGTGCCCGTACTCAGGTATCCAAAATGTATGCCCAATTTTAGTTAGTTGGGAAGATGCAATCAGTTTTTTTCAACTATCTGTATAGCTGTTTATTTATATTTACTGTTGTATTTGTATCATACATAAAGATTAAAGGTTCCTTTCTTGCTTGTTTAGGTTGTCACAATGAAGAAAACAGTGGATACTGGAAAGAGCTCAAGCACAACAGGCATTAACGGGATGCACCGAGAACTAATGCGGCTACCAGATTCCTACCAAACTCATACATCCAACCATAATGCTGCCAATGACAATGATGATTTCATAGAATCAGAATCAGATAGACAGATGCTTCTTATAAAGTACTCATTTCCTCCCTCTCTCTCTAAATCATATGCATTACATTTCTCATTTGGCATAACATTCCTCATTTAAAGTGACTTTTGTTCATCTGCATGAGATTAAGCTCTAAGCATGGTCACTTATGGGTTATTAGGTGAAAAACAATGTTTTCATTGTTTGTGATCTCTCCAATGTATTAAATTATAATGCCAATCCAATCCTTGTTCTTTTTCAGGCAAGAAATGTGATCCTTCCATGTGCATTAACTTGTGCAGAAGTACACATTTTTTAAGCTTCTTATTTTTTGTTGAATAAACTGTGATTTTAAATTGAATTGATTACACCTTGTTTGTATGTGTTTGATTGAATAAAAATTGCCTGCTTTAATAATTTCATTAATTTTCGATGTCATTATGTACGATAAAAAAAAGTCTCACTATAATATTTAATTGATATTTGGATCTACTCTGATTATTCATCAAGAGTTAAGACAAGATGGTTGATTTCCTTTTTCCTTCTTGATGAAAGTGGGGAATAAAATTTAGCAACTATTAGATAACCATAATATAAAAAACATGAAATACTTGCTCGATAGCTTAGAAATTTGTCTGGGCATGCATGTGATTTCAGGAAATACTTGCTATTTTATTTTTGATTTATTTTACATCGATTTGGAATGATAGGCAACAGGATGATGAATTAGATGAACTTAGTATAAGCGTGCAAAGAATTGGAGGCGTTGGACTCACTATCCATGAAGAACTCATGGCACAGGTAATGATTTGAATTCGAAAGCTTTTTACTTTCTATGATTCTTAGTATTTTTCTTCTAATTATAGAATACTAAATAAAACTTGTGTTTTCTTTCATTTTCTTGGATAATTGTAGCGTTCCCGTGCCTTTGTATTTTTATCGCTATCAGAATTTCTCATTCTAAAATTATCAAAATCTTATCGCCTCAGGAAAAGATTATAGATGAACTCGGTAACGAGATGGATAGTACATCAAATCGTCTAGATTTTGTCCAAGTGAGTTTCTCTATTTAGTTTTAGTTTTCGTCTAGATTTTGGACTACTCAGTTACTCTTGTGAAGAGGTAAAATAATGATCTTTTATTATGGTTGCAGAAAAAAGTGGCAATGGTTATGAAGAAGGCTAGCGCAAAAGGCCAGATCATGATGATATTGGGCTTGTTGGCTCTGTTCATTTTCCTATTTTTCTTAGTCTTCCTTACATAATCAGTGTTACTGTGCTCTTTGTATATGGAAACTGATGTCATATTTTTATGTGGAGAAATATGTGGAGAAAGAGGAAATACACATCTATGAAGTAAATGGATCCTTCTTGTTCATGGTTAACAGTAGAAAATTCTTTTTATGATGGACAAAGAGTGTAATGTACTTCATGATTTATAATGGATTTTAACTCTGATTAATACTCTACTAATTTGCTTTGTAACTCAGATTATTACATTACTTAACATGGTATCAGTCTTGATTAAAGATTTGATGGGTTATCTACTATTAGATTTTCGCTATCAGGTTATCCATCATTTATTTTCACGTTCCATATGTTCAATCTTAGACGCGAGGGTGTGTCATATTTGTCAATAAAGTAATTAGATCATATTCTTTAAAAAAAAACTCATAATAAAGTGGAACTTATAATGATTGTTTATTGAATTTCTTATCCCACCTCTTAGGATTCTTAGGTATCATGGGGGCTTCTAAAAACACCCCTTGCTTTTGGAGATGTATCTTTAACCGCATCTTTTTATTTATTTAATGTTGTTTTTTTTTTAGCTATATCTACGAAATGTTTCCGTTTATAAAGCTCTGGAACAAATTAGAATACATTCGCGCCAAAGTTCCTTCTCATTTCTCATTCTTCATTTTTCAACTTTTCACTCTCAAATTCTCCAAACTCTGTCAATCCTAAAGAAAACTTTTTCCACCAAACTTAGGCGTAGAAATCGTTAGATAGTTTTAGAAACATAGTTTAGAGACAATGTAGGTATTGTTTGTTAGCTGAAACGGACGATCAAGGCTTCAAAAAATTAGTTTTCATGGGTAGGGGACACCATTGTCGTGGCTGTTAGAGTTGCAGGAAGTTCCGGAGCAACATCTACGGACAAATTAACGTTAGGGCATTTCCGTAGATGCAACTCCGAAACAAATCAAACTTTTTGAATTCTGGTAGCGTGTGCTAAGATGTTATTTTCTATTTTTAGCAGACACTCAGCTATTTGTGGACATTTCCTCCACATATACGAACGTCGCTTACCTGAGGTACTTTTTGGGTTCCACACGGATCCATGAGTACAACTGGGGGCGGCTACCCTGGCTTACACGTATTCAAGGTTGGGAGAGGGATGCTTGTGGAATACCAGGACTGTGGCAGGGAGCGTGGCACTACTTGAGGTAACAATCTTATATCTTTCGACATTTTTTCATTTCTTTTCATTATACATTCGAGATAATGCTTGATCCTAATGTTTTTTTATTTTCATTTCAGGCTTGGATACTCCTGCACTTTCCCATGATTGCCGGGTGGGGGAGTGTGCCTAATTACACAGAGTAGATGTTGTGTGCCTGTGCCTTTTTTCTGCTCAGAGGGAACCAGGTGGTCGACCCTTATCGAGTCTATCTCGATCTTCTGGCTGCTGAGGACATTCGGTATGACGTCTATGCTGATCACCGTGTGATGCGCCCGTTTGACGATATCTCCCTATTCTCAGAATGATTGGCATACAGTTCGACCATCACTGTTCCATATTTTCCCGAGTGTGTCATGCAGTAATTCGACTACACTCAGAATATTCTCAGACACCCAGCTGTCTCCGCTCCTCTCGGTTTGACCCGTATGTAGATAGAGGAGATCTATGCCGACTACCAGATGCACATGGTACCTGACGAGGCTCAGGCGACCAAAGCGTCGACAGACTGGAGCTGCATTGATGGCTATATCATGTGATTCTTCACCGTCTAACACCCCTACATGGTGCCCACTGCCGAAGGATCACCACCTAAACCAGCTCATCAGGAGATCTTAGAGGAGCATCAGTCTCAGTTGGACCACACTCAGAATGCCCTGCCTCGCTATTGTCAGATAGTGGAGATGGGGCAGGCAGGCATTACCGCCGGTTTCTTCCCTGAGGGGTCTGACCACAGGTGTGTATTGGATGACATGATTGCGGTGGCAGCAGGGGCACTTATGTACCGCAGGCATCGCGCCAGGACAGGTGGAATCAATGGCTGTAACACTCCAAATTCTTCGAATATTTATTTAAATATGAATATTCGTATTTTTGGTGATTTTCGGTGGTTGGTGTGAATATTAGGAATTATGGAGTTTTGAGTTATTTATTTAAATAATAGTATATAATATGAATATATTGGTATTATTATTAGTTTAAATAAATATAAGTGATTTAAGGGCAAAGTGGACATTTGAGGAGGAGTTAGTGATAGTGAAATTGGAAAGCTCATTTTAAGGCCTAAAGTTAGGTTTTAAAAAAAAAAGAATTTTGAGGAAATTAGGATTCATTCTTGTTAGACTGTGAAAAGGGAAGAAATGGAGGCCAGAGCTCTGAGGAAGAGGATTGAGGCAAAAGCTTCGCGAGGTTTCGAAGAATCAAGGAGAAAGGCTTAAAGTCGGCAATTAAGGTATGGGGAGTATTGTCTTCATTGTTTTCAATATATGATTCAATGTATTTAAAGCCGATTTAAGGATTTAGAAGGGTTTTGAATTTGAGGAAATTAGGCCTTCGTGGCCAAACCTGTTTTTGAGGTTGTTTAAGTATGAGGATATTACCTTCATTGTTTTCAATATGTGATTCAATGTATTTAAAGCCAATTTAAGGGTTTAGGGATTTTGAGTATTGAATAGTTGTTGCCTTTATGGTGAGTTTAATGAGTCTTAGGGATTTGAACTGATGGTCTGATAGGTTTGAGGTTGATTTGGGAGTAAGGGAAATTAGGATTTCGTGGCCAAAATCTGTTGTTGAGTTTTAACCGTATAGGGTAATTGATTATGAGAACTCTAATGAATGTGGGAAAACTGTAAGGATTTTATGGGAATTAGAGGCGTAAATGTTGGAAATTCACCTCACACCCTATGAAGAATTCCCTTCAATCTTGATCTCAAGATTGATGAACTAACCCACAATATGATAGTAATGGTAATAACAAGTAATTATCAAGAACAACAAAAAGAGAAAGAAGAATAACAAACAAGAAAGAGAAGAATGAGAGAAGAAGTATTTGGAGAGAATGTGTTACCCACAAC
Organism: Lathyrus sativus; assembly: GCA_963859935.3. Taxonomy (NCBI): domain Eukaryota; kingdom Viridiplantae; phylum Streptophyta; class Magnoliopsida; order Fabales; family Fabaceae; genus Lathyrus; species Lathyrus sativus. The sequence continues at coordinate 285,697,341 of OZ012739.1, read as the reverse complement.
TGTGGGATTTCTTATTGAACTTTCACTTGCCAAATGCAACTGTGAAATATGTTCTGTTGTGATGTAGAATACAAAGCAAGGCGCCCTATTTATAGTTTTAGGTTTACACTAGCCCAAAACATAAAAGGCCCAAAATATTCTAAATCAAATCTAATCATATGATATCAAATCTAATCATATGATATCAAATCTAATCATATGATATCAAATTTAATCATATGATATCTAATCATATCATATCAAATTAATCATATGATATCAAATCTAATTATATCAAATCACAATGAATTATATTTAACACACCATCTAATTCATTGTGTCTAAACTGTCTACATTCATCATGGCCCTTAGTCTTCTGAAGGCTTCGACCTGCACTCCCTTCGTCATGATATCTGCAATCTGATTCTCAGTTCTGCAGTGTTCCAACTTCACCTTCCCTTCTGCTACCTGCTCTCGAAGATAATGGAACCTCATTTCGATGTGCTTGCTTCGACCATGAGCTATTGGATTCTTCGCCAAGTTGATAGATGACATGTTGTCTATCCTCATGGTAATTGCTCCATGATTCTTCCCTGTGATTTCTTCGACCAAGTTCACCATCCAAGTTGCTTGACATGCACAAAGAGAAGCAGCTATATATTTTGCTTCGCATGATGACAATGCCACTACTGGTTCCTTTCTCGAATTCCAAGCAACTGGTGCACCACCTAACATAAACACATAACCAGCTGTGGATTTTCGATCCTCAGCATCACTACACCAACTGGAGTCTGTGTATCCCACTAACTTGCATTCTTTTCCTTCATCAGCTGCTGGAAACAAAATACCATAGTCGAGAGTTCCTTTCAGATACCTCAGTATCCTCTTCGCCGTTGCTAGGTGTGATACCTTTGGCTTCTGCATGAATCTACTTACCATACCAACACTGTATGCTAAGTCAGGCCTTGTGTGACAAAGGTATCTAAGTGACCCAATAAGTCTTCTGGATTGGGTTGGGTCGACATCATCTTCATCTGAATCCTTCGACAGTTGCAATCTGGGTTCAGCTGCATTGACTGGTTCGATGGACTCCAACTCTTCAATCATTGCTTTCATCCACTTCGAATCTTTCAATGCCCCAGCTGCATTGATTGGTTCGACATCTGCGTAGAAAGCATAATGTACCAACTCACCCTCTTCATCGACTACATCATCTGATGTAATTACACATTCTTGCAATCTTGCAGGCATGTGTCTTGTTCGTCGAGATCTGCTTGAACCTGCTTCATCTGCAACTGATTCCTGTCGAACTTCTATTTCGACTTCAATGGCTGCAGTTGCTAAACACTTGTACTCCATCATATTGAGTCCAATCTTGAAGGTCCTATTCTGAGACATTGGAGCCTTCAAGATTAGTCTACCACCTGCGTCGAGGACTCTCATCATCTTATCTTCGACAACTACCTTGTAGTTCTTTTCGACAAGCTGCCCTATACTGAGCAAATTACTCTTCATGCCTGGTATGTACAACACATTGGAAATTGTTGACCTTTTGCCATCTTTCCTCATAATCAGAACATCACCAACACCTTCAGCTGCTAGAGTGTTGTCATTTGCAAACTTCACTGTATTCTTCGACGAGGGCTTCATGTTGACAAACCAATCTTTCCTTCCAGTCATATGTGATGAGCATCCTGAGTCCAAGTACCACTGATCTTGGAATCTTTCTTCATCTTTTGTTGTGACCATTAGCAACGTTTCTTCTTCTTCATGTTTCACCAGCTTTGCATCAGTCTCTTGATTTCTCTTCTTTTCTGGACAATCACTAACATAATGACCATACTTCTGGCAATTGAAACATTGAATGTGGCTTTTGTCTGTCTTTCGATCACCACCTCTTCCTTTACCTGCAGCACCACCTCTTTGGTTGCCTTGGTTCCAAGGTTTCTTTTGATTCGACTGGTTTCCTCCTTTGTTGCCATTCCAGCTACCTTTGCCTTTTCTCTCCTTTTCCGTTTGTGCCTGCAAAGCCATATCTTTCGACTTTCCTGCAGATCTCTCAGCCATCCTCTGTTCATGAGACTCAAGAGTCCCTTGAAGCTCTTCCTTCGTCAACACTGACAGATCTTTCGACTCTTCTATGGCAACTACCACGTGGTCAAATTTTGGAGCTAACGATCTCAAAATCTTTGAGACAACTGCTTTCGTCGTCAGCGTTTCTCCACATACTTTGATTTGATTCACCAACCTTGTAACTCTGGTGAAGAAATCTGTAATGCTTTCGTTGTCTTCCATCTGAAGCAACTCATAGGTTCTCTTGTGAGTTTGTAACCTCACCTCTTTCACCTTCTCTGCGCCTCCAAACGACTTTTCAAGAATCTCCCATGCTTCTTTTACTGAATCAATATCACTAACCTTTTCAAAGTTATCAGGATCAAGACACTGATGAATTATAAAGAGTGCTTTATAATCCTTCTTCTTCAATTCTTTGTGCGCAGCCTTTTCCGCCTCCGTTGCATTCTCCACAAGCGGTGTCTCTCCGTCCTTCACAAGATCCCAAAGATCTTGATAACAGAAAATCACTTTAACCTGCTTGCACCAATTCTCATAATTGTCTTTCTTGAGAATTGGCAGGGTCGTCGAAAATTTGTCGTTCGAATAGTTCATCGCCATCACTATCTTCCTTCCTTGAATCTATCATCCAGGCTCTGATACCAGATGTTGGAAATTCACCTCACACCCTATGAAGAATTCCCTTCAATCTTGATCTCAAGATTGATAAACAAACCCACAATATGATAGTAATGGTAATAACAAGTAATTATCAAGAACAACAAAAATAGAAAGAAGAATAACAAATAAGAAAGAGAAGAATGAGAGAAGAAGTATTTGGAGAGAATGTGTTACCCATAACTGTGGGATTTCTTATTGAACTTTCACTTGCTAACTGCAACTGTGAAATCTGTTCTGTTGTGATGTAGAATACAAAGCAAGGCACCCTATTTATAGTTTTAGGTTTATACTAGCCCAAAACATAAAAGGCCCAAAATATTCTAAATCAAATCTAATCATATGATATCAAATCTAATCATATGATATCAAATCTAATCATATGATATCTAATCATATCATATCAAATTAATCATATGATATCAAATCTAATCATATCAAATCACAATGAATTATATTTAACAGTAAATATGATACGAGATTGGCCTAATAAGTCGTAGATTTTGTGCCTTTATCACCGTAATACCTTAGGAATGATTGAGGGATGTTTTCGGGGCATTGGGGAAGGAAATCGTAGGGACTTTTGGGATGGTTTTACTACTGGTGCGTAACATCGTTTTGCTGTAATTGCGAGTTCGCGCTGCGAACAATCCTTCGCACGGCGAACACTCGCCCCATACTCGCACGGCGAACTGTCCAGCAAACGTAGCAGAGTTTCGCGAATTGTGTTCTTGTGCAGTGCTGTCTTGATGCTTTGATGCTGTGATTTTCTGGATGAATTACCTTGAGTATGACTGTGATTCATATATGATTAATACATGATTGTATGATGATTCCTATGAGTAATGATGATGAGTTATGATGTTGATTCCATGAGTTTTTGATGATTATATGATGACATGATTATTATGATAATTTGATGAATGATGATGCACCTAATGAGTTTATTATGAGGATGATATTGACGCGTGCATCATGCATTCATATGCATTCTGGACTTCGGTTTAGTGTTTGATTCTTGTGGCTTCAGTCCCATTGTGCGGATGTGAAGTATTTTGTTATGCTCCAGTTCTTGTGTAGAATCGATCCTATTGATGAGGATCTATGGAGGGTTGATGACCCAGTGTCCATCGAACTTTGATGAATTGGTACCACATGTATGAGTCTTGTTGCATTTGTATTTATGTGACAATTTGGTGTAATTTATGATATTATGGCTTTTTGATGTTTCCTTGATTATTATGATGATGTTGAATACGAAAATCACGCTATTTTATATATTAATTCCTATATTTATTATTATGAATCGTTTTACTCACCCTGCCTGTTTGAATGTTGCCTCCACGTGGGTAACGTGCAGATGACCAGGTTTAGCCGTGGATGCCGTCGAGGACTTTTTGGAGTTTTTGACTTTTGGTTGACTTAGAGGGTCTTGCTCTGATAGTGTAACATCGGGTTGGGATCTTTGAGTTAAACCATGTTTTATTGATTATTGTTATTTTGATTATGTTGTTGCGCAAGGAAAACTTTGGATTTTGCCTTTTTGAGTTTCGCTGCCTTCTGAGCAATTTTATTTGAGTTATTGAGAAATGTATGCCCTTTGAGGTGATTTTTATTGTGTTTAATATTTTACTATGATAAATGTGATTGATTTGTCATTATATTTGTGGGGTAGAAAAGGGTGTTACATTAGTGGTGTCAGAGCAGGTCGGTATGTCCGACCAAGTTTTTTTGTTGTTAGTCCCCTGTCAGTCAATAGTGTGAGAACACTATTGAATGAGTTGTTTTCTTCTGACCCTGTTGTTGGCTGCAGATGGATGGAAGAAATGATCGTGCTCTTGCTGATGTGCTGGAATCGCTTGCCCAAGTGATGACCCAGAACGGTGGACCTTTATATGAGTTTCGTGCTTTGGGAAAGTTCCAGAGGAACAATCCGCCGAATTTTGTGGGCACTCATGATCCTGATGGTGCGCAGAAGTGGCTAAGAGTGATTGAGAAGATTTTCCAGGTTATGGCATGCACTGATGCTCAGCAGGTGCAGTTTGGTACGCATATGCTAGTAGAGGAAGTTGAGGACTGGTGGGATAACACTCGTCAGAGATTGGGAGGTGTTGGCATTGCAATAACTTGGACTGTGTTTAAGGAAGTATTTTTGAGGAAGTATTTTCCTGAAGATGTTCGGGGCAAGAAAGAGGTGGAATTCCTTGAGCTGAAGCAAGGGAATATGATTGTGGCTGAGTATGCGGCAAAGTTTGAGGCTTTAGTGAAGTTTTGTCCGCATTACAATCGTGATGGCACAGAGATATCGAAGTGTCTCAAGTTCGAGAATGGATTGAGTCCAGAGATTAAGCAGGGAATTAGGTACCAGCAGATTCATCGGTTTGCGGAACTGGTGGACAAGATCTTCTATGGTTGGGAGTATGGTTATCGATACCTCGACTAATGGTTCTGTGACTACTGCATTTGTCTGCTTGAGCTGCCCTTTGACTATTTATAATAAGAATTTTGTGATGGACTTGGTCTGTCTACCTTTGCATTGAATTGATGTTAGTCTTGGAATGAATTGTTTGGAATTTAACTATGTTCATATCGATTGCTACAGCAAGACTGTGAGGTTCCCAGAGTTTGGTGATTATGGAGAGCTGATGTTTGCATCGGCTAAGCAAGTAGAAGAACTCTTAGAAGATGAGGCTCAGATGTTTGCATTGTTTGCATCACTTCAAGTCGATTATGAAGCAATGAGCGTGGAGCTACCACTTGTTCGGGAATTTCCAGAAGTGTTTCCAGACAACATAAGTGACTTACCTCTTGAGCGTGAGGTAGAGTTTACTGTGGACTTGAAACCGGGCACTAGTCCTATGTCGATGGCTCCTTATCGGATGTTTGCATCTGAGTTGGAAGAATTGAAGAAACAATTGGAAGAATTGCTTGAGAAGAAGTTTATTCGACCGAGTGTTTCTCTGTGGGGTGCTCCTGTGTTGTTGGTGAGGAAGAAAGATAGTAGCATGAGATTGTGTGTAGATTATCGACAGTTGAATAAAGTGACGATCAAGAATAAGTATCCACTTCCGAGGATTGAAGATTTGATGGATCAATTGGTGGATGCTTGTGTGTTCAGCAAGATACATTTGAGGTCAGCTTATCACCAGATCCGTGTGAAGGCAGACGATATTTCAAAGACTGCATTCAAGACAAGGTATGGTCATTATGAGTATACGGTGATGCCATTTGGAGTGTCTAACGCACCGAGTGTGTCCATGGAGTATATGAATATGATTTTTCATCCTTATTTGGATCAATTTGTGGTAGTATTCATCGACGACGTCTTAATATATTCTAAGTCTGAGGAAGAACATGCGCAACATCTAAGAGTTGTATTGCAGGTTTTGAGGGACAAGAAGCTTTATGCCAAGTTGTCCAAGTGTGAGTTTTGGTTGAAGGAAGTGAGTTTCCTTGGCCATGTGATTTCTAGTGGAGGGATTGTTGTTGATCCGTCCAAAGTGGATGTTATGTTGTAGTTGGACACTTCGAAGTTTCCTTGGATTAGCTGGTTATTATCGTAGGTTTATAGAAGGCTTTTCAAAGTTGGCGTTGCCATTGACTCAGTTGACTCGAAAGGGTCAAGCTTATGTGTGGGATATTGCATATGAGATGAGTTTTGTAGAACTCAAGAAGAAGTTGACGACTGCTCAAGTACTGATCTTGCCAAATCCGAGTGAGTCTTTTATGGTATATTGTGATGCGTTGTGTAACAACCCAAAATTTCATTAAATAATTAATTATAGTAATTAATTGATTTAGTGGGATTTTATGTTAATGTTGGAAAATTAATTTTTATTAATTGGGATTAATAGAGAATTGAGAAGGAAATTGGAAGGAAGGAAAATAAAGGAATATATAAGAGAGAAAAGAAAAGAAAAGAAAGATAGAAAACATTTGGAAAGAAAGAGGAAAGAAGAAGAAAGGAGAGAAAGAGAAGAGAAGAAGAGGAAAAGTGGAAATCATCAAGAACCAACATCAAAGCTCCGATTAATCGAGGTAAGGGTGAGAAATGTTTCTATTTGATCATTGTATGATGTTATGTATGTTGGGTTAGGGTTTTAGTGGAGTTTCCATCACTTTCCATTTAGGGCAAAATGTTGGATAATCGGTAGATTGATGATTTAATCGGTTGGAATCGAGTAATAATGCCGTAGAATAGTCGGGTAACATGTATTGATGTTGTTTGTACTGATTTGGATGTGTAAGAGAGGGTTGATGATGGATTGGTGAAGGAGGAACAAAATAGGGTTCTGTTCTGCGCAGGTTCGCTGGCTCTCGCTAGGCGAGCAAAGGCGAAGCTTCGCCAGGCGAAGCCTAGCGAATGTTGGCGAATAATTATATTTAAGTCCCAGTAGACTTCGCTGGTGGGTTCGCCAGGCGAAGTGGGATAGCGAAGGTTCGCCCAGCGAAGGTGCTGGCGAATGGTGGCGAATGAAGTCAGTAGCTACTGACTTGGGCTCACTGGGAAGTCTCGCCAGGCGAAGCCTAGCGATTGTTCGCTGAGAGAGTTCGCCAGGCGAAGGCCAGGCGAAGGTTCGCTGCGAGGGTTCGCCAGGCGAATGGAGGCGAATGTGACAGCATTTTTCTTTTGCTGTGTTGATCATGTGGAGATGGTTTGGTTGTTTCACATAGGTGGATACCTTATGATATGAATATAGATATGATCTATTGTGATAATGTGTGCTGTGGGTAGCCTTCGGGCGTGAATCCTAGAGTTGTGATATAATTGATTAATTGTAATCGGTTAAAATACATGAGAACATAATGATGATTATGTGTGTATTGATTGATGAGTTGTGGATGTTTGATTGTTGTGATAATTAGAGATACATGGGAATACAATGAGGAATGTATGTGTATCGTCTAATGAATTGTGAGTGCATATATGTATGCGATTGTTGTGTGAATGCATGGGAACATATGTGATATGTGTGCATTGTTGTTGAATATGATGATGTGCGAAATGAATACATTGATAAATGTTTGATATATGTTGTATGTGCAATCATAATGAAATTCTCGAAGGGGTGAATTATTCGAATGCATGGGATTAAGACGCGGGAACGGTCTTAAGTGCATTTATTGTGATTGGTTGATTGTACATGCATCATTCAGTCAAGAGGCAATGTCTGTTAGTTTCGTGGAAACTAGTGGCTTGTCCCAAACCTAGAAGGGTGGGTTTGAAGCCTAGGGGACGGGCTTGGATGTTATCGGTCTAGAAGGGTGGACCCGGTTTAAAGTAAAAACCGAAAAATGATAACGAGAGTCGGTACCGCATAGCATTGAGTTGCATTGAATATGTTGAGTCACATTGCATAATATTGTTGTGGTGCAAATGTGCTTGGGAATGATTGTGAAATTAAGCATGAAGGGATGTGCTTGTGAATGTTCATAATGTTGATATATGTGAACATGATATGATTTATGACTATGAGAATGAAGTGTGGTGAGAAATGTGAATATGTGTTATATGATACCTATACATATATAATCTTATGCTTTGATTATTATGGTTATATTTCTCACCCTTCTGCTGTTTATAATGCTCTATGAGGCATTGCAGATTAGGATGCTGGAGTCCTTTTGTGAAGATAGTCTTCTTTCTTTTGAGTCTGCTGCTCTGATATGTAACACCGGGTAGTTAGACTAGTATAGTCATTCTTTTGTGATACATTGCGATGTATCAGCTGATGTGGTTCTGTAAATCTAACTGATATGATATATTAATTTAGATAGTTTATGTGTACGTGGATTAATATTTTGAAAACGATCAAATGATTTTATCTTCCGCTTAAATTGAAAATGTTACATATTTTATGGAGCAAATTGTGAAAGTGTTTTATTGGTGAAATTGTGGCATTCTTCTTTTATACCTGATTATAAAACCTTTTTACTCTGATAACTTGTATGTGCTTAATTGTTTTTATATGCATTTATTTGGGGTATAGAAGGGGGTGTTACAATAGTGGTATCAGAGCAGGTCGGTCCGTCCGGCCAAGTTGCTAGAGTGTTTTCTTCCTGTGTGTTATTGATATGCGTGTGTTGCATTATCAATATTGGTTATTCTTACGTGGTTCTGTGGTTGGAATTAGTAAGATGGTTGCAGGAAGGAACGACGAAGTGATTGCGGAGGCATTGACGAGATTGGCGGGGGCAATTGGGCAGAATCCTCCGGCCAATGTGAATGTGAGGGATCATGCTGATGATGGATTCCGTGCTTTGGGGAAATTCCAAAAGAATAACCCTCCGGTCTTCAAGGGAACTCATGAACCGGACAAGGCACAAATTTGGTTGAAAGCTGTGGAAAAGATTTTTCGAGTTATGAATTGCTCGGATGCACAGAAGGTGCAGTTTGGGACTCTTATGCTCGAAGAAGAAGCTGAAGATTGGTGGGGTAATACTCGCCAAAGATTTGAGGAAGATGATATTGTGATTACGTGGGATTTGTTTAGAGAAACTTTTCTGGAGAAGTATTTTCCAGAGGATGTGCGGGGGAAGAAAGAGATCGAATTTCTTGAGTTGAAGCAAGGTAATTCGACGGTTGCTGAGTATGCGGCGAAATTTGAGGAGTTGATCAAATTTTGTCCTCACTATAATACTGGTAATGCTGAGAGGTCTAAGTGCCTCAAGTTTGTGAACGGTTTGAGACCTGAGATTAGACAAGCTATTGGATACCAGGAAATCAGGCGGTTTTCTGAGTTGGTTAACAAGAGCAGAATTTATGATGAAGACAGTAGGGCTAGGTCTAGCCACTACAAGAGCCTAAGTGATAAGAAAGGAAAAGGTCAATTCAGAGGAAAACCTTATGTGACTCCTGCGGACAAAGGGAAGCAGAGAATGGGTTATGGCAAGAGGCCAAGTGGGGGAGTTTCTACTCCGGTGAGATGTTATAGGTGCGGTGAAGAGGGACATCGTGCTCCTGAATGCAAAAGTGTTGAGAAGACGTGTTTTAAGTGTGGCAAGCCAGGCCACAAGGCTCTGGAATGCAGAAGTGGTGCGGGTGTGACTTGCTACAATTGTGGTGAGCAAGGGCACATTAGTACCAAGTGCGATAAGCCGAAGAAGAATCAAGGGAGCGGGAAAGTGTTCGCTCTATCTGGATCTGAGACTGCTAGCGACGATCGATTGATCAGAGGTACGTGTTTTATTAATGGTATACCTTTGATCGCTATAATTGATACCGGAGCTACGCATTCTTTTATTTCTTTGGATTGTGTTAGAAGGTTGAATCTTGAGTTGTCTGTGATTGGTGGCGGTATGGTTATTGATACTCCTGCTATGGGTTCGGTAACTACGCCGTATGTTTGCTTGAATTGCCCGTTGAGTATTTTCGGTAGAGATTTTGGGACAGATTTAGTGTGTCTTCATTTAGATCAACTGGATGTCATTCTTGGAATGAATTGGTTAAAATTCAATCGTGTGTATATTAACTGTTTTGACAAAACGGTTATTTTTCCCGATTCGGATGTTGAAAGGGATTTGTTTATGACGAGGAAGCAAGTGAAGGAATCGGTACAAGATGGGGCTAAGGTATTTATGCTTATGGCAACTTTGAGGACTAGTGAAAGTGAAGAGATTGAGGCTTTGCCCATTGTTAGAGATTTTCCGGAAGTATTCCCTGACGAGATAAAGGATTTACCGCCGGAGCGAGAAGTAGAGTTTTCGATAGATTTGATTCCTGGAACTAGTCCGATATCGATGGCTCCATATCGTATGTCGGCCTCAGAGTTAAAAGAGTTGAAGAGTCAACTTGAGGATTTGCTTGAAAAGAGGTTTATTCGTCCGAGCGTGTCACCGTGGGGTGCCCCGGTGTTGTTGGTTAAGAAGAAAGAGGGTTCTATGAGGCTCTGTGTGGATTACCGACAGTTGAACAAGGTGACTATTAAGAATAAGTATCCACTTCCGAGGATTGATGATCTGATGGATCAGTTGGTTGGTGCAAGCGTGTTCAGCAAGATTGATTTGAGATCTGGGTATCATCAGATCCGTGTGAAAGCTGAGGATATTCAGAAGACGGCCTTTCGGACGAGGTATGGACACTATGAGTATTCCGTGATGCCATTTGGTGTGACTAATGCACCAGGTGTATTTATGGAGTACATGAATAGGATTTTTCATCCTTATTTGGATAAGTTTGTGGTGGTGTTTATCGACGACATCTTGGTTTATTCGAAGAGCGAAGGAGAGCATGCCGAGCATCTGAAGATTGTGTTATCTGTGCTGAGGGAGAAGCAGTTGTTCGCGAAGCTTTCTAAGTGTGAGTTTTGGTTGAAGGAGGTTAGTTTCCTTGGTCATGTGATCTCGAGTAATGGTATTGCGGTCGATCCGTCGAAGGTTGAAGCGGTGTCGCAATGGGAGACTCCGAAGTCAGTTTTTGAGATCAGAAGTTTTCTTGGCTTAGCCGGTTATTATCGGAAGTTTATTGAAGGATTTGCTAAGTTATCGTTGCGTTGACGCAGTTGACTAGGAAAGGTCAAGCCTTTGTTTGGGACGCCAAGTGTGAAGCGAGTTTTCAAGGACTTAAGCGAAGGTTGACGACAGCTCCTGTTTTGATCCTGCCAAATCCAGAAGAACCATTCGTTGTGTATTGTGATGCTTCTTTGATGGGTTTAGGAGGTGTGTTGATGCAGAATAACCAAGTTGTAGCTTATGCTTCGAGGCAACTCAAGGTGCATGAGAAGAATTATCCGACGCATGACTTAGAGTTGGCCGCCGTTGTGTTCGTGTTGAAACTTTGGAGGCATTATTTGTTTGGCGCAAGATTTGAAGTGTTTAGTGATCACAAGAGTTTGAGATATCTTTTTGATCAAAAGGAATTGAATGCAAGACAAAGAAGATGGCTTGAACTTTTGAAGGATTATGATTTTGGCTTGAACTACCATCCGGGTAAAGCGAATGTAGTAGCGGATGCATTGAGTCGGAAATCATTGCATATGTCGGCGTTGATGGTGAAAGAGTTAGAATTGGTCGAGCAATTTCGAGATTTGAGTTTGGTATGTGAGAGAACTTCTTTTGGATTTAAGTTGGGTATGTTAAAGCTTACAAGTGGTATTTTGGATGAAATTCGAGAAAGACAGAAATCAGATTTGAGCTTAGTTGATCGGTTGACTTTAATCAACCAAGGCCAAGGTGGTGATTTTCGGATTGATGAGAATGGGATTATGAGATGTCGGGATCGAGTTTGTGTTCCAAATGTTGTTGAGCTGAAAAAGAGTATCCTTGAGGAAGGACATCGTAGCGGATTGAGTATTCATCCGGGTGCTACTAAGATGTATCAGGATTTGAGGAAAGTATTTTGGTGGCCTAGTATGAAGAAGGATATCGCGGAATTTGTGTATTCTTGTTTGACTTGCCAGAAGTCAAAGATTGAGCATCAGAAGCCATCGGGTTTGATGAAGCCGTTGTTTATTCCTGAGTGGAAATGGGATAGTATCTCCATGGATTTCGTGTCTGGTTTGCCGAGGACGCCGAGTAATTTTGAGGCTATTTGGGTCATCGTGGATAGATTGACTAAATCTGCTCACTTTATCCCTATGCGTATGGATTACCCTTTGGAGAAGTTGGCTAAGTTGTATATTGAGAGGATTGTGTGTCTGCATGGTATTCCGTTAAGTATTGTTTCGGATAGAGATCCGCGGTTTACTTCGAGATTTTGGGAGGGCCTGCAGAGTGCTTTGGGTACTAAGTTGCGTTTAAGTTCAGCGTATCATCCTCAGACTGATGGTCAGACGGAGAGGACGATTCAGTCGCTTGAAGATCTTTTGAGAGCTTGTGTATTGGAAAAAGGAGGAGCTTGGGATAGCTACTTGCCTTTGATTGAGTTTACCTACAACAACAGTTTCCATTCGAGTATTGGTATGGCACCATTTGAGGCGTTGTATGGTAGGCGGTGTAGGACGCCATTGTGTTGGTTCGAGTCCGGAGAGAGTTCGGTTGTTGGACCCGAGTTAGTTCAACAGACCACTGATAAGATCAAGATGATTCAAGAGAAGATGAAAATTACTCAGAGTCGTCAGAAGAGTTATTATGACAAGAGGAGGAAGGCACTTGAATTTCAAGAAGGAGATCATGTGTTTCTTCGAGTCACTCCGATGACAGGTGTTGGTAGGGCACTGAAGTCGCGCAAGTTGTCGCCGCGTTTCATTGGTCCTTATCAGATTTTGCAAAGGATAGGAGAAGTGGCCTATCGTGTGGCTTTACCACCGTCGCTTACTAATCTTCATGACGTATTCCATGTATCTCAGTTGAGGAAATACATTGCGGATCCGTCTCATGTAGTCCAAGTAGATGATGTGCAGGTGAGAGATAACCTGACTGTTGAGACATCACCTATGCGGATAGAGGATCGGAAATTGAAGCAGCTTCGAGGTAAAGAGATCGCTTTAGTGAAGGTCGCGTGGGGAGGACCGGCTGGTAGAAATGTTACTTGGGAACTTGAGAGTCGGATGAAGGAGTCTTATCCAGAGCTGTTTGAATCAGGTAACATTTTCGAGGGCGAAAATTCCTAAAGTGGGGGAGAGTTGTAACAGCCCAAAATTTCATTAAATAATTAATTATAGTAATTAATTGATTTAGTGGGATTTTATGTTAATGTTGGAAAATTAATTTTTATTAATTGGGATTAATAGAGAATTGAGAAGGAAATTGGAAGGAAGGAAAATAAAGGAATATATAAGAGAGAAAAGAAAAGAAAAGAAAGATAGAAAACATTTGGAAAGAAAGAGGAAAGAAGAAGAAAGGAGAGAAAGAGAAGAGAAGAAGAGGAAAAGTGGAAATCATCAAGAACCAACATCAAAGCTCCGATTAATCGAGGTAAGGGTGAGAAATGTTTCTATTTGATCATTGTATGATGTTATGTATGTTGGGTTAGGGTTTTAGTGGAGTTTCCATCACTTTCCATTTAGGGCAAAATGTTGGATAATCGGTAGATTGATGATTTAATCGGTTGGAATCGAGTAATAATGCCGTAGAATAGTCGGGTAACATGTATTGATGTTGTTTGTACTGATTTGGATGTGTAAGAGAGGGTTGATGATGGATTGGTGAAGGAGGAACAAAATGGGGTTCTGTTCTGCGCAGGTTCGCTGGCTCTCGCTAGGCGAGCAAAGGCGAAGCTTCGCCAGGCGAAGCCTAGCGAATGTTGGCGAATAATTATATTTAAGTCCCAGTAGACTTCGCTGGTGGGTTCGCCAGGCGAAGTGGGATAGCGAAGGTTCGCCCAGCGAAGGTGCTGGCGAATGGTGGCGAATGAAGTCAGTAGCTACTGACTTGGGCTCACTGGGAAGTCTCGCCAGGCGAAGCCTAGCGAGTGTTCGCTGAGAGAGTTCGCCAGGCGAAGGCCAGGCGAAGGTTCGCTGCGAGGGTTCGCCAGGCGAATGGAGGCGAATGTGACAGCATTTTTCTTTTGCTGTGTTGATCATGTGGAGATGGTTTGGTTGTTTCACATAGGTGGATACCTTATGATATGAATATAGATATGATCTATTGTGATAATGTGTGCTGTGGGTAGCCTTCGGGCGTGAATCCTAGAGTTGTGATATAATTGATTAATTGTAATCGGTTAAAATACATGAGAACATAATGATGATTATGTGTGTATTGATTGATGAGTTGTGGATGTTTGATTGTTGTGATAATTAGAGATACATGGGAATACAATGAGGAATGTATGTGTATCGTCTAATGAATTGTGAGTGCATATATGTATGCGATTGTTGTGTGAATGCATGGGAACATATGTGATATGTGTGCATTGTTGTTGAATATGATGATGTGCGAAATGAATACATTGATAAATGTTTGATATATGTTGTATGTGCAATCATAATGAAATTCTCGAAGGGGTGAATTATTCGAATGCATGGGATTAAGACGCGGGAACGGTCTTAAGTGCATTTATTGTGATTGGTTGATTGTACATGCATCATTCAGTCAAGAGGCAATGTCTGTTAGTTTCGTGGAAACTAGTGGCTTGTCCCAAACCTAGAAGGGTGGGTTTGAAGCCTAGGGGACGGGCTTGGATGTTATCGGTCTAGAAGGGTGGACCCGGTTTAAAGTAAAAACCGAAAAATGATAACGAGAGTCGGTACCGCATAGCATTGAGTTGCATTGAATATGTTGAGTCACATTGCATAATATTGTTGTGGTGCAAATGTGCTTGGGAATGATTGTGAAATTAAGCATGAAGGGATGTGCTTGTGAATGTTCATAATGTTGATATATGTGAACATGATATGATTTATGACTATGAGAATGAAGTGTGGTGAGAAATGTGAATATGTGTTATATGATACCTATACATATATAATCTTATGCTTTGATTATTATGGTTATATTTCTCACCCTTCTGCTGTTTATAATGCTCTATGAGGCATTGCAGATTAGGATGCTGGAGTCCTTTTGTGAAGATAGTCTTCATTCTTTTGAGTCTGCTGCTCTGATATGTAACACCGGGTAGTTAGACTAGTATAGTCATTCTTTTGTGATACATTGCAATGTATCAGCTGATGTGGTTCTGTAAATCTAACTGATATGATATATTAATTTAGATAGTTTATGTGTACGTGGATTAATATTTTGAAAACGATCAAATGATTTTATCTTCCGCTTAAATTGAAAATGTTACATATTTTATGGAGCAAATTGTGAAAGTGTTTTATTGGTGAAATTGTGGCATTCTTCTTTTATACCTGATTATAAAACCTTTTTACTCTGATAACTTGTATGTGCTTAATTGTTTTTATATGCATTTATTTGGGGTATAGAAGGGGGTGTTACACGTTGAAAATGAGTCTTGGTGGTGTATTGATGCAGAATGGTCAGGTTGTTGCTTATGCTTCCAGACAACTGAAGGTTCATGAAAGAAATTATACCACGCATGAATTAGAGTTGGCCGCTGTGGTGTTCATGTTGAAAGTTTGGAGACATTATCTTTTTGGGTCCAGGTTCGAAGTTTTCAGTGATCACAAGAGCCTGAAGTATTTGTTTGATCATAAAGAGTTGAATATGAGGCAGAGGAGATGGCTTGAACTTCTGAAGGATTATGATTTTGAATTGAGTTACCACTCTGGTAAGACTAATGTTGTAGCTGATGTATTAAGTAGGAAGTCCTTGCATATGTCAATGCTTATGGTTCGAGAGTTAGGACCGATTGAACAATTCAAAGATATGAGTCTAGTGTGTGAAGAGACTTCTAACAGTGTGAAGTTGGGTATGCTAAAGTTGACTAGTGGTATTCTCCAAGAAATTAGAGAAGGTCAAAAGTCTGACTTGAGTTTGGTGGATCGTCTCACGTTAATCAACCAAGGTAACGGGGGTGACTTTCGGGTCGATGAGAATGGTGTGATGAGGTTCAGAGATAGGGTGTGTATTCCAGATGAGCCAGAAATTAAGAAGATATTCTTGAGAAGGGTCACAGAAGTGGGTTAAGTATTCATCCGAGTGCCACAAAAATGTATCAAGACTTGAAGAAATTGTTTTGGTGGCTAGGGATGAAGAAAGAAATTGCAGAGTTTGTGTATGCTTGTTTGACTTGTCAGAAGTCGAAGATTGAACATCAAAGACCGCTGGGTCTGATGCAACCGTTGAATATTCCAGAGTGGAAATAGGATAGAATTTTTGTGGATTTTGTGACAGGTCTACTAAGGACTTTGAAGGGATATGATTCAATTTGGGTGATTGTTGATAGATTGACCAAACCGGCTCATTTTATACCGATGAGGATCAATTATTCGTTGCAGAAGCTAGCCGAATTATATATTGATGAGATTGTAAAGCTGCATGGTATTCCTTCAAGTATTGTGTCTGATAGAGATCCGAGATTCACATCGAGGTTCTGAGAGAGTTTGCAAACAACTTTGGGTACTAAGTTGAGGTTGAGTTTTGCCTATCATCCTCAGACGGATAGACAGACGGAGAGAATTATCCAGTCTTTAGAGGATTTGTTGAGAGCTTGTGGGATCAAGGTGGATCATGGGATAGTCATTTTCCGTTGATTGAGTTTACCTACAACAACAGTTACCATTCTAGTATCGGAATGGCACCGTATGGGGCATTGTATGGTAGGAGATGTAGGACACCTTTGTGTTGGTATGAGTCAGACGAGAGTGTTATGCTCGGACCTGAGATTGTGCAAGAGACGACTGAAAAATCAAGATGATCCAAGAAAAGATGAAAGCATCGTAGAGTCTCTAGAAAAGTTATCACGACAAGAGGAGGAAAGCACTTGAATTCCAGGAGGGAGATTGCGTGTTTTTGAGAGTCACGCCGGTAACTGGTGTTGGCTGAGATTTGAAGTCTCGAAAGCTCACACCGCGCTTTGTTGGTCCGTATCAGATTTTGTAGAGGGTGGGAGAAGTAGCATATCAGATTGCTTTACCACCGTCGCTTGCGAATTTGCATGATGTGTTTCATGTGTCTCAGTTGAGGAAGTACATTCCAGATCCATCACATGTGATTCAGATGGATCATGTACAAGTGAGAGATAATTTGACTGTTGAGGTATTGCCAGTACGAATTGATGAACGAGAAGTGAAACAACTGCGAGGTAAAGAGATTTCCTTGGTAAAGGTAATTTGGGGAGGACCAACTGGATGGAGCATGACTTGGTAGCGTGAGGATCAGATGAGGGAGTCGTATCCGACTCTGTTTCCTTGAGGTAATTTTCGAGAGCGAAAATTCTTTTAAGTGGGGGAGAGTTGTAACACCCCAAGTTCTTGGAATATTTATTTAATTTATTTAAATATGAATATTCGTATTTTTGGTGATTTTCGGTGGTTGATGCGAATATTGAGAATTATGGAGTTTTGAGTTATTTATTTAAATAATAGTATATAATATGAATATATCGGTATTATTATTAATTTAAATAAATATAAGTGATTTAAGGGAAAAGTGGACATTTGAGGAGGAGTTAGTGAGGGTGAAATTGGAAAGCCCATTTTAAGGCCCAAAGTTAGGTTTAACAAAAAGGAATTTTGAGAGAATTAAGATTCATTCTTGTTAGACCGTGAAAAGGAAAGAAATAGAGGCCAGAGCTCTGAGGAAGAGGATTGAGGTAAAAGCTTCGCGAGGTTTCCAAGAATCAAGGAGAAAAGCTTAGAGTCGACAATTAATGTATGGGGAGTATTGTCTTCATTATTTTCAATATATGATTCAATGTATTTAAAGCCGATTTAAGGATTTAGGAGGGTTTTGAGTTTGAGGAAATTAGGCCTTCGTGGCCAAACCTATTTTTACGGTTGTTTAAGTATGGGGATATAACCTTCATTGTTTTCAATATGTGATTCAATGTATTTAAAGTCGATCTAAGGATTTAGGGATTTTGAGTATTGAATTGTTGTTGCCTTTCTGGTGAGTTTAAAGAGTCTGAGGGATTTGAACTGATGGTCTGATAGGTTTGTGGCTGATTTAGGAGTAAGGGAAATTAGGCCTTCGTGGCCAAAATCTGTTGTTGAGGTTTTAACGACATAGGGTAATTGATTATGAGAACTCTAATGAATGTGGGAAAATTGTAAGGATTTTATGGGAATTGGAGGCGTAAATATGATACGGGATTGGCCTAATAAGTCGTAGGTTTTGTGCCTTTATCGCCGTAATACCTTAGGAATGATTGAGGGATGTTTTGGGGGCATTGGGGAAGAAAATCGTAGGGACTTTTGGGCTGGTTTTTCTACTGCTGCGTAACATCGTTTTACTGTAATCGCGAGTTTGCACAGCGAACAATCCTTCGCACGGCGAACACTCGCACGACGAACTGTCCAGCGAACATAGCAGAGTTTCGCGAATTGTGTTCTTGTGCAGTGCTGTCTTGATGCGTTGATGTTGCGATTTTCTGGACGAATTACCTTGAGTATGACTGTGATTAATACATGATTGTATGATGATCCCTATGAGTAATGATGATGAGTTATGATGTTGATTCCATGAGTTTTTGATGATTATATGATGACATAATTATTATGATAATTTTGATGAATGATGATGCACCTAATGAGTTTATTATGATGATGATATTGACACGTGCATCATGCATTCATATGCATTCTGGACTTCGGTCTAGTGTTTGATTCTTGTGGCTTCAGTCCTGTTGTGCGGATGTGAAGTATTTTATTGTGATGCGGTTCTTGTGTAGAATCGATCCTATTGATGGGGATCTATGGAGGGTTAATGACCTAGTGTCCATCGAACTTTGATGAATTGGTACCACATGCATGAGTCTTGTTGCATTTGCATTTATGTGACAATTTGGTGTAATTTATGATATTATGAATTTTTTGATGTTTTCTTGATGATTATGATGATGTTGAATACGAAAATGACGCTATTTTATATATTAATTCCTATATTGATTATTATGAATCGTTTTACTCACCCTTCCTGTTTGAATGTTGCCTCCACGTGGGTAACGTGTAGATGATCAGGTTTAGCCGTGGATGTCGTCGAAGACTTTTTGGAGTTTTTGACTTTTGGTTGATTTAGAAGGTCTTGCTCCAATAGTGTAACATTGGGCTGGGGTCTTTCTGTTAAACCATGTTTTATTGATTATTGTTATTTTAATTATGTTGTTGCGCAAGGAAAAGTTTGAATTTTTCCTTTTTGAGTTCCGCTGCCTTCTGAACAATTTTTGAGTAATTTTGGGAAAACCCGTTGTTTACGGTGCATTGACTTTTATTTGAGTTATTGAGAAATGTACGCCCTTTGAGGTGATTTTTATTGTGTTTAATATTTTACTATGATAAATGTGATTGATTTGCCATTATATTTGTGGGACAGAAAAGAGTGTTAAAATGGTCGAGGACGCAGACCGGGCGGTCGAGGAGGTGGGAGAGGCAGGCCAGGCGGCAGAGGCATAGGCGGAGGAGGGGATGCAGATGTTGGCAAGCACACGCAGTAGACTGTGATATTTTATTGATGTACTATATTTTGATGACATTGGTTTAGTATTTTTTTATGATGATTATCATATATTACTTCTTTTATATATATATATATATATATATATATATATATATATATATATATATATATATATATATATATATATATATATATATATATATATATATATATATATATATATATATATATATATATATATATATATATATATATATATATATATATATATATATATATATATATATATATATATATATATATATATATATATATATATATATATATATATGATATTATTTTATTTGCAGATGAATGTTAATTTCCATCTGCGACCAACAAAACTTGATTTTTTTTATAAAAAAAAGCATGTTTTGATAATATTTCGAAGATGCATCTCCTGAATTTTTTTCATAGATGCATCTTTTGAAGTATCCAGCGTAAAAAAAAAAAAAAGGGTGCGTCTAGATATGTATCTCAGAAAGCAGGAAGCATAAAAGAAATTTCACTATGTACCTAAGAGTATTTAGGGGTGGATTAAGAAATTATTTTGTTTGTTTTAGGGGCGCCTTTAGGCCTGTTATTGTGGGAAGACTTTTTTATTTTATTTTTTATTTTACTTTATAAAATAGTGTTAACTCTTAAAATGAATAATAGTTCACTTCAAAAGTCTACCATCTCTTTGTTAGCTGTTAACAAAAAAGTTGACATAAATAAATATAATGTTATTCGACTTTAATTCTCACATTTTTATTATTTTAATTTTCATGTTTAATATTTGAATATTAAACATGAAAAAATTTGAATATTAAACATGAAATTTATTGAATATTTGAATGATTAAACATCAAGTAAATTCAGTCACTGGCTATTTGATTAATTTTTGTGTGTGAATATTTTATGTGTGAGATATCGGATCGAACTCTAGTTAGCATGTCGTCGAATTTTCTCACATGCTATTGTCGAAGACCTACATGCTGTAATCGAATTGTGTTATAGTATGTAGTTATCGAATTGGACCTTGTGCTAAGGATCAAATTGTTTAAGTTAGCTTGTAATGGGTAATTGTTAAAATGCTCATTAGTTTAGTATGTTAGATTTTATTATAAATAATGCACTAGTCTCTGATCTTATGTGTGGTGTGACAAAATCTAATTAGGGTGAGAGGGTTATTTGTTATACTTGAGTACTTGTAATATGTTTTATAGAGAAAATAAAGAATAACAGTTATAACCAATCCTTATTGTTCTCCTTGTTTTTCCTTAACCCTAACCCTTGCGTGTTTCTTGATCATAAAGAAACCGAGTATATTTTGTTTTAAGGCATCCTAATTCACAACAAGTTGGTGCAATGAGCATGAAGAAGATGCCTTCAACAAAGTATGAGATTGAAAAGTTCATCGGAGTGAACAACTTCGGTCTGTGGCGCTTGAAGATGAAAGCCTTACTGGTTCAGCAGGGTTGTTTGGAAGCGTTGAAGGGAGAGACAACCATGGACGCTGCATTAATGGAAAAAGAAAAGACGGTCATGATAGAGAAAGCCCACCGTGGAATATTTTTGAGCCTTGGTGATAAGGTTCTTTGACAGGTATCAAAGGAGACCACGATATCAGGGTTATGGTTGAAACTTGAAAGTTTGTACATGACCAAATCTCTAGTGAATCGACTCTGCCTAAAGCAAGCTTTGTATTCATTCAAGATGAGTGAAGACAAAGTGCTGGCTGGGCAGTTAGATATATTCAACAAGCTGATTCTTGATCTTGAAAATATTGATGTGAAGATCGATGATGAAGATCAAGCACTATCGTTGTTGCGTGCTTTTCCCAGAACACATGCTCACTTTAAAGAAACTCTCTTGTATGGAAGGGAGTCTCTGAGCTTTGAAGAAGTTCAATCAGCCTTATATTCTAAGGACTTGAACAAACGAAAGGAGCATAAATCTTCGACGATTGGTGGAACAATGTTGCTGGGAAACAACTGTTGGTGTAAGCCCTAGAGGCCAATACTTTTTGGTACTTGTATCAGATTATTCGTTTAATAATAAAAGGCATTTCTTTATTATGTTTGTCTTTCAGAATAATAAAGTCCCTAGAATAGTTAGTCTGTTTAATGAAATGTTAAGTGTGACTTAATCATGAGATCCCATTAAACATAAAGACATTATTCTTAAAATATCCGTAGTCAAGCTTTATTGCAAAGTGGGATAACATTAAAAGCATTGAGACTATTATGAAGATAGACTGATGATCACATCTCATGGATCATGGATAAAGAGTTATCAAGTCTTGACATAGGTATAAATATTAGGAGTAATATTTATACCGGATTGACCCGCTATGAGAATACTACATAGTATGTTATGCAAAGTGTCATAAGTTATTCTCATGGTGATAATGGTGTATTACCACCCTTCGACCTGAAACCACTATGGACCCTAGATGTAGAGTCGGGTGCTTTATTGCTGATCAAACATTATCCGTAACTGGATGATCATAAAGACAGTTGATGGGCACTCCACGAAGCATGCTGAGGGACATGAGTGTCCTAGATGGAATTTGCCAATCCTGCATAACAGGAGAAATGTCTAAGGGCCCAATATTGAACTGGACAAGGATGACACAGTGTATGCCTTGTGTTCAATATAGACATAGGGGCAAAAGGGTAATTGTACAAACATATATTATCACGAAAAAGGTTTTGTCAGATCACATGACATTTTCGTGACTTGGGTAGCAGTGATGTGTTGCTAGATACCGCTTACTGTTTATTATGTTAAATATATATAATTTAATATAATTACCAACGTTACGAAATCCTACAGGGTCACACACATAAGGACAGTTTGATGAGAGATAGAGAAATCAAAGGAACACCGTAAGGTACGGTGCACTTAAGTGAAAAATAGAAATTCGGATAATATAATAATAATTATTGTTATTTTATAATGGTTATAAAATAATAATAAAATAAATATATTTATTATAATAATAGTTATTATAATAATATATAATATTATTATGGATCATGTGAATTAGGGTTTTAGCCCGCAGCCCACAAGAGAGTCTATAAAAGGAACCCTTGTGATGAAGCTTTCACTTGATGCAATTTCGTTTTTGATTCTCTTTTCTCACTCAAATAATTCCGTTCGTAAGCAGCTAGCACTGTGACCGGAAGCTGTTCGTGTGGACTGAGTAGAGGCGTTGCACTTCATCAACGCTTGTGATCGCTGCATCAAAGATCTGAATCGCCACAAAGAGGTAACGATTCTATCACTGACCATGCTCATTCGTGAGGATCACTAAAGGAAAATTTTTGTTTTCCGCTGCGTTTAGATCGCAATTTTCCTTCAGTGGTATCAGAGCCACTTACGAAACCATGGATCTGATAGCTGTTAAATTTCCGTCTTTTCTGTATTTGATTCGATTAAAACACAGAATGAATTTAACAATAAACGATTAATTAAATTTGGCATCTGTTGTGTACGATTTGGATGATTGATGTTGATTATGCTTCGGAATCCGACATTAGTATGGTGAAGTTGTGCGATACATTGATCATCCATAGGTTACACAATTAGATCGATCACTTTTATATAAGATATAAGAAATTCTGATGCAAAGATGGTATATGGGATATACTGTTTTGATTTCATCCATTCAATCACATAAGGATTGTAATTCTTTTGAAAGATCATCACTTTCATTCGCTTCGGAATCCGACGTTAGTATGGTGAAGCAATGATATGTTGATCTATCATATTGAGTTATCAATCGAGTTGTGTTTGACGGCATGAAATTGTTGCATTAGGATTAATGGCAGTACAAGTGTTGTATTGCCGCAGACTTTTCCGGTTGGGATTGTAAATGCACAAAAGTTGTGCAGGAAACGACGTGAAATACAATGAAGTGTTCATAAAAATTTTCGCTGGGGCGCTGCCCCTAACAACCCCTTGACCCCCGTCCGCTGAACGGTCAGCGGAACCACCGTCCGCTGACCGGGCAGCGGAACCCCCGGTTAAGTCTGCAAAGTGTGATCAATCAGTCGAAATTTAATTTAGTTTATTTAATTATCGGAATTTTAAACTAATAATAAAAGTGTGTTTATTATTATTTATTTGTGGTGATCAGTTATGGCCTTAGTTTTGTTTTGGGATTTTTGAATACGGCCTGCGTGTCGTGCCTCTCTCTCAATCTCTTTATGTAACTTCTTTTCTCATCTCACTCCCTCGTATGTAAAACGAGTTTTCTTATATGTAATGTAATATTATGTTATGAAAAAAAAAGGAAGTATTCAATATTAAAGGAGGATAATCTTGGAGATCATGCTTGGAGAAGCTTAGATCGTTATTAGGTTAGCTTAGGTTCTCTCATTGGCTTGAGAGAACAATTGCGTTAGGGGCCATAATTGTATCTTTTTATATGTATGTTGATGCATGTACTTGTATGTTGATGCATGTGAGAGACGTTTTGCATGTTAAGCCGGTGAGATCAAACTAATAACAAATTCCCTCAAAATTAAATATTAAGTTTATGCTTTCCAATTTTTAGCACTCATCAAGACTAGTATCGAGCATTGTAGGTTTCGCCTACGCGAGGTGCATGTTCTATATTAGTAAGGTGTGATGGGATAATTGTAATATCCAATTGCTAAAACAATGGGTCAAACTTAACTAAACAAATTATAATAAGATTATATATGTTTAGAAGCAAGAATTGGGAATGATTCATGTGATGGATCAGAATAAGGAGTTATTCACCCAATTGAAAATATTCGAGAGTTGTATGAGATACAATTGGAAGGAGTTCCTACCTAAATAACTTAGTTTTGTGTAATCAGCCTAACGCTGACTTAAAACAAAGTGAAACATGGATCTCGACCCACTAGAAAGTCTTCCAACGGGATTTTCCGAATCAAATGATGAGGGTCATTTGTTTTGAATAAAATAGTGGGAGCATATTTGATTAAAGGCCTAATTAAATATGTTGTTTTAATGATACTTATATTTTCATATTTCTCTTGTAGATTACCATGACAACAAACACATCGAACAATATTTTGCGATCCATCCTAGATAAGGAAAAATTGTCTGGGACAAATTTCCTGGATTGGCACCGTAATCTGAGGATTGTCCTCAAGCACGATAAGAAGCTGTATGTCTTGGAGACACCAGTTCCTGAGGAGGAACCTCCTAGTTCTGCACCAAAGGCAGAAAGAGATGCTTATAAAAAGCATTTCGATGATGCCAATGAAACCGCTTGCCTCATGCTTGCTACCATGAACTCTGAGTTGCAAAAGCAACACGAGAACATGTCTGCGTTCGATATGATCGGACATCTGAAAACGCTTTATCAAGAGCAAGCAAGAAATGAGAGGTTTCAGGTTTCAAAGTCCCTTTTTAACAGCAAGTTAGCTGAGGGAGCCCCTGTAAGTCCCCATGTACTCAAGATGATTGGGTATGTGGAGAACCTTGACAGATTAGGGTTTCCCCTTGGAAAGGAACTTGCGATTGATCTGATCTTGCAATCGTTGCCAGAGAGCTTCAGTCAGTTTGTCCTGAATTTCAATATGAATGACTTGGACAAAAGTCTTCCAGAACTGCTAGGCATGTTGAGAACTGCTGAGCAGAATATGAAGACAAAAGGGAAATCCATTCTGATGGTCAGTAATGGAAAGAAACAGAACAAGAGGCCCATCAAACAGGGTGGTAGAGGGAAAGGCAAGGAAGTTGCCAAACCCAAACCCACTCCTCCTGTTTTGAAGCCTAGTGGAGGAATAGCAAAGGAGGGCACTTGCTTCCATTGCGGTAAGACCGGACATTGGAAGAGAAATTGCCCAAAGTACCTGGAAGATAAGAATAATGGAGTAGAGACTTCAAATTCAGGTATTTTTGTTATTGAAATTAATTTATCTACTTCTGCATCATGGGTATTAGATACTGGATGCGGTTCTCACATTTGTACTAATGTGCAGGGACTAAAAAGGAGTAGAAATTTGGCAAAAGGTGAAGTTGACCTACGAGTTGGCAATGGAGCAAAGGTTGCTGCTTTAGCTGTAGGAACTTATGTTTTAACTTTACCTAGTGGTTTAATAATTCAGTTAGAGAACTGTTATTATGTACCTGCAATTAGCAGGAATATTATTTCCGTTTCTTGTTTGGACAAGTTTGGTTTTTCATTCATAATAAGGAACAATTGTTGCTCCATTTATTTGAATGATATATTCTATGCTACTGCAAAAATGAATAATGGACTATATGTCCTTGATCTTGAAATGCCAATTTATAACATTAATACTAAAAGGTTGAAACCTAATGAGTTGAATCCAACTTACCTTTGGCACTGTCGATTAGGCCACATAAATGAGAAACGCATTTCCAAACTCCATAAAGATGGACTCTTGGACTCTTTTGATTATGAATCATACGAGACATGCAGATCTTGTTTAATTGGAAAGATGACAAAATCCCCATTCACAGGAAAAGGTGAAAGGGCTAATGATCTTTTGGCACTGATACATACTGATGTATGTGGACCACTGAACATACCAGCCAGAGGAGGTTTTCAGTACTTCATCACTTTTACTGATGACTTCAGTAGATACGGATATGTGTATTTAATGAAACACAAATCTGAGTCCTTTGAAAAGTTCAAGGAATTCAAGAATGAAGTACAAAACCAACTAGGTAAGAATATTAAAGTTCTTCGATCAGATCGAGGCGGTGAATATTTAAGCCTAGAATTTGATGACCATCTAAAAGAGTATGGGATTCTATCCCAACTTACTCCTCCTGGAACACCACAATGGAATGGTGTATCTGAGAGAAGAAATCGAACCTTGTTAGACATGGTCCGATCCATGATGAGTCACGTCGATCTTCCAAACTCCTTTTGGGGACATGCATTATTAACAGCAGCTTACACACTTAACCGTGTTCCATCCAAAAAGGTTGATAAGACACCATATGAGATATGGAGTGGTAAGAAACCACATATGTCTTACATGAAGATTTGGGGTTGCGAGGTTTACGTCAAACGACAAATTTCAACCAAGCTTGAGCCCAAATCTGACAAATGCTTATTTGTGGGGTATCCTAAAGAAACAAGAGGATATTACTTCTACAATCCTTCTGAGGGCAAAGTGTTTGTCGCTCGAACTGGAGTCTTTCTGGAAAGGGATTTTATTTCCAAAGGAAACAGTGGGAGGAAAATAGAGCTTGAAGAAATTCAAGAATCACAAAACATTGAAACACCTATGGAGGAACTAGAGCGGGAAACACAAGTAGTTGTGGAAGAGCAACCTGCTCAAGAAGAACAAGACCAGCGTAGGTCAAGCAGGATACGTCACCAACCTGAGAGATATGGATATCTCATAAGTGATCAGGGTGATGTATTACTCATGGATCAAGATGAGCCTGTGACCTACAAAGAGGCCATAACTGGTCCTGAGTCTGAGAAGTGGCTAGAAGCCATGAAATCTGAAATGGATTCCATGTACACAAACCAGGTTTGGACCTTGGTAGAACCTCCTATAGGAGTTAACCCTATAGGATGCAAGTGGGTCTTCAAGAAGAAGACTGACATGGATGGTAAGGTACATACCTATAAAGCAAGACTGGTTGCAAAAGGCTATAAACAAATTCATGGGGTTGACTATGATGAAACCTTTTCACCAGTTGCAATGCTTAAATCTGTTCGGATTTTACTTGCCATCGCTGCATATCATGATTATGAAATATGGCAGATGGATGTCAAAACTGCTTTCCTTAATGGGAATCTTCTTGAGGATGTGTACATGACACAACCTGAAGGATTTGACATACCACAAGATGCCCAAAAGATATGCAAGTTACAGCGATCTATCTATGGATTGAAGCAAGCTTCCAGAAGCTGGAATCTTCGTTTTGATGAAACCGTAAAACAATATGGATTCATCAAAAATGAAGATGAACCTTGTGTCTACAAGAAGGTTAGTGGGAGCATGATCGTGTTTCTGGTATTATATGTAGATGACATATTACTCATTGGAAACGATGTCCCTACCTTGCAACAAGTGAAAACTTGGTTAGGGAATTGTTTTTCTATGAAAGACCTAGGTGAAGCAGCCTATATATTAGGAATTAGGATCTATAGAGATAGATCACAAAAACTGCTTGGCCTAAGTCAGAGTACATACATAGATAAAGTGTTGAGACGCTTTAATATGCATGATTCCAAGAAAGGATTCATACCTATGCAACATGGTCTGTGTTTATCAAAAACACAATCCCCTTCAACTAAGGAAGAAAGGGATCGCATGAATAAGATTCCATATGCATCTGCAATAGGATCTATCATGTATGCCATGTTATGTACTCGACCAGATGTCTCGTATGCATTAAGTGCAACGAGTAGGTACCAATCTGATCCCGGTGATGCTCACTGGGTAGCTGTCAAGAATATTCTTAAGTACTTGAGAAGGACTAAGGATTCATTCTTGATATATGGAGGTCAGGAAGAGCTTGATGTAATTGGTTACACTGATGCTAGCTTCCAGACAGATAAGGATGATTTTAGATCACAATCTGGTTATGTGTTCTGTCTCAATGGTGGCGCTGTGAGCTGGAAAAGTTCAAAGCAAGAAACAGTTGCTGATTCTACAACTGAGGCCGAGTATATTGCTGCCTCAAATGCAGCAAAGGAAGCTGTTTGGATCAAGAAGTTCATTAGTGAACTTGGCATAGTCCCTAGCATTGTGGATCCCATTAGTTTATATTGTGATAACAATGGTGCTATCGCACAAGCTAAGGAGCCTAGATCTCACCAACGATCCAAACACATACTTAGGCGTTATCACCTCATTCGAGAGATAATCGATCGGGGAGATGTGAAGATATGCAGAGTACCTACACTTGACAATATCGCTGACCCATTAACAAAGCCTCTTGCGCAACAGAAGCATGATGGTCATACTAGATCTATGGGTATTAAGGGTATGCCTAATTGGCTCTAGTGCTAGTGGGAGATTGTTGGTGTAAGCCCTAGAGGCCAATACTTTTTGGTACTTGTATCAGATTATTCGTTTAATAATAAAAGGCATTTCTTTATTATGTTTGTCTTTCAGAATAATAAAGTCCCTAGAATAGTTAGTCTGTTTAATGAAATGTTAAGTGTGACTTAATCATGAGATCCCATTAAACATAAAGACATTATTCTTAAAATATCCGTAGTCAAGCTTTATTGCAAAGTGGGATAACATTAAAAGCATTGAGACTATTATGAAGATAGACTGATGATCACATCTCATGGATCATGGATAAAGAGTTATCAAGTCTTGACATAGGTATAAATATTAGGAGTAATATTTATACCGGATTGACCCGCTATGAGAATACTACATAGTATGTTATGCAAAGTGTCATAAGTTATTCTCATGGTGATAATGGTGTATTACCACCCTTCGACCTGAAACCACTATGGACCCTAGATGTAGAGTCGGGTGCTTTATTGCTGATCAAACATTATCCGTAACTGGATGATCATAAAGACAGTTGATGGGCACTCCACGAAGCATGCTGAGGGACATGAGTGTCCTAGATGGAATTTGCCAATCCTGCATAACAGGAGAAATGTCTAAGGGCCCAATATTGAACTGGACAAGGATGACACAGTGTATGCCTTGTGTTCAATATAGACATAGGGGCAAAAGGGTAATTGTACAAACATATATTATCACGAAAAAGGTTTTGTCAGATCACATGACATTTTCGTGACTTGGGTAGCAGTGATGTGTTGCTAGATACCGCTTACTGTTTATTATGTTAAATATATATAATTTAATATAATTACCAACGTTACGAAATCCTACAGGGTCACACACATAAGGACAGTTTGATGAGAGATAGAGAAATCAAAGGAACACCGTAAGGTACGGTGCACTTAAGTGAAAAATAGAAATTCGGATAATATAATAATAATTATTGTTATTTTATAATGGTTATAAAATAATAATAAAATAAATATATTTATTATAATAATAGTTATTATAATAATATATAATATTATTATGGATCATGTGAATTAGGGTTTTAGCCCGCAGCCCACAAGAGAGTCTATAAAAGGAACCCTTGTGATGAAGCTTTCACTTGATGCAATTTCGTTTTTGATTCTCTTTTCTCACTCAAATAATTCCGTTCGTAAGCAGCTAGCACTGTGACCGGAAGCTGTTCGTGTGGACTGAGTAGAGGCGTTGCACTTCATCAACGCTTGTGATCGCTGCATCAAAGATCTGAATCGCCACAAAGAGGTAACGATTCTATCACTGACCATGCTCATTCGTGAGGATCACTAAAGGAAAATTTTTGTTTTCCGCTGCGTTTAGATCGCAATTTTCCTTCAACAACAAATCTTGCAAAATTGCAGGTATTTGATATGTGAGATTCAAGCTTCATAATGAGTCAATAAGGTTATTGACAAAAGTCAGGTATGTACATGATTTGAAGAGAAATTTGATATCTCTTGGTGAATTCGACAGGAAGGGATATGTTTTTCAAGGAGATAAAAGTATCCTAAGAGTCGTGAAGGGATCGAAAGAAGTCTTGAGAGGCGTGAGAAAACAAGGCTTGTACACCCTTGAGGCTGAAGTTGTAAGTGGTTCGACAAATGTTGCATCCACGAAACTGTTGTGGAAAATAGAAATATGGCACATGAGATTGGGCCATGTCACTGAAAGGGATCTGGTCAAATTAGGGAAACAAAATCTGCTTGGAGGCGACCAAGTCGAAAAGATGACATTTTGTGAACCCTGTGTACTTGAAAAATCTTGCAGAGTGAAGTTCAACAAATGCAAACAAAGAACTCATGGATCCCTTAATTACATCCATGCTAATCTTTAGGGGCCTGCAAGGTATCCATCACATTTAGGAGTAAGGTTTTTTCTATCCATAATTGATGATTATTCAAGGAAGTTATGGGTATTCATCTAGAAGACTAAGGATGGAACTTTTGAGAATTTCAAAGGTTGGAAGACTCTGGTCGAAAATCAGAATAACAGAAAGGTCAAGAGGTTGAGAACCGACAATGGCCTTGAATTTTTCAATGAGGCGTTTGAAAATTTTTATGTTAGCTCAGGTATTGCAAGACACAAAACTACTGCAGGGACTCCACAACAAAATAGTTTGGCAGAAAGGTTTAATCTAACTATTTTGGAACGAATTAGATGTATGTTGACTAATGTTGGATTAAAGAAGGTGTTTTGGGTTGAGGCTGCTTCGACAATAACATATCTGATAAACAAATGTCCTTCGATTGTGTTAGATATGAAGATACTTGAAGAAGTTTGGTCAGGATATCCACCTAGTCTCGACATTCTGAGAGTATTTGGGTGCATGGCCTACGCTCATATTAGGCAAGACAAGGTCAAACCTAGAGCTCTGAAATGCATGTTCATGGGATACCCTGAAAGAGTCAAAGCTTATAGGATATGGTGCGTAGATCCAGGTCCCAAAATGTGTATCACTAGTTGAGATATAGTTTTTAATAAATCTGAGATGGCTTTCAAGAAAACTAATGATGCTGACGAAGAGTTGGAACAGGGAGAGATTCCTATTGAGGTAGAACATGTTGATGTTGAATTGCATATCCCAGATGAAGTCGAAGAAAAAGCAGAAGCTGTTGTCAAAGATGAGGAGACTAATAATGACTACTTGCTAGCAAGAGATAGGTCAAGAAGACTCATTAAGCCACCTCACAGACTTGGGTATGCAAATCTTATAGATTATGCCTTAATCTCTGCAAGTGAGGTTCTTGATAAAGAACCTAGAGACTATAAGGAAGTTATGAGGAGTCGAAAGAAGACTGAACGGATGAAGGCCATGAATGATGAGATAAAATCTCTTCATGATGACAACACTTGGGAACTGATCAAGAAACCTGTTAGAGCTAGGTTAGTCAGCTGTAAATGGGTTTTCAAAGTTAAGGAAGGAATCGAAGGAGTGGCGTCAATGAGATACAAGGCAATATTGGTCGCTTGGGGGTTCACTCAGAAATAAGGTGTTGACTTTAATGATGTGTTTTCACCCATTGTAAAGCATAGATCCATTTGAATGTTGCTTGCCACGGTGGCATAGCTCGACCTTGAACTGGAACAGATGGATGTGAAGACTGCGCTCTTGTATGGTGATCTAGATGAAACAATCCTGATTAGGCAACCTAAAAGGTATGTCGCTAAGGGGAAGGGAGCTTATATGTGAAAGTTGAAGAGATCTTTATATGGACTAAAACAATCTCCTCAATAGTGGAATAGGATATTCGACAAGTTCATGACACGCATAAGTTTCATTAGAAGTCAGTTCGACCACTGTGTTTACTTCAGATTTCGACCTGGTAATTCATTTGTTATTTTGTTGTTTTATGTGGATGATATTCTAATAGCAAGCAACAATGTCGAAGATGTAATGAGGGTGAATGATGAACTCAATAAGGAGTTTAACATGAAGGATCTGGGAGCTACTTCTAAGATTCTTGGGATTGACATTCGAAGAGATAGAAAGAAGTCAAAATTATGCTTATCTCAAGAGGCATACCTAGGGAAGATTCTCGAAAAGTTTGGTATGTTGAATTCAAAACCTGTTGTGACTCCGACAAACCCTCAATTCAAGTTGAGTATAGATCAGTGTCTCAGTAATAATGTCGAAAGAGCTTATATGAATAACATTCCATATGCTAACATAGTGGGTTCTTTGATGTATGTTAGGGTCTGCACTAGATCCGACATAGCATATGCAGTAAGTCTTGTAAGCAGATACATGGCAAATCCTGAAAAGGCTCACTGGCAAGCATTAAAGTGGATTCTAAGGTACACAAATGGGTCTATAAACAGAGTCTTAATTTATGGTGGAGCCTTGGGTGAAGATAGTAAATGGATTTCAAAAAATCTATTTCTGGATATGTGTTCGCTATGTTTGGCATAACAATTAGTTGGAAATCAACACTTCAGAAGGTTGTTGCCTTATCAACCACTGAAGCAGAATATATCGCCCTAACTGAAGCTGTGAAGGAAGCATTGTGGCTTGAAGGTTTTGCAAAGGAGCTGAAACTTCAAGGTCGAGTTGTCACTAGTAAATGTGATAGTCAAAGTGCAATACACCTGTTGAAGAATTCAGCCTATCATGAGTGAATTAAGCACATTGATATGAGGCTGCATTTTGTCAGAGGGATAATCGAGCATGGAGAAGTCCATGTGCTGAAAGTTTCGATAAATCATAATGCTGCTGATATGATAATCAAGATGTTGTCCAGTTGCAAGTTTTTCCACTGTATGCAGTTGATAAAGCTGCAATGAGATTTGCAAGATATTGGATTGAACTCTAGTTAGCATTCCGTCAAAGTTTGCTTACATGTTGTTGTCGAAAACCTACATGATATAGCCGAATTGTGTTCTAGTATGTAGTTGACGAATTGGACCTTGTGTTAAGGATCCAATTATTTAAGTTAGCTTGTAATGG
Organism: Lathyrus sativus; assembly: GCA_963859935.3. Taxonomy (NCBI): domain Eukaryota; kingdom Viridiplantae; phylum Streptophyta; class Magnoliopsida; order Fabales; family Fabaceae; genus Lathyrus; species Lathyrus sativus. The sequence goes on along the minus strand of OZ012739.1, from coordinate 285,664,215 downwards.
ATAATTGTTAAAAAGCTCGTTAGTTTAATATGTTAGGTTTTATTATAAATAACATACTAGTCTCTCATCTTATGTGTGGTGTGACAAAACCTAATTAGGGTGAGAAGGTTATTTGCTATTCTTGAATACTTGTAATATATTTTATAGAGAAAGTAATGAATAGCAGTTATAACTAATCCTTTGTTGTTCTCCTTGTTTTTTCTTATAATCCTAACTCTTGTGTGTTTCTTGATCATAAAGAAATCGATTATATTTTATTTTAAAACATCATAATTCACAATATTATGCTTTTGTTATCAAATTTTTTTAAAATATATAAACGAAATGACAATAATTATTTTACCAATCCATAGTTATGAAATTTTGGTTATGAAATAGTTATTTTACCCATCTACAATTATGAAATTTTGGTTTTGAAATAATTATTTTACCAATCCACGATTATGAAATTTCGGTTTTGAAATGAGGGGTTGATATTCAATTTAATAAGGGTAATGCTAACTTGTGCCCTAGGGGCACAAGTTAAGAAATCCACTTATAGTAAAGTTGTATTAAAAAAAACAATTTAAAAATTAATTTTATACTTTAATTAAAGTCTGTACACAATTTTAAGATAATATTTCTTAATTTAGTTGTTAACTTGTGCCCTTGGGGTACAAGTTAGCATTACCCATTTAATAATTAGCAATAATAGTATTTGTCCATTGAATTAGAACTTTCTCACTATGTCTTGGAGACTTGGTTTATTATTAGATTGCATAAATATGTCTGATAATCAATTTTCTTATGTTTTATCTCAATATTATGTTTCTTGGTTCTTTTTTGAATGGTTTATTATTATAAGAAAAACTGAAGCATCCTCCTATTTTGATTATTTTTAATTTTAGTTCTTAATTTTTTGTCTCAAATTTTACATTATTTGAAATTTAGTTAATTAATCCCCCTTTAGCTTTGCATAACTAGGGGTGGACAACGGTCGGATTCGGTCCGAAAAGTGTCATCCAAAAGAAAACGGAAGACTTTGAAAATAAAACCATTTTCGACCGTATCATAAACGGTTCTCATCGGTTTTGGGTTTGGCGGAGAATCGGGTATGTCGGACGGATTGTTTCGGTTAAGAGTAAGGTAATGTAAAATTTTCTCTTGGTTACTCTTTCTAATAATTTCATAAGAGTCTTGAAGGTGATTTTCAATGTTTTTGGTAACACTTAAGGAAGATTATGATGGATGGCAAACAAATATGGTGTAAAGATGAGATCAGTGTGAAGATAGGATGAGTTTGATGGAAGAAGTAGTAAACAGACATTTATATTAGTTTAAAAAATTGAGTTTGTGAAGATGAGAAGAAACATATATGAAAAAATGGCTCTGCAATATTGAAGATGAGTTTGTGAACGTGAGAAGATGAGTTTGATGTGAAGAATAAACTAGAAACTTAAGAGAGAGAGAGAGAGAGAAAAAAAAAATTAATTTAAAACAAATACAACTTGTTTGTTTGTAACATGTGAAGAGAGATATTGTATGTTAACAGTAAAATAAAGTGATTGAATTAATGTGGCTCAGAGCATTGATATATGTAAAAGAAAAAATATTAATTAAAAGGTAGGAAAGCTACTGCTAATCAATGACTACTAAAATTACATTGGAAACAAGCTAATTATTTATAATGGTAAACTTGTATATCGGACGGGTTCGGATAATAACAGATACAATTTTATAAACTGAATCCGACCGACAAAATCCATGTTTACCCGCTTTTCGCAACATCTGAACCTGTGGCCCGAACCGACCCACCCATAACACCCATAGATATTTCGGTTTTCTCGGTTTTCGGTCGGGTGATTGAGATCTGTCCACCCCTAACTAACATCCTCATTAATGACGTGATAACACTATAACGAAATCAAGTAAGATTTTATTTTATTTTTAATTAAAAGTAGTTGTTTTTATTTTATAAATTATTAAAAACATTTTATATTCCATGTAATTTTATGGTATTCTCTAATTTCTCATTTAAAAGAAAAAAAAGGAAGAACCTTCAAAACACTTTTGCTAGAACAATTTTATTTCTTTCATCAGTGTGCTCCTCCCATAATGAATCCTGCACAATTCGACCCACCTATCCCCAAAGTCATTATTACCCTATGTGATAGGAAGTTTTTCTAAAAATAGAGTTTCTACAATAAAATGGGAAGAACACTTAAACTATCTAAAAAAATTAAAATAACATCTTTTATTTGATTGATAATCTCAAATGAGAGTACATAGTGTCATTTTGGATAAAAAGTAATGGTTAAAACCCATTCAACAATATTTAAGATAAAAGCCCAACTAGGATAATTGTCTATCTAACTTAAATAACTAATTTGTTTAAAAACTAATTTCACATTCTATCATTACTCACCCCTGGAAAACCAACATTGTCCTCAAGGTTGTAGACAAGTAACACCCTTAAAGGCTTATATTTTCTTTATCTTTTTCATTCACCAAAAACTATTTCCACAACTTATCTTACAAGAAGCTTATCACCCAATGCACAACCAAACAAAAGGCCATTGCCTAGGCTCTGATCTATCCAGGTAATATTTCATACACGAGGAGATAAGGAAACCGGACTAACACAAAGAGAAAATGATAGCACGTACAACAACATGCCACCTACAGATAGATACATTGCTCAAAATCCTGATGCATAAGAACTATTAGCAATGACTTGTAGACATATGGTTAATGTCATGCCTAAAAAAATACCCAGTATAAGTACTTTCCTTCCAAGTTATCTATCAGAATCATTGAAACAACCAATCCAAGGAACATCACTTTAGCATGGCAGGCAAACAATAACTGAGAGTTTTATTGCGCCAGTCTCATAACCTCTATGCGACTTTGACAGTTCGCCCATTGCAGGTTTCACGTGCAGTCCTCCTAAGAGCTTCTCAAATTCAGCTCCAACTTCAATGGCTCTTCCTCTCTTAAAAAGCCAATAAGGAGTTTCTGCATAGATCTCCATGAACACAGTGAGTATAACAGCAGGGATGACAGATACCCAGAAACAAATCCTCCACCAACCAATTATATCTTTGGCTGGGATTCTTATAAAGAGAGCCACCATGAGTTCAAGACATGTTGCAGTTTGCGTTAAGCCTCCAAAATTACCACACACATCTAAAGGTATGGCCTCAGCCACATAAAAAGCTGCAACAGATGGGCTATGTCCCATTCCAGTACCAACAAATAATCTCCCTAAAAGCATAACCTAGAGGGATTTTGTTGTTTCAGTCATTATGGCTACAATGATCATAGGCAAAACATACAACTGGAAACTTCTTCTACGACTAACCCCATATGTGATCCATCCACTGAATAGATATCCAAGAAAATGGTGTTGTTCATCAATTTTATATGTAGTTCTTGAAGTCATCATGTCTTCAACATATTCCCAACAGTAGTGAGCAGAAACTCCATCACCATAATTTAAGCCAAAAGGTACATTTCCCCCTAATTGAACAAGTATTACGCTTTGAGTCGTATCTAAGCTATATTTGTTCCCGAGTGAAACAGGACCAACACAACATGGAAGTTGATGTTTTCAACTATTTGAGAAGTCCAAGGAATGCAAAAATCATGGATGATGCAACTTAGTCTTGGTGACAATTTGGCAAACAGTTCATGTGCATGTTTTTGGAGCAAGAAAACTTGTTGTGAAGATAACCATTTAAAAATTGAAGTAATTGACATAAGCTTCATATCACTGTAGAAAAATTTTCCATTCATCTTCAACGCCATTTAATTCTAGTATAAAATAGAAATAAAATAACACCATGTAAGCCATGGCACCCATGACCAACAAAAAACTTTGTCGAGTAGCCATTCCATCATCGGAAAGGAAGTCGACACCGACACACTTGACCAAACTGCAGAGTTGTTGTCGTCAAGATCCAACATATGCGAGCAAAACCAGTTTGACAACCACGAATCGTACACCAAGACGCAACAATATTGGTCTGGTGGCTCCTGTGGTTTTGGAGGCATAGCAAAATCGGCATCATCATGAAACCCTTTGTTAAGAAAACCTGGTTGGGTTGAGTTAGGCCCAACCACATTTTCTTAACACATGTTCATGCTATATCCCATGTCCGACGTGAGACTCTTAACACTCTTCATCATTGAATTGAGGCTCGACAATGAAAGTTATTAAAGATACATAATATGTGATGTCAGAGATGACTCGCAAGAAGGAAAGTGGATGTTCTCCTGCTTTGGAACGGACGGTGATAAAGGATCCAAGACCGACCCAATTTTAAAATCAGTATCAGAGGTTGGTGATGGTTGCAAGATATACGAAGAGTGCATTGTGGTGTCGTGGAGCGTTGTTGCAATGAGATTAGAGCTATCACATAGTGCAACGTAGTGGGTAGGTAGGAAAATCTGAATTAGAAACGAAAACCGAAATTTCTTTTGGAAAGACGCGAAAGCCATTGAAAGTCGTGATTCCAACTCCATTGACGAGGGTTTGTGAAGAAAATTTGAAACATGAAATTTTAAATCTCTTGAGATTAGCAGCGTCTGGCAGTGTGAAAGATCCCTAATTTCCACTTTGTAATTTGTATAAGCAACAACAGATAAATGAAATTTGCTGGAGCTATTTTTTTCATGTTTCACCAATAACAATTGTTTTTCATCTGAATTGGACACTTGTCCGCCAACGTATATTATCAATTTGTTATATTTTATTGAATAATAATATTTTTTATATTTATTTTTATTAAAAATTTATTATTGTTCCCACTAAAAATATTAAATTATTTTATATATGTAAAATAAAAGTACAATAATATATTTAACCAAATAAATATCCAATGATATGAGAAATAAATTATATATGATTATTGAACACATAAACATAAAAATATGAATTCAAAAGTAAAAATAAACCATACTTAAATATAGACATATTTAAATAGCATCGAACTATCTTTATTTTTATAGATATAAAATAATATATTTTTTCTATTCTTCAATTATTAGCTCAATTATTATTATTATTATTTAAGTTGTTGATTTATAAATATCAATAATTTATTTTTCTATTACAGGTAATTAAACTTTAATTAAATTACACATTTAATTTAACTAGCACATTCAATTTGAGCTACTTCTGATTATTTATTATTATTATTATTATTACTATTTTTTCCCCATCAAAAAAATTTTCTGGGTTCGTCCCTGCTTGTTGTGTTCTATATAGATCAAATGTTTCTTCTAGGTCTTCCTCAACAGTTGTAGAGATTGTATCTCTAAATTTGTCATTATCGGAAATCGTCAAAGAAATATTTCTATGAAAGTATTTTAAGATATGATGGATGAAGTTGAATCTTACATATCCACTATTTAAGAGCACAATTTCTCATTGTCATTGCAATTATCTTCATCTTCTCTTCATCCTTCATGATATTTTAGACTCTAAAATATTTTTCAATCGAAAGGAGCCACCAACATGATTCTTCTACTCCATAAAAATTTCACTCGAACTCTATTTATCTCTAAACTATCTAAGAAAATTAAAATGACATTTTTAGTTTGATTGATAATCTCAAATCTCTCAATAAGAGTACATATATAGTGTTATTTTGGGTAATAAGATAGAATGCCTAATGGTTAAAAGCCCACTCAACAATATTTAAGATAAAATCTCAACTAGGATAATTCTCTTTCTAACTTAAATAATTAAGTTGTTTAAAAACTAATTTCACATCCTATAACTATGGTAGTTGAAACATAAGAATTTTGGGAAGAGATTCAGGCTCAAGTTGGCTACGATGTTTACTTCAAAGCCCAACACGTTAACATATGGCATTGATACGAAATTTTGATCCCAACACGTTAACATATGGCATTGATACGAAATTTTGGGAAGAGATTCATTGCAAGATTCTTCGGAAAATTCAACTTACGATAAGGTTGGGTGGGTTTATGCACAGAACATTAAGGAATGTTCCACATCATTAATGAGGATGTCAGCTATATGCAAAATTGAAGGAGACTAACTAAATCCGTGTTGTAAAGTTTAAGGAGAAAAAAAAATTGCCTTTTAAAATATGAGATTAAAAATTAAAAATCATCAAAATAGGAGATCAAGAATGTATTTATACCTTTAAAAAATTACGGTTCTATGTTCAGGTTTATACCAATATAGATTCTATTCCAATGCTTACTTAACACTTTAACTTTTTTCTTCAAATTTTTATAGTTTTAATTTTATAATAATTTAAAATAAATAAAATACTTCAAACTAATTTTACATTAATATATAATAGGAATTCAATATTTAATATCTATTAAATTTTATATATTAAAATTTGGCTTAAATGTACTTTTGGTCCTCTTAATTTGAACATTTTAAACAATTAGTCCTCCTATTATAAAATCTGTAATTTTAGTCTCTTAGTTTTGATGGTCTTTTTTGGTGTTCCCCTCCACTATTGCAAATTTTGCTTAAATTAATTTTTTTTTAATTAGGTGGTAAGAATGACTAGGATAATTATTAATTATTATATTTTTAAATGAATTAATATTTAATAAGTTGAATTAATATGTTTCTAAACTAATTAATTAATTAAAACTTTTAAACACTAGAGTTTCTAGGCTTAAACTCATTCCTTTACAATCAAGGCAAAATACATATTACATTTTAACTTGTGTCTATTAGCTTTATAATCACTCACATTATTTATAACAAAAACAATGTGGAACTATATTCTGAACTGCAACAACTTCTCTCACGTACAAACATGACCAAACTCTCTCTCATAGGATGATGGTATTGCACGAAAGTAATACTACTAGTACTAGTGCTAACACCACAGAGCAAAGACTAAGTGAAGTCAAAACTAGGAAAGTGTGGCGTTATGTATATTGGACGATATCCTCCCATTCTAGATGAGCATCTTAGTATTAGGAAACATTCAAGTGAGTTGGAAAATGAACTTACATCAAAATTGCATTGAAAAACATTTGTTTGGGTGATCAAGTCATTTCAGGTCGACACATGCATAAATAGGTCGAGTTAAACAAATTTCAGAATCAGTATAGGTCGACACATAAAATTTCAGGTCGGCTCCCATGGATCTATATAAAAGCCTGTAGCCTCTGTCCATAGATCGCCTCACTTAGGTCGGCACATAAGCGATGCGTAACCTTCACAGGCCGGCTTGTGATTGTGACCTTGATATGCCGGTCTGATTACCTTGATAGATCAGCCTGATTACCTTGATAGGCTGATCTATTGCTTTGATAGGCGTCATACGATTTCCCATCTTAAAATTTTCATTTTTGCTCCAACAATTTGTATTCTTTTTGCTCATTATTTCTCATACCTATACATACTCATACATGCATCTTTTTCTAGTAAGGTACTAGTGTAAAACCTAAACGAAACCAAATTATAAAGCATTTTCATCATCTTCAACCTTTCTTCTATGCATACACACAATCAAACTACACATAACCATTTTTTATTGGGTGACCATCTAGATAAGGGTTGATAACGTCCAATTAGGTTGGTGTAACCGCGAATATTAGGTTGGAATTTTTGTAGGTTTCAAATAAGAAAACCAAGGTGGGGTTTTCCTTCAAGATCATTAGGATTTGAAGGTTTTTGCTGTGATCACGTCAAGATGAATTCGATCGAGTGAAGGCCTTGAGACAAGGTGGTTTCCTTACAAGGAAGTAGTGTGAGACGGTGAACCGTGTTCGGGAGTTTTAGGTTCAACAAGTGCGTGCTCAGGATAATCGGTAGATTGTAGCAACATTATTGGTGACTTGATCAATATTTGATCAAGGGTTTGGAGGTGGATGAATCAACAACAAACCATAGGATTTGTGGGGTTAGAGTTCTTCACCTCTTGTATAAATATTTTTGCAAAGATAAGGTGGTTAATTACAAGTATCTCAATTTAATTTCGGAGTGAGGGAAGATGTACAGGTAGCGAGGTCGATTGAGGAACTGGTAAAACAAATCTTTGTGTCTCTTTATATTTTTATTGCTTTCTCTCTTTAATTGTTGTTCTTGCAAATTATCGATTTTGTTGTTGTTTCCATTAATTCGATTGGAAATTGTTTTCAACTATATTTTAAAGTGTTGTTGTTGATATAATCATAATCACTTTGACTGTGATTGTCTTTTAACATCAACAAAACAAATTGAATTTCCAAACCTGTTCGATCGCACATAAAGTGTTCGATAAATTGTCTTTTAGTATTTTTTATCGCTTTGTGTTCATTGGAAATAAGCTTTATGAATAGATTTGAATTTGATTGATCTAGGAATTAATCGTTGTTGAACAATTTGTGTTCATTATCATTCTGCAGGTTTACGTTACGCATATCCGAGCTTTTTGATAGTAAGTTCAATTGGGCGATTCGATTCGGGTTGTTTCCGTTGTGCCATAAACTTTTGAAAACAATTTTTTGCCAAAAGTTTTGGTTTTAAATTAGTGATTTATTCACCCCCCCATCTAGGTCGAACTCTATCATCTAACAAGTGGTATCAAGAGCTTCAATTTATTTCGTGCTTCATATTTGCTTATTAGAAGAATGGCTACTGAACCTAAGGGAGCGTACAATAGAGCACCAATTTTCACCGGCAAAAATTATGGCTATTGGAAAGCTCTTATAGGTATTCACATCAACTCCGTTTACAAAGGTATATGAGACGTTATTCAAAATGGCCTGAATGAAGTAACAATGGCTAATGAAGGTGTTACCATACCTAAACCGAAAGCACAATGGGATGTTAATGATTGGAAATTATGGTCACATTATTAGAAAGCGAAAAATATTCTCACATCCGCTTTGGGTGTTAATGAGTTTTATCGTGTCTCTCATTATGAAATCATCAAGGCTATGTGGGACACATTAGCGATTGCCCATGAGGGTACTAATGATGTCAAACAAGCTATGATCAACATATTAAATCAAAAGTTTGAGCTATTTCATATTGAGCATGATGAAACCATTGCGGATATGCGAAAATAGCTCACTCATCTTATCAATCGATTAATTGGACTATGTAATCATGTTTCAAATGAACTTGCTACTAACAAAGTTTTAAGATGTTTAAGTAGGGAATGATAGCCCATGGTTACCTCCATCAATGAGGCATGTGATCTTAAGTCGCTTGATCTCACGGCTTTGTTTGGTAAGTTGGAAGAGTATGAGCAAGAGATCACTTGCTTAGCAAAATACAAAAAAAGAATGTGAAAAGAGAATGAAGAATGAGAAAGGGAAAGAAAAAGAAGAAGACAAGAAATCCATAGCTCTAAATACTTTTATCTCAAGGCCTTCACATTGTGAGGATAGTAATAGTGAAAGCGATGGTGACATGAGTTCGTATGAGGAAGATATTGGGTTGTTCATAAAGATATACCAAAAGTATATAAGTAAGAGTTATGTTGAACATTCTGACAAGAACATAGTCAAGTTTAGAAGGTTGATAAGCTCCTCAAAGGATGGTTAAAGAAATAAGAGCAAGCTTAGAATATTTCACTATCATTATGGTGAAGCTGGTCACTATAGGCCGAAATACCCTATGAGAAAGAAAGATAAATAAAGGAGTCATCATAAGATTACTAGCAAGTCTAGGAGATCATATGCTGCTTGGAAGAGTGCAAGTGAGTCCTCTAGTGATAAAAGCACAACTTCAAGTGTCAAATTGGTTCAGATTTGTCTTATGGAAAAAAGAAAGAAAAAGAAAAATGTAAGTCTTTCTTAGCTTGAGTATATTAACGATTCATCCTATTTTTAATTACGAAAGGCCTTTGAAGATCTTCATAAAAAAGACTTAAGAGCTTTAAACAAGTTATCTTCACATAAAAAAGTTATTTTTAATTTAGAAGCTAAAGTGCTAGAATTCGAAAGGAAGTTCAAAGCTATCAAAAGATGTGGTATCTTGATAGTGGATGTTCAAGGCACATGAAGGGTGATATATCCATATTCATTGACTTCGTGCCAAAGAGAAAGGGGTTCGTCACGTATGGAGATGATAACAAAGGTGATATACTTGGAAAAGGTAGTGTAGGTAGTCCCACGTCTACTACTATCTCTGATGTAATGCTAGTTGATGGCCTTAAATACAATCTTCTAAGCATAAGCCAACTTTGTGACCAGTGTTTTAAAGTTACCTTTACAAAAACCTATTGCTTGTTTGTGCATGATGAAAAGAAAGAATGTGTGTTTAAAGGCTTTAGGGTCAATAATACTTATATGCTAAATCTAGATGAAGTTTCCTTGGTTGGAAATAAGTGTCTAGCCACCTGAATGAAAACTCTTGGTTGTGGCATAGACGCCTAGCTCATCTTAACTTTGACCTATTGAACAAAGTATCCTCAAAAGATTTAGTAATTGGTCTACCTAAACTAAAGTTCACTAAATACCATCTATGTGAAACTTGTCAAAAAGGAAAGCAAATGAGAATTTTTTAAATCGAAAAATCTTGTTTCTACCTCGAGACCTCTTGAGCTTCTTGAACCTTTTTGACCCCTCTAGGACCAAAAGCATATGTGGAAATTATTATGGATTTGTTATTATAGATGATTACTCTAGATTTTGTTAGGTCTTGTTCTTATCTAGTAAAGATGAGACCTACCCGACTTTTAAAAAAATTGATAGATTATTCAAAAATAAAATGAATTTGAAAATCATTTCCATTCGAAGTGATCATGGAGGAGAGTTCCAAAACCACCTCTTTGAGAAGTTTTTTTTACAAACATGTCATTAAGCATAAAATTTTTGCTCTTAGAACTCCACAACAAAATGGTGTTGTGGAATGTAAAAATAGAATTTTAGAGGAGTTAGCGAGAACTATGCTCATTGAAGGTAATTTGCCTAAGTACTTTTGGGAGAACGCCATTAACATAACTTGCTATGTCATGAATATGGTACTCATACGTCTTATTCTAGACAAGACCCCTTATGAACTAATTAGAGGTAAAAAAACCAAATGTTTCTCTCTTACATGTATTTGGATATAAATGTTATATTTTGAATAATGGTAGGGATAATATTGGTAAATTCGATGCAAAAGCCGATAGGGGTATCTTCCTTGGATACTCACAATCTAGAAAGGTGTATAGGGTTTATAACAAGAGATTACTTATAGTTGAGGAGTCCGTACATGTTACATTTGATGAGTCTTACCCAAAAAATGATGGGAAATGTGTTATTTTTCATTATGTAGGTGTATCTTCTCAAGAAATTCTTAATGGAATCAAACAAGGAATTGATCAACCTAAAGTAGTAGACGATGAAAAGAAATAAGATGCCAATCATAAAGAGGTAGAGGAAGAAAGTCTAATTGTAGTGAAAGATCTAACTTTGACTTGGAAGACATCAAAAGACCACCCTATTGACAATATAATTGAGGATATCACAAAAGGCGTGACTACACACTCTAAGATAAGTAATTTCTGCTATCATTTTGCTTTCGTCTCTCAAGTAGAGCCTAAAAATGCTAAAGGTGCATTGCTTGATGAGAATTGTCTTATGGCCATGCAATATGAACTAAATCAATTTAAAAGAAACGATGTTTGGGACATTGTCTCTTGTTCTAAAAATTATCAAGTAATTGGCACCCGATGGGTTTTTAGGAAGAAGCTTGACGAAAATGGGGGTGATAACCCGAAATAAAGCCCGACTAGTGGCACAAGGCTATAACTAAGAGAAGAGCATCGATTATGAGGAAACTTATGCTTCAGCGGCTCGCCTTAAGGCTATACGTCTTTTACTAGCATATGTTTGCGCTAAAAATTTCAAGTTGTTTCAAATGGACGTGGAAAGTGCATTTCTAAATAGTTTTATTAATGAAGAAGTGTATGTAGCTCAACCCCCAAGTTTTGAAAGTCACGAGTATCCAAATTATGTGTACAAGCTCAAAAGAGCTTTGTTTGGTCACAAACAAGCCCCTAGGGATGAGCGATTATGCAAAATTTTAATTGGTAAAGGACACTCAAGGGGAAAAGTGGATACTACTTTATTCATTAAGCGCCAAGGGAAACACACCTATCTAGTTCAAGTTTATGTCGATGATATTATCTTTGGATCAACTAGTATGCAACTTGTAGAAGAGTTCTCTAAGCTTATCTTGGAAGAGTTATAAATGAGCCTTATGGGAGAGTTGAATTATTTCTTTGAGCTTCAAATCAAACAACTTAAAGAGGGTATATTGGTGTGTCAAACCAAATATTGCAAAGAATTGCTAAAGCATTTTGGCATGGAAGATGCAAAGTCTATCGATACACTTATGGTCATAAATGGTAATTTGGAAAAGGATACAAACGGTAAGGATGTAGATGTGAAGAAATATAGAGGTATGATCGGCCCTCTTCTATATCTTACTTCATTTAGGTTGGATGTCATGTTTAATGTGTGCATATGTTCCCGTTATCAATTGGCTCCTAAAGAATCTCACTTAAAATCCGTAAAACACATTCTTAGGTATCTTTATGGTACCTCTCAATATGGGCTTTGGTATTCTAAGGGAAGCAATTGATCCTTGGTTGGATACAATGACTCCGGGTTTGGAGGTTGGAAATCGGATAAAAAGAGCACTAGTGGAACTTGCCACATGTTTTCAAATGCTTTAGTAAGTTAGCATAACAAGAAATAATTTTATGTTGCTTTGTCAACCTCCTAGGTGGAATATGTTGCAATCGGTAGTTGTTGTACACAAATCTTATGGCTTAAGCAACAATTACTTGATCTTGATATAAACTTGCAACATATTCCCATTATGTGCGACCATACTAGCGCTATTAATCTAACCAAAAATTCGATGCTACATTCTCGCACTAAGCATATCAAGATTTGTCACCATTTCCTACGCGACCATGTTAAAAAAGGCGATTTCGTATTCGAGAATATTGATAGAAAACATCAACTTGCCGATATTTTCACAAAACCACTTGCGGTCGAACCATTTTTTCAACATACGAATGGAATTGGGATACTTAATATCTCTAATCTTGCCTAGCATATGATTCATTGCATGCACTTTATATACTTATGCTCTAACTTTAATTGGGAGTTTCATCATTTGAGAGTGCATTGTCCATCAATCTATATGTGAGGTAATGTTGTTCCTTTTCTTTCTATTGCTTAGTAAGTCCTTAGTTTTACTTGTTGCTAGTGTTCCAAAATGACTAATATTCTTGATGTATGAAGTAGTTCATCAATATCCACTTCCAAAAATATTTATTGATTTGTGTGAATTATATGTTTATAGTGATATTGTACTATTCCTTCTATATGCTTGAAATATACTCTTGGTGTATTTGGCTTGTCATTGCATTCTTGCATGAACCTTGGTTGAACATGTTATGATGTTAAATGAATTCTTGTTGTGTGTCATTATTATGATAACAACTCTATTTTTTGTTTTAGTTGTGATAACTTCGTGTATTACCTTGCTAGAGCACATCCATGTGCAATATTTCGGGAGCATCAAAAGCATATGTCACGTAATCGTGTCATTTGTAGCAACTCAAGAGTTTGTGATTGTATTGTATCCTTCATTGTTCATGTTTTTTTTTATGTTATTTGGAATTATATGTAGAAATTATGTTCTATTATTGCTTGATATGCTTGTATTTATGTTTAGGTATTCTTAGTCAATGTGTATATCATTCTATGTGAGTGTTATCATATTGATTGTCTTCTCTTTGCAAATTTCCTTTGTGTAGTAATTTAAATTTTTATGTGGCTAATGATACTTCTCATAGTTTGCTTGTTCTCTTTTTGGTGTTGCCAAAGGGGGAAAAGTATACACAAGTTAAAGTCAGATGCACATATTCAGGGAGAGTATTCTTGAAGACAACGATGTCGCGAAACACATGGTCTCATGTTTTGCCATGATAAAAAAAAGGGGAGTATGTGAGTACTTTTGGATTTTGAGTGATGTCAAAACTAGGAAAGTGCAACGTTATGTATATTAGACGGTATCCTATGATTCTTGATGAGCATCTTATTATTATGAAGCATTCAAGTGAGTTGGAAAAGGAGTGTGCATCAAAATTGCATTAAAAAATATGTTTTTAGGTGGTCAAGTTGTAACAGCCCAAATTTCATTAAATAATTAATTGTGTTAATTAATTGATTTATTTGGATTATTCTAATTATTTGAATAATTAGATGTTTGTTTAATGGATTGATAAATGTTTTGAGAAAGTAAATATATTGGAAAGAAATAAAGAGAAAGGTATTATGGAGGAAATAGAATGGAAAGAAAATGATAGAGAGAAAAGAAAAGAAAAGAAATAAAAGGATATAAAAAGGGGATTGGAGAGAAAGAGAAAGATAGAAAGAAAGAAAGAAAAGAGAAAGAAAGAAGAAGAGGAGAAATGAAGAGGAAAAAGGGAAAACTTGGAGGATCATCAAGAACCAACATCAAAGCTCCGATTAATCGAGGTAAGGGTGAGAAACATTGCTATTTAATCATTGTATGCTATTATGTATGTTGGGTTAGGGTTTTGGTAGAGTTCTCATCACTTTCCAATTAGGGCAAATGTTGGATAATTGGTAGATTGATGATTTAATCGGTTGAAACTGAGCAATAATGTCGTAGAATAGTCGGGTAACATGTATTGATGTTGTTTGTACTGATTTGGATGTGTAAGAGAGGGTTGATGATGGATTGGTGAAGGAGGAACAGAATGGGGTTCTGTTCTGCGCAGGTTCGCTGGCTCTCGCCAGGCGAGCGAAGGCGAAGCTTCGCCAGGCGAAGCTTAGCGAATGTTGGCGAATAATTATAATTAAGTCCCAGTAGACTTCGCTGGTGGGTTCGCCAGGCGAAGTTGGATAGCGAAGGTTCGCCCAGCGAAGGTGTCGGCGAATGGTGGCGAATGAAGTCAGTAGCTACTGACTTGGGCTCGCGGGGAAGTCTCGCCAGGCGAAGCCTAGCGAGTGTTCGCTGGTGAGTTCGCCAGGCGAAGGCCAGGCGAAGGTTCGCTGCGAGGGTTCGCCAGGCGAATGAAGGCGAATGTGACAGTATATTTTCTTTGCTGTGTTATCCAATGGTGATTGTTTGGTTGATTCGCATAGGTTAATACTTCTATGTTATGAATGAGTATGTGAACTATTATGATAACATGTGCTGTGGGTAGCCTTCGGGCGTGAATCCTAGAGTTGTGATATGAATGATTAATTGTAATTGGTTAAAATACATGAGAACATAATGATGATTATGTGTGTATTAATTGATGAGTTTGTGAATGTTTGATTGTTGTGTACAATTATGTAATAAGTATGCAGGAGAATATTGTGGAAATATGTGTGCATAACTTATAATTGTATGATTGGTATTGTGATGTGTACACCTTGTATGAGATGGCATGAGATAAAGAATAAACATACTATGAAAAATGTGTTATGGATGCATATTGTTTATATGCGATTGTATGTTAAAAATACATGAAGAATGCATGAAAGCATAATGATGGATATGCGTGCAGTGCTTGCTAAGTATGATGTTGTATTGAATTGTGAATATTTGTGGATAATGCATGGGAACATATCGCGGATATGTGTGCATTGTTAATAATTGTATGAGATGCATGGGAACATATCGTGGATATGTGTGCATCGTTAATAATTGTGAGAAATGCATGGGAACATATCGTGGATATGTGTGCATTGTGTGATAACATTGAATTATGAATACGTTGATGATGATTATGACATGTTGTGTGTGCAACCATGATATAATTCACGAAGGGGTGAATTATTCAAATACATGGGAATATAATGATGAATGTATGTGTATTGTCTAATGAATTGTGAGTACATATTTGTATGCGATTGTTGTGTAAATGCATGGGAACATATGTGATATGTGTGCATTGTTGTTGAATATGATGATGATGATGGGAGAAATGAATACATTGATAAATGTTTGATATATGTTGTATGTGCAATCATAATGAAATTCTCGAAGGGGTGAATTATTCGAATGCATGGGATTAAGACGCGGGAACGGTCTTAAGTGCATTTATTGTGATTGGTTGATTGTACATGCATCATTCAGTCAAGAGGCAATGTCTGTTAGTTTCGTGGAAACTAGTGGCTTGTCCCAAACCTAGAAGGGTGGGTTTGAAGCCTAGGGGACGGGCTTGGTTGTTATCGGTCTAGAAGGGTGGACCCGGTTTAAAGTAAAAAAAAACCGAAAAATGATAACGAGTTATCGGTCTAGAAGGGTGGACCCGGTTTAGAGTGAAAACCGAAAAAAGATAACGTGAGTCGGTACCGCATAGCATTGAGTTGCATTGGATATGTTGAGTCACATTGCATAATATTGTTGTTGTATAAATGTGCTTGTGAATGATTGTGAAATTAAGCATGAAGGGATGTGCTTGTGGATGTTCATAATGTTGATATATGTGAACGTGATAAGATTATGATTATGAGAATGAAGTGTGGTGAGAAATGTGAATATGTGTTATAGGATACCTATATATACATGATTTTATGCTTTGATTATTATGGTAATATTTCTCACCCTTCTGCTGTTTTATAATGCTCTATGAGGCATTGCAGATTAGGTTGCTGGAGGCCTTTATGAAGTTCTGCTTGTAGTTCGAGGTCGCTACGTGTGTAGCGGTTTAGTAATTAATTGTGGGTCGAGTCATGCTCTGGTAGTGTAACACGGGGATCGATTGCTTATGTTTTAGGATTACATTATGTAACCTAAGTTATGTTTTCATATTTGGAGTAATTGGGATAATGAGATGTTGGCCTTAGTGCCCAGAGATGTTGATTTTATATGATGAAAGTAAATGTTTCTTTTAAAGGATTTTCATTAATGAATCCGCTGCTGCATGCAAACTGAAATTTTGTAAAGCATGATTATTTATTGAGATATTAATGAGCATGACAGATTGTTTTGATGTGGTGCAAGTTTTGTGTGACGCCCTTTTTATTTGGATGCATGTTAATTTTACTCTGATTATGCATATATTTTCCGTGGGGTTTAGAAGGGTGTTACACAAGTCATTTTAAGTCGACACATGCATAAATAGGTCGACCTATATAAGTTTCAGACTCAGTATAGGTCGACACATAGAATTTCAGGTCGACTCTCATGGATCAATATTAAATCCAGTAGCCTCTGTCCATAGGTCGCCTCACTTAGGCCAACACATGGGCGACACGTAACCTTCACAGGTCGACTTGTGACCTTCATAAGTCGGTCAGATTACCTTGATAGGCCGACACATACGATTTCCCATCTTAAAAATTTAATTTTTCTCCAACAATTTGAATTCCTTTTTCTCATTATTTCCAATACATATATATACTCATACATGCATCTTTTTCTAGTAATTTACTAGTGTAAAACCTAAACGAAACCAGATTACAAAGCATTCCCATCATCTTCAACCTTTCTTCTATGCATGCACACAATCAAACTACACATAACCATTTTTTGATTGGGTGACCATCTATATCAGGGTTGATAAAGTCCAATTAGGTTGGTATAATCTAGAATATTGGATGGTGTTACACCCTTATTTTGACCCTGAATTGCCAACCCTACACTTTTCATCATTTGTGCATCATGTCCATTATTCATGTTATCTAACCATTGTGCATATAGGATCTGTACCTTTTGTTTCTGTGCTGCCTAAGCTCAGGTTTTGCAAGATTGAATCAAGGATCAGGCAAAATTATAAAGTCAAGCTATCAGGTTGTGGCAAAGATTCTGGATCGGGGATTTGGTTCACCGCATGTCATTATTTCATCAGTGGGCATTCAGGGTGGAGATTAAGGAACAAGTTATCAGGCAGTGGCAAAGGCAGTTTGTTGTAAGGTAGATAATTATCAAGGATAGTTGAATTTCAATTAGGGTCTCCGTAAAGTGGCAAAATAGTTAGTATCTAAAATCTTCCGTGTCACTGCTCTGAAGTTAGCTAAGGATCTGAACAAGATCACATTAGAGGAATTAATCAGCTCTCTGAGGAGCCATGAAATTGAACTTGAAGAAGACGATCCTCAAAAGAAACGTAAGTCAATTGCTTTAAAGTCTAACAAATATGTGAAAGCTTTGCAGGTGTTAGAAGAAATTTCTGAAGAGTCTTCTTCTGATGAAGAAGATGAACTGTCCTTGTTGTCCAGAAGAATCAACAAACTCTGAAAGCACAAACAGAGGAAGTTCAAGAACTTCAAGAAGTCAGATCAACGCAAAGAGTCCTCTGGACACAAAAGATCTGGAAAGAAGGAGGTTGTTTGCTTTGAATGCAAAGAACCTGGCCATTACAAGAATGAATGTCCAAAGCTTCTAAAGGAAAAGCCAAAGAGGAAGTTTGACAAAAAGAAGAAGGTTCTAATGGCAACTTGGGATGATTAAGATGATTATGAATCTTCATCAGATTCTGAAGAAGAATGTGCCAACATGGCTCTGATGGCAGGCGTGGAAGATCAGGATGAAGGATCATCTAGATCTGAATCTGACTCTGAATTTGACTCAGAAGCGGTACTTTCTGATCTCTCTAGGGAAGAACTTATTAAAGTTTTATCAGAAGTCCTGAATAACTATAACCAGATTAAGCTCAAATGCAAGAAGCTTAAATGCAATCTTGAATCTGAGAATAGTCTGTTAAAGTCAGAAGTTCCTGAGCTCAAAGAAAATAATTTGAAAATGAAAAACAAGTTTGAAAAAGCTCAACAAGACTCTAAATCTGAAACTAAGTCAAAATGCAAAAATATTTTAGAAGAATATGACTATAGTTTTCAGAAGTTTCTGGCTAAAAGCATAGATAGAAGCAAGATGGCTTCAATGATATATGGAGTTAGCAAAAATAACAGGAAAGGAATTGGATATGAATCTTCCTCTGGAAAGGATTTAAATCCAATGCCTGTTGATAAACTTATCATTAAGAAGACTCCCTTATATTCTAATTTTAAGTTTGGTCATCTGAATGATATTAAACATACACGTTCTGATCAGAACGCTCCTATGTTTAAATCAAAAGTTAGTCAGAACAAAACTGTTGTAAAAAGACAGAAGTTCAGACAAACTTTTAAGGAAACTAACCCAAAAGGACCTAAAAAGATCTGGGTACCTAAGGGTAAGATAATCCCTGTTGCAGATGTATTTAGCAGCAAAGCCAAGACGCCAGTCATGGTACCTGGACTCTGGCTGCTCACGTCACATGACGGGAGAAAGGTTTATGTTCCAAAGCTTGGAGCTTAAATCTGGAGGAGACGTCAAGTTTGGAGGGAATCAGAAGGGCAAGATTATTGGCTCTGGTACTATTGGCAATGGTAACCTTCCCTCTATATCTAATGTTTTACTTGTAGAAGGATTAAAGCATAATCTATTGTTCATAAGTCAATTAAGTGACAATGGTTATGACATAATCTTTAATCAAAAATGTTGCAAGGCTGTTAGTCAGAAGGATGGCTCAATCCTGTTTAATGGAAAGAGGAAGAACAACATTTAAAAAATAAATCTTTCAGAACTTAAGGTTCAAAATATTAAATGCCTTATGTCTGTTAACGATGAGCAATGGGTCTGGCACAGAAGATTGGGGCATATTAATATGAGACGTATATCTCAGATTAATAAACTCAATTTGGTCAGAGGACTTCCTAAGTTGAAGTTCAACTCAGATGCTCTTTGTGAAGCATGTCAAAAAGGAAAACTTTCAAAATCTTCTTTTAAAACTAAGAATGTTGTTTCAACTTCAAGACCATTAGAGTTACTTCACATTGATCTGTTTGGACCAGTGAAAACTGAATCCATCAGAGGCAAGAAGTACGGATTAGCCATTGTTGATGACTATAGCAGATGGACATGGGTGAAATTCTTAAAACACAAGGACGAGTCACATTCTGTGTTCTTTGACTTCTGCAAACAAGTCCAGAATGAAAAAGATTTTAAAATTGTCAAAGTCAGAAGTGATCATGGAGGCGAATTTGAAAACAAATATTTTGAAAAATATTTTAATGAAAATGGCATTGCTCATGATTTCTCCTGCCCTAGAACTCCACAACAGAATGGAGTTGTAGAGAGGAAAAATAGAACTCTGCAAGAAATGGCCAGAACCATGATCAACGAGACTAATCTGGCAAAACACTTTTGGGCAGAAGCAATAAACACAACTTGTTATATTCATAACACAGTATCTATAAGACCTCTTCTGGAAAAGACTCCCTATGAATTGTGGAGGAACAGAAAGCCCAACATTTCTTATTTTCATCCTTTTGGATGTATTTGTTATATGTTGAACACTAAAGAGAATCTGAACAAGTTTGATTCTAAAGCACAAAAGTGTTTCATGCTAGGCTATTCTGAACGCTCTAAAGGCTACAGAGTATACAATACTGAAACACAGATTGTGGAAGAATCTATACATGTTAGATTTGATGATAAGCTTGGCATTCAAAAGCCAAAGCAGTTTGAAAGTTCTGCAGATAGAGAAGTAATTCTCACAGACTCTGAAGACTCAGAGGCAGAAAAAGTTCAAGTGAAGGAACCAGAAGCAACGCCAAATGCAATTCCTTTAGCTTCTCAAATGAACAACTTGAATATTTCTAAAGAATCAAATTTCAGAGGAATCAAATTTCAGAGGATCATCTTCCAGAATCAAGGCCTCTCACCCAGAGGATGTGATCATAGGAAAGAAGGATGATCCCGTAAGGACAAGATCCTACCTCAGATCATCTGAAGCGTCACTATTTGGGTTGGTGTCAGTTATTGAACCAACTTCTGTGGATGAAGCTCTGCAAGACAATGACTAGATAATTGCCATGCAAGATGAGCTCAATCAATTCACAAGAAATGATGTTTGGGATTTGGTTCCAAGACCAAATGGATTTAACATAATTGGAACTAAATGGGTCTTCAGAAACAAGTTGAATGAAAAAGGAGAAGTTGAAAGAAACAAAGCAAGGCTTGTTGCTCAAGGTTATAGCCAGCAAGAAGGAATTGATTATATAGAGACTTATGCTCCTGTAGCCAGGTTAGAGTCTATTCGTTTACTCATTTCTTTTGCTGCACAAAATAACATCACTCTATATCAGATGGATGTTAAGAGTGCCTTCTTAAATGGAATTATAGAAGAAGAAGTTTATGTTCACCAACCTCCTGGTTTTGAAAGTGAAAAATTTCCAGAACATGTTTTTAAACTAAAGAAATCTCTTTATGGTTTAAAACAAGCTCCCAGAGCTTGGTATGAGAGATTAAACAATTTTCTTCTGGAGAAAAATTTTATCAGAGGCAAAGTGGACACAACACTCTTCTGTAAAACATTTAAGAAAGATCTGTTAATTTTTCAAATATATATATATATGGATGATATTATATTTGGATCTACCAATGTTATGCTGGGAAAGGAGTTTGCTCAATGTATGCAGGCTGAATTTGAGATGAGCATGATGGGAGAATTGAGATTCTTTCTGGGAATCCAAGTCAACCAGACTCCAGATTGCACTTACATTCATCAGACCAAATATGTAAAAGAGCTTCTGAAGAAGTTCAACATGACTGATAGTAAGATGGCAAAGACTCATATGCATCCAACAAGCACACTTGGAAAGGAAGAGGTAAGTAAGAAAGTAGATTAGAAACTCTAAAGAGGTATGATTGGATCTCTTCTCTACTTAACTGCTTCTAGACCTGACATTTTATTCAGTGTATGCTTGTGTGCAAGATTCCAATCAGATCCTAGAGAATCACACTTAACAGCTGTTAAGAGGATTCTAAGGTATTTGAAAGGTACTTCTAATGTGGGTTTGTGTTACAGAAAATCTGATAAATTTAAACTAGTTGGATTCTATGATGCTGATTACGCTGGAGACAGAGTTGAAAGAAAAAGTACTTCTGGAAGTTGTCAATTTATGGGAAGATACTTGATCTCCTGGTACAACAAGAAACAACCTACAATTGCTCTATCAACTACAGAAGCATAATATATTGATGCTGCTGGATGTAGCACGCAGATGCTCTGGATGAAAAGTCAGCTAGAAGACTATCAGATCTTTGAGAGTAATATTTCCATATTCTGTGATAATACTTCTGCTATATGCTTATCTAAAAATCCAATTTTACACTCTAAAGCTAAGCATATAGAAATTAAACATCACTTCATCAGAGACTATGTTCAGAAGGGTATTATAAACTTAGCCTTTGTTGATACAGATCATCAGTGGGCTGATATTTTCACAAAACCTCTTGCTGAAGATAGGTTTAAGTTTATTCTGAAAAATATTGGTATGGATTTTTGTCCAGGATAATATTTATCAGAAGCAAAATTCTCAGATGCAAAATGTTTTAAAACTCTGAAGTATTTCATCTGTCAATTCATTTAATTTCTTGAATTATTATTTCTGTGTGTATCTGAACTAACAAGTCTCAGAGGATCTGAACGTTGTCTAACGTTTCATTTCTCAAAGAGAATTCAGAAGTACATGCAAGCAAACACGTGTCACCCTGAATCTGAAAAGATGGCGTGCACAATACTGAAGAGACATTTGAGGTAACGTTTGAATAGTTGAAATTCTTGATTTCCCCCTAATTGTCAGAATCATTTATTGCTTTGAAATGATTATTATTCTTTTCATTAAATGCCATTAATTTTTAAGTGTGTACGTGCTGAACGTGTGACCTTTTGGTTGCCCTAAATCTCTTTTATATATTCCACAAATTTCACCATTTCACACTTTTCACTTTCACAAACACGTATATGCATTTCTGCTCACTCTTCTGTCTTCATCTAAACCCTAAAGCTTCAACACCTTCATCAATGGCGACTTCATCTTCAACCTCAGCTCAGTTTCAATCAACAATGGCTTCAGTTACTTCTTCAAATCGGGGTGTTGTTCCTTTCAAGGAACATGTTAGAACGAATCTCACACCAGGTGATAAGCTTGAAGTGCTATGTGAATCGTTGGTGGATTTTGCTTCTCTGGCTGCAAATGGGTTTAATCTGCATTCCATCATTGATGCTCAAGGATGGACAAAATACTTTGATAGACTGTTTGGGCCAGTGTATCCAGTTTTAGTGAAGGAGTTATGGATTCATGCTCACGCGTCTCCCAAGTTCATAGTGTCGTCTGTTTTGGGAAAAGAAATAGTGATTATAGAAGATCTAATAAGGAAACTCATTGGATATGAGGAAACTGATGGAGTTTCTCATATGACTGGACGTGTCAACATGGATGCTGTGTATGAAGAGGTGATTATTTCTGGAGAACCCTCTAACAAGTTTAAAGATTTGAAACCCAATTACAAGATCTGGGCTAAAATCTTCATGGGTTGCATTCACCACAGAAAGTCTACAAATTCACCAGATTATGTGAACAATGATCAAATTTACTTGATGTATTGCCTTAGTAAGAGCACAAAGGTAGACCTGCCTCATCTGCTCTTCTCTCATCTTTAGAATCATATCAAGGCATCTAGAGAAGATATGAAGACAAAACATACTAAGGGAAGAAATTGGATCCCTTGTGGAAGGTTGATTTCACACATTCTGACAGAGAATGGTCTAGTGGAGTATCTGCATGTGGCTGGATTAAAAGAGGAACTTACATCTGTTCTGAGAAAAGTTCTGAACGCTAAAAGTTTACAAAGGCTGAAAGTTATTGATGAACTTGCTTCTGCTCCTAACAAACTAAATACAAAAGAAGTGAGCAAAAGAAGAATTTTGGTAGAAAACTTTCCAACGTTTTATGCAAAAGAACCAAAGGAGGTTTTGATCAAATTTGTTGGGTCATGTATAGAACAAGGAATTCCTCTTCCAGAAGGATTTCTAAATCGTGAACCAATGCCAGATTTTTATGCTGAACATAAGAGACAAAGGAAGCAAGAGTTAGAAGAAGAAGAAGCTGCAGGTTCACCTCAGAAGAAGCAGAAAACTTCTGAAGAGCCTCAGAAGAAGAAGAAGAAAAGAAATGTTTCTAGAGAAGCTCCTTCTGCACCTCTCAAACGCATCAAGATAAAAGGTAGTAAATCATCTTTACCTTCTATTTCTGAAATTGCAGTAGAATTATCAATAGTTAGTTCTATACCTGAACCCCCTCCTTCTCAAACTCTAACCACTTCTATTCCATCTCAACCCTCTGAACCACCAAAAGTTTCTAAATCAAAAATTCCATCTGATTCTATTTCCACTAAACCACATCAATCTTCTGACATTCTTTCATCAGAACCACAAACAACAAAACCAGCAAAACCAATTCCAACACCACAAGTATCCTCTCCACAACAATCTGAACCAATACCATCTGAACCTATTGTATCTGAACCACCAAAATCTACACCTTCTAATCCACAACAACCACCACAACAACAACAACCCCAACCTACTGAATCATACATATCTGATTCTGAAATTCTGGATGTCCAACCCCTCAAAACTATGTTTGATGTATCTTCTACATCTTGTACCTCATCTGATTCATCTGAATTTGATGTTCATCCAGATGTAAGCTCACCCCCTTCTCTCAGAAGATATGAATTAAACCAACCAGATACATCTAATTCATCTGATGCTATCATTCCTACACCCTCTCCAGAACCTAAACCAAAACCATCAGCTTTTATTCCATATTTTGTTAATCCAAGAGCTAT
Organism: Lathyrus sativus; assembly: GCA_963859935.3. Taxonomy (NCBI): domain Eukaryota; kingdom Viridiplantae; phylum Streptophyta; class Magnoliopsida; order Fabales; family Fabaceae; genus Lathyrus; species Lathyrus sativus. Next base: position 285,639,593 of record OZ012739.1, on the reverse strand, counting down.
CATCCCATCCATTCGCAGAATCAAACCATTCTTTCGCATCATGCATGCTCAAAAGAAACCAGCCTATCCCCGCCCTCTGTTCATCATTCCAAAATTTACCATACCGCCTTCACCAAAACAATCCAAGCCTTTCAATCTGGAAACCTTTCTTAAACCAAAACCTAGGCTAAATGTTGATATTTTATTTGCAAGTTTTATGAAAGAAATAAAGATGAATTTAGACTCTGTGAAGAAAAGATGCTTGTCAACCATGAACTCAGATGAATCTGATGCTATTTGGAATATCTTCATCTCCAGATTTAATATTGTTGCTTCAAATCTGAAGAGTGTTTGCTCTGACGATGCGAAGATTAGATTTGCTGAGACTACCAGAACCATGTTGTGGAACTTAAAAAGATCTCCAATTTTGCTTCTTAAGGATGCACCCTCAACTTCTGGAGTGTCTGCGACTTCTGAGATAATTGAAGACTCTATTCCTGACGTTATTCTGGAAGGCAACCCGTTAGCTATGACAATTATGGACAAATCTTCCGAATCTGTGATTCCAGACTCTGCAACTCCAATGGAAATTGACTCAGCTCCTACTCCTGCATTAGAATCTGCTCCGTCTACTTCTACTGAGATCAAGAAAGAGAACCCAAACTTAGAAGATAAGATTGCTGTACTGGAAGCTAGACAATCTGAGATTAAGTCATGGATGGCTAGGCAAGATCAGAAAACTAAAAACATTGAGAAGTGGATGTCAAAGCAAGAAGAATCTTCATCTGAGATCACCCATCTTCTGAAGATGATTCTCTCCAAACAAACCTAGTTTTATGTTTTCTTTATCTGATGTTTGAGCACTTGTCTTGAATTTATCATATGCTATTTTGTCTTGTTCTATCTGACTATTTGAATGAATGAATGCATCTGAATGTTTTCTCTATTTGTTTATATATTTTCTCTCTGTTTCCTTTTATTTGTCTTTAAAAGTTTTTCTTTTTGATTATGACAAAAAGGGGGAGAAAATGAAATTCTGACTGTTCAAATAAACGTTACCTGAATGGAATTCAGACATATCAAATTACAACTAACATGAATTTTTAGTCTTTCAGAACTACATTGATAAATCTGACAAAATTCATTAAAGTAACTCTGTGATCTCCAGATCAAGTTTTAACCAATCAGGCTCTGATTCTGAAACGTTCATCCAAATCAAGCACTAATTTTTTGGAACAATCAGGCTCTGATTCTGAAAAGAATACTCATGCAAAAAGGGAAGTTTCTATTCTTTCTAAGTATTCAATTCAGGGGGAGATTCATAATCTCAGGGGGAATTATAATTATCTCTTTATTGAATAAATTTCTTATGTTTTTGTCATCATCAAAAAGGGGGAGATTGTTAGAACATAGATTGGTTCTTCGTTATATCTCTATATTTTGATGATAACACTTATGAAATTTTGTATTAAGAAATTATATACTCTAAAATTTGTTCAAGTATTTTTGCTGCAGATATTAAAGTTAATATTCTTCTGAAAGCAAATTGGATCTGAACGTTGAACTACGCAAAGCTCTGATGCGTCAGAAGCATCTCATAGAAGACTCTGAGTGCTGCCTACAAAAGGATCTGAAGCGTAGACTGAAGATTTTTGTATGAAGAGTTTCAAGCACTGTTTATCAGAAGACTCTGATAGTACTGTTCGCTGCGTGTACTGAGAATCTGATCCCCAAACTATGCTCTGATTTATTACACGCTGAAGCACACTTACTACAACACTCTGATACAGCAAACTCTGAAGACATCAAGACTCTGATCACTCAAGGCTCTGATGTTAATTGCTGAGAATTAGAAACTTGTTGAAGAAGAATTCAAAGTTATATCTGTTGGTTATGCCAAACGACTCTTTCCTCATTTATGCTAGACACAAGAACACAGGCAAAAAGGATTTCTCTGAACGTTCTACTTCTAGGAAAGGTCAAGTGATGTGAAGGCAAAAAGGTTTCAGCTACTTTGCAGACACAGTCTTCAAGCTTGCAAATGTTTTGGACTTCTGCGCCTATAAAAGCAAGACTTCAACATCTTTCTCAAGTTGACGATTATTGAAAGAAATTCATTGAAAAGCTCTCATACAAATTATTCTCTTTGCTGAATTTATTTCATACGTTCTTAAACTTAAGTGTAAATCACAGTTGTGATATAGCTTTCTTAGAAGCATTTAAACACTTGTTTAGTTTTACATTTGATTGTAAAAGTTCCTTAAGAAGACCCAGTTGTGGTCAGTAATTCTTGAGAAGACTAAGAACTGTTGCTCTTAGTGTTTTCTATTGTAATCAGTTTGATTAATAGTGGATTAAGTCCTTGTGGAGAAAGGAAAATCACTTTTGATAGGGTGGACTGAAGTAGTTGAGTTCAACGAACCAGGATAAAAATCTTTGTGTTTTTATTGCCCTAATATTTTCAAAATCCTTACTCAACCCCCCCTTCTAAGTATTTTCTCACCTTCAATATGATTTGGGAACTGAAAATTTTGAATTATTCAAGAAAATTGTGAGAGCATGGAGAAGTATTAAGAAGAAAGGGAAGAGTGAGTTGGGTAGAAGGAACAATATTACTAAGGATCCCTACTTTGTGTGGGTCAAGGAGAGAGCAAAGGAGATTAAAATGCCTTTTCAGGTCAAAGTATCTGAACCTTTACCTGAACTAAAGCCTACTCACATCCCGATTGAGGAAGCTGAAGACCTCAAAGCTACCATAGAAAAATTGATGAAGGAAAATGAAAAACTTGAGCTGAAGCTTCAGAGTGTCACTAAGGAGAAGAATGACATGAAATGGGAACTTCAACATAAGAAAACTTAGCTAGAGGCAGTAGAAAAGAAGGTTGATGAAGAAGAACACCAAAGGAAGAAGGTTAAGGTGCGTCTTAATCAATCTGACAGTAAGGTGAGTGGACTCAAGGAATAGTTGGATAAAGCCTAAAGGAAATGCGTTGAGAATGAAAACCATTTTCTTTTGGCTACCCAGAAGAATAAGGAAATCAGAGAAGAAATGGGGGCGGAAATACAAAAGTTAAACACTACTTTACGTCATTCAAGAGCTTCTGAAGTAGAGCAATGTAGACTTAAAGAGGATGTCATGAGAGCTAAACGAGGTTAGAAGTCTTGCCGAAGATCAGAAAAACCAAATGGAGGATATCTTGGTAGATAAGGATATTTAGGCTGCTGAAAGGATAAATGTGCTTTCAAATTATGACGGATATGAGCGATCTATACATATTTTGGTAGCTGATCGAAATATGTACCGCAACAAGCTTAATGGGTTGGCGGAATTTCGCAACTGGTTAGCCCAAGACTTGGTGTGGAAGCATAGAGATGCTTTTGAAGCAATGGATGACTCCACCCCTCCTACTATTTGTGATTTCCTCTGCCTTTGCAAAGATAAGCTGAAGAGGTTTAAGGAAGAATTGAAGGAGCGAGAGGCTCGCAGGCCAAAATTCTGAGTTTTCATTTTTGTACTCTTTCTTGTTTTTTTGAAGTATTATGGATTGTAATTGAGTCTGAATGACTTTTTGTACTATTTGATTGCTACAATTTAATGAATGAATGTGGTTTTGTTTGCTTTATATTTGTTTGATTCCTTGATACTTCTATATGAACTAATAACTAATTCGAATTATTCCTCGAAACTCCAAAGGATGCATTCCTTGCATTGCATTTCATTTTGTATACGCACCTCATATGCATACCATATGTTTTTAACTCGTTTCTCATTCCGTGTCTCTCATTCCAATTTCCATCCTGAGTCCTCAACACAGATATAACACCAGAGCCCGCACGCGCCAAAGGATGTCTGAAATGGAAGAAGAAAACGCAAGACTCTAATATGAGATTGAAAATCTTCGAGGGAACATGAATCAACTCATGGAAATGTTCCAAATCTTGACTGCCAAGAGTGAGCCTTCTCAAATTGTTGTTGTTTTATAGATCATAGGATCTTCCGGAGGAACTCAACCTATGACGTTTGTGCCTTCCACATGGCCCCAATTTGGTTTACATCGTGATTTTGTGCCACGATTTGAGACAATGGGGCAATCTGTGTGTCGCAACTGCGAAAAACCACCGGCGGAAAAATATAAGAGTCGCCACTTTTGTTATTTATCCCAAAGAGAGGGAAAGGAAACGATCGCAAAAACCTAAAGAAAAAGGGAAAGACAAGGTCTTCGCAACCATGTCTGGATTCGGGAGTCAGTTACGCAAAGGGAAGGTATTAGCACCCCTCACGTCCGTCGTACTCGACGGGATCCATGCATTGTTGTCTATCTAAAAAGGTGTGTTGAAACTATCTAGCTAAAGGCTTAAGGACAAAATAAAAAGAGAAGAGAAATGACTCGGCAGAGCATCGCCGCTCTGTGCCTACATACTCCCTCGTGCAATGGGAAATTCAGAGTCAACGTAGTTTGACTAACTACGACAAAAGAAGGGGGGAAGGTTGCTCGCCGAGACATCGCGTCTCGTGCCTACGTACTTTCATCTGGCATGAAAGATCAGAGCAAACGTAGTTCGGGCTAAAAAGGACCACAAGTTGGTTCAAAAGTTTTTTAGTCCGAGTAGGGTTAACAGATAGTTCTAGCAGTTGGTGTATGCAACTCAACCATTGGAGACTTAGGCGTTACCGTTTGCGGTAGAACTAGGAGTTAACGACACTCTTTTTGTAAAAATATTTTCCTTGATTAAGAACCCTGAAGGATGAAAAAGGTTTGAAATGTTTTTGTGTTTTTTAGAGAAGAAGTGTTTTGAATTAGAGTGTTTATAATGTATGTTGTAACAAAGTCTAAAACCTAGGATCGAATGCGTCGTATATCGTCCTAAGGACGTATACTAAACACTCTAGGTAATTGAGAGGTGGCCCCTCAATCACCATTTCCCAAGTATAAGGCTCATGTCGCAACATTCATCATCCTTATTAAGTATGTTAAGATTGTTTGAAGATGAGAAGAGAAGAAAGTACACTAATGGGAGACTAATCAATCCTAAAAGTTATCATGCAAAGTGGACCTAAAGTTGAGTTGAAAAGGGGAACTACCTAATGTTATCATGCATGTGTAGAACCTTAATGTCTATCATAACCTCAAGAGGTTAGAGAACTTATGGGGAGCATGGCAAAGAAAAGAAAAAGAAGAAGAAGAAGAAGAAGAAGAAGAAGAAAAAGAAGAAGAAGAATGAGAATGCATATGCAAAATGAAAGGATGCACACATAGAATGCACAAGTAGAATGATAGTGGGAGGAAAACAGTGTGGGGCAGTAGCCACCACAAGCTCATCTCAACCAAGCATGCATATGGAAATGCAAGAAAAGAAGAGGAGAAGGAGAGAGATGCATCAAAAACAAGCAAACAAGTGACAAAACACAAAGGAAAAGTCCTCATGGATTCATCACTTTAGGTAAGCTTCAAGTTCCTCCTAAGGAGGGACAAAGCTACCTTAAATGACACTCCAAGGTCATTGGACAGAAGGGAGATGAAGATAAGAGAGCTCACAAGCAATATCAAAACACATCAAGAAGAAATGCAAGCAAGAGCACAAAGGAAGCAAGCACACACCACATAGCAGTTCAACTTGAAAGCACAAAAAGAAAAGCATCAATCAACAAGAAATGAACATAGTTTTGACCTAAAAATGAACATACAACAAGCTCAACATGTCTAAGATGTGAAGCAAGAAGATTTGAGAGCTTATTGGATCCACAAAGGTCATTTCCAATCTAAACTAGGTCATGCACTTGTGTGAGTTGTCCTATGAGATGACCTAACTTGAAAGTCACTTCAAAAATAGGAAAAGGGCTCAAAAAATACCAAATAAAATACACAAAGAAGCTAAACATGTTGGCAACCAAAGGCCAAAAGATTAAGACAAATATCCCCTCAAAGCACCATCAAAAGAAATAATTCATTGAGATGTACCACTTTGAGATGGGGGAAACAAAGACAAGAAGAAAAGCCACAAAAGTCAACCCAAAAGTCAACAACCAGGGGCAAAATGGTCCTCAAAAATTGATCAACTCATCATTGAGATTAGGATCAATTTTCAATCATTGGATCAAAAAGGAATGAGAGAAATAAATGCAAGACCAAACAATGTTACAATTTAAACCATCTAAAACCACTCCAATATTTAATTCATTTTTTAATTGAAAATAAAACTGAAAAATAAAATAAAAATATCCAAAAAAAAGTAGACATCTCAAAGTTGATAAAAAATATTTTTGGTGAATTTTTAAAGTACTGGAGTCATTTTTAATGATTTAAATTCTAAACAGAAAATAAAATAAAAATCAAAAAAGAAAATAAAAGAAATTGACAAAACCTTGTGGCAAATAGCAATTAAAGGAAGTGCAAAATAAGACTAGGCTCAATCTGGGGGTGCAATTAGCACGTATACACAAGGCCCATCAGAAAAAAAACAAACCAAACAAATAAACCTGGCAGTCACGTGGAACAAGGTCAAACAGGGTGCATCATGGAATTCAATCTGGAGCGCTTGATTAGAAAGTAATCACATCAGAGGGTTGTAATCACATCGGCAAATTAATGAAGTATTTAAATTAAATCATGTGCATCAAGTCAAACATGGCCTAGGGTAGGTCTTAATCAGAGCCATTGGAAGAAAAAGTAATTACATCACACGCACCAAAACACGCCATGTAAGCGTCTTTTCCAATGAAACAAGGAGGGAACCAGGGTGGCCGGACTGCGACTCCGGTCATCTTCTTCGCAGCTCCGGCCACCACGAAGCCAACAACAACACACGACTAAGGCTAAACTCCACCATTTCGCATGAAATTTATACCAAAATTCATCTAGAGATCAAGAGGATCTCAAATCCAGTCTCAAAAATCATTAATCACGCAATATGAGAGAAAATGAATCAAACAAACTTGAGCACCAAAATCAAAAGTTCATCAAAACAACTCCAATTTGGTTTAAAAATCATCTAGAAGTTATGTAGATTACAGATCAAGCATCAAACAAGCAAGAACACGCATGAACAAGCCAAAACAGATCCAAACATTTTTTAGCATCATCCAACAATCAACACCAATGCCAGTTCGTTTTACATATTAATGATCTACATTGTTTCTACGTCTCAGATATGCAAAAATGGCAGTGAATCAATGCATAACCAGAGTGTAAAGTTGATTTGAAATTACCTAGTGGAGAACTTCCACTGAGCCTTCAAATGGAGCTTAAGCTTGCAGAAAAATATCCAGAATCGTTCAATAAACTTCAATAGAGCTCTTGCAATTCAAAATTTTGCTTGAAATGGCCTCTATCTCGAAATTCGAATTTTGAGTTTCCACCACTTTTTGAAAGTTGATTATGATCAATTTGGCTCCAATTCTCACTTCTGATGATTTTTTCATGGCCAAAACCTTATATGTGATGGATCTTGATAAGAATTGAGCTCAATCTCAGCCTCTAACAGCCCAATTGAAAATCCAAGGAATTGAATTTTGAGCTTTCTCATGTACACGAAATTCTCACCAAATTGGCTCCAAATTGGCTCAAAATGCTTGCTGGTACCACATGGGATGTGAATGGCTAGGATTAAAGCCTTGTTTAATCTCAATGATTCATGTTTGTTATGTAACTTCATAATGAAGGAATCTTGAAAATGGATCACTAAAACACATCAAACTCAAAATCTAGAAATGCCAATGTGTTCAAAATGTAGTTTGCACTCAAAATATGCATTCATTTGCACAAAAATGGTCAATAATGAATTAATTCCAATTTTGCCCTTTTAAGATTTCTTCCATGAAAATTCACATATCCATTCTTCAAACCAAGCCAAACCCATGACTTCTCAATGCTTGACTAAACAAATAACACCATTTAGAGCAAGTTTGATGTTGGAAAAATCTTCATTTGAAGTGTGCAAGTTGGTGAAATGGACCTATAACTTTATGACCTATAATCCCACTTTCCCAAAATACCCCTGACTTGCAAACCTCATTACTTGAGTTCCACAAATCAGATGAAAGACTTCTAGTAATTTTTGGAAAGCTATGACCAAGACCTACAACTTTCATGTTGGCCAAAAGTTTAGGAGAAAGATCCGTCTAGGTCAAAAATGGCTTGGAAGTTGGTTGACTTTTGTTTACCAAAATCACATTCATCTGATGACCTGTAACTTGTCTGGATTATAACTTGAGTTCTATAATCCCAATCAAGGACTTCTAGTACTCAAAAGAAAGCTAAGAACATGCTCTACATATTCTGTGTTTGTCAAAAGTTGAGATGAAACTTGTATCTTGAGATAGGTGGTCTTGAAGTTAGGCACTAAATAGGGGATTTTACCCTGAGAACCCTAATTTAGTAACTTCTCACACACTTGATCCTTGATGAATTGAACTTGAAATGATATCTCATGTATCTTAACACAACATCCCATGACCATAGAAACTTTTAATTGAGTTTTAATCTCCTTCAATTTCACAGTTGACTGAGGATTAGCCAGATGAAAACCCTAATTGCAACACCTTCAACTGTAACCTTCCACACTTGGTATAAACACTTGGATGAGCCCCCACAATGACCCTCAAGGCACTCAATGAGCTCTATCAACATCTTACATCCATAACCATGAATCCACCATCCTCTAATGATCTTGAACTGGCCTCCAAGTTAGGAGCTGACCCACATACATCCATCCTTCCTTTCACAAGACCAATGCCCACTTCTAGATGACTTGATGACCATCCAAACTTGAGTAAAACCCCTTGCTTAGGCTCAACCCTCTGAGTAGACTCCTCTTGATATGCACAAGCTATTGATCCCCTGTTCAATGAAAAATTCTATGCAATGCAAATGCTAGAAAGAAATGAAATGAAACATAAACCAAGTTAAGAAAAGGTTGGGCAAATTTTGGGGTGCAACAGCTGCCCCTATTCAAACGACTTGGATATGAATGAGGGAAAACGAACGGCTTTCACGCAATCAAGGTAAAAGACAGTTGAATACCAAAGAACCCGGAAATTTTCCAATTGCAGAAATAAAACTGCAAACCCTCCTGGGATAACTGCTCTGATTACAAACACATTCCGCTGGGGAAAAGAGAAACTTAACGAGTAACTCTGCTTGGGGAAAAACCATCTGAGCAAACAATAATGACACACAGTCTGAAGAGCACATGTCCTCGCCGTCAATTATCCGCACTAAATTCCTCTGACATCACCGTCAGACATCTGACCTCGCCGCCAGTCATGGCCATTGAGTCTATAATAACAGTTGACATCACCGTCAAGCTTCTACTTCAAGTCGGTAGAATAGCTAACATCACCGTTAGACCTCTGTTAGATAAAACATGTATAGAATCCCAAGATACGATTCTCTGACATCGCCGCCAGTCATTCAAAGAAAATCCAACTGGTAAATCACACCTGACCTCGCTGTCAGTTAAAATAAAGCATTTGACATCTCCGTCGGACCGTCACAAAGTTGATTAAACCCTTGACCTCGCCGTCAATAACCAAAACATCTAACATCGCCGCCAGAAACTAACATATCTGACATCGCCGCCAAAAAAACAGAACATCCAACATCGCCGTTGGGAAACCAAAGATCACCTGACATCGCCGCCAGTAACAACCATCTAACATCGCCGCTGGGAAAACTAAGATCATCTAACATCGCCGTCATAAACAAATATCCAACATCGCCGCTGGGAAACTACAAAGCATCTGACATCGCCGCCAGAAACAAACATCCAACACCGTGTCGCTACTGCGAAAATCGGCGCCGGCTTGACAAGAGAGTCGCCACCGTGCGTTATTTATCCCTCAGAGCGGGAAAGGAAACGCTCGAAGTAAACCTCGCAAAGACGGGAAAAGGTATGGTCATCACAACCAAAACCTGGATTCGGGATTCGGTTACGCAAGGGGAAGGTATTAGCACCCCTCACGTCCATCGTACTCGATGGGATCCGCGCTTGGCGTTTATAAGGAAAAGGGTGTGTTATCTATCTACGCTAATGGTCGGTCTGAAAAGAAAAGAAAAGGACAGGACTCGACAGAACATACGGTGTTCTGGGCCTACGTACTCCCTCGTGCAATGGGAAAGTCAGAGTCAACGTAGTTCGACTACCTACGTCTAAACGGGGAAAAGGTTGCTCGCCAGGACATCGCGTCCTGTGCCTACGTACTTCCACACGGCATGGAAGATCAGAGCAAACGTAGTTCGACTAACTACGGGTAACCAGGGGGCTCTCACACAACAGTGAGAAGATAAACTGATCTCAAAGGTTCGGGAACCTACAACTACGATCTGGTCTCAAATGCGCTCGGGCAAGAGAAAAGGGATAACAATTAGTCGTCAGCGGGAAAGTCTCGATCGCACAGCCGCGAGAGAACAAAGGTTAGTTGTTAGTGTGCTCGCTAGGATATCGCATCCTATGCCTACATATCCTCGTCTGGCACAAGGAATCAGAGCAGCTGTAGTTCGGCTAACTACGGGTCAAGCTACTCAAAAGCTCCTACTGAAAGGAAAGGGAAAAGACACCCTAAACTATAGCTGGAAAAGGGGAATCTACCTACTGCTATCATGCCTGGTTGACCATCCTAATGTCTATCATAACGACTCCACAGCGGAGAAGTCAGAGCTCCTAAGGGATCATGGCAACAGGACTAAACGGCAAACAAGAAATACTGCAAAGCAAAGAAATAACGAAAATATGCATGAATGCAACAACTAGACAAACAAGGCACAAAGGCCGCAAGCCACAGAGGTAAGGGAGCTCAGCTCTACCAAATACCAACAAGCAAAGCCACTCAATAACAAACAAGCAGAAGGAGGACCACCTCAACTTCTCATGCACACAAAATTTACTTCTAAGATGCACCTACCTTAGAACTATCTAGATGAATACCTAAGTCTAATGCAATACAACACCATACAAGTCAAACAACATAAAGAGACAGCTAGCTCACCTGATAAACCTCTATCCAAAGCTTAAACAAAAACCCTGAGCAAGACCCCTAACAAACAAACTTCTAATCTATCTCTGAACAAAACTCTATGCAACACTTAAACAAAACTCTAAGCAAAACTTCAATCAAAACCCTAAGCAAGAGGAATCAATCCCAATCTCCAAGCTTCAGAACAAGCTTACCAGAGAAAGGGAGCTAAGCAGACAAGCTCATAGTGCCTTCCTCAGGAAAGTACCAGGAGGTTACCACTCAGGAGTCATATCCTATGCGGCTCGACAACTGTGATCAGTTTACATTCCTCCTCAGGAGAAATTAAACTCACATGAAGGCTCCGGCATCACTGGATATTTAATAAAGCCTATATGCACTAAGGGAACTAAGTGAGCAGACCCATAGGACCTTCCTCAGGAAAGTACTAGGAGGCTGACACTTAGGAATCGTATCCTACGTGGCTCAACAACTGTGATCAGTTTACATTCCTCCTCAGGAGAAATTAAACTCACAAGTTGGCTCCAACATCATTGGATACTTGAGAAATCCTAGATAAACTAAAGGAACTAAGTGAACAGACCCATAGGACCTTCCTCAGGAAAGTACTAGGAGGCTGACACTTAGGAATCGTATCCTACGTGGCTCAACAACTGTGATCAGTTTACATTCCTCCTCAGGAGAAATTAAACTCACAAGTTGGCTCCAACATCATTGGATACTTAAGAAAGAGGTGAGAAGAAAGAATGAAAGTCATTCATAGTGCCTTCCTCAGGAAAGTACCATAAACTCCCTTCAAACTTCAGGATCTCGAACCTCACAAACGGAGAACAAGCTCCTAGACTAAGCCTCAATCCAATGCATCCTTGCAAGCTCCAACAGGACCTCTACCAGCTCCCATCTTTGAGAAGAACCCACAGGCCATCAAACCACAAGAAACTATCTCTGAAGTTCAACCTCAGTTGAACTTCAAAGTCAGAAGTCGTCAAGACTTCTCCTATCCTCAAGCTCAGACTAAAACATATCAGAACATCCTACAAAAATCTATCAAAAATCTAGGGGGAACCTACATGGCTCTAGCACAACATACTAAAAAATCAGAACAAAAATTCATTACCAGGTGAAAGAACCAAAATCAACAAAGCAGACATATCCACAAACCAATTATTAATATCAAAACAAAACAAAAAAATGCAATTAAACTGAAAATGCATGATTAAGCTAATGTTTTTGCACTATAAAATTCTACATTGAATTACGAGTCTACAGAAAAAAGAACGGAATTATTTGATTAAACCTACTATTTTTTATGAATTTTCTAATAATATGCATGCACTAAAAAATATTAAAAGAGAACATTTAAATGGAAAATATGCTAAAAATAGCAAACAAAAATAAAATGGTATTTTTATTTTTATACAATTTTCTAGACATTATTATAAAGTGGTAGGAAAAAGAAGAATTAAAAATCAATTGTTTTTATTTTATTATGAATTTTCCAAGAACAAGAAAATATAAAAAGGAAATTAAAAACCAAAATTGGGAATAAAATGGAAGGGGGTTCAAACAGCATGATTCTCAGTTCATTCAAGATTTGGGCCAGAGATGGGGGGTGTACATAGCAAAGGGTGTAGGCCCATATGACTCAGAAATCCACTAATGAAAATAAAAGAAAAAAACGCAGGGGGGGTGCAGTTAGTAAGCTTCTCAGGTTAGTTTTTTATTGGGCTTACGCCCCAGGGGGTGTGGATAGTAATAAGGGCCTAAGGCCCAAATCACCATCATTCAGTCTCTCACGCAGGAAGGGGGGACTAAGCCAAAATGGGGGTGACACTTCAGCAAAACGCAATTGGGCCTTGCACCCAGCCCAAACCCTAACTAGAAACCCTAATCAACAAAACCTTACTCCCCTTCAAACTCTCTGACTACTGTTCATCCTTCTAACCTAAACCCTAGCCGTCGTCCTCTCTCATCTCCCTCCTCTCAAACAATTTCTGAAACCTTTCCACATACTCTCCAACACAACCTCACTCAGATCAACCTCCCAAAAACGATTAACGCTAAACATCTTGAAATGAGAGAACCCTAAAACCATAGCAATGAATGAACGGTAAAGGGAAATAGTGAAAAGAGAACTAACCTGAGACGATGAAGTTGATACGATGAAGTTCCTGAAACTTCTTGAAGGCGCTATGATCTTTCTGGGGACAAGACGGAGGAAGACGAAAATCTTAGAGGCGCGCTGATTCTTGAAGCACGGTTGAGGAACTTTGGAGAAGACGAAGGCACGGAGGGAAGGTTGAAGGTGACGAACGCGAGCGCTGAGGATCTTGAAGGTCCTTTGAGTTGGTTGATGAAGATTCTGGGGAATCCAGGAAGTTCTTGATGATTGCTGATAAGAAATGATGACGTTCTGGGGAGAGATTGAAGAACACTGACGCTTTGAAGATTTCTGGGGAATTGTTCTTGACACACGACGAAGATGGAGGAGTTCTGGAAAACTTCTTGAAGTTTCCGGCGAGTATGAGCTTTCCGGCGAGGCGACGATGAAGGTGGAAGGAGGAAGGAGATGAAGAAGGAGTGTTTCTGGGAATTCTGGGTGGAAAACGAGCTCCGGCGAGCTGTTGCGGTGGCCGAAAGACGTTGGGGTGACCGGCGGTGGGAGGATCAGGGCGGATGCATGGTCGCCGGTGTGTTTTCTGGTGAGGCTCCGGTGAAGGTTAGACGGTGACAAGTGGCGAAGGGGAGGTTTGCATGTGCAACGCGTGGCAAACATGCACAGAGAGAGAGGGAAAGTGGTGGGGCACGTGTGGAGAGAGAGGAGAAGATGGGAGTGTGATGTGGCGAAGTCTGGTGGATTCTGAGTTGTGGTGGGGTCCCCTGAGTGCAACATGTGGCGTGCCTTATATACTGCCAAGTGTCATTCTCTGGCCAAAACCTGCACAAAAAACGTATTTGGACTGATATGAAGTGGGCTTCCCAAAAAACTGCTTTCCTGGGCCCACGAACTTGAGACCAAAAACCTGAAAAAGAACTGAATAATAAAAAAAATGATTAAATGGAAAATCAAGCTCAATTAGAAGCTAATCCAAGAATTAATCCTAATTAACTAATTAACACTACAATTAATTCTAACTAAAATTAATCTATCCTAATTAATTCTAACAAATTCAATTAACTTCTAAACAAAAGATTAATCCTAATTAAATCTAAAACATGATTAAATCTAATTAACTCTATATTAAACCAAAAAGATTAAAACTCTACTAATTCCTATAACATCTCTATTTATTTTCTATAAAATTCTATTAAAATCTATACTATTATTTAATATCTACTTAAAAGGAAAACTATATTAAAACAATACCCTATTTAAAACTATTTATTAAAATCCCTATTAACATAAAAGAAAAATCTATATTTTCTATATTATCTAAAACAAAAAAAAAACAACAATTTAAAATCCAATATATTCTAAAAATGACTAAAAAAACTATTAACTCTATTTAAAAATCTATATAAAATTCTAAAAAATGATTTAAACTATTACAAAAAATACAAAAACCCTATTTAAATTCCAGAAAAATCTATTAAACCCTAAAAATGCAGACACATGCAAATGACCACCATAAAAGAGCGCACGAGACCAGATCGAATCGAACAGAGAAACCCCGGGCATCAGAATATCCCAAAATCACTATGCAAGCAAAAAATCACCGGGGAGCGCACAAATTTCCCGAAAATAAAACCCTGATGATCTGGACTGGATCTGCCATATCTGATAGACGAAAATCAAGCTGTAAACTCTGATATCCTCCGTCTGTGCACAAATATCATGCGTCTGATTTGCGAATATGAGTTTAAACCACGAGTCAGATAGGAGAATCGGTTGGTCAAATTTTAGGGTGCAACACACCGACGCTGGAAAACCAAAGATATTTGACATTGCTACCAGAAAAACACAAACTTAGTAAGAGAACCCTGACATCGCCGTCAGAAACAAACCTCCAACATTGCCGCTGGAAAACATCTAACATCGCCGCCAGTAACAACACAAGTCTAGTAAGGGAACCCTGACATCACCGTCAGAAACAAACCTCCAACATCGCCGCTGGAAAACATCTGACATCGCCATCAGTTAACCATAACTCTGAGAAACACCTGACATCACCGTCAGTTAACCATAACTCTGAGAAACACCTGACATCGCCGTCAAGTACCTGTAGGGATAAAGAACTCTGACATCGCCGCCAGACAAACACAGTGATAATAAACCTCCGACATCGCCGCCAGATAAACATAAATCTGATAAGCATCCAACATCGCCGTCAGATAACCATATTCCTCAGAAACTTCTGACATCACCGCCAGACCTTCGCTAAATAAAAGCGAGCATCAAAATCCACATGGAGTTAAGATCATCCACTGATAATAATCACGGAGAGACTCCACTGGGGAAGTATTATGAGTTGAGGTTTATCCACCACACGGGCAAAGGCCCATCACCTGCGAGATACACCTGAAACAAAGAGATAACAACCTGGCTTATGTTTCACATGCATATGTTTGAAAATGGCATAATGCTCCATACTAAATGGAAATGCTACGCGTTTGGGTAGATGCTATGCTCGCATGCAGATGCACCGAAACTGAATCAGCAAAATAAATGCTAGAGATACAGAAACCATCCTGCTGGGATTGCCAACATGGATTTGAACTCTTAGGCTGTCTGTGATGGGTCAGGTACAACTGACGCTGGAAAACACTTTGCCTGAATACATAGTCCCCGGGTGAAGAGTCAAGGGATAGTAACACGACTTCCCGCATTCATCTTGCTCTCGAAAACCGACTGCATCTGCTCGAATAACTCTGAATGGCCCTGCTGATACGGAGAAGACTGATCCTTTCGTCTCTGATATGCCCCAGCCTACGGGATCTCCATGGGGATAGTCCTCGAAAGGAAATCTGCAAATCTGTTCCCTGATAGTCTAATATAACATGCCCCAGCGATCTGAGCTTCGGAGAGATGCTTCCCATTAAATGCTCCTCGAATAAAGAACTTCTGCGCTCTTACGATGGCCTGCCCCTGACTGCACTGACCTTGGCCCCCCCGATTAGCTGATTCAGAATAGTGCCCCTGGCTATGCCCTATTTGCCAAATCTCTCACCTGATTGCCCCAGGATAACTGATTTCGAAAGGCTGCCCTGACTGGGGATTATGATAAAAGCTTGCCCCTGCTCTCGGAACATTTGGGCGCTCTGTATTCTATCCTGACCATACTTTCCATTGTAGGAAACTTTCCTGCTATCAAGCGCTTGCTCGCAAATAAAACAAGTTGTTCTACGTAAAAGACGTATTAATGCAACACATATGACAGCTTTGACATCCAATCTGTTCACTGGGAATAGGAAAACAACAGTTTATGGCATATAATGCACAAAACATTTATCAAGAATATCAACATCAGTACCAACATGGTAAGAGGAACCCTTTTAGGAGTCAGAATCGACGCGACCTTTATCGAAGTATGCTTTCGAAACAACCTGCTTCAATTAGGACTTTTGAAGGTTGTAACGTGGTCAGGTTCATGGTTTTGAAAGAAAGGATAAAGGCTCAAAGTTTATTTTAACCCACCCATTCTCCTTGATGTTCTCCGATCCTATGTTCAGCTAATTCAACCTTAGCGCTCACCTCTCAGAGGTTGAAAGATAGGAGTGATAGTTCGAGAAACTATGAGTTTTCGGAGTGACAGCCACTCATTTTTCGTCTTTGGCATTTGAGGTCACACGACTCGCATTTGATTTGAGGATTTTTCTTTTCTTTCATTTTTCATATCCCTAACTTTTGCCTGGACTGACTCTTTTGAGATTCTTTTGATTTTCCAGTCCAGCGGGATGCCCTCATTTTTGCCTAAGTCAATTGTTTTCTTTTCTTGACTTAGCGGGCTTTTGATTCTTTTCGCTTTTCGTTTTTTCCTTTTCGAACAAGTCGTGTGACACTGGTTGTCTGACTCTTTGGGGACTGATGTGACTGTCTCACTCTTGATTTAACCATTGTAGTTTTTTAGGCACGACCTCTAGGGACGTGATTGATCCTCGAACGGACACTCCTTTTGTAATTTGGACGCTCGGTCAAATTAGCTAACACCTACCCTGCCCCAGGTTAAGATTGAGGGTTTTTCATTCACAGAAAGAAACTCCTACTACAAGGCTCAAAGGGGTTAACAAGGGATTATCTTCCTTATATCTCCGGTGTTTAGGGATTCGAAACAATGCCTGTACATCATCAACAGGTTTTATCTCAAAAGCATACACTAGGAATTTTGCACGTCGTTCATTTTCGTCATCCTCCCCAGATTCTTCTTAACCAAGCAGTGGCGATTTGTAAAAACAATTAGTGAACACGAATGGATTCAATCAAAACATGCATATTTATTTCATTATCATCAAATGAAAACAACAAGTTTTACAAACAAGATCGCATTTTCAAACAGGAAAGAAACTACAAATGTAAAGACATGACAAGATAAAACAAGAAAAACAATGCTAGCTTCCGAGAACCGGGCTTTCGCATCTGTCTTGCTGCTGAACCATCTATCTTCACAGTCAATTATTAGAGGCATCCTGATGATGTCCTGATCTGCTTGCAACGACACAACCAAATTATAGAGCCCCTCCTCCTTCATTCAGATGATTTTGGGACCTTCCTGCCCGAAGCTGATTGCTGCCCTATCAAGTAGATCCTGCACTTTGTGCTTAAAAGCTTTACAATTCTCAATCGTATGGCCAGGTGCCCCAGTGTGGAATTCACAAGTAGCATTGGCGTCATACCCCGGTGGTGGTGCCCCTGTTAAGGGAGCCAACGTCCTTTTTTGAACCAATTGGAGCTGAAGCAACGTTTGCAGAAGCTGTGCATATGACATAGGTGGAGAATCAAAATGACGGCTTGTCAGAGGAGCCCGATTCTGATATCTTTTGTACCCCTGATTATTCTGCTGCTGAGGCTGCTGCTGCTGGTATCGGGTTGACTCTTGAACACCCTTCGTATCAAATGCAACATCGGTTTCTTGACCTTCAATGTATTGATTAAGGCCCTCCTTATGCTTAGCCATTTTCTTTCTCAGATCTGCCCCAGGAATAGGCAACAGTTGTGGGCCTGGAGATTCTGACACCATGGAGTCCAGGATACGCTTCTGACCCACTGCAGCCTTAGAAACATCTGTCATCTTAGCATCGACTGAGATAGGAGCAATACGTACAGCTACGCCGCTCGGCGTGAATTCAATATCGTGCGAGTCAATCAGGTCTTGAACATTGTGCTTAAAAGCATGGCAACCCTCGATGTCGTGTCCGAGTGCCCCAGAATGAAACTCACATTGCTTGCTGGCATCGTACCCATGAGGAAGCACTCTCGTGGGTGGTTCCAACGTTCTCTTCTCAACCAGATTAAACCTCAATAAAGTCTGCAAGAGCTCAGCATATGTCGTAGGCGGCGCCTCAAATATTCTCTTTGGCTTCCCTTCCTGGATCCTCCGTGGAGCCGGATGCATCTTTGGTTGTACTCGCTCAGGTTCCACAGACGGCACGAGCTTCTTCACTGCGGCTTCGAATAGTTGATCGTCCTCTTTCCTAAGCACGTTCTTGACTACTTCCATGATCAAGCTCATTTGGGTCTTCAGCTGACTGTTCTCCTCCTTGAGAATCTTCTGCTCCAAACGCATCTCTTGCATGTCTCTCATCATCTGCCCCAGCTGGCTTCAGACTTCAATCAATTCAATCTGATTCTGTTCCATATCTCGGAAGGAACTCCTGCAACAAACTGGACGATGAGGAAATAAGGCCCACGGTTCTGATATACCTGTTAAATGATAATGCAATGCGGAAAGCAAACACACATTCAAGACACGGCAAATAGAAACTCAAGCTATAAGCACACAGACGAACATCTCCCACATATGTATAACCAACAAAAGCATCACGTAAGCACAAATGAGTACGAATATAATGACCCCAGCCAACAATCCTGGTGGTGGTCGGCAAATACTAATGCACAAAAGCTAAACGGGTTATGCAGAGAAACAGATGCGACCCCTGGCATAAAAACTTCCCCCATATTCAACTGAACTCTCTGATTGACAATCTTCAGAGCACACACTTCCTGTGGAGTCTTCCATGACATTAACTGACGAACCCACACAACTGGAGGATGGGAGATCATTAATCTGAACAAAACCCTGAGGGGTGATGCAAATACGGCTAGAGTCTAACAGATCTTGAACGTGGCTTCTAAGCACCTTACAATCATTTGTTGAATGCCCCTGTGCCCCAACATGGTACTCACAGCGGGCGCTGGCATCAAAACCTGGAGGATACGGTGGAATCACCGACTTAGTCTCTTTCGGCACTATCAATCCGCTTTTGACCAGATCTGGCAACAACTGACTGTACGACACTGGTAGTTGAGTAAACTGCCTTTCAGGTTTCCTTGGTCTTCGTGGAGCGTGCTGACGCGCTCGACGATAGGATGATCGTTGACTTGAAGTGTCTGAAAACTAATCCTGAGATGCTAGAGATTCTGAGATGGCGTCATCTCCTTCTTCCCACTCTTCTTGAGAACTGACAACTGACTCAATCTTATCAACTGGGACATAAGGAACATCTCGAAACTTTCCACTCTTGAGTCCTCTCTCAACAAGCTCTCCCAGTCTCATCAGGCCCACAAAGTTTGTGCAACTGAACAATTTGTCAAAATAATGGCCTTTCAGAGTACCCAAGAAGATGTCAACCATTTCTCTTTCCGGAAGCGGTGGTTGAACACTAGCAGCCAATTCTTTCCATCTTCGCAAATACCCTCTGAACGATTCATTCTCCGCCTGAGATAATTCTTGCAGATCTACGAGACTAGGAGTCAAATCCAGGTTGTAATCGTACTGCTTCATGAAAGCTCTGGCTAAATCCACCCATGATCGAATCTGATTACTCTCTAACTGCACATACCACCTCAAGGATGCCCCAGTCAGGCTATACTGGAAGCAATGGATCATTAGTTGGTCATTTCGCACAAACGAAGTCATCCTTCGACAGAACATCATCAAATGCAGCTTTGGACAGCTATCTCCCGTGTATTTTTCAAATTCCGACACTTTGAACTTGTAAGGCAACACCAGGTCAGGAACCAAACACATGTCTACAGCATCCAGGTTAACGGCATCTTTCGCTTCTAAGGCTTTTATACCTTCTTCCAATGCTCGGAGTCTTCTATCATTTTCAAGAGCTCTTGGATCTACCATCCCGGCCATTGGAATATCTCTCCGGTAATTCATCACAGGGAAAGCAACACCTTGATTGTTAACAGGAAGATAACGTTCATTTCGGGCAACGAACTGCTCATGCCGATCTCGGTTCTCAACAGTAGGCTGTACAACTTAGTCCGCCGTCAGGTTGTTCGTCTGCGGGAAGCCTTCCATAGAATCATACTGATGGTTGGACGCCATAGTAAACCCTGCCAAGGTGTTAGGATCCTGGAAATTGCCTTCAGACATAGCTACCAATTACCTGTAACTGACTACGCTGCTCGATTCTGCTCAACTCTGCTTCAGCCCCTTGGTCGTCTTCAACACTCTACTTTTGCCTCAAACAATCCCCGAGAATCACCCTCTGGTGAAAACAAAGGCTGGATAAGTGCTTTGACCTGCTAGAGTAATGCTATGCAATGTGATTTATGCAAACAGAAATATAAGAAATGCTAACGTGCATGTGTGCATTGGAGATATTTCCCCTCCAATTCCAGTGTCAGTGGTAGCAAGACGAGATAAACCATAAAGACAATATTTAGAAAAACCCTCATATATTTATTAGAATAACAGTCTTGTCAAGAGGTTACATAACTATGCTCCATACAGCTGATATGATAAAGGAGGATCCCAGCCAACATGCCTGGTGGTGATCCCAACATACAGAATACAAGAGAGAAATCAAGTACGGGTACGGTTGCGGAAGTCCTCGACCATCTTCTTCGTCTCTGCGTGATCCGGTCGATAAATCAAGCCTTCTATCAACTGATCCCTCTTTCTGACCGTCCCCTGGATGTCTCTGACAAAGTCTTCCCAAGCCTTATCATTGGCACCGCCCCCAGGTTTGGGTCTCTTGGCATCTGCTCTATGCTGGAAATCTTCCAAATTCTTCATGGCATCTGCCAGTTTGCGCTCAGCCTCGTATCGGCGGCATGCTTCCTCTTCAAGCTCTTCAGTCTTCACTTTGACCTGTTCTTCTAACTGAGCTACCTGCGTCTTCAGCTCTTCTTCCCGCTCTTTGCGCTTGGTCATAGTGAGATCCCAGTGTTCTCTGAACTTGGCTAGCTTCGCGTAGGCCCTTTCCAGCTCTTGCTTCTTAGTAGCCAGTACACTGCTAACTGAGTCTACATCTAACTCCAGACGCTTCTTGGTTTCAGTCAATTCCAATAGCGTAGTCTTCAGATGTTTCAGAGTTTCGGCCTGTTGCTTAGAAAAGTATCCTGTTTCAATCTTTTCATGACGAAGCTGGGCATTCTCCTGCTCTAAAGCCTCTTTAGCCTTTGCTAGCTCTTCTTTCTCCGCCATCAGCTGCTTGAATACCTGTATGTCCACAGTAGTAGGCTCCTCCACCGGAGAAGGATGCAATGGCTGAACCGCTGGATAAGGCATAAGGAATTTCACAGCTCGCTCACGAATCCATTCCATATATGGGCCAGGAACTCGAATATCCCCTCTGCTACCTGAAGGCTTCCCTCTCTTGTGCAAGTTCTTCCATGCCTTCTCGAGTTTGGTCAGCATCTCTTTCCCTATTGCCCCGGTGAGATACAGAGATTCCTGTATCTCCTCGAGCTTCGGCGCTCCCTGAGGTACGTACCCAAATTGCCTGATCAATAAGGAAGGGTTGTAATTGACACACCCCTTCCTTCCTACTAAAGGAACATTCGGGAATCCTTCGCATTTGAGTATGACTTCAACTCCGAATACCTCTTCGTTAACCCATACCACGTTCTCAGCAGTCAATCCCATTAAGCGCTCGGGCCATCCTAGAGAATCGATAGAGGTGACAAAAGGGCCTGACTTAGGCATATGACTGGTGAACCACCTGCACAGGAGAGGTACACAACAAGACACATTCCTTCCTCGCCGCTTTTCGTTCTGGTAGTGAGTTGAATGGTGGATATCTCCCAGCAAAGTTGGAACTGGATTCTTCGCAGCCAAAATATAGAAGGCATCTGAGTCAACAAAATCAGGAATGTTTGGGAACAACACGATGCCATAAACACATACAGCAAGGATGACGTCAAAAACACCCCAGCTACCCTTCTGGGCATATTCCCGAGCCTTCTCCACCAAGACATCCAATGGAAATCCCCATACATCTCCTCTTCTGATCATCTTTCCTGACAGCTCAGACTCTTTCAAGCACAAGATGGCAGAAAGCTCAGCCAGATTAGGCTCAGCGTCCGTACGATAGAAAGGCATCTGCTCGCGGATCGGTATATCCAGAAGTGCAGAATACTCCTCCAGGGTAGGAGCCAAAACAAAGTCGGGAAATACAAAACACCTGAGCTCCGCATCGTAAAACTGTAACAGGGTATAAATGCCGCTGATCTCGTAGGCTGATGGCTGATAAACATAGGTCAGAATCCTCCCATATCTCTTTCTGAAGTCACCCATTACCCTCTTCTTAGCAATAGTAATCAATTCTAACAATAGACTGATATCCGACGACGAAAACTTGTAGGGCAATACTCTCTTCGTGGCTTCCATGTCTTGCTAGGGGCAAACACCAGAACTGGAAGGGAAAATATGTACCTGCAATACACACACGTTAGTTGAATGCAGATGGTAATGCAATGATGCAATATGATAAATAATGCAATCTGTGAACACAGGGGCTATGCTGTAGCCTGAAGAGGAACATCTCGGTGATCAAGAACAGAAAACCACCATAGTCACCAGAACCTCATGACACTAACTATCATCTGCTACTCGAAATATCAATCCCCTGGTAAGAAAACCATCTGAACCTCTGTATCTGACGAGAAAACCATCTGATAATAGTATCACCCTCAGATAAGAAACCCATCTGACCCAGACAACACACCTGGAGATGAATCAAGAACACCATCTGATAATTACTGAATCATGGTTTCTGAAGGCCAGTTTTCCTGCAATAACCCAGTCCCTCTCACAGGTATGATAGACCTAATCCACAGACAAAGGTTCGGCATCCTATGCGGTCATCAGCGTCACAGACTTTCACGACTGACGATACGATTCCCAGAAGGAGTGGCATCATCAAGTCATGAAGAGGCCTCACTTAGCTGACTTCCAAATGATCGGTCCCCAGAGTCGACAATCCTCACGTCTGGACTCCCCTCAGATCCTCAGGATCGGAAAGGAGCACCTCTGCGAGAATCTCGTCTGAGCGTAGATTTCATAGGGAACTGTGCCTGCTCAGCAGACAGGTTCGTCTACTACTCTCCACAACTATATCTAGGTGCATACTCAAGCCCAGGTCCGACTTCTCACTCACAGTAACCTCCCTTGCCCACAGCAATAATCATAATAATATAATGCTGGAAAATAAATGCGGAAAGGTAAAGGTACGGAAAAGTAAAGTGCAGAAAAGTAAAACACATATACACAACACGCAACAAATAAACACCCAAGCGCTAGGATTGACTCGCGTAGGGGATGGGAAACGGTCCCAGCATAAGGGATGGGAAAAGTCCCTAGATGCTATAAATCCCCAGCAGAGTCGCCAGCTGTCGCTACTGCGAAAATCGGCGCCGGCTTGACAAGAGAGTCGCCACCGTGCGTTATTTATCCCTCAGAGCGGGAAAGGAAACGCTCGAAGTAAACCTCGCAAAGACGGGAAAAGGTATGGTCATCGCAACCAAAACCTGGATTCGGGAGTCGGTTACGCAAGGGGAAGGTATTAGCACCCCTCACGTCCATCGTACTCGATGGGATCCGCGCTTGGCGTTTATAAGGAAAAGGGTGTGTTATCTATCTACGCTAATGGTCGGTCTGAAAAGAAAAGAAAAGGACAGGACTCGACAGAACATACGGTGTTCTGGGCCTACGTACTCCCTCGTGCAATGGGAAAGTCAGAGTCAACGTAGTTCGACTACCTACGTCTAAACGGGGAAAAGGTTGCTCGCCAGGACATCGCGTCCTGTGCCTACGTACTTCCACACGGCATGGAAGATCAGAGCAAACGTAGTTCGACTAACTACGGGTAACCAGGGGGCTCTCACACAGCAGTGAGAAGATAAACTGATCTCAAAGGTTCGGGAACCTACAACTACGATCTGGTCTCAAATGCGCTCGGGCAAGAGAAAAGGGATAACAATTAGTCGTCAGCGGGAAAGTCTCGATCGCACAGCCGCGAGAGAACAAAGGTTAGTTGTTAGTGTGCTCGCTAGGATATCGCATCCTATGCCTACATATCCTCGTCTGGCACAAGGAATCAGAGCAGCTGTAGTTCGGCTAACTACGGGTCAAGCTACTCAAAAGCTCCTACTGAAAGGAAAGGGAAAAGACACCCTAAACTATAGCTGGAAAAGGGGAATCTACCTACTGCTATCATGCCTGGTTGACCATCCTAATGTCTATCATAACGACTCCACAGCGGAGAAGTCAGAGCTCCTAAGGGATCATGGCAACAGGACTAAACGGCAAACAAGAAATACTGCAAAGCAAAGAAATAACGAAAATATGCATGAATGCAACAACTAGACAAACAAGGCACAAAGGCCGCAAGCCACAGAGGTAAGGGAGCTCAGCTCTACCAAATACCAACAAGCAAAGCCACTCAATAACAAACAAGCAGAAGGAGGACCACCTCAACTTCTCATGCACACAAAATTTACTTCTAAGATGCACCTACCTTAGAACTATCTAGATGAATACCTAAGTCTAATGCAATACAACACCATACAAGTCAAACAACATAAAGAGACAACTAGCTCACCTGATAAACCTCTATCCAAAGCTTAAACAAAAACCCTGAGCAAGACCCCTAACAAACAAACTTCTAATCTATCTCTGAACAAAACTCTATGCAACACTTAAACAAAACTCTAAGCAAAACTTCAATCAAAACCCTAAGCAAGAGGAATCAATCCCAATCTCCAAGCTTCAGAACAAGCTTACCAGAGAAAGGGAGCTAAGCAGACAAGCTCATAGTGCCTTCCTCAGGAAAGTACCAGGAGGTTACCACTCAGGAGTCATATCCTATGCGGCTCGACAACTGTGATCAGTTTACATTCCTCCTCAGGAGAAATTAAACTCACATGAAGGCTCCGGCATCACTGGATATTTAATAAAGCCTATATGCACTAAGGGAACTAAGTGAGCAGACCCATAGGACCTTCTTCAGGAAAGTACTAGGAGGCTGACACTTAGGAATCGTATCCTACGTGGCTCAACAACTGTGATCAGTTTACATTCCTCCTCAGGAGAAATTAAACTCACAAGTTGGCTCCAACATCATTGGATACTTGAGAAATCCTAGATAAACTAAAGGAACTAAGTGAACAGACCCATAGGACCTTCCTCAGGAAAGTACTAGGAGGCTGACACTTAGGAATCGTATCCTACGTGGCTCAACAACTGTGATCAGTTTACATTCCTCCTCAGGAGAAATTAAACTCACAAGTTGGCTCCAACATCATTGGATACTTAAGAAAGAGGTGAGAAGAAAGAATGAAAGTCATTCATAGTGCCTTCCTCAGGAAAGTACCATAAACTCCCTTCAAACTTCAGGATCTCGAACCTCACAAACGGAGAACAAGCTCCTAGACTAAGCCTCAATCCAATGCATCCTTGCAAGCTCCAACAGGACCTCTACCAGCTCCCATCTTTGAGAAGAACCCACAGGCCATCAAACCACAAGAAACTATCTCTGAAGTTCAACCTCAGTTGAACTTCAAAGTCAGAAGTCGTCAAGACTTCTCCTATCCTCAAGCTCAGACTAAAACATATTAGAACATCCTACAAAAATCTATCAAAAATCTAGGGGGAACCTACATGGCTCTAGCACAACATACTAAAAAATCAGAACAAAAATTCATTACCAGGTGAAAGAACCAAAATCAACAAAGCAGACATATCCACAAACCAATTATTAATATCAAAACAAAACAAAAAAATGCAATTAAACTGAAAATGCATGATTAAGCTAATGTTTTTGCACTATAAAATTCTACATTGAATTACGAGTCTACAGAAAAAAGAACGGAATTATTTGATTAAACCTACTATTTTTTATGAATTTTCTAATAATATGCATGCACTAAAAAATATTAAAAGAGAACATTTAAATGGAAAATATGCTAAAAATAGCAAACAAAAATAAAATGGTATTTTTATTTTTATACAATTTTCTAGACATTATTATAAAGTGGTAGGAAAAAGAAGAATTAAAAATCAATTGTTTTTATTTTATTATGAATTTTCCAAGAACAAGAAAATATAAAAAGGAAATTAAAAAACAAAATTGGGAATAAAATGGAAGGGGGTTCAAACAGCATGATTCTCAGTTCATTCAAGATTTGGGCCAGAGATGGGGGGTGTACATAGCAAAGGGCGTAGGCCCATATGACTCAGAAATCCACTAATGAAAATAAAAGAAAAAAACGCAGGGGGGGGTGCAGTTAGTAAGCTTCTCAGGTTAGTTTTTTATTAGGCTTACGCCCCAGGGGGTGTGGATAGTAATAAGGGCCTAAGGCCCAAATCACCATCATTCAGTCTCTCACGCAGGAAGGGGGGACTAAGCCAAAATGGGGGTGACACTTCAGCAAAACGCAATTGGGCCTTGCACCCAGCCCAAACCCTAACTAGAAACCCTAATCAACAAAACCTTACTCCCCTTCAAACTCTCTGACTACTGTTCATCCTTCTAACCTAAACCCTAGCCGTCGTCCTCTCTCATCTCCCTCCTCTCAAACAATTTCTGAAACCTTTCCACATACTCTCCAACACAACCTCACTTAGATCAACCTCCCAAAAACGATTAACGCTAAACATCTTGAAATGAGAGAACCCTAAAACCATAGCAATGAATGAACGGTAAAGGGAAATAGTGAAAAGAGAACTAACCTGAGACGATGAAGTTGATACGATGAAGTTCCTGAAACTTCTTGAAGGCGCTATGATCTTTCTGGGGACAAGACGGAGGAAGACGAAAATCTTAGAGGCGCGCTGATTCTTGAAGCACGGTTGAGGAACTTTGGAGAAGACGAAGGCACGGAGGGAAGGTTGAAGGTGACGAACGCGAGCGCTGAGGATCTTGAAGGTCCTTTGACTTGGTTGATGAAGATTCTGGGGAATCCAGGAAGTTCTTGATGATTGCTGATAAGAAATGATGACGTTCTGGGGAGAGATTGAAGAACACTGACGCTTTGAAGATTTCTGGGGAATTGTTCTTGACACACGACGAAGATGGAGGAGTTCTGGAAAAATTCTTGAAGTTTCCGGCGAGTATGAGCTTTCCGGCGAGGCGACGATGAAGGTGGAAGGAGGAAGGAGATGAAGAAGGAGTGTTTCTGGGAATTCTGGGTGGAAAACAAGCTCCGGCGAGCTGTTGCAGTGGCCGGAAGACGTTGGGGTGACCGGCGGTGGGAGGATCAGGGCGGATGCATGGCCGCCGGTGTGTTTTCTGGTGAGGCTCCGGTGAAGGTTAGACGGTGACAAGTGGCGAAGGGGAGGTTTTCATGTGCAACGCGTGGCAAACATGCACAGAGAGAGAGGGAAAGTGGTGGGGCACGTGTGGAGAGAGAGGAGAAAATGGGAGTGTGATGTGGCGAAGTCTGGTGGATTCTGAGTTGTGGTGGGGTCCCCTGAGTGCAACATGTGGCGTGCCTTATATACTGCCAAGTGTCATTCTCTGGCCAAAACCTGCACAAAAAACGTATTTGGACTGATATGAAGTGGGCTTCCCAAAAAACTGCTTTCCTGGGCCCACGAACTTGAGACCAAAAACCTGAAAAAGAACTGAATAATAAAAAAAATGATTAAATGGAAAATCAAGCTCAATTAGAAGCTAATCCAAGAATTAATCCTAATTAACTAATTAACACTACAATTAATTCTAACTAAAATTAATCTATCCTAATTAATTCTAACAAATTCAATTAACTTCTAAACAAAAGATTAATCCTAATTAAATCTAAAACATGATTAAATCTAATTAACTCTATATTAAACCAAAAAGATTAAAACTCTACTAATTCCTATAACATCTCTATTTATTTTCTATAAAATTCTATTAAAATCTATACTATTATTTAATATCTACTTAAAAGGAAAACTATATTAAAACAATACCCTATTTAAAACTATTTATTAAAATCCCTATTAACATAAAAGAAAAATCTATATTTTCTATATTATCTAAAACAAAAAAAAACAACAATTTAAAATCCAATATATTCTAAAAATGACTAAAAAAACTATTAACTCTATTTAAAAATCTATATAAAATTCTAAAAAATGATTTAAACTATTACAAAAAATACAAAAACCCTATTTAAATTCCAGAAAAATCTATTAAACCCTAAAAATGCAGACACATGCAAATGACCACCATAAAAGAGCGCACGAGACCAGATCGAATCGAACAGAGAAACCCCGGGCATCAGAATATCCCAAAATCACTATGCAAGCAAAAAATCACCGGGGAGCGCACAAATTTCCCGAAAATAAAACCCTGATGATCTGGACTGGATCTGCCATATCTGATAGACGAAAATCAAGCTGTAAACTCTGATATCCTCCGTCTGTGCACAAATATCATGCGTCTAATCTACGAATATGAGTTTAAACCACGAGTCAGATAGGAGAATCGGTTGGTCAAATTTTAGGGTGCAACACACCGACGCTGGAAAACCAAAGATATTTGACATTGCTACCAGAAAAACACAAACTTAGTAAGAGAACCCTGACATCGCCGTCAGAAACAAACCTCCAACATTGCCGCTGGAAAACATCTAACATCGCCGCCAGTAACAACACAAGTCTAGTAAGGGAACCCTGACATCACCGTCAGAAACAAACCTCCAACATCGCCGCTGGAAAACATCTGACATTGCCATCAGTTAACCATAACTCTGAGAAACACCTGACATCACCGTCAGTTAACCATAACTCTGAGAAACACCTGACATCGCCGTCAAGTACCTGTAGGGATAAAGAACTCTGACATCGCCGCCAGACAAACACAGTGATAATAAACCTCCGACATCGCCGCCAGATAAACATAAATCTGATAAGCATCCAACATCGCCTTCAGATAACCATATTCCTCAGAAACTTCTGACATCACCGCCAGACCTTCGCTAAATAAAAGCGAGCATCAAAATCCACATGGAGTTAAGATCATCCACTGATAATAATCACGGAGAGACTCCACTGGGGAAGTATTATGAGTTGAGGTTTATCCACCACACGGGCAAAGGCCCATCACCTGCGAGATACACCTGAAACAAAGAGATAACAACCTGGCTTATGTTTCACATGCATATGTTTGAAAATGGCATAATGCTCCATACTAAATGGAAATGCTACGCGTTTGGGTAGATGCTATGCTCGCATGCAGATGCACCGAAACTGAATCAGCAAAATAAATGCTAGAGATACAGAAACCATCCTGCTGGGATAACAAAATAAACTTGTTAAGGGAATCAACAATTCTGCCGGGGAATAGAGCGCAAACTTGCTTATGCCAATAACAACTGGACTTATGCCGAGAAGCGGGCCCTTGTTGGCCTTCTGCAAAGAAAATACTGACGTGACAACATTCTTCTATCCTGCTGAGGAAGAGAGAACAAATCCGCTGGGGAAACCACCCCTTTCAACTCGCTGGGGATTGCTACGTCAAGGAACAAACCTAACCAGGCTGCAAATTACTCTGTGGGAGAAAATCCAATCACGACTCGCTAGGGAGTACGCGCAAGCATGCACCTTGTGGGGATCAAATGCAACAACTGCCGAAGGAAAGCGTACACGTTACCTGCTCACTCAAACTGCATACAACTCTATTGGGAATAGAGATGTAAACTTCACTGCTTGGGGAAAGGCTCAGGTTGGGGATAGAACAAACTTCATCCACACCTCTTTGCCCCAAGGGCAACGACCCTACAAAACTGAACAAACAAACAAGATATCCTACGCAACAAAACCATCTTAGTCATCATTCGTGACGTTGTTCAATTAATTCAAAGTTTTAACAATTATTGGCCAAGGCCTACAAGTTTATGTTAGCACAAGTTCATCAAAACATTGGGCGTTTTCACAAACAAAACACTAAAAGTTAAAACAAAGCACACAAATCAAGTACTGAATAGTATATGTTTATTGATAAAGGGCCTGTAAATAGGCAAAGTTTTACAACAGATGCAACTCCTGAAAAGAGGAAGCTGCGCAAAACAAATACAGATATGCACAGAAATATACAAGAGTGTACAAAAATGTCGGCAACGTGGCACAAACAAACACCATGAGCTGATCCCTCTATGACTCGCCTGACTCTGACGCTTTCCCGACACTTCGTCTTCAGAAGAGATTGATTCGGATAAAAACATCCCCCAGGTTCTCCCAATCCACTAAGCAATGAAGTTCTGATACAGACCGCAGTCATTTGCTTTTTCAATCCCTAACTTTTTCCTGAACCGCCCTTTTCGGGTTTTCGATTCACCGGGATACCCATTTTTGCCAAAGTCGCCCTTTCAGGTTTTTGACTTTGCGGGTTTACATCTTTTCATTTTTATCCCTAATTTTTGCCCGAACTTATTCTTTCTTTTTTATGGTTCGCCGGGATGCCCCATTTTTGCCTGGACGTTTCTTTTTGTGTCCAGCGGGTCTCTTTTAAGCAAAGTATTTTTTAACTGCGTCTACATTCACAGGGGATGTGAAATCCTCACCATCCATGGTGGCTAACAACAAGGCTCCTCCAGAGAAGACCTTTCGTACAACATATGGACCTTCGTAGTTGGGAGTCTATTTGCCCCTATGATCTGATTGTGGTGGGAGAATCTTTTTCAACACAAGATTGCCCGTTTGAAAGCTCCGAGGGCGCACCTTCTTATCGTAAGCTTTCTTCATCTGGCTCTGGCACAAACGATCATACGCAATTAATGCTAGTCTCTTTTCATTCATCAGGCTAAGCTGATTCAAACAATTCTTTATCCATTCTGCCTTATCAAGTTTCACGTCGACCAAAACTCTTAAAGAAGGAATCTCGACCTCTAGCGGTAGGACAACCTCCATATCGTACACTAGCGAGAAAGGAGTTGCCCCGGTTGATGTGCGTACCGTCTTACGATAATCGTGAAGAGAAAATGGCAACATTTCATGCCAATCTTTATAAGTGACAACCATCTTTTGCACTATCTTTTTAATATTCTTGTTGGTCGCCTCAACGGTGCCATTCATCTTCGGCCGATAGGGCGATGAGTTGTGATGTTCAATCTTGAAGTTCTGGCATAACTCCTTCATCATTTTGTTGTTCAGATTCGAACCATTATCAGTAATGATTCGCTCAGGAATTCCATATCTACAAATGATGTCCTTTTTTATGAATCTCGCTACCACTTGCTTGGCCACATTGGCGTACGAAGCTGCTTCAACCCACTTGGTGAAGTAATCGATGGCAACCAAGATGAAACGGTGACCGTTGGATGCGGTGGGCTCGATCTTGCCAATCATATCAATGCCCCACATGGAGAAAGGCCACGGGGGCGCCATAACATTCAATGGGCATGGCGATACATGAATCTTATTTGCATAAATCTGGAATTTGTGGCATTTCTTCGCAAATTTGAAATAATCTGACTCCATAGTTAGCCAATAATACCCTGCTCGTAACAGTTTTTGTGACATGGCATGTCCGCCAGCATGTGTACCGAAAGTACCCTCGTGGACTTCTTCCATAAGCAACGTTGCTTCTTTCTCATCCACACATCTCAACAGCACCAAATCATGGTTCCTTCTATAAAGCACACCATCTGGATTTAGATAAAATTTGCTAGACAACCTCCTCAACGTCTTCTTATCCTGGGTCGAAGCCCCTGGTGGATACTCTTGCTTCTTGAGGAAGTTCTGTATATCGTAAAACCATGGCTTGCCATCAGCAGCCTCTTCAATGGCGAATACAAAAGCAGGCCTGTCCAAGCGAGAAATGACTATTCTGGGAGCCTCATTCTAGAAATTCACTTTGTACAACGAAGATAGCGTTGCCAAAGCATCGGCCATCTGATTCTCTGCTCGTGGTACATGGTGAAACTCTACCCTGTCAAAGAAAGGTAACAACCTCCTTGCATAATCTCTGTAAGAAATCAAATTCGGTTTACGAGTCTCCCATTCTCCCATGATTTGATTAACCACTAGCGCTGAATCGCCATATACATCCAAATTCTTGATTCTCAAATCAATGACTTCTTCCAGACCCATGATACATGCTTCGTACTCGGCTTCATTGTTGGTGACTGGAAATGTCAATCTGGCAGTGAATGGGATGTGAGTACCATGAGGAGTTGTAATAATTGCCCCAATTCCACTACCATAAGAGTTGACAGCACCATCGAATATCATTTGCCACTGAGAATCCTTCTCTGGACCTTCACCATGTAATGGTTCTTCACAATCTTTCGCTTTGAGGAACATGTTATCCTCGTCAGGAAATTCAAACTTCATCGGTTGGTAATCTTCGATAGGCTGCTCAGTAAGGTATTCTGACAGAACACTTCCTTTGATGGCTTTCTAAGAAACATATTGTATATCGTACTCCGTCAGTACCATTTGCCACCTGGAAATTCTTCCTGAAAGCGCCTTCTTCTCGAAGACATACTTAATCGGATCCATCTTCGAAATCATATTGTCTCAAATGTTTGGCAGCCCAAGCAAGTGCACGACACGTTTTCTCGAGCATTGAGTAACGGGACTCACAATCTGTGAACTTTTTACTCAAATAATAAATTTCATGCTCCTTTCTTCCAGTCTCTTCATGTTGACCAAGAACACAACCCATACTGTTCTCAAGAACAGTTAGGTACATGATTAAAGGCCTTCCAGCTACTGGGGGTATCAATATTGGAGGCTCCTGTAAATACTCTTTTATTTTAACAAATGCTTTTTTGACAATTTTCATTCCAGACAACCGCCTGATCTTTCTTTAATAATTTAAACATTGGCTCACACGTGGCTGTGAGATGAGATATGAACCGGGCAATATAGTTCAATCTCCCCAGGAAACCACAGACTTTTTTTTTTCTGTTTTCGGTGCTGGCATGTCTTGTATAGCTTTTATCTTTGCAGGATCGACCTCGATTCCTTTTTCACTGACAATAAACCCCAATAACTTTCCGGACCGAACCCCAAAAGTACACTTATTTGGATTCAACCTCAATCTGAACTTTCTAAGCCTCTCAAACAGCTTCAACAAATTGACCAGATGCTCCTCCTCCGTTTGGGATTTAACACTCATATCGTCAACATAGACCTCAATCTCTTTATGCATCATGTCATGAAAGAGCGTTGTCATAGGACGCTGATATGTTGCTCCGGCGTTCTTCAAGCCAAAAGGCATCACCTTGTAGCAAAACGTTCCCCGTGGTGTAATGAAGGTTGTTTTCTCCATGTCCTCCAGTGCCATCTTTATCTTATTATAACCCGAGAAACCATCCATGAAGGAAAACACCAAGAATTGAGCTGTATTGTCGACCAATACGTCAATGTGAAGGAGTGGGAAATCATCCTTAGGGCTCGCCTTGTTCAAATCCCGATAATCAACACACATACGCACCTTGCCGTCTTTCTTCGGTACAAGTACTATGTTGGCGACCCACAGAGGGTAAGTGGTTACAGCTAAGAATCCAGCATCCCACTGCTTTTGGACCTCTTCTTTGATTTTTACCGTCATATCTGGTCTTGTTCTTCTAAGCTTCTGCTTGACCGACGGACATTCCTCGTGCAACGGTAAGCGATGAACCACTATGTCGGTATCAAGCCCAGGCATATCTTCATACGACCAAGCAAAGATGTCACTATAATCTCGAAGCATCTCGATCAGTCTTTGCTTGACATCGCTTTGTAGCGCAGCTCCTATCCGAACATTTCTGACAACTTCTTCAGAACCCAGATTAATGACCTCAATTTCCTCCTGATGAGGCAGAATGATTTTCTCTTCTTGTTTCAAAAGTCTGGCTAACTCTTCAGGCAAGTCTTCATCCTCATCAATCTCTTCTTCAGCTTGATATATCGGTTGATTGAAGTCGAAACGAGTCATAGAAGGTTCTGGATCGGTGTCATCTGCAATAGGAATCCTGCAATGAAAATGATTAAATGTTTCAAACAATTTGCAAACAAATATAAACCCACGTTGCCATTTTATTGTGAAAGATAAAAATAAGAAAAACAGAGATCACAAAATTTGAATGAGAAAACGCCCTTTGATTAATTGATAAACAATGTTCAGACATAAACAAGTAAGGCCCTGAAATAAAATACCACTATGTCCCGGGTATGACATAGGGTAGTACAATAACTGGAAAAACAAAGCATTACTGTTCTGTCGTCACTTGAATGAATTCTTCAATTAACCAGTTGCGTAGGCTCTGTCCTGGAATACATGGCTTGATCCAGGAATCCATGTCACATTCACTGTCTCCGTCTTCGTCAGATACATCATTTATTCTCTCGAAGATGAATCCCCCTTGATGAACTGCACGGGCCCTTTATAGCGCGGCGCGCTCTGCGAGGCTGAAGGAGAGGAGAATTACGGTCGATACCCTAAACCAAATTTGTCTTGCTTGTGGGGAATTTACAACACTTGACCCCATCCCTGTATTGCCCCAGTTTGCACCATTGCTTGAGCTTCTTTAAACGAGGACATAGCGACTTCAGGCTCTTTACTCACAACAGGAGACTTGTCCTTAATCTTGACCGCTTCGAAGGCCTGGCAAAGGGTTTCATGGATCTCTCCATCCACTTCAACATATTTAAAGGATGATAAATGGCTGACCATAATATCCTCCTCTCCGCATACCGTAACAACGCTACCGCCAACCATGTATTTCAGCTTCTGGTGCATAGTTGATGTAACAGCCCGGGTTGAATGAATCCACGGACAACCTAGTAAACAACTGTAGGCTGGCTGGATATCCATGATGTAAAACACTGCATCAAAGACTTCAGGACCAACCTAAATCGACAAAGTTACCTCCCCAAACACGGATCTTCGGGTTCCATCAAATGCATGCACCACCAAATCATTTGGCGTGCAAATCAACCCCTTCATATCTAACTTCATCAGGGCCTTCTTCGGAAGCACGTTTAAAGAAGATCCCGTATCCACAAGCACGTGAGACATGACAGCCTCTCGACATTCTAAAGATATGTGCAACACACAATTATGATTTCTGCCTCTGGGTGTCAAATCCAGGTCCGTAAAGCCTAAGCCATTTCCTGCGTTTACGTGCACCACAACTCCCTCAAGTTGGTTAATTGAAATTTCCTGTGGCACGTAAGCAGTGTTTAATATTCTCAGCAAAGCATTTCTACGCGCCTCCGAGCAAAGGAGCAACGACAGGATAGATATTTTGGAAGGAGTTTGCTGCAAGTGATCGACTATCTTGTAGTCGCTTTTCCGAATCAGCCTCATGAATTCCTCCGCATCCTTCAACAAAGATTCTCTTTCCCCGATTGAGAGGTTTCCTCCACTACCAGTCTTTTCCCCTTGTCCACCTTATCAGCAATCCCCTCATGCAACGAAAAGACCCGGCCACTGCGAGTAATACCTTCTGCTCCCACGAGATTGTCAACTGAACTTGCAGGGGTATCATTCAAGTTTATCTTCTGCCCATTACAATACACTTCGGCTCCGTAGTTCCACGTGATAACCTTAGTGCTCTCAAACGGCATAGGACCTGCTTTGGTGATAGTTATCTTTGGTGGCTTTGGAGCGTAGATAGTAACAGTCTTGTACGGGATGGAGATTGTCGCAATCTCATCCTTCTCTTCAGCCACTACATCCTCAGAACCTCTTCCAACAGAACGGTCAAATTGTAAAACTCCGTCATCCATCATCCCCTGAATACATCTCCTCAACAGTCCACATGCTTTCTCAGGATTAGCAGAACATTCAACACAACCTTCGACACATCCCGAGAAAACACCTCCCTTTAGCAATCTGGCCTTCAGAAAGCTTAAGGGCGTCTTCAATTCATCAACATTGGTCACCAAATTCAACACCTCTTCCTCGACAATTGCATTCACCCCAGCCTGCCCATGATTTGGCATGGGATTCTGCACCACGTTGGGAACATCATTAGAAAAATTGATAGCCTTACTATCAATCATATCTTGCACTTTATGTTTGAAGGCTTTGCAATTATCAATATTATGTCCTGGAGCACCCGAATGAAATTTACAGTGGGCATTTGCATCGTACCCAGGTGGAGGCTGTCCGGTCAAAGCAGCCATAGTTCTTTTTTGAATCAATTGAAGTTGTAGCAAGGCTTGCAATAACTGGGAGTAAGGCATGGTGTTGCACCCTAATTTCTGACCATAAAATACCACCCCCCTTTGTGCTTATTTCTTGCTGATTTTATTTCACTTGTTATTACGACTAACAAATGGGTGCAGATGCAGTAATATCAAATATAGACCCTCACAGTCAGGCACTTCAAAGTGACCGTCGGATCACGGAGTTCCAAGATTTCGTATTGGTCTGTTCCTCCAGGGCCTCCCCAAGAATTTCACTTTGCTTACCCCTAAGGAGTTGTCTTTATTTCGCACAGCAAAGGACGTCGTCGCCCAAAGAGATTGAATTGGCATCTATGAGAGAGGATTCGGTTTACCGGAGAAGAATCATGATTCGGAGCTTGAGTATTTTGCTATCAAGACAAAGTTAATTTAAATCATGGACTTACAAAACCATTAGATCACGGAAAGGTTCACAGAGTCTCCTCCCAAAAGGGGAATTAACTTATCTGTTTTAGCTACCATCCAAGTGGTAAGGTCCCGAGACACCATTCACCGTTACAGTTATTCAACTCAAGATGAAGTGGACTCACGTTTTGCTGAAACGCGATCTAATGATGAGATTGGAAGATAGAATGTAAAGCAAGATGATGATGAGAGAAGTATTCATACATTAAGATTACAAAGAGATTGGGTGTATGAGCTGCTGTTCATAAAGAAAATTTCCATCTTATTACAAAGACTAAACCATCAACAATTACAAAGTTAAAATAATCATTTGCAGTCCAAAATGTGGAACTGTGAATTCAATCGTCGGTGAACTGCTAATCTTGCTACAGGAATACACAGCGTCATAAAGGCTTTTAGTTCCTTCAGTCACAAAGAACTTTGAACAGGGGCTCACACAAGTTGCCTCACTTTGGGACACGGCTTCTCGGTACTCCCGGACCTTGTTTGTCGTACGGGCCACTTGAACCGCACCTGTCGCAACTAAGCTGCAAATGTACCCCATAATGACCGCAGTAGTTTTACAAATTTATAAATTAGCACTGAAGCGAAACGCCTTGAACGATCACTGGAGACGCAAAAGGAAATCGGCTGGCAGCCGTAAACCTTAAACTACCTGCATAACACAAAGATCAAAAGTCAATAACTCATCCAACCGAGAAATCAAATTATGCATTCAACCGAAAATAGGTCGCAAACGATCCGGTTTAGACTATATTTTCCTGTATGGACCAACAGACAAAATGAGGAAAGAATTAATCGAAGATAGTGAAGTGTTCCTCGAACTTATATTTTTTTTCAAACTCGTTCATTGACTTCCATTTAGAACCAGACATCCATAATGGATCCACCAGAGCTGTTTCAGACTTTCTCCGTTACGATAAAATTTGTTGACAAGGATGGAAGCAGCTCATGTGCAAGTTAAATTCCACAACGCCAACGGCCCACCTGCGTTTTCAACAGAATTAGTGGTAATCAGAAGAAGATGATAAGGATTTTAACGACGGGAATGAGTCTGATTCTTTTAATTACTCAACTGAAATTTATAAGAGATAGAAGAGGAGCCGCAACAAAGACGTAGCTCTCACGCCTTGCCTCCACCTTCTGCTAACAGGTCCTCTATGCTTAGGAAAGGAATAGAACGCATTTCGATCAACTTCGTGCCCATATTTCATGCTTAAGAAATGACAAAACTAGAATAAACACAGGACTAGAGCAGGACCAAGAACATACGAACCCTCGTGCCAAATGCAATCCCAAAGCGCCCTTGTGCTGAAACTGTCACTAATTGATGATACCGGTTCGGGGAATTCGAAGGTCTTTCCGTGAACGCTAAGGATAATCACAAAACGTCGAGGATTACCCAGAACACCGGCTTAAGTTCTTCCCTCTGCTCCGTGCCATAGTTACTCACTGTCTTCCTGCATTAACCTGCTCGTCAAGTCAGCAATTGAAGTTTGTTATAGATTCAATCATATGTGCATTTCGGCATACAGAAAGGAATATCGCTGAAACAGGTCTGAACCCGTTGCTGGAGATGCTGGAGATGCCAGACAAACTTCTTGACAACTGAGAGTGAAATGTTTGCTTTAACTGATACCTTTCCATAAGCCTGGTCCAAATTACATGTCTTGGTGCTTCAACATTTGTTTTGTCTGGTAGAAACTGGTATGCTAAACCTACTGCAAGTGCAGATGATATTAGGGTGCCATCAAGTGTCGACGCCCATTCCCCTGTTGCAACCCCTTCAACACTTGGATCCACAGCTAGCTGTTGCAACTGTTACACATCAATTAAAGACACTTAATTTGCGCAATCCTCCAAGTTCAGAAAAGCCTGAGTTATGAAAAATGAAAGCTAGCTACCAGAATAACATAACGCAACGACAAGTACTCCTGCAACAAAGCAATCCAAGTGAAGTTCCTGGCACCAACTCTCAAAACGTAAACAATGCTCACGCTAGAACATGATTCAAGCGACTTGTCTGATGTCCAGCCACTACTTCAGTCATCCGGGTTTACACCTCCGTTGTATACCACAGCAGCAGCTTGTTCCTGGAATGTGACCTGGTGGCGGTCCCGTGCTAAACTACTTTGTACCTGAAACAACAACAACAAAGTCAACACCGCCAACCTTTCCAATAACTGAACACAAGTAACAAACAATCAGAATATGGTCTATAATAACATTCGTTAAGTAGAGATCTTCAATTCACGACCTGGTGAACAAAATGGAAAGAAAGCCATACGCACCTATTTGAGAAGGAACTGTCAAGTTGACGATAGACGCGTAACTAATCAAACCATGTAGTCGTTGCGTCCCAAACCCAGCAAGCCCTGATTATGTAATCAGTATCATTATGGAGTCGTTAACCACGCTGCAGAAGGAATGAGAATTTAGTGACGAATATCAAAGGCAATCAAAGAATCGCTTACACTAAACTTTCTCCCTGAACCAAAGAGCTCGAAGTGAACTTGAGCGAAGCTTCTCAAAACTCCCACCATGGCAGGTCGTGGCAGTCGCATTACCCAAACTCTCACGCTAAAATCCTGCAGTCCCAAGTAACATTATTAGAAAACATTGGTTGCCACTAAGACAAACAAGTCCATTTCGCTAGAAAATCGGCAAGATTGTTCAAAACCAACAGTACCTCACGGACGTGCTTTCACAACTTCCAACTTAAGATGCTGCTGCGTGTTCCCGAACATTAGTTGTTCTTGCCCCTTTTACCGCGAGGTTGAGACATGGTGCTATTGGCTCATGGCAAGAAAGTCCTGGACACCCTTGTAGCAAGTTGTCTCACATTGATCACCTGGACATCAGAGAAAACAAGATTCCTCAATTGGAGCTAGTATGGTCATGTATCCATCAAATCAGAACAACAGGTGTAGAAGAATACCATTTTGGAATTGAAACTGAAGGTAATCAACGACATACCCTGCAAGTCAGAAGAGTTCACAGCTTACCACAAGCGTAGGTCACGCTCGTTACAACGCATCGAATGCAAGCGATTTTCCTGGGCCATTAATTCTCCTCAGCCCAAAACCTTGCTACCCACACCTGCCAAAATCACGAAACCCAAATTAGCAAAAATCAGTTGAAGAATATTCCCAAGAAGATTCGCATATCCAAATCCAACATTAAACCTGGACAGAGGAACACCTATCAGAGATTGAGATTTCATTTAGCGAGCATTAAACAAATTGGGGCAAGAAAGGAAAGATTTTCAATTTGATCTAATCCTAAAACAGAAAGTTCCAATCAGCCTTCAAAGTGATTAAATCGGACATTCAAGGCATTGATTCTAAAAAAACCCTATATAAGATGAAGAGGAGAAGAAACTCAGGAGGACGAAAAAGATCTATCGCACATAAAACCCTAGGTGGAAGCAGAAGCTTCAAATAGAG
The DNA here is from genome assembly GCA_963859935.3 of Lathyrus sativus. Classification (NCBI taxonomy): domain Eukaryota; kingdom Viridiplantae; phylum Streptophyta; class Magnoliopsida; order Fabales; family Fabaceae; genus Lathyrus; species Lathyrus sativus. The sequence goes on along the minus strand of OZ012739.1, from coordinate 285,599,226 downwards.
GAACTTATCTCGATTTGCGAATCCATCTCCGACCACTACGAAACGCCACCGGCGCCGCGGATCAGGCAGTCTCAAACGCCATTCCACCTCGCGAATCATCGCCGCTCCCACCGAGCTTCGGTAAAATTCCGTTAAAATTAAAATTCGTTGAATAACTAACGGTATGAATGTTGTTTCAGGTGTGAGAACAGGGTGAACAACGAGAGATTGAATTGGGGGTTGAGACGAAAGTCGATCGAGAGGGGGAATCGGGTAGACATCTTTGGGATTAGGGTTCATGCGTTTAGTTTCATTTTCTGCATTTTTACTCCCTTATTTTGTTGTGTTGTATCTGTCATGATTAAACGCATGCACGACCATGGTAATGCCATAGTCCTTCACCACCATCACCATACAATTCACTCGCTTCACAATCACACGGGCCGCATCATGCAGTCTACCGTGAACCCTCACCGACTATCCTCACCCAACCCCATGCTTAACCCTTAATTATTCTTTTAATCCAGATAATTAATCCATTAACCACTTAATCGCCCTAATTACCCCTTTTAAAATCATAATCAGCCTGTTTTATTTTAATTTAATCACTTAACCTTTATTTCAGTAATTAATTAACTTGTTAATCTTCTTTAATCAGTTTTTATTTAAACAACTAAAATCCTTTTATTTAAAACTAACTTAATTAATCTTAACTTAGTTTTTATTTACTAGTAAACTTTTTAATAAACTCAATCTTCTCTTTTAAAAATTATTAACCTTTATTATAATCAGTTTTTTTAAAAAAATATAATAATTAGTAAACCTTTTTATAACCTTTTATTTACTAATTAATTTTCTTTCACACCAATTTATTCAATAACTTGACCTTTTATTAATAATTAATTATTTGTTTTTTAGCCTATCTATTTAATTAATAATAGCATTTTAAAATTTAACTGTATTCGATTTAAAATTAATATAACCCTTTTTCATAAAAATAATATTTCTTAAACAATCTCACAAAAAAATTATTTTCTCATAAGTCTAAATCAACTAAAATTAGTCTATCTCAAATACAACTCTTTTTACTAAAATCAGTTTCACATCTAAAATCGAATAAACCTCACTAAAACACAAATCAACTAAAAACAATCAATCCAACTCTTTTCTTACAAATCAATTCATCCGAATCAATATTTTCTTATAAATAATTCAAACTAAAATCAATCTCCTCGCCTAAAAATCAATCTCGATTTAAAAAAATCAAACTAAAATAATTCAAACTAAAATCAATCTCCTCGCCTAAAATCAATCTCGATTTAAAACCAACTCGTCTAAAAAAAAAAAACAACCGCTCGCTCAATCCAATATCCTATCCAAAATCAACTCACATCGAAAATACAAATTAATCGTGCTCACATACACGACACTCTCATTCTCACACACTTCAGCGCTTTCATGCGTACGTGTATGGTTTATTTTCCTTGCAATTTATCTTACAGTAATTCAACATTTCTCCATTGGCACTATCATATTTACTCTTATTGCATCGCATCCCGTCCAAAGGAAAACCCTACACATGATTCAACGATCGTGTGTAGTGCACATTATTTGCATCATTATCCCCTCGATCCTTGACCCCATTCAAGTTGATCTTTAAGTTAGATCCTACCCCATAGGAGGACCTTTGTCTTTACTTTACAACTTAGACAAAACACATCAACACTACAATAGATATATTCAAACACACTAGAGAAAAGATGCCAAATCATCTTAAGCGAGATAGAATCTCCACCCCACATCAATGCAATCAAGCCGTAGGGACTTTGCCTTAAGAGAGATAAAGGTGTACCTCGTCGATCCCTATCCGAGTACGTAAGTCCTTTTCTTAAGACGATGCAAAGACTATTTTCCTACAACTTGTGGCGGTTATATCTCCCTTAAAATGAAGACACATCTCTTCTCCTAAAATCAATCAAACAACTACCCTAAACCCGTAGGAACTTTGACCATAGTCAAAGAACTCCTCAAACCCTTTAGGGGAACTACAAATACTCTGATTCCACTCCCGTAAGGATATGTAGGCATAAGATGCGACATCTTATCGAGTATACTTAGATATAAACCCCTAGGTCTTTCAACCTTAAGCAGATAAACCGTAGCAATAAACAACATAAAACAAGAGGTTCCTGTAGAGTACTACAAAAACTTAGGATGCTAGTACCTTCCCTAAGTTTAACCGACCCCCGAACCTATAACTCTCAAACCTTGCATTTGCATTGCATTGTGGGAATTTCGATCTTTATCCCTTCCTTTGGACAAATCAAAGTTCGGTTGCAAATTAAATTAAAGATTCAAAATAATCAATAGTTTGGTATCCAAATTTCACCGCGACAGAAATGGCGACTTCACTGGGGACCCTCAGTGGGTCTCCCTATCTTGTTTTATTTCTTTATTGCTTTTTATATTTGCTTATATTTGCCTACTTGTTTACTTGCTTATTTGTTTGTATTCTTGGGTTGATACTCTTGAGTGGTGAGACAAAGTCCTACACCCGGACTTGAGTGAACTTAAGATAGGATATTGATATGTTCAAAGAGGCTTATAGGGGGTGGAATTCCGACCAAGCTGACTTGAAAATCACGCTCAATTGAGGCCCTCTCGAAAGATGTATTGTTGAACGAGTCCTTAATCGTGAAAACATGCATTATATTCGATGTTGGAGCCTATGATATTGAGGACCGTAGTTACCTTAACCCCGCTTTGGCCTTTATTAGGACGTAGTGCGAGGCTATGAGGGGGTACCCCCGAAATAGTGCTACGCGATGCTACACTCAAAAGAAGTTCTCTTGAGAATATTATTAACCCTCGAGTACTTGGGAAGTTGATAATATCCGAAAGATGGGCTAATGACTTTGGGAACCTTATTAGAACCTTGTTCTGCAGGTACAATCAACCTTTAGTCCAAATGGGTATACTCTTTGCTTCATGCTCGTTGCAAACCTAGGGTCCCCTCAGTTTGTCTATCTTTATGTTTTTATGTGCCTACTTGTGTTTGTTGCATTCATAAAGCATCATACCGCATTAGACTTCATGGGATTTACCTTTGTTTATGAACATTGTAGGGTATTATGGACCCCAATAGAAGACACACCCTGAAATACACTTTTAAAAGTCCCAAGTTGGATGACCTAAAGAAGTTGGTGACCTTAATTGAAGACCAAGAGAAATTCAAGAGCAAGTATGGGAAGCTGATATCCTTATTGAGTCGCCAAGTAGATGAAGGACTCCTGTCCACTTTATTGCAATTCTATGATCCGCTATACCACTGTTTTACGTTTTCGGACTTCCAACTACTACCTACGTTGGAAGAATACTCCTTTTTGGTTGGTCTACCTATCTTAGAAGAGTCTCCTTTCCCTTTCCTGGAAAAGGACCCCGATGAAAGAGAAATTGCTAAGGCCCTTTGTCTAAAAGTATCAGACGTCAAGGGAAATCTGATTAGTAAAGGCGGTATTTTTGGTTTGACTACGAAGTTCTTAATCAGTAAAGCAATGTTTTATGCCGATTATACAAACAAGACTCCATTCGAGGCGATCTTTGCCTTACTTGTTTATGGAGTGTTTTTGTTCCCAAGTTTTGAAGGGTTCGTCGACCTCAACACAATTAAGATCTTTTTGAAGAACAATCCAGTACCAACTTTATTGGGTAATGCTTACCATTCTATACACCTCCGAAACTTCTATGGTGGAGGAATGATCACATGTTGTGTGCCCCTACTCTACAAGTAGTTTATTTCGCACTTGCCGAGGTCTACTTCCTTTTTAAGTCTCGATAGAGGGCTTTGGTCTCCAAGAGTTATGGCATTGACCCACTCAGACATTATTTGGTACAACCGAGCATATGATGGAACCTTAATTATTGATGGTTGTGGCGACTTTGCTAATGTACCATTACTCAGTTTTAATGGAGGGATCAGTTACAATCCAGTCTTAGCTCGTCGACAATTGGGATTTCCATTGAAGGAGCTGCCTAAGAGTGTCCAAGTAGAGAATATTTTCTTTAGGGAAGACCAGGAACTCCTAGACAAGGTTTTAGTTGCATGGAACCACTTACACAAGAAAGGGAAAGAAAGCCTTGGGAAGCTCAATTGTGTGTCTTTAGAGCCCTACCTTCGGTGGGTTAGAGAAAGGGCAATCAAGCTCAAGATGCCATATTCCCATCAAGATCCCATAGCTCCAAGGAGAGAGCCCACTTATGTTTTTATGTCTGAAGCTGAGAAGTTAGAGGTGTCCTTAAGGAAATCTCAACATGAGCTGGAATCCTGGAAGAACAAGTACCATGTAGCAGTAGCAGAAAATGATGACTGTTAGAAGCAGAAGGCTGGACTTCAAAAGGAAAGGGATGAACTTCAGAAACAGCTACAATTGAAGGATGAAGAGCTACTCCCCTGCAAGAAGAGGAAAGTCATGGAGGATTTATTTTTCTTCGACCCACAATGCACTATCTGGAAACTAATTGTGGACAACCTTATCCGTGAGAAGACGCAACTAGAAGAGCAGCTCAAGCAGCAGAATTCGAAACTTCTTTAGTGTCTTTACTAGCTTTTATTTAGCTTTTATTTGGGACTTTTAAAAGCAATTATTTGTATTCCGTTCGAAATTAATAAAAAATGTTTTCTTTTATTACAATGTTTATAAATAGTTGGGGATCCCATGAAGTCCTACTCATATTGCATTACATTCTTTCTTTATTCATTTCAAGAAACTCAATTTTATTTCTCAGGTATTGTAACCATGGATTTCAAAAGAGAAGCCTTGGAGTACACTTTTCAGAGCCCTAAAATTGAAAGCTTGAGAGGGCTAGCTGATCTAATCGAGAACCGTTACGCCTTTGCAGCAGAATATGGAGAAGTCTTCCGTTTTCTCGAACTCAAGATGAAGGAAGGGTTGTTGGAGACCCTCGTTCAATTTTACGATCCGTTGCACCACTGTTTCACTTTTCCAGATTACCAGTTGATGCCGACACTAGAAGAGTATTCTGATTTCCTGAGGATGCCCGTAACGGCCCGTCCCGTATTCACCGGCCAGGAAGACACACCCAGTCATCAAGAAATTGCCAATGCCACTCATCTTAGTTTGGCAGATGTGCAAGCGCACCTAACCACCAAGGAAGGAGTCCTTGGATTCCCTGCTGACTTTTTGATTGAAAAAGTTCGCTACCATGCTGAAAGAAAGGAAGTCCTTATCATGGAAGCCACCTTTGCTCTGTTGGTTTATGGGATTTTCTGGTTCCCAAAGATCGATGATTTTGTTGACATGGACGCAATTAAATTGTTCATACTCAAGAATCCCGTTCCCACCTTGCTCGCTGACACATACTTTTCAATCCACTCGAAGAATGCTGAAGGAGGAGGACATGCCGTTTGTTGTACCGCTCTGTTGTATTCATGGTTCATTGCTCGCCTAACTCGGCACCCGTCTATTTGGGAAGAGGAGGAGTCACCCCATTGGTCCGAGATAGTTATGGCCCTTACTCACTCTGACATTATGTGGTACTATCCTACGTATGGGGGTATATGTATGATCCATAGCATCGGAGGATTTACTAACGTACCGCTCATTCCGAGAGAAGGATGCATAAGTTACAATCCTGCTCTGGCCCGTCTCCAATTCGGGCATCCCATGACTGAAGTACCTGACCAGACTCTGTTAGAAGGAATCTTTCTCAAGGAAGGAGAAGACCCAGACCTGAAGACCGTCATAATTTACTCATGGGAATACATCAATAAGGAAGGAAAAGCTGCCTTAGGATACCCCAATTGTGCTGTCTCTGAAGAATACCTACATTGGGTGCGAGCAAGAGCTCTCGACCTCAAGATGCCGTTCCCTTTCCATGAACCTATGGTATTGGCCTTTCACGATCCAGATTGGTTTGATGTGAGTGAAGTAGATCAATTGAAGGCTGCTTTGGATGAAGCTCGAAAATTGAAAGCCGCTTGGAGGAACAAGTTTTTTATACTCAAGGTAGAGAAAGAGAAGTCCCAGAGGCTGCCAGAAGTTGAACTCGCAAGGAAAAGGAAGGCGCGAGAGGATTTATTTTCCTCTCACACCTCTTCAAGTGCTGTCACCAGTGATGATCTTCCCCCAGATACTATGGCTTCGAAAGAGTGTGTCGACCGACTCATCAGAGAGAAGGCCGAGTTGCAAGAACACATCAGTCAGTTAGAAAGAGAACTTCGTACACAGAAGGAGCATAAGGAGTAGATCTCCGAGTTTCTCTTTTGCTTTTGATTCAATGTAATAAACTCTTAAAAGAGTACTCCGTTTTGTAATGCTTCGTTCATCAAAATAAAATAAGTTTTTCTCCAAGGTTACAATACCGAAATAATTTGAGTTTCTTGAAAGTTTCACACTCATTTGCATTTTACATAAGCATAGCATCGTTTGCATTCCAGGGTTTCACTCTTGCTTCATCTCCGCAGAACAAGTTGAATCACTGATACAACACTCGAGCTAGTCAACGCCAGAAGATGGATCAACTAGAGCAAGAGAAAAGAGTGCTCCGTGATGAAGTTGCAAGTATGAAAGAAAGTTTGGAGAAGTTGAATGGTCTAGTGGAAGCCTTGTCTAGTCAAATCTCGATCAACAACCAAGAAGTTCCAAGGACTGTCGTATCCGAAGTGACGCCAACACCGATCCCAATGGTGTCTTCTGTTGCTGAAATATCCTACAGTATGCCTCAAGGTTTCCCGTGGGGATTGTCCCCTAATTTCTTTTCGGCCGGTTACCGTCCACCTGTGTCTGAGATCCCTGTTGTGACCACTGTTCAAGCTGCTCCTGTAGTTTCTGCTGTGATGACTACCGCATCTCCGCATGTGAACGTTGTTGCGTATATTCTGGATGAACCAATTCTACATGGGTCGCCAACCGAGACTGTGGGCTTAGAAGAGAGGATAGATGGATTTCAAGACCAGTTTTCTGAAATACAAATGGAGTTGAGAGCCCTTCGCGGAAAGGACTTATTTGGTAAGAGTGCTTCTGAGCTGTGCTTGGTTCCAAATGTTAAGGTTCCACCGAAGTTCAAGGTCCCTGATTTTGAAAAGTACAAGGGGAATACTTGCCCTCAGAGTCATCTCATCATGTATGCCAGGAAGATGTCTGCCCAAACTGATAATGATCAACTACTCATTCACTACTTTCAAGACAGTTTGGCAGGCGCCGCACTCAAGTGGTATATGGGGTTGGATAGTACGAAGATTCGAACTTTCAATGATCTAGGAGGAGCCTTTGTCAAGCAGTATAAGTACAATATGGACATGGCGCCCGACCGAGATCAGTTGAGAGCGATGGCGCAGAGAGATAAAGAGAGTTTCAAAGAATATGCTCAACGTTGGCGCGAGCTGGCCGCGCAAGTCACACCACCTTTAGAAGAAAAAGAGATGACTAAGATTTTTCTAAAGACTCTGGGTCCTTCCTTTTATAAGAAGATGGTAGCCAGCGCGCCCAGTGACTTTACTGAAATGGTCAATATGGGAATGCGTTTAGAAGAAGGTGTTCGCGAAGGAAGATTGACCAAAGAAGAGAGCGCTCCTAAAAGGTATGGGAGCAGTTTTGTGAAGAAAAAGGAGCAAGGTGTGAATGCCATTCAAAAGGGACAATTCAGAAAGAGATACATACCATCGCCAGTGTTTAATGCTCTGACTTATCAACTACAGTCTCCACAACCCTATCAGCAACCTCAGTCTCCCGTTGCTTAATAACCCCAACTTCAGCAAAGCCCATAGTACCCTCAGCAGAATCGGCCACCTAGCAATCATGGTCGTGTGTATAGAAAGATAAACTTTGATCCGATCCCAATGACATATGTTGATCTATTCCCCGCTTTGATTAAAAAAAGGTCATATTCAGACGAGAGCTCCACCTCCGGCCCCCACGAATCTTCCCCCTTCTTATAAAGCTGACAAGTCTTGCCCTTACCATCAGGGTGCTCCAGGATATGATATCGAGAGTTGTTTCGGTTTGAAGATGGATGTCCAGAGGCTCATTAAAAATGGAATCTTGTCTTTTAGGGATTCCGACCCTAATGTACAGAAGAATCCATTACCACCACATGGTTCGCCCTCTGTCAATATGATTGAAGATTGCTTGGAAGGTGATGGTCAAGAAGTTTCAAATGAAGAGGCTGAAGAAGTTTGTGTCATAGTACCCCACTTTAAGGAAGTGGAACGTATAGAGATTGTTTACAATAGCAAGAAGCCAACTGTTACTCCTTTGGTAATCAATGTGCCTGGACCTGTCCCTTACACCTCTAATAAGGCTATCCCATACAGGTACAATGCTACTATGATGGAGGATGGGAAAGAAGTGCCTTTTCCCACTGTACCCTCAATAGTTAATATTGCAGATGTCAGGAGAGTGACAAGAAGCGGCCGAGTCTACCCGACCATGCTACCAAAAGAAAAAGAAGCTTTGTCCGAACCATCAGGCTCAAAAGACCCAACTGTGGGGCAATCTGGTGGGTCTAATTTATCCAACTCCGATGAATGTTTGAAAGTAATCAAAAGAAGTGAATATAAGGTTGCAGATCAGCTTCTGCAAACCCCATCGAAGATTTCTGTGCTACAATTGCTGATGAGTTCTGAGGCTCATAGAGAAGCGCTTCAGAAGATTTTGGAACAAGCCTATGTCGAGCAGGATGTGACTATGGAACAATTTGATAACATCATTGGCAGTATTACTTCAAGTGATAACCTGGGTTTCAATGAAGACGATCTCCCAGAAGAAGGAAGGAAACATAACATGGCTCTACATACTTTTGTGAACTGTGGAAATGACTCTCTGTCCAGTGTGTTGGTTGATACTGGATCGTCCCTAAATGTAATGCTTAGAACTACTCTATCTAAGTTGTCGTACCAAGGACCACCGATGAGGCCAAGTCGCGTCATTGTCAAAGCCTTCGATGGGTCAAGGAAAACAGTAATTGGTGAGGTTGATTTGCCCATGACTATTGGACTACAGACTTTTATGATCCCGTTTCAGGTCATGGACATTCGTGCCGCCTATAGCTGTTTGCTAGGGAGGCCATGGATACATGAAGCTGGAGCAGTTACTTTTACCCTGCATCAGAAGTTGAAATATGTTTTTGAGGGGAAAATAGTTACAGTTTATGGAGAAAGGGCTTTGGTGGTAAGTCACTTGTCATCGTTCTCATATGTCGAAGCTGAGGAAGAGGTTGGCACGCAATTTCAAGCTCTGTCTATTGTGGGTGAGGGTGCCCAGAAGTCTCAAGCATCCATGTCATCATTCAAAGACGCACAGCGAGTAGTGAACAGTGGTCACCAAACAATGTGGGGAAAGGTGTTGTCTTTACCAGAGAACAAAAACAAGGAAGGCCTCGGTTTCACCAGCAGTTCTACCCAACAAACTACCAAGAGTCAAGGGTTCCCGCTGATCAATGAAGTGTTCCGTAGTGGAGGACTCGTCCATCATCCCCAGGTTAATGTTGTGTCAGAGGACGAACTTGAGGGCTACATATCAGACGGTTCTGCAAGGTCCTCCATTCCTTACGAAGACTATGAGCCCTATATGGAAGATCCAGGCTATGTTTCAGATGAATTTGACTATACCTTTGGAGTTTATGCCTCCACCAAGGAAGATCCAGATGGGGACATCCCAGACTTTGTGACTACAGGCGTTGTAGTCAAGAATTGGAGTGCGGTTGAAGCCCCTACTGCCATTCATATATCTAAGTAAAGCATTTGTTTTAAAAAATTTTCGCTCTGCCCAAGGCGAAATTGCATTTGTTAGTGTTGCACCCTAAAATTTGACCAACCGGTTCTCCTATCTGGTTCATGGTTCAGTTCGTATTCGCAAATCAGATGCATGACATTTGTGCACAGACAGAGGATGTCAGGGTTACAGCTTGGGTTTCATCTACCGGATATTTCAGATCCAGTCTAGATAATCAGGGTTTTATTTTCGGGGAATTGTGCGCTCCTCGGTGTTTTCAGCTTACATGGTGGTTTTTGGGATATTCTGATGCCCGAGGGTTTACTGTTTGATTCGATCTGGTCTAGCGCGCTCTTTTATGTTGGTTATTTGCATTTGTCTGCATTTTTTAAAAGGATTTTATAGCCTTTTGTGGATTTTAAATAGGCTTTATAGATTTTTTTAGAATTTAATAGTTTTTTTATATAGGTTAATAGCTTTTTTAATAGTTTTAAATAAATGGTATAGATTTTATTAGAGATTTAATAGGATTTTAATAGTTTTTAAATAGAAATAAATAGAGTTTGTTTTAATATAGATTTAATCTTTTAATAGATTTTTCTTTTATTAGTTTTAAATAGGATTTTAATAGATTTTCTTATAGAATAAATAACATAGATTTTATTAGAAGTAGTAGAGTTTTAATGATTTTTTTTAGATAATAAGAGTCATTAGGGTTTTATTTTTAGACATAGACTTTAATCTAGATAATAAGAAAATAATGGTCCTTTTTCATTAGTTTAGAGGTTAGTGGAATTATTAGAGATTCATTAGTTAGAGTTTAATATTGGTTAAGTTTTAATTGATTTTTTTAGAATTAATTAGGATAGATTAGTTTAATTGTCATTTAGATTTAATTAGTCAGGTTTTAATTAGCTAATTAGGTTTAAATCTTTGTTTAGTTAATTAGGTTTAAGGTTTAATTAGTTGTTAATCATTTTTCATTAATCCATTTTTTGTTTCAGAATTTTTTGGTCCAGCTAACATCATTCTCGTGGGCCCAGAGTAAGTTTTTGGAGGCCCAACCATTGCTGAATCCGTTTTTGTCCATTTTTTCAGTCCAGAGGATTGCACGCCACATGTCAGGTATATAACGCTCCACGCGTTCACCCATGGAAGGAACCACCTCAATTCTCAGAATCCACCAGACTTCGCCACGTTTCCCACTACTCCCTCACTCTGCCACACCACACCCACGTGTAACGCATGCACAGCTCCCCCTGCCACCTCCCAACGCACGTGGCACCATCTCATCCTCGCCGGAGCACATCGTCGCCGGCCATGCAGCCGTCGGCCGGACCACTCCCCTCCACCGTAACAGTCGCCGGAGACCGGTAAGGTCGCCGGAAACTGCAAACTTGCAGGTTTCACCAGAAACACATCCGATCGCCTCCAATCTCCATCGTCTACCTTCATCCCATACTCGCCGGAAACTGCTTCGTATCGCCGGAAAACTCATCAACCTTCATCATTCCGCCCAGATTCCTTCATCAGCCCTCAGAAAAATCTCCAGAAAACCCAGAAAACTTTCAAACCTTCATCATGTTCATACTCAATTGCCAGAAATTCATCCTTCATCACTAATCTTCTTCGATCTTCATCACTAATCGCCATCAACAACCGCTAATCTTCTCCGAACATGGCAATCATCATGATTTTCAGTTAATGACAGATATCCAGGCAAGACCTTCCGTAATCATCAGATCTTCTTGAACCTCCGTTCGTCCTCATCGCTAGTCACCGGAAACACAGCGTTTTCCTCATTTTTCTCCAAGACTCGATCAAGAAGCTTCATGCAAGAAGATCCTCGTAACATCCTCCAGCTAGTTGTCTAGACTCCGTCAGTGTATTCGTAGATCCTCCTCAACTTCAAGATCGCCAAGGATCTTCGAATTCCTCCGTGAACCTTCGTCAGCGACATCCAGGTCCCATTTTCTTTTCCTTTCTTCTCTTCGCATGTACAATTAGTCTTTCTCTTTTAGGTTGTGGTGTTTAGATGAATGGTAAGTGGTTCTTGAGTAGTGGTGGAGGTTGTCTTGAGGGTTTGATTGTTGATGGTGTTGATCTGAGGAAGAAGGTGATTGAGTAGAGTTCGAGTGTTTCAGAGCTTGATTGATGATTCTTGAGAGGTTTCAGAGAGGGTGTGGGGAAGTTGAGAGAAACGGCTAGGGTTTGGGTGAACAGTAGCCAGACTTGTGAGGAGAAAGTCTGGTTTTGTTGTTTGATGACTTGGATTAGGGTTTGGGTTGGGTCCAAGGCCCAAACCCGTATTTGCTATGAATCACCCCCTCATTTACTCGCTACCCCCCCTTTTGTGAGAACTGAAGGGATTCTGGATTGGGCCTTGGCCCTGAGTGCTAAGCGCACCCCCCTCAGTCTGGGCCCAATTGGCTAATAACTGATGCGTGTTGCTATTTTTACCCCCCTGCTTTATTTCTTTTTTTATTTTCTTTATTTTTCTTTGTTTTCATGTATGTTAGAAATTAATTCCTAAAAAATAGTAGGAGGGTCCAAATAATTCCCTTCTTTTTTCTGTAGATTCGTAATTCAATTTAGGATTTTATAATGCAAAAACATTGATTAGATCATGCATTTTCATTTTTGTTTGCATTTTTGTATTTTAATTAGTATTGAATAATTGGTTTGTGACGTGTCTGCCTTGTTGATTTTAGTTCTTTCACTTGGTATTGAATTTTGCTTTAGTTTTTTAGTATGTCATACTAGACTAATGCATGCTCCCCATAGATTTTTCATAGATTTTTTATAGGTTGATTGACGTTGTTTTAGGGTTAGAGAATAAAGACCTCATAACTTGCTGGTTAACCCTTGACCATTCATATGTTAGGGATTGTTTAGTAGCCTTAGAAGTTGACTTAGGCTTTGAGATTTGATCTTGGGATCATAGAGCCTTGTAGGTTTCCCCTAGATTTTTGGTAGATTTTTGTAGGGTGTTCTGTTATTTTTTTGTTTGAGCCTGAGAATAGGGGAAGTCCTGAGGGCTTCTGACTTTGAAGTTCAACTGTGGTTGAACTTCAGAGATAGTTTCTTGTGGTTTGAGGGTCTGTGGTTTCTTCTTGAAGGTGGAGGCTGGATGGAGTCTTGATGGAGCTTGCAAGGATGCATAAATTGAGGCCTAGTCTAGGAGCTTGCTCTCTGTTTGTGAGGTTTGAGATCCTGAAGTTTGAGGGACATTTATGGTACTTTCCTGAGGAAGGCACTGTAGATGGCTTTCATTCTTTCTTCTCGCCTCTTTCTTAAGTATCCAATGATGTCGGAGCCTTCATGTGAGTTTAGTTTCTCCTGAGGAGGAATGTAAACCGATCACAGTTGTTGAGCCACATGGGATATGATTCCTAAGTGGAAGCCCCCTAGTACTTTCCCGAGGAAGGCACTATGGGCCTGTTCACTTAGTTCCCTTAGTTCATCTAGGATTTCTTAAGTATCCAATGATGTTGGAGCCTTCATGTGAGTTTAGTTTCTCCTGAGGAGGAATGTAAACTGATCACAGTTGTTGAGCCACATGGGATATGATTCCTAAGTGGAAGCCTCCTAGTACTTTCCCGAGGAAGGCACTATGGGTCTGTTCACTTAGTTCCCTTAGTTCAGGTAGTCTTTCTCAAGTATCCAATGATGTCGGAGCCTTCATGTGAGTTTAGTTTCTCCTGAGGAGGAATATAAACCGATCACAGTTGTTGAGCCGCATAGGATATGATTCCTGAGTGGTAATCTCCTGGTACTTTCCTGAGGAAGGCACTATGGGTTTGTCTGCTTAGCTCCCTTTCTTTGGTAAGCTTGTTCTGAAGCTTGAAGACTGGGATTGATTTCTTTTGATTAGGGTTTTGCTTAGGGTTTTGCTTAGAGATTTGCTTAGGGTTTTGCATAGGGCTTTGCTCAGGGGTTTGATTAGGGTTTTGTTTAGGGGTCTTGCTCAGGGGTCGTTTCTAGTTTTGGATAGGAGTTTGTCAGGCTGGTTCGCCTTCTCTTTGTGTTGTTTGACTTGTGTGGTGTTGTGCTGCATTAGACTTAGGGGTTCATCTAGATATTTCTGAGGTAGGTGCATCTTAGAAGTAGGCTTTGGGTGCATGAGAAGTTGAGGTGGTCCTCCTTCTGCTTGTTTGTTATTGAATGGCTTTGCTTGCTGGTATTTGGTAGAGCTGAGCTCCCTTACCTCTGTGGTTTGCGGCCTTTGTGCCTTGATTGTTTGGTTGTTGCATTCATGCATATTTCCAGTATTTCTTTACTTTGCAGTTGATTCCTGTTTGCTGTTTAGTCCTGTTGCCATGATCCCTTAGGAGCTCTAACTTCTCCGCTGCGGAGGAGTTATGATAGACATTAGGATGGTCAACCAGGCATGATAACAATAGGTAGATTCCCCTTTTCAACCATAGTTTTAGGGTGTCTCTTTCCTTTCAATAGAAAAACACTTGAGTAGCTTGTGTCGTAGTTAGCCGAACTACAGCTGCTCTGATTCCTCGTACCAGACGAGGATATGTAGGCATAGGATGCGATATCCTAGCGAGCACACTAACAACTAACCTTTAGTTCTCTCGCGGCTGTGCGATCGAGACTTTCCCGCTGACGACTGATGTTACCCTTTTCTCTTGCCCGAGTGCATTTGAGACCAGACCGTAGTTTTTCCCATAGGGTCCCGAACCCTCAAAACCAGATTTGTTTTCTCACTGCTGTGTGAGAACCCCCAGATTAGCCGTAGTTAGTCGAACTATGTTTGCTCTGATCTTCCATGCCGTGTGGAAGTACGTAGGCACAGGATGCGATGTCCTGGAGAGCAACCTTTCCCCCTGTCTAGACGTAGGTAGTCGAACTACGTTGACTCTGACTTTCCCATTGCACGAGGGAGTACGTAGGCCCAGAACAGCGTATGTTCTGTCGAGTCCTGTCCTTTTCTTTTCAGACTGACCATTAGCGTAGATAGATAAACACACCCTTTTCTTTATAAACACCAAGCGTGGATCCCGTCGAGTACGACGGACGTGAGGGGTGCTAATACCTTCCCCTTGCGTAACCGACTCCCGAATCCAGGTTTTGGTTGCGATGACCATACCTTTCCCGTTTTTTGCGAGGTTTACTTCGAGCGTTTCCTTTCCCTCCGTTGGGATAAATAACGCACAGTGGCGACTCTTCTGTCAGCCGATGCCGATTTTCGCAGTAGCGACAGCTGGCGACTCTGCTGGGGACTTATAGCATCTAGGGACTTTTCCCATCCCTTATGCTGGGACCGTTTCCCATCCCCTACGCGAGTCAATCCTAGCGCTTGGGTGTTTATCTGTTGGGTGTTGTGCATATGTGTTTTACCTTTCCGCACTTTACTTTCCCGCACCTTTACCTTTCCGCATTTACTTTCAGCATTATATTATTATGATTATTGCTGTGGGAGAGGGAGGTTACTATGAGTGAGAAGCCGGACCTGGGCTTGAGTATGCACCTAGACATAGTTGCGGAGAGTAGTAGACGGACCTGTCTGCTGAGCAGGCACAGTTCCCTACGAAATCTGCGCTCAGACGAGGTTCTTGCAGAGGTGCTCCTTTCCGGTCCTGAGGATCTGAGGGGAGTCCAGACATGAGGATTGTCGACTCTGGGGACCGATCATTTGGAAGTCAGCTAAGTGAGGCCTCTTCATGACTTGATGATGCCACTCCTTCTGGGAATCATATCGTCACTCATGAAAGTCTGTGACGCTGATGACCGCATAGGATGCCGTACCTTTGTCCGTGGATTAGGTCCATACCTGTGAGGGGGATCGGGTTATTGCAGGAAAACTGGCCTTCAGAAACCATGATTCAGTATTTATCAGACGGTGTTCTTGATTCATCTCCAGGTGTGTTGTTTGGATCAGATGGATTTCTTGTTTGAGGTTGATACTATTATCAGATGGTTTTCTCGTCAGATACAGAGGTTCAGACGGATTTCTTACCAGGGGATTGGTATTTTGAGTGTCAGATGATAGTTAGTGTCATGAAGTTCTGGTGACTGTGGTGGTTTTCTGTTCTTGACACCACGGAGACGTTCCTCTTCAGGCTACAGCATGGCCCCTGTGTTCACTGATTGCATCATTTATCATATTGCATCATTGCATTACCATTTGCATCCAACTAACGTGTGTGTATTGCAGGTACATATTTCCCTTCCCGGTTCTGGTGTCTGTTTCCTAGCAAGACATGGAAGCCATGAAGAGAGTGTTACCCTATAAATTCTCGGCCCCAGATATCAGTCTGTTGTCAGAGTTAATTACTATTGCTAAGAAGAGGGTGATGGGAGATTTCAGGAAGACATATGGGAGGATCCTGACTTATGTTTACCAGCCCTCGGCTTATGAGATCAGCGGCATTTACACCCTGTTGCAGTTTTATGATGCGGAGCTCAGGTGTTTCGTATTTCATGACTTTGTCTTGGCTCCTACCCTGGAGGAGTATTCTGCACTCTTGGATATATCGATTCGCGAGCAGATGCCTTTCTATCACACGGACGCTAAGCCTAATCTGGCTGAGCTTTCTGCTATTCTCTACTTAGGAGAGTTTGAGCTGACAGGGAAGATGATCAGAAGAGGAGATGTGTGGGGATTTCCGTTGGATGTTTTGGTGGAGAAGGCTCGGGAGTATGCCAAGAAGGGTGGCTGGGTTGTTTTTGACGCCATCCTTGCTGTGTGTGTTTATGGCATTGTATTGTTCCCAAACATTCCTGATTTTGTTGATGCAGATGCTTTCTATATTCTGGCTGCAAAGAACCCAGTTCCTACCTTGCTGGGAGATATCCACCATTCCACTCACTACCAAAATGAAAAGCGGCGAGGAAGGAATGTCTCTTGCTGTGTACCTCTACTGTGCAGGTGGTTCACTAGTCATATGCCGAAGTCATGGCCTTTTGTTACTTCTATTGATTCTTTAGGATGGCCTGAGCGCTTGATGGGGTTGACTTCTGAGAATGTGGTGTGGGTTAATGAGGAGGTGTTCGGAGTTGAGGTCATATACAGATGCGAAGGATTCCCTAATGTTCCTTTGATAGGAAGGAAAGGGTGTGTCAATTACAACCCTTCCTTATTAATCAGGCAGTTTGGGTATGCACCTCAGGAAGCGCCGAAACCCGAGGAGATACAGGAATCTTTGTATCTCACTGGGGCAATAGAGGAAGAAATGTTGATCAAGCTTGAGAAAGCCTGGAAGAACCTGCATAAGAGAGGGAAGCCTTCAGGTAACAGAGGAGGTACTCGAGTTCTTGGTCCGTATGTGGAATGGATTCGTGAACGAGCTACAAAATTCCTTATGCCTTATCCTGCAGTTCAGCCATTGTATCCTTCTCCGGTGGAGGAGCCCACCACTATAGACATACAGGTATACAAGCAGCTGATGGCGGAGAAAGAAGAGTTAGCAAAGGCTAAAGAAGCTTTAGAGAAAGAGAATGCCCAGCTTCGTCATGAGAAGATTGAAACAGGATATTTTTCCAAGCAACAGGCCGAAACTTTGAAACATCTGAAGACTACTTTATTGGAGTTGAATGAAACCAAGAAGCGTCTGGAGTTAGATGTAGACTCAGTTAGCAGTGTATTGGCTACTAAGAAACAAGAGCTGGAAAGGGCCTACACGAAGTTAGCTAAGTTCAGAGAGCACTGGGATCTTACTATGGCCAAACGCAAAGAACGGGAAGAAGAGCTAAAGACACAGGTTGCTCAGTTGGGAGAACAGGTTAGAGTGAAGTCTGAAGAGCTTAAAGAAGAAGCATGCCGTCGATACGAGGCCGAACGCAAGCTGATTGATGCCATGAAGAATCTGGAAGATTGCCAGCGCAGAGCAGACATCAAGAGGCCCAAACCTGAGGATGGTGCCCAAGATAAGGCTTGGGAAGATTTTGTCAGAGATATCCATGGAACGGTCAGGAAAAGGGATCAGTTGATAGAAGGCTTGATTTATCGACCGGATCACGCAGAGACGAAGAAGTTGCTCGAGGATTTCTGCGACCGTACCCGCACTTGATTTCTCTCTTGTATTCTATGTGTCGAGATCACCACCAGGCATGTTGGTTGGGATCCTACTTTATCACCTCAGTTGTATGGAACATAGTTGTGTAACGTCTTGACAAGACTGTTATTCCAATAAATATATGAGGGTTTTTCTAAATATTGTCTTTATGGTTTATCTTGTCTTGCTACCATTGACACTGGAATTGGAGGGGAAATATCCCCAATGCACACATGCACGTTAGCATTTTTTGTATTTCTGTATGCATAAATCATATTGCATAGCATTTCTCTAGCTGGCCAGAGCACTTATCCAGCTGTTGTTTCTCTCCAGAGAGTGATTCTCGGGGGATTGTTTGAGGCAAGTGTGGAGTGTTGAAGACGACCAAGGGGCTGAAGCAGATTTGAGCAGAATCAAGCAGTGTAGCCAGTTACAGGTAATTAATGGCTATGTCTGAAGGCAATTTCCAAGCTCCTAACACCTCGACAGGGTTTACTATGACGTCCCATCCTCCGTATGATTCTATGGAAGACTTCCCGCAAGCAAACAACGTTACTGCAGACCAAGTGGTACAGCCTACTGTTGAGAACCGAGATCGACATGAGCAGTTTGTTGCCCGACATGAACGTCTTCCTCCTGTCAACAATCAAGGTGCTGTTTTCCCTGAGAGGAATCCACGCAGATATATCCCGGTAGCCAGGGCTGTAAACTCAAGAGCTCTTGAAGGTGATAGAAGGTTCCGAGCATTGGAAGAAAGAGTTAAAGCTTTGGAGGTCAAAGATGCTGTTAGCCTGGATGCTGCAGACATGTGTTTGGTTCCTGACCTGGTGTTGCCTTATCAGTTCAAAGTGCCGAAATTCGAAAAGTACACGGGAGATAGCTGTCCGAAGCAGCATTTGAGGATGTTCTGTCGAAGAATGACTGCGTTTGTGCGAAATGACCAATTGATGATCCATTGCTTTCAGTATAGTCTGACTGGGGCATCTTTGAGGTGGTATGTGCAGTTAGAGAGTAATCTGATTCGATCGTGGATGGATTTAGCCAGAGCTTTCATGAAGCAGTACGATTACAACCTGGATTTGGCTCCTAGTCTCGTACATCTGCAAGAATTATCTCGGGCGGAGAATGAATCATTCAGAGGGTATGTGCAAAGATGGAAAGAATTGGCTCCTAGTGTTCAACCACCGCTTCAGGAAAGAGAAATGGTTGACATCTTCTTGGGTACTCTGAAAGACCATTATTATGACAAATTGTTCGGTTGTACAAGCTTTGTGGGCCTGATGAGAATGGGGGAGCTTGTTGAGAGGGGACTCAAGAGCGGAAAGCTTCGAGATGCTCCTTATAACCCAGTTGATAAGAATGGGTCAGTTGTCGGTTCTCAAGAAGAGTGGGAAGAAGGAAATGACATCGTCTCAGAATCTCTAGCATCTCAGGATCGGTTTTCAGACACTTCAAGTCAACGGTCATCCTGTCGTCGATCGCGTCAGCACGCCCAACGAAGACCAAGGAAACCTGAAAGGCAGTTTACTCAGCTACCGGTGTCGTACAGTCAGTTGTTGCCAGATCTGGTCAGAAGTGGATTGATAGTGCCGAAAGATACTAATCCAATGATTCCGCCTTATCCTCCAGGTTTCGATGCCAGCGCCCGCTGTGAGTACCATGTTGGGGCACAGGGGCATTCAACAAATGATTGTAAGGTGCTTAGAAGCCAGGTTCAGGATCTGTTAGACTTGAACCGGGTTTTCATCGCGCCCCAGGGTTTTGTTCAGATTAGCGATTCTCCGTCATCCAGTTGTGCGGGTTCATTAGTTAATGTCATGGAAGACTCCACGGGAAGTGTGTGTTCTGAAGAATGTCAAATGGAGAGTTCAGTTGAATATGAGAGAAGTTTCTAGAGGTTTCTGTGTCGGGTGTCGCAGCTGTTTTCTCTGCCTAGCCCGTTTAGCTTTTGTGCATTAGTGTTGCTGACCACCACCAGGATTGTTGGCTGGGGTCATTGTATTCGTACTCATTTGTGCTTACGTGCTGCTTTTGTTGGTTATACATGTGTGGGAGATGTTTGTCTGGGTGCTTATAGCTTGAGTTTCTCTTTGTCTTGTCATGAATATGTGTTTGCTTTCTGCGTTGCATTATCATTTAACAGGTACATTAGAACCGTGGGTCTTATTCCCTCATCGTCCAGTTTGTTGCAGGAATTCCTTC
Organism: Lathyrus sativus; assembly: GCA_963859935.3. NCBI lineage: Eukaryota > Viridiplantae > Streptophyta > Magnoliopsida > Fabales > Fabaceae > Lathyrus > Lathyrus sativus. The sequence goes on along the minus strand of OZ012739.1, from coordinate 285,579,305 downwards.
AGAGGTATGGAACAGAATCAGGTTGAATTGGTTGAAGTCCGAAGCCAGCTGGGGCAGATGATGAGAGACATGCAAGAGATGCGTCTGGAGCAGAAGATCCTCAAAGAGGAAAATAGTCAGCTGAAAACCCAAATGAGTTTGATCCTGGAAGTAGTCAAGAGTGTGCTTAGGAAAGAGGATGATCAGCTATTTGAAGCCGCAGTGAAAAAGCTCGTGCCACCTGTGCCTGTGGAACCTGAGCAAGTACAACCAAGGGTACATCCGGCTCAACGGAGGATTCAGGAGGGGAAGCCAAAGAGGATATTTGAGGCGCCACCTACAACGTATGCTGAGCTCTTGCAGACTTTATTGAGGTTTAATCTGGTTGAGAAGAGAATGTTGGGCCCACCCACAGGAGCGCTTCCTTATGGGTACGATGCCAGTAAGCAATGTGAATTTCATTCTGGGGCACTCGGACACGACATCGAGGGTTGTCATGCTTTTAAGCACAATGTTCAAGACCTGATTGATTCGAAAGATATTGAATTCTCGCCGAGCGGTGTAGCTGTACGTATTGCTCCTATCCCAATTGATGCTAAGATGATGGATGTTTCTAAAGCTGCAGTAGGTCAGAAACGTATCCTACATTCCATGGTGTCAGAATCTCCGTGCCCACAACTGTTGCCTATTCCTGGGGCAGATCTGAGAAAGAAGATGGCTAAGTATAAGGAGTGCCTTAATCAGTACGGTGAAAGTCAAGAAACCGATGGTGTATTTGCTACGAAGGTTGTTCAACAGTCAACCCGATGCCAGCGACGACAGCAACGATCTCAACAGTGGCACAAGCAGCAGCATCTCGATCAGCGAAGAGCTCAAAATCAGAGGCCGTTGAGGGTATTTAGTGTGCCTCCGATGCCATATGCCGAACTTCTTCAGGTGTTGCTACGATTGCAGTTGGTTGAGAAGAGGAAGTTAGCTCCGCTGACAGGTACGCCTCCAGCAGGTTATGATATCAAGGAGCGCTGTGATTTCCATTCAGGAGCACCGGGGCACAATATTGAAGATTGTCTGGCTTTCAAGCACAAGGTGCAGGATCTACTTGACAGTGCAGCAATCAACTTCGGGCAGGAAGGGCCCAAAATCATCTGAATGAGGAGGAGGGGCTCTATAATTTGGTTGGGTCGCTGAAAGCAGATCAGGACAACATCGGGTTGCTTCTAATAACTGATTGTGAAGATGGCTGGTTCAGCAGCAAGACAGATGTGAAAGCCCAGCTCTCGGAAGCTGGCATTTTTCTGTGTTTTATCTTGTCATTTCTTTACGTTTGTAGTTTCGTTCCTGTTTAAATTGCAATCTTGTTTGTAAAACTTGTTGTTTTCATTTCAATTGATGATAATGAAATAAATATGCATGTTTTGATTAAATCCAGTCGTGTTCACTAATTGTCTTTACAAATGTCCGATGCTTGGTTAAGAAGAATCTGGGGAGGATGACGAAAATGAACGACAGGCAACTTCCGATATTGTATGCTTTTGAGATAAAACCTGCTGACGATGTACAGGCATTGTTTCAAATCCCTAAACACCGGTGATATAAGGAAGATAATCCCTTGTCAACCCCTTTGAGCCTAGCAGTAGGAGTTCTTTCTGAAAATGAAAAACCCTCCATCTTTAACCTGGGGCAGGGTAGGTGTTAGCTAATTTGGCCGAGCGTTCAAGTTGCAAAAGGAGTGTCCGTTCGAGGATCAATCACACCTCTAGAGGTCGTGCCTAAAAAACCACAATGGTTAAATCAAGAGCGAGACAGTCACATTATTCTCCAATGAGTCAAGCAACTAGTGTCACACGACTTGTTCGGAAAAAGAAGGAAGCAAAAAGAATCAAAAGCCCGCTAAGTCAAAACTTCAAAACAAAGGACTTAGGCAAAAATGAGGGCGTCCCGCTGGACTTAAAGAATCAAAAGAAACTCAAAAAGAGTCAGTCCAGGCAAAAGTTAGGGATAAGAAAAAGATGAAAGGATGACAAAAGAAAAATCCTCAAATCAAATGTGATTCGTGTGACCGCAAGTGTCAAAGACGAAGAGTGAGTGGCTGTCACTCCAGAAACTCATGGTTTCTCGAACTATCACTCCTATCTTTCAGCCTCTGAGAGGTGAGCGCTAAGGTCGAATTAGCTGAACGTAGGATGGGAGAACATCAAGGAGAATGGGTGGGTTAAAATAAACTTTGAGCCTTTATCCTTTCTTTCAAAACCTTGAACCTGACCACGTTATAACCTTCAAAAGTCCTAATTGAAGCAGGTTATTTCGAAATCATACTTCGGTAAAGGTCGCGTCGATTCTGACTCCTAAAAGGGTTCCTCTTACCATGTTGCTACTGATGTTGATATTCTTGATAAATGTTTTGTGCATTATATGCCACAAACTGTTTTTTTCCTTTTCCCAGTGAACAGATTGGATGTCGAAGCTGTCATATATGTTGCATTAATATGTCTTTTACACAGAACAACTTGTTTTACTTGCGAGTAAGCGCTTGACAGCAGGGAAGTTTCCTACAATGGAAGGTATGGTCAGGATAGAATACAGAACGCCTGAATGTTCCGAGAGCAGGGGCAAGCTATTATCGTGATCCCCAGTCAGGTCAGCCCTTTTGAAGTCAGTTATCCTGGGGCAATCAGGTTGAGATTCGGTCAATATCTCGTAGTCAGGGGCACTAATCTGAATCAGATAATCAGGGGCAAAGTCATTGCAGTCAGGGGTAGGTCACCTTAAGAGCGCAGGGGTTATTCTTTATTCGAGAAGCATTTGATGGGAAGTATCTCTCCGAAGTTCAGAATGCTGGGGCATTTCTTATCAGACCATCAGGGAACAGATTTTCAGACTTCCTTTCAAGGACTATCCCCACAGAGGTCCCGCAGGCTAGGGGCATATCAGAAGCGAAGGGATTGTTCTTCTCCGTATCATCAGAGTTATTCAGGGCTATTCGAGCAGATTCAGTCAATTTTCGAGTGCGAGACGAATGTTGGGAAGTCGTGCTACTATCCTTTGACTCCTCAACCAGAAAGCTGTGTATTCAGGCAGAATGTTTTCCAGCGTCAGTTGTACCTGACTCATCACAGACAACCTAAAAGACCAAATCCATGTTGGCGATCACTGTGAGGCCCACCCGTGTTGGCGCGTCAGTTTCAAATCCAATCTTCATCAGTGTGCAGGAAGACTCCGGCTATTTTCTCCAGCAAAGTCCAATTTTTCATTGGCGCGGGTAAGCTATCCCCAGAGAAGTCCAATCATACTTGGCACACCTGCTATTTCACAGCAGAGTTATATTCCCCAGCAAGGTGTTACTTCAACGAGGTGTTTGGTTAAGTTCCCAAATCCCCCAGCGGAGTTGATTTCACTCTTCCAGCATTTATTTTGCTGGAGTGATTCTGTGATATCCGGTTTATCCCCAGCGGAGTTGGCTTCGTCTTCAGCATCTATTTTGCTGAAGTGGTTTTCTGTACCCGGCTTTCTCCAGCAGCTCGAGCCTGCATTAGCATGTTGCATGTCATCATATTTGCATCATACTTGCATTTCATTTTCAAGATGCGTAGCATTTCCATCCTGAATGGAGAATTACGCCATAGAAAGATTCAAGCATATGCATATGCATACGAAGCATAAGCCAGGGTTTCTATCAGCCTCATATGGCGCGTGAATTATGCTGTGATTAGTTCAGGGGCTTTCATCCAACAGCAGTGTTCAGACAGTTCAGCAGTTTATTCGTATTCCAGATCATACGACAGTTATGCTTTGATCAATCAGTCATCTGGTATCGACAGGCTTTTCTTCCCGTCAATTCATATTGACGATGTGTTCCTCCAATAAGTGGATTTCTCCGTCTATCATTAGACGTCTTGAGTTCGAGCATGTGGTTTTCTTTCCGTCTATCAGTAGACGATGTGAAGTTTCAGGTGATTTTTCAGTGGGGTTTCAAGATGGGGTTTCTCTAAGTGGTGTTCTTTCCGTCTATCAGTAGACGATGTGAAGTTTCGGTTGATTGTTTCAGTGGGATTTCAAGATGGGGTTTCTCTAAGTGGTGTTCTTTCCGTCTATCAGTAGACGATGTGAAGTTTCAAGTGTTTTTTCAGCGGGTTTCTTATCGTCAGATCATATGGATGGTGTGTTTTCCCCAGCGAGCTTTCCGTCTATCTTTAGACGATGTGAGTATGGGGATTTTGGGTGTCTTCCCGTCTATCATTAGACGATGTGAGTATGGATTAAGGGTGTCTTCCCGTCTATCATTAGACGATGTGAGTATGGGATATGGGTGTCTTTCCGTCTATCTTTAGACGATGTGAGTATGGATTATAGGTGTCTTCTCGTCTATCCTTAGACGATGTGAGTATTGATGGATTAAGGGTGTCTTCCCGTCTATCCTTAGACGATGTGAGTATTGATGGATTAAGGGTGTCTTTCCGTCTATCCTTAGACGATGTGAGTATGGATTTTGGGTGTCTTCCCGTCTATCATTAGACGATGTGAGTATGGATTTTGGGTGTCTTTCCGTCTATCTTTAGACGATGTGAGTATGGATTTTGGGTGTCTTCCCGTCTATCATTAGACGATGTGAGTATGGATTAAGGGTGTCTTTCCGTCTATCTTTAGACGAGGTGAGTATTGAATGTTTCCTTCGGGATTAAGGGTGTCTTTCCGTCTATCCTTAGACGATGTGAGTATTGATTTTTTCCTTCGGGATTAAGGGTGTCTTCCCGTCTATCTTTAGACGATGTGAGTATGGATTTTGGGTGTCTTTCCGTCTATCTTTAGACGATGTGAGTATGGATTTTGGGTGTCTTCCCGTCTATCATTAGACGATGTGAGTATGGATTAAGGGTGTCTTTCCGTCTATCTTTAGACGATGTGAGTATGGATTTTGGGTGTCTTCCCGTCTATCATTAGACGATGTGAGTATGGATTAAGGGTGTCTTTCCGTCTATATTTAGACGAGGTGAGTATTGAATGTTTCCTTCGGGATGGGTGTCTTTCCGTCTATCTTTAGACGATGTGAGTACATTTCTCTTCCTGTCAATCAGTAGACGATGTGAGAGGATCAGGTGTTTGGTTGCAACCCTCGGGTTTGTTATATGGGGTATCACGCGGATAACTGGCGTTAAAATCAGGAGTTCTTTATCAGATGATTGATCAGTTTGTTGTCGTGACGACTGGGTTCGGTTCTGGAGTATGTCTCCCCAAGCAGTGTTACAGTATATTCTCGCGGTTGGCAAATTTTTGGGTTTTATTGGTATTCAACCGTCTCGTACCTCTGAATGTTTGAAGGTTGAGCGCTCTTCAACCCTTCAGGTCCAAGTCGCTTGAATAGGGGCAGTTGTTGCACCCTAAAATTTGACCAACCGGTTCTCCTATCTGGTTCATGGTTCAGTTCGTATTCGCAAATCAGATGCATGACATTTGTGCACAGACAGAGGATGTTAGGGTTACAGCTTGGGTTTCATCTACCGGATATTTCAGATCCAGTCTAGATAATCAGGGTTTTATTTTCGGGGAATTGTGCGCTCCTCGGTGTTTTCAGCTTACATGGTGGTTTTTGGGATATTCTGATGCCCGGGGGTTTACTGTTTGATTCGATCTGGTCTCGCGCGCTCTTTTATGTTGGTTATTTGCATTTGTCTGCATTTTTTAAAGGATTTTATAGCCTTTTGTGGATTTTAAATAGGCTTTATAGATTTTTTTAGAATTTAATAGTTTTTTTATATAGGTTAATAGCTTTTTTAATAGTTTTAAATAAATGGTATAGATTTTATTAGAGATTTAATAGGATTTTAATAGTTTTTAAATAGAAATAAATAGAGTTTGTTTTAATATAGATTTAATCTTTTAATAGATTTTTCTTTTATTAGTTTTAAATAGGATTTTAATAGATTTTCTTATAGAATAAATAACATAGATTTTATTAGAAGTAGTAGAGTTTTAATGATTTTTTTTAGATAATAAGAGTCATTAGGGTTTTATTTTTAGACATAGACTTTAATCTAGATAATAAGAAAATAATGGTCCTTTTTCATTAGTTTAGAGGTTAGTGGAATTATTAGAGATTCATTAGTTAGAGTTTAATATTGGTTAAGTTTTAATTGATTTTTTTAGAATTAATTAGGATAGATTAGTTTAATTGTCATTTAGATTTAATTAGTCAGGTTTTAATTAGCTAATTAGGTTTAAATCTTTGTTTAGTTAATTAGGTTTAAGGTTTAATTAGTTGTTAATCATTTTTCATTAATCCATTTTTTGTTTCAGAATTTTTTGGTCCAGCTAACATCATTCTCGTGGGCCCAGAGTAAGTTTTTGGAGGCCCAACCATTGCTGAATCCGTTTTTGTCCATTTTTTCAGTCCAGAGGATTGCACGCCACATGTCAGGTATATAACGCTCCACGCGTTCACCCATGGAAGGAACCACCTCAATTCTCAGAATCCACCAGACTTCGCCACGTTTCCCACTACTCCCTCACTCTGCCACACCACACCCACGTGTAACGCATGCACAGCTCCCCCTGCCACCTCCCAACGCATGTGGCACCATCTCATCCTCGCCGGAGCACATCGTCGCCGGCCATGCAGCCGCCGGCCGGACCACTCCCCTCCACCGTAACAGTCGTCGGAGACCGGTAAGGTCGCCGGAAACTGCAAACTTGCAGGTTTCACCAGAAACACATCCGATCGCCTCCAATCTCCATCGTCTACCTTCACCCCCTACTCGCCGGAAACTGCTTCGTATCGCCGGAAAACTCATCAACCTTCATCATTCCGCCCAGATTCCTTCATCAGCCCTCAGAAAAATCTCTAGAAAACCCAGAAAACTTTCAAACCTTCATCATGTTCATACTCAATTGCCAGAAATTCATCCTTCATCACTAATCTTCTTCGATCTTCATCACTAATCGCCATCAACAACCGCTAATCTTCTCCGAACATGGCAATCATCATGATTTTCAGTTAATGACAGATATCCAGGCAAGACCTTCCGTAATCATCAGATCTTCTTGAACCTCCGTTCGTCCTCATCGCTAGTCACCGGAAACACAGCGTTTTCCTCATTTTTCTCCAAGACTCGATCAAGAAGCTTCATGCAAGAAGATCCTCGTAACATCCTCCAGCTAGTTGTCTAGACTCCGCCAGTGTATTCGTAGATCCTCCTCAACTTCAAGATCGCCAAGGATCTTCGAATTCCTCCGTGAACCTTCGTCAGCGACATCCAGGTCCCATTTTCTTTTCCTTTCTTCTCTTCGCATGTACGATTAGTCTTTCTCTTTTAGGTTGTGGTGTTTAGATGAATGGTAAGTGGTTCTTGAGTAGTGGTGGAGGTTGTCTTGAGGGTTTGATTGTTGATGGTGTTGATCTGAGGAAGAAGGTGATTGAGTAGAGTTCGAGTGTTTCAGAGCTTGATTGATGATTCTTGAGAGGTTTCAGAGAGGGTGTGGGGAAGTTGAGAGAAACGGCTAGGGTTTGGGTGAACAGTAGCCAGACTTGTGAGGAGAAAGTTTGGTTTTGTTGTTTGATGACTTGGATTAGGGTTTGGGTTGGGTCCAAGGCCCAAACCCGTATTTGCTATGAATCACCCCCTCATTTACTCGCTACCCCCCCCCCTTTTGTGAGAACTGAAGGGATTCTGGATTGGGCCTTGGCCCTGAGTGCTAAGCGCACCCCCCTCAGTCTGGGCCCAATTGGCTAATAACTGATGCGTGTTGCTATTTTTACCCCCTTACTTTATTTCTTTTTTTATTTTCTTTATTTTTCTTTGTTTTCATGTATGTTAGAAATTAATTCCTAAAAAATAGTGGGAGGGTCCAAATAATTCCCTTCTTTTTTCTGTAGATTCGTAATTCAATTTAGGATTTTATAGTGCAAAAACATTGATTAGATCATGCATTTTCATTTTTGTTTGCATTTTTGTATTTTAATTAGTATTGAATAATTGGTTTGTGACGTGTCTGCCTTGTTGATTTTAGTTCTTTCACTTGGTATTGAATTTTGCTTTAGTTTTTTAGTATGTCATACTAGACTAATGCATGCTCCCCATAGATTTTTCATAGATTTTTTATAGGTTGATTGACGTTGTTTTAGGGTTAGAGAATAAAGACCTCATAACTTGCTGGTTAACCCTTGACCATTCATATGTTAGGGATTGTTTAGTAGCCTTAGAAGTTGACTTAGGCTTTGAGATTTGATCTTGGGATCATAGAGCCATGTAGGTTTCCCCTAGATTTTTGGTAGATTTTTGTAGGGTGTTCTGTTATTTTTTTTGTTTGAGCCTGAGAATAGGGGAAGTCCTGAGGGCTTCTGACTTTGAGGTTCAATTGTGGTTGAACTTCAGAGATAGTTTCTTGTGGTTTGAGGGTCTGTGGTTTCTTCTTGAAGGTGGAGGCTGGATGGAGTCTTGATGGAGCTTGCAAGGATGCATGAATTGAGGCCTAGTCTAGGAGCTTGCTCTCTGTTTGTGAGGTTTGAGATCCTGAAGTTTGAGGGACATTTATGGTACTTTCCTGAGGAAGGCACTGTAGATGGCTTTCATTCTTTCTTCTCGCCTCTTTCTTAAGTATCCAATGATGTCGGAGCCTTCATTTGAGTTTAGTTTCTCCTGAGGAGGAATGTAAACCGATCACAGTTGTTGAGCCACATGGGATATGATTCCTAAGTGGAATCCCCCTAGTACTTTCCCGAGGAAGGCACTATGGGCCTGTTCACTTAGTTCCCTTAGTTCATCTAGGATTTCTTAAGTATCCAATGATGTTGGAGCCTTCATGTGAGTTTAGTTTCTCCTGAGGAGGAATGTAAACTGATCACAGTTGTTGAGCCACATGGGATATGATTCCTAAGTGGAAGCCTCCTAGTACTTTCCCGAGGAAGGCACTATGGGTCTGTTCACTTAGTTCCCTTAGTTCAGGTAGTCTTTCTCAAGTATCCAATGATGTCGGAGCCTTCATGTGAGTTTAGTTTCTCCTGAGGAGGAATATAAACCGATCACAGTTGTTGAGCCGCATAGGATATGATTCCTGAGTGGTAATCTCCTGGTACTTTCCTGAGGAAGGCACTATGGGTTTGTCTGCTTAGCTCCCTTTCTTTGGTAAGCTTGTTCTGAAGCTTGAAGACTGGGATTGATTTCTTTTGATTAGGGTTTTGCTTAGCGTTTTGCTTAGAGATTTGCTTAGGGTTTTGCATAGGGCTTTGCTCAGGGGTTTGATTAGGGTTTTGTTTAGGGGTCTTGCTCAGGGGTCGTTTCTAGTTTTGGATAGGAGTTTGTCAGGCTGGTTCGCCTTCTCTTTGTGTTGTTTGACTTGTGTGGTGTTGTGCTGCATTAGACTTAGGGGTTCATCTAGATATTTCTGAGGTAGGTGCATCTTAGAAGTAGGCTTTGGGTGCATGAGAAGTTGAGGTGGTCCTCCTTCTGCTTGTTTGTTATTGAATGGCTTTGCTTGCTGGTATTTGGTAGAGCTGAGCTCCCTTACCTCTATGGTTTGCGGCCTTTGTGCCTTGATTGTTTGGTTGTTGCATTCATGCATATTTCCAGTATTTCTTTACTTTGCAGTTGATTCCTGTTTGCTGTTTAGTCCTGTTGCCATGATCCCTTAGGAGCTCTAACTTCTCCGCTGCAGAGGAGTTATGATAGACATTAGGATGGTCAACCAGGCATGATAACAATAGGTAGATTCCCCTTTTCAACCATAGTTTTAGGGTGTCTCTTTCCTTTCAATAGAAAAATACTTGAGTAGCTTGTGTCGTAGTTAGCCGAACTACAGCTGCTCTGATTCCTCGTACCAGACGAGGATATGTAGGCATAGGATGCGATATCCTAGCGAGCACACTAACAACTAACCTTTAGTTCTCTCGCGGCTGTGCGATCGAGACTTTCCCGCTGACGACTGATGTTACCCTTTTCTCTTGCCCGAGTGCATTTGAGACCAGACCGTAGTTTTTCCCATAGGGTCCCGAACCCTCAAAACCAGATTTATTTTCTCACTGCTGTGTGAGAACCCCCAGATTAGCCGTAGTTAGTCGAACTACGTTTGCTCTGATCTTCCATGCCGTGTGGAAGTACGTAGGCACAGGATGCGATGTCCTGGAGAGCAACCTTTCCCCCTGTCTAGACGTAGGTAGTCGAACTACGTTGACTCTGACTTTCCCATTGCACGAGGGAGTACGTAGGCCCAGAACAACGTATGTTCTGTCGAGTCGTGTCCTTTTCTTTTCAGACTGACCATTAGCGTAGATAGATAAACACACCCTTTTCTTTATAAACACCAAGCGTGGATCCCGTCGAGTACGACGGACGTGAGGGGTGCTAATACCTTCCCCTTGCGTAACCGACTCCCGAATCCAGGTTTTGGTTGCGATGACCATACCTTTCCCGTTTTTTGCGAGGTTTACTTCGAGCGTTTCCTTTCCCTCCGTTGGGATAAATAACGCACAGTGGCGACTCTTCTGTCAGCCGATGCCGATTTTCGCAGTAGCGACAGTTAGGGCTTATTTTCAATAATTCCCTTTGCTCCGCCCAAGGCAAAGATGACTTTGTTGGGCGTGTCTTTTCGGCTTTGCTATCATCAATAAACTACTTTCATTTACATTTGCGTTTTATATTTATCCACAATGTTGGAAAATAATAAGTAGCATCTCGCGTACACACACTTTCCACCTTTACAAGACAAAAAGCTCATTTAAATCACATCACTTGCGCAGATTGCCACATAAATTACATCATGGGAATAATGATCAGCTACCTTCTCCGAATTTTGAGTTTCCCATGTATGAAGCTGAGGATGAAGAAGATGATATCCCAGAAGAAATTTCCAGACTGCTTGAGAAGGAAGAGAAAGCTATCCAACCTCATCAAGAGCCGGTGGAAGTAATCAACTTGGGATCAGAAGAAATCCGTAGAGAAGTGAAAATTAGAGCTCTGCTCAAACCCGATGTGAAGAAACAGCTGATTGAATTGCTTGGAGAGTTTGTCTATGTGTTTGCTTGATCATATCAAGACATGCCCGGATTGGACACAACTATAGTTGAACATCATTTACCTTTGAAGCCAGAATGCCCACCGATAAAACAGAAGCTCAGAAGGACTCGACCTGACATGGCTCTAAAGATTAAGGAAGAGGTACATAAATATATTGATGCAGGTTTCCTTGTCACTGCCGAGCACCCGCTATGGTTAGCTAACATTGTACCCGTTCCAAAGAAGGATGGTAAGGTTCGCATGTGTGTAGACTACAGGGATTTGAATAAAGCCAGTCCGAAAGATGATTTTCCGTTACCTCACATCGACATCTTAGTGGACAGTACTGCAAGATATGAAGTTTTCTCCTTTATGGATGGTTTTTCAGGTTACAACCAGATTAGAATGGCTCTCGAGGATAGAGAGAAGACGTCATTCATAACGCCCTGGGGCACCTTTTGTTACAAAGTTATGCCGTTTGGATTAAAGAATGCAGGGGCAACATATTAGAGAGCTATGACTACTTTGTTCCATGATATGATGCACAAAGAGATCGAGGTATATATGGATGATATGATAGCCAAGTCGAAGACCGAGGATGACCATGTTAAACACCTGGCTAAGCTGTTTGGTCATTTGAGGGAATACAAGCTCCATTTGAACCCCAACAAGTGCACATTTGGAGTACGATCGGGGAAACTATTGGGTTTCATTGTCAGTCAAAGAGGGATTGAAGTAGACCCTGACAAAGTGAAAGCTATCCGGGAAATGCCAGCTCCCGCCACCGAGAAACAAGTCAGAGGATTCTTGGGACGTCTAAACTATATCTCCAGGTTTATATCCAACATGACTGCTACATGTAAACCTATTTTCAAGCTCCTGAGGAAAGAACAAGGGTATGATTGGACTGAAGATTGTCAAAAGGCTTTTGATAGTATCAAAGAGTACTTGCTTGAACCACCTATCCTGATACCGCCAGTTGAAAGACGACCTTTGATTATGTATTTGACCGTTTTAGAAGATTCAATGGGTTGTGTACTCGGTCAGCGAGATGAAACAGGAAAGCAAGATCATGTCACTTATTACTTGAGCAAGAAATTTACTGATTGTGAAACAAGGTACACTATGTTAGAGAAAACTTGTTACGCTCTGGCGTGGGCCGCCAAGCGTTTGCGCCAGTATATGTTGAACCATACTACTTGGTTAGTTTCAAAGATGGATCCTATCAAGTATATTTTTGAGAAGCCCGCTTTGACTGGGAGAATTGCTAGATGGCAGATGTTATTGTCCGAATATGACATCGAGTACCATACTCAGAAAGCTGTTAGAGGAAGCGTTTTAGCTGATCATCTGGCTCACCAACCCATTTTGGATCATCAACCCTCAAACGACGACTTTCCCGATGAGGATGTTATGTTCTTAAAGATGAAAGATTGTGAAGAACCCGTACACGGTGAAGGACCAGAGCCAGGGTCTCAATGGGGTTTAGTCTTCGATGGAGCTGTCAACGCTCATGGAAAAGGGATAGGTGCTGTTATTGTAACTCCTCAAGGGACCCACTTCCCATTTACCTCCAAATTAACATTCCAGTACACTAATAATGAAGCTGAGTACGAGGCATGCATTATGGGTCTTGAAGAAGCAATCAATCTGAGAATTAAGAATTTAGATGTGTTTGGTGATTCTGCAGTGGTAATCAACCAAATGACTGGAGAATGGATAACTCAACATGATAATTTGGTCCCATATAGGGATTATGCTAGAAGACTGTTACCGTTCTTTGATAGAGTTGAGTTTCATCATATCCCTCGTGATGAAAACCGAATGGCAGACGCGCTGGTAACCTTAGCCTCAATGATTGTGGTAAACTTTTGGAACGAGTGTCCTCGGATTGAAGTGAAACGTCTTGATAGACCTGCCTACATCTTTGCTGTCGAAGAAGTTGAAGATGAAAAACCCTGGTACTATGACATCGAAGTGTTTCTTAGAACTAAAGAATACCCTTTAGGAGCTTCCAACAAAGATAAGAGAACTTTGAGAAGGTTGGCTGGAAATTTTCTTTTGAGTAACAACGTGTTGTATAAACGGAATTTTGACATGGTCTTGTTGAGATGTGTTGACAAACAAGAAGCGGATATGTTAATGTTGGAAATTCACGAAGGATCATTTGGCACTCATTCCAATGGACATGCTATGGCTAAGAAGCTTTTAAGGGCTGGATATTATTGGATCACAATGGAGTCAGATTGTTACAAGTTTTCTAGAAAATGTCACAAGTGTCAGATCTACGCAGACAAGATTCATGTACCTCCAACTTTGTTGAATGTTATCTCATCACCGTGGCCATTCTCTATGTGGGGAATTGATATGATTGGAATGATAGAGCCGAAAGCGTCTAATGGACACCGATTCATCTTAGTAGCCATTGATTATTTTACCAAATGGGTCGAGGCGGCTTCCTATGCTAATGTAACGCGACATGTGGTTGTCAAATTTATCAAGAATCAGCTCATTTGCCGATATGGTGTGCCAAGCAAAATTATTACAGACAACGGTTCCAATTTGAACAACAAGATGATGAAGGAGTTGTGCAAAGAATTCAAGATTGAGCATCATAATTCTTCCCCTTACAGACCAAAGATGAATGGGGCTGTTGAAGCCGCCAACAAAAATATCAAGAAAATCATTCAGAAGATGGTTGTTACTTACAAAGACTGGCACAAAATGCTCCCATTCGCCCTCCATGGATATCGTATGATGGTACGCACATCGACTGGGGCAACTCCATTTTCACTTGTCTACGGTATGGAAGCAGTACTCCCAATAGAAGTTGAGATTCCTTCTATGAGAATTTTGGTGGAGGCATAATTATCAGAAGCTGAATGGTGTCAAAATAGATATGATCAGTTGAACTTAATCGAAGAAAAGAGGATGTCCACGCTATGCCATGGGCAGTTGTATCAACAGAAGATGAAGAAGGCATTTGACAAGAAAGTTCGGCCCCGTGCATTCAAAGAAGGTGACCTCGTGCTTAAGAAGATTCAGTCTTTCCTCGTCGACGTCAGAGGAAAATGGGCCCCGAATTATGATGGACCCTATGTAGTAAAGAAGGTTTTAACAGGAGGCGCTTTGATGTTAGCAACAATGGACGGAGAAGAGATCACTCGCCCTGTTAACACAGATGTTGTTAATAAATATTTTGTTTAGGAGAAGCAAGTCATTATTCCCGTTATGTAATCGCTATTATTTTCCAACACTGTAACATCGGGGTCACGCCTTTCTGCTGACCACCATTCAATAAAAGTTCTTCGTTTATCAAAAGTGTCTATTCTTGATAGTAAAATCCAGATTGATTTAAACTTTTTCAAAAAGCTTTGTGTTTTACTTGATATATGGATAACAAAAGGATAGCCATGGACGTTTATTTCATCTATGGAAGAATGACAATCTTGTGAGCTCTCCAAGGAAAGAGGATATTTATTTTATCCATACATGAAGACTATCTCCATTCGAGGTTTTTTCCTTGCAGGTGATAAGAGATCTGGGGAGATTTTGTTGGAGTACCCCTCCCTTTGAGGCGTTTGTTTTCGCTTCTCCAGTCCGTCAACATACGCATAGCATATAAGTAGATGGCACGACATGTGCATTTTTCTCATTCTTTGTATTTGTTTTATTCTATCGCTTTGGCTACAATTATCCCCAAGTGTCTGGGTGTGTCTTATCCCTCCAAATAGAGTTGTTAACCCTAGGCAGAAAAGCACAATGTTTCATTTTCCCCATGAAGTTCAGCCCTCATGGAAGATGGTTATTTCAGTACAATTCCATTTGAGTTTACGTCTCAATGGTCGAGTCTTGCTTGACAGTTTCTTTTAAGCTACTCCCTAAATTGAACTTCTGTCCTCAATAATCACATCGTGAACATCTCCAACCTTCTGAATACGGATCAGGTATGCATTTATTTTGCACCCTACTCCCCAGGAAGAATATTCATGAAGACAGACATTTCTTCAACAATTTCTTCTCGAACATCTACATTTGGACTATAATAATCTCTCTATTTGAGCAACTCGTTTTGATCAAGATCTTATTCAAACGACAAACGACGATTCCTACAAGACAGTTCAGTGGCCTCTTCAATATCATCAACTTGCCAAATGGTATCGCTTCATAAACCCATCAAAGGAGCTTACCGAAGACATTACAAAACACTGCTCTTTATTAGAGAGTTCACAATAGAATATTTTGCAACTACAACAAAGATGCTCCTCAGGAATGATTTCCCCAGTGAGTTCATCACACAAGGTCATTTCTATCAAGTGACATCTCCCCGGAGAAGTCGAGGAAGTTTACCATATTAGTCTCTCTTTATTTGAGAAGACATACGTTACAATTCAACCGGCTCACCTCTTTCCCGAAGACCCCCGGTGAAGCAATTACAAATTACATCTACAAATTACAAATTACAAATTACATCTACAACAACAGAGTACATTACAGATTACATCAACAACATTTACCACCTACAAGTTCCCTTGCTGCCTGGCCTCTATCTTGGTATCTTCTGTTCCTTTGCTCATTCTGCTGAGGTTGTTATTGTTGCTGACGTTGTTGTTGCTGTCGTTGTTGAACTGCTGGAATGGTGATACTGGCAATCTGCTGATTCTGTCGATTTTGACCTCTATTTCTTCCCCATGAACTGGATACAGCGTTAGCATCTCCCTCTCGCCTTTTGTTTCCAAACACTTTCTTGTTCCCTCCTCCTACCGAGGACCCTTCACCAGTGTTGATCTTTCCTATCTTAATTCCATTCTTCACCCTTTCACCGGTGATAATCAGATCAGAAAAGCTTCCAGACACTCCTGGTAAGGTAGAAACAAACATATCCATAAGTTCTCGCTCTACCATTGGTGGTTGTACCCTAGCAGTAAGCTCTCGCCACCTCTGGGCGTATTCTTTAAAGCATTCATTGCTCTTCTGAGAAAGATTCTGCAGCTACACTATATTAGGAGAAAGGTCACTGTTGTATTGATAGTGCCTTACAAAAGCTTCGTCTAGGTCTCTCCAGCTACGGACATTAGCGGGCTCTAAGCTCATATACCATTCCAGCGATGGTCCGGATAAACTATCCTGGAAGAAGTGCATCAAGAGCTTCTCGTCATCAGAATGCGCAGACATCTTGCGATAATAAGACCTCAAATGAACCCTAGGGCAAGTGGTGCCCTTGTACTTATCGAAATCCGGGACCTTAAACTTTGGAGGCACCCTCAAGCATGGAATCAACCCCAGATTAGACATATCCAGCCCCATGGAGTTTTGGCATTCAAAAGACCTCATCTTCTCTTCAATCATCTTAATCTTTCTATCAGCCTCAGAAGGTATTTCAGCATTTACAATCCTTGGAGAAAACACATCTTCCTTCCTATCCTCATTCCAAGTATGGTCTATGCTACCATGTATGGCACATGTAGTGTCGATACCATAACCATAGTCATTTTTGTTACCATTACCACCATTGGCAAAATCATCATGATTAAAACCTGCCGCATTTCCAACACCAGCAGCATGACCACCCCCTCCAGCAGTAGGGATGACTAATGTTGGCATAGAATTGTCTACCCGAGGAGTTTCATTGTGAGGAGGGTTAGAAGCACCGTGTAGCAAACCATCACTATCAACTCGTGCAATCAGAGGTTGCACCAAAGTCTGAAGTTGTGCCTGGCCACTAGCAACCCCTTGCATGACCTCCATCAGTTGTGCCATACGATCTCTCATCTCTTGCATTTCTACCTGCATCTGATCCATCAGTCTTTTTTGGTTTCCTCTGGTACCGTACCAGGGAGTTGTCACGTTAGCAATCCTGAAATACTAGTAAACCACAGGAGAAAATAAGGATAACAATTTCGGTGCACCTGCGAATGCGAGAAAAATGCTAAAATGCAGACATGTATTTATGCAACAAGGATATTTCCCCCTCGATTCTAGTTTCCAAGGAAAACATAACAATGGAGAACCTTGCGGACAACCATAGAATACCAACTCCTCGTATATAGATCAAAAGCCAACAGGAAATGTACAAACCACAACTGAGTACAAATAAGGAAAAGACCTCGACCAACAAGCCTGGCGATGGTCAAATACAACAAATAAACATCAAAAGCTACAACAGAAATAGACAAAACAGGTTATCGCTACTGCGAAAATAAGGTGCCGGCAAAACAGAAGAGTCGCCACGTTTTGTTATTTATCCCTTAGAGCGGGAAAGGAAATGATCAGAAAAACCTGACGAAAAGGTATAAGACAAGGTCATCGCAACCAATGTCTGGGTTCGGGAGTCGGTTACACAAGGGGAAGGTATTAGCACCCCTCACGTCCATCGTACTCGATGGGATCCACGCTTGTTGTGTTTATCTGACGGGTTGGTTTGAAAAGAAAAAGAAAAGGGAAAAGAAAGGTGACTCGACAGAGTGTCGCTACTCTGGGCCTACGTATTCCCTCATGCAATGGAAAAGTCAGAGTCAACGTAGTTCGGCTAACTATGGGTAAAAAGGGGGAAAGTTTGCTCGCCGAGATATCACATCTCGTGCCTACGTACTCTCAACAGGCTTGAGAGATTAGAGCTAACGTAGCTCGGGACACGAGAGACACAGTGTTGCGGTGGAAATAGGATCACAAACTATTAATGAGTTTGAATCACGATTCAATTCACAACCGCTCTTTGATTTATCCGAAGGAAAAGGTCAAAAGAGGGAAAACCTATTTTGCATCGTAAACACAATGCGGGGAAAGATCTAGGGTTCGGGGGTTGGTTAAATTTAGGGAAGGTATTAGCACCCTAAACTTCTGTAGTACTCTACAGGAACCTTTTGTTCAAATGTTCACTATTTTTGCTTTATTTATTTGCTTAAGGTATATGTACAAAAGGATTAAAAGTGAGAAAAGAGACCTAAGGGGCTAATTCTAAGTTTACTCGGCAAGACATCGCATCTTGTGCCTACGTATCCTTACGGGAGTGGAATCAGAGTAATCGTAGTTCCCCTCAAAAGGGAGGTTAGAGACTTCTTGACTGTGGTCAAGGTCTCAAGGGGAATAAACGCATCTTAAGGACACGCTTACGTGGAGTGTAGAAACTCCAAATCTCTACGTTGAGTTGTTAAGTTGTAATTAGGGTTAAATTAGGGATTCCGCGGCAGGAAACCCTAAAATGAGCGCGACGGCTCTTTGACCTAATGCTAGGGGTAAAATTGTAATTTAGCATGCGGCGAGGCATTTGTGAAAATTAGGGTTTGTAGTTTGTATTTTTGAGGGTTTGAGGACTATCGGCGCGGCGGCCAAACAGTTAGACCTAACCTTCGGATGTGCGTAATGTGACAGAAGTATTGATGAAGAGGTGTGAGAGATTTAAATCATGCAAGTGGAAGTAAAATGCGGAAAGTAAATGCGATTATTTGTTCGCGAGGTTACAACCGAGGAGCAGTTACAATAATAATGAAACTTAAATAAAACACAACATAATAACAGTAAACATAAGCTGCAAAAATGAACACACATGTTAGTAGGCAGAGTCAGGCGTCAATCAAAATGAATTACGAGACAGTCAAGAAAAAGGTGCAACATTTAGGATTTTTTGTGTAAAGAAAAGGGTCTTGATTTAGGTTAAAAAAGATTTAATATTAAAAAAAAATTTAATTTAATTTTCGAAACGGTTTTGAATTCATTATAAAAAAAAAAGAGTTTTATTAAAAAATTTAGGTTTACTATAGCTTGTTTATTAAAAAAAGTTAGTTAATATTTTAAAAAAAAGGTTTAGGTTAATAAAAAAGTTTTAGGTTAATAAAAAAGGTTTTAAGTTAAATAAAATTTTTTTAACAAAATCTTAAAAGATAATAATAATAATTATAATCAAAAAATAATAAAAAAGAAAAGGGTTGGGCCGGTAGCCACTTCCAGACCCCACCCGGGTGAGGCAAAACAAAAGGGGAAAAGGATTAGGGTTCCCCCCAAACCCTAACGGCGCATCTCAATCTCTCCTTTCTCTCGTTCCGTCGCCTCTTCATCTTCTTTCACTTAGTTTTCTCCACACTTCCTCTTTGATGTTCCTGGGAAAAAAAACATGAAAATACATGACATTCTTCGAACAAATTGCTCACCCTCTTGGTAGGGTTCGAGCGGTTTCCGTCTGAGTTCGCGATTTTACGGCTGATGGCGAGAATGTTCATGAACTTGGTGGTTTGATTGAGTGGCGATGATGATGGTATAGTCTGAGCCTTGGAGTTGTTTGCTCACCGTCGGATATGACGACGCCGGTGAACTTTCTCCGGTCTGTTTGCTTGCGCCCAGATGAAAAGTTTGAACGAAGTTCTTCTTCTTTCGATCTCGCGGCCGTTGTTCGCCTTCTCCTTTGCTCTAGGGTTTCTTCCCTTTATATGATTTCTATTTTTGGGCCTTGGATCTTTTAGGTTTGCGTTACTTTTTCTCTGAGATTTGATTCTGATTGGGGAAATCTTTCCCCTTTCGGATTTGATTCAATTTCGCATGATTTGATTTGATTTTCCTTCCTTTTTGGGATTTATTTTAGAAACCTTTCATTTGTATTCGTTGGGATTTGTCTTGATGCATTATGACTAATTTGATTCTGATAGGGTTTGGATTTCAATTTAGTTCTGAATATGACTTCCGTTTTGATAACCGGATTTTTGATTTTGGTTTTTCAGATGTGGGTTTTCTTTGACTTGTTGATGGTATGGATGTCCATTCGCTTATCTCATATTTGTTTCAACTTGGGAACTAACCAACTTACTTCAAACTCGAACTTTTATTTGTGAACTGATGTGGTTTTTTCTGATGCAGTTCTTAGTTTGTACTTCTGGTTTACTGATACGAGCTTATTAACCTTTTTCCTTCTTCATTTTCAGAACAGATGCTGCTGTTTGGGTTAAGCCGATTTTTGCCGAGGAAGATCAATGGTTATGATGACGCTTCGTCTGAACCTATGTTGGATGCCTTTGCCATTTGGTTTTGGTCGCATGGCCTTAGCGATGATGACCCACGGGTCTGAGCTGTCATTTTGTGCTTGAGCTGATAGTTTGTGCGAAATTACCGTATGCTATAATTCGATGTTCGGTAGGGAGTTGGTAACGGTTTCGGCCGTGGCTCTCCCAGCCGCTCGAATTTTCATGCCCAATGATGATTAAAAACTGAGGGCTGAGTTGACTTCAAATCTCTTTCTTTGCTCTGTTTTCTTTTTGTTGTGCAGGTTAATCAGAAGTTGTATGAAGAACTCAAAGGGTGCATTCATGAAGAAGCGATTAGCTTTTAGGACTTAGGAATTTTTTTAACAGAGATACTCCTTTGTGAATGTAATTCCTTGTAAACTCAAACAATGATTCATGAATTAGAATTCAAAGTTTATTTGAGTCACTCTTTTGTAAATTAAATACTTTATGAAATAAAATTCAAAAAGTACTCATTTGCTTCTTAAATATCTATGAACATACAAACCTGAATTTATTTATATTTATTTCTTAGTTACAAATTATAAACATTCGTGAATAAAAATCCACAAATATTTAAATTTATTTCTAATTATAAATTATAAATACTCACGAATGACATTCAAAGGTACTTAAGTTCTGGCTCATATGCTTATTCTCTTCATAGTCCTGATCAAAACTAAGTGAATTCAACTAAATCCTCTCTGTTATGTATATCGAAAGAACGTGTTAATAACTGAAACGAAACTCCTCCCTGAACAAATGAATGACCCAACATTAGATACACTCCCGGTATTTTCCAATAATAAAACGATCCAGCTTGATGCCTTGAAGGAAATCAACTTCTATGGTAGACAAATGTCCCTCGTATTACGGTCTGAATGCCTCGAAGCTTAAAGATCATTTTTCTTCTGATTTTGCTAAAATGGTATGAAAGGACCAAAACGCCCCTGGGGTAATTCCTGCAAACAAATTATGCTCCATGACTGGTTAGTGATTAATGGATTCAAAAATGAAATGCTATGCGAAATGACTGACTAAATGTAAGGGTAAAATTTGGGGTATTACAGTTGCCCCTATTTAAATAGCTACACCGGATGATTTGAGTGACGGAGACTCGAGGAATCATGGTGGAGGGATTTAAATATAGATAACCGAAAATTTTGCCCTTATATGTGGCGATATGCAATGCTATGGACCAAACAAGACTAATGCAGGAAGCGCCATGAACATGATATGATGCGTATGCTGGAATGATGAATGCGAAAATGCTGACGAATACGACGACACAGGGACAGACGCTACGAGAAGAACACACTGGGGAAAACGACGCGCTGGGACACAGCACAACACCGGGGAATTCTAAAATGATGGTCAACTGGTGCGAATACGACCAATTGTCTTTTTTAGAAAAGGAACGAGATTCTCAAATAGAGATGGTACCTATGAGACGGCCTCCACTGGGGAATCTAAAAGTAAAACTGGATCATGTACGACTGCAAGATCGATTACAGAATGCTGGAGCATTGAGCAAAGAATAACATCCAAGCTTCTGTAACTATCTCTCGTGACAGGATCGAACGGGCCTTTCGGAACTCCGTAGCAAATATACAGGGTAAAAATCGGCTGCATGTCAAAATAAATGGCTTTAAAGTGGTTAGAACATGATCCTAAATGGAGATGGCGCCTATGAGACGGCCTCCACTTGGGAATGTCTAACGATAAGACTGGATCTACACGACTGCAAGATCGATTACAGAATGCTGGAGCATTGAGCAAAGAATAACATCCAAGCTTCTATAAACTATCCTTCGTGATGGGATCAAATGGACTTTTCGGAAATCCGTAGAAAATACAGGGTAAAACCGGCTGTATGCCAAAATAAATGGACTTTGATGGGAAGTGCCCTGATAAGCTTCTCGAGGGAGAACTGTCACTTATCGTTGGAAGGGACTTATACGCCAAAACGGATAAGCACTCAAATAAAGAGGCTGCTGCTTATCTGATAGATAAATCTTCTCATATTTAAGGTTGGTGCCTGGAATATGATTCAGATTCTTCTTTTACTAAAGGATAAAATAAACTTCTTCATACTTCCGAGGACAGCGCGTCGGATATGATTCCGCTTCTTCTTTTGCTAAAGGATAAAATAAACTTCTTCATACTTCCAAGGACAGCGCGTCGGATATGATTCCGCTTCTTCTTTTGCTAAAGGGTAAACTGAAACTCCTCATACTTCAAGATTCATGCTCTCCTGAATATGATTCTGCTCCTTCTTTTACTAAAGGGTAAATGAACTTCTTCATTTCAAGGTTTATTGCTCCCTGAATATGATTCAGCTCCTTCTTTTACTAAAGGGTAAATGAACTTCCTCATACTTCAAGATTCATGCTCTCCTGAATATGATTCGGTTCAAACCTCCCCATACTTCAAGACGACAAGGAAAATGGAAGCCCAACTGCTCGATGGAGATGGCCATTTGCTGCGAGTCATAACGAAGATAGGATCAGCTTCTCAGGCGAGAAATGTCGCTTATTTGCAAGAGTGGCAATAATAAGCTTCTCATGTAAGAACTGCTTGTAGAGGTGATAACAGATAATGATGATAAGCTTCTCAGCGGAGAACTGTTGCATACCGTTGCAGAAGAATGTTACGATAAGCTTCTTAACCGAGAACTGTCGCGTATCCTGTTGTGTAAGGTTGTGATAAGCTTCTCTGGTGAGAACTGTTGCTGATTGATTGTAAAATGTTGTGATAAGCTTCTCTTGGCGAGAACTGTTGCGTATCGATGCTGTAAGATGTAGGATTGTTATATCGATAGGCTTCTCAGGCGAGAACAGTTGCATACCGATGCTGTAGGATGTAGGATTGTTATATCGATAGGCTTCTCAGGCGAGAACAGTCGCATACCGATGCTGTAAGCTGTACTGATAGATTTTCCAGGCGTGAACTGGCGTGTATCTGTAAAGGGTTGTGATTGGTTTTCTTGAAAGATAGTGCAAAATAAATGCACATCCGGGTACAGTGATAAGCTTCTCAGGCGAGAACAGTCGCGTATCTGCCAAGGTAGGGTGAAAATTTTTAGACGGTGCAAAATAAATGCACGTCTGGTTGGGCTCAGCGACCGACAAGACCGATATTTAATCTAGGATCGAGCTAGAAAGAAAACTGGCAATCAAGACTCCATCGAGGGAATGAACTCGAAGGGTAAATATCTTATCCTGGCGAGGAAAGATAGCTGAAGTAACCGTCATCCACGAGGATCGAGCTCTGTGGGGAAACTGGAAACACATATGTATTTTATGCTTAGGGCTGACAATCTATTTGGAGAGAATGGACAAACCCAGTTACTCGGCGGTAACAACCAATGATGTCGAGACACAATGAACTTGTGAATGCTAACGCATATGTTACTGCATATGTTAATGTGAATGTATGTTAATGTCTATGTAGTTAAATATGCAGGATGTTATGAAATGAGTATGTAATGAGTATGTGAAATGAATATATGAAATAGGCATGTGATGCTTATGCCCCTGCGTATGCTGACGAAACAGACTAGAGACGGGACGAGAGATGAAATAAACATCTCGACGGAGATACCCTGTGTTCTCTACAACCAATACGTCAATCATGGGTGAGAAGGATCAATGGTAGAACCAAATCTGGTTTTAAAGTTCTGAATTCTCTGGGGAGAAGGTAATCTGCTTGGGTGCACAGTATCACGTCCTCACATGGGGAGAAGAAAACCTGAGGGACACTTTTGAGTTACCCTAGAAAAAGTTGTCAGCTTATAGTCTCTCTGGGGACTGTGATGAGGCAATAGTTTAGGAACCTGTTGCAACACTGCGATTTACTGGGGAATGAAGGCCGCCGTGAGTAAAATCCATCGGGTGCATGAAGAAAAGTTGTGAAACCACATGGTTTTGATCTTGAAGGACCTTGTAGTAGTCGCCATTTGTTTCTTTTAAAAAAACACGGTGCCCCAGGATACTTGTGTTGTGAGGTATGGTCATCTCAAGAGGATTTTATAGAGAACACGGAGTCTGGTTGCCCCACTGTTTTCAAACTCTTTGAGAGGTTTGTCAGGTCTCGACGTAACTAGCACAAATTAATCGTGTTACGACGAAATTTTTGAGAAATAGCTCTTAAGAACGTCAGACTCGCGTTGGTAAGCGAATTGGGAAACTGCCTGCCCCTGTTTAGCAGGATCTTCAAGTTCCAAGGGTTATGTCCATATGTAAATCTCTAAGATATCAAGCAAAGTCGTCATGCCTGAAATGCCTATCCTGAGCTTGTCAATGTACACATATATTTGTCTTGAATTTTTGTTTTGAAAAAGATATCGCAATAACTTGTGACCGAAATCACTAGTCAGGATATAAGTTTTAATTATAATGCCAACATGAATTTTTCTGAGCATAGCTCGTAGGAGTCAGGAAACGTGATCTTGTCGAGTATGCTTTCAACCGAAGTCCTACTTCAATCAGGTCTTTTAAAGGTTGTATCGTGGCTCGGTTCACGGTTTAGGAAACAAAAGGATAAAGGCTCAAAGTTATATTTATACCCACCCCTTCTTCGTGATGTTCTCCAATCCTAATTCAGTTAATCGAATACGAACGCTCATATCTCAAGCGGATTTGCTATGGTTGAGAATTTATCAAGGCTTTGGACATGGCAGTCACTCACCTATTTCTAATGGCAATTGGTTACACGATTTTGTTCTTTACTAGGGATTATTTATTGTACCCTCTTGTTTTGCTTTTATTCCCTAACTTTTGCCTGGACAACGTTTTTTGATCTGACTTTGGAGTCCAGCGGGATGCCCCAGTTTTGCCTAAGTCTCCTTCATAGGTTTTGACTTAGCGGGCTCTTATTTTTTTGAACATTCTTTTATGCACAAGTCGTGTAAATCTTTTGAAAGGCTCGTGACTGCCCCACTCCTTAGGTAACCGAGGGATAGTCATTGTATTGGACTTCTTAAGATGCTAAGGATAAATTCTCGAAGGTTTGCTCTTCCTTTTTGAGGATCTAAGCGCTCGATCGGTTTAACTGAAACCTACCCTGCCCCAGGTTAGGATGAAGGTTCTTAAAAAAAACTCCTACTTCAAGGCTCGAAGAGGTTAACTAGGGATTAACATCCTTATATCTCCAGTGTTTGGGATTTGAAACAATGCCTTACATCATCAGCAGGTTTTAATTGAAAGCATACGACAAGAAAACTGACGTTTTGGGTTCGTCATCCTCCCCCCAATTCTCCATCAGAACAAGAGATCGGGTAAAGTTGGCATTATGATTTAGGAAAACGTTTTTTGAATGAGTGAAACGAATGGATTTATTCAAGACAAACATATGCGTTGCATTAATTAATCAAAGATAAACAATTTCGTACATGCTAAATATGCTTGATCAAAGAGAAATACATATAAATAAACAAATGAACGGTCGGAAAAATCCTTCTAAATGTTTATGAAATCTATGCATTTAATAGTAACAGTTTCCTTTGGCGGAGCCTCAATGGAAGGGACGTCTGGTTTACGATCACTGTGAGTCGTCATGGCTTGCCCCAGTTATGCTGGTCACATCTTCAACAGTTTTCAGTCGTTGCTTCAAAATAACTTTACCAGACTCTTTGTTGATCCCGGTCATATCATCTTGAGGGTTACTGAAATGAAGCGAGCTAGGCCTTTGAATAATTTCTGGATTCGACTGATTTGCTGAGGTAACAACATACTTTGCAAAATTTAAGCTTGACAAGCAGGGAACCCCGAGAGGAGTCTCGATCTTCGGCTGAGCATCGCTAAAAGACAACTTATTCGTTTCTAGCAAATTTCTGACAAAGTTCTTAAGAGCGTAGCAATTCTCTAGATCATGGTCGGGCGCACCCTCATGAAATAAACAATGAGCGGCAGCGTTGTAACCTGCAGGTAACGAATTAGGCGGAGGACCCAAAGCACGGGTGGTAATCAGACCTTGTTGTACCAAATGGGGGTATAACTCAGTGAAAGTTATCGGAATTGGAGGACAAGGCTTATACTGCTTCTTATGGGGATAAGGAACCTGATTCTGTGATTGTTGGTGAACAGGAGCGTTGGGCACTCGTTGACTGTTGACAGGAACTTGCATGGGCGGATAATCGGAAGGTTGTTGATAAACCGGTGCTTGATATACCAGAGCTGACTGCACAGGCTGGTATGTAGGAAACTGCTGATCGAAAGGAGGTGCAACAGTAGCTACATAGGGTTGCTAGACATATGGAAACGGATAACCTTGAACATAACTCTGCTGATGTTGCCAAGGTTGAGGAGTAGCCATTTTGCGGTTCCTCGAACGTGCAGGTCCTTTACCATGGTCGGAGTTAGAAGTTTTGCACTTTGGAGGAGTAGCTCGTCGAACTGGTTGAGCACTAGGAGGCACCAAACCGGATTGAAGACCGTGAGGAGGTACATTCTCGACAGTAACAGTTGGTTGAGATTCCATAACGGTATTAGTAGTCTCAGAAACAACAATATCCTGAGCATCCACCTTCACACTAAGAGCTCGTAGCATCTCCAAAATTTGCCCTACACTTCCTCGAAGATCTTCGAGTTCATGGTTGACACGGTTGATCTCTTGGTTTTGATCTTCCATCCTTTTGAAGGGTCGTATTGATGCAGAGAACTTGGGGTGACAAAACTGGAAGGTGAGAAAACCGCGTATGAGAAACCGGGAGACACATGCAATGCAAAAGTAAGATGCTAGAATGCGAATGCAAATGAAGACTTCATGGAATTCGAATATTTACGAATATTGCGGAATACCAAGGAAACTTTTAGTTCATTGAAGACAAATTACAAATAATATTCTTGCAACCAAAATAGCTAAATAAAAGCATAGAAAATCCTAGAGAAGCATCTTCCACAACTTCAGTGAGCGGACGGAGATCCGGAGGAAAATAAATATTCGTAGAGCCTTCTCTTCTTGTAGGATTGTATCTCATCATTCTTCGACTGAATCTGCTTTTGAAGTTCTTCGTACTCGCTGACCATCACATGGTATTTGTTCTTCCATGATTCTGTTTCGCGTTGTGATCTCTTCAAAGTGATCTTCAAAGTCTCAGCTTCAGTCATGAAATACTGGACAGGTTCTTCTCTTTGAGGTAAAGGATCTTGGCGAGAGTAGGGCATCTTCAACTCAATAGCTCTTCCTCGGACCCATTGAAGGTATGGTTCCATGGACACACAATTAGGTCTTCCCAAACTTTCTTTGTCTTTCCTATGCAGATGATTCCAAGAAGATAGAATCTGATCTTGAAGCTTTTTGTCGTCTTCGAAAAAGATTTTCTCCACATGAATACCTTTAGGCGGTTCCTTCAAGGGGTATCCCAACTGTCGGCGAGCTAAGACTGGATTGTAGCTAATTCCTCCATCGAAACTGAGCAAAGGCACATTGTTGAAGTTTCCACAACTATCAATGATCGATATCCCATCGTACATGCGATTATACCAATCAATATCAGAGTGAGTTAAAGCCATAACTTTTTGCGACCAACGTTCTTGATTAGGTCTCCAGAACGGACTGGACTTGGGTAAGTGAGAAATAAACCACTTGTATAGTAATGGCACACAACATGTAATCATTCCTCCACCATGAAAGTTTCAAAGATGTACTGAATGATAAGTATTACCCAATAGCGTTGGAACTGGATTTCTCCTCATGAAGGTCTTGATTGCATTAAGGTCCACAAACCCCTCAAAACTAGGAAAAAGCAGCAACCCATAAATAAGCAAAGCAAATATTGTCTCAAAGGCAAAATGTCTTTATGATTGGCATAAAATTGGGCCTTCTTAATTAGGAAGTCCCTGGGAAAACCGGAGATCCCCCCTTTAGTGATCATATTGTTTTTGACATCGGATGCTTTTAGACAAATGGCCTTCGCGATATCTCGTTCTTTAGGGTCTTTCTCCAAGAAAGGGAATGGAGACTTATCCAAGATAGGTAATCCCACCAACTGAGAGTACTCTTCTAAGGTAGGTAAAAGCTGATAATCTGGAAAGGTGAAGCAGTGATAATCTGGATCATAAAACTGTAGCAAAGTCGCAAGAAGTCCTTCGTTTACTTGAATCTTCAACAAAGACAATAACCTTTCATATCTATTTTGGAACTTTTCTTGATCTTGAACCAAATCCCTTAGCTTCTCCAGGACTTCCAAATTAAAACCCTTAAAAATAAATTTCAAAGTATGCCTTCTATGGTGATCCATGGTATCCTGCAATGTTCATAAATAGAGTTTGAATTCCATGAAGTCTTAATGCAATATGATGCTTTATGAATGCAATGCATGAAAACAAACAAGGTCCTAGGTTAAAGGAACGTGAGCGGAGTTAAGGTCTACCCATCCCCAAAAGGAGTGTACTATAGGTTAGTTGTACCTGCCGAACAAGGTTCTAAAAGGACTCAAAATCATCGGCCCATCTTTCGGATATTATTAACCTCCCAACTAACTCGGGGGTTAATAATATTCTCAAGAGAACCTCTTTTGAGTGTAGTATCGTGTAGCACTACTTCGGGACTTGCTCCCTTATAGCCTCACACTACGTCCTAATAAAGGCCAAAAGTGGGGTTAAAGGTAACTACGGTCCTTAGTATCACAGACTCCAATTGAGAATAGTAAAAGTTTTCACGACTAAACTCGTTTAACCGAACCATTTTCAAAAGGGTCTCAACTAAGCGGGATTCTCGAATCAACTTAGTCGGGATTCAACTCCCTATAAGCCTCATCGAATATATCCCCATCCTATAATAATGGCACTCAAGTCCGGGCGTAGGACTTATCTCACAACACAAGGAACAATCCCAAAATCAGAGTACAATGTATACATACAAATGAATAGTAAAGCAAATAGTAATAAACATGAACAAATTAGGGGTAACCCTCAAAAGTTAAGATGTCCCCAGTGAAGTCGCCATTTTCTGTTGCGGTGGAAATAGGATCACAAACTATTAATGAGTTTGAATCACGATTCAATTCACAACCGCTCTTTGATTTATCCGAAGGAAAAGGTCAAAAGAGGGAAAACCTATTTTGCATCGTAAACACAATGCGGGGAAAGATCTAGGGTTCGGGGGTTGGTTAAATTTAGGGAAGGTATTAGCACCCTAAACTTCTGTAGTACTCTACAGGAACCTTTTGTTCAAATGTTCACTATTTTTGCTTTATTTATTTGCTTAAGGTATATGTACAAAAGGATTAAAAGTGAGAAAAGAGACCTAAGGGGCTAATTTTAAGTTTACTCGGCAAGACATCGCATCTTGTGCCTACGTATCCTTACGGGAGTGGAATCAGAGTAATCGTAGTTCCCCTCAAAAGGGAGGTTAGAGACTTCTTGACTGTGGTAAAGGTCTCAAGGGGAATAAACGCATCTTAAGGACACGCTTACGTGGAGTGTAGAAACTCCAAATCTCTACGTTGAGTTGTTAAGTTGTAATTAGGGTTAAATTAGGGATTCTGCGGCAGGAAACCCTAAAATGAGAGCGGCGGCTCTTTGACCTAATGCTAGGGGTAAAATTGTAATTTAGCATGCGGCGAGGCATTTGTGAAAATTAGGGTTTGTAGTTTGTAGTTTTGAGGGTTTGAGGACTATCGGCGCGGCGGCCAAACAGTTAGACCTAACCTTCGGATGTGCGTAATGTGACAGAAGTATTGATGAAGAGGTGTGAGAGATTTAAATCATGCAAGCGGAAGTAAAATGCGCAAAGTAAATGCGATTATTTGTTCGCGAGGTTACAACCGAGGAACAGTTACAATAATAATGAAACTTAAATAAAACACAACATAATAACAGTAAACATAAGCTGCAAAAATGAACACACATGTTAGTAGGCAGAGTCAGGCGTCAATCAAAATGAATTACGAGACAGTCAAGAAAAAGGTGCAACATTTAGGATTTTTTGTGTAAAGAAAAGGGTCTTGATTTAGGTTAAAAAAGATTTAATATTAAAAAAAATTTTAATTTAATTTTCGAAACGGTTTTGAATTCATTATAAAAAAAAAAGAGTTTTATTAAAAAATTTAGGTTTACTATAGCTTGTTTATTAAAAAAAAGTTAGTTAATATTTTAAAAAAAAGGTTTAGGTTAATAAAAAAGTTTTAGGTTAATAAAAAAGGTTTTAAGTTAAATAAAAAAATTTTAACAAAATCTTAAAAGATAATAATAATAATTATAATCAAAAAATAATAAAAAAGAAAAGGGTTGGGCCGGTAGCCACTTCCAGACCCCACCCGGGTGAGGCAAAACAAAAGGGGAAAAGGATTAGGGTTCCCCCCAAACCCTAACGGCGCATCTCAATCTCTCCTTTCTCTCGTTCCGTCGCCTCTTCATCTTCTTTCACTTCGTTTTCTCCACACTTCCTCTTTGATGTTCCTGGGGAAAAAAAACATGAAAATACATGACATTCTTCGAACAAATTGCTCACCCTCTTGGTAGGGTTCGAGCGGTTTCCGTCTGAGTTCGCGATTTTACGGCTGATGGCGAGAATGTTCGTGAACTTGGTGGTTTGATTGAGTGGCGATGATGATGGTATAGTATGAGCCTTGGAGTTGTTTGCTCACCGTCGGATATGACGGCGCCGGTGAACTTTCTCCGGCCTGTTTGCTTGCGCCCAGATGAAAGGTTTGAACGAAGTTCTTCTTCTTTCGATCTCGCGGCCGTTGTTCGCCTTCTCCTTTGCTCTAGGGTTTCTTCCCTTTATATGATTTCTATTTTTGGGCCTTGGATCTTTTAGGTTTGCGTTACTTTTTCTCTGAGATTTGATTCTGATTGGGGAAATCTTTCCCCTTTCGGATTTGATTCAATTTCGCATGATTTGATTTGATTTTCCTTCCTTTTTGGGATTTATTTTAGAAACCTTTCATTTGTATTCGTTGGGATTTGTCTTGATGCATTATGACTAATTTGATTCTGATAGGGTTTGGATTTCAATTTAGTTCTGAATATGACTTCCGTTTTGATAACCGGATTTTTGATTTTGGTTTTTCAGATGTGGGTTTTCTTTGACTTGTTGATGGTATGGATGTCCATTCGCTTATCTCATATTTGTTTCAACTTGGGAACCAACCAACTTACTTCAAACTCGAACTTTTATTTGTGAACTGATGTGGTTTTTTCTGATGCAGTTCTTAGTTTGTACTTCTGGTTTACTGATACGAGCTTATTAACCTTTTTCCTTCTTCATTTTCAGAACAGATGCTGCTGTTTGGGTTAAGCCGATTTTTGTCGAGGAAGGTCAATGGTTATGATGACGCTTCGTCTGAACCTATGTTGGATGCCATTGCCATTTGGTTTTGGTCGCATGGCCTTAGCGATGATGACCCACGGGTCTGAGCTGTCATTTTGTGCTTGAGCTGATAGTTTGTGCGAAATTACCGTATGCTATAATTCGATGTTCGCTAGGGAGTTGGTAACGGTTTCGGCCGTGGCTCTCCCAGCCGCTCGAATTTTCATGCCCAATGATGATTAAAAACTGAGGACTGAGTTGACTTCAAATCTCTTTCTTTGCTCTGTTTTCTTTTTGTTGTGCAGGTTAATCAGAAGTTGTATGAAGAACTCAAAGGGTGCGTTCATGAAGAAGCGATTAGCTTTTAGGACTTAGGAATTTTTTTAACAGAGATACTCCTTTGTGAATGTAATTCCTTGTAAACTCAAACAATGATTCATGAATTAGAATTCAAAGTTTATTTGAGTCACTCTTTTGTAAATTAAATACTTTATGAAATAAAATTCAAAAAGTACTCATTTGCTTCTTAAATATCTATGAACATACAAACCTGAATTTATTTATATTTATTTCTTAGTTACAAATTATAAACATTCGTGAATAAAAATCCACAAATATTTAAATTTATTTCTAATTATAAATTATAAATACTCACGAATGACATTCAAAGGTACTTAAGTTCTGGCTCATATGCTTATTCTCTTCATAGTCCTGATCAAAACTAAGTGAATTCAACTAAATCCTCTCTGTTATGTATATCGAAAGAACGTGTTAATAACTGAAACGAAACTCCTCCCTGAACAAATGAACGACCCAACATTAGATACACTCCCGGTATTTTCCAATAATAAAACGAGCCAGCTTGATGCCTTGAAGGAAATCAACTTCTATGGTAGACAAATGTCCCTCGTATTACGGTCTGAATGCCTCGAAGCTTAAAGATCATTTTTCTTCTGATTTTGCTAAAATGGTATGAAAAGACCAAAACGCCCCTGGGGTAATTCCTGCAAACAAATTATGCTCCATGACTGGTTAGTGATTAATGGATTCAAAAATGAAATGCTATGCGAAATGACTGACTAAATGTAAGGGTAAAATTTGGGGTATTACACACAGGTTTGTGTTTTTTTATCCGAGTAGGGTTAACAAAGGGTTCCAGCAGTTTGGTGTATGCAGCTCACTCGACGGAGACTTAGGCGTTTACCGTTTGCGGTAGAACCGGGAGTTAAAAGAACTCTCCTTCTAAAAAAAAGGGTTTCCAGGGATTAAAGGTCCAAGAGGACAAAAAGATGTTTAATCTTTGTTTTCTGTTTTTTTAGAGAAATGTCTTTTATGGATGTTCGCAACTAATATCGCACTAGAGACTATGACCTGAGAGTGAATGCGTCGCATGTCACCCAAAGGGTGCCATAGTAAACATCCAAGTTGTTGAAAAGAAACTCTCCAACAACCCTTTCTCAAGTAGCTTAAGGCTCATAGAGTACGACATCAATTAACCTTTATTATTGTATTTTGAGTTGTTTGAAGATGAGAAGAGAAAGGACACAACTAAGGGGAAACTAGTCCAAACCTAAAGTTGTCATGCAAAGTTCATCCTATGATTGATGTTAGGAGGGAACTACTTATTGTTATCATGCATGGTTAGAACCCTAATGTTTGTCATAACTTCTCTTGAACGAGAGAAGTCAGAGTTCCTAGGGGAACATGGCAAAGGAAAACAACAGTAAAGCAAATCAACTGAAATGAAAATTACTGTAAACAAAATGCTGTAAGTAAAATTCATGCAATGCATCACACAAGCAGAAGGAGCCAAGCTCAACTTCTAAAGCAAACAAGGCACAAAGGCCACACACCACACAGGCAAGGGAGAAGCTCAACCTTAAACCAGCAAGCAAAGCCATACAGTGAAAAGCAAGCAGAGGGAAACAGTCAACCTCTAATGAAGACACGCAAGGGGAGAAGCTCAACCCTTAGGATGCTCTTAGGCCTATGATCATCTACATGAAGCCTATTTCTAATGCAACACTCTAAGCAAGTCACATCAGTACAGCAAAGCAATCTAGAAAAACAGACAAACAAGACAGTAAGTCAACAACTTCACAACAAAGCACCTCTCTGACAGCAATCCAAATCAACAGTCTGTAAACAACTTCAAGCTCAAGCTATCCTCAAGAGAATTCTTCACCTCCATGCTTCAACAAGCTCCAACACAAGGGAATAGAATCAATGTCAAGAATATTGGATTGATGATGGGAAGTAGGAAGGAAACCAAAGGAATCCAACCTGACACTCAACCAGTCATCAGAGAAAGGCATCCTCAAAGGTTCTACCTCTTGTGAAGTGCCACACATCCTTCCAAAGGAAATATGAGGCTTTCACATGGGTACCTTGAATCATGGGATGGAATGGAAAGTAATCAAAACAATCCATATTTATTTGAAGAAAGAGGAGTCAACTAAAGCTCTTCCTAAACCCTAATCTTACAAGCTCAAAGAAATCCATCTAAGGGGAAGCAAAACACCAATTCAAGTCTAGATAATCAATATATAGAAACCTCAATATGTCAACTAAACCCTCAAAAGAGATTTAGGAACTTATTTTGCACTAAAAGCCACTTTTGAGATTCAACTAGAGGAAGTGCTACGCCAGTAACAACCTAAACACAGCCTATATGTAAAATCTATATAAAATAGTAAATCAACCTCTAAAATTCTATAAATATTTCTGGGATATCCTAATGATGTTAAGAACCTATGGTAAAAATTTTAGATCCAAACTATGAGTTAAAGGGCACCAAACAATGGCTAAACTAAACGGTATCACAGGAACATCCACATGGGGCTAGGCCTAAAGATTTAACTCAAAACTATACCTAAAGATTTCAGAAAATCCTTAAAAAATTCCTACAAGTTATTCAATATTTCTAAAGCAATCATACAAAAAATCAAGTCTTAAATCTATACTAAACTCGAGTACAAAATCCGGCAAGAAACTATGCAGATTTTGGCATTTCGTTATCCAACTAGAGGAGAAAAACGAAATCAAATTGAAAATTAAACGAAACTAAAATATAATTGCTCACCATAATTATAGACATGATAAGGATCATCCACGAATTTTCTAATATTTTTCTAAGCATTTTTGCTATTTTTTAGGAATTAAAATCAAACAACACACAAAACAGAATTTTAATGCAACAATCAAATGGTTAAATTAAATCAGAAAACCAACCTACGGATCGGTGATTTGATCCAGTGATTGTTGATCAAGTGAATTTGCAAAGATCCGAACAAGATTAGATGGAAAACTTCAAGATCCACAATAATTCTTGTAAGAAGATGAAGATCGAACACTTCGAATTTGAATTGCTCCGAATAAGTGCTTCCAACTTACGCTCCAATATCCAACTTCGATTTGCATGAAAATTGATTACTACACTTAATCCAATAATGATGAGGAGTGGAGGTTTATGCTCAAGATTCCATTGATTTCAATGAAAAATCAATGGATCCGATGATGAGGAGCTATGGGTGAGGGTTTGGAGAATGAAGAAATTGAGAGAATTGAGAGAGTGAGAGAATTCTTGAGAATGAAAAATGGAATTGTAAGGATTTTCTCTTTTTGGTTTGGATAGATCACTTAAGTACTCCTTAGGCTTGGATCCCAAGGTAAGGTTTGGACTTTGACTTGTGAAAATTGGTTTGGAGCTTAATGGTATGATTTTGGGTATGTAACCTCCTTTTGAAGCAATCCATAAAATGACCATTAAATATGACTCAAATTGAAATTCTTACAATGCCATTATGTTTAGAATGTCATTTTCAATCAAAATATGTACCAATTTGCCATTGTTTGAACCATTGTGAATTATTTTGGATTTTCTCACTTTAATGCCTTTTAAAATGCCTTTTGTCAAATTTCCTCAAACCAACTCTTGCCCTAAGCCAAATCAATGCCTCATGGATACATGATTGACCTTAAAATCCAATTTTGAACAAGTTTCATGTTGGACAAAACTTCATTTGAAAAGTGCAAGATGGTGAAAATGACCTATAATCCAAAATGACCTATAATCTCACTTTCCCAAAATACCCCTGGCTTGCAAAGCTCACAACTTGAGTTCTACAAATCAGAATGAGGACTTTCATAACTTTTTGGAAAGCTAAGATCATAAGGAACAACTTTAATGTTAATTTGAAGTTAAGGAGAAACATCCTTCTTGGTAAAAAATGTCCTGGAAGTTGGTTTACTTTTGTTGACTAAAATCACATTCATCTGAGGACCTGTAACTCGTCTGCCTCATAACTTGAGTTCTAGAAATCCAATGAATGACTTCTAATACTCAAATTAAAGGTATGAACATGCTCTACAAGTCTTATGTGGATATCAAGATGAGATGCGGCTCGCATCTTTAGTTATGTGGTCTTGAAGTTAAGCACTAAACTAGGGGATTTTACACTATCAAGCATAGCAATCTTAGCCTAGCAACTTCTCACACTCTTGAATATTGATGAATTGATCTTGAAATGATCTTTGGCATGTCTCAACACAGCATCCCATGATCATAAAGACTTGGAATTGAGTCTTAATCTCCTTCAGTTCAACGGTTGACTTAAGGTTGACCAGGTGAAAACCCTATTTGCACCAATCTTTGTTGTGGCTTCACACACTTGATATAATGACTGACATAAGCTTCAGAATGACCCCCAAGGTCTCCCATGAGTTCTCACAATGTTATCCACCCATAACCATGGATTAAAAATCACTTGATGACCTTCATAGACCCCCAAGATAGGAGGTACACCGTTCTTAACCCATCCACTCCTTCTGATGAGCTTTGGCATTCTTCTGATAATGATAAGCACTTGATAGCTTGAATGTAACCCCTTGAATAGGCTTAGAACTTTGATAGACCTATCTTGATAAGAACACACCTCTCAATCCCCTGTTCATGGACTATGGTATGCAGATGCTAATGCTATGAGTGCAATGATAAATGCAATGAAACAAAAGCCAGGTAAAGCAAAAAGTTGGGCAAATTTTGGGGTGTAACAACTTCCCCTATTCAAACGACTTGGATCAGATTGAATGAGAGGTGAAGAACCTCCAGCCAATCGAAGTAAAAGGCGATTGAATATCGACAAACCCGAAAATTTGCAACCTGCACGAACACAAAACAGCGAATGCCAACCAAGGGTTGGAATACCGATATGCCAAGGATAATAATCCAATATTATCTGAAATTCATCCAAAAGATGCCAATTAAAAGTCGGGAAAACACCCAGAGAACACCAACCAAGAGTTGGAATAACCAAAGGCCAACAGATACCAACCAAGAGTTGGGGAACAACCAAAGATACCAACCAAGAGTTGGGAAACAACCAAAGATACCAACCAAGAGTTGGGAAACAACCAAAGATACCCACCAAGAGTTGGGAAACAACCAAAGATACCATCCAAGAGTCGGGATAGCGAACTCGGACTACCAACCAAGAGTTAGAACAAGCCAAAGATACCAACCAAGAGTTGGGACGAAACCGACAATAAATACCAACCAAAAGTCGGGATAACAAACTCGGGATACCAACCAAGAGTTGGAAGGCGAACCAAAGATACCAACCAAGAGTTGGAAACAAACTATGGCTACCAACCAAGAGTTGGGATGAAACAACCAACAGATACACCAACCAAGAGTTGGGAAACAACTAGAGGATACCAACCACGAGTTGGAAAACAAACTCGGGAGTACCAACCAAGAGTTGGAAAACCACTACAGATACCAACCAAGAGTTGGGAAACAAACTCTGGAATACCAACCAAGAGTTGGGAAACAAAGGTACTAACCAATAGTTAGAATTACCACGGAATACCATTGATCAAAGGTCGGAACACAAGCTGCTAACCAAGAGTTAGGATTGCTGGGGAAACAAGGAGTACCAAGCAGGAGTTGGGATACATCCGCTAAGGAACACCCGTACTGCTGACCAAGAGTCGAAAAAACGTCCTTCATGAAACTACCAACCGAGAGTTGGAATAACGACACTGCATGAGATAAAGTCCGACCAGAAATCTGGAACTAAAACTGCTAACCAATAGTTAGAATCAACGGGACCTACTGACTGGAGATGAATTGACAACAGCTGAAAACAATCAACCATGAGTTGGAAACAAGCAACTTTGCTGTGGAGGAACAGGACTACCACCCCATAGTGGGAACAACGTCCAAAGAAAAAATACCAACCAATAGTTGAAACCGTCAAATAAAGACCACCAACCAATAGTCGGAACAACGAGGAAAATCACAAACCAATAGTTAGAATCGAAGCATCAACCAATAGTTGAAACCGTAGAATAAAGCCACCAACCAACAGTCGGAACTGCGAGGAAAATCACCAACCAATAGTCAGAGCAACAAGGAGACTACCAACCAATAGTCAGAACAACGAGGAGACTACCAACCAATAGTCGGAACAACGAGGAGGACTACCAACCAATAGTCAGAACAATAAGGAGACTACCAACCAATAGTTGGAACAACGAGGAGACTACCAACCAATAGTTGAAACCGCCACAGGACTACTATCAACCAATAGTTGAAAGAGTAAAAGAAGGACTACCAACCAATAGTTGAAAGAGTAAAATAAGGACTACCAACCAATAGTTGGGGAGAGTCGAAAGAAAACCACCAACCAATAGTTGGAACAATGAATAAAGACCATCAACCAATAGTCGGAACAATGAATAAAGACCGCCAACCAATAGTTGGAAGAGTAAACGGAGGACTATCAACCAATAGTCAAAATAACAGGGGAAGACCGCCAACCAATAGTTGGACGAGTAAAAAGGGGGACTACCGACCAATAGTCAGAAAAACGACTGCGAGGGATGACATCCAACCAAAAGTTGGTAAATCAGACTGCTAACCAAAAGTCAGAACACAAGCCACTAACCAAGAGTTAGGATCGCCAGGAAAATAAATCCTCATCAACCAAAAGTCGGAACAAAAGCCACTAACCAAGAGTTAGGATCACAAAGATTGACAACCAATAGTTGGAACAAGAGCTACTAACAAAGATTGCCAACCAAGAGTCAGAACAAAAGCTACTAACCAAGAGTTAGAATAAAAGCCGTTAACCAAGAGTTAGGATAACCAGGAAAAATAGATCCTCCTCGACCAAAAGTCGGAACAAAAGCTACTAACCAAGAGTTAGGATAAAAGTTGCTAACCAAGAGTTAGGACAAAAGCTGCTAACCAAGAGTTAGGATAACCAGGAAAAATAGATCCTCCTCGACCAAAAGTCGGAACAAAATCTACTAACCAAGAGTTAGGATAAAAGCTTCTAACCAAGAGTTAGGATAACTAGGAAAAATCAGAACAAAAGCTACTAACCAAGAGTTAGGATAGCTATGGGACGCTACACGAAGCTGACTCCACCACAGGAGACTACCAACCAAAAGTTGAGATGAATACCCAAAATTATCAGCCAAGAGTTGAAATAAAGTCCACTAACCAAGAGTTAGGATAACGGCTACTAACCAAGAGTTAGAATAACAAAGATTGCCAACCAAAAGTTGGAACGAAGATTCTGCGAAGGGGAAACCCGAGACACCCCGACTTACCAAAAACACCAGTCACCATGAATTGGACTACGCTGGGGAATGCCAACCAAGAGTTGGAATAAGAGAATCAACAGACTCACAAAAGGGGGTTTTGGATCAATAAGACTCTATTGGGAAGAAGACCAGACGGCCAATGTCGGGAATGCTTCCAACCATATCCTGAATCAAACAATCTTCGTTCTTAATGGTAATCGGTACCAAACCTGGCTTATGTTTCTGATGCATATGTTTGAGAACGGCGTAATGTTCCATACGAAATGGAAATGCTACGCGTTTGGGAGGATGCTATGCAACAATGCAAAATGCAAAGGGATCTCCTCTAGCAAAATAAATGCTAGAGAAGAGAGACCGGCTTCGCTGGGGAAAGCCGGGTATCACATAATTACTCCAGCAAAATAAATGCTGGAAAGGTGAAACCGACTCCACTGAGGAATAACAGAAGGTGCCAAGTATGATTGGACTCTCCTGGGGATAGCTTACGCGTGCCAATGATGATTGGGCTTTGCTGGGGAAAAACAGACGAAGTTTTCCTGCATACCAATAGCAATTGGATTCCGGAATGATGCATCGACACGGATTGGGCTTCCCGACAACCACCAATAGGCCTTGAGCTGTAGATTATCCGTGATAGGTCAGTTACGGCTGACGCTGGAAAATATCTTATCTAGATTCAAAGGTTTTGGTTGAAGGGTCGAGGGATAGTAGCGCGACTTCCTGACATTCGTCTTGAACTTGAAGATTGATTAAACCTGCTTGAGTAGCTCTGACGATACGGAGAGGAATGATTCCTTTGTTTTCATATTCTTCCCCAGCCTGTGGGATTTCTGCTGGGATGTTCCTTGAAGGGAAATCTGCAATCTCTGCACCCTGATCTGCCTCAACATCTTAAACCTCGAAGAGGTGCTTCATATTAACTTCCCCATGGGAAAGAAATAACTTTTGCGCTCTTAGGGAGACCTGCCCCCATCTTGCAACGACTTTGCCCCTTATTGGCTAATTTGTGGGAAAATACTCTTGATTGTCTTCGAGAGATTTATCAAATCTTGACCTGACTGCTTTAGATTAACTGACTTCTGGATGGCTAACTCTCATGCGGTGATCGATTGACATGGCTTGCCCCGATTCATCGGAATTCAGGCATTCTGCATTCTATTCTGGTCAGACTTTCCATTGTGGAAAATTCCCTACTGTCAAGCGCTTACTCGCTGGTAAAACAAGTTGTTCTTCACAAGAGACATATCAAATGCAATGCATATGACAGTTTTTGAAAATCCAATTTAGTTCACTGGAAAAAAGTTTGTGACATAAAGTGTATGAATCATTCATCAACATGTCAAAATCAATACAACGCTGTAAGAGGAATCCTTTATTGGGAGTCAATTTCAATGCGACCTTTACCGAAGTATGCTTTTGAAACAAACCTATTTCAATTAGGACTTTTAAAGGTTGTAACGTGGACAGGTTCACGGTTAACAAATAAAGGACATAAGGCTCAAAATTTATTTTAACCCACCCATTCTCCTTTATGTTCTCCAAACCTATATCCAGCTAATTCGACCTTAGCATTCACCTTTCAAAGATTGTATGACAGGAGTGACAGTTCGGGAAACCACGCATTTTCGGAGTGACAGTCATTCGCTTTTCGTCTTTGTTTGGGCACCGGTAGCCACACGATTTCGTTCTCTCTTGAGGATTTTCTCTTTTGTAATCCTTTTCGTTTTTTCGCTTTTTCATTCCCTGACTTTTGCCTGGACTAACTCTTTTGAGTTTCTTCGATTTTGAAGTCCAGCGGGATACCCTAATTTTTGCCTAAGTCGCTTGTTTGCAAGATTCGACTTAGCGGACTTTTCTTTGATTTTTTTCTTTCTCCTTTTTTTTTGAACGAGTCGCGTGACACCGGCTTTTCTGACTTGTTTGAAAAGAGATTGTGACTGTTTCACTCCTGATCGACCAGGTTTGACCATTGTGGTGTTTTAGGTACGACCTATATAGGTGTGATCTATCCTTGAACGGGAACTCCCTTTGCAATTTGGACGCTTGGTCAAATTAACTGACACCTACCCTGCCCCGGGTTAAGATTGAGGTTTTTTTCATTTTCAGAAAGAAACTCCTACTACTAGGCTCAAAGGGGTTAACAAGGGATTATCTTCCTTATATCTCCTGTGTTTGGGATTTGAAACAATGCATGTACATCATCAACAGGTTTTTTATTCAAAAGCATACATTCGGAAGCTTGTGCTTCTCAAAATTTCGTCATCCTCCCCGAATTCTACTTAAACAAGCGTTTGAAATAAAAGAAAGTAATAGAGTGAACACGAATGGATTTATTCAAAAACATGCATATTTATTTCATTTATCAATATCAATTGAAAACAACAAGCTTTACAAACGAAATTTGCAATTAAACAGGACAGAAATCACAAATGTACAGAAATGACATGATAAAATGTAGATTGCCAGCTTCTTGGAACTGGGCTTTCACATTTATTTGCTGCTGAACCAACCATCTTCAGAGTTACTCATCGAAGTCAGTCTGAAAGTCTTTTGAACCTTCGTTCTCGGGGAACTTTGGGGATGAAAGCAGGAGTGTCTATTTTTTCTGTAATGCTTGGAATGAGACCCTCTGCTATACTCGTGTCACCTGACGCGAACTTAATGGCCTTTGAATCGATCAAATCCTGAACTACGTGCTTAAAAGCTTTGCAGTTCTCAATGTGGTGTCCGGGTGCCCCATCATGGAAATCACAATGGGTGTTTGCATTATAGCCAGGTGGTGGGATCCCAGTTAGCGGATGTAACTTCTGTAGTTCGACCAATCGAAGCTGAAGCAAGACTTGTAGCAACTGAATGTAAGTCATGGGGATCTTATCAAAAATTTTGTCGGGCTGCTTCAGCCTCGGCGCATACCTCCTGGCCTTAGGAATGTCTTGGGGAGTGAGAGATAGTTGATGATGTGGCAAATCTGGGATCTCGGGTCGTGCCACAGGTCTTCGAGGCACATCACGCCTTGGGACAGGTTCCATGGACAAAAGCGGAGCGAGCATCTTTACTGCAGCTTTAGGCACCTGGTCACCTTCTTCTCTGAGCACCTTTCTTACTACCTCCATGATCAAACCCACCTGAGTTTTCAACTGCTGGTTCTCCTCTCTGAGTACCTGCTGGTTCGAACGCAACTCTTGCATGTTTCCCATAACTTGCCTCATCTGGCCTCGGACTTCACTCAGCTCTGCTCGTACCTGTTCCATAGCCTTGTGGGGATTTCTGTGATCTTCCTGATCGGATATCCTGCAACAAACTGGTTAGCACAGGAAATAAGATCAATGGTTCTGCGGTACCTGTTATGCAAAATGATATGCAGATGCAAATGCAAACATGTAGCAAGGGATCAAGAGTCCTGTGCTGTTGACTGAAGGACCAAAATTTTGCTTCAACAAGATCATAGCACTGTTCTGATAATAAGACCCTGATATCAATGCCACTGATCCATTATGTCGAGAAAACCAGGTTGTCTGAAGGTTAGAGTTTCCTGCATAACCCCATCCCACTCACAGGTGTGGACTTAATTCGCCGACGAGGTATGGCATCCTATGCGTTCATCAGCATCACAGACTTTCAAGAAACGACGATACGATACCCAGAAGGTGTGGCATCATCATCTCTTGAAGCGGACTCACTTAGCTGAATCACAAATGATCGGTCCCCAGAGTCGACAATCCTCCAAACCAACAACCCCTCAAGCCCAAAGGGCTGGAAAAGAAGTCAACCGGGAGAATCTCGTCTGAGCGTGGATTTCATGAGACACTAGTGCCTATAAAGCAAGCACGCGCCCACTACTTTCCACAACTAATGCTAGGTACACTCAAGCTTGGGTCTGACTTATCACTCATCAGAATCAATCCCCTCCCACAACAGCACAATAAGGATATAATATAATGCTGAAAAAAAACTGCGGGAAAATAAAAAGCGGGAAAGTAAAGCTAAGGTACAACAGGTATGTACAAAACCCAAAAGATAAACAACCAAGCGCTAGGACTAACTCGCCTAGGGTATGGGAAACGGTGCAAGCGTAGGGGATGGGAAAATTCCCCTGCAGCTATAAAGAGTCCCTGGCAGAGTCGCCAGCTGTCGCTACTGCGAAAATAAGGTGCCGGCAAAACAGAAGAGTCGCCACCTTTCGTTATTTATCCCTCAGAGCGGGAAACGAAATGATCGGAAAAACCTGACGAAAAGGTATAAGACAA
The DNA here is from genome assembly GCA_963859935.3 of Lathyrus sativus. Classification (NCBI taxonomy): domain Eukaryota; kingdom Viridiplantae; phylum Streptophyta; class Magnoliopsida; order Fabales; family Fabaceae; genus Lathyrus; species Lathyrus sativus. The sequence goes on along the minus strand of OZ012739.1, from coordinate 285,536,237 downwards.
GGTCATCGCAACCAATGTCTGGGTTCGGGAGTCGGTTACGCAAGGGGAAGGTATTAGAACCCCTCACGTCCATCGTACTCGATGGGATCCACGCTTGTTGTGTTTATCTGACGGGTTGGTTTGAAAAGAAAAAGAAAAGGGAAAAGAAAGGTGACTCGACAGAGCGTCGCTACTCTGGGCCTACGTATTCCCTCGTGCAATGGGAAAGTCAGAGTCAACGTAGTTCGGCTAACTACTGGTAAAAAGGGGGGAAGGTTGCTCGCCGAGATATCACATCTCGTGCCTACGTACTCTCAACAGGCTTGAGAGATCATAGCTAACGTAGTTCGGGACACGAGAGACACAAGTTTGTCTTTTTTTATCCGAGTAGGGTTAACAAACGGTTCCAACAGTTTGGTGTATGCAGCTCGCTCGACGGAGACTTAGGCGTTTACCGTTTACGGTAGAACCGGGAGTTAACAGAACTCTCCTTCTGAAAAAAAGGGTTTCCAGGGATTAAAGGTCCAAGAGGACAAAAAGATGTTTGATCTTTGTTTTCTGTTTTTTTAGAGAAATGTCGTTTATGGATGTTCGCAACTAATATCGCACTAGAGACTATGACCTGAGAGTGAATGCGCCGCATGTCACCCAAAGGGTGCCATAATAAACATCCAAGTTGTTGAAAAGAAACTCTCCAACAACCCTTTCTCAAGTAGCTTAAGGCTCGTAGAGAAAGGACACAACTAAGGGGAAACTAGTCCAAACCTAAAGTTGTCATGTAAAGTTCATCCTATGGTTAATGTTAAGAGGGAACTACTTATTGTTATCATGCATGGTTAGAACCCTAATGTCTGTCATAACTTCTCTTGAACGAGAGAAGTCAGAGTTCCTAGGGGAACATGGCAAAGGAAAACAACAGTAAAGCAAATCAACTGAAATGAAAATTACTGTAAACAAAATAATGTAAGTAAAATGCATGCAATGCATCACACAAGCAGAAGGAGCCAAGCTCAACTTCTAAAGCAAACAAGGCACAAAGGCCACACACCACACAGGCAAGGGAGAAGCTCAACCTTAAACCAGCAAGCAAAGACATACAGTAAAAAGCAAGCAGAGGGAAACAATCAACCTCTAATGAAGACAATCAAGGGGAGAAGCTCAACCCTTAGGATGCTCTTAGGCCTATGATCATCTAAATGAAGCCTATTTCTAATGCAACACTCCAAGCAAGTCACATCAATACAGCAAAGTAATCCAGAAAAACAGACAAACAAGACAGTAAGTCAACAGCTTCATAGCAAAGCACCTCTCTGACAACAATCCAAATCAACAGTCTGTAAACAACTTCAAGCTCAAGCTATCATCAAGATAAGTCTTCACCTCCATGCTTCAACAAGCTCCAACACAAGGGAAGAGAATCAACGTCAAGAATATTGGATTGATGATGGGAAGCAGGAAGGAAACCAAAGGAATCCAACCTAACACTCAACCAGTCATCAAAGAAAGGCATCCTCAAAGGTTATAACTCTTGTGAAGTGCCACACATCCTTCCAAAGGAAAGATGAGGCTTTCACATGGGGACCTTGAATCATGGGATGGAATGGAAAGCAATCAAAGCAATCCATGTTTATTTGAAGAAAGAGGAGTCAACTAAAGCTCTTCCTAAACCCTAATCTTACAAGCTCAAAGAAAGCCATCTAAGGGGAAGCAAAACACCAATTCAAGTCTAGATAATCAATCTATAGAAACCTCAATATGTCAACTAAACCCTCAAAAGAGATTTAGGAACTTATTTTGCACTAAAAGCCACTTTTGAGATTCAACTAGAGGAAGTGCTACGCTAGTAACAACCTAAACACAGCCTAGATGTAAAATCTATCTAAAATAGTAAATAAACCTCTAAAATTCTATAAAACTTTCTGGGATATCCTAAAGGTGTTAAGAAACTATGGTAAAAATTTTAGATCCAAACTATGAGTTAAAGGGCACTAATCAATGGCTAAACCAAAAGGTATCACAGGAACATCCACATGGGGTTGGGCCTAAAGATTTAACTCAAAACTATACCTAAATGTTTCAGAAAATCCTAAAACAATTCCTACAAGTTACTCAATATGTCTAAAACAATCATGAAATAAATCAAGTCTTAAATCTATACCAAACTCGAGTACAAAATCCAGCAAGAAATTATGCAGTTTTTGGCATTTCGTTATCCAACTAGAGGAGAAAAACGAAATCAAATTGAAAATTAAACGAAACTAAAATCCAATTGCACACCAGAATTATAGACATGATAAGGATCATCCACGAATTTTCTCATATTTTTCTAAGCATTTTTGCTATTTTTTAGGAATTAAAATCAAACAGCACACAAAACAGAATTTTAATGCAACAATCAAATGGTTAAATTAAATCGGAAAACCAACCTACGGATCAGTGATTTGATCCGGTGATCATTGATCAAGTGAATTTGCAAAGATCCGAACAAGATTAGATGGAAAACTTCAAGATCCACAATAATTCTTGTAAGAAGATGAAGATCGAACACTTCGAATCTGAATTGCTCCGAATAAGTGCTTCCAACTTATGCTCCAATATCCAACTTCGATTTCCACGAAAATTGATTACTACACTTGATCCGATAATGATGAGGAGTGGAGGTTTATGCTCAAGATTCCATTGATTTCAATGAAAAATCAATGGATCCGATGATGAGGAGCTATGAGTGAGGGTTTGGAGAATGAAGAAATTGAGAGAATTGAGAGAGTGAGAGAATTCTTGAGAATAAAAAATGGAATTGTGAGGATTTTCCCTATTTGGTTTGGATTAGATCACTTAAGTACTCCTTAGGCTTGGATCCCAAGGTAAAGTTTGGACTTTGGCTTGTGAAAATTGGTTTGGAGCTTAATGGTATGATTTTAGGTATGTAACCTCCTTTTGAAGCAATCCATAAAATGACCATTAAATATGACTAAAATTGAAATTCTAACAACGCCATTGTGTTTAGAATGTCATTTGCAATCAAAATATGTACCAATTTTCCATTGTTTGAACCATTGTGAATTATTTTGGATTTTCTCACTTTAATGCCTTTTAAAATGCCTTTTGTCAAATTTCCTCAAACCAAATCTTGCCCTAAGCCAAATCAATGCCTCATGGATACATGATTGACCTTAAAATCCCATTTTGAGCAATTTTCATGTTGGACAAAACTTCATTTGAAAAGTGCAAGATGGTGAAAATGACCTATAATCCAAAATGACCTATAATCTCACTTTCCCAAAATACCCCTGGCTTGCAAAGCTCACAACTTGAGTTCTACAAATCAGAATGAGGACTTTCATAACTTTTTGGAAAGCTAAGATCATAAGGAACAACTTTCATGTTCATTTGAAGTTGAGGAGAAACATCCTTCTTGGTCAAAAATGTCCTGGAAGTTTGTTGACTTTTATTGACTAAAATCACATTCATCTGAGGACCTGTAACTCGTCTGCCTCATAACTTGAGTTCTAGAAATCTAATGAATGACTTCTAATACTCAAATTAAAGGTATGAACATGGTCTACAAGTCTTATATGGATATCAATATGAGATGAGGCTTGCATCTTGAGTTATGTGGTCTTGAAGTTATGCACTAAACCAGGGGATTTTACACTATCAAGCATAGCAACCTTAGCCTAACAACTTCTCACACTCTTGAATATTGATGAATTGATCTTGAAATGATCTTTGAAATGTCTCAACACAGCATCCCATGATCATAAAGACTTGGAATTGAGTCTTAATCTCCTTCAGTTCAACTGTTGACTTAGGGTTGACCAGGTGAAAACCCTATTTGCACCAATCTTTGCTGTGGCTTCACACACTTGATATAATGACTGACATAAGCTTCAGAATGACCCCCAAGGTCTCCCATGAGTTCTCAAAATGTTCTCCACCCATAACCATGGATTCAAAACCACTTGATGACCTTCATAGACCCCCAAGATAGGAGGTACACCGTTCTTAACCCATCCACTCCTTCTGATGAGCTTTGGCATTCTTCTGATAATGCTAAGCACTTGATAGCTTGAATATAACCCCTTGAATAGGCTTAGACTTTTGATACACCTCTCTTGATAAGAACACACCTCTCAATCCCCTGTTCATGGACTATGGTATGCAGATGTTAATTCTATGAATGCAATGATAAATGCAATGAAACAAAAGCCAGCTAAAGCAAAAAGTTGGGCAAATTTTGGGGTGTAACACACGTCAAGCAGGATGACGTGATCGGAAGTCCTCTAATAGCCTCAACGTCTCAGGGTGATCCGGCCTAGCAAGTAGCCCCTGAATAAGCACATCCTGCTGGCTCACAGTATGCTGTAGGCTATCAATGTGATCCTCCAAAGCTCTCTCTCCGAAGCATGCCTCAAGTCTGCGTCTCTTGGAGCTAGCTCTCAACCTGAGGTTCTTCAAGTTCACGATCGCCTCATTCAACCTGTACTCGCTGTCTCGTCTAAGTGATGATTCCGCTGCAATCTCTCCATCTTTGGCATTAAGCTGAGCCTTCAGCTTGCTGATCTGAAGTTTTAACTTGTCTTCACGCTCCTTGTTGTTAGTAAGCGTGGCATTCCATATCGACTTAAACATGGAGATCCTCAAATAAGCCTTATCCAACTCCTCCTTCTTAGTGGCAAAATCACTATAAGTGGCATTCAAGTCTCGGCCTGTGCGCTCTCTGTCATTAGTCTCTTTAGTCAAATCAGTACCCAGTTTGTTGACAAGCTCGGTCTGTCTCCTGAAAGAATGAACTGCATCCATCTTCTCGCTTCGGAGCTGGATAATCTCTTTCTCCAATTCTTCATTCGCTTTTCTCAGTTATTCCTTCTCTGCCAATACCTGATTATATTTCTGGATATATACAGTAGTGGGTTCCTCTATCATGAGAGGATATAGAGGTGCAACTGCAGGGAATGTCATCAAGAACTTCATAATCCTAGCACGAATCCAAGTCAAGTAAGGGTCATACGCTCGGCTGTTACTCTTCCCCAAAGCTAACCTCCCTTTCCGATGAATATTTTTCCATGCATGCTCAAGTCTGCCCAGAGCCTCACCCTCCAATAAGCCTGTAAGATACAGAGATTCCTGTATCTCCTCTTCTCTAGGAGGCTCTCTCAATGCATACCCAAACTGTCTCACCAATAAATAAGGGTTATAGTTGATGCAACCTTTCCTTCCGATCAAAGGAACGTTAGGAAAACCACCGCAACTATAAACAATATCCTTACCCAGCATGTCTCGATCAAACCAAACAATATTCTCTGCAGATAATCCCATCAATCTTTCTGACCATTCTGAAGTACTGGCAGTGGCAACAAACGGACCCGTCTTGGGTAGATGACTAATAAACCATGCATACAACAAAGGAACACAACAGGCTACGTTCTTACCCCTTTGTTTCTCATTCTTGTAGTGCACAGAATGATAAAAGTCTCCAAGTAAGGTGGGCACTGGGTTGCCCGAGGCTAAGATATAGAACGCATCAACATCCACAAAGTCTGGAAGATGAGGAAACAAAACAATGTCGTATATACAAAGAGCCAGGATGGTGCTAAACACAACCCAACAACCATCCTTAGCGCACTGCCGAGCTTTCTCAATCAAGCAAGGCAAAGGAAAACCATACATCCCAAGTCTCCGGATCATCTTCCCATCCAATTTTAAAGCCTCAAGGTGCAAAATAGTGGCGAGCTCGGCCAGATCAGGCTTAGTATCAACATGGACAAACGGCATCCGACTCCGAATGGGTACCCCTAACAGCTCTGAATATTCCTCTAGCGTAGGAGCCAAGACATAGTCAGGAAAGACGAAACATCTCAACTGGGCATCATAAAACTGTAGGAGAGCATAAACACCACTAATCTCATATTCAGAAGGCTTGCAGACATATCTCAATAATCTCCTATAAGACTTCTTGAAATCTTCCATTACTGCTTTCTCACCCAAGGCAATCAGACTCAACAAAGTACTAACATCCGGAACTGGAAACCTGTAGGCCACTGTACTCTTCAGGGACTCCATAACAGCAATGCGGGAAAAGATCACTAGAATCAAAGGAGAAATATGCACCTGCAACACAAATACATATTAATGAGATGCAGATGAAAATGCAGATGCAAATGCAAACAAGGGATCAAGACTGTTGTGTTGTTGGTCGAGAAAAACCAGAGCTTCGCCTTAGCAAGAACAAAGTACCGACAGTAGGATCCACTAATATCATGAACACAGATTCACACTTACAAAGAACCGGGTAATCTAAAAGCTAAAGTTTCCTGCACAACCCAATTCCCCTCACAGGTATGGACATATTCACTGACAAGGTTCGACATCCAATGCGTTCATCAGCGTCACAGACTTTTGGGAAATGATGATACGTTCAGCATTTCTAGTTTGGCATCATTATCACCTAAAGAGGCCTCACTTAGCTGACTCACAAATGATCGGTTCTCAGAGTCGACAATTCTCAAATCCAAAATCCCAACCGATCCTAAGGATCTGAAGGAAAATCATCAAAGAAAATCTCATCTGAGTGTGAATTTCATGGGGAACTGTATCTGCTAAGCAAACAGGCCCCCACTTGTCTCCACTCTAATACTAGGTTTGTACTCAAGCCCGGGTCCGGCTTATCACTCAATAGAACTTCCCTTCCCACAGCACATCAGTAATGATATATGATGCGGAAAATAAATGCGAGAAAGTAAAATGTGAAAGTAAATAAAGCACATATACAACACCTAAAGATAAACAAACAAGCGCTAGGACTGACTCGCATAGGGAACCAGAGTCCCCAGCAGAGTCGCCAGCTGTCGCAACTGCGAAAAACCACCGGAGGAAAAACAAAAGAGTCGCCACTTTCGTTATTTATCCCAAAGAGAAGGAAAGAAAATGATCGCAAAAACCTAAAGAAAAAGGGAAAGACAAGGTCATCACAACCATGTCTGGATTCGGGAGTCGGTTACGCAAGGGGAAGGTATTAGCACCCCTCACGTCCGTCGTACTCGATGGGATCCACGCATTGTTTTCTATCTAAAAGGGTGTGTTGAAACTATATAGCTAAAGGCTTAAGGAAAAAAGAAAAAGAGAAGAGAAATGACTCGGCAGAGCATCGCATCTTTGTGCCTACGTACTCCCTCGTGCAATGGGAAAGTTAGAGTCAACGTAGTTCGACTAACTACGGCTAAAGAAGGGGGAAAGGTTGCTCGCCGAGACATCGCGTCTCGTGCCTACGTACTTTTATCTGGCATGAAAGATCAGAGCAAACGTAGTTCAGGCTAAAAAGGACCACGGGTTGGTTCAAAAGTTTTTAGTCCGAGTAGGGTTAACAGATAGTTCTAGCAGTTGGTGTATGCAGCTCGACCATTGGAGACTTAGGCGTTACCGTTTGCGGTAGAACTAGGAGTTAACGACACTCTTTTTGTAAAAAGATTTTCCTTGATTAAGAACCTCGAAGGATGAAAAAGGTTTGAAATGTTTTTGTATTTTTTAGAGAAGAAGTGTTTTGAATTAGAGTGTTTATAATGTATGTTGTAACAAAGTCTAAAACCTAGGATCGAATGCGTCGCATATCGTCCTAAGGACGTATACTAAACACTCTAGGTAATTGAGAGGTGGCCCCTCAATCACCATTTCCCAAGTATAAGGCTCATGTCGCAACATTCATCATCCTTATTAAGTATGTTAAGATTGTTTGAAGATGAGAAGAGAAGAAAGCACACTAATGGGAGACTAATCAATCCTAAAAGTTATCATGCAAAGTGGACCTAAAGTTGAGTTGAAAAGGGGAACTACCTAATGTTATCATGCATGTGTAGAAACTTAATGTCTATCATAACCTCAAGAGGTTAGAGAACTTATGGGGAGCATGGCAAAGAAAAGCAAAAGAAGAAGAAGAAGAAGAATGCATATGCAAAATGAAAGGATGCACACATAGAATGCACAAGTAGAATGATAGTGGGAGGAAAATAGTGTGGGGAAGTAGCCACCACAAGCTCATCTCAACCAAGAATGCATATGGAAATGCAATAAAAGAAGAGGAGAAGGATAGAGATGCATCAAAAACAAGCAAACAAGTGATAAAACACAAAGGAAAAGTCCTCATGGATTCATTACTTTAGGTAAGCTTCAAGTTCCTCCTAAGGAGGGACAAAGCTACCTTAAATGACACTCCAAGGTCATTGGACAGAAGGGGGATAAAGATAAGAAATCTCACAAGAAATATCAAAACACATCCGGAAGAAATGCAAGCAAGAGCACAAAGGAAGCAAGCACACACCACATAGCAGTTCAACTTGAAAGCACAAAAAGAAAAGCATCAATCAACAAGCAATGAACATAGTTTTGACCTAAAAATGAACATACAGCAAGCTCAACATGTCTAAGATGTGAAGCAAGAAGAGTTGAGAGCTTATTGGATCCACAAAGGTCATTTCCAATCTAAACTAGGTCATGCACTTATATGAGTTGTCCTATGAGATGACCTAACTTGAAAGTCACTTAAAAAATAGGAAAAGGGCTCAAAAAAATACCAAATAAAATACACAAAGAAGCTAAACATGTTGGCAACCAGAGGCTAAAATATCAAGACAAATATCCCCTCAAAGCACCATCAAAAGAAACAATTCATTGAGATGTACCACTTTGAGATAGGGGAAACAAAGACAAGAAGAAAAGCCACAAAAGTCAACCCAAAAGTCAACAACCAAGGGCAAAATGGTCCTCAAAAATTGATCAACTCATCATTGAGATTAAGATCAATTTTCAATCATTGGATCAAAAAGGAATGAGAGAAATAAATGCAAGAGTAAACAATGTTACAATTTAAACCATCTAAAATCACTCCAATATTTAATTCATTTTTTAATTGAAAATAAAACTGAAAAATAAAATAAAAATATCCAAAAAAAAGTAGACATCTCAAAGTTGATAAAAAATATTTTTGGTGAATTTTTAAAGTATTGGAGTTATTTTTAATAATTTAAATTCTAAACAGAAAATAAAATAAAAATCAAAAAATAAAATAAAAGAAATTGACAAAACCTTGTGGCAAATAGCAATTAAATGAAGTGCAAAATAAGACTGGGCTCAATCTGGGGGTGCAATTAGCGCACATACACAAGGCCCATCAGAAAAAAACAAACTAAACAAATAAACCTGGCAGTCACATGGAACAAGGTCAAACAGGGTGCATCATGGAATTCAATCTGGAGCGCTTGATTAGAAAGTAATCACATCAGAGGGTTGTAATCACGCCAGCAAATTAATGAAGTATTTAAATGAAATCATGTGCATCAAGTCTAACACGGCCTAGGGTAAGTCTTAATCAGAGCCATTGGAAGAAAAAGTAATTACATCACACGCACCAAAACACGCCACGTAAGTGTCTTCTCCAATGAAACAAGGAGGGAACCAGGGTGGCCGGACTGCAACTCCGGTCATCTTCTTCGCAACTCCAGCCACCGCGAAGGCAACAACAACACACGACTAAGGCTAAACTCCACCATTTCGCATGAAATTTATACCAAAATTCATCTAGAGATCAAGAGGATCTCAAATGCAGTCTCAAAAATCATTAATCACACAGTATGAGAGTAAACTGAATCGAACAAACTTGAGCACCAAAATCAAAAGTTCATCAAAACAACTCCAATTTGGTTTAAAAATCATCTAGAAGTTATGTAGGTTACAGATCAAGCATCAAACAAGCAAGAAGACGCATGAACAAGCCAAAATAGATCCAAACATTTTTGAGCATCATCCAACAATCAACACCAATGCCAATTCGTTTTACATATTAATGATCTACATTGTTTCTACGTCTCAGATATACAAAAATGGCAGTGAATCAATGCGTAACCAGAGTGTAAAGTTGATTTGCAATTACCTAGTGGAGAACTTCCACTGAGCCTTCAAATAGAGCTTAAGCTTGCAGAAAAATATCCAGAATCGTTCAATAAACTTCAATAGAGCTCTTGCCATTCAAAATTTTGCTTGAAATGGTCTCTATCTCCAAATTCGAATTTTGAGTTTCCACCACTTTTTGAAAGTTGATTCTGATCAATTTGGCTCCTATTCTCACTTCTGATGATTTGTTCATGGCCAAAACCTTATATGTGATGGATCTTGATAAAAATTGAGCCCAATCTCATCTTCTAACAGCCCAATTGAAAATCCAAGGAATTGAATTTTGAGCTTTCTCATGTACACGAAATTCTCACCAAATTGGCTCAAAATACTTGCTGGTACCACATGGGATGTGAATGGCTAGGATTAAAGCCTTGTTTAATCTCAATGGTTCATGTTTGTTATGTAACTTCATAATGAATAAATCTTGAAAATGGCTCACTAAAACACCTCAAACTCAAAATCTAGACATGCCAATGTGTTCAAAATGTAGTTTGCACTCAAAATATGCATTCATTTGCATAAAAATGGTCAATAATGAATTAATTCCAATTTTGCCCTTTTAAGCTTTCTTCCATGAAAATTCACATATCCATTCTTCAAACCAAGCCAAATCCATGACTTCTCAATGCTTGACTAAACAAATAAAACCATTTGGAGCAAGTTTGATGTTGGAAAAATCTTCATTTGAAGTGTGCAAGTTGGTGAAATGGACCTATAACTTTATGACCTATAATCTCACTTTCCCAAAATACCCCTGACTTGCAAACCTCATAATTTGAGTTCTACAAATTAGATGAAAGACTTCTAGTACTTTTTGGAAAGCTACGACCAAGACCTACAACTTTAATGTTGGCCAAAAGTTTAGGAGAAACATCCTTCTAGGTCAAAAATGGCTTGGAAGTTGGTTGGCTTTTGTTGACCAAAATCACATTCATCTAATGACCTGTAACTTGTCTGGATCATAAATTGAGTTCTATAAATCCAATCAAGGACTTCTAGTACTCAAAAGAAAGCTAAGAACATGCTATACAAGTTCCATGTTGGTCAAAAGTTGAGATGAAACTTGTATCTTGAGATAGGTGGTCTTGAAATTAGGCACTAAATAGGGGATTTTACCCTGAGAACCCTAATTTAGTAACTTCTCACACAGTTGATCCTTGATGAATTGAACTTGAAATGATATCTCATGTATCTTAACACAACATTCCATGACCATAGAGACTTCGAATTGAGTTTTAATCTACTTCAATTTCACAGTTGACTGAGGATTAGCCAGATGAAAACCCTAATTGCAACACCTTCAACTGTAACCTTCCACACTTGGTATAAACACTTGTATGAGCCCTACAATGACCCTCAAGGCACTCAATGAGCTCTCTCAACATCTTACATCCATAACCATGAACCTACCATCCTCTGATGATCTTGAATTGGCCTCCAAGTTCGGAGCTGACCCACATACATCCATCCTTCCTTTCATAAGACCAATGCCCACTTCTAGATGACTTGATGACCATCCAAACTTGAGTAAAACCCCTTGCTTAGGCTCAACCCTCTGACTAGACTCCTCTTGATATGCACAAGCTCTTGATCCCCTGTTTAATGAAAAATGATATGCAATGCAAATGCTAGAAAGAAATGAAATGAAACATAAACCAAGTTAAGAAAAGGTTTGGCAAATTTTGGGGTGCAACACTGTGCCACAAGAAATCCCTACTCCATTCTATTTTGAAACACGACCTATCATGCACACCACTCTACAAACTGTGATGCCTACCGTTTCGCACACGGTCGTTCCGACTGGGATTGCTATGCAATATGAGGACTACAATTAGATCTATCATGCTCCCGGGTCATTCTCTATAGGCGACAATGCTAGAGACGAGGACCTTAGGGAGGTGAAAGAAAATTATCAGAGCCTCATGAAACGACTCTAAGCAGTGGAGGGTGATGATATTTTTGGGACTGCTGCTAAAGAGATATGTTTGGTTCCTGGTTTGGTTATTTTAGCCAAGTTTAAAACACCAGAATTTGATAAGTATAAGGGACATAGTTGTCCAAAGAGCCACCTTATCATGTACTATCGCATGATGGTTGCACATGTGGATGATGACAAGCTAATGATACATTGTTTTCAAGATAGCTTGAGCGGAGCACCATCCAAATGATATTTGAGTCTCGATCAAGGGAAAATTAAAAAATTCCAAGATCTATCTGACGCCTTTATTAAACACTACCGATACAACATGGATATGGCGCCCGATAGGAGACAGTTACAAAACATGTCACAGAAAGATAAAGAATCGTTCAAGGAGTATGCACAGAGGTGGAGGGAATTGGCCTCTCAGGTTGAACCCCCATTAGCTGAAAAAGAGCTTGTTGAGCTATTCATGGACAATGTACCACCTGCCTATTATGAGAAGATGGTAGGAAGCACATCATTGGGATTCTCTGAGTTGGTGGCCATAGGAGCCTGAATTAAGCATGGTCTAAAAAGTGGTAAAATTTCGTCTGTTGCTACTACTTCCAGTAATGTGAGAAAGAACCAAGGAAGTTTCCAACGAAGATAAGAAGGTGATACCAATGTCGTATCTAGCGGTCAAAGGGGAAGCCAATCAAGAAGAAGACATCCACGGCCAACTGCTTATTAGTAACACTCTGCTTCAGTACCATACTTTCAACAACCTTATGTGGCGTCTGTAATCCCGGCTTATCCACCGCCACCACCTCTTATTAGTTATCCATTATATCCTCAACCATTCATGCCAGGATATCCGCCACAAATGGCTCCTCCATGTCTACCAGCTACTCTGGTGCAGAATCAGCTGCAACAAAGACCACATGTTCCTCCTGCTACTCCAACAAATCAAAATCGTGCTAGGAGAAGCCCAAATTTTGAACCTATCCCTATGACGTATAAAGATTTATATCCGTCTCTGGTATATAAGGGGTTAGTGAGCACTAGGTTGTTACCTCCTTTCATTGGAAAGCCTCCCCACTGGTTCAATCCAGACTTACATTGTGAATACCATCAAGGTGTCGCAGGGCATGATTTGGACGGATGTTTTTCTCTAAAGGCGAGGGTACAAGAGCTCATTAATTGCAGGATCCTGTCTTTCAAAGATAAGGGTCTGAATATTGCCACTAACCCTTTCCCTAATCACAATGGACATGCAGCCCATGCTATCGAGGAAGCGTCTGATGAACAAGTCGTCAGAGATGTCAAGGAATTGAAAACCCCACTAAAGGAGCTTCATGCTCGTTTGGTGGAATCTGGTGTAATTTCAAAGAAGCATGACATATGTGATGAGTGCTTTGTTCTTGAGAGAGGATGTTTTGTAGTTAACAAAGATGTACAACAATTAAAGGATCATGGGATACTCCAAGTCAGTCGCACAAAAACTGATAAGGATATAGCGGTGATTGAACCTCATTTTGAAATACCACCTCCTACGTAGGAAATTGAGTATCATAATACACCAAGTGTTCCACCCAGAATAGAATACGTGTATCCGGAAATAACAATTCAACCTGTTTCTCTCCCTTATTATAACAACAATGCAGTGCCATGGCGCTATAATGCTGTGGTTTTCATAAATGGTCACGAGGTGTCCTTAGGGGACCAGTTTGAAAAGATTTCTAGACCAGACATATCCAATATTGCTGAAACAAGCAGGACGACACGTAGCGGTCGTGTCTTTGAGCCTACACCACCTCTAAAATCTATTGAAGATATTGTTAGAGGAAAGACTACTGAAATTCCACAGTCCCACAAAAGGCTGGAGATTGTTGATGAGACAGTATCTCCGCAAGAAGCGGAAGAATTTTTAATATTGATTAAAAGAAGTGATTATAAAGTGGTTGATCAACTTCACCAAACCCCTTCGAGAATTTATGTGCTCTCATTATTGTTCCACTCAGAAGCTCATAGGAAGGCCTTACTGAAAGTACTCATACAGGCGCATGTGTCACAAGGGATCACCGTAAATCAATTCAATAGAATTGTATCTAACATTACTGCTTGCCACACTTTGAGTTTTCATGATGGAGCGCTTCCCGTGGAAGGAAGAAATCATAACCGAGCTTTGCATATCTCTGTGAAATGTTTGGATGATGTCTTAGCCCGAGTGCTGATGGATATAGGGTCGTCATTAAACGTCATGCCAAAGTCCATTTTGGCCAAACTCTCATATACATAGACGGTGATGAAGCTCAATATGATGATTGTAAAGGCTTTTGATGGATCTCGCAGGGCTGTGATCGGAGAAGTGGACCTGCCTATACTAGTAGGCTCGCATATTTTCAATATAACTTTTCAGATCATGGATATCAACCCAGCACACAGTTGTCTGTTGGGAAGACCATGGATTCATGCTGCTGGTGTAGTGACGTCCACACTCCACCAAAAGATGAACTTGTGGTGAATGGAAAGCTAATCACAGTGTCTGGTGAAGAGGATTTGTTGATCGGTCACCTTTCATCATTCAGATATGTTGAAGCGGATGAAGGAGCATTTGAAACTTCTTTTCAAGCCTTGGAAATTGCAAACGTTGAATTCTAGGAGGTAAAAGAACAAGATATGGCGGTAGATCCATCGTTTGCTTCTTTGAATGGTGCAAAGGCAATGCTCGAGAGGGGTAGTCCTGAAGGTTGGGGTCAAGTGATTCACATTCCCGGGAAGAATAACCGCTTTGGGTTGGGATATGAGTCTCAGATGAAGGAAGGTGCCCAGAGTTCGTCTGGTGTACCACATCATCGCTGATTTGAATAACTGGGAATCGATTGACCTACCTGAAGTTTTTTCATTGTCAGAGTAATTTATTTACGTTTTCTCAAAATCCTTTTGCTCTGACCAAGGCTTAAGGATCATTTGTAGGGCCCCCTTCACTTCAAATGATTATCATCATTAATAAAAAAGCATTTTGTTTTTCACTCTTTATTTTTGTTTTCATTTTTAGGAAAATGGTAACCTTTTCAAAGCCATAAAAAGCATTTTATTTTCTTGCATTTACTTTTCATTTTTCTAAAATCAACATTAAAATCATGCAGAGTAATCAATGAACCTGTTGAACTTGATAATGTTACAATCCCTCCTGACTTTGAGACCCCTGTGAACCAAGCGGAGGAAGAGTGTGAGGAAGAATGTGATCTACCTGAGGAATTAGCAAGGTTGCTAGAGCGTGAGGATAAAGCTATTCATCCTCATAAAGATCCCGTGGAGGTCATCAACTTGGGAACAGAAGAGACGAAGAAAGAGGTGAAGATTGGTATTGTTCTTAAGGATGACATCAGGGAAAGTTTGGTCAAGCTTTTGCATGAATACGTAGACATATTCGCCTAGTCATAGCAAGATATGCCAGGTTTGGACATGGATATTGTTGAACATCGACTACCGCTTTGGCCAGAATGCCCGCCAGTAAAGAAGAAGTTGAGAAGAGCAAAGCCCGATATGTCCATCAAGATTCAAGAAGAAGTTAAAAAGTAGTTCGACGCAGGTTTCCTATCAGTATCCAAATACCCCCAATGGGTTGCTAATATTATGCTCGTCCCCAAAAAGGATGGTAAAGTGAGAATATGTGTGGATTATAGAGATTTAAATAGAGCCAGTCCGAAGGGCGATTTTCCTCTTCCACATATTGATACACTAGTGGACAACACTGCTGAATTTTCCACTTTCTCCTTCATGGATGGTTTTTCAGGCTATAATTAAATCAAAATGGCGCTTGAAGATATGGAGAAAACCATGTTTATTACACCATGGGGAACGTACTGCTACAAGGTGATGCCTTTTGGGTTGAAAAATATTGGGGCAACCTATCAGCGAGCAATGGTCACTCTCTTCCATGACATGATGCATAAGGAAATTGAGGCATATGTCGATGATATGATAGCCACATCACAAAGTGAAGAGGACCATATAGAACATATGCGAAAACTATTTGAACGACTGAGAAAGTTCAGATTGCGCCTGAATCCTGCTAAGTGTACGTTCGGTGTTCGGTCAAGGAAACTGCTTGGATTTATTGTTAGACAACATGGGATTGAAGTAGACCCCGATAAGGTCAGGGCTATTCAAGAAATTCCTGCTCTATAAATAGAGAAAGAAGTCAGAGGATTCTTAGGGAGATTGAATTATATCTCCAGGTTCATCTCTCATATGACTGCTACGTGTGAGCCTATATTCAAGCTGTTGAGAAAGAATCAAGTTGTCTAGTAGGATGCCAATTGTCAAAAGGATTTTGAAAAGATAAAATGTTACCTACATGAGCCTCCCATCTTGGTCCCACCCGTGCGTGGGAAACCACTAATCATGTACTTGACTGTGTTAGAAGATTTGATGGGTTACGTACTAGGGAAACAAGATGAATCTGGTCGAAAAGAGCATGTGATTTATTACCTAAGCAAAAGGTTCACTGATTGCAAATCGAGATATTCATCTGTAGAGAAGACCTATTGTGCTTTGGCAATGGGCTGCTCGTCGTTTAAGACATTACATGATATGCCATACCACTTTGTTAATTTCCAAGATGGATCCCATAAAGTTCATATTTGAGAAACCTGCTATAAATGGAAGATTGGCTTGTTGGCAGATGTTGTTGTCTGAATATGATATACAGTATGTCACTCAAAAGGCAATTAAAGGAAGTGTGTTGGCGGAATATTTGGCACATCAGCCGTTGGAGGATTACCAATCCATAAGGTTTGACTTTCCTGATGAAGATGTCATGGCTATAAAGGATTGCGAGATTCCAGACCCTGATGAAGGACCTGAACTTGGGGCAATTTGGCAACTTGCATTTGATGGTGCTTCAAATTCCAACGGACATGGCATTGGAGCTATTTTGGTATCTCCTTATGGTAATTTCATCCCTTTTACTGCAAGATTGTTTTGCGTGTACGAACAACATGACGGAGTATGAAGCCTGTATCCTTGGTCTTGAAGCCGCAATTGATCTTCGAATGAAGAATCTTGTGGTGTAAGGAGACTCAGCCTTGGTAATCTACCAAATCAAAGGAGATTATGAAACCCGTGACACGAAGTTGGTTCCATATCATGCTTATGTCAAAGAGATGGTAAAGAATTTTGATACCATAACATTCCATCACATCTCAAGGACAGAAAACCAAGGGGCTAATGCTTTGGCTACATTAGTTGCCATGTACCAAGTTAGATTCCATAATGAAGCTCAACTTATTGTTATAAGGAGGCAGATTGAACCCGCTTACTGTCATATAGTGGAAGCAGAATTTGATGGCAAACCATGGTTTCATGACATCAAGTGTTTTCTAGAACGCCAAGAGTATCCAGGAAATGCTTCGACCATGGACAAAAAGACTATGAGGAAATTAGCATCCAATTTCTTTTTAAGCAACGGTGTTCTATACAAAAGAAACCATGACATGGTGCTACTCAAGTGTGTGGATAGAAATGAAGCTGACATGTTGGTCAAGGAGATACATGAAGGGGCTTTTGGAACACATGCTAATGGACACGCCATGGCTAAGAAGATCCTAAGGGCTGGCTATTACTGGTTGACAATGGAAGCTGATTGTTTTTTTTATGCCAAAACTTGCCACAAATGTCAAATTTACTCTGATAAAGTTCATGTGTCGCCCACTCCTTTGAATGTTTTGACCTCTCCGTGGCCATTCTCGATGTCAGGCATCGACATGATTGGAGCTATTGAACCAAAAGCATCTAATGGTCATTGTTTCATCTTAGTCACCATTGATTACTTCACAAAATGGGCAGAGGTTGCTTCCTATGCTAACGTGACCAGACAAGTGGTTGCTCGTTTCCTCAAGAAATATATTATCTGTTGATATGGGATTCCAAGTAACATTATTACAAATAATGGGTCAAATTTGAACAACAAAGTTATGAAAGAGTTGTGTGAAAGCTTCAAAATAGAACACCATAACTCTTCTCCATATCGCCCAAAAATGAATGGCGCTGTTGAAGCTGCGAATAAAAACACTAAGAAAATCTTGCAGAAGATGGTGATAACTTATAAAGATTGTCATGAGATTCTACCTTTTGCTTTGCAAGGATATTGAATGATTGTCCGCACTTCAACAGGGGCAACCCCTTTTTCCTTGGTATACGGAATGGAAATAGTTCTCCCGGTTGAGGTAGAAATCCCTTCGATGAGAATCTTGATGGAGACTAAGCTTGAAGAGACTAAATGGATTCAAAACTATTTTAACGAGTTGAATCTTATTGAATAGAAACACCTAGCCACTTTATGTCATGGACAACTATATCATAAGCGCCTCAAAAGGGGCATTTGACAAGAAGATCCGTCTTCGAGAATATAAGGAAGGAGATCTCGTGCTCAAGAAGATTTTCCCTGTTCACAAAGATCTACGAGGAAAATGGGCTCCAAATTATGAAGGCCCATTTGTTGTTAAGAAAGTCTTTTCTGGTGGAGCCCTAATTCTTCCAACGATGGATGGCGAGGAGTTCCATAAGACAATAAATTCTGATGCAGTTCATTTGTATTATGCCTAGAAAAAAGAAATTTGCTAAGTTGAAAACCCGAAAGGGCAACTTAGGCAAAAATGGCATCCCGGTAGATTAAAAACCTGAAAGGGAAGTTCAGGAAAAAATTAGGGATATAAAAAATGTCAGCTCGCTAAGTTGAAAACCCGAAAGGGCAACTTAGGCAAAAAAGAGCATCCCGGTGGATTGAAAACCAGAGAGGGCGATCCAGGAAAAAGTTAGGGATAAATAAAAGGCTAATACAATATCGAACAAATATGATACGCAAAGGAACAGGGGCATGAAAGTCAACCTATTTGTTCTCTTCAAAAGCGAAGTTCTAGGGAGCTTTTAGTTATAGGGGAAGTAGAATTTATTGAGATTCAATGTAAACCTTTCCTATTGCCATTTTCATTTGTTTGTTTCCTTTGTAATATCCCATGTGGAGCCATGTTTTCATGCGCTACCATATTTTTCAATGAAGTTTGCATTTTCTTTTTCTATTCGATGTGTTATCCTTCTTTTGCAAATGTCATTTATTTTTGATGATATAATTTTGAAACTAAGGTATAACTACATGTTAAGATACATAAATTCTTTGACAATTGAAATAACTAAGAGGGAAGTTGGTCTTTTCCCCAGAGATCACAAAACTACAAGATATTTGTGGAACACTTCTGAAATAATCCCTAAGGATGACTTGGTCCCGCCATTCTCCAATGAGATTCTGACAAAATTTGACATGCCAGAAGAACATGTTTAAAACATCCTTTCATTGTAATTGAGATACATCTCCAAGTGGCGAGGAAAATAGTATGGTCATCTTTACACCTAAATCCTCTATGTATGTTGCAGTAATCCAGTCTTTTGTCATGCATGCACGTCGCTCAGGTTTTTGTATACCAAGCACGACATGTCATCTCTTCATTGTTTAGTCCAACTTTCGCTGACATTTACTTCACAGATATTTGCTGAAACTTATCTCTCTTGTTGATCTGAGGTTTTATCAGCTCATTTTCCAAATAAGTCAGTTTCAATTACCTTCTTGTCTGACACAATTTCCAGATATCCTTCCACTTGTTATGTTGCCATGTTTTACTGTCAATTTTGGTTTTGTGTGAATCTGGAACCTTTTCTTCTAAACTCTGTGTGAATCCAGAGTCTTTTATTTTGGTTCTGTGTGAATTCGGAACCCTTCCTTCTAAACTCTGTGCGAATCCAGAGTCTTTTATTTTGGTTATGTGCGAATCCGGAACTTTTCTTTTAACTTTGTGTGAATCCGGAGTCTTTTGTTGTTCTGTGCGAATCTGGAACTTCATTTTTATGGTTATGCGAGAAGCATTAACTCACCTCTCTTTTTTACTCTGTGTGAATCCAGAGTCTTTTCTTTTCTTTACTCTGTGTGAATCTGAAGTCTTGTCTTTTATTACAGTCATTTATCTTTTTGCTCCGTGCAAATCCCGAGCTTACTTTTCATTACAAGTTGCCAATAACCTTTGGTTGGTTCCGTGAGAAGCCAGAACTAACCATTTCCCCCAAGTATCACTAGTGAGTTAGTCTACCTTGCTGCTTTCAATCCCCAACAAACCTCATTGGTAGTCATCTCAATAATCCTCACAGAGTTTGTCTCATATTCCACCAATAACATAGAGTCCAACATACTTGTATTCATACGTATGCATGGCATCCAAGCATTTTCTCTACCATTTTGGTGTTTAATTATTTCGTTCACGTCAGCGTTTATTCCCTAAGTGGTCGGGTTTGTCATCTCTCTCCAAGTAGGGTCGTCAGCTTTAAGCATAAAATTCACATCCTTTCTAAATTTCCCACTGAGTTTGATCTTCGTGGATGATGGTTGCTTCAGTTATCTTCTCCAAGTTTGGATAAGACAGATCCCTATTTGAGTTTCATTCCTCAATGGTTGGAGTCTCTTTTGACTGTTTCTTTCTAGCTCGTTCCTAGATTGAACTCTGGTCCTCTGGTAAGTGTTGCATTGTTTAGGTCGTCGAACCTAGTCTAAACGTGCATTTATTTTGCATTATATCTTGCAGGAAGAATCTTTTAAAAATCCCCATTGCGGATAAGTGGAAATATCTTTCGAGAAGTTTATCCTCTCTTAATGATAAGTGGCGATCTCTATCGAGAAGCTTATCCATCCTTTATTTTGATAAGTGGCGATCTCTTTCGAGAAGCTTATCCATTTTTGTCAACAAGTGGCAGTCTCCTTTGAGAAGCTTGTTTCGTTATTTTTGATAAGTGGCAGTCTCCCTTGAGAAGCCTCTCCTTTATTATGATAAATGGCTTTTTCTTTTTGAGAAGCTTATCTAGAAGGGAATTACCTCGTGAAATCCCTTTATTTTGGCATACATAAGAGTTTAATCACCCTGTATCTTTCCTGATGTTTCCTGAAGATACCGTTTGATCTCTTCGTTTAAGGAATTTCCAGAAGCTTAGATGTTTGAAAACTCCAGCATTTGCTTGCATGATCCTATTGGTATAAGGATCATGTTTTGCCTTTTGTCCTAGAGTGTCTGCCGGTCATGCATGAACATGTTGATCGATCACTTTAGATTTCCCCAGTTTGTTTGTTTTTTCCCGTGTTTGGTCATCCCCAGTGAGTTTGCTACTCACTGTGTTGACTTTATCTCTGTGTTGTTTTCTCTCTTCGTCAGCATTTTGCATGTATCATCCCATCATTTTCATCATGATAGAGTTCATTGCATGTCAATATTGCATAGTTTTCCTTCGTTCATAGCATAACATGTCATATGCATTCAGGATCAAAATTTGGGTCTTCTAGGTATTTAACTATCTCCCACTACGATCGCATGAAGGATAGCCTTCTTCATACTCTCTAGTTGAAGATATTTAAATAGGGGCAATTGTTACATCCTTATTTTGACCCTGAATTACCAACCCTACACTTTCATCATTTGTGCATCATGTCCATTATTCATGTCATCTAACCATTGTGCATATAGGATCTGTACCTTTTGTTTCTGTGCTGTCAAAGCCCAGGTTTTGCAAGAGTGAATCAAGGATCATGAAAAATTATCAAGTTAAGCTATCAGGTTGTGGCAAAGATTCTGGATCAGGGATTTGGTTCACCGCATGTCATTGATTCATCAGTGGGCATTCAGAGCGAAGATTAAGGAACAAGTTATCAGGTTGTGGCAAAGGCATTTTATTATAAGGTAGATAATTATCAAGGATAGTTGAATTTCAATTAGGGTCTCGGTAAAGTGGTAGAACAGTTAGTATCTCAAATCTTTCGTGTCATGGGCTAAAGTGAGAACATATGTGGATTGAATTCAAGCATTTGTGTGTGAGGATCCAAACTAAGGTTTTGCGTGAAGATTCAAGTTTTCTGATAAAATCAAGTTATAGAGCCACCAAAAGTCAATACATTTGGTTAGTATATCAAGTCATTCACAAACATTGATTATATGGTGTCATGCTATTCGCATAATAGGGTTCAAGATGTTAATTCAATTCCATTCAAATTTCAATTAATAGTCAAAACCAATTCAAGTTTCATTTCGATTTAATTCCATTTTGATCCTCGCGTCTGAGTCATCAAAAGTCAAATTCCAATTTACTTTCAATCCAAATCCAATGCAATCCAATTTCAACTCATGATTTCATTCCATCTCATTTCAATTCAATAAAATTCAAATTCTTTTTTAATTCATAATTCAAGTGTCAATGTCATCATTTTTCCTTTCAACTCAAAGCAAGCCTCGTTTCCCTTCCCATTCATTCCAGTTATCCTATTCAATTCTAATCAAGTCCATTTCCATTTCAAATCTCCCTTCCCAAACATTGATTCATAATTCAACTCCATGGTTCAATTTTATCTAAGTTTCAATTACTATCAAAACTCAACACCATTGTAAAGCAAGATTAAATTCATCATCCTAAAATAGTCCAAAGCCCAAATTAATTTCTACAAAAATTCTACAAAAGGGTCTTTTGTCCAAATTCCTCAAAATTCAAGACTACAAAGTTACTAACCCAAACAATTGGAAACCAAATGCAATAATCCACCACAAGAAAATTTCTAAATAATATGAACAATATCTTATCCATTTAAAATTTCTCCAAGATTCATGATTACACGAGCCACAATTTCCATGACATGAGCTGCAAGTTTCGGCCAATACACAGATCTTCGGCGGGCCATCCACATCTACTAAATAATCCCAACAAAATTATCAAGAAACCACCAACATGATATACCTTAGTATACGAAACCAATGACCATTTTTCACTATTTCCACTAAGCTTTTGCGTACCACCATGAGTAGAACAACATGATGTAAGGGTATGCTACTGCACACAAAAAAACAGGTCGGCGCACCAAAATGAAGCTACCAAAATCCTGCAAAAGCAATCTTCAAAGGCCAAAATCAACTCACACCATTCAAACAAGTTTCAAAGTTGATCAAGATTACAACAAGCCAGAATTCAATCAAGACTTCAAAAAAAAAACAAGTTTCATTTTTCAAGCCAAATTATAGCCAAGCCGCATAGCTTCAAAGTGAGCCAGAACACGCACCTGTCATTCAACACTCCCAGTTCAATTATGTCTCATATCATAAACTAAGTTTCAAGTCACACAAAAAGAAAAAAAAAAGACAACTCATACCACATCTCAATGACTACAACATTCCTAAGTAGGAAGTTTCAAATGATCATAAGGTTATCACAACACACAAATATTTTCAAACTCAATCCATATTGCAATTTGTCGCATCCCAAATTTTACCCTTAAATTCACTGATCATTTGCATTTCATTTTAGTTCATTCTTTCGTTTTAGCTAACCGTTTAACCAACTTTCCTAGTTTGTTCATTTTGCAGACGTGTCGAAGAAATTGGAAAATAATCTTGTGTGCCATTAGGTTATGTTGAATTCACTATCTTTACGGTATTTAGTTATTACAAGGCCAAATCACTTCTCATGACGTCTCAATGCATAATTTGGTTTTGTTTGAGGAATTAGATTATTAATTGACGGGTGGAAGAATTTGAATTTGTGGTGATAATATTCAAGAACTCAAGATTAGTTTTCTATTTGGAATTCAAGTCCAAGGTGTCCATCATAATTTTAAATGTATATCATTTCCAAGGCTAAAATTCAAAGAGTTTACATTTATTGCCAAAGATTACAAGCATTCTAAATTGAAATCATTATATTACAAAGGTAGTTGGAAATTTACACCATAATTGAAAAGTTTCTAATTCTAGACTATCCTAAAAAGCCCCAAGACTTTTAAGTTTCTTTGTCTTGTCATCTTGAAACAATACCTGCAAAACAATGAAACCATGTCAGAAAGTAGAATCATAAACAAAAATTAAGGACATTGAGTTTTTTGTTAAGCCCTCAGAGAAGAGTTCATCATCAGGCCGAAGCAAGGGCAACAGTAAAACCGCCACCAAGGCAGAATTTGTCCATTTAAGGAAAATGATTTTTTTGTAAAAGAAAAGGATGTTTTTCCCAAACACGGTCCAATATTTCCAAAACACAGCTGTTAAAATCAATATCAAAAATGGAAATTATACCGTCATCAATAAAACATCCAAAAATGGAAAATAGTAACAGCAAGAAAACAGAATATCATCATCATCAAACGGCCCAAATGAAAAGGGAATTTTTCCATCAAAGCTACAAACCGAAATGGAAAGCATCACAAAAGTCCAAATTCAAAATTAGATTTCAGCAAGCACAACCTCAGACAACAAATCCGAAGAGGGAAAGAATCAAACACGTCAAGATATGTTAGTCTAAAAAAGGAAAAATCTTAACTCCTTTAAATCTATTTTAAGAAGAATCCGTGTATAAAGAGGAAGAAGAATAGAAGTTTAAGTGGGGACCTCAGAAAGATCATCAAGGCCAAGATAAACACAAGATTCACGAAAAATCCCAAAAACCATCACGAAACAATAACCAAACCTTTGAAAACCAACAAAACCGCATCAACAAACCCAAATCACCAAACAGACTTAGAAACAAAGGAAACCCTTCGCATTCATCATCGTCTTCACAAAA
Source organism: Lathyrus sativus (assembly GCA_963859935.3). Taxonomy (NCBI): domain Eukaryota; kingdom Viridiplantae; phylum Streptophyta; class Magnoliopsida; order Fabales; family Fabaceae; genus Lathyrus; species Lathyrus sativus. Next base: position 285,511,780 of record OZ012739.1, on the reverse strand, counting down.
CCTTCATCACAACAGAACACGAATCCGCCGTAAGCCCCTCTATTTGTTAACGTTTTTTGTTTTTTTTCCAGCAAACGAACAACAAGAAGGAAGAGAAGTAGTCGCGAGAAAGAGAGATCGGAAGAGAGAAGTCGCTGCCAAAATAGAGAGAGGAAGAAGGAATCTTTGGAGGCGCCGTTTTAGGAGCATTAGGGAATTAGGGTTTCCCAAATCCCCCCTTCTCTTATTATCCAACCGGGTTGGGTCTTGGGAGTTATGACCCAGGTCCAACCCACCTTTTATTTTATTTTTTTGCTTTTTTAATTTTATTATTTTTGTAATATGTAATTTTAATAATAATATACTAACACAAACTAACACTAAACTTAATTATTAAAAATCTATAATATTTAAATTTTAATTTAAAAAAATGAATTTTAATTTTAAAATGTTAAAAATAATAGTTTTAGATGTTAGTTTAGGTTTTCTTTTTAACAAAAATATAATTAGTTCTATTAATTAAATGTTGATTTAGTTTTATTTCATAAATTTAAAAAAACCAAAAAATGTTTAATTTAATTTAAATTAAATTTCTTTTCCTTAATATTTAAAAATCCAAGAAAACTTATTTCTAATTTTTAATTGCACTAATTAATCATTTTCCTCACAATTCACCATTTAATCAATCTGCATCCATATCTAACACCATTTCTCAATTTCTATTCAATCTTAATCTCTAACCATATTCATGTTGCTATCATCACTTGTATATCATTTGCTATTTTCCATTATCCATTGCTTTACATTATCGTTTACCATTTTCGAAGGAAATGTTTTCCTGTTTGACCGCCGTGTCAATGCCTTTACTCTTACCCCATCCTAGCCTTAGGATCTGAGTCGCCGTACTTGTGCTTAGGCGTTCTGCCGTGGACATAACTTCACCCTTTCTTGGCCTTAGGATTTGAGTCGCCGTACTCAGGCTTAGGCGTCCCGCCGTGGACATCCACCCCTTTTGTCCTAGCCTTAGGATTAGGAGTTGTCGCACTCCATGTAAGTTCCCGCCATGGAATACTTACTCACCCTTTTCAATTCAACTTCTCAACATAGAATCGGAGTCGCCGCACTCCACGTAAGCACTTCCATATGAATGTTTACTTCCCCCTAGAACCTTGACCACAGTCAAGAAGTTCCTCTCTCTCCCTCTTTGAGGGGAACTACGGTTACTCTGATTTCATCCCCTACCTCGGATACGTAGGCACAAGATGCGAGTCTTGGCGAGTATACTTAGGACTAACCCCTTATGTCCTTCTCTTTACCTTTAACCCTTAGCATACCCTTTAAGCAGATAACCATTAGCAATAGCATATTTAAACAAGAGGTTCTTATAGAGTACTATAGAAGTTTAGGATGCTAATACCTTCCCTAAGCTTAACCAACCCTCGAACCCTAGATCTCTCCCCGCATTGTGTTTACGATGCAAAATAGGGTTTTCCTTTCTTTAACCTTTCCTTCGGATAAATCAAAGACCGATTGTGAATCAATATTGTGATTTAAACTAATCAATAATTTGATATCCTATTCTCACCGCATCACAATCCATATTCTTTTTCACAAAAATCAAATTCCTGAAAAAAGTCAGAAAAACAAGAAGGCAGGTGCAGTATAGACCACATGAAAGCAAAATCCAAAATTGACAAAAATGGCAAGACAAGTAGGGCAGCAAGAACACACGGTACACACACCTTAGCATAAAAATGGAAATGAGACAAATTCACAGCAAACAAGCAAATAGGGGCTATTCTTCTTAAAAAAGTTTCAAATGCACCTCTATTCCAGCTCATCATCTCATTATTTTCCAGCATAAAAAAATCTAATGGAGACCCTATATATACTATTGTTTATCTCAAGAGGAAAGAGGGAGAAGTTTTTGAAGAACCCTAGCAGCCATAGAATTCAGACTCATTCTAACTCATCCGGGAGAGAAAAAAACAACAAAACCAAAAGGAAGAATAAGCAAAATCACGAACAAAAGAACGAAAAATCACAAGAGAAAGGGTTCCAGTTACTTGCCTGAGTCCATCGGTCTTCAAGGGTGAGGTTCCTCATTTTCGAATCTTCCGTTTATCTGCGCTTTTCTTGATTGCTCAAATATCCTTGTTTTCCGTCTGTTTTTTTGAAATCTTTGGTTGTTGTTTTGGGGTTAGGGTTTAGGAAAAGGGTTGTTACGATTTGGCTTTTTGTTTGAGTTTTTTTGAAGAAATTGAAGGTGGATTCGTGTTCAGGTTAAAAAATAAGGTGGGGTGTGTTTTGGTTTCGTGACGAGATGATAGATCCTCACCGGAGAAGACGGCGGTTTCCGCCACGGGTCTTCTTCTCTGACAACTTTTGTTGAGTTTTTCGGCGGTGATATTTTTAGAGAGAGAGTGTGTGTGACTGAGTAGAGAGAGTGAGCTTACGTTGGAGAATAGGTTTTGATTTCTATTTATTCACTTCTTATTCCTTTTGTTTTTATTTTTATTTAATTATTACATTTTATAATTTAAAGGCTCCATAATGATTTGTCTTCCCTATGCTTTGATTTCATTTTTCAAAGGCCTGCGATGGCAGATTTTGCTTATCTCAATGTCTTTAGGGCTTTGCTTGATATTTTGATCCGTTGGAATCCCATGCGAATACCCCACTGACCTTTAGTTTGCTCTCTTTATTTTGGCCTTTGATTTAGAGTCAATTGTTTGATTTTGTTTCGATGCAGCGTTCGGGATTTAGTCTACAGTCAACTAGGTTGACAGAGGGTCTATGGTAGACCTCCCCAACGAATGGGCCTTTTGGTTTGGGCTTAGGGACTAATTTTTCTTTACAACCCCTACCCATTTCAGCAAGCCCAGTTTCTTTAGTTTTTTTTCTTTTTATTTATTTATTTATTTCTCTATTTAACTTCATTTGATTTATTTTTCTATAATAAAAAGGAAGGGTATTTTCTTAATTTAATTTTTACTAATTTTATTAAACCTTCATATTTAATGCTAATTAACCTATTTTAAGGCTAATTTTATTTAAATATTTAAGCCTAATGTAAGTAATTATATTACTCATCTTAATTTTTTTATTTAACATTAATTAATTAAACTATAATTTACTTTAACTAAATCTCCATATTTAATTTAGTGCGTTGTTTAGTTTGGTTTAATTTTATAATTCTCAATTATATATTCCGAGGATGCAATTTTTCTCATATGATATGTTTATACCATGATAATATTTGGCTAATATCTCATTTGTGTATTTCAAACCATTCTAAAATGAATTCTCGATTCAACGTCGAGTCATTTCTTACCCTTGTAAGTTGATTGTTTTTAAGCATCGTCATCAACCTTATCCTAGTTAATAGGACTTCCCTTCCATTGTTTCAAACATCATTTTGTTTCATACGCAAAATTCAAACCTCGATCAACATTGAGCATTTTCTTCAAGCCAAATCAATTAACTTAATTATACTTAAAACTATATTTCAATAAAAGATGAAAAGGGGGTTGGAATGGAATCTTTGATTTCTCTCCTCAATTGTTTGGGCCCGAGGAGCCTTTCTTAAGCTCGAACAATTGTATTCTTTAAAAGATTCATAATTCAATCAAATCTATTTTCTCAATTACTTAGATGAAAAAAGAGAGAGAGTCAAGTCTTTGATTCACTTTCCTGATTGTTTGGGCCCCAGGAGCCTTTCTTAAGCTTCGAGCAATCGTCATCCGTTTAATTTACTCTAACTGTATCAAAGCTCTTTCTTAATATAAGATGAAAAGAGAGAGAGTCAAGTCTTTGATTCACTCTCCCGATTACTTGGGCCCGAGGAGTCTTTCTTAAGCTTCAAGTAATCATCATCCTATCAAATCATCAACTCATAAACTCAACTTATCACCACCGTGCGAACTGTCCAACCTTCTCTTCTTTTCTCCCGTAGTTCTACGAACTACGGACGCTCTAATTTTGTACTTCTTACAAGTGAAGATACGTAGGCACAAGGGCCCCAATCCTTGGCGAGCACCCTAATCTAAAACCACCCATTTCCCCCTTAGTATTCTAAACTCTTTACATTTATATTTTTACTTTATTACCTTAGAAGAAAACAAACAAGTTAACCTAACATTTATCACGAATTGAATCAAGAGGTTACCGTTGGGTACAACGGATGCGAGGGGTGCTAATACCTTCCCCTCGCATAACTGACTCCTGAACCTAGAACTTGGTTGCGACGACCATGTTCTTTCCCTAAAGTTTTTATCGATATTTTCCTTTCCTTCTTTGGGATAAATAGAGTTCGATGGCGACTTTGTTTTCCGTGACCATTCGTGAAGGATCGTGCTTTTTTCGAGGTACAACAGGTTGGAAGCTTTGTGTATTACAAATAAGAAAACCAACGTGGGGTTTTTCTTCGAGATCATTGGGATTTGAAGGTTTTGGACAAGATCACATCAAAACAGGTTCGACCGAGTGAAGGTCTTGGGACAAGGTAGTTTCCTTGCAATGGAGTAGCGCGAGACAATGAATCGTGTTCAAGAATCTTGGGTTCAACGAGTGTGTGCTTGAGATAATCGGCGGATTTTAATAGCATTGTTGGTGACTTGATCAATCTTTAATCAAGGGTTTAGAGGTGGTTGAATCAACAACAAACCATAGAGTTTGTGGGGTTAGAGTTCTTCACCTCTTGTATAAACATTTTTGCAAAGATAAGGTTAATTGCAAGTATCTCAATTCGATTTCGAATTGAGTTCAGACATACCCCTAGTGAGGCTGATTGGAGAACTGCCTAAACAAATCTTTGTGTCTCTTTATCTCTTTATTGCTTTCTCTCTTTAATTGTTGTTCTTGCAAATTACCGATTTCGTTGTTATTTCGATTAATTTGATTCGAAATTGTTTTAAACTATTTTTTAAAGTATTGTTGTTGATATAATCATAATCACTTTGATTTTGACTGACTTTTAACATCAACAAAATAAATTGAATTTCCAAACATGGTCGATCGCACACAAAGTGTTCGATAAATTGTCTTTGAGTATTTTTATTGCTTTGTGTTCATTGGAGTAAGCTTTACGAATAGCTTTACATTTGATTGATCGTGAATTAATCGTTGTTGAATAATTTGTGTTCATTATCATTCCATAGGTTTACGTTACGCGTTTCCGAGCTTTTCAATAGGAGGTTCGGTTAGATGATTCGATTCGGGTTGTCTTCGCTGTGCCATAAAATTTTGAAAGCAAATTTTTGCCAAAAGTTTTGGTTTTAGATTTGTGATCTATCCGCCCCCCCATTTAGATCAAAGTCTATCGTCTAACAAGTGGTATCAAGAGCTCCGATTTATTCTGTGCTTCAGATTTATTTTAGAAGAATGGATACCGAACCTACCAGAGCGTATATTAGAGCACCAATTTTTACCGACAAAAATTATGGCTATTGGAAAGCCCTTATGCGTATTTATGTCAACTCTGTTGACAAAGATATATGAGACACTATTTAAAATGGTCTGACTGAAATAACAATGACCAATGAAGGTGTTTTCCTACCTAAACCGGAAGCACAAGGGATGCTAATGATTGGAAATTATAGTCACATGATTGGAAAGTGAAAAATATTCTCACATCCACTTTGGGTGTTGTTGAGTTTTATTGTGTCTCTCATTGTGAAATTGTCAAGGCTATGTAGGATGCATTAGAGATTTCTCATGGGGGTACTAATGATGTCAAACAAGCTAGGATCAACATATTAAATCAAGAGTTTGAGCTATTTCGTGTTGAGCATGGTGAACCCCTTGCGGATATGCAAAAACAATTCAAACATCTTATCAATTGATTAAATGCACTAGGTAAACCCTAAACAAGTGAATCACATAAGAACACACATCCTTGTTAATAGATAAACCATTTGATAACAAATACCTTAACACTTTCTTAGCTTGCTCCATTTGATTGCAGGTCTATGATGAATGCATCCCAGAATAATCTTCAGCTAAACTCTGAGTTTCTTGTAGAGTTCCTGATTCTTAGATTTACTTTCAGAGACCTTAGAGAAAATAGTGGAACTGACCTCTTGACTTAGCATCTTTGATCTAGGGTTCATGTTGTAGATTCGTTTCCCTTTTGCATATTCCATTTCCAGCAGAGTGGCAATTGACTTCTCGGGGATGACAACCTTCTTATCCAAAATGAAAGAGACAATGGATTTGTCATCAACATCAGTAAATATCCATAATTCTTTTATCAACCTTGAAAAAATGGGACTGTAGAGATGATCAAAGTAATTTCCCCAGTCTTGTTTATGAAAATCTTCGGTTAAATCTAACCCATTTTCCTTTAAGTTATTGAAGTCCACCAAAAGTTCACCGAGAACTTCAAGTTCCTCAGATGGTGTAGTCAAATTGATTTGCGTAGGTCGGTCAAGGATATGCTGAACAACAGCCGGCTGAAACACACCCAAAGGTTGTCATAAAGTCATGGATTCTGGTTGCATGGTGCCAGTAGTTATTTGCTAAGAATATTCAGTTTGTTGCATTTGTTTTTAAAAATTTTAGACTGCTTGTTGTTGAGCATCCATGGAATAAAGTACGTAGCAGAGAAGAAGGGTTTTAGGGTTAAAGAGGATGAAATGTGGGTGAATACTAGCATAGTATGTGAGAGTGAGAAGAGTGAATATATAAATAAAAGGATTATAATGTTTTAGAAGAAATACAAAAGGGAGAGTAATAAATAGTAATTATGATTTTTAACCTAATCTCAAGACATCCCATCGCTCGAGGTGTCTCTTCAACGAGTAACGTGTAATTCGAAATAGACAGGTGTCTAAAATAAATCATAGACACACGTTTTAAAATTCACAATTTAGATGCTCTCAGAGTCAAGAATACCAAAGGGTTTTCTGACTTGAGATAATTTTAACAAAAACACTTTCTAACTTTGTGAAAATATCGTAGTCAGAAAGATACAATTAAAAAAAATATGTGCACAAGTCAAAATCACAATTTTAGATAGAGTATAAAACATTAGAAAGGAAATTTCATTCTGGACAGAGTTCCATTTTAAAATTTTTCAGAATGAACAGAAACCTATCTTCAGCTAAGAGTTTTGTCAAGATATCAATCCACCGGTGGTCTATATCTATGAATTCTAAAATAATAACCCCTTTCTGAACATAATATCTTATAAAATGATGTTTTATTTCTATGTGTTTGGCTATAGAGTGTAAAATAAGATTCTTACTTAGACAAATAGAAGACGTGTTATCATAGAATATAGGGATGTTACTCTCATATATCTGAAAATCTTTAAGTTGATTTTTCATCCAGAGCATCTGAGTGCTTCAAAGTGATGCTGAGATGTATTATGCTTCAGACGTTGATAGCGCAATAGTCGATTGCCTTTTGCTAGCCCATGAGACAAGATTGTTACCTAGAAACTGACAATTCCTAGATGTGCTTTTATGTTCTAATTTGTCTCCAGCATAATCTACATCACTAAAATTCTGGTATGCAGATGTCAGATGTCCTAAGAGATGTTAAGAATATAGATCTCTGCTAAAACAGAACAAGGACAAAACACCAGCATTTTAATTTACTTTAAAAATTAACAGTGTCATGACATCTGTTGTAACATCTGCAGATTGACAGAACAATTTATCTAACCATTTAAATTGAGCAGAATATTAAATGCAGAAAGATAAATAACACAATGAATTATTAACCCATTTCGGTGCAACATCACCTACATCTGGGGGCTACCAAGCCAGGGAGGAAATCCACTAACAGTAGAATTAATTCAGAGCTAAACTCCCAGTTTACAACTCCTCACTTAATCTCTACACATGCAATTTCTGCCTAGAACCCACTAGACAAGAGACACCTCTCACTCTCCCTCAACTACAACAGTGATAACAGTCAATACAAAGAAAATACTTTAGAAGACACTCTTCAAAGTCACAACTTGATCTTGCTTAAAAGCTTCAATCAAGTACAATACACTCTTGCTTAAAAGCTTTGAGTGAACAATTAATAATTAACAAATAACAACCTAGTCCAATTCACACATTAAACAATGAGTGAATGGCTCATAAAACTAACACACTAAATATGTCTACCACGATGCATCAAAAGATACAAAGGGTGACTTACAAAGTGACACACACAAGAGACTCTCAAAATTCTAAACCTTATTTTGCACCCAAGATCTTCTTGTTGTGAATACTTATCTTCGCTAGGGTTTTCGCCTCCTTAAATAGTAATGCAGACTGGGCTTGGGCTAGTCAAAAGTAACAGCAAGAAGAGAAGATTTCAATCTTCATAAATTGCAACATATTTGATTTGCTCAATCAAATCTAATCATATCATTCTTCCAATCTTCAATCAATCTTATGATAATAACTCCATATCAAATCAAATCTGATCCATAATAAGTGTATTAGAAAACGCCTTTAGAAAACCACCAAAAACATGCAGGTTCTACATAGGAATAGTGTAGCAAGCTTGCACAAAAAGATATGGACACACAAACATATTCATGACAGACAGATGTCACGACATCCTGTAGGACATCTTGGATTACACCTAGATTTACCAACATGCCTGCCAATCAAATCTTTTCATAATAAATCTTCTGCAGAATCTTTTTCATAACAATAGAAACAAATATTTTATAGTTTCCTAAAAAGTCTCAAAGATCCTTTTTATGAAATCCAATTAAATATGTGCTTTGTTTCTAATAAATCTCTTTGACCTGCACATACTGATGAGGTATATCCAAGAGGATCTCATCAAACCAAAACACCTTTGTCAAGAGATATAAAATAGCAGTGTCTGTTGTACCAGACATAGATGTCACGACATCTGTCTCGACATCTTGTTTGAAATATATGACAGCAGAACTGTCATAATAGTAGATGAAAATGTTATAACATCTTGCTTAACATCAGCGCAGAATCATGCTTTACCAAAATTTAGCCAATCATAGAGTCATGGAACTAACAATCTCCCCCTTTGGGATATTTTGGCTAAAACACCCAAACCATGATAGATCAGCAACAACAGTAGTTTTATCAAATACATCCAGCCTCACAAACTATCATGCTCCCCCTTAATAGTTGCATTCAGCCAGCAATAACAACACATCTATTCTCTCCATAGCAGTAGCAAAGTCCTATCACAATGTTGGTCAGCATGTCAATACATGTGACATAACATCAGGACAATAGATAACATTAATCGCTTTACTCCCCCCTTTTAGCAAACAATTGACAAAAATTGGAGTAAATGTACACACATATAAACTCAGATGCACACAAATCAGAGCCAAACCTAAAAACTGAATCATAATCACCATGCTTTAAAGCAAGACTCAACTGACAAACTGCACGTGGTGTCTGGATATCCTAGTCTGACATCTCATAATCTCCCAAGAGATTCACAAATATTCTGCAGAGAAAAATAAATTCTCCCAGACAATGACCAACGTTGTTTCCTAGGTCATTCATCAGAAGCAAGCATAGTCCTAGTTCAAACCAACAACCTCACAAAGCCAAACCCACAGTCACATTGTCAAGGTAAAAATTACACCAGACAGCACAATGTCAGGACATCTTGTATGACATTATGACCTCACCAGTGGTCTAAGAACACAAGCTTGCCTGAGAATTAGCAAACTTTGTACAGGCTACAGCAATGTAGCTACATATCAGACAGGTACGCAGCTCTCGCTATCATGCATAAACAACATTCCCCCTAAAAGAGAAAACCCAAACACATGAAGACTTACTTCAACATCTTCATATTCACACAATGGAAGCACATGCAACTCTACACCCCTTGTTTCACAAACCATGCTAGAACCAAACCTAATAGCAGAAGTAGTTGCAGGATAGGCATAACTATCTGCAAGATCACTTAGATCCAACTTTGAAGTACTAGAAAAATTTCCAAGATGTCAGGGTGAATGTCCTTCCCTATGCACAAAATCAGAGCTGATGATGTCTTGGTCTTCATCTTCACCAGTCATACAAATACAAGACAAAGTACTTGGATAGAGGCCCAAAAATCTGCTGACCAAAAATCCCTTCAGTGGAAGCCAGATCATAGTGCTCTCACATTTATATTATTCCCAATAAGCTTGTACAAATCTGATTTGATCCATTGACACCCAATGACAGAGCCAAAAAAAATACAATGTCAAGTTCACCATGAGCTAGAACAGTAACACAATGTCACAACATCTTGTCTGACAGTCTATCCTCATAGAGACATACAATCACAAACTGCTTGAAACCACAAACAATCTTGAGAAATAAATGTACTATTGCAGCAACAGATCCTAGATGGAAGTATAACTCCCCATATCAAGGATGACCATTGCTCTCTTTCCAGAAGAACACCTTAACGTGAATGGAAAACATAAGACTCATCTTCATGTCTTCAAGAGCTCACTCTCTGTTCAATACACCTGCTGAACATATTCACTCACTGCTTGAACCACAAGCAACCTGTGTACCACAATAGTACACCCATAAAATAGAAGCTCCCCCCTATCTTTTAAAAAAACACCCAAAATCACCAAATTCATGCTCATACAGTGAAAAGGTACCAAACTGCTCTACTTCTTTCTAGAGTTACTTGCAACAGAAGTAACCTCCTATCTTCAAGCTTTTGACCTCAACATGAGTCAAACAACCATATAGAAACCCCATAATCCAAGACAGTCACCGTCTCATCATTCTACCGTATGATAAGATGGAACACTTCTAATTTAACTGGTGAATATTCACTTCCATATAACACATCAGAATCCAGACTTTCATGCAATCAACCAATGATCCACTCCAGTCTTGTACAATACCTTCACATCATACTCCAAGACAGTCCTTTTACCTCATCATTCTCCCGTATGACAAGATAGAGTACTTCTTAGTCAAGATGTGAGTCACAAGTTCCACAACAGAACTTCAAGTCCTTCTTCAAGGAAAAATAAACCAGATGATGTTCTAACATTAGTTAGGACATTATATTGTAGACATCATACATTATGGTTCTTGATACAATAACCACTTGGACTTACCATCTGAATAGTAATCCAATCTGAAGATCATCAGAGACAATAGTTCAACAAAAAATCCAAATAACATAGAGGGAACTGAACTCTCATATTTCTCCCAAAAGAAGGCACTCATCCTTCATAAGCTCCAAGACATGAACAGAACTAGAACCTCCTTTGGTCTTCAAACAACTACCCTTCTGCACAAGAGTAATTTTCTTCAAGCATACTTCTTAAATAACCAAATGCCACTGTTTGGTTTACACAATATCTTTCTAGAAAATCTTTTGATCCACCAAGCAATCTTGATCTTCAAGTTACATCTCGTACTTGCTCCACAGTAAGGCATCTTAGATACATCAAGACTTGAACCTTCAACAACTTCTCGCAGCTCCTGCAAACTGTATGAGATAGACCTTTTTGAAGCATTAATTCCACTCATACCCGAGAAGATCAACTTATCTTCAAATGATGTACCATTACTTCAACTAAGACCCTGAAGTTTAGCTTGATGTTAGAACCTCTTATAAGATATCCTGCTGATGAGTTCAATCTTTTATTATGCCACTTAGAAGAACCTTATCACTCTATTAGAACAAGACTTCCATGTCCACAGAGACTAGATTAATGATATCAAGTTTGAGTAGATAGCCTGTATTCTACTTTACTGTACCACAACAAATCCCTTGAAATGCATTTGCTTCAGAAACTCCTCTTTAGAGAACCCAAACATGCCAAAGCTTGATTCTTCAAAGAGTATTAGTCACAAAAGATCTTTACAAAAGGACTTCCACTTTCCTTAAGTAGAGACTTCTTCATAAAGTCAGAGATAACTGCCACTTATCCTTGACCTCCAAGATGAGCAAGGTCACATGCTCCTATGCACTTAGATCGGAAATAAACTTACCCAAGCAGTGCTATCACCAACACCAAATTCTATACAAGTTTCTTGCCATGAAACTTTCTAGATAAAGAGCAGATGCTTCTAGTAGAAACTAGAATACACCTACTGCACTCCAATACTCCTAGATTAGAAATAAACGGATCTAAGAAAAATGTCTTCATCTTCACTTCCATCATCGCTACATTCTAGCCTTAGTTTCTTGCCAGGAAACCTACTAGAATAAAGACAGATCCTACCACACATGTGTATGATACCAAGATCATCATCTATATCTCCTTTGATCTAGTGATTCAACAGAATTATGCACAATCTTTGCTGATGGAATGTCTCAACATTTGGTTGAACATTAGATCCTTGAAGTAGACCAAACAGATCAAGGGCCTGATACTTGTGCAATACCTTGATCATAACCTAAGGAAAATCCATTAAATATTTGTGAATATCTCAAATAGAAATGAGTCTTAAATCCTTATAATAAATCCTTCTCTGAACTTCAGCAATCTTGTACTTCATGGATAACCAATTAAATACGTGTGTAGTCCACAAATAGCAATTGATCTTAAATCCACACAACTTGTCGAGAAGACCCTCTGATAGATATTTACTCTTCAGTAATACCAAAGGTATTATAAGTATCTTTAATGTTGAAACATCAAGGCTGACACCCTTGACTTAACCTGCCTATGACTTCCTCTTGCTAATAGAGCTCTTGCAAATCATGAATGGTGAAAATAAATCACCTCCCATTATAACATCTATTAGCACCAGAGATCCATTTTCAGCATGAGAACCAGATTATCTTCCTGAAGGAGCTCTTCTCTTCAAATTGACTTCAAGGTACATGATAAAACCAAACTTCCAAGTACGAAACAAACAAATCTCTTCATTCCATTTCTCCCGACGTTGGAATGACTATAGCGTTTAAGAACAGAAGTCAACAATCAAGATCTTTCACCATCTTTCTCTAATCACAACACTAGAATAACAGGACTACCAGAGTTCTTCCATCAGAAAAATATGCAGCGGAACCATCAAAAGAACATCTTCAACATGCCCTAAACAAGATGTCAGAACATCTTATAGGACACCATACAGATGAAGTAGCTACTCCTCCTAGAGTATATCAGAATGAATGATCTAATTTTTCCAAAGAGAACATTCAACAAATCACAGAGGCTCCTATATCAGAGAGCACAATAGCAGATACACAGAATCCTTCAAAAACAGGAGTAAACACAAATTCCCCCTTAACTTCATAAGCGACAACTCCTCAAGAACCCATCAGTAGCCCAAACATTTAGCAAGATCAGCAAATCAGCTACAACTTCTCCTTGTTTAAAACACCAGAAAGTATGTCCCAAGATCTCATCCAGAACAGACAGGATGCCTGCTCTGATACCAATTGAAATTCTGGTATGCAGATCTCAGATCTCCTAAGAGATGTTAAGAACATAGATCTCTGCTAAAATAGAACAAGGACAGAACACCAAAATTTAAATTTACTTTAAAAATTAACAGTGTCGTGACATCTGTTGTAACATCTGCAAACTGACAGAAAAATTTATCTAACCATTTAAATTGAGCAGAATATTAAATGCAGAAAGATAAATAACACAATGAATTGTTAACCCAGTTCGGTGCAACATCACCTACATCTGGGGGCTACCAAGCCAGGGAGGAAATCCACTAACAGTAGAATTAATTCAGAGCTAAACTCCCAGTTTACAACTCCTCACTTAATCTCTACCCATGCAATTTCTGCCTAGAACCCACTAGACAAGAGACACCTCTCACTCTCCCTCAACCACAGCGGTGATAACAGTCAATACAAAGAAAATACTTTAGAAGACACTCTTCAAAGTCACAACTTGATCTTGCTTAAAAGCTTCAATCAAGTACAATACGCTCTTGCTTAAAAGCTTTGAGTGAACAATTAACAATTAACAAATAACAACCTAGTCCAATTCACACATTTAACAATGAGTGAATGGCTCACAAAACTAACACACTAAATATGTCTACCACGATGCATCAAAAGATACAAAGGGTGACTTACAAAGTGCTACACACAAGAGACTCTCAAAATCCTAAACCTTATTTTGCACCCAAGATCTTCTTGTTGTGAATACTTATCTTCGCTAGGGTTTTCGCCTCCTTAAATAGTAATGCAGATTGGGCTTGGGCTGGTCAAAAGTAACAGCAAGAAGAGAAGATTTCAATCTTCATAAATTGCAACAGATTTGATTTGCTCAATCAAATCTAATCATATCATTCTTCCAATCTTAAATCAATCTTCTGATAATAACTCCATATCAAATCAAATCTGATCCATAATAAGTGTATTAGAAAACGCCTTTAGAAAACCACCAAAAACATGCAGGTTCTACACAGGAATAGTGTAGCAAGCTTACACAAAAAGATATGGACACACAAATATATTCATGACAGACAGATGTCACGACATCCTGTAGGACATCTTGGATTACACCTAGATTTACCAACATGCCTGCCAATCAAATCTTTTCATAATAAATCTTCTGCAGAATCTTCTTCATAACAATAGAAACAAATATTTTATAGTTTCCTAAAAAGTCTCAAAGATCATTTTTATGAAATCCAATTAAATATGTGCTCTGTTTCTAATAAATCTCTTTGACCTGCGCATACTGATGAGGTATATCCAAGAGGATCTCATCAAACTAAAACGCCTCTGTCAAGAGATATAACATAGCAGTGCCTACTATACCAGACAAAGATGTCTCGACATCTTGTTTGAAACATATGACAGCAGAACTGTCATAACAGTAGATAAAGATGTTATAACATCTTGCTTAACATCAGTGCAGAATCATGTTTTACCAAAATTTAGCCAATCATAGAATCATGGAACTAACAATCACAAAAACCTGATAGCTTATATTCTGATGTTTTCTCATACATCATGCCAAGGTTAGATTTTCCCTTCAGATACCTTAGGATTCTCATAACAGCAATTAAATGAGTTTTCCTTGGATCTGATTGAAATCGAGCACAAAGACATACACTGAATAAAATATTCGGGCACGAACCAGTCAAATATAGAAGAGAGCCTATCATACCATGATAGAGCTTCTAACAAACGTTTTTACTTACCTCATATTTCTCTAGAATGCTTGTAGGATGCATGGGAGTCTTTGCTGGTTTGCTATATGACATGTAAAATTTCTTTAGGGGTTCTTTTGTGTATTTGCTTTGATGAATGTATGTGACATTTATACTCTAATTTATTTGAATCCCCAAAAAACACTTTAACTCTTGCATCAGACTTATTTCAAATTCTACTTGCATCAGCTTAGAAAACTCTTGACAAACAAATGGATTAGCATAACCAAAAATTATATCATCTACATAAATTTGGCATATCATTAGATCGTTTCTAAAGTTTTTACAGAAAAAAATATTGTCCAACTGTCCTCTGGTAATGTTATTTTCTAGAAGAAAAGAACTTAGTCTTTCATACTAAGCTCTAGGAGCTTGTTTTAGACCATACAAAGATTTTTTAAGTTTAAAAACATGTTCTGGAAACTTGACATTTTCAAAACCTGGAGGTTGGTGAACAAATACTTCTTCAAAAATGTATCCGTTCAAAAATGCACTTTTAAGATCCATTTGATATAAAATAATACCATGATTAACAACAAAAGAAATTAAAAGACAGATTGATTCTAACCTGGCGACTGGAGCAAAGGTTTCATTATAGTTAATATCTTTTTGTTGATTGTAACCTTGTGCAACCAGTCGTGCTTTATTTCTGATGACTTTTCCTTTCTCATTTAATTTATTTCTGAATACCCACTTAGTTTCGATGATATGTGTCATACCCCAAATTTTACCCCTAGATTTCATCATCATTCGCATAACATTCTAGGTAAATCATTCATGCATAGCTAACCAAATTATCAAGATATGACTTTGTTTTGTTCATATGTGGATTAGGGGTAGCCCTAAGAGGCTCACAAGATTGATAAGTCAAAGTTTTGGATGGATCATCAATTAATCAAATTCTCATACACTTAATAGATATCCCTCCATCAATAATCAAGTGCAAAAGGGCTTCATTACAAGTTCTTCAAGATTCAAATTCATTTGGCCATGAATTAGGTTTTTTTCACCAAATTCAAATGCATCTTTGACTTTTAGTCAAGACATGATATCAAACCTTGGGACATGATTCAAGACACTCAAATACACCCTTGGATCCCATCCATGATGTCCAAATAGATCAAGAAATGGAAATCATTGAAGATCAAAAAATGGAGATTCATTTGATACACAAGCCATTCACTGCAAAGTCAAACCTTTGACTTTAGGGTTTTTGGTCAAATATGAACTTCTCAAGTCAAATTTCATGAAAATATGTTTGATTTAGGATTTTGATCAAAGAAAATCAAGAGAGTTGAGGTTACTTGCAAAAAGGACAACAAAAGAGAAATGAATTTTTCTAAGTTATGGATGCACAACGATTTTTTGTCCAACTTGCCAAGGCAATGACTTCCAATCCAAGCATCCATTTTCTTTGCTCCAAAGATCAACTTGAAGAGTGAATTCCATAATACAACTTTGTTCTTGACGGTGAATTCCCAAAAAATGCACAAATTTCAAGTTATGAGGCCATGAAGTTGATGTTTCATTCAAATGTGAAGTTCAACACTTAGAAAATTTAGAGAATGTTTCAAGCTTTCCAAAGAGTCCAAGAACTCATTTTTCCTATGCATGATCTAAGATATTCGAAGAGACAGAGTTGACCTTCCACACATGAACTTTAGGTCAATTTTCATGGCAAGTCTTGAAGCAAAACCATTCCATGCTGCAAATCCCTTGAATATAGCTAATGTAACATGCAAATCCTTCCTTGATCAAAGGATTACACGAAGTCTTGGGCCATTATCCATAGAGTTGAGACATTATCCAAGGGTTTATGCCATTTATGGAGCATTATGCATAAATGTCATATTTCCATTTTTGAAAGCAATCCCTTAAACCTCAAATCAACTCTTCTAGAACCTCCAACCTTTCTCTTCTGCAGAAACTAATCCCTATAAACCTCTCACTCACCCTACAAGATTGTACTTTGCATTGAAGCTATGAGAACCATGAAGCCACCAAGTTGAAATCCAACTAAATCATTAAACCTCAAGTTATAATTTTGCCTAACCTTATTGCTTTAGCTCCTACCCTATAAATAGAGGCTTATTCCTTGCTTTAAAATACAACAAGAACACTCTTAAAATACACTTGAGCAAGCACTATAACAGAACTTGCATCAAGATTGTCGCTTTGAACCAAAAACACCATTTTGCACAAAATAGTCAAATTCATTTCCACTCATAAAATATTCGAACCAACTACCCAAACACATTAAAAAAACACCTTATATAGGTGTTCAAGCCCTCATCTTCCTCGAAATACCTCATCTCTACAAATTCAACTCTCAATCCATCATAAAGTTTTCTTTCTACATTTTCCAAGCCAAAACAATATCCTGACCTTCTCCAATACATTTAAGCCCTCAAACACATTCCATAATCATGTCCTAAACTATTCCAATAGTTGGTTTGTGACTGTAAGTCCATTTTCTTTGAGATTAAATTTTCATCTCTCATTCTTGCAAGAGGATTTGCATACAAAGATTGAAGCTGCTTCAGTGCAATTTAAACATCCAAAAGGCACCAAGGGAGTTTGTTGAAGCTTTCCCAATCACGAAAAAATTTATGTAACCCCTTTTGAGAGGCTTTGGACTTTGCGCTACGAGGTAAGTTTTCTTCCTTCTGAAACTCATTAAGTCATGCCTCATTTTGATCCACCTTGGACTACAAACTTGTTTGTTATGATAGACAAAATGTTTTCCCCTTATTAATTGTTATTAATCATGTTTGTATGAGACTGTTGGTTGGAACTTCAGTTTTAGGGTTCTTATGAGTTCACTTTGATTTTTTTTAGTTAGAGGAAGAATTAATTCAATTGGATTGTACCATCAAACTCCCCTTGAAAAAATAATCAGTTTTCATTTTTATAACATCGACTTTTATTGAGTATTCAAAGAGATACATTTTTTTGTTGCAAATTTTGAAAATGGTGGTATGACATCAGGCTGAAGATGAGGTGAGGGTGGCGCCTTTTTTTTTTGTTTTCAAAAGTTATTTTAGTATAATATTTTTAGTTTGTGTGTGATACAATGGATGTATCACCACCCTAGTGGTTAAGGCATGTGCATTGTGTGTTTGAGTGAAGGAACTGAGGTTTGAATCCCCCTTGCCCCAGTTCTTTTTGTTTCTTTTTAATTTTTAAGTTTTTCAACTTGGTCTGATATTTTATTGCACGCGTGTGTCTATTGACTGGGCCAAGCAACTGGCCCAGTGGTTAAGTCTTTTAACCTAAACCTTAGATGCGCAGGTTCAAACCCTATGACTTATCCATGCTTGTTTGAACTTTTTCCATGTTTAAGTATTGTTATGACTTATCCATGTTTGGATTCTTAAATTATATTCATGATTAAGTGTTGTTACAACTTGTCCATGTTTGCCTTGTATTCATGATTAGGTGGTGTTAGTAAACCCTAATCCATGCTTACCCTAGTTGTGTACTTAAACTTGTCATCCATGATATCATGTTGATATTGTATATCCATGTTAACTTGAACCCATACTTATTGTTATATCCACAATTGATTTGAATCCTTTCTTACATCCATGATGCTTTAATCTTGTTAGAACTATGTCTCATGTATGCTTAGGTATTGTAACATCCTTGCTTGTATGTATCTACCTTGGGTTGTTACCGTGTCTATTTGCGACTTTGTTAAGTCTTAGGTGTTGTCACATATACTTTCATGTATTTGGTTGTTACCATGAGCATTTGAACTTTTTTCCCTTGTATGATTCCTTGATCAAAATCATGTTTGCATGTTATCTTTGTCACTTATATTTGAATATCATCCTTGTTCATCTCATCATTATTCGCTCATATTGCTCATACTTACTTTAACTTTGTTAAATTATCCCCAGGTGATTTTAGTTTGTTAGCCATTATCCTTCTTTGTTATCTTTTGTTTCTAAATCCAAAGGAAAGGTCTTTTGTTGACTTTATGTCATAGGTAACTTAGCCTTACCTT
The DNA here is from genome assembly GCA_963859935.3 of Lathyrus sativus. Taxonomy (NCBI): domain Eukaryota; kingdom Viridiplantae; phylum Streptophyta; class Magnoliopsida; order Fabales; family Fabaceae; genus Lathyrus; species Lathyrus sativus. The sequence continues at coordinate 285,492,688 of OZ012739.1, read as the reverse complement.
AACTTCCCCTTTTCACCTTGTTAGATTCGTTAACTATTCAACTTAGCCTTAGGTTAGAGTTTGTAAACTCTATGTAAGTATTATTGTTATAAACACTTACCTTCCCCTTTGAACCTTGATCACTATCAAGTGTTCTTCACCCTTGTTAATGTGAACTACTATTCGTCTAATTTCATCCTAGTAAAGATACGTAGGCATAAGACCGTGAAGTCTTTGTGAGTATACTTAGTAAAACCTTTAGGCCTTTCCCTATAGAAATTTTCCAATCAATAGCAAACAAATAATAACATAACACAAATACAACAAGAGGTTCCTATAGAGCACTATAGATACTTAGGGTGCTAATACCTTCCCTTAGTATAACCAACCCCTAAACCTTATATTTGTTTGCATTGTTGTTACATTGTACAATTAGGGTTTTATTTGATTTTTTCCCTTTCCTTTGGATGAATTAAAGTTCGGTGGTAAACATTCAATGTTTTATGATTCAAGTTAATACAATAGCTTGATATCCAATTCTCACTGCAACAACATGAGTTCCTTACGACTTGGGTACCAGATCCCAGACGTCATTTCTAGATAATTGATTCATCTCTTCTTGCATTGCCATAATCCACTCATTGTTCTGAAGTGCTTCATCACAAGAAGTTGGTTCTATCAGAGACATCAATCCCAGAAGTATTTCTTTAGTTTATTCAAAAGTGGATCTTGTTCTGACAGGTTCAGCTTTATATCCTAGAATCGAGTCTTAAGAGACAGTTTATCTATTTCTTTTCCTTTTCTAAGTTGGAGGACACTCAGTTACTTTTAAAGTATTTATATTAGCATTTTTTGAATCTTTATCGTCAGAGTCTTTTGCCTTATCTCCTGAGCCTGCAAGTGTTATTTCTAAATCTGCAAAATTTTCAATTAGCTTTGACTTTTCTAAGTCAAGCATATCGTCAAAACGAACATGAGTTGAATCTTCCACAATGCGTGTTTCTGTATTAAATACTCTGTAGCCCTTAGAGTGTTGAGAATATCCTAACATAATACATTTTTGTGCCTTTGAATCAAACTTGTCCAGGTTCTCTTTAGTGTTCTGAATAAAACATGAACATCTAAAAGAATGGAAATAAGAAATGTTGGATTTTCTTCCCTTACACAATTCATAAGGATTCTTCTCCATAATAGGTCTAATAGAGATTCTATTCTGAATGTAACACATTGTATTCATATTTTCTACCCAAAAGTGCTTAGCCACATTTGTTTCATTGATCATGGCTATGGCTATTTCTTGCAATGTTTTATTCTTCCTCTCTACAACTTTGTTCTGCTGTAGAGTTCTAGGGCAGGAGAAATCATGGGATATGCCATTAGAGTCGAATAACTTTTCAAACAACTGATTCTCAAACTCACTACCATGATCACTTCTGACTCTAATAATCTTATAATCAAACTCATTTTTCACTTTAGAACATAAACTAGTAAACACATAATATGACTCACTCTTGTGCCTTAGGAATTTTACCCATGTCCAATGACTGTAATCATCTACAATGACAAGTTCATACTTCTAACCATTTACTGACGTTGTTTTCATAGGACCAAACAAGTTAATGTCTTGAAGCTCTAGTGGTCTAGAGGTGGAAACAACATTCTTAGATTTAAAAGATGTTTTTTGTAAACTTGCCTTTCTGACATGCTTCACAAAGAGCATCTGAAGTGAACTTCAGCTTAGGTAGACCTCTGACTAACTAAAGTTTATTTAGCTGAGAAATTCTCCTCATAATAATGTGACCCAAGCGTCTATGCCACACCAACTGCTCTTCGTTAACATACATTAAACATTCAACATCTTGGTTTTTAAGATCAGAAAGCTTAATCTTATAAATGTTGTTTTTCCTCTTTCCAGTGAAGAGAAATGTGCCATCTTTATGACTTATAGCTTTGCACGTTTGTTGATTAAAGATAATGTCATAGCCGTTATCACTTAATTGACTTATGGATAACAAGTTATGCATAAGACCCTCAATATAAAGTACATTAGATATAGAAGGAAGAAATCTGTTACAAACTGTTCCAGATCCTTTGATTCTTCCTTTCTGGTTTCCTTTGAAACCTATAAATCCATCATCTTTAGGTTCCAGTCTTTGCGACATATGTTTATTTCCTGTCATGTGCCACGAGCATCCAGAGTCCAGGTACCATGACTGGTGTCTTAACTCTGCTCATAGGATATCTACAACATAAATTATCTTATCTTTTGATACCCATAATCTTTTGGGCCCTTTTTGATTAGCTTTGCTAGAGTTTCTAATTACTCTGGGTTATCGTGCAATATTAAATCTTTGTGCACGTGCAGGTGTGTAATGATAAGAAAAAGGAAGTTTTGTTTTTCTTCTTTGAGAAGGATTTGATCAACATTTTTCAGAATCATAACCAATTCCTCTCTTCCCATTATGACTAACACCATGATCATGGAAGCCATTCAACTTCTATTTATGCTATTGTTTTAGAATTTTTGAAATGCCTTATCATATTTATATAAGATGGTTTCAGAAGTTGGATAAGCTTTAGAAAGAGTTTCTTCAAGTTTTAAACATTTTTTGTTCAGAAAAGTATTTCCTTTTTCCAAGACAAAATTGTCATTTTTTTTTGTTTAGAAACTTCCTTTTCTAGCTTAATGCATTCTTCAACTTCAAATTCATGAGCCTTTTTCAGGTCTTTGAATTTGTGTTGAAGTTTCTGATACCTATTCAGAGATTCAGACAAACATGATTCTAAGTCAGCATGAGAAAGTTCTGAAAATACCTCTTTTTAGTCAGACTGAGTTTCTGTTATGTCTCCTGTAGATGCCATGAGCCCTATGTTGGCATGCTCTTCTTCAGAATCAGATTCAAACACTTCAAAGTCAAAATCATCCCATGTTGCCATGAGACCTTTCTTCTTGCCTTTGAAAGCATCCTTCTTGAAACTTTCTTTTCTAGATCTTTCCTTCTTTAGCTTTGGACACACATTTCTATAGTGTCCTGGCTCATTGCGTTCATAACATGTTATTTCTCTACTTGCTTTTCTTCTTGAAGATGAATCTGGATGATCGCCTCTCTTTCTTGTTTTTTTGAAGTTGCTTTGTCTTTTCTTCCAGATTTGTTTGAATCTCCTGGAGAGAAGGGACAATTCATCTTCATCATCATAACCTTTTTCATTAAAATCTTTTATTACTTCTTCTTCTACTTGGAAGGGTTTAGTCTTCTTTGTCCTTTTTTATTCTGATATAGACTTTAGAGTGACATATTTGACCTTTTCCTGAGGCTCAACTTCCTCTAATTCTACTTCATGACTTCTTAGCAAGCTGACCAACTCTTCCAGGCTTATAGAGTTTAGATCTTTAGACAGTTTAAGAGTTATAACTGTTGGTCTCCGTTTCTTTGGAAGACTTCATACTATCTTTTTGACATGATCAGCCGTGGAGTAACCTTTGTTCAAAAACCTTAAGTCCTACAACTAGGGTTTGAAGTCTTGAGAACGTGATCTCAATGGTTTCATCGTCTTCCATCTTGAAGGCCTCATATTTTTGGACCAATGCCAGAGCTTTTATTTCCTTGACTTGAGTATTACCTTCGCATGTTGTTCTCAAGGAATAAAAAATCTTCTTCGTTGTATCCCTGTTGGTAATGTTTTAATATTTGTTGTAAGATATAGCATTCAGAAGGATGGTTCTGGCTTTGTGATGATTTTTAAACTCATGCTTTTGATCATCGTTCATTTTGTTTTTGAGAATGGAAATACCAATCGCAGATACATCTATTTCATAACCATTTATAACAATATCCCAGAGATCTGCATCATAGACTAGAAAGAAAATTTCTATTCTATCTTTCCAATAATCAAACTTTTCTCCATCAAAAACAGAAGGCTTAAAATTGTAACTATCTCTCTCATTTGTGTTAGCAGCAGCCATAATGTTTTTCTCACACTGTATCTCTCTACACGGTTAAGTGTTTAATATACAAATCAATAACATAACCAAAGCTCTAATACCAACTGAAGGTGGAGAAAAACACAAGAAAGAAGGTTTGAATTGGGTTTTTACAAATGTAAAACTTTTTTGACCTCTATGCAAATATTACCAAGAGAAGGAAGTTAAAAAGGACACAAGTACTTTTATCCTGGTTCACTATTAACGAAGTTACTACAGTCTACACGCCAAGGTGATTTTTCCTTAAAAGAGGACTTAATCTAATAATTTAGACAGATTACAACAAATTCATCTAAGTGTTTAGAAAAAGACCTTAGCCCTCTCAAGTCTACTAACTAACACTTAGTCACTTGAGAAAAATGATATCAATCAAGATATAAATAAGGTGTTTACAATGTTGCTTCTATAAAGCAGATTAAATATAAGTTTAAGTACAAGAATCACACAAATATGAGAAACAACTCTTGTGTATGAGAAATAGATAGGCTAAGCGTGTTTTCACTTCCTTTTGTGTTGATCGTTGTGTGAGGGTAAAGCCTCATATATAGATGTGCTCGTTTCGATGATGTCAAAACTCCATTCCATAGAAGAATATATGTTGGGTGTTATCATCTTGTGGTAGTTGCATGTTTTGTCTCTCGTAATTCAAATGCTCATAAAAATCACATTTGTTGCATATAGATAGCCAAATATGTGTCACATAGGGTTCACTTAGTTGGTGTTGGTTGCTATACTATAGGTTTCATCAAAAGCAACACAAAGTATGAAAATAGGCATTTTTGAGTGTTTCAGGGCTTTGAGTCGACCACAGATCTGTTCCGGTCGACTCACACTGTGTGTTATTTTTGTGTATTAGTCTCGGGAGGGCTCGCGTCGACCCTCCGGTCGACTCATACTGTGAGCATTTTTATTTGGCTAAAAATGAATGCTATGCATCAACACATGCTAAGCTCTGGTCGATGCATGGTCCTGTTTTATGCACAATCTTGCATTTGGGTCTGCTCAGGTCGTCCCTCTCTGCTGCATAGGTCGACCGCTCGTTGTTTTGTGTCAAATTTCTGTTATGTCGATTATCCTTGTGAATTGGTTTTGTTTGTCATGTCAGTTATGTTTGGTATATAAGTTCAGTTTACTCATTCATTTCAAAATATTGAGAAAAATAAGAAAAGTGAAATAGGTGTCGATTTGGTTCTCATCATCTTCATTCTCTTCATAGCATTTCACAACAATTACACATAATCATCTTTGTTGTACATTGTGCATTGTTAGAGGTGATAACGTTCGAAGCCGAAGATTGGGTTATCCGGTTCGGGTTGAGAAATCGACAGGTTTTTCTTGAATAAAACCTTTGGGGTTTTGCCTTCCAAGATTCTTAGATTTTGGTGGTTTTTGCATGATTCGTCTCATCACATATTCATCCGAGTGAAGGTAATCGAGGAGCTGGAGGTTCCGTCGATTTAGTAACGGTAAACGAAGTATTGTGAGTGGGAGTTTTGGGTTTGACATGCAGGTGATTGAATTCAGTCGGGCCAGATTTTGAAGACTGAAGGTTGTTCAAAGATAGTGCCGCACTCGAAGGTTTATTCACAGTTGTCGAAGTACTTGGTTCAACTTGAATCAAGGGGCAAGAAGAAATAGGATCTACAACAACAATAATGTTCATTTGTTTGATAGTTATTAGCTTCTTATATAAACTTTCAACAACAGGTTATATCTATCTATTAACAGGTCTCAATTCCATTATTAGAATTGAGGGCAGACGTACCCCGAGCAAGGATGACGGGGGAACTGCCTCAACAAATCGTTGTGTTTTTTGCTTTACATTTATATTGCTTAATATCTGTGTTTTTAGTGCAAATGATTATATCAATCTAGGTCTGATTTGGGTTGTGCTAAAACTAATTTTGAACTTAATACAATCATTGATTGTAAGAGGAAACTCGAGCACCTAACTCTCAAAGCAGAACTCACTTGTAGTGCTCTGCACTCCAAGTGTTTGATAAATTGTCTGAACTAAAAACCTTGTGTGTTGTCTTTACATATTGTTAATAATTTAAAGGCATTGGGAATTGTCACACCGTATAGTGAGCATAATCAAATTGAAAGTGTGATTAACGTAGTGATTCTCATATCCCGTTTATCCGATTCCATAGGCTTAAACGCATATCTGGTTTTCTAGTAACTGTTCGTTTTAGACGTGTATAGTTCCTCCCACTTCCGCAATTAAAAAAATTTTAAAAACCATTTTTATTGGTAGCGCCGACTCTTTTAAGCAAGCGGTCTATTCAACCCCCCTTCCAGATCTGCGCCATCGTCTAACAAGTGATATCAGGAGCACCGGTTCATTTTGTGCTTCAATTATAACTTAGTAGAAAATGGCTAACGAACCTAAATGGGCTTATAATAGAAAACATGTTTTGAATGGAGAAAACTATAGTTACTGGAAAGACTGCATGCGTGTGCATATAAATTCCATTGACATAAAGTTATGGAATGTTATTTTAAACGGTCCTATGGAAATAACCATGACCGATGAAAATAACATGATTGTGCCTAAGTCTGAAGCACAATGGAATGATGATGACGAGAAGAAGTATAATTACGATTGGAAAGCCAAAAATATTCTGATCTCCTCCATGGGAGTTGACGAATATTATAGGGTTTCTCATTGTTTGACTGCAAAGGCTATGTGGGACTCATTGCAAGTTGCTCATGAGGGAACCAATGATGTTAAACTAGTGAGAATCAATACCTTAACACAAGAGTTTAATCTCTTTCACATGGATCAAGGGGAAACCATTGCTGACATGCAAAAGAGATTTACTCATCTCATCAATAGATTATACTCACTCGGTAGGCCAGTTTCCAATGATGTTGCTACTAACAAAATCTTGAGATGTCTTAACAGGGAATGGTAACCAAAGGTAACCGCCATAAAAGAAGTAAATAATCTCATGATTTTGAACCTCACAACATTGTTTGGAAAGCTTCAAGAGCACGAACAAGTGCTTCTTAGTCTAGAGCAATATGAGAAAAAGGAAAAGAAGGAGAAAACGAAAAATATTGAAAAGAAGTCTATCGCTTTCAAGACTTCTTGCTCAAAGTCCCACATAAAAGAGCTTAGTGATTACACCACGAGTGATGACGAAGATGATGACAAGAGTGAGGATATGGGGCTGTTTGTAAAGAGATACAATCGCTATGTCAAAACGAACGGTATCCAACATTCTAAGAAAAATCTTGTCAACTTTCGAAAACAATCAAGATACTCCAAAAATGACGACAATGAAGGAAACAAAACAAAAGGTCTGTGTTATAACTGCGGAAAGACCGGACACTACAAATAGGATTGTCCCTTGATGAAAAAGGACAAAGGGAAGGAAACAAGTCGGTCACATAAGAAGTAAGTTAAGCCAAGGAGAGCGTATATCGCTTGGGAAAGCGATAGCGAGTCATCCGAGGATGACAGCTCTAGTGATGATGATGAATCTGTCAATCTTTGCCTTTCCGCCTATCAAAAGAACAAAAAGAAAAAGGTACAACATCTTGAGACTACTGAGAGAATATGGGTTCTCGACAGTGGCTTCTCAAGACATATGACAAGAGACATATCTCTCTTCATTGACTTTGTGGCAAAGAAGAAGGGATTTGTAACCTACGGAGACAACAACCGGGGTGCAATACTTGGAAAAGATAGTGTAGGCAATCCCCCATCCACTACTATCTCCGATGTGTTGCTAGTCGAGGGCCTTAAACATAATCTCATTAGCATTAGTTAATTACGTGACAAAGGATACAAAGTATCGTTTTCAAAAGATTGTTGCCTAATTGAACATAATGATAAAATGAAGGATGTGTTTAATGGCCTAAGAGTAAACAATATCTATATGCTAGATTTGAATGAAGTATCACTGACTAGCGATAAATTTCTCATGACAATGAGTGAGGACTCATGGTTATGGCATATACGTTTAGCGTATGTCAATTTTGACTTGCTAAACAAGATAGTTTCAAGAGATCTAGTCATAGGCCTAGCCAAAATCAAGTTCACCAAGGATCACTTATGTGATGCTGTCGTACCTCGAAAAATACGATCCTCGCGATGGACGCGGAAAATACGTTTGAAATAGAGTCGCCACCGAACTTTATTCATTCCAAGAGAGGAATAGGAAAATATCTATAAAACCTTTAAGGAGATAAGAACATGGTCATCGCAACCAATATTCTAGGTTCAAGAGTCGATTACGTAAAGGGAAGGTATTAGCACCCTCTACGTCCGTTGTACTCAACGGGAACCTCTTGATTTGATTCGAGAGTAAAGTTAGATATACTTGTTTGTTTTCTTCTAAGGTTTCTCCTATAGGGGAAATGGGTGGTTTTAAGATAGGGTGCTCGCCAAGGATTGGGGCCCTTGTGCCTACGTATATTCACTTGTAAGAAATGGAAAACCAGAGCATTGTAGTTCATGGGACCACGGGAAAAGGGGGGATTGTGCTCGCCAAGATCATCGCGATCTTGTACCTACGTATCTTACATTTAAAGAAGAATGAAGAATCAGAGCAGCCATAGTTCGGCTGACTACGGTAAAAGGTTTGGTATGTGAACGAGTGTTTAAGGGTCTGAATATCTGAAGGAAACTCCTACTTCTAGGCTTGAAGTGGTTTACTAGGGATTAGCTCCTTATATCTCCAGTGTTTGGGGATGAAACAATGCATGTACATCATCGAAGGAAGTTTATCCAAAAACATACTATCAACAATTATGGGTATTTAGCTTTCGTCATCCTCCCTCAAATCTTTGCTAAACAGCAGTGCGATAAAGGAAGTGAAGTGAAATATTTTTGTGATTTTTTCTTTTGCGATAAATGAGAAAATGTGAGTGAATACGAATGAACTTGTTCAAAACATGCATAATTATCATATTAACAATACCACAAGAAACAATGTCTAAAAGCAAATAGCACTTAACATAAAAGAAACTACAAATGCATAGAAATGATATGGAAACTGCTAGTATTGTTGAACTGGACTTTTCTTCCTTGATCAATTGTCTAGAGAAGATGCGTCTTGAAGTCCTCAAACTTATTCAGGTGCAAGGCAAATACCCACAACCAAACTCCCTTCTTGAAAGGATATGCCTCCCTGGTCAATCAATTGTTGCACCCTAGCCTAGAAAGCTTTGCAATCTTTTGTTGAATGCCCCATTGATCCAGCATGGTATCCACAATATGCCTTGGGAACGTACCCAGGAGGGTATGATTCTGGCACTAGCTTGAGAGACTTAGGCTCCACTAGTGAATTTCGAATCAAATGTGGCAGAAGCTGAGTGTAAGACACAGGAACTGCATGGAAAGGAGTGTTCCTTCTTCCCAAATTATTGTGAGGCCTATGTTGATTTTGGCGTGGATTCTGATTTCCTAGGCCATAAGTTTGTTGATTTGCATAGGGAGCAATCCATGGTTTCTGACATGGTTCCTTAGGTATTGTTGGGTGTCCTTTTGGGATCCAAAGGTGGATGTCGTCATCTTCCTCAGTATCAGTAGGATGCTCTCCCAAGTGACTTTTCGAGGTCTCTTCAGCAAATACAACCCTTTTAGGCTTCTCTTCCATCTCCTCTCTTGATATCATGGTCTCCACATGATTATCAAAGGATAAAGACATCTCATCTGCCAAAAACTCAACCTTTTCCTTGTGGTAGCAGATTCTGATTGGTCCACAAAACTCTTGTACTTCCTCTTTGCCAGATCTTTGAGTTGAACCATTTGGGATAGGGTCTTCCTTTCTGGTTAATCTTTGTAACTTGTTTCGAAAGCTTTCATATTCTTCGATAGCATGCCCTATGGTTCCAGTATGATACCCACACTATGCCCCTGGGTTGTCTTCCTCGAAGACTATGCGCTTGTTGTTAATTATCTCTCGAACTTTATTCTTGAATGACCAATAACCTTCAATAGAGTGCCCTCTCACCCCTTTATGGTATTCACACTGCGCATCAGGATCATATCCAGGTGGAAGAGGAGTACGAGCTAGCTCGAGGGATACGGGTACCACTAATGAACTCTGAATCAGGTACGAGAGCAGTTGTCCACACGGTATAGGAATAGGGTCGCGAATAGGGGGTGACTGAGACTTCTTGACGCCTCTCTGGTTTAAATTCCCCTGTTCCTGGGATAGAACAGGTGATGACCGTTAATTTCAAGGCTTTGGAAGAAATGGTTGGGGATAAAACCCAAGAGGAACAACACACAATAGATTATTAACTGCGGGCTGTGGAGTGGAATAAACTGCGGGAGTAAAACTCCTAGTTGTGATACCTTCTTGAAGCTTTTCCTTTCTCCTCTTCAAAGTTGTTATATCCTCTGGTGTTTGCTTCATCTTGCCTTCGCTGCTATTCTCGTCTTTTCTCAGCTCAACTTGATTCTGCCTCAAGTGTTCCATGGTCTTCCAGCACTAAGTCAAGTTCAATACTTGTGTCGGGAAATCAATTGCGGATTATGGACAAAGGATGGATGAGTTTTTTGGTTCTGGAAGACGATATGCAATGCAAATGAAATGCAGATGCAATGACATGCGAATGCAATACAGGCACAAACAGGATCCAGGATAACATAAGCAGGTCAAAGCGCCCTAACCGTTAGACTATACAAGGCAAGTTCTAGATTTTGCACCTATAGACCCACTCATGGGATGGCTTCTATGTTGACGGATAAGGTTCCCAGGATCACGGACACCAACCGCATCAACATCATGCAATAGGCTAGCTGCATTATGACGGTAATACGAAAAGGTCTCTCCTGAGCGGATTCCTCATGCCAGGCACACGAGGAGCGGGTCCTCGGAGACTAACACTACACGACTACCAATATAGGAACTGGTTCTAAGAGCGGTTCCTAGAGTCACGGACCCTTCATGAATCAAATCGTGCAACAGGCTAGCTGCGTTACGATAGGATCTACGAAAAGGTCTATTCTGGAGGAGCTTTCATGCTAGGTACACAAGGAGCGAGTCCTTGGGGATTAACACTAATTACTACCAATTCTAAACTATGTTTTCTCTCTTCTTTTTCCAAAGCTCGGGTGTAGAGCTTTACATGCGATGTTATCCCCGAATCCAGCAGGCAGATATAATAAACAACATAAAATAGAAAGAGAAGGCAATAAATAAACAATAAGAGAAAACCAACATAAAGAAAACAGTTAAGCAAAAGGTTAGTACTCTCGAATCGAGTCAAGTGAGGCTTGACTCTCTCTTGCATAGGGCAATGCATAGTCCCCAGCAGAGTCGTCGTCTGTCGTACCTCGAAAAATACGATCCTCGCGATGGACGTGGAAAATACGTTCGAAACAGAGTCGCCACCGAACTTTATTCATTCCAAGAGAGGAATAGGAAAATATCGATAAAACCTTTAAGGAGATAAGAACATGGTCATCGCAACCAATATTCTAGGTTCGGGAGTCGATTACGTAAAAGGAAGGTATTAGCACCCTCTACGTCCGTTGTACTCAATGGTAACCTGTTGATTCGATTCGAGAGTAAAGTTAGATACGCTTGTTTGTTTTCTTCTAAGGTTTCTCCTATAGGGGAATGGATGTTTTTAAGATAGGGTGCTCTCCAAGGATTGGGGCCCTTGTGCCTACGTATCTTCACTTGTAAGAAGTGGAAAATCAGAGCATCGTAGTTCGTGGGACCACGGGAAAAGGGGGATTATGCTCGCCAAGATCATCGCGATCTTGTGCCTACGTATCTTACATTCAAAGAAGAATGAAGAATCAGAGCATCCGTAGTTCGGCTGACTATGGTAAAAGGTTTGGTATGTGAACGAGTGTTTAAGTCATATTCTAGCTGCTAAACGTTGGCTTGTCTGCTCTCTAGGGGAGGCTGAAGCACGAGTTTGTTATGCTCTGAAGAAAGGACTAAACAATGTTCTTTGGGAAAAGTTATTTGAGTTGGAAATTGCACGGGGGCGAGGAATTGGTGTTTAAGAAAGATTCAATCGCACGGGGGCGAGAAAAGAGTTGGGTTGAATAGGTATCTAAGGTTTCGATCGCACGGGAGCAAGAAGGAGGAGTTTGGTTAGGTAATTTGATAGAGAATGATGATTATTCGATAAACGAGACGTCGGTCTCGCAATCATTTAATCGGGATATTATTAGAATGCTAGATTCCAACGATACCTTTTTTATTCAAAATATGTTTGATGGACGGTTTAGACGCGAAATAGTTTCAATTGAAGGAGATTTAGATTTGATCACACGAGGGTGAGAAACGAGGTTAGACGAGTTGAAAATTTAGGAGGAATGACGACTACTTGATAAACGAGACGTCGGTCTCACAACCAATTAGTCGGGATATCATTGGAATGCTAGATACCAACGACACCTTTTTCACTCCATTAATTATAAAATATGTTTGTTGGACAGTTTAAGTACTTGTCCAAGTAATTAGGGGAGGTGTTTTAGGAACGAAAGTTCGAATGACACGCTAACCAAGGCGTACACCTCAATAGTTGTCACTCTCGAATCCAAGGAATGTGCGACTCCAAGAACTCGATACTTTCGTAATTTAACTAAGAAAATGGTTTGAATAGGTTAGCATACTCGGATTGGACGCGCTAGGTATTCTAAGAATGTAAGATCGGAAGGAAATAATTTGCTTTAAGAAAATAATTTAACTTGGTTAAAAAATAGTTTTAATTTTCATATATAAAATTAATTAATCAATTATAAAAAGGTTTTAAGAAAAGCTAATCATAATCAATTGTTTTGAGAAAAGTTTAATTTTTTTAGAAAAAAAAGTATTAACTTAACTAGTAACGTATAATTTTCTAAAGGTTTAAAATATTTTAGTTTGAGAAAAATATTCAAACCGATTAAAAGTTTTTTTTTAAAGATGAAAGACGAAACGACCACAACTCAAGGCGTACACCTCGAGAGCGGTCGCTTAAGGATCCAAGGAGTGCTAGACTCCAAGGATCCACCACTTTCATATAAATTCAAAACGAATTTTTACTTATTCTAATCTAAAAATATTTTGAACTTAATGAAAGAAAAATAGGAAACAAATTTAATAAAATTGAATAGAATTTAAATATAGTTATTTTGCAAAGTAAATATCAATTATCATAAAAAAATAAAACTAATAATATTGCTAATAATATTAATAGTAATAATATCACTTATAATATCATTAATAATATTACTAATAATATATTAATCATTAGTTTCCAAAATAGCCCCCTTAAATCCCATTAAGTATTAATTAAACTAATTAGCATTGTAATAAAGATAATATAAATTAAATAACCTAGAAATAATGTTTCCCTATTTCCAAATTAATTAACTTGACAATTAACCTGCTAATGTACCGAAAATGGAACAAATAAGAGTGGCTAATCAACACTCAAAGGGCCATTAATCCGTAAAGCCCATAAATGATAAACTAGGAGGCTGGAAGCCTCCAAACTCTAACACGTGCATCCGGCCATAGAAAAATGAAAGGGCACAAGCTTCCACGGTGCCAGCTGTTGATATTGGGAAACTGGCACTGCAGCATTAACTAATGGCAATAAACACGTTTCTCTCTCAACTATTTTCAAACGAACAAAAGCTCTGTCTCCTCACTTTCTCGCCATTCTCTAACCCTCTCTCTCAATTCAAATCTAACTTCTTCTCTTTGAAACCCATCCCCAATCCAAATCACAAACCCCTAATTTCATGCGAAAATCACACGACGAGCGTACAAATATCAGATAAAGCTTCGTGAATCAAAACCTAATTCCTCCCTAACCCCTATTCCAAACATTATCGAAAATATCAGATGATTGCAAATATGTGAAATGAGAGTTTCAAACAAATATCATCAACATCTAACAAGGGATAAAGAGAATGGAAAAATGAGATACCGAATCAGAGAACAACAACAACTTCTAACGGATTCTTCAGGTATGATTCCTTTTTGCCGCCGACTCTGTTCTTTCCTCTACCTGCTACAACTTCTCTGCTACGGGATTAGTGTTGCTGAAGGCTAAACAACTCGATTCAAATAAGTCCCAATGTGAGACTCAGTGAACCCTAGGTTGTGAGCTCTGGGTGAAGGTGTAGAGGGATATTTCAGGAGAGTTTCGGTAGGTTATTTTTTGTTCTGTTTTTGCCAATGAATGGAGTTGTATATATAGGGGATTTTAGGGTTTGGCTTGGTACATGTGAAAATCAAAATTTTGCTGAAAAAATTGTTTGATATCGTGTGAGGTTTTGTGTAGGAAGATGAGGTGCATTTTTTGTAGTACAAGTTCGTTATGTGCTAATACCACGATTCCTGATTCTATGGGATTTGAGTGATAGTGACTTCTGAGTTTTGTCTGTAGTGAACTTTAAAATATCTGATTTTACTGAGTTTTTTTTACTGCGAAAAAGTGTCATTTTACCGTCATAAACTTGTTTGACGTGGCATTGGAAAATATTCTAACTTGTGTTTCTTGGTTGTTTCATGTTAAAATGATGCAGGGTATTTGGCATGAGATTTGGGATTTGGCACTTGGATGAAGCTACGGTTTAAGTTTGGAAATAGACTAAGGACTTGTACCCTCTTCCTTTCGTCGATTTTCTTTAGTGATATGGTATACTGTTATTTATACCTCAATTCAGGCTTATGCTCATTCTTTCATGGCCTTGAACACACCATATATTGTGTTTGAGTGATAAAGGATTAATAACACATTTTCATCCTAAAAGAAAATCTGACTCTATATGTGTGCAGGTGGAGGCAACCGATAAGGTCCGAGGTGATATGTTGTCCCTGGTAGGCGTGGCTATATAGAGCTGAGTCGCAAGCCGGATATGTCTTGGTCTGTCATGTGTATCCTTGAGTAGAACCTTTACTCAGTGATCCAGTTGTATGTGTATGGTTTTCCTTCAGCTGAAGCACCGCGAGATTTTCATTATCCACAAGGCTTCTAATATTCACAATTGTAGTAAGAGCATACCCAACAAGTGGAAATATGAGAAGGACATGCCTAATAAAATCTTGGCGAGAAAATCATGGCCTTAGTAAGAAGTCAAGTATGGTATGGTATCATTTTGTAGCTTATGATGAAGTGTTGCAGATTTCGTTACAACTTGGGGAGATGAGAAGTTCACATACGGTTCAGAGGCAAGGTCGTGAATGATCGGGACATTTTCTTGGTAAGACTTATTACCTCATTCTCATTGTTAATTTTTGGACAGAAATACAGAACTCTTGTCGTATCTCCTAATGAACTCTTCTCTCTTTCTTATGTTATTCATAACAGAAAAACATTCCATCAGTTTAGACCATCCGAGGCAGTGTCGAAAACTTAAGATGTTGTTCCCACAGTCGAACCACAAGAGATATTTGGTGAGGATCGGGGCTTTCTTGGAACATTTCAATGTTAGTGACTTTTTTACTCTTTCTTTTCTCATTCTGTAGGGTATGGGAGAAATCATGGCAAGTAAAGACTTGCTGCCATATTCGTTGCAATTGCTTGGCATGAAGGGCTAAAGTCTAGATAAAGCATAATGGTAGCACCTTAGAATCCTAAACATTAGAACCTGAATAATAATTGCTATAAAATAGATTTGCGAATCTTTTCTCCTTTCTCTTGTAGTAACTTTTGCAATTTTGCGCAGGGTCTTTGTAACTTGACCTCAATTTTTCTGGTATGACCTTTCTTGCATGATAGAAACTAGTTTCCTAATCCTTACTTGAAAGTGCTCATATGCTGGTGCAGCTAAAGTTGTTGTGAATTTCTTCATGAGTTTTCTCTCCTTTCCCAAAGCATCTCACCAATCTTAATATGAGTATTAGTTTTTTTAACAAAGAGGTGGTAACAATATGTTTAAGTGTTCATGCCTTCATGTATTTAGAGTGAAGAATGAAGTTAGTTCATAACCTGCTGCTTGGATATTTTTTATGTGGATGGCGCGTGGGGCTTTTGCTTGTGTTCTGATGTTTAGTGTATTGATTATTGTGAAAGTATATTATCGTATAAGAGTACTTGTAAAGGCACTAACTCGTGATCACTCTCCATTATGCAGGTTATGTCGCCTCAAAGCCTCGCATTGAAATCTCATGATAGCAGTAAATGGAAAAAGGCTTTGAACTTACAGAATATTCGATCCATCAAGATGCTATCTTTGACCACCGAGAAGCCGGGACTACCTGCTTTTGCCAATACCGCTTATAGATATTTCGTATTATGAGAGAATGCGTGAAGCCATTTCTTTGCAGAACTCTTTACTTGAATGCTTGTACCTTTCCGTGAATCATGTACATGAATTTATTTAAATATCGGTTCAATGCCTTGAATCCATTGTATCCATAGTATGTAATGGTTATGAGATTCATTTGAACATTGGAATTTTGGTGTATTTTGTAATGTAAAATTAACACTTGTATCAATTTCTTTATTTAAACATCTTGCCTCATTGCTTTTCCTATGCTGAAGCTTTAAAAATGGTAATGATATAAAGTCTAGATTGAATTGATTGCCTGCAGTCGCAGCTTTGACCCCACGACCTTTGAGCACTATGGTTATAAAACGAAAGAGTGATCTTACAGTTTACAACTTCTCCAATTGTGATTTAAAGCAATACTTTGAAATAAATAAATAAAACTCTTCGTTTTGAACATCCATATCGATGAGATTGGCCTTGAAACTAATGGATTTGTATAATATGGGTGGTCCATTCCTCAAACATAACTTGTATGGTTATGAACTGATGCATTATACCATAAGCATTTGAAATGAATCAAAATATCTTTTGGACTAATTACATCTAAATTCTAATTCAACTATGACTTGAAATTGACAAGCTAAATCTAAGTTTGTCACAAACTGATTTAGAATCCAAACATAGTTTAACGCTTACAATCAATTCGAACAAAGCCTGGGGCTAAATCAACCGTGTCCATAAGCATCAGGTGAAGTATCCTTTAATTAAGTGCAGATCATAACAAGCAACTTGTAGTGAGGCTTACACAACCTTTAGAGAAGTTTGTAATCAAGTGGAAATAGAGTTTAAATTTCTTGAAAACCAACAATTGTATGGCGAGGTGGATCTAATCATGTACTTTATGGTATTGACCATATCATGTATGTCTGATCGTGAGAATGAGGACACACATGAGTTTGGGTGTAAGGGGCTGGAGGCGCGCTCCTCCCACAAGAATTCAACATAAATTGCTAGGAATTATGACCACAATGAGCACACACAAGGTCTTTGTAAACGAAACCTTAAAGGGTCATGGCCAGAAGTCGTGAAGCAGTAAAACATCCATTAAATACCGAAGTAGGACAAATTCGGGGTATGGCAGATGCATGCCAAATGGGGAAGCAAACAAGGATCTCATTTAAATCTAAAAATATTGTGTCAACTGCGAGACCCCTTGAACTTCTCCATATGGATCTATTTGGGCCATCTAGAATTAAAAGTCTAGGTGGTAACTATTATGGTGTTGTAATAGTCGATGATTTTTCTAGATTTTGCTGGACTATCTTCTTGGCTAGCAAGAGTGACACATTCGTAGCCTTTGAAAAATTTGCTAAGCTTTCTCAAAACAAGTTAAACATAAACATCATATCAGTTAGAAGTGATCATGGAGGTGAGTTTGAGAATTATCTGTTTGAGGAATATTGTGGTAGACACAGAATTGATCATAACTTCTTCGCTTCATGTACCCCTCAACAAAACGGGATTGTGGAGCACAAAAATCGAATTTTGGAAGAGTTAGGGAGAACTATGATCAACGAAAGTGTGTTACCTAAGTATTTTTGGGCTGACGCCATTAGTACGACATGTTATGTATTGAATAGGGTGCTCATTCGCCCTATTCTAAATAAAACATCGTATGAACTTTTAAAAGGGTGAAAGCCAAATGTCTCTCACCTACATGTCTTTGATTGTAAGTGTTTTGTGTTAAATAATAGGAAAGAAAGTTTAGGTAAATTTGAATCCAAGGCAAATGAAGGTATCTTCCTCGGATACTCTCAGTCAAGTAAAGCTTATAGAATATACAACAAGAGATTACTTACTATCAAAGAGTCCGTTCACGTAACATTTGATGAGTCTTATCCAAGAAATGTCGGAAAAGGTAGTTTAGTTCATGGTGCAGGTGTATATTCGGAAGACATACTCAAAAGTGTTGAGCCGGGTGATCAGTGGTTTTTATTCGTTATTTTACCATTAGTTTTAGTTAATCATTATATATGTTTAGTCGCATTTTATTCGTTTTTATTACATTTTACGCGTTGGTTTGGTATTTCGATGTTTTCTAGGTTCAGGTAAGCAATCAAGAAGAATCAGAGCAAAAACCGGGAAAAACAACATGAATTCGGAAGAGTTCTTGAAGTGGACCAGGATCCTGACACGGCATCTCGTGTCAGGCTGACACTGCCCGTGTCAACTGACACGGCCCGTGTTGGCTAAAGCGCTTCATCTTCTAATTTTCTTGGATTTTTAACCTTTGTGATTCCTAAGGGTATATTGGGTATTTTCCTATTGCTGGGTTAGACCTGAGACTATTTAAGACGTGTTTTGAGAAGGAAAAAGGGACTTTTAGAGAAGAGAGAATTATATTATCAGAATTAGAGAGATCAAGAAGATTGGAAAACTGAAGGTTTTCATGCGCGGAAGCAATTGAAGATCAAGACAATCCGATTATCTTGTAATGTTTATCTTTTATTCTGTATTGCTTTTAATTGTTATGAATAGCTAAACTCCCCAATGCTAGGGGAGTGTCCCTGAATTGACTCTGTAATAACCTTATTTCCTTTGAATTAGTAATTTCACTGCTTTCTAATCATCGTTGTTATCGTATAACGTTCTTAAGGCTTTTCTTATATGACAAATAGGATTCGATTTATGGTTAACTTTAGGTTTGGAAAAACGATTGTTAATGCTTTTATACGATAATGCTATAGTAGATATTGCCTAGGAATGGGGATACCCTATAGTAATCGTAATGTTTTAGTCAAACAAATAGCTTGATATTGTTCCTATACCGCCAAGGAATTGAGGTATAGGGAGAATACCAAAGGGTTTTCTGCTAAGGAATTAGAGTCAACTAATCTTTAAAACCGGTAACGATTGAATTGAGCGGTGATTTATGAAAACTAAGGATTAAGGTTGTTACAAGGCTTTTCATACACCCTACCCTAGCATTGCTTCTCCTTTTGTTCAAAACCTTTATTTTACTCTTTTTGCCTTTTGTATTTTATTTTTAGAAATTAAAAGCTTTGAAACCCCAAGGCTTTTGTTTAACTCACATAAAACCAGAATTCTATATCGTCAAGCAGTCCTTGAGATCGACATTCGGGAAATTTTCCGTTATTACTCAATTGTCAAAATAGTACACTTGTTATTTTTCTGATCAAGTTTTTGGCGCCGTTGTCGGGGACTGCCTAAGATCATAGATTTTTAGAGTTTTATTTTAGTTAAAATTTTGTTTTGTTTTTTTAATTTAATTTTTGTTGTATTTTTATTTTTATTTTAGTATAAAATTTTTTATATTTTTAAATATGTTATAGATTATTGTTACTTCTTGAATTCTTTTATATCGTGCTATGGATAAAGTGTCTCAATTTTGTAGTTATGAATGTTTTTTATACATTGCCACCTGTATCTCCTGCATGTTGGTCGCCTGATTCGGGAATCAGTTTGGAAGATGCGACTAAAATCTTTAACGCATATAGGAGGGAGGTAAGAATCCTTATGAATGAATGTAAGGAAGCTAACTGTTACCCAGAAAAATTTATTTGGAGAAAGTTCAGGTTGAGAGAAGAATGTGTGAACGAAGAAGAGCAATTCATGACGTCAGACGAAGAAGATGCATTAGAAATAGAAGAATCTAAGGTGAACAAGAAATACAGGGATGAAGAAAGAAGGAAACTTGAAGATGATCTAGTGCTAGATGAAAATACAGATATAACAAATTGTGTAAATGTAGACATCCAACAAGAAAATCTTCAAGAAATTAGTATCCCTAAAAACTATTTTAACAAGGCAGATGAAAGACAAGAAATTGACAAAGTATTGGATTTCATTCATGCCTTGTTCACTAAAGAACATCTGAAAACGATTTGGAAGCAACATCAACAATACCTCAAATTCATGGGATTGCATCCAAACAAAAGAAAGAAAAAAGATGATGTGTTCTTTGTTTCATATATGCCACCTTAACAGAAAGTGAGTCGTCAAGCCATGCGACGTTAAACGAAGCGCTGCGTGGGAGGCAACCCACGGATTTTAAGAATTGATGCTTTTATTTTTGTTGTTATTTTATTTTTGTAGGAAATAAATGAGAACTTGCAGGGACAAACGAGGAAGCAGCAAATTGGTGTTGCATTACCCGTCAACTTCTCTGTAAGGATCTCTGTGAGTACATCTCTTCCTCTCTTGTTCCAAAATATTGAGGTCAATGTTTAGTGCAAGTTTGGGGGAGGAATTACTATTTTGAATTTTCATTTTAATTATTTTTTTATGTTTGTTAAAAATCTCTTTGAACTCTCCCCATATGAAGACCGTAAAAAATAAAAATTCTTGTGAATGCTATGATTGTGTGAGGTAGGAAGGAAAGTATATAGAGTTTGAGTGAAGAAGAGTTAGAACTAGGAATTTAAGAAAGTTTGAAAATTGAGGTATAACTTGAACACCCTAGGTTCCCCGGAGTAAGGAAACGAGTCCAACATGTAGATTTGTGCCATAGTACTTGGATTTGAGAAGTATTCCCCGATTAGTTCATAATGATAGTTCGGCATGATTAAATAGAATTGCATGTTTAAAGATTGATTATGAGAATGACTCGTGGCACCAAAAAAATTGAATAACGACGGTAAAGACAACTAGTTCATCTAAGTTGGGTAACCCTCACCCGGTTATTTAGCCTAACGGCGGTTGAATCGCTATAGTCGTCGCAAAGTGGACTAATAAATGCCAATGAGCGAGAAAAAAAGAATAAAGGTGCTACGGAAAATGTCTCGATCAAAATTCTACGTGTGAAGGAAAGCAATAAAAAATGCCTTAATCTGATTATCCAAATGAAAGGGGTAGAAAATAGAAGAAAAGACTTAAGCCCAAAGCATAGTTGGAGAGGTGGCCGAAAGGGGGATTTAGGTCCGTAGTTTTATCGCGGTGTGTGTTTGTGTAATACCTTCATTAACAGACGATTACCAAGAGAACTAGTTTTAGCCGATCAGAACAAAGACTCACGTATGAGTATTGACACACCTTACATTCATAAGTTCTTCATTTGATATGTTGTTTAATCTGAATATTATTTATCCAAGTTGATTGCTTGAGGTCAAGCAATGGTTTAAGTTTGGGGGAGTTTGATCAGTGGTTTTTATATGTTATTTTACCATTAGTTTTAGTTAATCATTATATATGTTTAGTCGCATTTTATTCGTTTTTATTGCATTTTACGCGTCGGTTTGGTATTTCCATGTTTTCTAGGTTCAGGTAAGCAATCAAGAAGAATCAGAGCAAAAACTGGGGAAAACATCATGAATTCGGAAGAGTTTTTGAAGTGGACCAGGATCCTGACACAACCGCTCGTGTCAGGCTGACACTGCCCGTGTCAGCATGCCTGGGGCAAAAAAAAAATTTCTTATAGGCAGTGAGCCAACACGGCCGCCCGTGTCAACTGACACGACCCGTGTTGGCTAAAGCGCTTCATCTTCTAATTTTCTTGGATTTTTGACCTTTGTGATTCCTAAGGGTATATTGGGTATTTTTCTATTGTTGGGTTAGACCTGAGACTATTTAAGACGTGTTTTGAGAAGGAAAAAGGGACTTTTGGAGAAGAGAGAATTATACGATCAGAATTAGAGAGATCAAGAGGATTGGAGAACTGAAGGTTTTCATGCGCGGAAGCAATTGAAGATCAAGGCAATCCGATTATCTTGTAATGTTTATCTTTTATTCTGTATTGCTTTTAATTGTTATGAATAGCTAAAGTCCCTAATGCTAGGGGAGTGTCCCTGAATTGACTATGTAATGACCTTATTTCCTTTGAATTAGTAATTTCACTGCTTTCTAATCATCGTTGTTATCGTATAACGTTCTTAAGGTTTTTCTTATCTGACAAATAGGATTCGATTTACGGTTAACTTTAGGTTTGAAAAAATGATTTTTAACGCTTTTATACGATAATACTATATTAGATATTTCCTAGGAATGGGGATACCCTATAGTAACCATAATGTTTTAGATCAAACAAATTTCTTGATATTGTTCCTATACCTCCAAGGAATTGGGGTATAGGGAGAACACCAAAGGGTTTTCTGCTAAGGAATTATAGTCAACTAATCTTTAAAACCGGTAACGATTGAATTGAGCGGTGATTTATGAAAACTAAGGATTAAGGTTGTTACAAGGCTTTTCATACACCCTATCCTAGTATTGCTTCTCCTTCTATTCAAAACCTTTATTTTACTCTTTTTGCCTTTTGTATTTTATTTTTACAAATTAAAACCTTTGAAACCCCAAGGCTTTTGTTCAACTCACATAAAACCAGAATTCTATATCTTCAAGCAGTCCTTGAGATCGACATTCGGGAAATTTTACATTATTACTCAATTGGCAAAATAGTACACTTGCTAGTTTTCCGATCACCGAGAATTGATCAACCTGACCTAGCCAAATCTGAGGAGGAAAAAGATGATCATCATGAAGAAACTGAGGTAGTTCATCTGTACGACAAAGATGATCTTCCTCCAGCTTGGAAGTCTTCCAAAGACCATCCCATCGACAATATCATCGGTGATATCTCAAATGGAGTGACGACTCGATCAAAGCTAAGTAATTTTTGTTATCATTTTGCTTTTGTTTCTCAGGTAGAACCTAAAAACCCAAAAGAGGCTTTACTCGATGAGCATTGGTTCCTATCAATGCAAGAGGAACTTAATCAGTTTAAGCAAAATGAGGTTTGGGACATTGTCCCTCCTCCACGAGGTCATCGAGTAATTGGCACTCGATGGGTGTTTAGGAATAAACTGGATGAAAACAAAGTCATAACATGTAACAAGGCACGTTTAGTCGCACAAGGTTATAACCAAGAGGAAGGCATCGACTATGAGGAGACTTATGCGTCGGTTGCCCGACTCGAGGCTATACGCCTCTTGCTTGCCTTCGCTTGTGCGAAAAATTTTAAGCTATTTCAAATGGATGTGAAAAGTGCATTCCTTAATGGCTATATAAATGAAGAAGTTTATGTTGCCCAACCTCCGGGATTTGAATCCCATGAGCATCCTGATCATGTATACAAATTAAAACGTGCCGTGTACGGACTCAAGCAAGCCCCTAGGGCTTGGTATGATTGTTTAAGCAAGTTTCTCCTTGATCAAGGATACTCAAGAGGAAAGGTCGACAAAACCCTCTTCATTAAGCGTCAAGGAAAACACTTAATGTTGGTGCAAATTTATTTTGATGATATCATTTTCGGGTCAACTAACATGAATATTGTAAGGGAGTTTTCTAATCTAATGCAGGGAGAATTCGAGATGAGTATGATGGGGGAGCTCATATATTTTCTCAGATTACAAATCAAGCAACTACAAGAGGTTACTTTTGTGAGCCAGATGAAATACTATCTTGAGCTTCTCAAGTGGTTTGACATGGCAAACTCCAAAGTTATCGATACACCAATGCCAACATATACGAATCTCAGTCGAGATGAAAGTGATAAGCGTGTAGAGGTGAAAAAGTATCGACGAATGATTAGATCTCTCCTCTATCTCACTGCCTCTAGACCCGACATTATGTTTAGTGTATGTATATGCGCTAGGTATCAATCATCTCCTAAAGAATGCCATCTAAAAGCAGTAAAGCGCATACTTAGATACCTTTCGGGTACTCCAAAGTATGGGCTATGGTATTCTAAGGGAAACGATTGCTCCTTGGTTGGCTTCTCCAATTCTGATTTTGCGGGGTGCAAATCAGATAGGAAATGTACGAGTGGCACGTGTCATATATTTTCAAAATCTTTGGTAAGTTGGCATAGCAAAAAGCAGGTCTCTGTAGCTTTGTCAACCGCCGAAGCAGAATACGTTGCGGCCGGCAGTTGTTGCGCTCAAGTCTTATGGCTTAAACAACAATTGCTTGACTTTAACCTCAAACTTGAGCGTATCCAATCTTCTGTGATAACACGAGTGCCATCAATTTAACCAAGAATCATGTGTTACATTCACGCACCAAACATATCGAAATTCGGAACCACTTCCTTATGGATAATGTAGAGAAAGGCGACGTGTTTTTTAAGCATGTTGATACTAAAAATCAATTAACTGATATTTTTACAAAACCTCTTGCTACTGAGCCTTTCTTTCATATCCGACGGGATGTCAGTATTCTTGATATTTTGGATCGTGTTTAGAAATATCTCTCGCACATTATATATATCTATGTCTATATGTACTTTGTTCATCTGATATCTAACAAATGAAGATGTTAAAAGCCATATGTGTGTGCATCTCGCTACTTTTGGAGTTGAGGTAATATCCTTCCTTAACTAAAATCTCTCACAATCTTCATGTTCACGAAATGAAATGTATCAAATTATGTGTCATCTTTGTTGTATATATCGTGTTTGTGCGTATTTCACTCCTCTGTATGCTTGAAATATGTTGTGGCAAGCTATTTATGTCTTTATGTATGCTAATATAGTCACAAATATAAATTTTGCTAGTTTTTATCTGCATGAGTCGACCTATGCAAGGTAGTGGTCGACTCACAAATTGACTATTTTGTTTGCATGAGTCACGTGTATGCGTAGGTCGACCCTCCGGTCGACGCATACCCCTGCTATTTCAAACGTTTGTTTTTCAGCACAGTATGCGCCGACGCATAGACCTTCTGGTCGACGCATCGCGCGATTTTGGTCAAAAAATTTGCTTCTAAATGTCATGGATTATGAACTTATGTGTGGTTACTGTTTTTAATAACCTAGCAATCTTTATTGTTTTGTTTGCACATGGCTCTATTTATCATTCTGTTATATGTTCATTAACTACGTTATATGTGGATGTATGTTAATATATAGCCTGTTGTGAATGTTTTGAAATGTGTATCTTTCTGTTACTGTTATACCATTCATCGACAGATGTTTCTTTCTTTTTGATGTTGTCAAAAGGGGAGAAAGTGCCAAGCATTACAGTAGAACCAGAACCATCACAGGTGAAGACTGAGTATTATTACAAAAGAGTATGTAAAGATGAAGGCATCGAGCAAGGGGGAGGATAACGTGATATATCATACATCAGGTTCTATATGTTTTTCCATCACCTAAAAGTGGAGTATATGAGGGAAAAGCCTCATATATAGATGTGCTCATTTTGATGATGTCAAAACTCCGTTCCATAGAAGAATATATGTTGGGCGTTATCATCTTGTCGTAGTTGCATGTTTTGTCTCTCATAATTCAGATGCTCGTAAAAATCAAGTTTGTTGCATATAGATAGCCAAATATGTGTCACATAGGGTTCACTTAGTTTGTGTTGGTTGTTATACTATAGGTTTCATCAAAAGCATCACAAAGTATGAAAATAGGCATTTTTGAGTGTTTCAGGGCTTTGAGTCGACTAAAGACTTGTTCCGATCAACTCACACTATGTGTCATTTTGTGTATTAGTCTCGGGAAGGCTCGCGTCGACCCTCCGGTCGACTCATACTGTGAACATTTTTATTTGGCTAAAAATGAATGATATGCGTCGACGCATGCTAAGCTCTGGTCGACGCATGGTCTTGTTTTCTGCACAATCTTGCATTCGGGTCTGCTCAGGTCGACCCTCTCTGCTGCATAGATCGACTGCTCGCTGTTTTGTGTTTAATTTCTGTTATGTCAACTATCCTTGTGAATTGGTTTTGTTTGTTATGTCAGTTATGTTTGGTATATAAGTTCAGTTTACTCTTTCATTTCAAAACATTGAGAAAAATAAGAAAAATGAAATATATATGTCGATTTGGTTCTCATCATCTTCATTCTCTTCATAGCATTTCACAACAATTACACATAATCATCTTTGTTGTGCATTGTGCATTGTTAGAGGCGATAACATTCGAAGCCGAAGATTGGGTTATCCAGTTCAGGTTGAGAAATCGACAGGTTTTTCTTGAATAAAACCTTTGGGGTTTTGCCCTCCAAGATTCTCAGATTTTGGGGGTTTTTGCACGATTCGTCTCATCACATATTCAGCCGAGTGAAGGTAATCGAGGAGCTGGAGGTTCCATCGATTTAGTAACGATAAACGGAAGATTGTGAGTGGGAGTTTCGGGTTCGACATGCGGGTGATTGAAATCAGTTGGGCCAGATTTTGAAGACTGAAGGTTGTTCAAAGATAATGCCGCAATCGGAGGTTTATTCAGAGCTGTCGAAGTACTTGATTCAACTTGAATCAAGGGGCAAGAAGAAATAGGATCTACAACAACAATAGCGTTCGTTTATTTGATAGTTATTAGCTTCTTGTATAAAATTTCAACAACAGGTTATATCTATCTATTAGCAGGTCTCAATTCTATTATTAGAATTGAGGGCAGACGTACCCCGAGCGAGGACGACTGGGAAACTGCCTCAATAAATCGTTGTGTCTTTTGCTTTACATTTATATTGCTTAATATTTGTGTTTTTAGTGCAAATGATTATATCAATCTAGGTCTGATTTGAGTTGTGCTAAAACTAATTTTGAACTTAATATAATCACTGAGGAAACTCGAGCACCTAACTCTCAAAGTAGAACTCACTTGTAGTGCTCTGCACTCCAAGTGTTTGATAAATTGTCTGAACTAAAAACCTTGTGTGTTGTCTTTACATATTGTTAATATTTTAAAGGCATTGGGAATTGTCACACCGTATAGTGAGCATAATCAAATTGAAAGTGTGATTAAAATAGTGATTCTCATATCTCGTTTATCCGATTCCATAGGCTTAAACGCATATCTGGTTTTCTATTAACCGTTCGTTTTAGACGTGTATAGTTCCCCGGCTGCTTTCGCAATTAAACAAATTTTAAAACCCATTTTTATTGGTAGCGCCGACTCTTTTAAGCAAGCGATCCATTCAACCTCCCTTCTAGATCTGCGCCGTCGTCTAACACGTTGTCCTTTTGTTGCAAGAAGGAGTGATCTCTTTATATAGCTGGATGTTTGAACCTTTAGGGGTATAAGCGTAACTATCCAAGCCATCTGTTGCAATGGTAACATTGGACCCGTGAGAGATGATAGTAGCAAAGTCTCACTAAATTCCATACATCAATACTGACTGAAAATCAGTTTATATCATTATAGGGATGTCTGCAAGTATGGATACTTCCATCAGATGTTTCTGTCTTGTCAATATCTTCTGATCACTTTTATCTTGTAAGACTAGAGAATGAAGGAATGAGTGATATCAGAGTCTTCAGTGTCTTTAAGATCCTCAAATGAGCTATCTTTAAAACACGTTCAATCAAAACCTTGTATTCAGAGTCTTTAGAGTCGTTTCTCAGAGTTGGAAGCGAAGCTTTTTCTTAGAAGAACATATCTTTAATCATCTTCAGATGCATTCAATATTCATTAAAACTACTGATGTTTCTTCAGAAAAGCACGAAGTAGACTTCTTGAGGAATGCAAAAGATTCTGATTTAAAATACTTTGAGAGTAATCCAGAATTAGTTTTCATTAAACAACTGCATACTTTAAGAAATTCATTAGAGTACAAAATTGTTACAAATCAATTCTATATATTGTTATCATCAAAACTAGAGATTATATGCAGAACCAAAATCTTGTTCTAACACCTTGCTCCCCCATTTTGAAGAAAAAAAAAATCATCTATCTTCCCACCCTTACTAAATGCATTTGGAAGAGTTTTGTTTTTGCATGTATAATGGAAGTCCCACCTCGATTTTTCAACAAATAAAACTAGTGCTTATAAAGATTATTCACACATGGCTCGTAGAATCATAAGTATTGAACTATTTTAGTATAGACAATGGGCTTAGGCCCAATAAATCTCTTTTATAATTTATAATAATTAACTTCAAAATAAATTTCTTAAAAAACATATTAATTAAAAGAAATATTAATAAATAAATTATCATTACTTAAAGCACATATTTAATTTAATTAAATTTTTTTAATAAATGAATAATCTAGTCATCAATGGCATGTCATTAAAAGTAAATTTTGTATCCCAATCATCAATGCCACGTTTGTAAAAGTGGAGGGGGATCACAAAAATCCAAAGGCCATCAAAGTTAAGGGACCAAAATCGCATATTTTGTAATAGGGGGACCAATTGTTTAAAATGCCCAAACTAGAGGGACCAAAAATGCATTTAAGTCTTAAAATTTTAATTTATATACATAGTTAATAAATTATAACTAATCAAACTTATCATAAAAAAATTGTCTCTTGTGATTGAAGCAATGTACTTGACCTAACTCACCACTCTTAATGGATCTCTCAACAATCAATGAACTTTTTGCAAAAATTAGGATTTAATCCCATAATGTCAAAACCATACTAACTACTGAAGCACCAAAACAAGATCCATGTATTAAAGCTCCTTTAAAAGCTTCTAAATCCTTTGTTGAAGCTGTGAAAAATGTTTGTGACATTTTAATAAGTCATCCCCCAGTTTCGTATGTGAAAGGAGATTGGCTAGCCATTGTGATTCTGAAAGATGAGTATTTACTTGGGTTAGTAGCTTGCAAACACAACCTTCATGGTAGAATCATTTGGCCAAAAGGTTCATCCTCTCTGAAAGTTGTAAACCTGAAAACTAAACTTGAATCTCTTTGGAAGTGAATGGGTAGATGGAGAATAAAGTCAATGGAAAAGGGATTCTTTGAGTTCTTATTCTCTACTCTAGAAGATGTGCGTGAGATTAAATTAATAAAATCTTGGAACTTAAGCCCATGTGTTGTAAGGCTTTTCCTTGGACTAGTGATTTCATACCATTCAACGTTCATAATACCTTAGCTCAGGTGTGAGTGCACATTTATGGATTATCTAAGGAGTATTGGAGTCCTAAGAACATTTTCACAATTGCAATTGAAGGTGAGAAAATACTTAGAAGGGGGGGTTGAATAAGTATATAGAAAAACTTATAGCAAAAAAAACTCAAGGATTTTTATCCTGGTTCGTTGAACTCAACTACTCCAGTCCACCCTATCAAGAGTGATTTGCCTTTCTCAACAAGGACTTAATCCACTATTAAATTAACTGATTACAATAGCAAGCACTAAGAGCAAATGTTCTTAGTCTTCTTAAGAACTACTGATCCCAACTGAATCTTCTTAAGGATCTTTTACAATCAAATGTAAGAATAAAACAAGTGTTTAAATGCTTCTAATTAAGTTATATCACTGTTGCACCCTAAATTTTGACCATAAGATCCCACTTATTCTTGCATCCTCATGTTGTTATTTGACTTTTTTTTTATTTTATTTAATATCCATGTGACTGACCAATTTGTGCAGACGCAGTAACGTCGAGCAGAGATAGCGTTCATTCTCGCGATCAATTATCCACCCGTATTTAACCTTGGTCAACCGTTTTATTTGTTTTATTTTGTGAAGCTAGTACAAAACAGATTTTCTCTAAGGAGTCACACCTATCTGGTTCCAAAGATGTCTATTCGAGAATTGTTTGGATCCTAGGGATGTTTTGTTTGACCTCAGAGAATTTGAGGTTATAAGTTTCATGCGATGAGATCAAAATCCAAAACAAGTGCATGAGTGGTTTGTGTGGGAAAGCTAAGACAATGTGGAAGTTGGCATCACACAATCGATGACTGAAAAATGGATAACTACTACTACACGTTTTTACGCTTTCGGAAGCTAACCGCATACAATTGATTGGCAAGCACTCCTTTTATTATCCAAAGATTACAATTGAAAGTTTATGATTTTGAAGAAACCAGAGAAGAACTTGTTGTTTCTTGATCAATCAATAAATCAACGGCAGCTCAAATTCATCAATCATAAACACAATTCATGCTTGAGTTTCTACCCTTCAAAGACTAAACAGGAAAGCATGAAAGTCTATTTTCACAAATACGCTTTTCATTATGTTTATTACAAGGGATATATTGTTTTCAATCAACAAACTTAAGCACTGTCGCATGAGCTTACAATCAATGTTACAAAGACCCATCAGAGTCTGGCTCACACCAATCTAATACCTAACTACACTGTAAAGGCACTAATTGCAAACTGGTGTGAATCAAACAACGTGAAGCTGGTTGACCCCACTAAATCCACAGTCTTAAATCAAGCATCTATTCCCTTTCGGAGATTACAACGTCACGTGCTATTTGTGAAGGCAAAACGGTTATTAAACTGAACTAACAGCCAACGAACATCAGAATATCACAATGAAGCATTTCTATAAGTGATGATACAGAAGGAGATAGGCGCATTGATAATTTCCCTAGGCACCGAGGCGCCTCCATCAAACAGTTCTACAAACAAGTCAGTTCCATGGCTTCGAACCACGACCTCAATATCGACCTTGAACTAGCTGTGAATCTCACGAAGCTCTCAGAGAGACACTAACACTTTGAACCGTTGAAATACCGGCCAATACCTGTCACAGATGATAACGATGTTAGCGGTAAATCATATCATAACCAACTTCATACTTCTAAAATCAATGTTACAGAAATAATAGGAGTAATGGCAACTCATGTAGTGTGCGCCTCGACAACCTCGCTCCAGTTTGCTCAATTCCATTCATCTATTCTCGTGGCAGCATGGCATGAGAAGAGGCATCCGCTTCTGAACCGCATCCCCGTAAAAGAAGCCAAGATGTCAAGTGCCTTCAAAACAAAAAAAGCAAGTTCCGAATTAATCATAACAAGTAATCATAATGGTTAAGAGCTTTCACAACTGAGTTGAACCACAGAGTTACAAAGATAACAATATCAAGATTCGTCTCACCAGTTATGGAGCAGCAATCTCCTCTCGCAATGTTCCAATTATTCATGGTTGATTCAGCAGAGTTTGCGTAGTTGAGTTCAAACCACCATTAGAAACAGACCTTACTGGAAGTGCTACCAATTGCATCTCTACCGCCCCAAGCTCGGTTACTGCAGAACATGGAAATCAAGTTCAAATTCAGAGTTAACCGCGGCAAATCTATTTGCTCACATACAAATACAGAGTTTGTTCGACACAATCTCAAAGTGATGGCTTACCTAGTGGAATACCATAATTGTATACAAGTTTTCCATTGATTAACCCGCCGCTACCGTATTCCTTCGTCCATGAGCATTAACCTCAAAACCGCGTCCGACAACTCTTATTCCAGCTAGCATTTTCTTAAAGCTACAAATTAACAAAAAACACTTAGCAGGCCTTTAGTTCGATACCGATGGAGAATCTCAGGAAGGGTCCAAAGGCAAATCTCACCATCAGGATTCGCGATTGCTCCGTTTTGATTTCACCCTTACACTATTTCTCGCTCCATGTTTCCGCCTCAACGGTCTGCAAACCAATTTCCACGATTAATTAACCTTCGGAGTTTATAACGGAACTTACATCATGAGGCCAAATTGGTGGCAGCAACTCTGTTACAGGCAGAACGAGGGGAAGCTAATAAAAGCAAGTTAGTTTTACCTTTTCCAAGCTCTGTAATGTCCCGCAATTGTGCTGCACCAGTTGAGTTGATTTGAGAGATGTGAACAAGTAGAAACTCGCAAATTGATAGGTACAACTCCCACTTCCACCGACGCATGAAATATACATTCAACCCTTATTGCAATAAACGAAGCCATGATGTCTACCACATTTGCCTCAGCGAGAACCACCTGAATTGATAACATACATACAGAGGGAAAGCCCATTAAGCGCCTAAGAGAAAATTAGAAGGAAGGAGGCAACGGTCAATTCGAATTATTTACCGCTGATTCGAAACAAGGAAGGTTCTTCAGTAATTACACGGTCAGACAGCTTTCGAAACTTCCCATAACCAAGGACCTACAA
This sequence comes from Lathyrus sativus, assembly GCA_963859935.3. Classification (NCBI taxonomy): domain Eukaryota; kingdom Viridiplantae; phylum Streptophyta; class Magnoliopsida; order Fabales; family Fabaceae; genus Lathyrus; species Lathyrus sativus. The sequence goes on along the minus strand of OZ012739.1, from coordinate 285,460,752 downwards.
TCAACATTAATGTTCAATCAAAACTTACCCCAACTGAAATGGAAGAGAATTGTGAGATTAATAACAACATCAAACGTGATCAATTCAGAATGGAAATACCATGGAACATCATCAAGCCAATTCAATTCTGTTCAAATCATGTTTTAACACTATCATTACAGAAGCATGATTGCAATCATTAGAGAATAAATCAAATTTCCTAATACATTCAAGCAGATTTGGAAAGCATTAAAACCGAATCATTTCTGAGGTCTATGAAAAGGAGAAATTTGGAGATTCGAAAGGACGAAAAAAAAACATATTGAAAATCCTCAGAAACCAATCAGAAACCCCCTCAGATTGTGAATCGAGAGAACAAAGAATTTATCTGCGCTCGGTCGAATCCACCATTGTCAGCCGCGACCCAAAACGGCACCTTCGTCAGCTGTCACCATCACCACCGCAGTGATAAATCTTCGTTCATGTGAAAGCTCACTTGCCGCCGCAAACACCAAATCGCCACAAGGAACATCACCCTCCGGCCGTCTCAAGCTCCGCCGTCGCTCACCTTTGGTAAAACCCCCATCCTTGTTAGAACTATCGAACCTATTGATTGTTTTGTGTTGTGTTTCAGGTACAAAAACAGAACGAGACGATGAAGGTTTGAACGGAGATTGAATGGAGATCGAACGGAGATTTGAAACAGGGATTGAACGAGAGAGGAGACGAGTGAATGACTTTGGGATTAGGGTTTCCGCCGCTGCTTTGTTTTTCTTTCTGCTTTGATCGTTTTGTGTTTCTGTACTGCTCTAACTTGTATGTGTGCACGACCACGGTAGTACCGTGGTCCCTCGTCACAATCACCACTAACCTCACCCTTAATCACCGTTAACTTCTTTTTTTAATCCTTTAACTAACTTTTAATTAACATTTAAAACTTAATTAATCCTAAGTTAGCGATATAATCTTTTTATTAAATTAATTAAACTTTTTAATTCAGATATTTCATTTAAAAACAAATAAACCAATTAAACCCATTTTTTTTATTTTAAACTTAGTAAAAATTTTTTTGAATTATTAATATAATAACTCCATTTTATCCTTACCAATATTTAACTTTATTATAATCAACTTTTACTAAAAACAATTAATAACCTCGTTATAAACTCTTTTCTAAACTTATTTATTTATCAACTTTTTTATACTAATTCATTCACTTTTTTTATAATTAAAATTATTTGATTTCCATCTCATAATCTATTTAATTTGTGATAACATTTTGTTTAACTTAACTTTTATTTGATAATAACTAAGAAAGTTTTCTTTATTAAAAAAAAACCCACCAACTTCTAATTTATAACCTAAAATCAATATAACCATTTTTCTTTCGAACCATTTCACTTAAAACCAAATTACAACTTTTTTAACCAATCTCCCCAAACACAATATATTTTCTCATAATATTAATTCAACCAAAATTAAAACAATCCGTTTAAAATCGAATAACCTCACTAAACACAATTCAATTAAAAACAACGCAATGACCTTTTAAAATCAAGTCCCTCTCGCTATAAATAATCAAATACAACTCTTTTCACAAAAACCAACTTCGCATAAAATCAATCGTGCGCAATCACTTCACGACACATGCACCTACACTCAGCGCTTTCATGCGTATACATTATTTATCTTTATCTGCTTTATCTTATTCACGATGCACACATTCATACCTAGCGCTTTCATGCGTTCGTGTATGGTTTATATTTCCGTATTTACTTTCTGCAATTTATCTTTACCGCAAGTCACTATATCTTGTTGCATCGCATTGCATCCGTCCAAAGGAAAAACCTACACATAATTCAACGTTGTGTGTAGTTGCACATCATAAGCATCATATTCCCCTCGATCCTTGATTCTTCAAGTTGATCATTTAAGTTTAGGACCTACCCCATAGGAAGGACCTTAATCTTCACAACATAGAAACAAAACAATCAAAACACAACACAATTCTACAAACACATTAGAGAATAGATGTCAATCATCTTAAGCGAGATATAATCTCCACCCCCACAACAATACAATCAAACATGTAGGAACTTTGCCTTAAGAACGACAAAGGCATGCTTGGCGACCATCCGAGTATGTAAGACCTTTTCTTAAGATGATGCAAAGACCATTTCCTACGACCCCTTTTTTACATTTGTGGCGGTTATCTCTCCCTTAACATGAAGACTCATCTCTTCTCCTAAACTCAATCAAAGCAACTACCCTAAACCCTAGGAACTTTGACCACAGTCAAAGAACTCCTCTAACCCTTTAGGGTGAACTACAACATACTCTGATTCCACTCCCGTAAGGATATGTAGGCATAAGATGCGACATCTTATCGAGTATACTTAGAAATAAACCCTTAGGTCTCTTATACCCTTAAGCAGATAAACACTTAGCAGTAAACAAACATAAAACAAGAGGTTCCTGTAGAGTACTACAGAAACTTAGGATGCTAGTACCTTCCCTAAGTTTAACCAACCCCCGAACCTAAACTCTCTAACCTTGCATGTGCATTGCATTGTGGGAATTTCGATCTTTATCCTTTCCTTTGGACAAATCAAAGTTCGGTTGCAAAATGAATTAAAGATTCAAACTAATCAATAGTTTGGTATCCAAATTTCACCGCGACAGAAATGGCGACTTCACTGGGGAGTCCTCTAGTGGGTTTCCCTATCTTATTTTATTTTGTTTACTGCTTTATATATCTGTCTACTTGATTAACTGTTTACATGCTTTCTCTTGTTTTTCTTTTGGGATTGTTGTCCTTGAGTGGTGAGATAAAGTTCTACACCCGAACTTGAGAGAAATTAAGATAGGATGGTGATATATTCGAGGAGGCTTATAGGGAGTGGAATCCCTACTAAGTTGAATCGAGAATCCCGCTCAGTTGAGGCCTTTTCGAAATAGTATTGTTGAACGATCAATCGTGAAGACACTCACTACTTTCAACTTTGGAGCCTATGATATTGAGGACCGTAGTTACCTTAACCCAACTTTGGCCTTTATTAGGACGTAGTGCGAGACTATGAGGAAGTACTTCCGAAATAGTGCTACGCGAAGCTACACTCAAAAGAAGTTCTCTTGAGAATATTATTGATCCTCGAGTAATTGGGAAAATTGATAATATCCGACGGATGGGCTGATGATTTTGAGTCCCTTTAGAACCATGTTCTGCAGGTACAAATAACCTTTAATCCTTAAACCTTTGGGAAGGGTACACCTTTACTCCATGCTCGTTGCCAAACCTAGGGCGCCCCTTTGTTTGTTTATCTTTATTGTCCTTATGTGAATACTTGTGTTTGCTGCATTCATATAGCATCATTCTACATTGGACTTCATGGGATTTACCTTTGTTTATGAACATTGTAGGTCGCTATGACTTCAGATAAAAGACATACTGTGAAATATACTTTTAAGAGTCCCAAATTGGATGACCTAAAGAAGTTGTGGGGTTTCATCGAAGATCAAGAAGGATTCAAGACCAAGTATGGGAAGTTGATATCTCTATTGGGTTGCTCAGTGAATGAAGGACTTCTTGCCACCTTGCTACAGTTCTACGATCCTCTCTATCATTGTTTCACCTTTCTAGACTTCCAGTTGCTACCTACATTGGAAGAGTATTCCTTTTTGATTGGTCTACCTGTTCTGGAAGAATCTCCTTTTCCCTTCTTGGAAAAGGACCCTGATGAGAAAGAAATTGCTAAAGCCCTCCGTTTGAAGGTATCTGACGTCAAAGCCAACCTAGTTACTAAGGATGGAACTCTTGGTTTAAAGACAGGCTTCCTAATCGAGAAGGCTTCATTCTATGCTGATTATTCTAATAAGGCTCCGTTTGAGGCGATCTTTGCTTTGCTCGTTTATGGGTTGTTTCTATTCCCGAGTTTCGAAGGCTTCATCGATCTCAAAGCATTCAAGATCTTTATGAAGAACAACCCAGTGCCAACTCTGTTGGGAAATGCATATCACTCTATACATCTCTGAAACCTCCGTGGTGGAGGGATGATTACTTGCTGTGTACCTTTACTTTACAAGTGGTTTATTTCGCACTTGCCGAAGTCTAGCTCTTTTAGAAACATTGGCAAAGAGCATTGGTCTCCCAGGGTTATGGCTTTGACCCATTCCGACATTGATTGGTACAACCGAGTGTATGATGGAGTATTGATCATTGATAGCTGCGGTGACTTTGCTAATGTACCATTGTTTAGCTTTGATGGAGGAATCAACTACAATCCTATCTTAGCTCGTCGACAGTTGGGATACCCGTTGAAGGAACCTCCCAAAAGTGTTCAAGTAGAGGGTATATTCTTCAAAGATGATATGGAACTCCGAGGAAAGATTCTACATGCATGGCGTAGCGTACACAAGAAAGGGAAGAGAAGTCTAGGGAAGCCTAACTGTGCGTCTTTAGAACCATACCTCCAGTGGGTCAGGAAAAGGGCGACCAATCTAAAGATGCCCTATTCCCGTCAAGATCCCATAGCTCCAAGGAGAGAGCCCACTTATGTCTTTATGTCCGAAGCCGAGAAGTTAGAAGTGTCCTTGAGGAAATCTCAACGTGAGTTGGAATCATGGAAGAATAAGTACCATGTGGCAGTGGCAGAAAGCGATGAGTGTCAAAAGCAGAAGGCTGAACTACAAAAGGAGAGGGATGAATTCCAGAAACAGCTACAATTAAAGGATGAAGAGCTACTCCCCTACAAGAAGAGGAAAGTCATGGAGGATTTATTTTTCTCCGACCCGCAGTGCACTATTTGGAAGATAATTGTGGACAACCTTATCCGTGAGAAGGCGCAACTAGAAGAGCAGCTCAAGCAGCAGCATTCAAAACTTCTTTAGCGTCTTTACTAGCTTTTATTTAGCTTTACTTGGGACTTTTAAAGCAATAATTTGTATTCCGTTTTGAAATTAATAAAAAAACGTTTTCTTTTGTCATAATGCTTATAAATAGTTGGGGATCCCATGAAGTCCTACTCATATCGCATTATATTTTCCTTTATTTCATTTCAAGAAACTCAACTTTATTCCTCAGGTATTGTAACTATGGATTCCAAGAGAGAAGCCTTGGAGTACACTTTTCAGAGCCCAAACATTGAAAGCTTGAGAGAGCTAGCTGACCTCATCGAGAACCGGTACGCCTTCGCAGTAGAGTATGGAGAAGTTTTCCATTTCCTCGAACTCCAGATGAAGGGGGGGTTATTGGAGACTCTAGTTCAATTCTATGACCCGTTGTACCACTGTTTCACTTTTCCAGACTACCAATTGATGCCGACCTTGGAAGAGTACTCAGAACTCTTGAGGATGCCTGTGACTGTTCGACCTCTATTCACCGGAAGGGAAGACACGCCCAGTCACCAAGAGATTGCAAATGCCACGCATCTCAGCCTAGAAGATGTCCAGACACACCTAACCACCAAGGAAGGAGTCCTTGGGTTCCCCGCCGACTTTTTGATCGAAAAGGTCCGTTACCACGCTGAAAGAAAGGAGGCTCTCATCTTGGAAGCCAATTTCGCTTTGTTGGTCTATGGGACTTTCTGGTTCCCTAAGATTGACAATTTTGTTGATATGGATGCAATCAAGCTGTTCATACTCAAGAATCCAGTACCCACCCTGCTTGCTGATACGTACTTTTCGATTCACTCGAAGAACGCCGAAGGAGGAGGACACATTGTATGTTGTACCGCCTTGCTGTACTCGTGGTTCATCGCTCGTTTGACTCGGTACCCGTCCCTTTGGGATGAAGTAGCAACACCTCGATGGTCCGAGATACTTATGGCCCTTACCCATTCGGACATTGTTTGGTATGATCCCGCCTATGGAGGCGTGCCTATGATTCCTAGCATCGGAGGATCCCCCAACGTACCGCTCATTGGAAGAGAAGGATGTATAAGTTACAATCCCGCTTTGGCCCGTAGACAGTTTGGACACCCTATGATCCAAGTGCCTGACCCAGTTTCGTTGGAAGAGATCTATTTCAAAGGAGAAGAGGATCTAGATCTAAAAACTGTCATCATTTATGCATGGAAATACATTGATAGGGAAGGAACAGCTGCTTCAGGATACCCCAATTGTGCTGTTTCCGAGGATTATCTGCATTGGGTGCGAGAAAGGGCTCTCGATCTCAAAATGCCTTTTCCTTTCCATGAACCTATGGTATTATCTCCTCATGACCCCGACTAGTTCGAGGAAGAGGAAATAGAACAAGTAAGGATTGCTTTAGATGAGGCCCGGAAGTTGAGGACTGCCTGGAAGAACAAGTTCCTCACCCTCAAAGTAGAGAAGGAAAGACTTCAGAAGACTCCGGAAATCGAAGTTGCCAGAAAGAGGAAGGCACAAGGGGATTTATTTTCTCCTGCCTCTTCAAGTGCTGTCACCAGTGATGATCTCCCCTCAACTACTATGGCTTGGAAGGAGTGCGTGGAACGACTTATCATCGAGAAAGCAGCGCTGCAGGAGCGTATTGATCAGCTAACCGAGGAGCTCCGTACAAAGGAGAAGACCGTGGAGTAGAGTTCTAAGTTTTCTTTTGCTTTCGTTGTAATAAACTCTTAAAAGAGTACTTTGCTTTACAGTGTTTCTCAAGAATAAAAAGTTTTTTCAATTATCCTACATTATAACACTGAAAAACACTTTGGGTTTCTTGAAGTATCCTCCTACATTTGCATCTGCATTTTCGCATTAGCATTCTGCATTTAGCATGGCATTTTACATTTTGTGCATGTGTCCTTCCTTTGTTGTGGCTCATTTCGGTTTTCCATCTTTGCTGTCAGTCGCCGTCTCAACCATCTGACCAAGCCGGAAGTATCATTAAAGGATAGTGAGGAGAACAAAGACATGGATCGCATGACTAGCTTCAGAGTAAGGTCTAACTCGACGCTTCGCCGTCCCTCCGACAACTTTGTTCCTATGCAACTTCAGCCTGTGCAAGAAAAGGAAATGGACGATCCAGAGCTTACAGCATTCAAGAATGAATTTCGTGACTTCGAGGAACGATGGAAAATGATGAAGAGGAACCGTGCGCCTGATTTTCATGCTCATGACCCGCACCTAGTTCCAAACTTAGTTATCCCCCCAGGATTCCAGATGCCCGCCTTTGAAGTGTACAAAGGTACAATTTGTCCAAGGTATCATTTGATGATGTTTTGTTCGAAGATGACCGCCTATCTTGGGAACGACCAACTATTGATTCACTGCTTCCAAGAAAGTTTGGGTAGAGCACCATCAGCATGGTATATGAATCTGCAAGTGAATCACATTCAGTCTTGGGAAGACTTAACTTTTGCTTTCGTGAAGCAATACCATCATAACTTGGGTATAGCCCCAAACAATAAAGATGACTGTGGACCTTCCAGAGAATTCGTAGCTCCGGTACCCTATCCTCAGCACCAGTACGCGATGCCCACTCAGCATGAACAACAACCATCTCCTAGGCAGAGGTTGGCCTCTCCAGATCAACCACAGCACCGACAATTTCGGAAAAGGTATCAAAGGATGACTCCAAATGCACCAAGGGAAGTAATTCACCAGTTTGATCCCATCCCGGTGAAGTACGCTGATTTGTTTCCAGCTCTAATTCAAAGAGGGCATATCCAGACTAAAGCCCCACCCAAGGTACCTAAGAGGTTTCCATACTGGTACAATGCCAACAAATTTTGCATGTATCATCAAGGTGCTCCGGGGCACGACATTGAGAGTTGTTACGGCATGAAAGCAGACGTTCAAAATTTGGTCAAAGATGGAGTCTTATTCTTTGAGGGTTCCGTCCCTTATGTGCGAGATAGCCCCATATCTCGACAAGGTTCGTCCTCCCCAGGCATGATTCAAGGTCGTCAACGCCGTGACTGAAGGCTGCGCACCAGACATTTCTGCATATCTTTCCCGTCTACATGAAAGCACAATAAAGATCCTGGAAAGGACTCTCCAGAAGAACCTCTTATTTCTTTCGTTTGTTTGTGTGTTTATTTCTTTGGTTAAAAGCGTATTTTTGCATGTAAGAACTTTCTATTTTGAATAAGCAATGCAATAACTGTTTGTCTTGAAGAAATCCATTCGTTTTCACTCAAATAGTTTTTTCAAAATTATTTATAACACCGACTTTTACCCATTCTCTTGCTCTGACATAGAATTGGAAGGAGGATGATGAAGTAAAACACATGATCTCTTGTTGTATGCTTCGAATGAAAACCCTACTGATGATGTAAGGCGTTATTCTAAACCTCCTGAAAGCCCACATAGTCAACCCTTTCTTTTAAACCTTGATTGAGGATCCGTTCTCTTTCTCCCAAACCGAGACATCATTTTCTTAACCTGGGGCAGGGTGATATCAAAAGAACATCTTTCAAAAATTGGGTGGGCACAAATATACTAATCCTTTCTCCCTCCATTCCACAAGTCATAAATTAAACCCATATACCAACTTCAAAGTCCTAATTGAGGTAAGGTTTAATTCGAAAGCATACTCGATGAGATATTGTTTCCTGACTCCTTGAGCTATGCTCAAATTTAAATCGGCTTTATAAATAACGATTCAATTTGTATCCTAACTAGTGGTTTCGATCACAAGTTATTGCGATACCCCTTTTCGAAACTTCAAGACAAACGCGTGTTGCATTAACCATTTCAAAATGTATATTTCAAATGTGCTAAATACGCTTGACATCTTAGAAAGACCACATACAGACATTGATGATGATATCTGAAGACTTTGCTGACTTGGGGCAAGTCATTCTTCCCAAGACAATTTCATTCGCGCAAGTCTTGGGTTCAACTAGAAGAAATTCAAGGACTCACTTACCGCCAATCAGGGGCAGTTACGTCGAGATTCGGCGAATCTCTAGAGAGTTTGAAAACAGTGAGGCATTGGGACATCATGTTTTCTGTAAAATCCTCTCTAGATAGCGTTTTTTAAACCATATGACTTGGGGCATTGGAAGATTGGAGCAAAAGATGTATATTTCATCCTCAGGAAGCTCGACCCCAACATGTTCAACAACTACGAAGACCCAGGATATTTATTTTATCCCCTATGAAACTTCGGTTTGGGTACCTCCGTCTACAATCTCATACAACACGTCAAGCTTATCAAGATGTTACATCCCCAAGTGGATTGATCACTTTTTCTCAAGAGAAATTTTGAAGTTTTGAAGCAGGATTGGGATCCTATATTTAGTTCCTCATCTACCCTAGTGGTACTTCTATCTTTGAAGATTGGTCGGATGTTTGTTTCAAAATATTTATCCCGTATTCGGTCTTTGCTTTCGTCTGTCTTGTCAGCATAAGCATACACATATCATATAAGTAGATAGCATAACATTTGCATTTTGTGCATCTTTGTTTGTTTTACTCTATCTTTTCGATCGCATTTACCCTTGGGTATTTGGGCGTGTCTTATTCCTTCCAAATAGAATTTGCCAGCCCTAAGCAGAAAGACTCAATATTTCTATTTCCCCACGAAGTTCGATCCTCGTGGAAAACAGTTGTTTCAGTACATTCCCATTGGAGTTTATGCCTCTATGGTTGAATCTTACTTGACAGTTTCTCTTCGGTTATTTCCCGAATTGAACTTCGGTCCTTGACAATCACGCTATGAGCATCTCCCGCTTTTGAGCATGGGCCAAGAGTGCATTTATTTTACACTTTGACATCATGAGGATCACCATTGAAGACGCAACGTTTCTTCAACACCGTTACAAGATCCACTCAACAACTTACTTCTAAATGACAGAAGACCTCTTTATTTGAGCAACTCGTTTTGGGCAGATCTATTCTCAAAACGACAAACAACAATTTCATCAAGACAATCTGTCTATCCCCAGTGGATTATTTCAAGATTATCGAGCCAAGGGACATTACAGATACTTCCCCATTTGAGGATTTCTGCTACTACAATTTCACATTTCTTTTACAATTACAGCAGAGATACTCCTCAGAAATGATCTTCCCCAGAGGGTTCATTACGAGTACAATCAATGACATATCTCCTTACAAGAGGACACTCCACGTATCAACCGGTTTGCAACTCTTTTGAAAATCCCCGGTGCACATTCTACAAATTGCCAATACAATACAAATTGCATCTACAATTACAAATACAAGATCACATCTACAAAGTTCTACAATTACAGATTACATCTACAACATTTACATCAACAATTCTACAGTGCTACAATTCACAACATACAATCTACATCAACATTACAATTTACAACTACAGTTACATCTACAATCAACAAACTTACAACCCCTCTTTGTGAAGATGCTCTCGCGAGTTTCCATCATTTTGGGTAGGAACCGAGACCAGCTCATGGTTCCCATACCATGGAGCAAGGGGAAGTTCGGCATTAGGAACCGAGACCAGCTCATGGTCCCCATACCATGAAGCAAGGGGAAGTTCGGCATCAGAAACCGAGACCAGCTCATGGTTCCCATACCATGGAGCAAGGGGAAGTTTGACATCAGAGACCGAGACCGGCACATGACTCCCATATCATGATGCTCGGGGAAGCTCAACAACTACAACGACATCTACAACTACAATGACATCAGAGACCGAGACCAGCTCATGGTTCCCATACCATGGTGCAAGGGGAAGTCATACATTTTACTATTTCAAGTTGAGTTCCAAAAGAAAAGATATACAAAAAAAAACAAAAAGAGAAAAAAGGAAAATAAGGATGAACCATCAACTCAATTCATCTGGATTATTACCAACCACAACACTATGATAAGTACATCTCTCGACTACAAATTTATTTCCCATCACCACGTCCTTGGTGTATGAGATACTGTTTTACTTCTGAGGATTCCCCAGTGATGTTTGTTTCCCGTCCTCGTGGAGTCTCCTTTTTGTTGAGTTTGTCCTTCCTACATGTCGTATCTAGTTCCTCCCCTGTGGCGCCCTTTCTCCACAGGATCGTCTGCCTTGCATTCTCATATCATTGCATATCATTTGCATTCGGTGGTTTTCTTATGGCCAAAAATTCGCGCAATGTTTGTATTTAAGTCCCTCCTATCTCGTCGAGACGGAAATTTCAATCTCCATATCTCCGGATAGAAGTAACTTAAATAGGGGCATCTGTTGCACCCTAAATTTTGACCATAAGATCCCACTTATTCTTGCATCCTCATGTTGTTATTTGACTTTTTTTTTATTTTATTTAATATCCATGTGACTGACCAATTTGTGCAGACGCAGTAACGTCGAGCAGAGATAGCGTTCATTCTCGCGATCAATTATCCACCCGTATTTAACCTTGGTCAACCGTTTTATTTGTTTTATTTTGTGAAGCTAGTACAAAACAGATTTTCTCTAAGGAGTCACACCTATCTGGTTCCAAAGATGTCTATTCGAGAATTGTTTGGATCCTAGGGATGTTTTGTTTGACCTCAGAGAATTTGAGGTTATAAGTTTCATGCGATGAGATCAAAATCCAAAACAAGTGCATGAGTGGTTTGTGTGGGAAAGCTAAGACAATGTGGAAGTTGGCATCACACAATCGATGACTGAAAAATGGATAACTACTACTACACGTTTTTACGCTTTCGGAAGCTAACCGCATACAATTGATTGGCAAGCACTCCTTTTATTATCCAAAGATTACAATTGAAAGTTTATGATTTTGAAGAAACCAGAGAAGAACTTGTTGTTTCTTGATCAATCAATAAATCAACGGCAGCTCAAATTCATCAATCATAAACACAATTCATGCTTGAGTTTCTACCCTTCAAAGACTAAACAGGAAAGCATGAAAGTCTATTTTCACAAATACGCTTTTCATTATGTTTATTACAAGGGATATATTGTTTTCAATCAACAAACTTAAGCACTGTCGCATGAGCTTACAATCAATGTTACAAAGACCCATCAGAGTCTGGCTCACACCAATCTAATACCTAACTACACTGTAAAGGCACTAATTGCAAACTGGTGTGAATCAAACAACGTGAAGCTGGTTGACCCCACTAAATCCACAGTCTTAAATCAAGCATCTATTCCCTTTCGGAGATTACAACGTCACGTGCTATTTGTGAAGGCAAAACGGTTATTAAACTGAACTAACAGCCAACAAACATCAGAATATCACAATGAAGCATTTCTATAAGTGATGATACAGAAGGAGATAGGCGTATTGATAATTTCCCTAGGCACCGAGGCGCCTCCATCAAACAGTTCTGCAAACAAGTCAGTTCCATGGCTTCGAACCACAACCTCAATATCGACCTTGAACTAGCTGTGAATCTCACGAAGCTCTCAGAGAGACACTAACACTTTGAACCGTTGAAATACCGGCCAATACCTGTCACAGATGATAACGATGTTAGCGGTAAATCATATCATAACCAACTTCATACTTCTAAAATCAATGTTACAGAAATAATAGGAGTAATGGCAACTCATGTAGTGTGCGCCTCGACAACCTCGCTCCAGTTTGCTCAATTCCATTCATCTATTCTCATGGCAGCATGGCATGAGAAGAGGCATCCGCTTCTGAACCGCATCCCCGTAAAAGAAGCCAAGATGTCAAGTGCCTTCAAAACAAAAAAAGCAAGTTCCGAATTAATCATAACAAGTAATCATAATGGTTAAGAGCTTTCACAACTGAGTTGAACCACAGAGTTACAAAGATAACAATATCAAGATTCGTCTCACCAGTTATGGAGCAGCAATCTCCTCTCGCAATGTTCCAATTATTCATGGTTGATTCAGCAGAGTTTGCGTAGTTGAGTTCAAACCACCATTAGAAACAGACCTTACTGGAAGTGCTACCAATTGCATCTCTACCGCCCCAAGCTCGGTTACTGCAGAACATGGAAATCAAGTTCAAATTCAGAGTTAACCGCGGCAAATCTATTTGCTCACATACAAATACAGAGTTTGTTCGACACAATCTCAAAGTGATGGCTTACCTAGTGGAATACCATAACTGTATACAAGTTTTCCATTGATTAACCCGCCGCTACCGTATTCCTTCGTCCATGAGCATTAACCTCAAAACCGCGTCCGACAACTCTTATTCCAGCTAGCATTTTCTTAAAGCTACAAATTAACAAAAAACACTTAGCAGGCCTTTAGTTCGATACCGATGGAGAATCTCAGGAAGGGTCCAAAGGCAAATCTCACCATCAGGATTCGCGATTGCTCCGTTTTGATTTCACCCTTACACTATTTCTCGCTCCATGTTTCCGCCTCAACGGTCTGCAAACCAATTTCCACGATTAATTAACCTTCGGAGTTTATAACGGAACTTACATCATGAGGCCAAATTGGTGGCAGCAACTCTGTTACAGGCAGAACGAGGGGAAGCTAATAAAAGCAAGTTAGTTTTACCTTTTCCAAGCTCTGTAATGTCCCGCAATTGTGCTGCACCAGTTGAGTTGATTTGAGAGATGTGAACAAGTAGAAACTCGCAAATTGATAGGTACAACTCCCACTTCCACCGACGCATGAAATATACATTCAACCCTTATTGCAATAAACGAAGCTATGATGTCTACCACATTTGCCTCAGCGAGAACCACCTGAATTGATAACATACATACAGAGGGAAAGCCCATTAAGCGCCTAAGAGAAAATTAGAAGGAAGGAGGCAACGGTCAATTCGAATTATTTACCGCTGATTCGAAACAAGGAAGGTTCTTCAGTAATTACACGGTCAGACAGCTTTCGAAACTTCCCATAACCAAGGACCTACAATCAACATTAATGTTCAATCAAAACTTACCCCAACTGAAATGGAAGAGAATTGTGAGATTAATAACAACATCAAACGTGATCAATTCAGAATGGAAATACCATGGAACATCATCAAGCCAATTCAATTCTGTTCAAATCATGTTTTAACACTATCATTACAGAAGCATGATTGCAATCATTAGAGAATAAATCAAATTTCCTAATACATTCAAGCAGATTTGGAAAGCATTAAAACCGAATCATTTCTGAGGTCTATAAAAAGGAGAAATTTGGAGATTCGAAAGGACGAAAAAAAAACATATTGAAAATCCTCAGAAACCAATCAGAAACCCCCTCAGATTGTGAAT